>CM045566.1:20259102-21496140 GCA_024721245.1 Mitragyna speciosa | reverse complement strand
TTGATTTCAATAAACACGGCTTATGAGTGTCCATACATGCTTTACGAGTGTCTTTATATTTTTAACGATATTCTCTTGATACATGCAAGTGTCATGGACAGATTTTTAAAGTGTCATGACTAGACTTTTCAACTACTAAAAATATGTAGAGTTTGTGGTCCACATTCTTTATCCTTGACTTCTTCCAGCCACAAATTAAGCATTAGAACTCATGTGCACTTCATTAGCTTTCATAAGATTTATATGAAAGTTCCTACGGATTTTGAGTTGTTAAGAGCAACAAAAACATAAGGAAGGAGAAGCTTAAGCTGTCAAAACTGTTTTTGGCAAAAAATTCAGTTATTTTAAGTCAAAAAAAGATAGTAGTTTAGCCAAGATTCTGATTGTATAAATATATCTATGTTCTAATTTATGTTTTTAATCTAAATTTGGCTTTGGATAATAGGAACCAAATTCAAGTACTGATGGAGCCACTACAAGAGCAGACGGGAACGGACAAATATCACCCACGAGTGTTGAAGTTCAAGCTAACATCAATCCTACTTCACAACATGACGGATCTGACCCTTACATATCGTGTGGTAGCAATAGCAACGAAGGGATTGAAGGCATTCAAAATGAAAATAGTGAAAGTTAATAAACTTTCTTTCACTACTTTATTACATCTTTAAGAACTCTAATTCTAAGTCCATTAACCAAAATTTACATCTTATTTTGTTTAGGCATCAAAAGATTGAAGCGGGGAAGAGGACCTACTCGCAACATTGCACTTGTTAAGAAGAAAAATGTTGGAAACAAAGTCAAAGTTCATGTCTCAAAGACAAGTGGTAGATTGATTGGAGAAGGTGCACAGGAGTATATTTCTGAGGCATCATGTGTGATTCGGCACTTTGGCAAGTGGCAAGTCCCAAAATGGGCAAAGCTTTCACAAAGTGACCGAGATGCAATATTGAGAATGACCAATGTAAGTTAATTCCTCTTGGTAAATGAAATATTTTAATTTTTTGCTTAATCTAGTTTATTCCCTCAAATGCAGAATGGTTTTATTCATGAGGAAGGCGACCATGTTGAACAAGCATTGCTTAAGCAACTCAATGTTCAGTATCGAAACAGGCGGCACACTTTTCACAAGTTATTCAAAAGTTTCAAGACAAAAGAAGAAGCTCTTTCAAATTGCCCTCCACAAATGGAAAAAGATGATTGGGTTTATCTCTGCAATTACTTTTGTAGTGAAGAATTTCAGGTAGGCAAATATTTCGCACAATTTATCTTTATTCATATCTATTTTGCTCTTTGACCAAGAAGCTTACATTTGCTAAGTGTAGGCCATAAGTAGACGGAATGCCATTAATAGATCAAAGCAAAAATCAGCTCACACCGGTGGAACTAAATCATTTTTACGTCACAAGGCTGAACGGGTAAAGTATTACATATTTTTATTTTATGCTACAATATCGTGTTTCTAACTTCTTTTATGTAATAGGAAGCAAAAGAAGGGCGTAAAGTTGGACCTATTGAGCTATATGACATGACTCATTTCAGTAGGAAAAAAAATGCTATGATTGATGAGCTATCGGCAAGTAACTCAGTGAGTTCCAATACACTTGTATTTACACAACTTTTGCAATATTCAAATGGGTAATAACTCACATTATATAACTAACAAGATGATACTTGTTGGACTTGCAGATTAAGTTGAAGGAGCAGTTGGCTGAATCTCAAGAAAATGGCACGGATAGAACAGAGGAGGATATATGCATTGAAGTAATTGGGCACATACCTGGACATGTACGTGGTCGTGGTGTCTCGAGGACAGCAATGATGGTAGAGCAACTTGCCGAGATTGAAACCCTCAAAACAAGAGCAGAACAAGCTGAGAAAAGAGCTAGTGATTTGGAAACACAAGTTCAAGCACAACAAAAGGTGATGGACAGGCTTGAGACCCAACAAAGGCATACAAACAGTGTCCTTGATGCATTAACCGCAAAGTTTGGATTGCAGTTGCCAAGCAATGAGAATGCATCTTCTAGTTGGTAAGTAGTATTTGGAAAATTATTTGACTGAATGTGGGCCTTTTTGGAACCAAAAGAAGGTGGACCTAAATCTAGAAATGACACTTCAATAATAATAGATAACTGCATTGTGCTGGATCTGCATACCCAACTGCTTTTTTTTTGTGTTCTTGAACTAAAAATGAAAAGAAGCCTTGGAATTAATGAATGAAACTTTACCCCTATCTATTTTTTTAAATAAAGTATG
Organism: Mitragyna speciosa; assembly: GCA_024721245.1. Classification (NCBI taxonomy): domain Eukaryota; kingdom Viridiplantae; phylum Streptophyta; class Magnoliopsida; order Gentianales; family Rubiaceae; genus Mitragyna; species Mitragyna speciosa. The sequence continues at coordinate 21,493,881 of CM045566.1, read as the reverse complement.
AACTTGCTCACTTTAGATAATGGTATTGGTGCTGTAGCTTAGTTAAATTATGGCTGTCAGTTTTGTCAAAAGAAGTGAAAAGACCAGTGCTCTATCAAGTGCTCAAGATGTTATTTCCTCTCATCTCCTACATGTTAAAAGGGAGGGGACTCTTGCCATTTGTACTCTTTTTAGTGGTTTTTTGTTTTTCTGTTGTTTTCTTTTGTTGGTTTAAAAGGAAGGGGATAAGATCACTAGCTTTCTTGCTAGGATTTTGGTCAATGAGCCATTCTTCTTATTTTGTTCTGGTTTGTGGCCAAAATTTGATGCAAGCTTTATTGTAAGTCCTACGAGACATTGTGGCTTTTTTCTAAATCCAAGTACATGTTGTGTGACAATTTTTTAGAAATTTCTGCACACTACTACTTGACCATGTTTCGGAATCATGCACATAAAAACATACATATTCTATTCTTTTTCTTTCTTTCCACTTGTATGATTTAAAGTGTCCCTTTGATAGGAAAAAGAGTAGTGTAAATATTTAAAGCTATAATCAATTTAGACATACAAATTCTCGCATGACTTGAAGAAACATTTGTGAAAATTTTGAAACTCAAATGGTGAGAAATATCTGTTGACAATCCAAACTTGATTATAAGATTATTCATCCAAGTATATAAAACTGATATATGGAAAGTTATATCCTTCATTGGCAGTCCTTTGCTTGGAAAGTTAGACAACATTCATAGTTGCTTGGTGACCATCATATGATATCATTTTAATTGCTGTTGCATGAATGAATGCTATGCAAAAAGCTACAGCTACAGGTATGCAATGCTGAAATGCTAATTTAGCACAAAATAAAAGTCCTTATTTGACTTACATATTGTTGAATTTTATATTTTCATATGTGAAGATGTATATTTAGGCAAATACACAATATGTTTTTATGTTTGGATGTGAATTGATCTCAATGTTAGAATGGATGTGAACTTGGTAACGCTTTCAAGAACTTCATGATTTTCAATGTTCTACTTTAAATTGAATTTCGTCTCATAAATTCGAGCAAGTTAGTTGTTTCTGTCAATATATTAAGGCTTAATTTCTTATATCCTCTATATATATATATCTTATATATTATATAAGAACGTAATTTGGAGATGAACAGTTATTTGTGTTCTGACCATTTAAGGTCTGTTTTGTAATTTTGCTCCACATTTGATTAATTATTAATGATTGGAGTACTCCTGTCTGTGCATGTGATATTTTTCTTTTGCCATTTTTGCTTTGCATCTCTTCTTACCTTCATCTGCTACTGTTATTGTTTAGTTAAAATAGAATAGATTTTTTTTTGGTTTTTGGTTTTGCAACTTATCTGGTTGGGATGTGATTTTCCAGTTTAGTGCCAAAGTTGGTTTGCTAATTGTACTTTTGGGTTCATCATGATAAGGTATTGTACAAAGCTATGTTTTGAGGGTATAGCCTTTTGACTAATATGTACTTTTGGACAATTGTAGTTTTCTTTTCTGTTTTTATCCTTGTTCTTTCTTGCTGGGCAGTTGGTTTTGTAGTGTTTATTTTGTCATTTTAGCTTAACTAAACATCACAAATTCGCAGGCAGTTGCCCATTCTTTTATGCTGCGTTTCTTTCTTCCATTTTTACTCTCATAGAATATGAACAACTTTATATGAACTTTTGTTTGTAAATTACAAATGGTACAATTGTCAACTTTTTGAGCTTGTATGTCTTTGATTTATGTTTAATACATTATTATATATCATTCGCCATGTAAACCACATATTCACTAAAGAAAGTCGTATTCTATCAAATTGTACATGATATGCTCCAGGTTCTAAGCCATATGTGTCTTAATAGAATATTGCTTACAGGCTAAGAAGAACTTCATGCATAAAGATACTCAATAGGCTGTATGAAGTTTATCTTTGATTGCAAATAAACAAATAAGCTCCAATATTTGATATCAATGTTCATAGTGGCTACAATAAGCTGAGTGTGCAGCTGTGAGGAATTAAAATAAACAGGCTACAAGAAACCACTATAAGTATACATTACAATATTAGATGTTAATGTTGATGATAACTCGAATGAGCTCAGTGATGAGAACCTGTGCAGTAGCATGGTGTAATAAATGTTGTGAAAAATAGTTGTGAGCATCGAAGTGAATAAATTGCAACAACTTTTTATAGCTTTGTGATTGATTCAACGAACTTGCAATATTTAGTGAGTAAAATGCTGTAGATGTGCATTAATGCACTAATAGAATGCACTAATAGAATGTAACAGATTATGATTCATGGATGTGATACTATGCTGCAAATTACAAGTCATGTATGTGTTAATAGAATACTACAGGCTGTAAAATAGATTAGAAACCAACTACGAATACGTTTATCTATGTTGCCTTTTTCTATGACTTTTGTCACCAGAGTTTGCACTTTTTTCACATGTTATACATATTATCGTGTTGAATTAATTGTTTTTTTGGACAGGTGTGAATATGTCTTTTGGATTAATTGTTTTTCTGGACAATTATATATATAAGAAGTTAACTTGTGAGATGAACAGTATTTTGTGTTCTGCCCGGATGAACAGTGCCGGATGAACAGTAACTTTTTTTTTTTGGTTCTTGTTCTGCCACTTTTTTTTTTTTCTTGTTCTGCCTACATGAATAGTGTTGTTTTTTTTTTGGGTTTTTTTTTCTGCTTTTTTTCCTACCCACATGAAGCAAAAAAACGAAATCACACAAATTTGTTTTACGATTTCATAATTGTAATCCTACAAAATTGCTGGACTCTTTTTGTTTGTATTCCTTGATTAAGGTTTTTTTTTTTTTTTGGAAAGTTTTTTCAGTTCTTAATCTTGGCATTCTATTTCAGAATTTGGGAGCTTGATTCAATCGGGATTTTTTGAAGTAAAGACTAAAAGCCTTCCTTTAAAATGATGAGATTCTTCTAATTCTTAATGTTCATTGATAAGATAGCTAATGGCTGGAGTCCTGAAGATGCATCATATTTAGTTAAGATTATTGATTTCTATTTTTGGGGTTAATAAAAAAAATATTGATTTGGTTACATGTAGATGTGTTAGATTAAAAAGTTTGGGAATAATAAGCCATCGCTGTTCGGTTCATGGCTTACTTAAAACAAACTTCTAAACATATTAGATTCTGTTTGTTAGTTTTTTTTCTTTATTTTATTTTTACATTATTTGTTTTATTGTATTGCAATTAAATCACTCTTACTACTGTTCAAGAACTAAGTACAAGCACAAAAAAAAAAAAAAAACTTTGATTTCCTTGCAACATGGATTGACACTTGTAAAACTATTAGGAAAAAAGTGTAATCCAAACCTGTAAGATATCATCCCTGAAACTCTGATCATACCACTGGCATTCAATAAATAAGGGATAATTGTCCCTATATATATATGATACCTCTGTTACAATAATATGCTGTAAAGATCCTTTTAATTTCAAGGGTAAATGAGCTGTGTGAGATACAGATATTCACCCACTAGATGCTAGAAGAAAACTCTCTTATCAAGAATAACAATGTATCCAAAACTTTTACAATATCAGATTTCATTAAACATCTTGGTCTCTTTGTCTCTTTAATAATATCTTTCACATCCTTAATCTTCTTTCTATCCAAATTACACGTAACTTGGGAGAAGCTTTTGGTAGGAGTAAGTACATAGGTAGCAGTAGTTCTAAGCTTTCATTCGTAAGTTGTGATTTTCATATAAAGGACACTATAAGAAATGGTCCTCAAATCCCCGTAAAAGATGATTATGGAACTGTGCTGCTGAATGGATAATACATATGCTTGAACATTGCTCATGCAGTTTCTCAGTAAAATCTTAACAATCTGTGTCCCAATTGTTCTTTTTTTAATGTTCTTTTTCCTCGTTTTATTGTAGTTATTAATCTATTTATTTCCTTCTTTTATAGATGCAAGATCTTAGCTCAAGATCTTTGGTTAGTCATGAAAGATCATGAAAGATGAACATGATAATATTTTTGTCAGTTTTGACATTTGTTTTGCTCACTGGGAGTTTTGATATTGATAATATTCTTGTTAATTATTTACCATTTTCATGCTGTAATAATTTATGAGCTATTTCTTTTACATAGGTGCTCTAATGCCTTGGCCTCAATAGAGTGATATTGAAAGAGAAGCACAGATGAATATATTAAATTTTAGTATGAACCACGTTATGATAACATGATCCATCATACCTATTAATCCGGTTTCACATCAATGAACATGTAATGCATTATTGTTTATTCAAAATAAAGGCCTTCTGCGGTCCTATAGTACTTTTTCATATGAATATATTAATGACAAAGCTGGCACTAAAAGTTTTAAAATTGAAGGCCAAATATGAAACACTTCAACTTATTCAGTTTTGTTTCTCATTGTATAGGGTCATTAGCCCTTCTCCTTTTTCAACCCCTTTTCAGTTTCTTGGCTACCTAAATTTATCTATTCATCTTTTTATGAATTCTGTATACCGTCATTCAAATTGCAAAATAGTTTACCACTTGAGCTCAGCAAAGCTATCAAAGATAGTTTGATGCGTCATTTTTCACTAAATTACAAAACTTTTATGCTCAAATTCTACAATCAAAATTGTTAATTGGTGAATGCACTTACTTGGAGATGATATTGGTTTATTGTGTAAGAGTTGTAAAATCTTGAAAAACAGCTTGAGAAGCTCTTGTCCATGCTAGGATAAGGAAGGTACCAATTCAAGCTTTTTGAATTGCACGTACAAACCATAGATATGTCATAAGTTTGTTAAGTAGTTGTTATCATGTATGTTTAAGTAGTAGTTACCATATGTGTTTTTTCTTCTTATGGATTTGAATGATTTCTGAGACATATTTTTTGACATTTATTTTTTCTCAAATTGTCTATATTGTAAGGTGAATATGACCATTGGACCTCATGATGAGAGCATGATGCTTACTAGAAAGAATAGAAGCATACAATAGCAAATATATATTGTTGCTATTGTGTACAATAGTTAGGCAAACATATGTAATAATCTTTTATTTTTATGTTGGTGCGTTCTGGAAGCCACATTAACAACTATAATTTTACGCTTCCAATTTTTATTTTTTTGTCCCTTTATTACTCTAATATTGCATTTGATAAATTCTTCTTTATATTAGGAGGTTGTAGCCCACGAAAGTCACAACTATAAAGAAGAAAAGTTAGTACTTGAAAGATACAATTCTCTTCCATCTTTTGGATACAACCTTTGATTTCTATCCCCTGTTCTTTGCCTTCCTCCCCTTCCACTTCCTCAAATTGACCTATATTTCGTTGTTCATTAGAAATTAGTATTTTCATGTACATGTTTATAAAATAGAGTGGGGATCTTGGATGGTTTGAACTTGAAAATTGATATTGGTACTCATTTAAGGATGATTGGTGCTGGAAATGCATAGAGCAATGTTGTTAGCTAGATGAATCATGCTTGTGCTTGTAGACATTGAACTAAAATATCTATGTACAAAAAATTGTTTAACTTGGGTTTGATAGATAATTGGACAGTTACTTAATCAAATATTGTCTAAATATTTATTAGCTGTTTAAGATTGACTTTTAAGTGAGTTTTGCAAGAATGAATGTTGCTGACAATGGTGTTGAGCATTACAAACTTTTTTTTTTTTTTTGAAAAACTGTAACTATCAGAAACCGGTACCAAATACCCGTGCCTTGCACGGGACTCCCCCCTAGTATAAGACACAAAAAGATGTTGTTCACAATAGACTTGTTTGAAGCTCGGGTACTATGCTTAGCAAGTTAGTGGCTGTAAAAATAGTCAAAAAACTATTGTTCTTGTTGGACTGAATTTTTTACCAGCGATGTTCAAGTTACATGTGCTTCTCATTCCTGTGTGATGTTACATGTTGGTTTCCTACTATTTCCAATTTCAGTCGAGCTTGATAGTTGCTTGTATTTTGTATTGGATGGAATAGGTGGAGGTTTTACTCTCTTATTTTGAATCTACTGAAGGATATACTAGGAACCTCTCTTTTGATGCAATCAATCATGTTCTACAGCTTTATCCTGTATTCTTTGAATACTTCAGTCACACATTATGTTTATATTCTTCATGCTATCCATTATATCATTCCTTGTTTACAACAAATAGGAACATATTTAAGTTACATAATTCAATGATTGTTGCATTGCTTGTGCAATCTGTCAACCCGGTGTATTTTATATTCAACTAATATTGACGATGAATTTCGTGATTTATTGATCTTTTTTTGGTACAATGCAATAGTTTTTGGAACTTTACGAGTCTTGTATGACACGAACTAGGACAATAAAAGCTTCTTGACATACAATGTTGCGTTACATCGTTAATCATTTAGCACAGTACACATTTGTAGATGACTCATTTCTTTCAATGCAAAGATAATTAAACAGAATTTTTCAACCCTCTACCACAACTAGATCTACAACTTCTATTCAATCCTTCGTTGGGCACCCTCACGCATAGTGTGAGGTCCAACAACTAGTTCTTATAAAAGTATGTCCTTAACTCATTCTAATGCATTAAGTAATGTCTATGTTTGCTTTCATAGTAGTGTATTTATGAATTCATATTGAGGCTGATGTAATCCTACAAATAAAGGCTTATTGATTATACATGTAACTTGTTTAATTTGGTTATTATTAAACCTTAGTATGGAATTCACTAACCATTTTTTTTTTCTTTTGGAAGATTAGTTGGCTGACTTTTTCATTAGTCAAAGTTATTACCTAGTTGTTTGTTTAATTGGGAGGATTATTGGCATTTTTAAAAAGGTTTGACCTTGTTTTTTGGATAATTTGTACTTGATGTAACTATTTAGCCGTTTAACATCTGGTATAAGGAAAAGCCAAACCTTTGTTGTCAATCTCATCAATCTTGCCTGATTTTTGGTTCACTGGGGATGTATGGGCAGTTTATAGGATTGTCTTTTGTCTTATATTTATTTTTCTGGTCTATTCATCCATTTGTTTTGTGTAGTTTAGTCTGATTTAAAGTTATTGATGTCCATCTTGCTGGTGTTTGAGACTTGGGCTGGATGTTTGGTAAAAATCAATAAAGGATTTCTAAATCATTGGGAAAAGAAAGTCAAAGGAGGGAGTAAATAATACTAATAATACTCATTTGTTGAGTACTATTCTAAATCATTGCTTTCAAGTTTCAAACAGCATGGGGTTTGGTCTAACTATTCATTAAATTTGGCTTTTCCGTCCCATTGTCCAAATTGATGCCAGTATGAATAGTGATGAGCAAAAAATAATGCAGTCCCTTTCAAATGCATCAAGAAATCAGGCCCACTTGCTAATTTCTAACATTTAATAGTTAATATGATCATCTTGGTTGTCTGTAATTCGCATGTTGAAGTTAAAGCTGGATTTTCTGATAAGAGAAGTTGCTCATATTAATTCTCTCTTTCCTTTTCATTCTATGTCCCCCAATAATGCTTCGTGAACTTTAATTAGCTTTCCATTTTTACTCTCTTATTAACAAGTTTCTATCATTCAATAAATGTGACCCGGTATTTCATTTTGTTGTGTAACAGTGCATAAAAGTGATTGTGACATTGATTTAGTAAAGAAACTTCTTATTTTTTGTTTCAAACTCCTAGTGATGGACAAGTTTGGGACTATTAGTACTATGTTATGGTAATTAAGTTGGACTATTGTTTCTTTCTCTATGAGAGAATATTTGTTTATTTCCTTTTAATCAAAACTTGGGATAGGTATAGGATACAAACTGATATGATATTTTACCTTTTAATATTTTAGCTTGCATTTGAAACCTCTGATTATATTTGCATATGATACTGTCTGTTCTAAGATAGTGATAGAGCAATGGCTATATGGATACAAACTGATAAATTAGGAGCTAACATGACGAGAACACATTTTGGAAAATAAACGTCTAAAATATTAAAAGTTTATGTTGTTTTATCATTTTTTAATTCTTTTATTTGTTGAATTTGTTTAATCTTTATTTTTAACTTTGCTGTCAAGCAGTGATATAAATGCTCCTTAGCTCTGGCCAGTGACACATCAATACCAGTCAGAAGATGGAAAGTGGGTTGGCAAGGTTGTGGAGGTGACAGTTTCAATTGAAAGGAAGATTGTTCATTATGCAAGTTGACAATGGATGTTTAAAGTTTTGTACCTTTGTTATTTTGGTTGCTGCTGTTAAAAGTTAGTTATTGAGATGTTTAGATTGCCTTAATATTATTTTGTGATGCTACAGAGCGTTTAGGCAGAATATTATTTTATTGCCTTATATTTCTGACTTTGTTAGTTTCTTTATATTTTGTTTTGTGCATCAAAGGAACGTATTGTAAAAATACTATATTAAATGACTTTTGTACATTTTGAATATTTTGTTTGGTAATTGAAGGGATGTTATTTTTATAAATATCGGTATAGATGATATTGTGATTGATTTGCGATATTGGTAAATATTTATTGTTGATGGGTGATTATCAGTGATGACCTATTATATCAGTGATGCTAATATATTGTTAGGTAAATTATCAGTGACAACAAATGTTGTTATTCAAAAACGCATCAGTGATAGGTAACTCTTTGTCATTGAATATGAAAAGCATTAATGACAACAAAGTCTTAATAGACATGATATTAGTTGTAGTAGAAGTTGTCACTGAAAAAAGCATCAGTGACAAGAAGTATTTGTTATACAATACTGCCTAAGCATTAGTGACAACTTAATGTTGTCATTGAATTAGTCAAAATTGTCATTAGTGACGACATGATATTGTCAAAGAATAGATAACTTATCAATGACAACTCATGTCGTCACTAATATTCAGATGAATAGTCCAAACAACTTGCGCAATTTCTTTGACAACGTAAGAAGTTGTCACAAATTACCTTATCATTAGTGACGACATGATATTGTCAAAGAATAGGTAACTTGTCAGCGATGACACATGTCGTCACTAATATGTGGATGAATAGTGCCAAACACTTGTGCAATTTCTTTGACAACGTACAAAGTTGTCACAAATTACATTATCATTAGTGACAACATCTTATTGTCAAAGAATAGGTAACTTAACTAGTGACAACCAATGTCGTCACTAATAGGCGGATGAATAGTGCCAACCACTTGTGTAATTTCTTTGACAACAAAAAAAGTTGTCACAAATCACCTTATCATTAGTGACGATATGGCATTGTCAAAGAATAGGTCACTTATCAGTGACAACCTATGTTGTCACTAATATTTGGATAAATAGTGACAACTACTTATTCAATATCTTTGACAACATAGAAAGTTGTCACAAATTACCGTATTATTAGTGACGACATATGTTGTTACAAAAAGGCTATGTATTTAGTGACGACTTTGTTCTTGACACTATTCACATTTAGTGACGGACATTTTGTGGCGACGCAGCGACGACATATTTCTTGTCGGTAAAAGTTATTAGTGACGACTTTTCATTTTTTAGTGACAACTTCCTGTTGTCACTAATAAAGATTTTTCTTGTAGTGAAAGTTTAGATTAATAAAGTTAGCTTTTGCCTAAATATTGCCTTGATTCCCCGGCAACGGCGCCAAAAACTTGACGTGGTGTAGAGATTAGGTATAACAATTATGAACAAAAACACACAAATCAAGTAATAAAAACCTAATCTCCCAACTTATTCTGCAAGTGCATGGGTCGTTTGTAGTATTTGGAGTATTAGGTGTCAAATCCCACGAGGAATCAAATATGTGCAATTACTAGAGCTTTGTCACTAACTTTTATCATCTAAACACAAATGAAAATAACATATATATGGGATCCCTTCAATAGAGTAGGTATATGATTGAGAACTTTTGTAGAATTCAAACTAAGAAGTCTAGAACATAGATTCCACTAATAACCAAGCATGACTGACCTACTACGTGTTATCTTGCTTTGTTTAGAATCCAATTCTATATGTGTCATAACTAGATTCCTCTATGAAATGACAAGACTCCAACTATTCTCATGATGAAATCTTATGAATTCATGAATTGTAATGATTCACTTAAGCCTCCATTATTCTCATATGAAAGACTTAAGCATTATTTGTTCATTTTCCATTGTTACATGCATTTCTTAATGTCAAGTATCAACTAGATGACTTGTTTAAGTTGGCCATGCAAAAACAAGTGTTAAAACTTGAACAAGCAAATAAACAAATGCAAGCTTAGTAAGTACAATAAGTTAAATCATGTTTGTTGATTCATTAGCTTCATCCATGATATAGATGAAGCCTTTAGTTCAACACGGTGAATGAAACAACTAAAAGTTCAACTTCAAAGATAGAATTCATGGCAACTATTGAAAGTAAAAGAGATAGAGTTTGGAAATTGCTCAACCAATATGCGAATTAGTCCTCTTCTTTATTCACCTTCAAAAGATTGCACTACAGAAGTCTCTTACAATGTTCCTCACCACTCTATTGAACGATTGAGAGAATTCTACTAATTCTCTACCAAGCTAGGTATAAAATTAAAGACTATAACTACTTTCTACTACTAAAACTTGTTTTAAATGCTCTACAAATGACTTCTATTTATAGACAAATGTTCCTCAAGTCATTTTCCAACTTGCATGAATCATTAATGCATGGAAATGATGAAGATTTTCTTGGAAATTCCAAATGGGTACAAAAGTCTTCAATTATGCTTCCAATGTATTCTCGCACTTGCAGAACCCTATCTTCAAATGTCTGTAAAAACCAGTTGGAAGAGGATGCAAGTTGATTCCCTAGAAAATCCAGCCGTATTACGATACGTGGATGGCGATACACGGATGATCATCCGCGTATCTCATCTACGGATCACATCCTGTAGCCCCCACTTGATTTTTTAATTTTTGCTGAAATGGACCTGATGTGTGCAGGCATTTTCCACGTATTTTCAAGCATTTTGGTGTAGAATTAGATTTTTCTATTATTTTGCACAATTGTTCCTTCAAGTTTGTTCAATCAACTTTAACTCTTTGAATCACCATTGAATTTGATCTACCTTAACTCCAATTGATCCAAAATAAATTTTGGTATGATGAACCTGCAATTATACACAAGAATTGTGCATTAATCTGCTCACATAAATCTATCTCCCGTCGAAAATCTTTTCCCAATGTGTCCAACATCATGTGAATAGCATTTCCTTTAGACATTTTGACTAATTCATGCAGCAAATGATTAGTAGCAAAAGAAATTGAAATCCACCCTACTCAACCTTACAGTGTACCACTCATACGTGTGTATCACTCAAATGCACTCTATTGGCTTCACCAATCTCAATGACTTTGAATCACCCTCCTTAGAAAAAATTGAATTCTTCCTCTAAGGTGTCTCAGTTCAACTTATCAATGTGAACCAACACAAGTTTGTTGCACAAGTAGAATAATGTTGGACTTAAGATACAATGGGTTTAGATTTAGACACAAAAGGATAGAGCTGATACAATGAAATAAGAATTGGACACAATGTAATTCAAGGAATGCCTTTACGAAGATTAACTATAATTGGACAATTAAGGAAGTTGACAATCCTTTGAAACACAAGTGACTACCTTTAAGAAAGTACAATTGGACAATATCGAAGATTTGATATTTTGAACACAATCAATGATGATTTTAAAAATGAATCAACATAAAAGGAACTAGGAATGAATGAATGTGATTGATTTCTTGAATATAAATCTCAATTTTGCTTCACTTCTTGAACAAAGATTTTCAAAGAATTTAACATTCTTGATTTGAAAATTCTTGAGAAATCCTTATTCCTTCAAAATTCACAATTACTTCACTTTTTTTCCCTTTCTTTTTTTCCAAATGTGCAAGCCATGATTTTTTTAAACCTTGCACGAATTTTTTTTTAACAAACAAGCTTCAAGAATTTTCTAGGGTGAGTTTCCTTCAACAACAGCAACTACTCAATGACCAATAGCAAAACAACTCCAACAACAAATATTCAAGATGTCTTAAACCACTTTTTGACCTTACTTGATTTCCTTACAACTTTAACAACACAATAATCAATATTTAGCTTCACGAAATCAAAATCACATCTAGGGCTTCAAGAAACAAGAAATAATAGTCTTGTTTTCAAGATTCAAAATAGCTCCACTTTAGAGTAATTTTGAAGCAAAAATACCAATGTATAACAGTAAGATTTCAAGAGCTAGGGCAACACATGAACTAAATGAACTAAATAACACAATGAATGGTCAGATATACAAGAATAAAGTTAGAACTTTGTAGATCTTTAACAAAGACATATCAAAGACAAATAGGACAATAGATTTAAGACAACATGACACCAAGAATGACAAGAACAATACAAGAACACAAACTTTAGGGTAAGAAAACATTTAGGTTAGAGTAGTAGATTATTGGGTAGATATAAAAGTTTTGGACCCTTATGCTTTGATGTGATGATGCCTAGTGAGTGTATGTGTGTGCAAGATTATAGATGATCTATGATGAGAATGGTTGAAGGAATGAGAGATTGTGTGTGATTATGATTTGTGTTCATGATTTATGAGTATTTTGAGCTTACTATGATTGGTTATTGCTTGATTGTGTCTTTTTGATGTTGATTTGAGATCGGGTTGGTTTGGAGTTGAGATTGGTTGTGTGAAGGGTGTTTTTGTAGAATTCCACAGGCGAGCCGTGCGTGGAGTGAGCCTAGCCGTGGTCAAGGTTTGAGGAGCCTTCACCAGTGGCAAGTCTCTACCCACTGAGCCGCAGGCAGGACTTGAGCCAGTCATAGTCGTGATTGGCAGGGTAACACCTACGGATCAATCTTTGGCTGGTGATCCGCGAGTCATGGTCTGGTGATCCGCGGGTGCGGATCTTGGTCTTCCGCCGCGGATCACCCCCCTTATAAGGGGGTTGTTGCATTTGTATTTTAAGTTTAGATTTGACCTCTAAGTATGTTTTCTTGATAGAATGGAAGTGTGATTGAGTATTAATTTGTGTGCTATAGACGACGAAGGTGTTTATCCCTACTCGGACTACTTGCACTAATTTTGGAATTGAGGTAAGTAGTACTTGATTCTCTTTGTCTTTGGAAAAGTGTTAATGACAATTGTAAGGCTTTGAAATGTTTGTTCTATACAATTTTGCTTGAGTTTGATTATTTTATGTTTTCTCTATGAAATGAAAATATGTGGGTTATTGATAATTGTTTAACCTTTGAAATGTTTGAGCTCTTGTATGAAATGGCTATGACGGGACTAGTTCCTTAATATGGTGTTTGATTTATGACCTTTGAACCATACTAACCGGGTGAAAGTTAGCTTCTGAACCAGACCAACCGGGTGAAAGTTCGGCATTGAACCGTGTTAACCGAGTAAGTAGTTAACAACTGGATATCCAAGGTCATTGTTACACTAATTACATGAGCTCTCATTGTTTTGGTGGCCATGACTTATGATATGAATTGAATTGTTTGTGTATTGACCACGTATATTTGTAAATGATATGAACATTGTTTTGCCTCCGGAAGACTATATGTATATGTGTAACAATCTCAAGCCATAAAAAGACCATTTACTACTTACTGGAGTGATTGTCACTCACCCCATCATTTGACTTCGCAAGTGATGATTTTGTAGAAGAAGATTGGGATCACTTTTGGGCCTTATAGTCCTAGATTAGCTTAGACATGAATGAGGTTACTTTTGATGCATTGATGTATAGCCATACTTTTGTTATGGGCTAGATTATACAGGTACTTCCCAAATTATTTTTGTGATGGGGCAATGGAAATTGTAAATGGATAATGTATATTTTGAATGAATGAGATAAAAAGCTTATAGGCCATCATTATTCATGTATTAGACTAAGGTTGATTGTTAATATTTTGTATCGATTAGCCACGTTTTCTAGCGTAGTCTAGAGCATGCGGGTGTCACGTCTTGGGTCGCGGGGCGTGACAAAACTAATCTATTGAATTATACCTAAAATTTTATACTGGAAAACTACCCTCCTTGATGTATTTTGTATCCATTATCAACTCTCTCTCTCTCTCTCTCTCTCTCTCTCTCTCTAATGAGTCTTCCACTCTTAAAATTCAATTTGTAAAGCTTTAGTTCGCAAACTGAAAGACAAATGCAATGTAAATTTATTCTTGTAATCTAAAATTTGAGTACAGTTTTACGGATAACTTTGTTACTTCTATTGGGACAAATTGATGAGGGAGTGAATGGAGTCTAAAATGGGCATAAATTTATCACCTTTTCATTTTTTGTGTTGAAAAATAAGTCTTGGTGGAAAAATTTTGGTGGAAAGTAAAAGCTGAAATGAACTATTGTTTACTTGACATTGTTTTGCTTAAAGTTTCATTAGCTGGCTGGAGTTCATGCATACGATTGTGGATCATTTTGCATAATGTATATAATTAAGGCTATTATAGTCCTTAAGGGTTTATTTGTGCTCATTTGGATGATCTTCTAGGAACATTTGATGGCACTTAAGGACTATTTTGTTTCATTCTTCGTTTATTATAATATGTTGTAATCGAAAAATCCTTTTGCATAGTGTTTTCAACTCATAAACTTGAGCTACATCTACTTTAGAGTAGGTATGTAACTCTACATCCCAGATTTCCTTGGCAATCTCTATTAACATGAAGCGACTACTAATATCAAGCTCCACAGAGTTTAACAACCAAGACATAAGGGTGGCAATGGGGTCGGGTTCGGATTAGCGGTTCAGGTTGAGATCCAAGTGTAATAGCTAATCTGCCAACCTATTTGACTTGAAAAGTTCCTTAACGTGAAGTTTTTTTTTTTTCGAGTCAAACGGATCGATCTAAACCCAAACTCGACCTTTTTTTTTTTGGTTTTTTTGAGTCAGACGGATCGACTCGATTTCAACCCGAACTCGACCTGTTTGTTTGGCGGGGTCAATCAAGTCGACCCGATTCTAGCCGGAACCCGCCAAGCCTTGACCCAAATTCATATTTTCGTGTTAAGTTCGTGTTATGTTTTTGGGTCATGTAAAAAATTGCCATCCCTAGACATAACCATGAAGTTCTATGAGTCCCAATAATCAAGAATTGGATTATCCTAGGCATCACTGTCTTATCGGTTGAGTAACCCTTCTTTCTTTTCCCCCTAACGAACAGTAGGGCATTTTTCCCCTTAATGAACAAAAGGGAAGATCGTGACTATGCCAAGTAATTTTGACCGTTCAACTTAATTGAAGTGACCTGGACAATTGAATTATCGGTAATGGCTGAATTTTGATAAACTGAACTATTATTACCTGTCAGAAGCGCAGAGAATTCACTTTTGTTAGACATAGTGATCTTTCACATTCACAAATCTGACTAGAAACAACTTCATTACTAATTCAGACACGGATTAAAAACCCATGCCCTTTTACGTGACAACTTCAATACTAACATCAGATTCAAGAAGGGGAGAAAAGGAACGAAAAAAATCGCTGGCTTTTCACATCTTCACTCTTTTGAAGAAAGAACTCTTGACACCAAATTTTGTTTGCTTTAGTACCAAGTTGAGCTATGAGATAAAGTGAGGAAGAAGAAACTATAAAGTAACGTGAATATTCTTTTTCATTAAAGCTCCATTACATTCCCCTGCGGTTCTCTTTATTCCGTCCTAAAACTACTAGAATTACACTATTGCCCTGGTGTATTAATCAATATTTTTCACATCCTTCTATCACACTTTAGCGTAACAATTAGATTTCATCAAAATGTCAATACACTCCAATCCCGGACAAATTCGACCCTTGCTCACTAAGAAGACACTTACATAATGGACAACAAAAGAACAATAAGCTAACACACCTGGATAAATCCATCATACATCTAAGAAAGGGGAATCCAAAAATCGCCAAAAAAAAAAAGAGTTAAACAACTAGAAGATGCAAGAAAAATCATGCTTGTGTTCCATCAGCCTGAGAAGCTAAGAGGAAAAAAACAAACTGAAAACCAACGTGCACCAAAATACCCATGTTGGTTACTCCAAACTCTATCCAACAGAAAATTTTATCCAACATACATAAACTGCTGCAATTTATGGTGCCCCAACTTAATCACTTCAACAAACAAAGTTATGGAAATCATTCATATTGTCAATTAGAATTCTAAACAAAATCGAGACAGTCTTCAGAAATGTAAAACATACAATACCGTGTTAAGCAGCCTACGATATTTAATTAAACAGCAAGCTACCAGCTTTATGCAATGCTAAGTCTGCACAGAACTTGAACCAACTTAAGTAGACAAAGGAACAAAAAAATTATGAAAGCAAATGAAACAGCACGTCGTGCTAGGGAATAAATCAGTCAGCAGTAGATTGCACAATTATTTAGACCAAGCAAGACGTCAGCACCGCCAGTTTAGCCCCATAAGTACCGGCTAAAATCCATAACATTTACTCTATGCCCAACTCGCTAGCACCAAAATCATCACTAATCAAATAAATCAAAGCCCCATAAGCCCACATAGATATGCATTTATAAATGTATCGTCCTTATAATGGATATTACGTATCATTTGAACAGTAAGCCATGGATACTCTCAGCTAGATTGGACCGGAAAATTCTTATTCGATTCGGTTCACGGCTTCATTTGTGAATCACGTGGTCTAGAAAAGTACCACGTAAACATAATGATAGATGCTAATATAAGAAAATAACATAAAGTGATGTAAGAATAACTACGTGACTCTATTTTAGACTACGAGGTTCACAAGTAGAGCCATAAATCCGGTCCATATAAGAATTTCCCGATTGGACCAAGCAAAGTTAGAAAAACAGTTATCAGGCTACCACTGACCACAATGAACATCAGTTATACTGCTTTCACCTCAATTTTGTCCTGTCACACAGCATATGGGTGTGCCATCTATATTGTCGACGCAATCTACTAAAGTATAACAAAGTAAGCTCCAGAAGCAAAGATGTTATTAAGTTAAATATTTACAAAATATTGACTAAGCACCGTTTAATGAATAGTAAATGGATATTATGTATCATTTACGGCACGCTAGGAATACTCTCCGCAACGTCGGACCAAGCAAAAATAGAAAACTGTTATCAGACTACCACTGACCCCAGTGAACATCAGGTCCCCTGCTTTAACCTTAATTTTGACCTGTCACACTATGTCTGTGCACCATCGACTCCATCAATAATGCCATCCACTACTGACTACTGCGTGCGTAGTGTTTAGTACTTAAGCCCCATGGCTCCTCCCTTAAGTCAGCAATTGCCTTTTGGGTTGAGTCGTGGAATTGGTTTAGGTCACTTCCCCTTCCCCCTGTAGGCCTTGTGCCGAATAAATTCAAAAAAAAAAAAAGTATAATAAAATAAGTTCCAGAAGCAAGGATGTTAAAGAAGTCAAGTTTTATTCAGTTAAATATTTACTATATCTATACCAAGGCACCTTTTGCTGAATAGTAGCCAAGAGCAAGTTAAGGGGGAGAGAGGGAAGCAACCATGAAATTCAAAAATTCAAAGCTAAATCAAGCCCACAGTAGCAATTCTCAATTTACACAATGCATGTATCTCTACCGTGTTCATAGCACAACAAGGCAGTAAATAGTACCCATCACCGCAGAAAATCCAATTGCTTCTGCAGGAGTAACCAGAGTTGCACTTTCCCTAAATACTCCTTAGAGAATAAGGGTATTATTGTATATAATACTTTTGTACTACCATATAGGTCACTCACCATATGGTATGAGGATGTTTTCTTCCAAAAATATATTGTCACGGTATTAAAAGATGTCATGCCAAATATAGAACAATAACCCTAGTCATACACATTAAGGGACGAGGAAAAACCTATTGACTGTTCACCGAGTACTGTTCTGGAGGTGTTCACTAACGTTATTGTTCACCACGATTACTATTCACGTAATAATCTTAAATGCACTGTTCATGTTACTATTCATTGCATTATTGTTCAAGCAATTGATGTTCACCGAATTTACCCTTCAATATGATTATTATTAGAAGTGCTATCGAGCCGAGTCGAACTTGACAGCACCATGCTCGAGCTTGAGCTCGACTCGATCGCCTATTGGTGTTGCTCGAACTCGACTCGAGCCCATTCGAGCTAAAAATTGTGAAACTCGAGTTCGAGTTTGATTCAACCTTTGAGTATTCGAGTTCGACTCGAAACTCATTGGCACTCTTTTTTTTTTGCACTTTATTGCTCAAGCTTGAGTTCGAGCACTCAATGACATTTTGGTAAATTTTATAATGTTCATACCTAAAATAGTAAATATATAATATATAATTATTAAATAATTGTAAGCTTGATTAGGTTCGATGAGCTTTTGAGTTTGAAAAATCAATACTCGAACTCGACTTGTTTGACTAACCGAGCTGCTCGATACTTGGCTCGAACTCGGTCAACTCGAATTCAAACCAAGTAGTTGACTGAGCTGCTCACGAAATACCCGCGAGCGGTTCGGTTCAATTTCAGCCCTAATTAGTATTCAAGTAGCGCGGTTAACTGCATTGTTCATAGGTGCTGTTTATAAGCACTGTTTACCGCAATTACTTTTCAAGGGCACTGTTCACAATGCTATTCACTAATACCGTTAACAGCTATTATGCATTTCCAATTCCACTTGAGGCTGCACATATTTTAGACTAAAAAGTACTATTCACAGCATTCAACTCTGGTGGCTGAATGTTCGTTGAAAGTTATTATATATTCAATATCATGTTATTGACTACACTTCTAACCACAAATTGGAAGCTGAATGATACCGATTATCAACAACGGTCAAAGGCCATAAAATTTTATCTGACGGGAGTAGGAAAGCAACGTCATCTTACTGATGATCCCGATTCTGACCGCATAGATTATTCAAGAGAATGCCCAGAACTTTGGAGCAATGTCTATGGAGCCGCGAATTGGTTACATGTGTTCACATTGTAAGACAACCAAGGAGAGTTGGATTATGTGAGATTGTAATGAACCTCTCACAAATGGATGATGTCGACTACTTTCAATTACATCCATGGTTCGCCATACGTCTGAGTCATAGTTGGAATGGAAGGTTACCGTTATTATACCGTTAGTCGCATTGCTCTTAGAACTAATTCGGATACATATCACCGAGAAATCAGTAATATCGGTCGATATGAATGGCATGACACCGTATGGATGAAAACCAGCTAAAATATCGACGATATGTACCATTATGAACTCCAAAAACTTGAGAAGGTAACTTGAGAAGGTAAACCCGATTCATGCTAACCTTCTTCTTTACTAATAAAACAGGAAAAAGAAAACAAAAAGTTGAAAAATAATAATCAAAATGTTGGAATAATCAATCAAGAATTAACATTTTTACCTTACCATAGAAAGTAATGGGAATGCAAATTGGAGTTAAGTATTAAGCGAATATCATAACCTTAAAAAAGAAAATCCATCTTCTATTAAAAAATCCAACCCCGTCATCTCTCTCTTTCTTGCCCGTAATATTTTAAATCACAAGATAAAAAATTATTATTATACTATATAGATTTTAAAATTACATTATGACCCCTATATTTTTTTGAAATTACAGCTTTGCCCCCCAATTTTTTAATACTTGCACTTTTACCCCAAAAACTTTTCATTTTATTCTATTGAGTTCTTAAGACTTTCAATTGTGCCTTTTTGGTTTTTTCTAAATTTTTAATCAATGCCCAAAGTAAGTTTCCTTGTTTAATTAAGGCTCAAAATTAGTTTTCTTTGTTTCCTCTTTTGATTATTTTAGTATTTTTTAATTGTGTGTTAGAAGTTTAATATGTATTATTGTGTTTTCTTTATTTTTAATTTTTTTCTCTTTATTTTAATTTTTTTCCCTTAAATGTTTAGTTTGCACTTTTAATTTTAATTTTAATTTTAGTTTATTATTACTATTATAATTGTCTTGTATTATATTGCATGATTATAGTAGTTAGTATTATTATTTACTTTATAATTTGTTTATCCAAAATAGTGGTACCTTTGATGTGTTTGTCTATTTTGTTAGTATTTATACCGGTTCTTCACATGGAAGGTATTCATCATTACTGTGACAGCCCCACCTTACCCAGAGGCGCACCAAAGGGCTTAGCGGACTGCCTGCCTAGCTCTCGCCAGGTCTCGATTCACGCACTCACGCAAACGTCCGAGCGTACTTAACTTAAAATAAAATAAACTAAAATAAAATGGAATAAATAAAATACACTCATTTTATTTAACATAAGGTACAATTCACATCAAAAGTTTACGTGTCATAATATACATGATTTTCACAAAAATAGCCTAACACAGTTCGGCTATTACAATAACTGAAACATCTATAATAATCAAAAACCAGTTGATCCAGCTTTAATTTTTCAGGTAACCTGAGTAAAGGAAAACAAATAAAATGGAATGAGCTATAATAGCCCAGTGAATGTCCAAGTCATGCAATCATATCAAGAACTCATTATTTTAGTAATTGAAATAATCGAGCAATTAATTAATAAATCAAGATATGAACAATTTAATTTAACATGTAGTCAAAGGAGGATACAAGGCTCAACTACGGGAGCAAGCTCAACCGCAGAAAAGCAAGTACTGATCATGTAGCCACGATATTTGGACCGAGATAATAGCTCAGGTCTTTATCAAAGAACATATCAGTTTTATCAAGCACAAACCCTAACCGCCAATCACCTTATAACCTCCGTACAAGCTACCACATCCAGGGGAGAAAATCTCAACCCTGGAGGGCCAACAAGCAATCAAGAAAGTTCAATCCGGAGTTGGCCTCTTTGAGGATTCACAACTCAAAAGGAAAAGAACATCACACCCTAAAACACCCAGCACCTTATGTCCTCCCACGTGCAGCCGGGTTGACTATCCGTGAAATAACGATGAAGTTAGTCACGGTAGTCTCACACACAATTAACACATTGGTCAATGAAAGCAAGTAACACATTGCGGAATAGATGTGATAAAGTACACATCTTTCCTCAAGTAGCACATGTACTCACATAGTGATTTCAATCTTAGCATAATATTTATCAAATAAAATATCACATTTCATGCATCATGCACACATAAGGACACTCACCTTGAAAGCCTAAGAAAATATCTCGTGAAATGGTCGTGATGTGTTTTCGGACCCTGCAATTTAAAAGAAATAATAACATAAAAACTCAATTAAAATCCTAGTAAATTTAGTAAGAAAAAGTCAAGAAGATACCCCACTTACTTCTAGGGTTTTGGTTTTAGGGTTTCTAGGGTTTAGGGTTTTTACTTATTCTAAGAAACTTAATCTATCACTAGATCATTTCTAAAAATTCCTGCACCTAAATTTCCCTCAATTGAACACATTCTAAGCTTAAAATTTCACTTATCCATTTTTCTTCTTTTAATTCTACCGAAATTTCGGCAGCATTTCCCCTTAAAATCGGACTAACCAAAATTTTTTTCCTGCAAGAAAATTCAACAATCCAACCCAATTCAACAAGTTCTACAACTTTTGTATTCAACTCAAGTTCAAATTCAATCAAAATTCCATCAATTTCCAAGAATTTTACTCCAAGTATCTTCAACTAAACCACATATAAAACATAAATTTTCAAGGTTTAAAGGCCATATACTAGTCTATCTAACCACAAGAACACTTTATATAGCAAGTAAATCTCAAATTCTAACTAATTTCTCCAAGTAGTATCAACAAGAAACTTGGTCTTAAACTTGCATAAAAACTAATTAAAACATGAAATCAATAAGAAAAGTTCATAGTAAATACCTTAGATATGCTTAGAACTTTGCTTAGAAAGGAAAGAAACTCACTTCCTATGGTGGGTTTACCCAAAATTAAGAGAGAAAAGTCCAAGAAGTTGAGAGCAAAAATGAGAGAAGAAGAAGAAAGAAGATGGCCGGCCAAGAGGGAGAAGAAAGAGAAAGAAATAGTCTAGGAAAATTGGAAAAGAAATGAAGAAAAGGTGGGAAAATGGTTAGCCAATTAAAACCTCACAAGAGTAAAGCAAAAAGGTGAGCTTTTAATGCAAGAGTAGTAACTTGGGTTAATTTGATTGGTGGAGATTATTAACTCTTATCACTTAATATAAGCAATAATAAGACATAAATTATTAAAGCAAAAAGAGAGTAAAATAGGGAGAGAGAGAACCGGCCACAAGAAGAAAGAAAAGAAAAGAAATTTAGGCCAAAAAAAGAAAAGAAAAGAGAGAAGGATTTTCGGCCAAGAAAAAAAAAAGAAAAGAGAGAAAAAAATTTCAGCCAAGGGAAAGAAAATAAAGCAAGAAACTAAGTGAAATTTTTTTAGAAAAATTGAGCAAAAATTCAAGTAGTCAAAAGACTAGAAAATAGTAAAATGAGCTAATCAAAATTTAAACACCAATATAAATTAAATGGTCAAGTAAAATTATTCTAACTTTAGTACTTAAGTGTTCTTGCTTCAAAATGAAAATCTTAACTAATTAACCTAATTAACTCAAGAAATCTCCCAACTAATAAATCAAGAATTAACACTAAACCCTAAATAAGAAAAAAAATGTCTCTTATATGTGCATTTTCTAGGGTGCTACAATTACCTTTTAATTCTTTTTATGTGCTCTTATGTGATTTTTTTATGTGTTGTTTTAATTCTCTATTATTTTTGAGTATCTATCAATTTTGTGTTTATTTATTTATTCGAGTTTAAATTTAAGTATTCGAAGAAATGTAATAAATAGGTGATGTTTTATTTATCAAATTTTGTGTTTAGATAGGTAATTTAATAGATAGGTTATATTTTCATTTATTGTGTATTTTAGAAAGACAATGTAATAAATAGGTTAGATAGATTATTTTTCTTATCTTTACCCCTTCTAGATTGTAATTAGGCTCCTCTGATGTAATAATTAGGACTTTTGTGTGCTATGTGCATATGTGTTTTTATTCGCTTTCCTTAGGGTTTGCATCTAGAATATTATGCTTTATGTGTTATGTGCTCCTATGTGCTATTACTTGCTTCTATGACTATTGCTTTAATTTATGTTTTTATTTGTTTATTTATTTATTTACTTGCTTTATTATGATATATGTATATCGTTGTCACACTAGTCAAATATTAGTTGTGGTTAATTCCCGTTTCTTCGTTAGTCCAATGCTAGTAGGAAATTTTTAGAAAATGGGTTAGTCCAATGCTAGATCCTTAGGTCATTTAAATGCTAGATCACTCCTTGTGTGCATTTCATATCATTTCACACACTTTATCTCTTTTTAATGTCTTTTCCATTTTTGCATAGTTATTTTTTTATGTATTATTATCCTTATTATTTATTTTTTTAACATATGTTCAATGCATGACATTTAGGTTACAGTTCACATAGAATCTGTAGACACCAAATTTTGACACACTTTTGGTAAAAATATGTGTGTTACCTTATTTTAGAGGGTATTTTTCATTTTTCGGGGGTCGAGTACAATTTTCGCATATTATGTCTAATTCGTTACATCAGGAGCAAAATGGTAATTTCACCATATAAATATTAGTTTATTTTATTTTATTTCCTAAATACATGATTTTACTATTTTTATCATTATTTATGATTTTAATGATTTTTAGGAGTCATTCATTATTTATTTTAAATTTTAGTATTTCTTTTAATTCAATGGCACGTTTTCCAATGCGCTATTTTTAGGAGAATTTTCAAGTGAAAAATTTTATATATGCATCTTGAATACTCATAAATTTTCTGTAAAAATCTCATAATTTTTAGATGTCGTTTAGTATTTATTTAATTTTTGTCTTTTTATTTATCAAAGGCACATTTCCCAAGAATGCATTAATCTTAAAAAAATTTTTGAGTGAAAACTTTAGTATATGTGTTTCATGGGATAATATATTTTGTGTAAAATTTTTTGTGATTTTTAAAAGTCATTTATTATTTTTGTGATTTTCATAAATTTCATAATTTTTGTCATATTATGTCACGTTTTTCAATGCACCTTTGTTTAAAAAAAAATTTATGAAATATTTTATATGTGCATTTAATATATCTATAGATTTTATAATTTTTACAGACTATTTTGTATTTATTTCAAATTGTATCTTTTTGTCTATGACATATTTTTCAATGATGATTAATTTTAAAAGTTTTAATTTTTATTATTATTGAATTTCTTTTTTTCTAATAACGCTGAATTTTAGTTATGGTTTTATTTTATTTTATTTTTTATTTTTAATTCTAGGGAATCCATAGGATTTTTTTTATTTTCATTCCAATTTTCTTCATTTTCTCACATGTTTTTTTTTTCTTTTTTTTTTCTTCTTTTTTCTTTTGCCTTTCTTTTTCCTTTTCCTCTTTTCTTTTTCTTTGCAAATATCAAAATAATAATAATAATAATAATAATAAAAGGCTGGAGCAGGCTGCGTTTTGCAGCCTGCTACAGCAGCAAAACAGTTGCTCAAGCTGCAAAGTAGCCTCATGGCCATACTTTCAGCCATCCCCTATCACCAACTCCACCTTCCTCTCAGCAGATTTTGAGGGATTTGGAAGGGATTTTGTTCATTTTTTTCCTTACTTCTTCATCATCCTTATCCCTGCCTTCTCTTCCCCTCACAAAGAACACACACCTGCACTCTCACAATCCACACAGACAAGACAACCTGCACACACAACTCATTTCTCCCTCTCGGTCATTTCCACACACAATCCAGAACACACACTCCCTTCTCGGCTCACTTTCACACACCAGACACACAGCATCACACACTCGGTCTCCCTCACTCCTTCTGCTTCCCCTTCCCCTGCACATTCATCCCACAAAGCATCACACAACACACACGATTGCACACACCCTGCACAAACAACATTCACACCACACAAGCACACAAACATTCACCTGCATACACCACCGGACACAAACACACACAACACACAGCAGACGGCATACGCATAAACACACTACACACACCTGCAACATTCAAACCGGAAAAACACACACCTGCACACACACCAGCAAAACACACGTACAAGCACCATTTTCACCCTCACTAAGTTACACAATTTACACCAACCAAGCACACGCCATTCACATTACACACACTACACACACAGGCACACATACATTTCATCAGAACTTCACCAAAAAACCACACAGATATCATTCACTGCCTCATAATACACCTGCACGTTTACACATATACACCACAAAACACACACACACGCCAGTTTCATATAACACACCTGCAAAGCAAAAAAAAAAAAAAAAAAAGGGCACAACAACAACAACTACAGTAACGACAATCAACACCAAACATCACAACCCCCAGTGGAAGGCTGAAGCTCCACCACCACCCAACTGGCCACTCTCAATTGAGCCACAAACCACCGCCGGATTCTCCAAAACAGGTAGCACTTTTGGCCCTCTCTTTTCATGTCCTCTTGTTTATCATTCAGTCAATAGAATTGGTGCTTAGACAGGGTTAACTGTGACGAAATTGTTGGAAAGAATTGAGGGAATTTTGTTTCCTTCCATTTCGTTTGAAGAACCGATTAAAAAAAAAAAAAAAGGAAAGAATCCGGTGAGAGAGAGGGGAGAGAACAGAACCGGGGAAGGGGAAGAAGAAATAGTGAGATAGAGAGGGAAATCCGGCGAGAGAGACCGAGAGAGAACTGGACGGCGAGAAGGAAGACAGAATTAGGGGAAGAAGAACAGAATCGGGAAAGAAGAAGGAAAAAGAGAAGAAAGAAAAGAGAGAAAAAGAAAGAAAAGAAAGAAAGAAAGAAAAAAAAAAACTGAAACCGGGTTAAAAAATAAAAAAAATAAAAAAAAAGAGTTTTAGTGAAACTATTTTGACGTAGTTTCATTCAAAACTACGTCATTTTAATTAGGTTAGTTTTTAATTTATTTTTTAATTAATAATAGGTATTTATTTTATAATCCTTATACTTTCATTAATGCTACTATGGCCCTGGGAATTTATAATTTGTGCGTTTAAGTTTCTGTTTATTATAGATTGACCCTATAATTTTATTTTCTTTTCAATTAGGTCCTAATTAATTGCATTTAGGTCCCCCAACTTTTATATAATTATAATTTTGCCCCTGCACTTTTCAGTTTCTATTTTTGACCCCTACATTTCTCGATAATTACATTATGACCCCTAGATTTTGCTGGAATTACATTTTTACCCTCTGATATTTATGAAAATTGCAATTTTGCCTCCCAAGCTTGCTGTTATTGTATTTTAGGCTATAAATGTTGCTGAAAAATTGCATTTTGGCCCTTATACATTGCTAGAAATTCTATTTTTGCCCTAGGATATTGCTGGGATTTTGCATTTTTGCCCCTCAAGTAGCTAGAACTTGAATTTTAGCCTTGAATGTTTGCTGGAATTGTATTCTTTACTCCCCAAGTTTGCTGGAATTATATTTTTAGCCTTAATAATTGCTGGAAATTTTATTTTTGATATTATACTTGCTGGAAATTTTATTTTGGCCTTTAAATTTGTTGTAAATTATATTATTATTTTAACTATGGTTTGAAATTATAATTTTACCCTTTAGTTTGTTATAAATTACATTTTTTACTTTAGAATGTTGTCTAAATTTCCATTTTTAATCCAAATCTTATAATATTTTTTTTGCCAAAAAGAAAAATTAAATTAGTTATGTCTTAAAGCTTTAAATTATTTCTTTTCACATTTTTATTTTTTAATTTTTTTAATTTTTTTATTTTATCAAATTTATAATTAATATTCTAAAATTGGGTCTTGTTAGTCTAATTGATGTTTAAATTAGTTTCTTTATTTTCCTTTTAGTCATTTTAATAATTCTTATTTGGGGCGTTAAAAGTTTAAGTATGTATTATTGTATTTTATCTCCTATTATTATTATTTCTTTATTTTTGTTGCTTTGCTTTATTTATTTATTTACTTATTTATTTTTACTTAAACAAATTTTCGTTTTTCCTCCTAAATGATTAATTATTACTATCATTATTTTTCTTTCTCTTATTTTGTTTATTATTGTTATAATCGTTTGAATTATCATAGCATGTTCACAGCGATTGGCGTGAAACTATTTAATTAAGTGGTTTATTTATTAAATAGTGGTATTTTTAACATATTTGTTCATTTAGTAGCAATTTTGTACCGAGTTTACGAACGGGAGGTACCTCGATTACCCTTTTTATTTCTTTTTATGTGCTCCTACGTGCTCGTATGTGTTTTTCTATGTGTTTTCATGTATCTTTGTGCTTATAATTTTATCCATGTATGAGTGTTTATTTATTTATTATCATATTATTTGTTCGAATTTAATTTTTGATTATTCAAAGAAATGTAATAGATAGGTAATATTCTATTTAGCAAAATTTTGTATTTAGATAGTTAATGTAATAGATAGTTTATGTGTTATCTAGTTAACAAAAATCTTATGTATTTTAGATAGAAAAATGTAATAGATAGGCTAGATAGGTTACCTTTCATCTTATTTTTAGATTGTAATTAGGCTTTCCCGGTATAATAGTTAGGGCTTTTGTGTGCTATGTGTGCTATATGCTTATGTGTTTTATTCGCTTTTCTTAGGATTTTGCATCTAGAATATTATGATTATGTGCTATGTGCTCCTATGTGCTATTATTTTCTTTTATGTGATTTATTGCTTTAATATGTGCTTTAATTACTTACTTGCTTTATTATTCTATATGTGTATCGTCGCCACACTAGTCCAACGCTAGTTGTGGCTAATTTCGGTTTCTTCGCTAGTCCAACGCTAGCGGAGAATTTTTAGAAAATAGGCTAGTCCAATGCTAGACCTTTAGGTCATTTTAGTGATAGAATCATTTCTTGTGTGCATTTCATGATCATTACACACACATTTTCTCTTTTTAGGCCTTTTCCATTTTTACATAATTTTCTATATATATTTTATCATTTATTATCTATTTTAACATTTATTTTAGTGCATAATATTTAGATTCCACTACACATAGAATTTTAGGTCATTTGTGTGATTTGACTAGAAATAGTCATCTACTCACGTGGGAAGCGATGGCGTACATGTCGTTCCCCCCTCCGTGAGTAGGAACAGTTAGTCACGAGTCCATTCGTCCCCCGTACCCGTTATGTTGCATCCCTACTTTCTTTGTTCACTTACTATCTATACTACTATTTTCCTTTTCTTTTGCATTCCTATTTTGCACCTAAACTCGTGACTCCGTCGAGGTCTACATTCGGGTTTCGCAATTAATGCGATAATTCCGACTAAACCTCAATGGAACATTTTGTCCCTTAACGATATTCATTTTTAGGATTAGATTTGCATTCATATAGTTGCATCCAAATGCGATAAAATCTTAGGGTTATATTAGGAAAATTTAGACTAAACCTCGCAACTAGTTTCGGCTAGGTTGAAAGGGTGCCTTAGGCGCGAGCCTTTGCCTTCCCTTTCTTCAACTGTGACTCCCGAACCTTTTTCTCTTGTTTTCAAAGACCTGGAGTCGTCTAAAAGGGTTTTCTTGTTTTTCCTATATTTTTTCCAAAAACTATTTCTTTAAATAAATCATTTTTATTTTCTTACCTTTTATAAAATATTTTCGGGTGACTTGGTACACCAAAACTCAATACCAAGTGGCGACTCCTTTTTCACTAAAAAAACCCTTTTTAGACTCTATTTTCGGGCCCAAAAACCGTCGCATTTTCAAAGTCCCATTTTAGGCCCTTTTTCTTTTATTTTTAATAAAGCATTTGTTTGTCACATTTTATCCAATCATCTTTTCGCAAAGCATTTTCTAAAAATTATTTTTATAAAAAACATACACTATTTTCCCAATATAAATAAAATCACATTTAATTCTTCCTTTTCTTTTTTCCAAACATCTAACACTTAATTATTTTCCTCTTTCGAAAAATGGGGCGCGACAGCTCGCGACTCCACTGGGGATCACTAGTGAGTCCGAGCACTAGGTTTAGTCATTTTCTTCCTTTTCTAACCCTTTCATTTTATTGCATTTGGATGCTTAGGATTGCATTTCTATTTTTCTAGGTTTTTAGGTTTTTATTTTACATCTCTCACGCTTCCCGTCTCTCGTCTACTTATGTGATGTATGTATGATTTATTTACTTGTTATTGCTTTACTCGATCGCGCTTGTATTTGGGAGGGGGTCAGTCACCCTTAGAGCCCACGCGTGTTAATATTACATTCCCTCCTCTCATAGGAGCACCTTCATACGTGCATTCGATGTTTTTTTTTAAACCCTTTTTATCTTTTTGGTGGTTGCCACCCACCCATCCTTTAAGACTAGAATCGATTTGCCTAGACATGCGGCCATCGCATTCGTGCATGTAGCGGTGTCTAGGGGATCACTCGAACCACCGACTTGGGATTCTTGGAATTGACGGACTTATTTGGATCCCTCGGTCTGAAGGTTCGGGAACCGAAGCCTTGTTGAGTCTAGATGCATTAGTAAGCCTAACCCCATGCATCCATGTAGAATAAGCCTAGGGTAGAGTCAACCTTACCCTATTAGGTACACTAGGCACGAGAGGAGGGAATCCACCCCTCTTTATTTTTGTGTTGTACTGATTATTGCTATTTGCTTTATCAATGTGTTATGTGATATTTATTGAAAACTAACGCACTCTCTCTTATTCTTTGATTGCATTCACAACCATAAAATAAAGAGCCCTGGCATGGTGCTCTCGTAGGAAACCAACCCATTATCGGCACGTTTAAATTTTTGTCTAACCTTTAATTTCTTTGAGAAAGATGGAAATGAAATTTTCATAAAAATTTTATAAATTGCATTTTGTTGTAAATAAAGCATCCCAAGGGTCCAACTATTGTAATTTTTGTAAATCTCGAAAAATTTGATATTTTAAGAATTCTATTTTTAAACCCTTTTCAAATTTACCCATCCATGTTGAACTTGTTAATTTTTATCCGAACTAAATTTTCTTAGAGTCAATAAGTGCACCCAAGTGGTCAAATTTTTGCACAGTTTGCATTTACCCCTTTTTCAAAGAATTAATATGTCATTTTGACTGTATCCCCCACCCTCCCATCCCACGTAATACAAAAGGAGACTTTAAACACATAATTAATTTTATTTTAATAAACTAGCATTTTGACTTGTATATTTCTAGATAAAGTCACGATTTTTGACCTTCTTTCAATGTTGTGTTCCACAACCTCTTGGGGCTCTATTTTTCAAACAAATAGATTTGAAGTCAATAATTTCTTTTATACAGTTCATGATCCATCTTTCTCAAAGAAATTCCACATCATTTTCTCAAATTTGACATTTTCGCATATTTTAACTTGCTTTAATAAACTGGCATCATGCATAAACCCTTGAGGGAATGCCGTTTCGGAAATCCCATGATAAGAAAGCCGTCCTTTTTGTCTTGGGTACGTAACCCTAAAAGACATGCACGTTTATATTTTCGGTAAATCCTGGCGGGTGAGACCCTAGGTAAGGTAATACGAGCAGAATGAAGGTATCTCTTCATGGCAGAACTGGCTTATCTACGATTAGAAAAGGGGGGTCTCACCCTAAAGGATTGCATTTCATGCTAGGCCTACCCTTGGCATAATAAGGGCTCCCCTAGGACATGCATCCGAGTTATTTATATACCTACTAATTTTGGTCTTTTTCTCTTTCTTTTGATAATAAAATTGACAGTGACAATGATGATGGAGCGACTAAACTTTCTTTCCTTCTGATGTACATTTCAGGTAATTTAAATCATAGCTTCATTTCAAAGAAGCCCCATCGTTACCAGATCCCGAAGTCAAGCTTTGAAGCGTATAAACATGAGTTCGACTCCGGACGCTTCAGAAAGACCAACTCAAGCGGTGTCAGTAGATTTCTCTGCACTAGGGGCTCAGCTAAGCGAAGTACTAGGCAGGTTTAATGAATTGAGTGCAGAAATGGCTTCTCAAAGGCGTGTCATTGATCAACTTGTCGCAAATAGCAGTGGTGGTGCTCCGAATAACCCAGTGCCAGCAGTTGACCACACCCCTGAGCAGGTTAACCAATTGCCTCTCACGACCAATATGCAAGCTGCTTCCATCTCACCTTTTGCCAATCCTATTGAAGGACCGTCTGCCCATTTTAACCCTGATCCTTTACACATGCGCCCTAATTATGTCCAAACGAACCTACCCAATTATCCAGTTCCCCAATCTCATCCACATATCAACCTAAACATTCCACCCAATCTTCAAGTACCTCATCATCAAGCTGCAGAACCTTTTGTTTGGGATGTGGCCTCTCAAGGAAAACCAGCCATGGATGAAAATGCCACCACTGCGGATAAAGATTTGCTGAAAAGATTGGATCGATTTGAGGATTTCATGAAGAAAAGTCAAGGGCTACACAAGCATGGCGGGTTAGGCTATGATGATCTTTGTCTTTTTCCAGACGTTCAGTTGCCATTGGGCTTCAAGGCAGCCTAAATTCACTAAGTATGATGGAACTGGAAATCCCAAAACGCATCTCAAGATGTTTGCCAACAAACTTGGCAAACCGGTAGACGATGAGAATTTACCAATGCGTCTGTTCCCTGAGAGTCTGGAGGGCGATGCATTAGACTGGTATTCGAATTTGAAGCCTCAGGAGATAAAGAGTTGGTTGGATCTGTCAACGGCTTTTGTTAAGCAGTATGAATTCAACTGTGAATTGGCTCCAACACGAACTACGCTGGAAAGTACTAAGAGGAAGCCTTCAGAGGATCATAAGACATACGCCTAAACGTTGGAGAAAGTTGGCTGCCAAGGTAGGAACCTTCCCATGAATGAAGAGGAGATTGTCCGAACTTTCATTAAGGCCCATGACCCGCCATATTTTGAGGAGATCTTTCGCATGTCAGGAAGTTCGTTTTCTGCCATCATCAACAAGTTAGAGGAATACGATGAATTTGTCAAGGCGGGCAAAAATTGTTAATGTGACAGCCTTGAAGTTACAGTTGGAAGCTTTGCAAAATCAGAATCCGGGCAGTAATGGGAAGAAACCGCCGTTTAAGAAGAAGGAAGGAGAGACTGCTTTTGTATGGGATCAAGGCCCATCCTTTCAGACCCAGAATTCAAAACTATCCTCCATACACAGCCCCTTACCAACAACCTCTCCATCCTCAACCAGTCTATCACACTAACACCCAGCATCATCATCATCAACCCAACTATCCAAATTATTCTGTCCCACTTACCAGCTCCCCGACCAACTTTTCAAAATTACCCTCGTCCTCCATATAACCCAAGACTACCACAGCAAAACAACATCCACATCACACCAAACCCATTTCAAGCCAACCGAGACCAAAGTCAAAGGCCACCCCGAACTTACACCTAATTTGGGTCCGTCCCATTGACCAAGTTGTATGAGCAGTTGAAAGCCGCTGGCAAAATTGGAGTGATCCTGGCAAAAGTTTACAATAAGGGTTTGCCTGCAGGATACAATCCCCACGCTATTTGTGCATACCTATTCAGGGAGTTCAGGACACTCAACGGCCAATTGTTGGACTTTAAAGAATCATATTCAGGACATGATTGAGTCCGGAGAGATCGTTCTCAGAAGACCGGGGGAGCAGGGACCCAGTGTGAGCAAAAACCCTCTTCTAGAGCATGGAAACACTGTAGGAGCCATCACTGCTAATGAGGAATTCAATGATCCTGCTTCGTATATCGTGGATGAGTATGAGATCGAGAGTATAATGGAAGCTGATTTGGTCAAGATGAAGGAAGGGTTTTCTGCTAAAGTGCCAGTAGTAAATGACGAGGAGGGCATCTTCAAAGATGAGTTGAAACAGTCAGTGCCCGAAAAAGATGAGCCTTTTGTGTTAGAAAGATGTCTTGATCCGTTCATTTTGGACCTGCCTCCTTTTGAATTGGATATGCCTGAACCCGTTGTACTCGAAGTTTCCAGAACAGATGCCTTGTGAATAGTTTACAGGAAGTACCAGTGGAATTACGAGGAACCCTGCATTGTTGATTGGGAATAAGAAGTTGTTGAAAGAAGAAGTTGATGCTGTCACTAGATCTGGGAGAATTCTAGGAGAGTCCGAGACAAATGCCCAATCCAAAACTCAAGGGAATTCTCTACTGCCTAAGCAACCCGTATCTGAAAAGGATGCTCTGGATTTTTTGAAATTGATTAAGAGAAGCGAATACAAAATAGTAGAACAGTTGGACAAGGCACCTGCCCATATCTCTTTCCTGAACTTGCTCTTGACTTCCGAATTGCACAGGGAAGCTTTGCTAAAAGTGCTTAATGAGACTCACGTTTCTAAAGATATTCCCGTTGATAAGTTTTCTAATGTTGTGGGCAGCATCCTCGCTTCAGCTCGTATTAGTTTCTCTGACGATGATTTGACTGCAGAAGGGATTGCACACAACAAGGCATTGTACATATCAGTGCGTTGTAACGGGAAGCTGTTACCAAGGGTTTTGGTAGATAATGGATCAGCTTTAAATATCTGTCCGTGGGCTACTATTGTCAAACTTGGGCTATCTGATGTTAAGCTTCGCACATCAGCTGTCGTGGTGAGAGGCTTTGATGGAACTAGGAGGGAGCCGATGGGTGAAATCGATTTGGTTTTAGAAGTTGGCCCAGCTCAGTTTCAGATTTCTTGTCAAGTCATGGATTTCTCTGGTGCTTACAATGTTCTATTAGGAAGACCATGGATACATACTTCTAACTTGGTGCCTTCTTCGCTGCATCAAATGCTCAGATTCATTGTAAATGAGCAATTAATCACTGTATTTGCCGAAGATGACTGTGCTATGGTGGTTAATGCCAATTCAAAGAGGAGAGATAGTGCCAAATCTTCAGTTTCTGCTCATCGTGTCGAAGATGTTGTCTCTACGGGGTGGGTTGTGAAGAACGAATCATTCATCAAAACAGATGCATCTGAAGGCCAGTGTCATGATGGCTAAAGAAATGATTCGAGGAGGTTATGAGATAGGAAAGGGTCTCGGGAGAAATCTGCAAGGACGTCTGGAACCAATAGAGCTCCCAATGCAAAAGGACACTTTCGGATTAGGATTTCATCCAACTGCGAAAGATAGGAGGGAGATGAGAATCCGAAAACTTGCCGAAAAGGAAGGAAAGCGGTCCGGGATGCATATTCCGCCATTGTGCTACACTTTTCCTCGCTCATCTGGGGTGGTGATATCTGATCTTGATGAAGAGAATTCTGCAGATGGGATTGAATTGGGTATATCTCAGTTGTTTGTCGGAGCTATCTGTGATGTCACTCCGTCAGAATCTTCTGAATTTCCAACAATCGCTGAGGGT
This sequence comes from Mitragyna speciosa, assembly GCA_024721245.1. Classification (NCBI taxonomy): domain Eukaryota; kingdom Viridiplantae; phylum Streptophyta; class Magnoliopsida; order Gentianales; family Rubiaceae; genus Mitragyna; species Mitragyna speciosa. Next base: position 21,459,567 of record CM045566.1, on the reverse strand, counting down.
GCCCTTCAAAATTGGACAGCTGATTATCTCCCAGTTCAAAGGAGTTTCGGTAAATTTAGGGGATTGTCTTTTGTTTAGACTCATGCTTAGATAGGGCTTTACTTAGGATATTTTGTTTAGTGCTTGTTTTTGTTTCTTGACTCTAGTCCCTCTTGCATATGTCAATGTCTTGTAAGTCGAAATATGTTTTGTTCTTGGTATAGAGTTTCAAGATGAATGTGTCCTTAAGTAGGGTCCCTATCTCTAAAGATGATGTCTTTTGTTGATTTACCGTTTATTTCTAAATTTGAAGCAATGAAGAATTTTTCTTATTGGTTTTCAATAATTTCTTTTATTTATTTATTTTTGTGTGTGTTTGTGTTATCTTTTTCAGATGGCCATCAATAAAATCATTTGACCCTTTGGATGTCACAATTCTAGAAGTTGATGATTGCAATCTCGATATCTCTTGTGAGTTTGAAATTCATGGAATCTGAAATTCAAAATGAAATTGATACCGAGGGAGAATATGAATCTTTGTCAAAAACTCTTGAACAATATGAAGAGAAACCCAAACCGAACCTAGAAGAGACAGAATCCATTAACATTGGCACTGAAACAGAGCTTAAGGAAATCAAAGTCAGCATTCATTTGAATAAGAAGCAAAAGCAAGAGATGATTGAATTTTTGACTTTATTTCAAGATGTTTTCGCATGGTCATATGATGATGTAGCTGGAATCTCTACAGGACATAGTGGTTCATAAATTGCCAACTGATCCAAATATTTCACCCGTGAAGCAGAAACCTCGCAAGTTCAAACCAGATATGAGTCTCAAAATCAAGGAGCAAATTGTAAAACAACTCAATGCTGGGATCATTATGGTGTCTCATTATCCCATTTGGCTTTCAAATCCCGTTCCTGTCCCAAAGAAAAATGGGAGAGGTGCGAGTTTGTGTGGATTATAGAGATCTTAACAAGGCAAGTCCGAAAGATGATTTTCCTCTGCCGAACATTCATATCCTTTTGGACAATACCGCAGGGCACTGAGGTCGTATCATTTGGAGATTGTTTTTCGGGGTATCACCAAATTTTGATGGCCGAGGAAGATAGAGAGAAGACTGCTTTTGTCACCCCTTGGGAATATTTTGCTATAGAGTGATGCCTTTCGGATTAAAAAATGCTGGAGCCACTTATCAAAGGACAATGACCACCCTGTTTCATGATATGATCCACAAAGAGATGGAGGTTTACGTGGATGACATCATAATCAAATCTAAAAGGGTCGAGGAATCACTTGGTGGATTTGAGAAAATTGTTTGAGAGATTGAGGAAATACAATTTGAAGCTGAATCCTGCTAAGTGTGCTTTTGGAGCTCCGACAGGCAAATTATTGGGGTTTATTGTTAGCAAGAGAGGTATCGAGATAGATCCTGCCAAAATCAAAGCAATTCGCGACATGCCAATTCCAAAGACTCAAAGAGATGTAAAAAGTTTTTTGGAAGAATCAATTTCATTGGCAGGTTCATCGCCCAACTGACTTCTACTTGTGAACCTTTGTTCAAGTTGTTGAAGAAAAATGTACCTATGAAATGGAATGAGGAATTGTCAAAAGGCTTTTGATAAGATTAAAAATTACTTGTTGAATCCTCCAATTTTAGTGCCGCCCCAACCTGGTAAGACCTCTGATTATGTATTTATCTGTACTTGACGAAGCTGTAGGATGTGTTTTGGGGCAACATGATGAATCGGGAAAAAGAGAACAGGCCATCTACTATCTCAATAAGAAATTTACTGCGTATGAGGCTAATTATTCATTTCTGGAGAGAAGCTGTTGTGCATTGGCTTGGGCGGTTCAAAAACTAAGGCATTATTTGCTTAGTCACACCACCTACCTCATTTCCCGTTCTGATCCCTTGAAGTATTTGTTGGAAAAACCAATGCTTACTGGACGGATGGCCAAATGGCAAATGATTCTTTCTGAATTTGACATTGTTTTCACAACGCAGAAGGCGATTAAAGGGCAGGCTATAGCGGATCACTTGGCAGAAAATCCAAGAGAGAATGATTACCAACCCCTCAATACTTACTTCCCAGATGAAGAAATCTTGTTCGTTGGTGCAATTGAAGATATGAGTGAGCAGTACTTGGGGTGGAGATTATTCTTTGATGGCGCTTCAAATGCTTTCGGGGCGGAATCGGTGCAGTTCTAGTTTCACCCGAAGGGAAGCATTATCCTGCAACTACCAAGCTATGTTTTCCTTGCACTAATAATATGGCCGAGTACGAAGCCTGTATTCTTGGATTGAAGATGGCGTTAGAGATGGAGGTTAAAGACTTGGTGGCATTTAGTGATTCTGATTTGCTTGTGCATCAGACGCTCAAGCAATGGGCGACTCGAGATTCTAAAATCATTCCCTATCATTGCAGTCTGATCAACCTGGCTTCCAAGTTCAGAAGTTTGGAGTTTCGGCACATTTCACGGACGCGTAATGTGTTTGCAGATGCCTTGACTACTTTGTCCTCAATGATTAAACATCCGATGAATTGGTGATTGAGCCTATCCATATACGGCTTCAAGAGGAACCAGCTCACTGTTGGGTTGCAGAAGAAGTTTCAGACGGTCGACCTTGGTACCATGATATCAAAGAATTCATTAAAACTGGATCTTATCCTCCTGGAGCTAATGCAGTTTCAAAAGGCTTTTTGCGCAGAATATCTTCAAAATTCTTTTTGAATGGAGAAATACTGTACAAGAGAACGTCTGACTTGGGTCTAGTTAAGGTGTGTTGATAAGGAAGAGGCCCACCAAATGATGAAAGAAGTTCATAGCGGTGTGTGTGGACCGCACATGAATGGGCATTTGTTGGCTAAAAAGATCATGAGAATGGGATATTTTTGGCTTACTATGGAACACGACTGTGTAGATTTTGTTCGAAGATGTATTAAATGCCAAATGCATGGTGATGTGATACATGCTCCTCCTACGGAACTACATAGTATGGCTGCTCCTTGGCCATGTTCGATGTGGGGAATGGATGTAATTGGAACCATTGATCCTCCTGCTTCGAATGGACATCGATTCATCTTAGTGGCAATAGAGTATTTCACCAAATGGGTTGAGGCTGCATCTTACAGGCATGTGACTAAGAAAGTTGTGGCAGATTTTCTGAAAAATCATATCATCTGTCGTTTTGGAGTGCCCGAGACATTAATCACTGATAATGCCAAAAATCTCAACAACGACATGGTGGATGGGTTGTGTGAACAATTCAAAATCAATCATAGAAATTCTGCTATTTACAGACCCCAGATGAACGGAGCTGTGGAAGCTGCCAATAAGAATTTGAAGAAGATCATTCGAAAGATGACTGACACACACAGGGATTGGCATGAAAAGCTACCTTATGCGTTGATGGGGTATAGAACTGCCATAAGGACTTCTACCGGGGCAACTCCTTACTCTCTTATGTATGGAATGGAGGCGGTAATACCTGCTGAAGTTGAGATCCCGTCCTTGCGTATATTGATGGATGCTCAGTTGGAAGAAGTTGAATGGGTCAGAGAACGTCATGAGCAGTTGTCACTGATCGACGAAAAGCGGTTAAATGCCGTTTGTCACGGACAGTGTTACCAAAAACGGATGGCCCGCGCTTATCAGAAGAAAGTCAAACCTCGCCAATTCGAGATTGGAGACAAGGTTTTAAAGCGAATTCTTCCTATTCAAGAAGAGGCAAAAGGGAAATTCGCTCCAAATTGGCAAGGTCCATTCATTGTCAAGAAGGTATTATCAGGTGGAGGTCTTGTGCTGGCGGAGATGGATGGTCAAGAATTTCCTCAAATCATCAATTCAGACTTGGTAAAAAAGTTTTACATTTGATTAGTAAATTTTCTTTTAAAATTATTGCGAAAAAAGAGACGGATCAAAGGCGGGCCTTCTTTCTTTTCCCTTGAATATTCTTCTCCTCTAGTTTTCCCTTTTGAGCTTTCAGAATTCATAAAATTCATTTCATAATCCACTTGATGGTTGCACCCCACTTTGGGGCAAGATTTTTGTTTTGTTGGTCGCCCGTAAAAAAAAAAAAAAAAAAAGAAGAAGAAGAAGAAGAAAAGAAGAAAAGAGAGCAAAAGTAAGAGATAAAAGTTGGGATAACTCATTCTGAGAAATGCAACCTCAAGACAATCAACCCTTTCACAAATTCTGCTTTCCAGCCTTAACCTTTTTAGATACCTTAACCTGACCCCGTATTGAAAGCCGAGAATGTTACCGACATCCGTCTTTATTTTGTGATAATTTTGATATGAAAATTTGCAAATAAAAAAGGACATATGATATTAATATATCTATCCCAAATTTATCAAGGGAAGATTGTCTTACTGATGCCAAATATTCTTCAAATACTAGTCTGATTTAATGAAATGGGGAATGACCACTCAAGATTCGAATGATTGTTGTTCTATGTCTTCCTTTATAAAGGTGAAAACTCGAAAGGGCGCCTAAAAAAAAAAGAAAAAAAAAGAAAAAGGGAGGGGGAAACCTTAGTGAAAACCTGAAAGGGCGCTAAGGTGGGAATCTCGTGCACACAAACGAAGCAGATAAAGGAGAAGTGACGAAGTTGAAGAGCTGGTGACTATGTTCGCTTGGGTTTTCTCTTCATGGTTGTTCTTCTTCTAGCAGTATCAAGCTTCTGGTTGATGACATCAAAAAGGGTCAAATGTGACATTCGTGGTCAAAAGCCTGTTTTCAACACCGTGGAATAAATTGTTTTGTCACAGTTGAAATTCTTAACTTGTTTTTGACGAAAATTATTTTACACTTACTTTTACTTGTTATGATGTGTTATTTTCCTATTTTGTAGTTTTGATTTCAAATGTGATGACTACATAAAATATCTATGTGTACATGTATATGTATATATAATAGATGAAAGATAGTGAAATCAAATAAATTGTTTTGCATCAGTCATTCATTAGAGTTGTGTCAAAAGACAATCCTCTTAAGTTATCATGAAAAATCACGGCAGTCGATATTTGCAAGTCATAATGAAAGGACAATTGGTGGATGCTGATAGACTGCGAAGATCAGAGACAACTCACAGGGATGGATTTGGGATTAGATATCGACGCCAAGAACTCATGTTTACACGTTTCACAAAGCCTGAGGGATTACACGGTGGCGGCACACTGTTTAATCATCTTTTCATTTTCCAATTGCAGGTAAAATCATGAGTTCGTCATTGATATTCCAAAAAAAAAAAAAGGAGAGAGAGAAGACTGGGGCAAGTCTTTTGTAGCTGGCCTTGGCCTAAGTGGAGTATTATTCCAATCAAAGATTGATTTAAATTTGACACTGGGGCAATTTTTTGAAAAAATTTTGGTTTCACATTGATTCTAATATCTCATGTTTTAACCCGTCTTGGGAAGGACTGATTTCAAATTTACACTGGGGAAAATTTTAAAGGATGGATTTCAAATTGATTTCACTTGATTTATATTGGAGAAAATTTTTTGGTATAAGATTTTATTTATTCATTTATTTATTTCTTTCAAATAGATTTTTGATATGTTACATAGAGTCAAAAAAAAAAATCATCAATCAAAATGCTTTGTAAACTGCTTTCAATAGCTTAATCTTTTTCATGAATTAAATCTAGCAAATTGGGTGTTTCACATCACTTTTTGGGCTGCTTTTTGACTAAAAAAAAAAATCTTTTTCATGCATGTCCAGCAAATTGGACCTTTCACGTTTACTTTTCCAAGTCTGGCAAACCGGACTTTGTATTGGATTTCACCCCAGCAAACTGGGTGCATGTCCAGCAAACTGGACATTCACGTTTAATTTCTTGTATTCACCCCAGCAAACTGGGTGCATGTCCAGCAAATGGGACCTTTCACGTTTACTTTTCCAAGTCTGGCAAACCGGACTTCGTATTGCATCTCACCCCAGCAAACTGGGTGCATATCCAGCAAACTGGACCTTCACGTTTAATTTCTTGTATTTACCCCAGTAAATTGGGTGCATGTCCAGCAAACTGGACCTTTACGTTTAATTTCTTATATTTACCCCAGCAAATTGGGTGCATGTCCAGCAAACGGGACCTTCACGTTTACTTTTCCAAGTCTGGCAAACCGAACTTTGTATTGCATTTCACCCCAGCAAACTGGGTGCATGTCCAGCAAACTGGACCTTCACGTTTAATTTCTTGTATTCACCCCAGCAAACTGGGTGCATGTCCAGCAAATTGGACCTTTCACGTTTACTTTTCCAAGTATGGCAAACCGGATTTTGTATTGCATTTCACCCCAACAAACTGGGTGCATGTTCAGCAAACTGGACCTTCACGTTTAATTTCTTGTATTCACCCTAGCAAATTGGGTGCATGTCCAGCAAACGGGACCTTCACATTTACTTTTTCAAGTCTGGCAAACCGGACTTTGTATTGCATTTCACCCCAGAAAACTGGGTGCATGTCTAGCAAACTGGACCTTCACGTTTAATTTCTTGTATTCACCCCAGCAAACTGGGTGCATGTCCAGAAAATTGGACCTTTCACGTTTATTTTTCCAAGTCTGGCAAACTGGACTTCGTATTGCATCTCACCCCAGCAAACTGGGTGCATGTCCAGCAAATTGGATCTTCACGCTTAATTTTCTTGTACTCACCCCAGCAAACTGGGTGCATGTCTAGCAAACTGGACCTTTCACGTTTATTTTCCAAGTTTGGCAAACCAAACTTTGTATTGCATCTCGCCCCAACAAACTGGGTTCATGTCCAACAAACTGGACCTTCATATTTAATTTCTTTTGCATTTCATCAATCCTAGCAAACTAGGCCACACACTTCTCCAGCAAACTGTACATTTCATATTTTATTTTAATTTGTTTTTTAAAGTTGGGCAGCCCAAAATTTTACTTTCACCATTCGAACTACGTTTTGACCTGATTCCCTTATGTGGGATACGTAGACAGCTCTTGGAGAGTTCGGTCATTTTCTCACTCTTTCATTTGTTTACATTCTTACATCTTGTAAGTTTAGATATTTATCTTTGCTTTTGTGTTTAGGTGAGTCAAAATTCGGTGTTGCCTACGTCTTTGTCTGAAATCTCTACGAGATTCCCGACAAAGAGGGGCAAGCTGTAGACACCAAATTTTGACACACTTTTGGTAAAAATATGTGTGTTACCTTATTTTAGAGGGTATTTTTCATTTTTCGGGGGTCGAGTACAATTTTTGCATATTATGTCTAATTCGTCACATCAGGAGAAAAATGGTAATTTCACCATATAAATATTAGTTTATTTTATTTTATTTCCTAAATACATGATTTTACTATTTTTATCATTATTTATGATTTTAATTGATTTTTAGGAGTCATTCATTATTTATTTTAAATTTTAGTATTTCTTTTAATTCAATGGCACGTTTTCCAATGTGCTATTTTTATGAGAATTTTCAAGTGAAAAATTTTATATATGCATCTTGAATACTCATAAATTTTCTGTAAAAATCTCATAATTTTTAGATGTCGTTTAGTATTTATTTAATTTTTGTCTTTTTATTTATCAAAGGCACGTTTCCCAAGAATGCGTTAATCTTAAAAAATTTTTTGAGTGAAAACTTTAGTATATGTGTTTCATGGGATAATATATTTTGTGTAAAATTTTTTGTGATTTTTAAAAGTCATTTATTATTTTTGTGATTTTCATAAATTTCATAATTTTTGTCATATTATGTCACGTTTTTCAATGCACCTTTGATTAAAAAAAAAATTTTTATGAAATATTTTATATGTGCATCTAATATATCTATAGATTTTATAATTTTTACAGACTATTTTGTATTTATTTCAAATTGTATCTTTTTGTCTATGACATATTTTTCAATGATGATTAATTTTAAAAGTTTTAATTTTTATTATTATTGAATAATGCTGAATTTTAATTATGGTTTTATTTTTTTTTATTTTTTATTTTTAATTCTAGGGAATCCATAGGATTTTTTTTTTTATTTTCATTCCAATTTTCTTCATTTTCTCACATGTTTTTTTTTTCTTTTTTTTTTCTTTCTTTTTTCTTCTTTTTTCTTTTGCCTTTCTTTTTCCTTTTCCTCTTTTCTTTTTCTTTGCAAATATCAAAATAATAATAATAATAATAATAAAAGGCTGGAGCAAGCTGCGTTTTGCAACCTGCTACAGCAGCAAAACAGTTGCTCAAGCTGCAAAGTAGCCTCATGGCCATACTTTCAGCCATCCCCTATCACCAACTCCACCTTCCCCTCAGCAGATTTTGAGGGATTTGGAAGGGATTTTGTTCATTTTTTTCCTCACTTCTTCATCATCCTTATCCCTGCCTTCTCTTCCCCTCACAAAGAACACACACCTGCACTCTCACAATCCACACAGACAAGACAACCTGCACACACAACTCATTTCTCCCTCTCGGTCATTTCCACACACAATCCAGAACACACACTCCCTTCTCGGCTCACTTTCACACACCACACACACAACATCACACACTCGGTCTCCCTCACTCCTTCTGCTTCCCCTTCCCCTGCACATTCATCCCACAAAGCATCACACAACACACACGATTGCACACACCCTGCACAAACAACATTCACACCACACAAGCACACAAACATTCACCTGCATACACCACCGGACACAAACACACACAACACACAGCAGACGGCATACGCATAAACACACTACACACACCTGCAACATTCAAACCGGAAAAACACACACCTGCACACACACCAGCAAAACACACGTACAAGCACCATTTTCACCCTCACTAAGTTACACAATTTACACCAACCAAGCACACACCATTCACATTACACACACTACACACACAGGCACACATACATTTCATCAGAACTTCACCAAAAAACCACACAGATATCATTCACTGCCTCATAATACACCTGCACGTTTACACATATACACCACAAAACACACACACGCCACTTTCATATAACACACCTGCAAAGCAAAAAAAAAAAAATGGGCACAACAACAACTACTACAGTAACGACAATCAACACCAAACATCACAACCCCCAGTGGAAGGCTGAAGCTCCACCACCACCCAACTGGCCACTCTCAATTGAGCCACAAACCACCGCCGGATTCTCCAAAACAGGTAGCACTTTTGGCCCTCTCTTTTCATGTCCTTTTGTTTATCATTCAGTCAATAGAATTGGTGCTTAGACAGGGTTAATTGTGACGAAATTGTTAGAAAGAATTTAGGGAATTTTGTTTCCTTCCATTTCGTTTGAAGAACCGATTAAAAAAAAAAAAGGAAAGAATCCGGTGAGAGAGAGGGGAGAGAACAGAACCGGGGAAGGGGAAGAAGAAATAGCGAGATAGAGAGGGAAGTCCGGCGAGAGAGACCGAGAGAGAACCGGACGGCGAGAGAGACCGAGAAAGAACCGGACGGCGAGAGGGAAGACAGAATCGAGGGAAGAAGAACAGAATCGGGAAAGAAGAAGGAAAAAGAGAAGAAAGAAAAGGGAGAAAAAGAAAGAAAAGAAAGAAAGAAAAAAAAAACTGAAACCGGGTTAAAAATAAAAAATAAAAAAGAGTTTTAGTGAAACTACGTTGTTTTGACGTAGTTTCATTCAAAACTACGTCGTTTTAATTAGGTTAGTTTTTAATTTATTTTTTAATTAATAATAGGTATTTATTTTATAATCCTTATACTTTCATTAATGCTACTATGGCCCTGGGAATTTATAATTTGTGTGTTTAAGTTTCTGTTTATTATAGATTGACCCCTATAATTTTATTTTCTTTTCAATTAGGTCCTAATTAATTGCATTTAGGTCCCCCAACTTTTATATAATTATAATTTTGCCCCTGCACTTTTCAATTTCTATTTTTGACCCCTACATTTCTCGATAATTACATTATGACCCCTAGATTTTGCTGGAATTGCATTTTTACCCTCTGATATTTATGAAAATTGCAATTTTGCCTCCCAAGCTTGCTGTTATTGTATTTTAGGCTATAAATGTTGCTGAAAAATTGCATTTTGGCCCTTATACATTGCTGGAAATTCTATTTTTGCCCTAGGATATTGCTGGGATTTTGCATTTTTGCCCCTCAAGTAGCTAGAACTTGAATTTTAGCCTTGAATGTTTGCTGGAATTGTATTCTTTACTCCCCAAGTTTGCTGGAATTATATTTTTAGCCTTAATAATTGCTGGAAATTTTATTTTTGATATTATACTTGCTGGAAATTATATTTTGGCCTTTAAATTTGTTGTAAATTATATTATTATTTTAACTATGGTTTGAAATTATAATTTTACCCTTTAGTTTGTTATAAATTACATTTTTTACTTTAGAATGTTGTCTAAATTTCCATTTTTAATCCAAATCTTATAATATTTTTTTTTGCCAAAAAGAAAAATTAAATTAGTTATGTCTTAAAGCTTTAAATTATTTCTTTTCACATTTTCTTTATTTATTTTATAAAATTTACAATTAATGTTCTAAAATTGGGTCTTGTTAGTCTAATTAATGTTCAAATTAATTTTCTTTATTTTCCTTTTTGTTATTCTAATAATCATTATTTGGGGTGTTAAAAGTTTAAGTATGTATTATTGTATTTTATCTTCTATTATTATTATTTCTTTATTTTTTGTTGTTTTGCTTTATTTATTTATTTACTTATTTATTTTTACTTAAACAATTTCCATTTTCTTCCTAAATATTTAATTATTATTATCATTATTTACTTTCTTTTATTTTGTTTATCATTGTTATGATTGTTTGAATTATCATAGTATTGTTCATGGTGATTGGTATGGAATTATTTAATTAGTAGTTTATTCATTAAACAGTGGTATTTTTAACATGTTTGCTCATTTAGTAGCAATTTGTACCGAGTCCTCGAACGGGAGGTACCTCGATTACCCTTTTAATTTCTTTTTATGTGCTCCTACGTGCTCCAATGTGTTTTTCTATGTGTTTTCATGTATCTTTGTGCTTATAATTTTTATCCATGTGTGAGTGTTTATTTATTTATTTATGCCATGTTGTTTATTTGAATTTAATCTTGATTATTCAAAAAAATGTAATAGCTAGGTAATATTCTATTTACCAAAATTTCTGTATTTAGATAGTTAATGTAATAGATAGTTTATATCTAGTTAACAAAAATTTTTGTATTTTAGTTAGAAAATGTAATAGGTAGGTTAGATAGGCTATTTTGATTATCTTTTCCATTTTGGATTGTAATTAGGCTTCTCCGGTATAATAGTTAGGTTTTGTGTGCTATGTGTGCTCTGTGCTTATGTGTTTTATTTGTTTTCCTAGGATTTTGCATCTAAAATATTATGCCTATGTGTTATGTGCTCCTATGTGCTAATATTTGTTTTTACATGATTATTGCTTTAATCTAGGCTTTATTTAATTACTTACTTGCTTTATTGTTTTATATATGTATCGTCCCCACACTAGTCCAACGCTAGTTGTGGCTAATTTCGATTTCTTCGCTAGTCCAACGCTAGCGGAGAATGTATAGAAAAATAGGCTAGTCCAATGCTAAGTCTTTAGGTCATTTTAGTATTAGGATTATTTCTCGCGTGTTCATTCCATATCATTACACACACATTTTCTCTTTTTAGGCCTTTTCCATTTTTACCTAATTTTCTATATATATTTTATCATTTATTATCTATTTTAACATTTATTTTAGTGCATAATATTTAGATTCCACTACACATAGAATTTTAGGTCATTTGTGTGATTTGACTAGAAAATAGTCATCTACTCACATGGGAAGCGATGGCGTACATGTCGTTCCCCCCCTCCGTGAGTAGGAACAGTTAGTCACTAGTCCATTCGTCTCCCGTACCTGTTATGTTGCATCCCTACTTTCTTTGTTCACTTACTATTTATACTACTATTTTCCTTTTCTTTTGCATCCTATTTTGCACCTAAACTCGTGACTCCGTCGAGGTCTACATTCGGGTTTCGCAATTAATGCGGTAATTCTGACTAAACTTCAATGGAACATTTTGTCCCTTAACGATATTTATTTTTAGAATTAGATTTGCATTCATATAGTTGCATCCAAATGCGATAAAATTTTAGAGTTATATTAGGAAAATTTAGACTAAACCTCGCAACTAGTTTCGGCTAGGTTGAAAGGGTGCCTTAGGCGCGAGCCTTTGCCTTCCCTCTCTTCAACTGTGACTCCCGAACCTTTTTCTCTTGTTTTCCAAAGACCTGTAGTCGTCTAAAAGGGTTTTCTTGTTTTTCCTTATTTTTTCCAAAAACCATTTCTTTAAATAAATCATTTTTTATTTTCTTACCTTTTATAAAATATTTTCGGGTGACTTGGTACACCAAAACTCAATACCAAGTGGCGACTCCTTTTTCACTAAAAAACCCTTTTTAGACTCTATTTTCGGGCCCAAAAACCGTCGCATTTTCAAAGTCCCATTTTATGCCATTTTTCTTTTATTTTAAAAATAAAGCATTTGTTCGTCACATTTTTATCGAATCATCTTTTACAACGTATTTTCCAAAAATTATTTTTTACAAAATTTACACGCTTCTTTTCCCAAATAAACACAACCACATTTAACACTTCCTTTTCCTTGTTCCGACTCACCACACTATCTCACCACCATATCTACTATATCATTTATTTTCCTTTTTCGAAAAATGGGGCGCGACAGAATCTTAGGACATTTGTGTGATTCGACTAGAAATAGCCACCTACTTACGTGGGAAATGGAGGCTTAACATGTCGTTCCCCCCTCCGTGAGTAAGAACAGTTAGTCATGAGTTTATTAGTCTCTTTTATCCGTTATGTTGCATTCCTTTTCCTTGACCACTTATATCTTTATAAACTCAATTTGATTTTATTTTGAGTCTCATTTTGCATCCCTTGTGACCCCTTCGAGGCTTTATTTCGAGGTTTCACAATTAATGCGATAATTTCTATTTAACTTTGAGCCTCTCGTGATATCTCTTTTAGGTCTAAGTTTGCATTCATGTAGTTGCATTCAAATTTGATAAAATCTTAGGGTTCCATCAGGAAAATTTTGACTAAACCTCGTAACTAGTTTCGGCTAGGTTGAAAGGGTGCCTTAGGCACAAGCCTTTTGCCTTTCCTTTCTTCAACTGTGACTCACGAACCTTTTTCTCTCGTTTTCAAAGACTTGGAGTTGTCTAAAAAGGGTTTTCTCACTTTTCTTGCTTTTTGTCATAAAAATGTTTTTCTAAAAAGATTTTTGTTCTTATTTTCTCACTTTTTTACATTAAAAATATATTTCTGGTGACTTGGTACAGGAAAACTCAATACCAAGTGGTGACTCCCATTTTCATAAAAAAAAAAACCCCCATTTAGACTCTTTTTTTGGGCCCAAAACCGTCGCATTTTCAAAGTTCCATTTTAGGCCCTTTTCTTTTCTTTTTGTTTTTAAAATAAAGCATTTTCCAAAAATCACATTTTGTCAAGCCACACTCTTTTTCCACCTTTTTTTTTTTTCAAAATAAAGCGTTTTTTCAAAAACCATTTTTACAAAACCTTCACCCTTTTTCCACACCACTAATCTCTTTCTTCATTTTTTGAAAAATGGGGTGCGACAAATTTATGATGAAAATGCTTACTTATTATATCTTTGTATTTTATAATATTATTTGATAGATATTGTAGACACCAAATTTTGACACGCCCTTTATAAAAAATGTTCTTTTATTTCATTTAGTGATACTTTTTATTTTTTATTTTTTTTATTTATTTTTCTTTTCGGGGGTCAATTGCAATTCTTGCATAATTATGACTAATTAGTCATATTAAGGGTAAAATGATAATTTCAGCATGAAGATAACTTTTTATTTTATTTAATTGCTAAATTCATATTTTCTTATATGTTTTATGATTTTTCTAAGTTTAATGATTTTTTGAAGTCATTTCATATTTATTTAAAAATTTGATTTTTTTAGTTTATGGCATGTTTTCCAATGCAACCTTTTTACTAGAATTTTGATGTGAAAAATTTTATAAGTGCATTTTATGTACTTATAGGTTTTTTGTAAAAGTTTCATGACTTTTAGAGGTCATTTGGTATTTATTTAATTTTTGTCTTTTTTATTTATTAAAAACACGTTTCCTGAAAATGCATTAATGTTAAAATTTTCGAGGGAAAATTTTAGTATATGTATTTTGTGTGATAATGTAATTTGTGTAAATTTTTTTGTAATTTTTAAATGTTATTTAGTAATTTTTGTAATTTTCATCATATTATGTCACATTTTCCAATGCACCTTTTATTTAGAATTTTTTATGTGAAAATTTTTATATGTGCATTTAATATATTTATAGATTTTTTGTAAAAATGTCATGATGTTTTGGAAGCCATTTGGCATTTATTTTAATTTTTATTATTAATAGCATGTTTTCCAATATTGCGTAATCTTCTAAATTTTACCTTGAATATTCTTTTTTCTTGTAATGTTGAATTTAATATTAGGATGTCTAATTTTAATATTAGGATGTCTATATTGTTTTTATTTCATTTCATTTTTCTTCTGTTTCTTACAAGTTTCTCTCAAAAAAAAAAAAAAAAAAAAAGATTGAACGATTCCTTCTGCCATAAAAACAAAGCCAAGTTCAACTGCATCCATCAAATCCCTCAAACACCATCATTTCCTCCATCCCCACTTGCAATCCCATCATCAGATTTTAGAGGATTTGAGGGGATTTTTTATTTATTTCTTTTTTCGTTGTTTTTTCATGATCATCATATCACATTCACACACATTTTCTCTCCCTCTTGTTCACTCTCCTCTACACACACATTACACATTCATTGCATGCGTTCCAAAGACTCTCGTCTTTCATTTCTCCCCACAGTAGACACATAACTCTTCCCTTCACTTCTCCTCCATTCACAAGCACAGACACAAGAACACACTAACACCTTCACGCAACCTTACTCACTCTTCACTAAATCACAACACCACACTTCATACACTTGCACAAACATCCCTCTCCTTCTCCTTCTCGGCCTCTCCTTCATCAGAAAACTACACACTCGGCCTTCCCTTGAAAAACATGCAACCACACCAATTCATTCACACAACTCACCTGCAAACACTTTACCCATCACATACAAACACACAACACACACACATCACCCAGCCGAATAGCACCTCACTTCCACTCTTCAGCAACATTCAAACGCACATACACACGCTCATTTGCACACATTTACACCTGCATAAACACATTTTCACGTCACCAACACAAACACACACAAACATTCACAAATCACTGATTCACACAAATACACACAAAAACACATCACTCACACAAGGCCAAAACATTCACACATACACAAATCCAAACACCACCAGTTGCAGCCCAAATTACAGTTGAAAAACAACCCAGAAGCCTCCACCCGTAGCTACCAATCAGCAACTCACCATCCCTCCCCTAGTTTGGACCTCCAACACCACTTAAAAATACACACACACAAATAACAACAACAAGAAGAAGAACCCAGGAATCACCCCAGGCCCCCC
Organism: Mitragyna speciosa; assembly: GCA_024721245.1. Lineage (NCBI taxonomy): Eukaryota > Viridiplantae > Streptophyta > Magnoliopsida > Gentianales > Rubiaceae > Mitragyna > Mitragyna speciosa. The sequence goes on along the minus strand of CM045566.1, from coordinate 21,444,036 downwards.
AAAACCACAGTCGAAATCGCTGGATCATCAGGCCTCAACTTGCTCAGACCACTTGTAGAGCCAAAACAGCCTTGTCAACAACGAATTAATGTCGCTGGTCACCACCCATGGTCATTTGTCGCCATTTATTTTTCTAGTCGAGAGGTAATTTTCTACCAATTAACTTGTGTGTCATTCAATCTGTGAGTTTTAGTATGTTTGATTGATGTATGATTATTTCACTTGGGAATATGGAAGATGTTGAGGCTTGATTTTGGGATTTGGGTTTAATATATTTTGGAGAGGAAGCTTCAGTTGATTGAAGAAGATGCGAGAGGGATAGCATGAAAGAGAAGGGGGGAGAGAGAGAGAGAGAGAGAGAGAGAGAGCCAACAGAAAGAACGGACAAGAGAGAGAAGCAAGAGCAGAGGTGAGAGAGATAAAATCTGGAGAAGAAGAGATGAAGAAGAAAGACAGAAAGAAAAGAGAGAAAGAAGAAGAAAATGGGGGAAATCGGGAAAAAAAAAGAATAATTGCCAAAACTATGTCGTTTTGACGTAAAACCACGTAGTTTTGGTTAGTCCTTTTAGGGCCATTTTATAGAGATCTGCATTTTAACCCCTCAAGGGCCTGATTAGTTTTGATTTCTTACAGTATAGTCCTTTTAATTATAGATTGGCTTTTATGTTTTTAATTTCCTTTCAATTATGCCCAAAATAATTGTAATTTTGTTTTAAAGTTGCTAGAAATTATAATTCGGTCCCTCACACTTGTTAGAAATCATGTGTTTGCCCAAAACTTCCTGTAATTTTTATTTTTGGGCTCCCCATGACTGCTGTAATTTATTTTTCACCCTCTAAGCTTGCTGGAATTACATTTTCACCCTCAAAGGTTGCTAGAAATTGCATCTTTGCCCCTATGAATTGCTTGAAATTATAATTTTGTCCTTGTGTTTGCTGAAAATCATATTTTTGCCCTAGAACATCGTTAGAATTTATGTTTTTGCCCCCCAAGTAGCTAGAGCTTACAATTTTACCCTTTGAATGTTGCTGGGTTTGCAATTTTGCCCCCAAGCTCGTTGATGTTTAGTGTTGCTATAATTTACAAATTAAACCTTGAATGTTGCCGGAATTTGCAATTTGATTTTTAAAACTTGCTGGAAATTGTATTTTTATATTTTGAGCTTGCTATAAATTGCATTTTAGTCCTAGAACATTGCTGGAAAATACCCTTTTTTTTTACTCTAGACTTGCTGAAATTCATGTTTCTGTTCACCAATTTACTAGACTTTTCACTTTTTGCCATAGAACATTGTTAGAATTTATATTTTAACTTTAGGCTGGCTAAAATTGGCATTTTTAATCCCTAAACTTTTCTTGAATTAGTTTTTTGCCTCTAATTATTATTATTATTATTATTATTATTTTAATATTTGCATTTTCAACCCAAAACTTTAGAAAAATCTTAGTTTTACCTAAAAAAATTTCCTTTTATCCAATTAAGGCATTAATAGTTTCAATTATGCCCTTTTTGTTTCTAACTTTAAGTCAATACCCAAATTTGATTTTTTTAATTAATACTTAGATTAGTTTTTTCTTCGTCCCTTTTTTAATTATTTTGGTTTTTTTATTTATGTGTTAAAAGTTCAATATATGTTATTGTATTTTTTATTTAAACTAATTTTTTTTCTAAATGCTTAGTTGGTGCTTTTAACTTTTTGTTTGTTGTTATTTGTATAATTGTCTTGTATTTATTCCTTGATTGGAGTGATTAATGTTGTACTATCAATTTTATGATTTGTTTATCCAAAATACTGGTGCTTTGATGTGTTTGTTTATTTTGTTAGCATTTGTATCGAGTTTATGAATGGGAGGTACCTCTATTACCCTTTTAGTTTCTTTTTGTTTGCTCCTACGTGTAACCTATACGTTTTTTTTCCTATGTTTTATTTTATGTATCTTTTTGCGTTTATTATTTTATTTATGTGCAACCATTTATTTATTTCATGTTATTTATTTGAATTTAATTTTAATTATTCAAAGAAATGTAATAGATAGTTAATATTTTATTTAACAAAATTTGTATCTTAGACAGTTAATGTCATAGATAGGTTATATTTTTTTTATTTTTTTTTATTTTTTATTTGACAAAAGCTTTTTGTATTTTAGATAGAAAATGTAATAGATAGGTTAGATAGGTTATTTTTCTTATCTTTACCCATTTTAGATTGTAATTAGACTTTCCCCAGTGTAATAGTTAGGGCTTTTGTGTGCTATGTGTTTGTGTGCTTATGTGTTTTACTTGCTTTCATTAGGACTTTGCATCTAGAATATCATGCTTATGTGCTACGTGCTCCTATGTGCTATTATATGCTTCTATGTGCTTATTGCTTTAATTTATATTTTCTATTTATTGCTTTGCTTTAATATGATATATGTGTATTGTCGGCACACTAGTCCAATGCTAGTTGTGATTAATTCTGGTTTCTTCGCTAGTCCAACGCTAGCGAGCAATTTCTAGAAAATGGGCTGGCCCAATTGCTAGACTCTTAGGTCATTTTAGTGTTAGATCACTCCTTGTCTGCATTTCATATCATTTCACACACTTTTTCTCTTTTTAAGGCCTTTTTCATTTTTGCATGGTTTTTATGTATTATTATTCTTAATATCTATTTTCTGCATATATTTAGTGCATGACATTTAGGTTACACTTCACATAGAATCTTAGGACATTTGTGTGATTCGACTAGACATAGTCACCTACTTATGTGGGAAATGGTGGCTTAACATGTCGTTCCTCCCTCCGTGAGTAGAAACAGTTAGTCACGAGTTATTAGTCCCCCGTACCCGTTATGTTGCATTCCCTTTCTTTGATCACTTATATCTATATTTACATTTTTAATTTTTAATTTTTGCATTTCATTTTTGTATAGCTCGTGACTCTTTCAAGGTCTCATGTTGGGTTACGCAATTAATGTGTTAATTTCAATTAAACCTCGAAGGGGCATTTTGCCCCTTTATGATATCACATTTTAGGTTTAGGTTTGCACTCATATAGTATATCCAAATGTGATAAAATTTATGGTTATATTAGAAAAATTTTGACTGAACCTCGCAACTAGTCTCAATTAGGTTGAAAAGGTGCCTTAGGTGTAAGCCTTTGCCTTCCCTTTCTTTAACTATGACTCTTGAACTCACTTTTCTTTTATTTTCAAAGACCTAAAGTTGTCTAAAAGGGTTTTTTTCTCATTTTTTTACATTTTGTTCAAAAACATTTTCCAAAGAAATCGTTCTTGATTTTCAAACCTTTTATAATAAAACATTTTCTTGTGACTTGGTACACCAAAACTCAATACCAAGTGATGACCCCCTTTTACACAAAACCCTTTTAAGACTCTATTTTCGAACTCAAACCGTCGCATTTTCAAAAGTTCCATTTTAGGCCCTTTTTCTTTTGTCCAGTTTAAAAAAGATAAAAAAAAATTATTTTTCAAAAACTGTTTTTGCAAAACCTATTCTCTTTTGCACACTTATCTTTTTCCTTCTTCGAAAAATGGGGCGCAACAGTTGGCGACTCTACTAGGAATCACTAGTGAGTCCGAGCACTAGGTCTAGTTAAATTTTCGTTCTCTAACCCATTCATTTTATCACATTTGCATGTTTAGGATTGTATTTTTTTTTTAGGATTTTCTTTGTATATCACATACACGCCTTCATCTCTCGCTTCTATGTGATGTATGGCTCATCTATTTTTCATATATGTTCGTATCACGTTTGCATTTTTGGGAGCGGGTTAGTCATCCTTAGAGCCTTTTGTGTGTTTAACAGTTTTATTCCCTCCTTTCACAGCAGCACTTAATACGTGCATACGCTATTTTTACCCTTTTTGCTCTTTTTGGTGGTTGTCACCCACCCATCCCGATTAGGATAGGATTGATCTACTTAGACATGTGACCGTGGCACTGACAGTGCGCATAACAATGTCCTAGGAAGATCACCCGAACTCTCTAGCTTAAAGTCCACTAAGTCTAGAGGTTCGGGGACTTTTAAATCGATTCCGCTTGGACATGTGGCCTGTGGCCCAGACGTGCGCGTAGCAGTGTCCAAGGGAATCACTCAAACCACCGACCGTAGGAATCCTTAGGAATTGATGGACTTGTTACTTTTGGATCCTTCAGTCTGAAGGTTCGAGAACTGAAACCTTTATTGAGTTATAGATGCATTAGTGAGTCCTAATCCTCATGTCATCCATGTAGAATAAGCCTAAGATAGGAGTCAGCCTGACCTTGTTAGGTACACTAGACATGAGAGGAAGGGAATATATCCCTTTTCTATTTTTTTATCTTTGTGTATCATTTGTTGCTCTAATATGTTATATGCTATTTGATTACATTGAACTAACCTTGTTTTCCTCTTTTTGCTTGCAGTTCATAAGCCATAGAATATAAGAGCCGTAGCACATGGTACTCTTGTAGGAAGCCAACCCTCTTTTGTCACATTCAAATTTTGTTTTTACAATTGATTTCTTCAAGGAAGATGGGATATACAAATTTTATTTTTTGCAAAATACTCGAGGTCCCAATAATTGTAATTTTCTTGTAAATATCGAAAATTTGAATTTTTTGACTTTTAGGTTCCAAGATAGAATTGTAATTCATGTTTTCTTTCAAAGTATTTTATCCATACTTGTTATGCCTAACAGTTTTATCCATGCCTAATTTTTCTTAAAGTCAATAAATGTACTCACATGGACAAACTTTTGCACGAATTCATGTTTATTCTTTCGAAAGAAATTATACATAAATTTTTGCCTTATTCTCCACCCTCCTATCCCTACGTTACACAAAAAGAGACTTTTAACACATATTTCATCTAATTTAATAAAATAGTATTTATTTACTTTTATGCTCAGTGTTGTGTCCTATAGCCTTATGCATGCTCGATTTTTAGTCAAATAATTAAATTTAAAGTTTTTGTCCATCTTTTTCGAAGAAATTGTGCATCATAATCTTTAGGACATTTTTTCTTTGAGATCTTGCATTTTAATATATGTTTATTTTACTTTAATAAACTGGCATCATGCATAAATTCTAGAGCGAATGTCATTTAGAGAATCCCGTTTTAAGAATAAGCCAACCTCATTTTCCGTGGGTATATAATCCTTTTATGGGAATTGCACGTTTAAATTTCAAATAAATCCTGGTGGATAAGGCCTTAGGTAAGGTAACCTGACCGAGCCACCTTTTTGCATCAGAATGAGTAGCCCACGACGTATCAAGCAAGTGTTGACAGTCCCAGCCGAAGTTCGAAAGTGGCCGGGGCTCTTCCTACCCAGTGAGATCAACCAGGTAGCTGCTTTTTTAGGACCTATTGATGACTTTAAGGAAATAGAGATAAAAGTATGTTTGGTAGAAGCTCTAATTCATCTATAGGACCCTGATTGTTTAGCATTTAGGTTCAGAGATAAGGAATTGACCATAACAGTTGAAGCGGTAGCTAGTTTACTTAATTTACAAGTAGAACGGACAACTATGATCTTCCCATGTGTTTCTGGCAAAGCTGAATTCTGTCGTTTTGCAAGGTTGAAGGAGTTTGCGCTGCAAGGTTCTTATTAGAACATAAGTGTGAAATTCTTGTTTGATAGGTTTACAGATAAGGATGGATTTGACAAGTATTCAGGGGACTTTATACTTGCATCCAAGATAGCATGGACACATAAGAGACCTTGAGTGTACGGGTTCGTCATGGTAGGAATCTACCTATTTTCGAGAGAGGACAAGAAAATCGGTTTTAAGATAACCAAGCTCATGTCTGACCTCTTTTCTGGAATCAAGGTCAAAAGACTTTCATAGTGCTAACTGTGTTAACCGATATATTCATTGCATGCACCAATTGTCAGAGAGGAACAAATTTCTTTCATGCATCCAATAGAATTTTACACATCTGGACGATGGAACACTTTAAGAGGCACCCATCTATCCCCAATAGCTTGCCATTGATTGGGCATAATTGGATTGTCACACATCACAAAAGGGTTGATGGAGATAGCTCGATGAGAACGACATCAAAATGTCTAAATTTCTTTGATGACGATACCAGATCAAAAGATTCGATGGGTTTTGAATTGGACAAATTATGTCAAATCAACTTTTCACACCAAGTTGGCCAACTTCATTCCATTGCTAGGAACTCAGGGTATCGCGGCTTACACTGCAAGAAGGATTCTTTGACAACTAGGACGTATTCAGAGATTACCACCAACACCTAATTTAGCAAATTTTCTCATCATTTTTTACAAGGGTATTTGTCCCAATGATATTCCTAGAAAGTTAGAACTTGTAAAAGCTTGAGAAAGTCAGTGTACAGATTTAGATCTCCCTTTTGATGCAAAAAGTAAGATCACCCATGAGACCACTCTGCAATACGAGACGTGGCTAAAAATCAAAGCACCTCAAAGGAACAAGCTACCATTGACCTTGTTGAAGAGAATATCCAGTTGAAAGCTCTACTAGACATAAGGGATCGCGAATTGATACGAGAGAAACAGACCTCAAAGAAGTACAAGGAGGCGTACAAGTCTATTAAGCAGCTTTTATACAAAAGTCAAATAGGTATAGCGGGAGAAGAAAAGGAAATGTTTGGAGCTGAAAGATGACATCAATCACATGATGAATAGGTACTCTTAGGAGCCGGACCGTAGCAAAACTCAGTGACTGGGAGGCCAGTTGAAAAGGGTTTTAGATTGTGTAGAAAAATTAATAGAATGATGTACTTTTTTGTTTAATTGTATCTGATTAGCAGTAAAAGTATTGAAATGTTTTCTTTTAATGCTCAAATGGTACGAAAGTTGACTGAATTAATGTTTTTTGCCAAGCCAAAATTCCTTCTGCTCCAATACTGAAAAGGGGAGTCTTCTTATCTTAAAAGATTGCATTTCATGCTAGACCCACTCTTGGCATAATAAAGGTTCTCCTTGTGACACGCATCCGAATTATTTATGCATTTGCTAATTTTAGTCTCTTTCTTTTTCTTTTTTTTAACAATAAAATTGACAGTGCCAATGACGAAGAAATGACTAAATTGTTTTTCTTTCCAATGTACATTTCATGTATTTTAAATCATAACTTCGTTTCAAAGAAGTCCCATCGTTATCAGGTCCCAAAGTCAAGTTTTGAAACGTGTAAACATGAGTTCAAATTCGGATGTTTCAAGAAGAACAACTCAAATAGTCTCAGTTAATTTCTCTACATTGGGGGCTCAATTGAGCGAAGTATTAAGAAAGTTTAACGACTTGAGTATAAAAATGGCATCGCAGAGGCGTGTAATCGATCAACTTGTTGCAAATAATAGTGGTGGTGCCCTGAACAATCCAGTGCCGGTAGTTGACTATCCCCCTGAGCAGGTTAAATAATTACCTCTCACGGCCAATATGCAAGCTGCTTCCATCCTACCTTTTCCGAATCCTATTGAAGGAACATCTGCCTATTTTAACCCTGATCTTTTGTATATGCGTTCAAATTTTGTTCAAATGAATTTGCCCAATTATCTAGTTCCCCAATCCTATCCACGTGTTAACCCAAATATTTCACCCAATCCTCATGCACCTTATCATCAAGCAGCAGAATCTTTTGTTTGGGATATCGCCTCTCAAGGAAAACCAGTCGTGGATGAAAATGCCACACCCATGGACAAGGATTTGCTGAAGAGATTAGATCTATTTGACGAGTTCATGAAGAAAAGTTAAGGGCTATACAAGCATGACGGTTAACTTATGATGATCTTTGTCTTTTTTTGGATGTTTAATTACCATTGGATTTCAAGGCTCCTAAATTCATTAAGTATGATAGAACTGAAAATTTCAAGACGCACCTCAAGATGTTCGCCAACAAGCTTGGTAAACCGTAGATGATGAGAATTTATCAATGCGTCTATTCTTTAAGAGTTTGGAAGGTGATGCATCAGACTAGTATTCAAATTTGAGACCTCAGGAGATAAGGATTTAGTTAGATTTGTCCACAACTTTTGTGAAGAAATATGAGTTTAACTATGAATTAGCACCAACACGAATTACACTGAAAAATACCAAGAGGAAGCTTTCAGAGAATCATAAGACATATGTCAAATGTTAAATGAAGTTGGCTAGTAAAAAAGAACCTCCTATGAACGAAAAGGAGATTGTCTGAACTTTTATTAAGGCTCATGCCCCACTATATTTTGAGGAGATCTTTCATATGTCCAGAAGTTCATTTTCTGCCATCATCAACAAGTTAGAAGAGTACGATAAATTTGTTAAGACAGGTAAAATAGTAAATGTGACAGTGTTGAAATTACAATTGGAAACTTTACAAAGTCAAAATCCAAACAATAATTGGTAGAAGTCCCTATTCAAGAAGAAAGAAGAAGAGGCTGCTTTCGTATGGGATCAAGACCCATCCTTTAGACCTGGAACCCAAAACTATCCTTCATACGCAACCCCTTACCAACAACACCCCAATGCTCAAGCAATCCATCACACTAACACACAACCTCCTCATTCTCAACCCAACTATCTAAATTACTCCCCTCCATTCTCAGCTACTCGACCAACCTTTCAAAACTACGGTCGTCCTCCCTATAACCCAAGATCACTATAACAAAATGTTAATATCATCTAAGATCCTTTTCAAGCCAATAGAGACCAAATTCAGAGACCACCCCGAACTTACACTAATTTGGACCGTCGCATTGATCAATTGTAAAGGCAGCTAAAAGTCGCTAGCAAAATTAGAGTGATTCTAGCTAAAGTCTACAATAGAGGTTTCCTGCAGGTTACAATCCTCAAGCAATTTATGCATACCATTCAGGGAGCCCAGGACACTCGACTGCCAGCTGTTGGGTTTTAAAGAATCAAATTTAGGATATGATTGAGTTTAGAGAGATTATTTTCAGTAGGCCAGACGAACAGGACCAAGTGTGAGCAGAAACCCTCTTCCAAAATACGAAAATGTTGTAGGAGCCATCACTGTTGATGAGGAATTTGAAGATCTACCTCGTATATTGTGGATGAATATGAGACTGAAAGTATAATGGAAACTAATCTAATTAAGATAAAGAAAGAATTATCTGCTAAAGAGCCAGTAGTGGAGAACAGGGATAACATTCTTAAAAATGAGTTGAAACAATCAGTGCTTAAGAAAGATAAGCCTTTCGTGTTAGAACAATGTTTTGATCCATTCATTTTGGACTTGCCCCCTTTTGAGTTGGATATGCTTGAACCCATCGTGCTCGAGTTTCCAGAGCAGATGCCTGTGAACAGTCTACAGGAAATACCATAGAATTATGAGAAACCTGCCTTGTTGATTGGGAATAGAAAATTGTTGAAAGAAGAAGTGGATGCTGTCACAAGGTCTGGAAAAGTTCTAGGAGAGTTCGAGATGAATGTTCAACCCAAAGTCTAAGAGAATTCTTTGCTACCTAAACAACCTGTATCTGAAAAAGAAGCTCTGAATTTTTTGAGATTGATTAAGGAAAGTGAATATAGAATAGTGAAATAGCTAGACAAAGCACCTACCCATATCTCTTTCCTGAACTTGCTCCTGACTTTCGAATTGCATAGAGAAGCTTTGCTCAAAATGCTCAACGAGACTCAAATCCCTAAGAATATTCCTATTGATAAATTTTTTAATGTTGTAGATAGCATTCTAGCCTCAACTCATATTAGTTTCTCTGACGATGATTTGACTGTAGAAGGGATTGCACACAACAAGGCACTATACATATTAGTGTATTGAAATGGGAAACTGCTATCAAGGTTTTGGTGGACAATGAATCAGCTTTAAACATTTGTCCGTAGGGCACTATTTTCAAACTTGGGTTGTCTGATGTTAAATTTCGCACATCGACTGTTGTGGTAAGAGGTTTTGATGGAACAAGGAGGGAGCCGATGGGTGAAGTCGATTTGGTCTTAGAGGTCTGGCTAGTTCAGTTTCAGGTTTCTTGTTAAGTTATGGATTTCTCTAGTGCTTATAATATTCTATTAGGAAGACCATTGATATATACTTCCAATTTAGTGCCTTCTTCATTACATCAATTGCTCATATATGTCATGAACAATCAACCGTGTTTGCCGAAAATGATTGTGCAATAATGGTGAATGCCAATTTAAAAAGGAAGGACAGTGAAAAAATTTCAGTTTCTGCTCATCGTGTTGAGGATGTTGTTTCCACAGGGTAGATCCTAAAAAATGAATCATTTGTTAGGCCAGATGTGCTGGAGCCCAATATCATGATGGCTAAGGAAATGATCCTAGGAGGCTACGAGATAGAAAAGGGCCTTTGGCAAAATTTGCAAGGACTTCTAGAACCAATAGAGCTCCCAAAGCAAAAAGATACATTTGGATTAGGGTTTCATCCAACTACGAAGGATAGAGAGGAGATGAGGATTTGGAAACTTGCTGAAAATGAAGGAAAGCAAACTGGGTTGCATATTCCACCATTACATTACATTTTTCCTCGCTTATCAGGGTGGTGATAGTTGATCTTGATAAGGAGAATTCTGCTAATAGGATTGAATTGAGTATACCTCAATTGTTTGTTGGAGCTATCTGTGATATCACTCCATCAAAATCTTCTAAATTCTCAACAATTCCTGAGGGTGGCCTTCAAAACTGGATAGCTGATTATCTTCCTTTTCGAAGGAAGTTTTGATAAATTTAGGGGATTATCTTTTGTTCAGACCTATGTTTAGATAGGGCCTTACTTAGGATCTTTTGTTAAGTAGTTGCTTTTATTTTTTGGCTCTAGTATCTTTTGCATATATTAATATTTTGTACGTCAAAATGTGTTTCATTCTTGGTATAGAGCTCCAAGATGAATATGTCCTTGAGTAAAGTCCCTATATCTGAAGATGATGTCTGTTGTTAACTTGCCATTTATTTCTAAATTTGAAAAAATGAAAAAATTTTCCTATTGGTTTTCAATAATTTCTTTTTATTTATTGTGTGTTTGTATTATTTTTTTTAGATGGCCATCAATAAAATCATTTGACTCTTTAGATGTCACTGTTCTAGAAATTGATGATTGCAATCTTGATATCTCTCATAAGTTCGAAATCATGCAGTCTGAAATTCAAAACGAGATTAATACCGAGGGAGAATATGAGTCTTTGTCAAAAATTCTTGAACAACATGAAGAGAAACCCAAATCGAACATAAAAGAGATAGAATCTATTAACATTGGCACTAAAACAGAGCTTAAAGGAATCAAAGTTAGCATTCATTTGAATAAGAAGCAAAAACAAGAAATGGTTGAATTTTTTACTTTCTTTCAAAATGTTTTCACATGGTCATATGATGATGTGGCTGGGATTTCTACAAACATAGTAGTTCATAAATTGCCAATTGATCCAAATATTTCACTCGAGAAGCAGAAACCTCGCAAGTTTAAACCAAACATGAGTCTCAAAATCCAAGAACATATTAGAAAACAATTCAATACCGGGATCATTATGGTGTCCCGTTATTGCATTTGGCTTTCAAATCCCATTCCTATTTCAAAGAAAAATGGTAAGGTGCTAGTTTCTGTGGATTATAGGGATCTTAACAAGGCAAGTCCAAAAGATGATTTTTCTCTGCCAAACATTCATATTCTTTTAGGCAATACCGCAGGACACGAGATTATATCCTTTAGAGATTGTTTCTTAGGATATCACCAAATTTTCATGGCAGAGAAGGATAGAGAGAAAATTACTTTTATCACCTCTTGGGGCACATTTGGTGAACATTTTTCTACAGAGTAATGCCTATTGGATTGAAAAATGTTGGAACTATTTATCAAAAGACAATGACCATGTTGTTTCATGATATGATCCACAAGGAGATGGAGATTTATCTGGATCACATCATAATCAAATCCAAAAAGGTTGAGGATCACTTGGTTGATTTGAGAAAATTGTTTGAAAGATTGAAGAAATATAATTTGAAGTTGAATCCTATGAAGTGTGCTTTTGGAGCTCCAGCTGACAAGTTATTGGGGTTCATTATTAGTAAGAAAGGTCTAGAGATAGATCCTACCAAAATTAAAGCAATTCAGGATATGCCAATTCTAAAGACTCAAAGAGATGTGAAAATTTTTTTGAGAAAAATCAATTTCATCGACAGGTTCATTGCCGAACTGACTTCTACTTATCAATCTTTGTTTCAATTGTTGAAGAAAAATGCACCTATACATTGAAATGATAATTGTCAAGAGGCTTTTGATAAGATTAAAGATTACTTGTTAAATTCTCCTATTTTAGTGCCACTCCAACTGGGAAGACCTCTGATTATGTATCTATCTGTGCTTGACGAAGCAGTTGGATGTGTTTTGGGGCAACATGATGAATCAGAAAAAAGGAAACAAGTTATCTATTATCTCAGTAAGAAATTTATAGCGTATCAGGCTAATTATTCTTTTATGGAAAGAAGCTGTTGTACATTAGCTTGGACAGTTCAGAAATTGAGGCATTATTTGCTTAATCACATCATCTATCTCATTTTCTGTTCTGATCCCTTAAAATATTTGCTGAAAAAATCTATCCGATTGGACGTATGGCCAAATGACAAATAATTCTTTCTGAGTTCGACATTATTTTTACCACACAAAAGGCAATTAAAGGGAAGGCTATAGCAAATCACTTGGTAGAAAATCCAAGGGAGAATGATCACCAACCACTCAACACTTATTTCCCAGATGAAGAAATCTTGTTTGTTGGAGCGATTGAAGATATGAGTGAGCAATACCCACAATGGAAATTGTTCTTGGATGGTGCTTCAAATGCTTTTGGAGCTAGAATCGGGACAGTTATAGTGTCACCTGAAGGGAAACATTATCGTACAACTACCAAGCTATGCTTTTCCTGCACTAACAATATGGCCGAATATGAAGCTTGTTTTCTCGGATTGAAGATGGCGTTGAAGATGGAGGTTAGGAACTTGATAGCGTTTAGTAATTTCGACTTACTTGTGCATCAAACGCTTAAGCAATAGGCAACTCGAGATTCTAAGATCATTTCATATCATTGCAATCTACTCAATCTAACTTCCAAGTTCAAACGTTTAGAGTTTCGACACATCTCGCGGATGCCTGATGTGTTTGCAGATGCCTTAGCTACTTTATCTTTAATGATCAAACATCCTGATGAATTTGTAATTGAACCTATCTAAATTCGACTTCAAGAGGAGCTAGCTCACTATTGGGTTACGAAAGAAATTTTAGACAGCCAGCCTTGGTACCATGACATCAAAAATTCATTAAAATTGGATCTTACCCTCCTGGTACTTCTGCAGTTTCAAAAAGTTTTTGCGCAGGATGTCTTCAAGATTCTTTTTAAATAGAGAAATATTGTACAAGAGAACATCTTATTTGGGTCTTTTAAGATATGTTGATGAAAAAGAGGCCCATCAAATGATGAAAGAAATTCACAGTGGTGTGTGCGGACCATACGTGAATGGGCATTTGTTGGCTAGGAAGATCATAAGAATGGGATCTTTCTAACTCACTATGGAGCATGACTGTGTAGATTTTGTTCGAAAGTGTATTAACTGCCAAATGCATAGTGATGTGATACATGCCTCTCTTACAGAACTGCATAGTATGACTAGGGGTGTAATCGAACCTAGCCGAACTCGAATACTACTATGCTCGAATTCGAACTCGTTAATGTTATTACTGCTCGAGTTTGAGCTCGAACTCGATCGAGTTTGTGATTCGAAGCTCGAGCTCAGCTCGTTAATTTTACAAAGAGCTCAAGCTCGACTTGAGATCGCTCGTTACAATGTGATCGAACTCGATTCGAGCTCGAGCTTGAACTCGAATAACCTATTTAATTCATACATTTTTTTTGGCAAAAATACAAAAAACCTGTGCACAAAAATCATTTGAACAAACAAATCTTGTATAAATAGCCAAATTACTATAATTTTCACTTCTAATAATCCAACAACAAATTTGGAACCTGTATGAATATAATTCATAACCTAGAACAAAATTTTCACAATTTTTTAATAATAAAGTGCTAAAATTGAATTTTAGCACAAACATATTCACTTAAGATAATGAAACCTATCAAGACATAATCAACCATATAACCAAATATATAAAAATAATCTTAGTACTACAATCCATCACTGCATAACTTACTACATCATGTCACAATCCATTAAAACCAAATACTAAATAAAAGCTCCAACATCAATCAAAAGTCACCAAATACTATCTCAAATTGTCTAGATCTCAACATCAAAGTTACACAAAAGCAATAATAACAGTATGATACCCTCAAGACCACTAAAAGAAGTCATGGAAATTTTGTGAATCCATCAAATTTCATTGAGCAATCATCAAAATAGTTCAACAAACCTGTCAAAAATAGAAAAATTGTTCAACAACAAAGAACAAGAACAAGTATACCATAAAAAACAATAAACCAAAAAAAAAAAAGAAATAAAGAAAGAAATTGTATAAAGTTATTTTATATCTACAAATATACCTTTCTCAAATACTCTAACTAAATAACTCATGGAATAGGAAGTGGAATATCCTTGGTAGTTTTTACATTCTGCACCAAAAAAACATGCTAAATTAATAAGAAACGTATTTCATTAGCAACTTTACTTTAATTAAATATAAACTTACCTTTATCTTCTTTTTTACTCCGTGAAGGTTATAGCAATAATCTCCTCCACACATCAATACCTGCACTGTTTTACGAGATAATGAAGCCATGTATGCATCAATCACTCACGTTCCAACACTAAACGTAGCCTCAAAAGCAACTGTACTAACAGGAATGGCTAAGATGTCACAAGCCATTCTCAATAATATGGGGTATGTCAACCTATTCATTTTCCACAAGCCCAAACAATCAAATTGCAAAGGATCTGCATTTGATGGATTTTTTTGGTGAGCCTTATCTAAATAGTCAACAAGTTCTGATTTTTGAGGCTCACTAGTCTCTACTTCTCTTATATAGTCATCAAAATCAACCCAACTAGAAGTAGAATGACTAATTTCAGCATAAGAATGTGAATCACCACCTTGAGATTGAGAATTCTTCCTTTTACCAAAATCCCCATTCTCAAATGCAGCCACATATTCATCATATAAGTCAAAAATAGTTTTTTTAACTGCTGAAATTTTGTCTTGGGGTTCATGAGGTGGAAAAAGTCTAGAAAAATAAAACTACACAGCCTTCATTTTTTTCCTTGGATCTAAAATGGCTGCCACAACCATTATCGAATTACATTCACCCTAATATTTATCGAATGTTAACTTCATTTTCCTAACCATTGCTCTTATGAAGTCGTCTACATCATTTTCCCTGCTATCCAACACTAACTTTATGCTTCTAACTTCTTGCAGGAATAAATTAGATGTAAGATAATCACTGCCCGAAATGACTTTTGTGGCTGCCCGAAATGTCTCTAAAATTGAGCAAACTTTCTCCACTTTTGTCCAATTCTCCGCTGATGGACAGCAATCATAATGTGGCTCACAATCTCAAAATTGTGGAAATACTTCCTTGAACTTGACTGCGCAACTCAACATTTCAAATATTGAATTCCACCTTGTCTTGCAATTATGAATCAATTTTTTTCCTGACAATTGCATTTGTTGAACAATTTGGGAAAACAACAGCATTCTTGCATCTGAACAATTCACAAACTCCACAATTTCTCTTATATTCTCTGTAATGTCAATTATTTCACTAAGGCCATCTTGAACCATATGTGCGTAACATCGAATGTGAAATAATTTTTCATCACACACCAAGCTCTTACTCTAAGAAAATGTTCCCTTCAACAATCTAATAGCCACGTCATTATTTGAAGCATTGTCTACTGAGATTGGGAAAATCTTGTTCTCAATACCCCATTCTTTTAGACACTTGAATATGGCATTCGAAATCTCAATACCGTGTCGAGGTAGTGGAACGTGCACAAAGCTTAAAACTCTCTTTTGTAACTTCCAATAAGAATCAACCCAATGCCCTATGATGACCATATATTCAATCTTCTAGTTCTTGGATTTCCACAAATCAATTGTCAAACATATTTTGTTGACATTCTTCAAGAGATTCTTTAATTTTTTTCTCTATCTCATAAACTGAAACACAATTAACTTTGCATGTGGTGCGTGAAATTTTTTGCCATTCGGGCATCCCAACCTTTTGCATGTAGTTGAAACCCTCCTCCTCCAAAATACTAAATGGGTGTTCATGCATTAGTACCCAATGTGCTACTGCTTCCCTCATTTTCTCCATGTCGAATTTCCCTGAATGCAAAGGAGTCAAGAGATGTAAGGGAGCATCAACAGGAAGAAAATTTAACTTTTTTTGCTTTTCCAGCTATTTCTTCCTCATCATACAGGTATCTTGGTGTCGTTTCATACTTGTAGTGGTCCGAGAAGTACTCTTTGTTAATTTAGATTTACAATGCTTGCATTGAACCTTCTTACCATCTTCAACTGTTTCAAAATCTGTCCAAACATCTGATTTTTTTGCTCTTTTTTCACACGAAACTCAGCTACTAGTTATTCAGCTTCATTTTGCATATTAGATGGCTCAGGTACTTTACCACTAGTTGGCATTATAGTCTCAGTATTTTCCTCAGTTGTATTTTGTATATGATCAGCTTCATTCTCGACACTTCCACAAATAGGACCACATTTGACTATTGGACTAGATGAGCCTTTTGTAGACATAATTGGATTCAAAGAAACTTCCGAAGGGCTCATCTTGTCTATCAAATAAAAACAAAAGGTTGAAGATTGATAAACTTTGAAGATTTATAAACTCAAGCCATGAGAAACTAAAACAAAAAATCCCAAATAATGCAGCTATAATTTGACAAATGGTTGGTCATTAGTGCAAAAGCATAAATTTCAAGAATATTTTTCAGCCAAGTAAAAGTAATATCTTATATTGTTGTGCTAAAGTAATTCTCTAAATCCAATTTGGCGCTCTATTGTGTCACTTAAACAAGCACAAAAGACTATTAAGCATACTGCACCTAATAGATCAATGATAAAGAAAAAGGCTCACTCATTGGTGCACAACTGTTCAGGTTGAATTGAATTTAAACAGCAGCCACATCCAATCTATTTTTCAATTCAATCTTCTTTAAAGTTGAACACAAATAACTGCTTCTTTTGTTTATGGGAAATTGTTCAATCAAATAGCCTAAGCCAGCTTTCCATTTAGCTACTTTTTCATGGTCAAAACTTTTTAGTTTTTTCAGAAAAAACAAATCAAAAAGTTGAATTTTTTCTTTCAAATTACTTTTACATAAATACAGCAATATTCATTACAAGCATATGACTTCATGCTGTTAAATGTTGTATATGTTCTCAATAGTCTAGCCAATTAAGAGTATCAATGACGAGAATAAGTAAAAGAACAAGATTTCTATTGGACAAACCTATTGGACAAACCTCTAAATGCAATCATTTGAAGCAGAAAAACAAAGAAGCCAAAATGCTGGTATAATTCATCATTGCTAATTTATTATTCAAACATCATTTAACTACCATCTCGAATGTATCTTGTAGAACAGTGGAAAAATTACTTTCACCTACACCTAATTAGCACATGTTATCATTTATAGGTTAGTTAATTTATTGCTGCATACAAGGGATTCGAAAATAGCTTAAAGAGTGCTATCGCAGTCCATGAGTCTATACAACCTCAAATGGACACCAAATACCACAAAAAAATTGTGGCGCAAAACTGTATCCACAATGTTACATACATAAACTAGCATATTCTAAGGTTCGATGACACAAATTTCCATGGAGGTTTGATATTAGTTCCACACATCTCTCTTGTTTCTAGATGTCTACCTACCTTCCTCAAAATTGATAGGGAACTTTCAACTTGACCTTTACATGGTTATATTATTTCAGAAAGTTTTAATTGATTAATAATTTGGTTTGGAAATGAAATTTTCACTGAAATTTTCACCTTAAACAAATAGATAAGGTGAAGTAGATCAACTAGAATGTTAAATCATGTCTGGAAGCCCCAAAGAAATAAAGCCCATAAATACAATGGTTTAAACCATGAAAGTATCAAAGAAGTAGGCACATGGAGAATCAACTGAATGTCATTTTCTTTCTTGTCTATGTTTAGAAAAAACGGACAACTCATACCATTTGTGTCTAGCCATTTCGAGATATGACCATCTAAGGAAATGGGACTTACCCATGGTAGCTTGTACACAATAGTGACAGCAACCCGGAGGGACACGGCGATGGCAACCTAGAGGGATGCAGTGATGGCTTGAAGGGAGCAGCAGGTGGAAGAGGGGAAGGGCGGCTAGAAGAGGGGCTGCTTGAAGAAGAATGAAAACCCAAATGTTTAAAATTAGGGTTGTTTGTTCTTCTCTTGTTTTGTTTTCTATTCTAGTTTCTCATTTTTTTTATTAAGTTTTTTTATTTAGTCTAGCGTAAAATTTGGAGTAATTTCAATTCCCAGAATTAACCCCCATTGTCTAAATTCCATAGATATTAAAATTGTAATTTTGTAGAAAAGTATGGGTAAGTTAGTAATTTCATATATATTTATATATATTTTTTCAAATTTAATATATATTTATATTTTTTTTGAGCTACTTTTAAATGCTCGAATTCGAGCTCGTTAATTACACAAGCTACTCGAGCTCGACTCGAGCTCAGTCAACACGAACTTGAGTCGAGCAGTAGACCGAGCTGCTCGCGAGCTGCTCGATTCGCTTATAGCCCCAAGTATGAATAGATGTAATTGGAGCCATTGATCCTCTTGCTTCTAATGGGCTCCGATTCGTTTTAGTAGCGATTGAGAATTTTACCAAATGGGTTAAGGTTACATCTTACAAGCATGTGACTAAGAAAGTAGTGGCATATTTTCTAAAGAACAACATCATCTTTCGTTTTGGGGTGCCAAAGGCATTAATCACTGATAATGCCAAAAATCTCAATAACGACATAGTGGATGGGTTATGTGAACAATTTAAATCAATCACCGAAATTCTGCTATTTATAAATCCCAAATGAACGGAGTCGTGGAAGCTGCCAATAAGAATTTGAAGAAGATCATTCGGAAGATGACTGACACACATCGGGATTGGCATGAGAAGCTATCTTATGCATTGATGGGAAATAGAACTGCCATAAGGACTTCTACTGGGGCAACTCCTTACTCTCTCATATATGGAATGGAAGCGGTAATACCTGCTGAAGTTGAGATCCCGTCCTTGCATATATTGATGGTTGTTCAGTTGAAAGAAGCTAAATGGGTCAGAGAACGTCATGAGTAGTTATCATTGATTGATAAAAAACGGTTGAATAACGCTTGTCATGGACAGTGCTACCAAAGATGAATGGCCCGTGCTTATCAAAAGAAAGTCAAACCTCGCCAATTTGAGATAAGAGACAAAGTTTTGAAGCGAATTCTTCTAGTTCAAGAGGAGGCAAAAGGAAAATTCTTTCCAAATTGGCAAGGGCCATTCATTGTCAAGAAAGCATTATTGAGAGGAGGTCTTGTTCTGACAGAAATGGATGGTCAAGTCTTTCCCCAAATTGTTAATTCAGACATGGTAAAAAAGTTCTACATATGATTTAGTAAATTTTCTCTCAAAAATTATTGCTAAAAAAAAAAGGACGGGTCAAAGGTGAGCCTTCTTTCTTTTTCAATAAAATGTTTGCTTCTCCTAGTTTTCCCTTTTAAGCCTTCAGAAACTATGATTTTCGTTTTATAACTCGCTTGACAGTTGCACTCCACATTAGGGCAAATTTTATTTTTCTTTGTTTAAAAAAAGGAAAAAAAAAAAGCAAAAAGTGAAAGTGATACAAAAAGAAAACCCCACAAGATAGTGATAAAAATGGGGCAAATTTAAAATTAAATAAAAACAAATAAAAAAAGAAAAAAAATCCAAAGAACAAGAAATAAAGTTGGGATAATTAGTTTTGAAAAATGCAAGCTCAAGTTAATTAAACCCTTTATGAACTCTACTTTCTAGCCTTAACATTTCTGACACCCTACCTGACCCCGTATTGCAAGCCGAGAATATTATTGACCTTCGTCTTTATTTGGTGATAACTTTTCGAAATAACAATTTGCAAATCAAAAATGGCATGCGATGTTAATATATCTATCCCAAATCAATCAAGGGAAGATTGTCTTACTGATGCCAAACATTTTTTTTGCCGGTCTGATTTAATAAAAAAGGGAATGACTGCTCAGGACTTAAATGTGTTTGCTCTGATCCTCCTCTATAAAGGCGAAAACCTGAAAAGGCGGCTAAATAAAAAAAAATGAAAGAGAAAAAAAGAAAAAAAGAAAAATGGGTGGGAGAAACCTTAGCGAAAACCCGAAAGGGCGCTAAGGTGGGAATCTGAGACAAATTAACCAAGCCTAGTAAAGGGAAATGTGATAGAGCTGGAAAGAGCTGGTGACTACATTCATTTGGGTTTTCTCTTTATGTTGATCTTCTTCTACCAACATTACGTATCCAAAAGGGTCAAGTGCGGTATTTTTTGTCAAAAACACGTATTTCAACACTGTATATAATTTGTTTTCCTACATTTGAACTTCTTTAGCTATCTTTGACAAAAGTTATTTTACACTCATTTTTGTATTATTTAATATCACATGTTGTCCTTCATTTTTTTGGGTTTAGAATAAAAGACTCATACTAAGTTGTCCGTCTTCAATTACAGGAACTATGATTTTTGCATCAAATAAAATAACGAAACCAAATAAAATTATTTTTTGTTTTATTTCACTCATTAGATTTGGATCAAAGGGCAATCCCCATAATTTGTCACTGAGGATCATAGCAGGTGATGTTTATAAGGCACAATAAAGGGTCAACTGACGGATATTGATGAACTATAAGGATCAGAAACAGCTCACAGGAAAGGACTTGAGATTAAATTTTGGCGCCAAAAACTCATGTTTATACATTTCATAAAGCCAGAAGAATCACACGATGCCGGCATATGGTTTAATCATGTATTTTTTTTCCTCTTTTGTAGGTAGAATTATAAAATCATGATTGATGCTTCATCAAAAATGGAAGAACTAGGGCAAATTCTGTTAAAGAAAATTTTTTTAGTCTCAAATTGATCTCAATATTTTATGTTTAAGGAAAATTTGAGAAGACTAACCTTGAATCAATAATAATTTAGGCTGGAGAAAATTTTTTTATTTAACAATGATTTATACTGGGCAATTTTGAAAAGATTTCAAGTTGATTTGAAAATTGTACATTGGGGCAAATTTTGTTTTTTGAAACATTTAATTTTTGCAAAAATGTAAAAATTGGGGCAAATATTTTGTTGATAATGGTTTGTAGGTTGCTAAATTTGTGAAAAGATTGATTTCAAATTGATTTGAAGGCTACACACTAAGGCAAGTTTTGAAAAAAAAAAGAGAAAGAATTGATTTTTCCTAAACTTTGTACACCGGGGCAAATTTTTTTAAGAAAAAATTTGATTTTATGAACTTTGAACATTGGAGCAAATTTTGAAAATTGGTTTCAAACTGATTTCTAGGCTATTTTTAACATTTTTAATATTCTTATGCATTCGTCCATCAAATTAGATGTTTTTCCATCTAGCTTTTTTAAGTTTGACAAACTAAGCTTTTTGCATTTTATCCATCTTGGCAAACCCGGAGTTGCATGTGTCCAGTAAATTGGACCTTCACGTTTAATTTTCTTGCATTCACCCCAGCAAACCGGGTGCATGTCTAGTAAACTAGACCTTTCACGTTTATTTTTTAAGTTTGGCAAACCAGACTTCGCATTACATTTTATCCCAACAAACTTGGTGCATGTCCAGCAAACTGAACCTTTCACATTTATTTTTCCAAGTCTAGCAAACCAGACTTCGCAGCATTCACCCCAGTAAACTAGGTGCATGTTTAGCAAATTGGACCTTTCACGTTTGCTTTTCCAAGTTTGGCAAAGCAGACTTCGCATTGCATTCACCCCAGCAAACTGGGTGCATATCTAACAAATTGGACTTTTTTACGTTTACTTTCCAAGTCTGACAAACTAGACTTCACATTGTATTCACCCCAGTAAACTAGGTGCATGTCCAGCAAATTGGACTTTCACATTTACTTTTCCAATTTTGGCAAACCAGACGTTTCATTGCATTCACCCCAGTAAATTGGGTATATGTTCAGCAAACTGGATCTTTCACATTTACTTTTCTAAGTTTGGCAAACCAGACTTCTGAGTGCATGTCCAACAAACTAGACTTTCATGTCTACTTTTTCAAATCTGGCAAACTAGACTTTGCATTGCACTCACCCTAGCAAACTGAGTGCATGTCCAGTAAACTGGACTTTCACGTTTACTTTTCCAAGTTTGGCAAACCAGACGTTGCATTGTATTCAACTCAGCAAGCTGGACCTTTCATGTTTAAATTTCCAAGCCTAGCACACCAAACGTTGCTTTGCATTTACCCCAGCAAACTAGGTGCATGTCCAGCAAACTGGACCTTTCATGTTTACTTTTCCAAGTCTGGCAAACCAGACGTTGCATTGCATTCACCCTAACAAACTGGGTGCATGTCTAGCAAACTGGACCTTTCACATTTACCTTTCCAAGCATGACAAACCAGACGTTGCATTGCATTTCACCCCAGCAAACTGGATGCATGTCTAGCAAACTTGACTTTCACGTTTAATTTCTTTACATTTCCCCCACAAGCTGGGATTGCATTCGTTCGGCAAACTAAACGTTTCACATTCTATTTTTTTTCAAGTCGAGCAACCCAAACTTTTAATTTTCCTTATTCCGAACTATGTTTTGACCTAATTCCCTTCACTGGGGTACATAAGTAACCCCAGGCAAGTTCAGTCAGCCCTTTTATTTACATGATTGTCTTGTATCTATATTTCATTATTCGAACTACGTTTGACATGATTCCCTTCACTAGGATATGTAGGCAACTCTAGGCGAGTTCTGTCAGCCCTTTCATTTACATGAATGTTTTGTATCTGTATTTCATTATTCAAACTACGGTTGACCTCATTTCTTGCAATGGGATATGTAGGCAACTCTAGGCGAGTTCGGTTAGCCCTTTCATTTACATGAATGTTTTGTATCTATATTTCATTATTCGAACTACATTTGAGCTTATCTCCTTACTTGGGATACGTAGGTAGCTCCTAGAGAACCTGGTCAATCTTTCTGCATTTCAAACATTCATCTTTACAAGGTCAATGTGTTTGTGTTTCATGTGTTGGGTGAGTCAAAATTTGGTTTAGTCTGCGTTTTTGTCAGGAACCTCTTTGAGCTTCCAACAAAGAGGGGCAAGTTGTAGACACCAAATTTTGACACAACCTTTATAAAAAAAAAAAAAAAGTGTTTTTACTTCATTGAGTGATACTTTTTTATTTTTTATTTTATTTTATTTATTTATTTTTCTTTTTCGGGGGTCAATTGAAATTTTTGCGTAAATTATGACTAATTAGTCATATTAAGGGTAAAATGATAATTTTAGTATAAAAATACCTTTTTATTTTATTTTAATTGCTAAATTCATATTTTCTTATATGTTTTTATGATTTTTCTAAGTTTAATGATTTTTTGAAGTCATTTCATATTTATTTAAAATTTTAATTTTTTTAGTTTATGGCATGTTTTCCAATGTAGCCTTTTTACTAGAATTTTCATGTGAAAAATTTTATATGTGCATTTTGTGTACTTATAGATTTTATGTAAAATTTCATGATTTTTAGATGTCATTTGGTATTTATTTAATTTTTTTCTTTTTTATTTATTAAAAACACATTTCCCGAGAATGCGCTAATGTTAAAATTTTGGAGAGAAAATTTTAGTACATGTATTTTGTGTGATAATGTACTTTGTGTAAAAATTTTTGTAATTTTTAAATGTTATTTAGTAATATTTGTAATTTTCATCATATTATGTCATATTTTTCAATGTACCTTTTATTTAAGAATTTTTTGTGTAAAAAATTTTATATGTGCATTTAATATATATATATATATATATATATAAATTTTCTGTAAAAATTTCATGATGTTTTGGAAGCCGTTTGGCATTTATTTAGCACATTTTCCAATATTACGTTATCTTCTAAATTTTACCTTAAATTTTCTTTCTTCTTGTAATGCTGAATTTAATATATGTCTAATTTTAATATTAGGATGTCTAGATGGTTTTTATTTCATTTCATTTTCTTCATTTTCTTACAAATTTCTCTCAGAAAAAAAAAAGACTAAACAGCGGCAGCTTTTGCCATGGATACACAGCCAAGCTCAATTGCATCCATCAAATCCCTTAAACACCATCATCACCTTCATCTCCACTTGCAATCCTATCATCGGATTTTAGGGGATTTGAGAGGAATTTTTTGTTGATTTCTTTTTTCGCTATTTTTTTCATGATCATTAGATTCACATTTCGTTGTTTTTTCATGATCATCAGATTCACATTCAGACACATTTTCTCTCCATCTCATTCACTCTCCCACACACACACATCACACACACACACATCACACACACACACACGCTACCTACATTCCAAAGACTCTCCTCTTTCATTTCTCCCCACAATAAACACATACCTCTCCTCCATTCACAAGCACAGACACAAGAACACACTAACACCTTCACACAACCTTACTCGCTCTTCACTAAATCACAACACCACACTTCACACACCTGCACAAACACCCCTCTCTTTCTCCTTCTCGACCTCTCCTTCATCAGAAAACTATACACTCGGCCTTCCCCTAAAAAACACACAACCACACCAATTCATTCACACAACTCACCTGCACACACCTTACCCATCACATGCAAACACACAACACACACATCACCCAGCCGAATAGCACCTCACCTCCACTCTTCAGCCACATTCAAATGCACATACACACGTTCAATTGCACACATTTACACCTACATAAACACTTTTTCACGTCACCAACACAAACACTCACAAATCACAGATTCACACACATACACTCACAAACACACATCACTCACACAAGGCCAAAACATTCACACATACACAAATCCAAACACCACTAGTTGCAACCCAAAATTACAGCCAAAAAACAACCCAGAAGCCTCCATCCACAGCTGCCAATTAGCAACTCACCATCCCTCCCCTAGTTTGGACCTCCAACGCCACCTAAAAAAATATACACACACACACAACAACAACAACAACCCAAGAACGCCACCTGAAAAAATATACACACACACAGAGAGCAACAACAGCAACAACAACAACAAGAACCCAAGAATCACCCCAGGCCCCCCGAAACCACAGTAGAATTCGCTTGATCATCAAGACTCAACTTGTTCAGACCACTTGTAGAGCCAAAACAGCCTTGTCAACGGCGAATTAACGTCACTGGTCACCAACCATCGCCATTCATCGTCATTTATTTTTCCAGCCAAGAGGTAATTTTCTACCAATTAACTTGTGTGTCATTCAATCAGTGAGTTTTAGTATGTTTGGTTGATGTATGATTATTTCACTTGTGAATATGGAAGATGTTGAGGCTTGATTTTGGGATTTGGGATTTGGGTTTAATATATTTTGGAGAGAAACCTTCGGTTGATTGAAGAAGACGCGAGAGCGATTGCATGAAAGAGAAGGGGGAAGAGAGAGAGAGAGAGAGAGAGAAGCGAGCCGAACAGAGAGAACGGATAAGAGAGAGAAGCAAGGGTAGAGGTGAGAGAGATGAAATCTGGAGAAGAAGAGAAGAAGAAGAAAGAAAGAAAGAAAAGAGAGAAAGAAGAAGAAAGATGGGGGAAATCAGGGGAAAAAAAAGAATAATTGCTAAAACTACGTTGTTTTGACGTAAAACAACGTAGTTTTGGTTAGTCCTTTTAGGGCCATTTTATAGAGATCTGCATTTTAACCCCTCAAGTTCTTAGCTAGTATTATTATACCCCTAATTAGTTTTGATTTCTTGCAATTTAGTCCCTTTAATAATAGATTGGCTTTTAGATTTTTAATTTCCTTTCAATTATGTCTAGAATAATTGTAATTTTGTTTTAAAGTTGCTAGAAATTATAATTCGGTCCCTCACACTTGTTAGAAATCATATGTTTGCCCAAAACTTGTTGTAATTTTTATTTTTGGGCTCCCCATGACTGTTGTAATTTATTTTTCACCCTCTAAGCTTGCTGGAATTACATTTTCACCCTCAAAGGTTGCTGGAAATTGCATCTTTGCCCCTATGCATTGCTGGAAATTATAATTTTGTCCTTGTGTTTGCTAGAAATTATCGCTCCGTTTGGATAAGTTTTTTGGGGCATTTTTTGAAAAATTTTTTCCCAAACTTGTTTGGACAAATGGAAAATTTTTTGGTCAAAAAGTTAAAAAATTTTTTGGTCAAATTTCTTTACCAAATTTTCCTACCAAGTTTTCATTTGAAATTTCAAATGAACTTTAGAGACTTTTTACACTATTATTCACAAAAGCAACCATGTTTATGTTCAAAATTTGTCTAGAAAAACTGAAAAAATTGTGAGTAACTAGATTCATTTTCGGTGGATTTTGAGGTGAGATGACAAAATGGACGACAAAGCGGACAATGAAGCGGCCGTTCGCTTCTTTAAGCGAACAACGAAGCAGTTGTCGGCTTCTTTACGCGGAATGTCTGCTTCAAAGGCAGTGTCTTAGCAAGCACTAGGCATGGATACTAGACATTTATCTCTCTAAAGCAGATGTCCACTTCACTACTTTTTTCAGCTATATGGATTGCATTTTGATTGGTGCTTTTTTCATTTTTTTTAGATAAATTTTTTCCAAAAAAAAATTAATGTCCTTCTTATATAATCATTTAAAAATAAGTGCAAGTTAGTACAAAATTTTTGAACCATTCAACACTTTCCCACGCTAATTATTCATTTTTCAAACTACCATCATGTCACTTAAAAAAAAATTTCACATCTAAACACTTTTTCACCTTTCCAAAAAAGTCAAAAAATAATCCAAACAGTAATTATCAAAAAACACTCCAAATAATGCTATCCAAATGGAGCCTATATTTTTGCCCTAGAACATCGTTAGAATTTATGTTTTTGCCCCCCAAGTAGCTAGAACTTGTAATTTTACCCTTTGAATGTCACTGGAATTTGCAATTTTGCCCCCCCAGCTTGCTGAAATTACATTTTTTTCCCTTTTTATTGCTGGAAATTACAATTGATGTTTAATGTTGCTATAATTTACAAATTAAACGTTGAAATGCTGGAATTTGCAACTTGATTTCTAAAACTTGCTGGAAATTGTATTTTTATATTTTTAGCTCGCTATAAATTGCATTTTAGTCCTAGAACATTGCTGGAAAATACATTTTTTTTACTCTAGACTTGCTGAAATTCATGTTTTTGTCTCCCAATTTACTAGACTTTCACTTTTTGTCATAGAACATTGTTAGGAACTTATATTTTAACTTTAGGCTTGCTAAATTGGCATTTTTAATCCCTAAACTTTTCTTAAATTTTTTTCCCTCTAATTATTATTATTATTATCATCATCATCATCATCATCATCATCATTACTATATTTGCATTTTCAACCCAAAACTTTAGAAAAATCTTGTTTTGCCTAAAAAAAACTTTCCTTTTATCAAATTAGGGCCTTAATAGTTTCAATTATGCCCTTTTTGTTTCTAAATTTAAGTTAATGCCCAAATTTGATTTTTTTAATTAATGCTAAAATTAGTTTCTTTGTCCCTTTTTTAATTATTTGTGGTGTTTTTTTATTTATGTGTTAAAAGTTTAATTATATGTTATTGTATTTTTTTATTTAAACAAATATTTTTTTCTAAATGCTTAGTTGGTGCTTTTATCTTTTTGTTTATTGTTATTATTATAGTTGTCTTGTATTTATTCCTTGATTATAGTGATTAATGTTGTATTATCTATTTTATGATTTGTTTATCCAAAATAGTGGTGCCTTGATGTGTTTATTTATTTTGTTAGCATTTGTAACGAGTTTACGAATGGGAGGTACCTCTATTACCCTTTTAATTTCTTTTTGTTTGCTCCTACGTGCTCCTATATGTTTTTTTCCCTATGTTTTTTTATGTATCTTTTTGTGTTTATTATTTCCTTTATGTGCGACCATTTATTTATTTCATGTTATTTATTTGAATTTAATTTTAATTATTGAAAGAAATGTAATAGATAGTTAATATTTTATTTAACAAAATTTCTATCTTAGAGAGTTAATGTAATAGATAGGTTATATTTTATTTTATTTATTTCATTTTTTATTTGACAAAAGCTTTTTGTATTTTAGATAGAAAATGTAATAGATAGGTTAGATAGGTTATTTTTCTTATCTTTACCCATTTTAGATTGTAATTAGGCTTTTCCCAATGTAATAGTTAGGGATTTTGTGTGCTATGTGTTTGTGTGCTTATGTGTTTTACCCACTTTCATTAGGACTTTGCGTCAAGAATATCATGTTTATGTGCTATGTGCTCCTATGTGCTATTATCTGCTTCTATATGCCTATTGCTTTAATTTAAATTTTCTATTTATTGCTTTGCTTTATTATGATATATATGTATCGTCACCATACTAGTCCAATGCTAGTTGTGGTTAATTCCAGTTTCTTCGATAGTCCAATGCTAACGGGGAATTTCTAGAAAATGGGCTAACCAAACACTAGACCCCTAGGTCATTTTAGTGTTAGATCACTCCCTGTGTGCATTTCTTATCATTTCACACACTTTTTCTCTTTTTAAGGCCTTTTCTATTTTTGCATGGTTTTTATGTATTATTATTCTTATTATCTATTTTCTGCATATATGCAGTGCATGACATTTAGATTACACTTCACATAGAATCTTAGGACATTGGTGTGATTCGACTAGAAATAGTTACCTACTTACGTGGAAAATGGTGGCTTAACATGTTATTCCTCCCTTCGCGTGTAGAAACAGTTAGTCACAAGTTTATTAGTCCCCCGTATCTGTTATGTTGCATTCCCTTTCTTTGATCACTTATATTTATATTTACACTTTTATTTTTCACTTTTTGCATTTTATTTTTGCATAGCTCGTGAGTCCTTCGAGGTCTCATGTTGGGTTACACAATTAATACGTTAATTCCAATTAAACCTCGAAGGGACATTTTGCCCCTTTACGATATCTCTTTTTAGGTTTATGTTTGCATTCATGTAATACATCCAAATGTGATAAAATTTAAGGTTATATTAGGAAAATTTTGACTAAATCTCGCAACTAGCATCGGCTAGGTTGAAAAGGTGCCTTAGGTGTAAGCCTTTGCCTTCCCTTTCTTCAACTGTGACTCCCAAACTCATTTTTCTCTTGTTTTAAAGATCTAGAGTTGTCTAAAAGGGTTTTTTTTCTCTTTTTTTTTTTTTACATCTTTGTCAAAAAAAATTTCCAAAGAAATCGTTGTTGATTTTCTAACCTTTTATTATAAAACGTTTTATAGTAACTTGGTATACCAAAACTCAATACCCGGTGGCGACACCCTTTTTACACAAAAACTCACATTTTAGGCCCTTTTTCTTTTGTTTTGTTTAAAAAAAATAAAAATTTATTTTTTAAAAACCATTTTTACAAAACCTATTCTCTTTTCCACACTTATCTTTTTCCTTCTTCGAAAAATGGGGCGCGACAGATATATGTTTCTTTGATGTATTGAACTAAATATTATTACTTTCTTTGTGTAATTCTTATTATATTATATAAGATATGATAGTTTTACTCTTATATTTATGTTTTGATGTCATATAAAATTGATGCTAAAATCATTTACTGTTAATACTATAGTTATATGGTTACAGCAGCATTACTTTATTTAAATAATTAGTGGTTATATATGACAATATAGGTATTTAGTACAATTAATTTGATAATTGCACTTGTTACGATATTTTTATTTTTAGTAATTTTTTAGATTTTTTAAAAAATTTTATATGCTATAACATGCGTATCACCCGATATTTGACCGATATATTGCGACAGATGTGGAACAACGGTGACCACGACCCGTGACGGCCATGATTACAAGAAGATAGCAAGACAATATCGAAATATTTTGCAAGCCTCAAACGGGATTCAAAAGAGTTAGATGCAGTAGTACCTTTTTTAAATGATATTAGTGTTAAAAAGAGAACAAATGCTTGTGCTCAAATTCTTGGTTGGTCTCAGGCCGGAACTTCAACCAACCAAATCCTAGATGTTAGTACGAGCAGAATCACCTTCCTTTGTAGAGGCATATGCTTGTGCTTTGCGTGCTACCTCCAAGGAGCACACACCAAGTGATGGCTCTCAAGGAACTAGTGAATCTGCTTCAGTTGCTAATAATAATTGGATTGATTATTTGGTGCTGGATGTGGCTCTTATGGTGGAAGAAGCAGAGGAGATCGCGGGGGTTGTGGAAGTCAAGGAATTCGCGAATGTTCTCATCACGGTTTGAAGAATCACACTCATAATACTTCTTGGGATTTAGTTGGTAGACCCCCTCGATTTGCTAATGGAACTACCAATGACCATGCTGGATCAAATTCT
This sequence comes from Mitragyna speciosa, assembly GCA_024721245.1. Classification (NCBI taxonomy): domain Eukaryota; kingdom Viridiplantae; phylum Streptophyta; class Magnoliopsida; order Gentianales; family Rubiaceae; genus Mitragyna; species Mitragyna speciosa. The sequence goes on along the minus strand of CM045566.1, from coordinate 21,413,507 downwards.
TGAGCACCAGTGTCCCAGAAAATTTTACTGTCTATGAAAAAGATTATGCTAAATTCCTTCAGTTTTTTTTTTTTTTTTTGAGCAAATAAATTCCTTCCGTTCTAAACTGCACACCAAACATATCTTCCTACTGGTTCTCTAGCACAAAAAGGTAACTCGATGGCCTGTATTTCCACAACCTCTACTCATGAACTACGGGTTATTAATTCCAGAACTCCTGATCATATGTCAAGTGTTCCTAGTAATTTCTCTAGAATTCAAATGTGTTACTCTTTCTCACGTCACTTTAGATAATTTATCTGACTAAAGCTAAGGGAATAGGCAACATAGAACTTCATCTTCCACCTATCATCTATTCTTCCCTAGTTTGATTTTGAGTCTTATGTCTGTTAGTAAACTCACTACATTTCTATAGTGTATGGTGACATCTTCCCCTGATTCTATTATTATTCAGGATTTGAAAATAGAGGACCGCATGAGCATAATGGCCTTTACATTTTAAATTCAAACATTCTGGTTGCATGTCCTACTACTGTTTCCACTCTTGACATTCATTGCCACTTTTACTCCCGGAGTCAATCAAAGGGTTTCTGCACCCTTTTTGTTCATTCACTATGATGTTTATGGTCCTAGTTGTGTCATTTCGAAGTTCAGTTTTAAGTCATTTGTTGTGTTGATGAATTTTCAGTAGTTACTTGGCTTCAAATTGAAAGTCAACCACGGGGTATTGTGTGTTTGTTTGTGGTAATTCGGCGCTGCGACAGAGGAAGAATGAAACAGTTAGTTCTCGGTCAAGTGCAGAATCTGAATAGCGTGCCATGGTTCACACCGCATGTGAATTGATATGATTGAAAACTATGTTACTTGAGCTCTGGTTTGTGCAAAAAACAACTTGAAAAATGTGTTACTAGAGTTTGAGAAAAAAAATGACTTATGAATTTGGTCCAGCTATTCATATTGCATCTAATCCGGTCTTCCATGAGATAACAAAGAGTATTAAAGTTGATTTTCATTTTATTCACGACAATTTACTTGGAATATTGATTAGGACATCTCATGTAAAGTCCATAGATCAGTTAGCTGATTATTTACCAAGGAAGAATGAAATGCATTTCCATAGTTCAAGAGAAAAAAAAAAAAAAAAAAAAGAAACCAACCAACCAGCAATCAACGAAAGGGAAGGTGGGCAAGAATAGTTGATTTCTTATATAAGCTGTCAAAAGATTATAACTAAAATAGCAGCACCCAAACTCTGAATCTCATAATAGTACAATTGCATTCTCATGTTTATCCTTTTCTAAGCTAACATATATGATAACATAAATAGCCAAATTATCTTTCTATAATGCTGAATTACCAGCCAGAATGGACTAGTAATTTTCAGAAGCACAAGAAGCATAGCTTAGGAATAGTACGAGGTGTGAATAACATCTTTAGGTCAAGAAGCATTAATATCTTCTATTTCAAGAAGTATTAATATCTTCTACAGATAGCACATTGAGAAAAATGAACTAATGCAACCTCCAATATCTTCTAAGATAGCACATTGAGAAAAATGAACTAATGCAACCTCCAAACTCCACTAATTTTGCACAAACAATTTCAAATAAAGGAAATAACAAGAAGAGAAATTTGATAATTCCCCTAAACAAATAGAGTAATAGGCCATTTACCCATATGTATATTTTCTAAAACTTGCAAGGTTTACAACATAAACTTACATATAATCGAGACCAACGTCCAGCTAAAGAAAAATCCCATCTTATGTACTATTTCAACCAAAGTAATGAACACCGAAGGCTTAGTTATGATATAATAAAGTTTCTGTTATAGCAATGAAATATCTGCCTTTGGAGAATCCTGTCTTATAGGTAACAAAATTTCATTGTATTACTCACCATACACAGTGCTAGAGAGTTAATTGTTAGCATTCTGTTAAATAACTGCAAATTGTTATAAGAAGAAACACCAGCCAACAGCTTGGGCAAAAACAATGGTTACCAACACCAATTTTAGTAAACGTGACAAGATAATACAAAATCAAGTTTCCGGAAGCAAACGAAGAGGTGTAATACATTTTGGTATTGTTGCCATCCACAAAGAAACAATCTTCTCCAAACATTATTCAATTGGTGTAATTTATTCGGGATCTATATCATGTGTAATATTAATGTGTTTTATGACAAGAATAAGTCCAGTTAAATACAAAAGCACAACTGCACTGACGCCTCTGATTAATAACTAATCATTACTGGTGGAATAGCAGTATACCAGCAAGAAGAACAAAGAATTTGTGGAAAACATTTGAAATTGTTTACTATGACGTATGTGGAAAACATTTGAAATTGCTTACGTATGACGTATGACCAAAAGCAACAGACAATAATTTTCAGTACCTTCCGTTCAGAAATGTGAAAATGATAGCCAACACTTGACACAAGGGCCATGCAGAAAAGGCACCAATCTTGTCGAGGTTCAATACCTATTCACAAGCTTGGGGCACCAAACATACATTCACTGCAGATAAAGTCGGCAAGCACAACAACCAGAACATAAAATCAGCAAATGCAAGAAAAGAAACAAATAACAGCAACTAACAGCTACTAACAACACCATCCACATTCTGTAAGAGCAATCATATCATAAAGAAGCAACCAACCCATCCCAAAATTAATTTAAAATCAAGGATGCATTACAAACATAATGTTGAAGACTTGCAAACAATCAGACCGCAACATCCAAGTTCCAAAGGAACAAATTTGATATGAGCTACACTTATGCCTCATTGGAAAAAACACATTCCACCACCACCCATCAAAGTGAATAGGACAAATTTCTCAACCATGGGATTGACAAAAATACAAGTTCCACACTTCCACACAATACCAAGTTTCTAACTTAACCCTGCAAAGCTGAGTCTGTATCTATACAAAGGGTCAAAAAAACTCCCTCCAAATAAAACCATGAAGACCCAACGAAACAGGATATTTGCATTTTGGAACCTTCTTTATTGGATTTGCCTTGACTAAACTTCGGACAATACTCATCCCTTAGGTCTGCACAGCCTCCTGTAGAAATAAATTAACAATGCACATCAGCTACAGATAATTGCAGAAAAGAAGCATCAGGTTGATAATGCATTTTACAACCAGGAAAAAGACTAATAAAAGCAACCATTACAAATTCTAAATCCATCTTGCATCAAATGTTGCTCAATTCAAAAATCAAGCTTACTCATCACCAAACCTAAATTAATTTCACCATAGAAGGTAGCAAAAGGGAGGAAGGGAAGGAGAAGATTATAGGGACCATTACAAGGGTCTAAGTTCCACAGGGAGATAGAATCAAACAGCAGTCAGCAGCATGATACATTTGCAACCCTTGATTCAATGGGATTGTACAAGACATTAAGAACTTCAGGACATCCAAGAACCTTTCTTGGAGTAGAAAGGAACACAATTTAAGGAAACTGTGTGAATACATAAAAATGCAGAATACAAATATCAGGTTTTACAGAATATATATTACCAGGATTTCTTTATTTTATTCGAGTGCTTTCTCCTCTGTTGGGGAATTAAGGAGACCTGTCAGTAAACAAATAATCTATAAACAGACTGATTGAGGATTATGATCAGTAACATTCTAACTGAGATGTTACTACCTTCCAGATTAGCAGATCTCTTTCCCCACTTCTTCAGCTCGTGTTTAGCTGATTCTTTCCTTGGTTTTTGAAGTTTCTTTTATGTTCTTCCGGCCCCGGACTCCACACCAGATTTTGAGGTTACGGCACCCTTCTTTGCTGATCTCCAGACTGTAGTGGCTGACTCATTCTTTGGAGTTTTCTCCTTGTTTGTGTCTTCAACTTGGCAGACTTCTGCATCACCATTATCTGAGGGATTCAATTTCAGCTTCTGAGTGTCTGTTATAATTGACGAGCTTTGTGCATCACCGTCAGATGTCCAAGTTTTCTCTTCAGGCACACAGGAACAAGTTTCAGAGACCTGCAACTGCTCTAAGCTCTATGAAAATATTATAGCCTACAACAAAATTCCTTCACTTTTCCCAAGCTCAGCAAGGTTATGGCAATGAACATAGGATTTCAACTCGCCCCTTAAAAGCTGAAGAGGCTGACCACAAAAGCACAAAAAACAAGCAAGAACATGTCAGTATTCAAATGTTATTGAGCATTTAGCAATTATGTTACAATGGCTGACTAATATTGTAGACTAGTTTTGTCCCAAAGCAGGCAAGAACATTGTAAAAGAAGGAATATCAAAATTACACCAAGACTAAATTTTGATTAAGTAGCTCTATTGAAAAGTGTATGAATTGGCAATTCCACTTTTGAGTACCTCAAATCCCATCTCTATATCAAATTTGAAGAAACCAAGGGAGACTGCATGCTTAGATGCAGATTCAGAGAGCTTGATCAGAGACTGCCAATATGATGCCGAGGTCAGACTATTGCACTCCTTCCTGAGAGATGATTTGTAAAATCAGAAAGTGATGTGCCATTTTTGGCGGTGGATTTCTTTGCCCTGGCTTCAGAAATCAGAGTAATATATCCAGCAGGACTAGCAGTTGACTTTGTAGGAATGGACATCCTTCTTGGCGGCTTGGCATATTTCTCCTTGCCAGAGAGATCAAGAATACCCACACTCTTGCTTACACTTGATGCAGTCCTTCCCCTGAATATGCATATATTAGGAAAAATCTCAATTCATACTTCTCATTAAGCAGATAGCATGACTTACAATTGCTTAGAATGAGGTGAAATAACTTAAACTATACCTGCAAAAAAATTAATACGGACAAGTTCTAGATATTATATTCTGCTGATTGGCATAACAATTTCCTTTTCCTTCTGCAGTATAGTTATTACAGTTATAACATGCAACTAGCAATATGAAACAACCTAGAAATAATATATTATCTGGAAAAATGAACAGTAACCTAAAAAAAAAATGCACAAGTTAGAAGAGAAATTCTACCTAAGTAAAGAAAGTATCAAACTGACAGAGCTTAGAGGCCAGGTAAGATAAATGTATGCATGGATGAACACCTCATAAGGAGAAAATCATAGTTTATAGTTGATGCTATTCAAAACAATATTCTCATTCACCAAGGTTCTGCTGCTATGAATCATACAAACAATAGTTTGGCATTCTATGTTAATTCAATCAGTCCAAATGTGCTAAGATAAATAGCAACCGAAAAAAAATTAAGAACATAAACTAGATGAACAAGAAAGCACGCCACTTTCACCTTAAGCTTTCAAATAAGAACAGTAAAACATTAATAAGGCCAAATCTAGGCTTTTGCAGTCTCAATATTTCCGGTATTGAGATGTAAAATCATCTGTATCCTTCCACCTAGACTACTTCAAGAACTCGGTCTTGGATATCCAAATTGAATCTGTGTCCTTTTTTCCACATTGATCAACATCAATAGATTTAGTCATTCAACTAACTTGGGATTGAAACTTTCAAACCATATTATAAGCCCTCAACCTTATGTGTCATTACAACAAAATTTATTCACTTGTCCTCTCTTTTTCTGAGACAAAACTTCTTTTATTTATACATGTGAACAGTCATACATTAGCTCTGCCAAGTAACCAATATTTTCTTGATGTTTCAGTTAGTCTCAATCTATAAGAAATATGTATGACTCAAATCCATGGAAAGCATCATCAGTGACTCGAAGTTGTATGTATGACTCAACAACTGATGAATCTAAACATGCTAAACGAATGTCGTCAAGCCCTTCCCTAATTAATTTTGTTTTACATGAAACTTTGGATGTTGCATTCTAAGATGCACATGCTATTTCATGTTACCCATTCACTCAAATCCATTAAAGTTACAGACATAGATTGTCTAGAAATATCTGCATGTAAATAGATGACTTGTAGAACTTATTTATCAAAAACATCCTATGGAACTTATTCATCAAAAGCGTCCTACAAATGACATGAATGTTACAAAGAAAACCAGATTTCTGTAGACAAATCACATTTTAAAAATTCTCCACATTCATGGCACGAGCAGGTACAGGAAGCTTCAAGTTTATAGATTGAATCCAATGTAATTCAAACCAAATCAGACTATTATACACTTCGATAAAGGTGGCATTGGGCTGTGAACCCTATCCTAAAGCTCGATCCGTGCATACCATATTTTGGCTAATTCACAATCAAAAAATATGCATTTGAACATCATTTCAAATTAAAAATAAAGAAAATTCACCACCTAAAAACCTTTATACCTTAGCTAGTTACTTCTAGTCCCTTATCAAACATGATTCCACCCCATCCCCACCCCCATCTCCCCAAGAAAATGAAAACAAAAATGTTTCCACCAGTTGTCCATAGGATTATTTACACTTTTGGCTTCCTTGAATCTTAAGCAAGCTGACTATAGTCCAACAGTGCATTTTTTACTAAAGTATAGCACAATAATGTTCATAAATAAATTCTTAATTTTCACTTCAAAGGCAAAAAAAAAAAAAAAAGAATCATAATTCAAAAATCTATGGCTACACACATGAATATAAACACCAAAGAAATTCACTGACAAGTCCAACTCAGGAAGGTCGAACTCCACACCTTAGCTGGTTCTGGAACCCATGGAGTAAAGTTAAAATCTCAACCACAGCACAAAATGCAAAGAGCTCCCCAACTTCAAGTCATCTCTTACAGACCATAGCCATTTGCCTCTCTCACTCCATCCTCCACCTTGCCTAAATACCGGCATGATTGAGCTCTGAAGCACCATCAACACCAATGCAAACACGTATACCACTATAAAAATACATAAATAAAACCACAATCACTTCTTGAACAGAAGCAATAGCAGCCTTCTCAGCACTGATCTATTATAATGGTGCTGAGAATGAGATCGGCATCGCTAAAAATTCTCATTCATGACAAGTATTATGAAAGCTAAAGAAAATATATTGAAATGAACAGGAACTATATGAAAGCTAAAGAAAATATATTGAAATGAACAGGAACTATGTCCTAATTCATTGCTCCACTATTCAACATATTACGCAGGACATTCATTTCCAAATAATACTGCTACCAGATGAATAAATGACAAATATTCGCTATAAGCACAGTATGTAAGACGAAAATAAAAAAAACAAAAGTGCACGTCCTGCGCAAATTAAACATAACCAGAAATACAAACAAAATTGGGCAAATTAATAATTTAAGATCATGGCTATCACTGGATAGTTGTCAAGCAATTTGAAAATAAGTGTTAATAAATGATTGATACAAACACTTCTGTAGCCTTACATACAAAAAGCCATAAAAGATGTACAGCAAAGGTTAGTAATAGCAATAAGCGAAAAGGAAAAAAAAATCCAGATCTCCACTGACAAAAGTGGACAAGACATACTTCTCCAGCAGGTGTACTACTTGAGCTAAGCCATCTTTCGACAGAATTCTTCTGTATAGCATTTGAACAAAAGCCATGCCCTGATGAGTAAGACAATTAAGAATGAAATTTTCTTAATGTGTTGATGAAGTCATTTTATTTGTGATAGACGATAAAATTTTAAAGGTGCAATGCAGATCAAACCAACTGGAAGAAGAGATCATGCTGAAAATAAAGGTGAGGAAGAAAAAAAGAGTAAGAAAAAATACATAATTTTTTAGGGGACATTTAGTCAACAAGATCAGAAAAAGAGGAGAAGCTACCATGAAATATTTTTTCTTAAGATATTGGTCAACATGAACAAATGAATAGGATAACATTGTCCACAACAGTTCAATCCAAAGCTTCAACAGTTCACTGCACGTCCTGTTTTCAACCATAACAGGAGCTTTCATCCATCTCCTTTTGTTTGATCATTATGATCTTCTATTGAGATGGATCTAATATCTGTCAGCATTTCAAGGCCACCTCTGGAAGAACTCTTCCTACAGTTCAAACGCAACTTATCAACATTGAGGTGGAATGCACCCACGTTTGACAAACTGCAGCATAAGCTTATCTGCCTCATCCGCCTTCTTTTCTAACAACAATCTCTTGCACACTTTCTCACATAATTTGAGATCAGGAATAAGATTCCGTTTGAACATTCGGCAAGCCACTTTATATGATGTGAAAGAATCCCCTTTCTTCAAGCAACTCTTCAGAAGAATGTTGCAGGTATGCACATCGATGATTGAAGCCGTCCTCAAGATATTTCCCAAGAGCTTATACGCCTGATCATTGTTTCCAAAGCTACAAAGTTTTTCAATAATCTGATTGTATGCTGTCCTGCACTCCTGTCTTCGGAGCATCTTCTCTAATAATTTCAACAAATCATCCACCCTACCGTGCTGACAAAACCGGTGAATGATTGCACGGTATGTTACTGGAGTAGGAAGCAGGCCCCTGTGAAGCATTTTCTTTGCCAATTCAGTTGCCTCATCTATTCTACCAGTCCTTCCCAGAGTGTCAATAACTGTAGTGTATGTGATGGCATCTGGGTGTTTGTTACTCAAGTACATGTCATCAAGGACTGAAAGGGCAGCATCCAAATCATCTTTCTGACAGAATCCATGAATTACTGTGGTGAAATTTACCACATTAACAGCACATCCCTTGTTGAGACACTGCTCCATGAATTTCTTGGCTACATCTGTTTTGCCTGCTTGACAAAGAGACTGAATCAACAAATTAATTTCAACTGGAGTTGGAAAGAAGCCCTTTGCCATCATTTCCCTGACTAAATCACAGGCCTCCAACAACTTCCCCTCCCTTCGAAACCCATGCATCAGGACACCATAGGTAACCGAATTGGGTGTCCACCATGCATCCTCACTCATGCTCATCATCTCTCTTGCTTCTGATGACTTTCCATTTTTGCAAAGCCCATGTAACAAGGCTGTATATGATACTGTATTTGGCTTAAAACCATGCCTATACATCTGTTGTAGCAACTTTTTGGCTTGATCAACCTCTCCTATTTGGGAAAACCCATTTACAATAGCAGTGTAAGTCACAACATCAGGACTGCATCCCTTAGCAAACATTTGATTGAGAAGTACTTTTGCCCTATCCATCCTCCCCTTCTGGCAGAAGGAGTTAATTGTTGCACTATAGCCAACTTTATCAACATAAAATCCTCTTTCCTCTGCATCCTTGAGAAAATTCAATGCCTCATCTGCATGGCCATGCTTGGAAAGCATATGGATAAGAGTCCTATAAGTTACTTGATCAGGAATCAGTTTGCTATCCTTCCACATCTTCTCCATCAAATGCTTTACCTCATCAATCCTCCTCTCCTTGCACAGAAATGCCATCACGGTATAGTAACTAACTTTGTCTGGGGGACAACCCCTAGAGGGCATTTCAGCAATTAGCTCTAATGCATCTTCAAGTCGATGCAGATCACAGAAACCCTTGATTAGACAATTATATGTGATAACATTAGGTGAGATCCCAACAACTTGCATCCGTTTCAAAAATATCAAAGCCTTCTCCATTTTCTTCCCCTTCACCAAAACATAAATCGCAGTGTTACATACAGACAAATCAGGTTCGATCCCTGCCTTTTGCATTAAATTCAATATCTGCATTGCTTTCCTCAAATGTCCCGCTCGACTAAATGAAACCATTACGTACCCAAAAGCCTGTGGCTGCCTCTCAAGCTTCCTCCTCCTCATAAGCTTAAGCACCCTTTTGGCTCCCTGACACAACTTGGTCTTACTAAGAACTTCAAGCATTGCATAATACACGATCAGATGATGCCGATATCGCCATTGCCTATCAGCCCAATAAAAGAACTGCAAAGCAACACGTTCATCAGACAGAGACTTCAGCACAGCACAAACTTGTACCGGTTTCAAACTTCTCAACAATGTCCTCAACTGCCCTTCCAACTTTGGAGTCCATGCTGACCTACGATCAATCAACCTACATACTTCTTTTACCAAAGTATGTCTTAATTCGTCTTCTACATCATCAACAACTCTCCTCGAAACTTGTTCATTTCCATCTCTATTGCCCCTATACAAATCTAAAATCCGAAAATCATCGCCACAGTAGCCATCACTGTTATCATCATTTTCTTCATCCTCCTCATCTGACCCTTCAACCTCATTCAAATCGTCAAATTTACAAAATATTTCTCCATTCTCCTTTGCATTAAAGATACTATTCCTAAAATTACAACCCTCCTCTTTCCAGCAAAGTTCTTTAACTTTTAAATGCCCATTTCTAGGATCACCAAAATCATCCTTTTGAACATATTCTCCACAAATTCTACCATGATTAGAGTGTAGTGATGAATAAACTGCAGCAACTCCACTATAGGCAAAAGGGTTTTTATAAATACAATCTCTACCAATGCAACTTGGGATTTTGCAACAAATTATACTAGAAGTCGTACATAAGTTATGCAAATGAAACTTCAAATTATTATTGCGATTAAAAGGCATTCTCTTTCAAGAAAGAAAAGCTCACTGGGCCATTATTGAAAAGAAACAGAAAATTTGATGGCTTACTGTCTGATACAACCGAATTGAATCGAACTGAATTGAATTGACTGAACTAAATGCAGCAGATAGCTTCACAAGAACCAACGAAGGTAAGAGGAAATCGCCGGGGCAGCGAAGAAAAAGGAGGGTAAAAATGAAAGAAGAGTAGACAACCCCAGGTCTGTGTGGAGAGAAGAATAGGTTTTGAAAAAATGATTTTTATTTTTTAAACAAAATAAATTTTGAAAATGCGACGGTTTGAGTCGAAAATATAATCTGTTTTTATGAAAACAGGAGTTATCATTTGGTATTGAATTTTAGTGTTATCAAAAAAATATTTTATTATAGATGGTAAAAAAATTAAAAATGATTTCTTTAAAAATATTTTTTTTGAGCAAAATGTAAGAAAATGAGAAAACTCTCTTTTAGATAACTTCATGTCTTAAAAAAAAAAAGAAAAAAATGAATTCGAGAGTCATAGTTGAAGAAAAGGAAGGCAAAGGCTCGCGTGTAAGGCACCTTTTCAACCTAGCCGAAATTAGTTGCGAGATTTAGTCGAAATTTTTCTAAAATAATCCTAAATTTTATCGCATTTGGATGTAACTATATAAATGCAAATCTAGACCTCAAAAATAGCTATGATTAAGAGGCAAAATATCCCTTCGAAGTTTAATTGGAATTAACACATTAATTGTGTAACCCAAAATGAGACCTCGAAGGAGTCACGACTTATGCAAAAATGAAATGCAAAAAATAAAAAAAAATATATAATAATAGATATAAGTTATCAAAGAAAAGGAATGCAATATAACGAGTACGAGAGATTATTAAACTCGTAACTAACTGTTCCTACTCACGGAGGGGGAACGGTATGTTAAGCCACAATTTCCCACGTAAGTAGATTAGTATTTATATTCAAATCATACAAATGTCTTAGGATTCTACGTGAAATGTAACATAAATGTTATACATTGAATATATGTAAGAAATAGATTATAAGAATAATAATACATAAAAAAAATGCAAAAATGGAAAAGGCGGTAAAAAGAGAAAAAGTTTGTGAAATGATGTGATATGCACACAATGAATGATCTAACACTAAAATGACCTAAGGGTTTAGCGTTGGATTATCCCATTTTTAGAAATTTTCCACTAGCGTTGGACTAGCGAAAAAAATCAGAATTAACCACAACTAGCGTTGGACTAGTGTAGTGACGATACACATATATCATAATAAAACAAATAAAGTAACATAAATTAAAGCAATAAGTACATAAGAGCATATAATAACACATAGGAGCACATAACACATGAGCATAATATTTTAGATGCAAAATCCTAAGGAAAGCAAGTAAAAGCACATAAGCACATAGCACACAAAAGCCCTAACTATTACACCGGGAAAAGCCTAATTACAATCTAAAATGGGTAAAGATAAGAAAAACAACCTATCTAACCTATCTATTACATTTTTCATCTAAAATACAAAAAAATTTTGTTAAATAAATGAAAAATATAACCTATCTATTACATTAACTATCTAGATACAAATTTTTTAAAAAAATAAACTATCACCCATCTATTACATTTCTCTAAATAATTTAAATTAAATTCAAATAAATAAACAAGCACAAAATAGATAAATATTCAAACATAAAAGGAAATTAAAACAACACATTAAAAAAAAACACACAAGAAAATCACATAGAAACACATAAGGAGAATTGAAGGATAATAGGAATGCCTCTCATTTGAATAACTGGTATACATACTAACAACATGAACAAACACATCAAGGTACCAATATTTTGGATAAACAAATCATAAAGTGAATAATACAATATTAATCACTATAATCAAGGGATAAAATACAAGGGAATTATAATAACAATAACAAACAAAAGTTAAAAGCACCAACTAACATTTAGGGAAAATATATTTAATTTAAAATACAGAAAATACAATAACATATAATTAAATTTTTAATACATAAATAAAAAAACCAAAAATAATTAGAAAGGGAACAAAGAAACTAATATGACCATTAATTAAATAAATACAAATTTAAATTGGGCCATTGATTAAAATTTAGAAACACAAAAGGCGTAATTGAAAATATTAAGATCTTAATTAGATAAAAAGAAAATTTTTGAATCAAAAATAAGATTTTTGTAAAGTTTTGGGTTAAAAACGCAAATATCCCAAAATTAGGGCAAAAATATAATTTAAGAAAAAGTTTAGGAACTAAAAATATCAATTTTAATAAGCCTAAAGCTAAAATATAAGTTCTTATAATGTTCTATGGCAAAAAGTGAAAAGTCTAGCAAATTGGGGAACAAAAACGTGAATTTCAGCAAATCTAGAGTAAAAATGTATTTTCCAGTAATGTTCTAGGACTAAAAATATAATTTACAGCAAGCTAAAATATAAAAATACAATTTCCAGCAAGTTTTAAAAACCAAGTTGTAATTTCCAGCAACATGCAAGGTTCAATTTGCAAATTACAACAACATTAAACATTAATTTGTAATTTCCAGCAATAAAAAGGGGTCAAATGTAATTTCAGCAAGCTTGGGGGGCAAAAAAATCAAATTTCCAGCAAGTTAAAGGGTAAAGATATAATTTCAAAAAATTTAGGGATTAAATCTTCAAAACAAATTCAACAACTTGAGGGGTTCAAATTCTAAATCATAGCAATTATAAGCAAGAATTATAAACCAATTAGGATGCAATTGAAAGAAAATAAGACCTAAAGGGGCCAAAAATGCAGATTTATGAAATAAAATAACTGGAAAATAAAATACCAAATGAGATAAAACTACATTAACTAAGGTAATTTAATTAACTAACCAACTGTCGCGCCCCATTTTTCGAAGGAAAAATAAAAAACATAGTGTGATGAGGTCGGAAAAAAGGAAAAGAAAGAATTAAATGTGGTTGTATTTATTGGAAAAAGAAGCGTGTAAATTTTTGTAAAAATAATTTTTAGAAAATGCTTTATAAAAGATGATTCGATAAAAATGTGACAAACAAATGCTTTATTTTAAAAATAAAAGAAGAAGGCCTAAAATGGGACTTTGAAAATGCGACGGTTTTTGGGCCCGAAAATAGAGTCTAAAAAGGGTTTTTAGTAAAAAGGAGTCGCCACTTGGTATTGAGTTTTGGTGTACCAAGTCACCGAAAAATATTTTATAAATGTAAGAAAATTGATAATGGTTTATTTGGGAAATACTTTTGAGCAAAAATGTAAGAAAAATAAGAAAACCCTTTTTGACAACTCCAGGTCTTTGAAAAACAAGAGAAAAAAGGTTCGGGAGTCACAGTTGAAGAAAGGGAAGGGAAAGGCTTGCGCCTAAGGCACCCTTTCAACCTAGACGAAACTAGTTGCGAGGTTTAGTCTAAATTTTCCTAATATAACCCTAAAATTTTATCACATTTGGATGCAGCTATATGAATGCAAATCTAGTCCTAAAAAATATCGTTAAGGGACAAAATATTCCATTGAGGTTTGGTCGGGATTATCGCATTAATTGCGAAACCCGATTCTAGACCCCGATGGAGTCACGAGTATAGATGTTAAATGGAGTGCAAAAGAAAAGAAAAATAATAGTATAGATAATAAGTGAACAAAGAAAATGGGGATGCAACATAACGGGTGCGGGGGACTAATAGACTCGTGACTAGCTATTACGACATGTACGCCATCGCTTCCCACGTGAGTAGATGACTATTTCTAGTCAAATCACGTAATGACCTAAGATTCTACGTGCGGTGGAATCTAAATGTTATGTACTAAACATTTGTTAAAAAATAGATAATAAGTGATAACATATATATAAAAATTATGCAAAAAATGAAAAAGGCCTAAAAAAAGAAAATGTGTGTGTAATGGTCATGAAATGCACACAAAAAAAATGATTCTAATACTAAAATGACCTAAAGGTCTAGCATTGGATTAGCCTATTTTTCTATAAATTCTCTGCTAGCGTTGGACTAGCGAAGAAACCGGAATTAGCCACAACTAGCTTTGGACTAGTGTGGTGACGATACACATATAGAATAATAAAGCAAGTAAATAAATAAAGCATGTACTAAAGCAATAATCACATAAAAGCAAATAATAACACATAGGAGCACATAGCACATAAACATGGTATTCTAGATGCAAAGTCCTAAAGAAAACGAATAAAACACATAAGCACATAGCACACATAGCACACAAAGCCCTAACTATTACACTGCAGAATAGCCTAATTACAATCTAAAAATGGAAAATGAATAAAAGATATCCTATCTAACCTATCTATTACACTTTCTATCTAAAATACATAGGCTTTGATTAAATAGATAAAACATAAACTATCTATTACATTAACTATCTAAATACAAAAATTTTGCTAAAAAGAATATTACCTATCTATTACATTTCTTTGAATAATTACAAAATTAAATTCAAGTAAATAATATGACATAACTAAATACTCACACATGAATAAAAATTATAAAAAGACATACATAAAAAAACATATAGAAAAACACATAGGAGCACATATGAGCACATAAAGAGACATTGGAAGGGTAATCGAGGTACCTCTCATTTGTAAACCCGGTATAAATTGCTACTAAAATGAACAAACATGTCAAAATTACCACTATTTAATAAATCAATCACTAATTGAATAATTTTCTACCGATCACTATGAACTTACTACGATGATTCAAACAATCATAGCAATAATAAGCAAAATAAGAGAAAGAAAATAATGATAATAATAATAATTAATTATTTAGGAAAAAATGGAAATTGTTTAAGTAAAAATAAATAAGTAAATAAATAAATAAAGCAAAACAACAAAAATAAAGAAATAATAATAATAGAAGATAAAATACAATAATACATACTTAAACTTTTAACACCCCAAATAATGATTATTAAAATAACTAAAAGGAAAATAAAGAAACTAATTTGAACATTAATTAGACTAACAAGACCCAATTTTAGAACATTAATTATAAATTTGATAAAATAAATAAAGAAAATGTGAAAAGAAATAATCTAAAGCTTTTGAGGACTTAACTAATTTTAATTTTTTTTGGCAAAAATAAAATATTATAAGATTTAGATTAAAAACGAAAATTTAGGCAACATTCTAAAGTGAAAATGTAATTTACAACAAAACAAAAGGGTAAAATTATAATTTTTAACCCTAATTAAGGTAATGACATAGTTTACAACAAATTTAAAGGATAAAATATAATTTTCAGCAAGTATAATGCCAAAATATAAAATTTACAGCAATATTTAAAGCCAAGAATATAATTTTAGCAAAGTCATTAAATAATACATAAATTACAGCAATGTATACGGTCAAATTGCAATTTTCAGCTATATAAAAGAGCTAAAATAAAAATTTTAGCAACTATAAGTATTAAAATACAAATTCCAGCAACAAATAAAAGACTAAAAATACAATTTCTAACAATTAATGGAGGCATTACAACAAATTCCAGCAACATAAAGGACCAAAATATAAATTCCAGCAACAATAGGGGCCAAAAATAAAATTCCAGCAAGTATAATAACTCAAATAAAATTCCAGCAAGCTTGGGAGGGATAAAAAATGAAATTTCAGCAAGTTGTGTATTGTTACCACACTAGTCCAAAGCTAGTTGTGGCTAATTCCGGTTTCTTCGCTAGTCCAACGCTAGCGGAGAATTTATAGAAAAATAGGCTAATCCAATGCTAGACCTTTAGATCATTTTAGTATTAGAATCATTTTTTTTGTGTGCATTTCATGACCATTACACACACATTTTCTTTTTTTAGGCCTTTTTCATTTTTTGCATAATTTTTATATATATGTTATCACTTATTATCTATTTTTTAAAAAATGTTTAGTACATAACATTTAGATTCCACCGCACGTAGAATCTTAGGTCATTACGTGATTTGACTAGAAATAGTCATCTACTCACGTGGGAAGCGATGGCGTACATGTCGTTCCCCCCCTCCGTGAGTAGTAATAGCTAGTCACGAGTCTATTAGTCCCCCGCACCCGTTATGTTGCATCTTCATTTTCTTTGTTCACTTATTATCTATACTATTATTTTTCTTTTCTTTTGCACTCCATTTAACATCTATACTCGTGACTCCATCGGGGTCTAGAATCGGGTTTCGCAATTAATGCGATAATCCCGACCAAACCTCAATGGAATATTTTGTCCCTTAACGATATTTTTTAGGACTAGATTTGCATTCATATAGCTGCATCCAAATGTGATAAAATTTTAGGGTTATATTAGGAAAATTTAGACTAAACCTCGCAACTAGTTTCGTCTAGGTTGAAAGGGTGCCTTAGGCGCAAGCCTTTCCCTTCCCTTTTTTCAACTGTGACTCCCGAACCTTTTTTCTCTTGTTTTTCAAAGACCTGGAGTTGTCAAAAAGGGTTTTCTTATTTTTCTTACATTTTTGCTCAAAAGTATTTCCCAAATAAACCATTATCAATTTTCTTACATTTATAAAATATTTTTCGGTGACTTGGTACACCAAAACTCAATACCAAGTGGCGACTCCTTTTTACTAAAAACCCTTTTTAGACTCTATTTTCGGGCCCAAAAACCGTCGCATTTTCAAAGTCCCATTTTAGGCCTTCTTCTTTTATTTTTAAAATAAAGCATTTGTTTGTCACATTTTTATCGAATCATCTTTTATAAAGCATTTTCTAAAAATTATTTTTACAAAAATTTACACGCTTCTTTTTCCAATAAATACAACCACATTTAATTCTTTCTTTTCCTTTTTTCCGACCTCATCACACTATGTTTTTTATTTTTCCTTCGAAAAATGGGGCGCGACACCAACTAAACTAATTTGCTAAACTAACTAAACTAAATTAATTAACTAAATTAACTAAAATCACTTAATTAACTAATTAACTACTAAACTAAAGCCAAATTAACTTAACTCAAGAAATTAAATAGACTAAAAGAAATTTTTCCTCTCCCCAAAAATTCCCTCTTTCTCGTCCGTTTTTTACTTTTTTCTTCTTTTTGCTCCTTTTTCTATTTTTTTTCTTTCTTTTTCTCTATTTCTCTCTTCTTTCCTTCTCCAGATTTCTTTCTTTCTCCCTCTGTCTCTCGTTCCTCTCTTCTCTGTCCCTTCTAGTTTCTCTCTTCTCTCTTCCTCTCGTTCTTCTTCTTTCTTCTTCTCTTTCTCTTTCTTTCTTCTTTCAACCTCAATTTCTTTCTCTCTCTAGCTTTCCCTCTCTACTTCCCCAAGTTTCTCCCCTTCTTCGCTCTTTCTCTCTCTACAGCTACTCTCTTGCTCTCCTCTCTCTCACTCTCTCGTTCTACTCTCTCTTTCTCTCTTGGACCGAAGCTTCTATCTCTTCTCTGCCATTCACCCCAAATCTCACTTTCTCTCCAAATATACTACCAAATCTCACAATAACCAAAAATTCAGCCACAAATCAACAATATTTACACAAGATCTTCATGATATACTAAGCAATCAAAGGAGAGTTCATGAATTCCAACCTCATTTGGCCGAGAGAAGGAATTGTTGAGTGATGGTGTCCCGTGGTTTGAAGGTGGTGCTGGATGGCTGTCCGGTGAAGTTGGCTTTAGTGGTTGCGTGGCTGGAGTTGGTGATTTTAGGTTGTTTGTGGTGAGGTAGTGGGTGGCTGAATTTGCTGCGGTTTTGGCAGTTTTTTGACTAATTGCAGGTGGTGGTGAGTTGGTGGATTTAAAGTTGTGAATGGTGAGCTTTGGGTGGAGCTAATTGTGGTGGTTACTAGTTGTGTGGTTGTTTTTTTTTTTTTTTGGCAGGTACCGTAGACTGAGCTTACACTAGTTGCTTGCGTGTGTATTTTGTATGTATATTGTGTGTGTACGTGTGTGAAGTTGTATGTGTTTGGGCTGGTTGTGAGAGTGCAGATTGTGATTATGAGTGACTTGTGATGTGTGTGTGGTTGTGTATGTGTATGCCGTGGCTGTGACTGGTTTTCGGGTGTGTGTTTGTGTATGTGTTCTTGTCTGTAGTTTGTGAATGGTTGTGAGTGATTGTGCAGGTGAAGTGCGTGTGGAGTGTGTGTGTTTATGATGTGAATGAGTGAATTGTGAATGAGGGCAGAGATGAAGAGAATGCCAGAGAGTTTGTGTGCAATTGTGAGATGTGAAATGAGTGTGTGGTGTGTGTGTTTTAAATGTAGGATGTGTGCTTGTGTGTGCAGGTTTGTGCTTGAATGCCTGAATGTGTGTTTGTGCAGTGAGGGAGGGCCGAGAGAGAGTGGAGAATTTGTGCAGGTGTGTGAGCGTAATGTGTAGTGCAGGTGAAAGATGGGGTGAAAGCTTAGTGTTTTTGTGTAGGTATGTAAAGTGTTGGTGTAGTGCAGGTGAGTGTGGTGTTTTTGTGCTCTAGTGAGAGAGACGTCTGGGAAGGGAAGAAGAGTTGTGTTTGTGTTCTGTGGGGGAATGCCAAAAATTAGGGTGTGTGAGTTGTTGTATGAGGTTGAGAGAAAGTTGGGAGAGTGCAGGTGAAAAATGTGTCTGATGTGTGATTTGTGTTATATTGGAGTGGTGAAAAAGTGAGGCCAAGAGTGGCGTGTGTGGTGTGTTTTTGTTGTGCAGGATGGTTTGTTTTTTGGTGTGTTTGTGCAAGTGAAATGAGGGGAAAATAGAGAGGGGAGAGTTGTGTAATGTGATGTGTGAATTCTGTGAGAGAAAGCTGAGAGTTGTGTCTGAATTGTTAAGTGAAGTGAGTGCCAAAATGGTAGTGTGTTTCTCTGACGAAGAAAAGGCAGAAGGAGAGAATGGAAGTGTGTGCGAGATTGCAGTAGAATGTGATGATGGTGAATCAAAAATCAACAACTGGTGAAATGAGTGATTGCTGAATTTTGATGATGAGAGTAGAGTGAAGTTGGTGGTATGGCTGATGATGGCCATTGGAGTGGCTGGACATGGCTGACTAATAACCATCATAGCAACAGTAACAGCAACGTTGCTGCTATTGCATCTTTTTTTTTTTAGGAGAAGGATAGAATAAAAATTAAAAAAAATCAAATTAAATCAAATGTTGAGTCCCTAAAATTAAAGAAACTTACTAAAATTCAATAATACTCAAAAAAATTCATTGTAAAAATCCAACATTAATGGAACATTGGGAAATGTGCCGCACGTCACGAAATTTACGAAAAATGTAAAAATATTAAATGACTATTAAAAATTACAAAAATTTTACACAAGAATACAGTTATCTCACAAAACATGTACGCTAAAATTTTCACTACAAAAATTTCAAAAATAATGCATTCTCGTGAAACGCGTATTTAATAAAAAAACAAAAGTTAAATAAATAACAACTAATCTCTAAAAATCATGAAATTTTTACAAAAAAAATTATAAACGTACGAAATGCATATATAAAAATTTTCATACAAAATTCTAATACAAAATGCATTGAAAAGCATGCCTTTAACTTAACAAAAAAGTAAAATTTTAAATAATTACTAAATGACCCCGAAAATTCTTTTAAAAATTAGAAAAAAGATAAAAATCATAAAATATGAATTTAGAAACTAAAATAAAATAAAAGGTATCTACAAGCTAAAATTATCATTTTGCCCCTAATGCGACTAATTAGTCATAATATACGCAAAAATTACAATTGACCTCTGAAAAACAAAATGTATCCCCAAATGAAGTAAAATACACATTTTTGCAAAAGATGTATAAAAAATTGGTGTCTACAATATAAATTACAAATGCACAACTACATAAAAGATGAATATGTTAAAAATCTAGTTCCCTAATGTAACGTTGATTGTGTTAGAGCCCTAAATAGACTCAGACGACATTGTAGATACTTTAATTAGTAAGTCTTAAAAGTAATATTAAATAAAAATATAAGATGAAAGAAAGAGAGTTTGTAATTATTACATTTATATCCAAATAGCCAATCTTGAAAATAAATTAAAGCTTCCACAATATTTGATTTAAGATAATTATGATATTGATCAAGAATTCATCTTCCAGTGTTGACATGTGCATGTGTCTGTATTTATGTATATATATGTACGTGTATGTGTATGTGTACACACATATACATATGTATATTTAGACACACACATATGGACACACATATATGTGTGTGTACATAAACATATGTGTGTGTGTATACACGTATATGGATATACGCGCGCGCGCTTATATGATGCACACACATATACATACATATACGAATGTGCACACGTATACATATACATATACATACATACATATAGATATATATATAGATACACGAATACATATACATACACATACACATACACAGATATACATATGTATATGTGTATGTATACATGTGTTTTATCTATATACACAACTATATACATACACACACACGCATACATATACATACACATACACATATACACATACGTATGTGTGCATATATACATATATGTGTGTGTATACATGTGTTTTATCTATATATATGTATGTATGCATGTATGTATGTATGTATGTATCTATATATATATATATATATATATATATATATAGTCTTTATTGGGTTGATTTGTCAACCTGTGGGTTGACCCAACCCGACCCATTTTTAGTCGTGTCATTAACAAGTTGACCCAATAATGACCAATTTAAACTTGTGTTGTGTTAACATCTACTAATTTTGGGTCGTGTTTGAGTCATGTTATCATATCGTGTCAGAAATTGCCACCCCTACTAAGGGCACACTGATAAACGATGTTAACTAACCTTGCAATGATAGAAATGGGCACTGATAAATGAAGTTAGAAATGTTAGATTAGAAATTATATTATACAAATGTTAGATTAGATATTATATTAAAGCAAAGTGCACATTGATAAACAAAATTAACTAACCTCACATGTTAGATTAGAAATTAGATTAAAGTTAAGGGCACTAATGGGCACTGATAAACGAAGATAGAAATGTTAGATTAGAAATTAGATTAAAGCTAAGGGCACACTAATAAACGAAATTGACTAACCTCACATGTTAGACTAGAAATTAGATTGAAGTTAAGAGCACACTGATAAACGAAATTAACTAACCTCACATGTTAGATTAGAAATTAGATTAAAGTTAAGGACACTAATGCTAAGGGCACTATACCTCACAAGCAATAAGGAGAAAGTTTTCACTCAATCTAAATGGATCCACAAAATTCCAACACCCAGGCAATTGCTGACTAGGGAAGTATCCCATGGCATTTAAATATGGCTATTAGTTTACTCATTTCTTCAATTTGAGACGTTTTCACTTTTGAGTCTTTTACCTCTAGCATTCAATAAGCATTTTGTTCTTTTTTTTCAATTATGAAGAAATGTTAGATTAGAAATTTGATTAAAACCAGAGGCACACTAAAGGGCACTGATAAACGAAGTTAACTAACCTGACGGCACTAATGAGAAAGTTTTCACTCAACCTAAATGGGTCCCATAGAACTCCACTACCCATGCAATTGCTAATTGGGGAAGGAGCCCATGGCACTAATGAGTGATGCGAGAACAACAACCAGGATCTAACTTGAGGTCTTAGGTTCCAAAGGCACAACAACAAAGCTTGGTTCTTGGATGATAAGCCAAATTTGAAAATCCTTGAGACAAACTCAAAAGGATCTTCACGTTAAAGAAAACATTGAAACAACCTTGTGACAATTGTCGTGCCTCAAAAATCACGCACGGGTCGGTCCGATCTGGTGACCTTTTTCGAAAAGAAAGTTTTTGGATAAACTGTGCGTGTGTGAGAAAAAAATTAGGTTTTTAGTGAAAAAGTGTTATTTAAGAAAACTAGTATTTTAAAAAACAAAGAAGGCCGGGACTAAAAATGTGACAGTTTCGACCAAATAAATTTGAAAAAAGGTTTTATTAAAAATGGAGTCGCCACTTGGTATTGAGTTAGGGTGTACCAAGTCACCTAAGAAACTATTTAATTAAAAAAAATGAAATTTTAGAAAAGGAAAAAAATATTTAAAAACCCTTTTTTGACTCCGGTCTACAAAAAAAAAAAGAAAAAAAGGTCCGGGAGTCACATTTGAAGAAAGGGAAGGCAAAAGCTTGCGCCTAAGGCACCCTTTCTACCTAGCCAAGGCTAGTTGCGAGGTTTAATCAAATTTTTCTAAAATAACCCTAAATTCTATCACGTTTGGATGTATTCAAATGAATGCAAATCCTAAATCTAATGTGTTGTCTAGAGGTCAAAATGTTTCGTCGATGCTTAATAGGGATTATCGTATTAATTGCGAAATTTGGAATGAGGCCTGCAAAAATGAAATGCAAAAAGAAAAGAAAAATAGTAATCTAGATAATAAGTGGTCGAAGAAAGTGGGGATGCAACATAACGGATACGGGGTGTAAGGTAATAAGGGGAGTAACGCAGCGAAAAATTTAAAAATTTATTACCTTAACCATGGATCTCTTTAATGTAATCTATATGATTAAAGGGTGTTAAACACAAATACATCAAGCATAGAAGGTTTCTATGCTTCAAAGGGCAATATCCTATTCGATGAAGGTGTTGATCTACCATGAAAAGCCCTCCAAGTGTAGAGCCTCCAATAGTATCCAAACGAACATGATCTTTCGGAACTTTTGGGCTTGTTTGCCTTACCTTTTGAGTGTTAGCTCCCTTGAATAATTCACAAAGAACACAAGAAGAAGAAAGAAGTTGAAACCTTAACAATTAGGGAAGGAGGTGTTATGTTTCTTGGAGAGAAAACCGCCACCAAGCTCTCAATTTTTCTCTCTCTAAATTTTGTGTTATGTTTCATTTATCTTCAAAGAGTCAAGGTATGGACTTATTTATAGATATAGTCTCCTAGTCTTTAAGAAAACAAGAGCAATTGGAAACCAAAAAGGTTTAGGAAGCTTACTTTAAACTAATCCTATTTCTTTAGGAAACCTATTCCAAAAGGAAACCAAATAGCTTCTTAATTCCTTTTAGGAAACTAATTTCCATCAAGACTTAGAATGTTTATAATTAAGTCTTTTAAGTTAATTTATCACATAAATTAACCTCATAA
Organism: Mitragyna speciosa; assembly: GCA_024721245.1. Classification (NCBI taxonomy): domain Eukaryota; kingdom Viridiplantae; phylum Streptophyta; class Magnoliopsida; order Gentianales; family Rubiaceae; genus Mitragyna; species Mitragyna speciosa. The sequence goes on along the minus strand of CM045566.1, from coordinate 21,389,970 downwards.
GTATCTTATAATTATCTTAATAACAATTTAACCTAAAAACTATGTTCTTATTGTGTGTGACCTATTAGGTTCCATTCACGTTGGCAATAAGTACAAATTATAACTCATTAATTAATTAATTAAGAGCTAGATAAATTAAACACTTTAATTTATCATTAATTCACTAATTAATTAATTTGCACTTATAGATCATGAGTGGCGTCAAGCAATGCATCATGACCACCCAAGTGAATAGGAAAGTCATATGGTAGACTACACCTATCAATGACAATGTTACTATGTAATTAATATCCTTTCACCACATTATATCCCAATTAGTTCAAGAGTGTAGTGCGCACTCTTTAAATGACTAATTAACGATTTCTTATTCCTGAAATATAACTTTCCATAAAAGTATAACCTTGAAACTCTTTCAAGTCATACTTTCACTTTTGCGCAAAAGATTCTTTAAGTCATATTTCAACAAGTGGCCAATCCGGGATATACTCTCCTATAATAAGGAGTGGTAAATCCTATATTAATTACTCACTATCTTTCCATATTTCATACTATACTCAATTTCTATCGTATGGGCTACTCTTTTACGAGCACCGAGCAATAGAGCCAAAGCGTAGCAATCCACACTCAAGATACCATGGTAATCTCAAGTCTAAGGATCACTTACACCATTGCCATTAAGAATATAATTCATCAGCACTATGAATAGTAACTCTTGGCGGATCAATCCAATGAACTTGTTCTCTAACAAGCATCCACATACCAGCTTAGGTGTCGCACACCATAGTTGACGAGATCAACTACTACTTACTCTAAGTAGAGGCAAAGTATGTGCTAGTCTTCCCATATTAATGATGTCCAATCTCATTAATACTACAACTAGGGATATTTAAGAATATAACTTAATGTGTAATAAGAGTCTCATCATTGTAACTGTTACAATCCCTTATACACAGTTAATATTCTATGGACTTTATCAAATAAATAAGTAATATTAATAACAAGTATTAAATGACAAAGAAAATGCCACATATATAAGTATAACACGAAATAAGTGCAATAAAAAATCCCAAAAACCAACTTGGTTTTAAGGCATGCACTAACATGGGAGACTAATAACTCGTGACTGAATTTTTCTACTCACAAAGGGGGGAACGACCTGGTAATTCACCGCTTCCCACGTAGGTAGATGACTATTTCTAGTTAGATCACGCAAATGACCTAAATTCTAAGTGAAATGCAACCTAAATGTCATGTATTATCAAATTGCTAAAATAAGTAATGATAATAATAAAATATATACCAAAAATCATACAAATATGGAAATTCTAGAAAAAAAAAATGTGTGTGAAATGAAATGAAATACACGTGGGGAGTGAAACTATCACTAGAATAACCTAAGGGTTTAGCGTTAGACTAGTCATTTCTAGGAATCCCCAACTAGCGTTGGACTAGTGGAAAAGCAAGAAAACCACGATTAATATTAGACTAGTGTGGTGACAGAATAACAAAACTAATAAAACATGAATCAAAGCAATAAAGCATGAATCGAAAGTAAGATCACGTAGAAGCACATAACATGTAGGCATAGTATCTAAATGCAAAATCCTATGAAAAGAGGTAAAATAAATAAGCAAATAAGCACGTAAAAAGCACCTAAGCCCTAATTATTACACCAGATGAATTAGCTACAATCTTTAGAGGGGCAAAAAGTAAAAATGACCTATCTATTACTCTTACTATCTAAATACAAAATTTTTGTTAAAAATATAAGAAATATAATCTAACTATTACACTGATTGGCTAAATACAAAAGTGGGCCAAAATAAAGGACAGTGTGATCTAACTATTATATTTTTTGCCAAATAATAAAAATTTGAAACTAAATAGCATAAAGTAAATAAATAAGCAAAATGTGTGTAAAGAAACATATAAAGATAATCATAAAAAATCATATAGGAGTACATTGGAGCACATAAAGAAGCAATTAAAAAGTAACAAAAATACCTCTTCTCGAAGACCCGGTACTAATGCTTAAGAACACAAAAAACATGTCAGGGTACCTCGGTATAAACAATTAAAGGCCAAAATATAAAAAATCCTAACAAAATTAGGGTAACATATAAATTCTATGAAGCTAATGGGACTACGAGTAAATTTCTATAAAACTTAAAGAGTAAAAATTGAAAATTCACAAAGTCTAAAGGGGTAGAAATGCAAAATTAAGGTAACTTTGAGGGACAAAACAATAAATTTCAGCAAAAGTGGGGCACAAAAATATTAATTTCAGCAACCAGTAAGACCTAATTGCTATTGATAGGGACTAATGAGAGACTGAAATGTAGAAAACAAAAAGTCTTATAGTGCCTATCAATAACATTAGGAAAGAATAAGGACTTAAACACAAATGTATTACTTTATGAGAAAATAAATAACTAATTGAATAAATAAATATGCCAAAAAACATAAATTAAACTAGATTAATTAACCAAATTTTCAATTAACCAAATTAATTACTAAGTAAAAAAAAAACATAAATTGAATTAGATCAGGAACCCATGAAATATTAATTAACAAAACTAACATAAAAACAAAGCAGTAAAACAACCCCTTAACCCCAAAATCGATTCTTTCAACTGCTTCTTCTTCAACCTATATTTCCAACTTCTCTTTCAGTCTCTCTCTCTCTCTGTGTCTCTCTCTCTCTCTTTCCTTTTCTTCTCTTTTCTCTTTCTGATTCTTTTCTCTCTTTCTCTCTGATCCTCTATCTCTCTTTCTTTATTTTCTCTTTCAATTCTCCCTTTCATTTTTCCTCACTCACAGCTTCTTTGCTCTCTCTTATTTTCTCACTTTCTCTTTTCGTTATCTGTCTCCCTACTCTTCTGCTTTTCTCTATTTTTATTCTCTGTCTTTCTCTCCCTCATTTTCCAGTTCTCTCTCTCTCGTTTGTGTTCTATTTCTCTCATCCAAATGCAGAAACTGTTCCCCCCAAAAGAATCGATTTCCTTCTTCTTCTTTCTAATCTAAAATTCATTAACCAAATCCCAAAACTAGTCTTTCAAATTCGAAGGCAAAGCTTATCAATAATTCAGCAATTTCTATACAAACATCACTGATTGGACAAAGTACCAAAGAAATTGAAGTAAAACCTCATGAATTCGACCTTTTTCAGTTGAGGGAGAGAACGGCGGTGTCGATGAAGGTGGATCCGTGGTTTCTAGTGGTTGTCGTCGGTGTGTAAGATGGTTGTGGTGTTGAGGAGGCTACTGGTGGTCTTGGTGGTGACCGTATGTCTGGCTGAATGCACGGTTGTTGTGACGCAGTGATGACGTGGTTGTGAGCTTTGATTCGGATAATTGTAATTGAAAGAGGGATTGCTGTTGAAGGCACTGAGGAGGCAGGTAATGGTCTCGGTTGGATGATAGGTTTGTGTGTGACTATGATGGCCTACTGTTGATGGTTGTTTCCATGTCTGTTTTGCAAACTGTACTAAGGGACTGATGAACTGGTTTCTATGGTCTGTGTTAGTGGAATGGTGGAACAAGGGTGATGGTTAATTCAATTGGGGTTGGTTATTTGTTTGGATTGGGTTTATGAATTGGTGTTGGTTTGTGATGATTTGGGGTGGAGAACGGTGGCTACTGATGAGGGTGGCAGTGTGGTTGAGTACTGCATTTGTTTGGTTTGCAGGTAGACGAAGATAGCTTGGTCAAGGTGTGGTGATTTTAGGAGGGTTGGCAGGTTTGGTTGAACGATAAACTGGTAGCAGTAGAATTGGGCTGAATATAGGCTCTGTGGAGGCAGATGCGATGAAGTTGGATGTGGAGTTGTGTCTTGTAGTTGGTTACTGGTGATGGAGACTGGAGGCTGAGATGATGGGGACTGTGAAGATGGTGAATTTGTGGCTATGAAATGTCGATGGAAGAGGGAAAGTGGGAGGAGTTTAAGCAAATGTTATGGAGATAGAAGTTGGAAGTGGCTTTTGTAATGGAGGTTTTGGTGATGTTTGAAGGTGGTTTATGGGGCTAATGAACTGGAATCTAATCTTTGTGTGTGTTGTATACGTGTGTACGTGTATGTGAATTTTGTGTGATTTGATGGATAGGTTTGTGTATTTAATGATGAAGGTGTTAATGGATCTAATGGTATGTGTATGTGAGTTGTTTTGGTTACGTGTGCTTGTGTGTGTGAAATTGTGGGTGAATATATGTGTGCTAATGTGGTGATTGGCAATGTGTGAAATGCGAATGTGAATGTGTGTGATTGTGCATGTAGTTTGTGTTTGTGTGTGAGAAAGAATTGAATTTGTGTGAAAATTGTAGGGAGTAGTGTGTGAGTGAGAAGCTAATGTGTGTTTGTGAATCTAATATGTGTTTGTATGTGTGAGAGAGTGTGTGAATGTGTGTGATTATGTTGTTTAGGGAAGTGTGTGTTCTTGGTGTTCCAAGTGTAGGTTAAAGATGTACTAATATATGTTCTAGGTGTTTTTGGTGTTGTAGAAAAAATTAAAAAAAAATCTCTAGGCTCTTTTTTTTTTCTTTTTTCTCACTCTCTCCCTTTCTCTCTTATTTTCACTGAAACATCCCAAAGCAGATTTTCCCCACATTCAGCTTCTTCTCACAAATTAACACATTCTTCTAAAAAAGGCCCAATCTCTAAATCTTTGAATCCCTAAGAAAAACAATAAATCTCACGAACCCATAACAAACTAGACCACATCCATACAATTAACCCATGAATCATATAGCAAATAAGGTAACTGAGAGGGTCCCATTGTTTCTGCTTGGTTTTGGGGATGATGATTGACCATGGATGTGGGTAGTAAGTGATTTAGCTTACTGGTGATGGTTCGAAGGGGAAAGGAAGCATTAGAGATAGTAGTGGATGGGTTGCAATGGTGTTTTGGATGTTGTTCCTTTTTTTGTTGGTGGTGAAAATGGCTGTGGTGAAGCGTGGATGAGAGCTGGAAGTGAATGGCAGTTGCCTTTTGAAGCTCCAGTTGTGGAGGAGACGATGGCCAAGAGGGGGTTTGGAATGGTTGTGAGAGTGTCGTGAGTTGAATTGCGGGTTTTGTGGTGGAGATTTGGTCGATGTATGGCCGTGAATGGTGATTGGAAGAGGCTGATGATGGAGTAGGGGCTAACCGTGATATTTTTGGGCAATTTGAGGGGCTAATTGAATTACGATCATTTAGTGATGGCGATTGTGGAGGTTTTGAGTCATTTGTGACTAATAGAAGTAATTTGAGATGGTGAGGTTAAGGCTTGACAGTGATGGAGATGAGGGCTGCCACAGTGGGATTTGGTTTTGGTTGGAGCTGGCGCTAAAGAAGGTTGTGGGGCTATGATTCTTGGAGACGGGTTTGCTGATGATGGTAGCCATGGTGAGGCTTGATTATTCCAGCAATTATTGCTGATTTTTGTGAACTGATGAGAGTGCAAATAAGTGGTTATGGGCGCTACCTTGGTTGCGATTTTGGAAGGTGGATTGGATTGGATTTGAGGCTGTGATTTGAGTCTGTGTTGCTGATTATGGAATTTGGGGGACTGGCAGTAATAGGGGAGGTTGTTTTTTTTTATGGTGAATTGATTAATTCTTGGGTAGTTTTGGGGTTGCAAATGGTGAGACTAGGTGGTGGTTGGATGGTGAAGAATGGCAGGCGGTGGTTGTTTCAATTGGTTTTGTTGTTGGTTGGGATTGGTGACGGAACATGTTGGGTCGTTGTTTCTGTTCCTTCTTGCAGGTTGTGGGATTTGAGTTGTTGTTGCTAGTGGTGTTGAATTGAAGTAAATTGGAGACAGGATTGGGGGTCAAGCTGATTCCAGTAGGGATGGAGTCCAGTTGAGGCTTGATGGCCGGAGGTTGACAAGGGGCGGTGGTGAGATAAAGATGACTCTAGTAATAATTTGGCTAATAATGGTGTCGGTTGGTGGAGAAAGAAGAACTGGAATAAGAACAAAAAAGAAAGAAAATCCACAAAATAACTCTTGAAAGAAAACATCAAAATGAAAACAAACCCCCAGAGAATTAATATAACAAAAACAATAAGAAATCATTTTAGATTAACTTATATGAACAAACTGTAAAGAGAAAATTAGAGTTGAGAAGGGCACCTCTTTAATTTTGTTGTTTTTTATGACAAAAAGTAGACCCAATTGAGTTGATGATGAACGGTGAACAAAAATTTAAGATGGCGACTTGTAGTGTGTGTAGTGTGTGTGTTTTTTTTCTTTCTTTCAATAAAAAGTGTATGTTTAGGGTTTTTCCTTTTTCCTGATTTTTTTCTTCCTAATCCCCAAAATTGGCTATTTATAGTGCAAGATAGTCTTGTCTTCCAAGAAACGGGTAAAAATGACTAAAATGCCTCTAGTAATAAAATCTTAATTTTACCATAAAAATAATTTTTGACACACACAAAAATTAAAATTAAAACAAAAAAATGTCATTATTTTTTCTAAAACACCCAAAAAGTGAAAAATAAAAAATGTAAATAACAAATTTTATTAAATCACAAAAAAATTCAATTAAAAAAATACATTTGCGTGTAAAATAACCGTTTTACCCTTGAACATAGTATTTTTAGAAAAAAATAGCAGTTGACCTTAAAAAAAGGCCAAAAGTTAAAAATGGGTTTAAAGCCTTAAAAAATGTATTTATAACCCAAAAATTGGCGAAAAGAGCATTCAAGAGGTGAGATGACCATTTTGCCCTTATACTGACGAAATACACATAAAAATATCTATTGGTCTCGAAAAATTATCAAAAATTAAAAATAAGCTTAAAACCCTAAAAAATTGGTGAAAAATGCATTCGGGATGTGAAATGACTGTTTTGCCATTGAACTTAGTTTTTACAGAAAAATAGAAGTTGGTTCCAAAAAATTACCAAAAATAAAAATAGGATTAAAAATCTGAAAAGTGAATTTAGAACCAAAAAATGAGCGAAAATGGTGTTCAGGTGACGAAATAACCATTTTGCTCTTCAACTAACAAAATTTACAAAAAATAACTATTAATTTAAAAAACCACAAAAAATTGATAAACATGTATGAAAATATAAAATATCCCTTTAGAGTCCCCAAAAAATGGCAAGAATATTTACATGCTGAAAATTACTATTTTTGACCTCCGGAATAGTTGAATTTGCCCTTTTTGTTCAAAGATCAGAATTTGACCCAAAAAATATAAAGACTACCCCAATGTTGGAAAAAATAAACGGTGTATCAAAATTTGGTGTCTATAGTTTGCCCCTTTTTATTGAAAATCTCACAGAGATTTCAGACAAAGATGTAGACGACACCAAATTTTGACTCATCCAAATGTGAAAACAGATACCACCGTAAACTTGAACATCTAGGCATACATCATATGAGAATGTGATGAGATGTAAACTGATAAGCAAATGAACATAGAAAAACATGCAACCGAACTCTCGAGAAGCTGCCTACATATCTCAATGAATGGAATCAAGTCAAACATGGTTCAGATACAAGTGAACTGTGGCTAGGAAACACTATTGTAAATGATAGCACCAACCAATTTTTCAAAACTTATGACCCACAAATAATGAAGGATATGCGAAGTTTGAATTGCTAAACTAAGATAACATAAAGCGGTCCGAGCTGCTGGACAAAGTAAATTTATAAATTAAATGCAAAAAGCGATTCCAAGTTGCTGAACAAAATAAATTCGTAAACTAAATGCAGAAAGTGTACTCAGGCTGTTGGACAAAATAAATTCATAAACTAAATTCAGAAAGTGAGTTCAGGCTACTAGATAAAATAAATTCATAAACTATATGAAGAAAGTGGGCCCAGGCTGCTGGACAAAATAAATTCATAAATTAAATGTAGAAAGCGTGTCCAAGCTGCTAGACAAAATAAATTCATCAAATAAATTCAAAAAGCGTGCTCAGGCTGTTGGACAAAATAAATTCATAAAATAAAAGCAGAAAGCGAGTCTAGGCTACTGGACAAAATAAATTCATAAAGTAAATACAAAAAGCGGGCCTAGGCTACTAGATAAAATAAATTCATAAAGAAAATGCCGAACGCGTGCCCAGACTGCTGGACAAAATAAATTCATAAACTAAATGCAGAAAGTGGGCCCAAGCTATTGGACAAAATAAATTCATAAAATAAATACAGAAAGCGGGCCTAGGTTGCTGGATAAATAAATTCATAAAGTAAATGTAAAAAGCGGGCCCAGGTTGCTGGATAAATAAATTCATAAAGTAAATGCAAAAAGCGTGCCCAAGCTGCTGGACAAAATAAATTCATAAAGTAAATGCAGAAAGCGAGCCTAGGTTGCTAGACAAAATAGATGCAGAAAGTGGGCCCAGGTTGCTGGACAAAATAAATTCATAAAGTAAATGCAGAAAGCGTACCCAAGCTACTGGACAAAATAAATTCATAAAGTAAATGCAGAAAGCAGGGTCAGGTTGCTGGACAAAATAAATTCATAAACTAAATGTAGAAAGCGTGCCTAAGTTGCTGGACAAAATAAATTCATAAAGTAAATGTAGAAAGCGAGCCCAGGCTACTGGACAAAATAAATTCATAAACTAAATCCAAAAAGCGTGTCCAGGCTGCTGGATAAAATAAATTCATAAATTAAATACAGAAAGCGTGCCCAAACTGCTAGACAAAATAAATTCATAAAATAAATTTAAGACATAAGAAACTTAAAGACAACTGTCGAACATTACATCCAAATCCATTCGAAAGAAATGAAATTTTTTTCAAAAAATTTTGCCCGAGTGTATGGATCAAATTAATTTGAAATCACATTTTTCAAACTTGGGACTTGTGTAAATTATCAAAATTAATTTGAAATCAATCTTTCTAAAAGAAAACTTTGCCCTAGTGTCAATTTGAAATTAATCTTTCAATTTTTGTTTGCCCTTAGTGTGACACCCTAGAAATTCATACGAAACTAATTCATTCATGTATATCCACTAGTAGCATAAAATAATGATAATAGTAGAAAAAAAAAGAAAAAAGAAAAAGAGAAAACCCTAAAATGTACTTAAAAGAAAAATTCTTTCATTTGAAATCTAGTATTAATCCTTGATGTATTAGTTGGAGGATCTCTTAAGTTAATTAGGTTAACCAACTAAGATTCTTTCCCTGTGGAGTAGAACACCTAAGTATTAAACTTGGATTAATTTCATTAGATCATTAGTTTATTATAGTGTTTCATTTTAACTAGCTTGTTCTATTGTTTTCTAGTTTTTTACTACTTAAACTTTAGCTCAATTTTTTCTCAAAAATTTCACTTATTCACTTGCTTCATTTTCTTTTTCTTGGCTGAATTTTCTTCTCTCTTTTTCTTCTCCTCCTGGCTGAAATTTCTTCTTTCTTTTTTCTTTTCTTCCTTGGCCGAATTTCCTTCTTCTTTTCTTTCCCTCATGGCCGGATCTCCCTCTCTCTATTTTCTTCTCTTTTTGCTTTAATATTTATGTCATAATATTACTAACTACTAGGTGATAAAGAGATTTTTTAGTTTCACCAATTAAATTAAACCAAGTTCACAACTAATGCCTAAAAAGCCTAAACCCTAACTTGATTCTTGTAATGTTTTTATTGGTTATTCTTTCTCCCATCTTTTTCATTATTTCTTTTCTATTTTCCTAGCCTACTTCTTTCCCTTTTCATTTTCTCTTGGCCGGCCCCTATCTCTCTCTTTTTCTCTCATTTTACTCTCAACTTCTTGAAGCTTTCTCTCCAAATTTCAAGCAATTTCACCATAGAAAGTAAGCTTTCCTTCCTCCTAAGCAAAGTTCTAAGCTCATTCAAGGTATCTACTACAAGCTTTTGCTATTAATTTCAAGTTTTAATTAGTCTTTTATGCAAGCTTAAACCTAGATTCTTGTTGCCACTACTTGGAGAACTTAGTTTGAATTTGAGATTTACTTGCTAGATAAAGTGTTCTTGTGGTTAGATAGACTAGTAAATGGCATTTAAACCTTGAAATTTCATGTGTTATATGTTGTTTGGTTGAAGATTCTTGGAGTAGAATTCTTGAAATTGAGTGAAATCTTGATTGAATTTGAGTTTGAATTGAACATAGAAGTTGTAGAACTTGTTAAAATTGGGTTGGATGGCTGATTTTATTGCAGGGAAAAAATTTGGTTTAGTCCAATTTTAAAGGAAGATGCTGCCGAAATTTTTGTAGAAATAAGGAAAGAAAAATAAAAGCTGCAATTTCTACCCAAGAACATGCTAAATTTAGGGAAAAATGTGTGCAGAAATTTTGAATAATAACCTAGGAGTGAGTGAAATTTTTGTAGGGCAAGGAAAACCCTAAAACAAAAACCCTAAAATGAAAACCCTAAACCCTAAAATGAAAACCCTAAACCCTAAACCCTAGAAACCCTAAAACCAAAACCCTAGAAATAAGTGGGATATTTCTTGAATTTCTTTACTAAGTAAATTAGGGTTTTTAATCGGATTTTTCATTAGATTATTTTCCTTTAAATTTCAGGACCCGAAAGCGAGACACGACCGTTTTACGAAATATTTTCATAGGCATTCCAGGTGAGTGTCTTTATGTGTGCATGATGCATGTAATGTGATATTTCCATTTATAAATATTATGCTATGATTGCAAATATTATGTGATAAAATGTGCTACTTGAGGAAAGATGTGTACTTTATCGCATCTATTCCACAATGTGCTACTTGTTTTCATGATTAAATGTGTCACTTGTGTTTGAGACTACCGTGACTAACTTCACCGTTACTTCACGGATGGTCAACCCGGCTGCACGTGGGAGGTCATAAGGTGCTGGGTGTTTTAGGGCATGATTGTTCTTTCCCTTAAGTTGTGAATCCTCAGAGAGGCCAACTTTGGATTGAACTTACTTGCTTGCTTGTTGACTCCTCCAAGGTCGAGATTACTCCCTGGATGGGGTAGCCTGTATGGAGGTTATAAGGTAAATGGTGGTTAGGGATTCTTGCTTGATAATATTGACACGACCTTTGATAAAGACCTGAGCTATTATCTTGATCTTAATATCATGGTTACATGATCGATACTTGTTTCTCCTGCGGTTGAGCTTGGTCCCGTAGTTGAGCCCATATCCGCCATTGACTACTTGTTAATTTATTTATTCATGTGTTACTTATAAACCTTGTTAAGTATTTTAGTTCCCTGAAATAATGGATTCTTGGTATGTCTGCATGTTTTGGGCACTCACTGGGCTATTATAGCTCATTCCTTTTATTTGTTTTCCTTTTACTCAGGTTTCCCTCATTTTTAGAGCTGGAATTGACGAGTTTTGATATAGTGAATATTTTGTTATCATATTTTGGATAGCCAAGTAGTTTGGGCTATTTTGTAAATAACCTGTATATTCCGGCTTGTAACCCTTTTAAGGATACTTGTCTCTTTAAATTAAATTATATGAATGTACTTTATTAAGAGTTAAGTATATTTTTGGATGTTCTGCGTGAGTGCTCGACTTGAGTCTTGGCAAGAGCTAGGCAGGCAGTCCGCTAAGCCCTTTGGTGCGCCTCTGGGTAAGGTGGGGCTGTCACACTTAGTCAAACTATCATTAACTAAAAAAAATTGCTCTAGTTTTTATTTTTGATGAAGGCTTCAATTGATAATGACGTGATTGCACCTACCAAAGAGAAAACCACTACAATTGCAAAAGTGATGCCACCATTGGGCGATCCCTTGACTCCACTAGCACATATAAACATGAGGATTATCATCTTGAATCTCTGATATGGTCTCTTGCCTTAATTTCTGCAAACTCCCTAACTCGATGGATTCTAGTTCACAGTTCATATAAGATTCTCTACGATGATCTTTCCATCCATATATGCTTCAGCTTTCTGATAAACTTAAGATTGCCTTTGCTTTTTATTCAAAAGTCAATAAAACTAATCATTATTATTCATTTTTATACGAGAACATCTCACATGTATTAGTTTAAAAGAACATTTATACAGTAAATAACAAAAAACAAGTAAAAACTAAATAAGTAAAACAGAGCCAAATAAAATATATATTTTTTAAATTGGCTTTGAAATAATGGTTTAAAAGTTGCCTTTTGATCTTTAGATGTCATTCATTTTGAATTCCGACATTACCACAAAGTGATCGATATAAAAGAGAAACCTCGAGCAACTATAGTCCCCAACTTTCAAAGGAATCAAATGCTGACATACTAATTTTCTCACTTGTGAACCTTCAACTGTTGTCTTTACCTAACCACAATATCCTTCTGGATTATCGGCTTTAGAGGAAGAGACGAAACGAACGACAGTATCTCAACTTGAGGTAGTCTTTCCCCTTTTTTATTAAAACAGACAGGTACTAAAATGTTTGGCATCAGTAAGACAATCCTCCCTTGATTGATTAGGGATAGATATATTAACATCATATGCCGTTTTTATTGGCAAATTTTCTTTCAATATCATCACAAAATACAAATGGGAGTCAGTAACGTTCTTGGCTTTTGTAACGGGATTAGGTAATGTGGTGGAAATGTTGAAGCTGGAAGGCAGAATTCATAAAAAATTTAATTAACTTTTGCAAAGAATTTTCCCAGTTTTAATAGTTTTCTTCTTCTTTCTTTTTTCATCATTCATTTTCAAAATTTGCACCCCAGCTTTGCTCTAGCTTTTGGGATTCTTCTTTTTCCTTCTCTTTTCTAAAAAAGAAAATTTGCCCCAATTTATTACTTTCTTTGGACTTTCTTTTTTCAATTGTCCCTTTTTTCTTTTTTTTGTTTTCTTTTTTTTCTTTTTTTGAACTAATGATTCAAGCAATGAAATCATTAATGTGCATTCTAAAATGTATTTTCTTAAGAACACGTAAATAACCATTATGCAATTTATTGTCTTGCCTTTAATACTCATAATATCAAGCAACGGAAAAAGAATTATATCGCAATTAAGCTAGCTCAACTTAATTTCTTTACCTTACCAAATTTTACAAGTAAATGAATTATATGATCAATCAAAGAGCATCACAAGTCTATGATCAATTCTATTTTTTACTTGAGAAAATTATATTTTATTGAACTAATCACTCAAGACACGAGAGTGTTTACGCAAAAACCGACATTGGCTATAAAGGTTTCTAGTTACTCAACATCTCAATCTTTAAGCAAGTAGCAAAAACTGCATTTGAGAAGTAAAATTACCTTTTTACGCAAGAATTGACATTGGTTGGATGAAGATTCCTGATTACTCAACAATTTACGTAATCAAATTGTAATGCATTGCTCATAGTTCAAGTACTGTTTGACGCAAAAGTCGACGTTTTTTGATGAAAACTTCCGGTTATTAAGCACAAGAACTATTGGAGTAGAAAAAACCTTATCATTCTTTTTTTTTCTTTTTTTCATTCTTTTCCCTTTTTTTATTTTTGCAGTATAAGCATCCCTCATAATAGATTGTACATCACAGATTACATGAGTGCGTTAATTGATCACAATCAGCATTTAACGTGTGAAATTGAGTAAAGAGAAATTTTCATCGAACATGCAACATTTAGATGTAATTTCAACCACTTCACGATATATACTTTCTATAAGAACAAGACTCTAGCCACATAATAATCGTTTTTTAGTATTGGTAGAAAACATTTGCCAAAGCACATAAAGTAATTTCAATAATCAGGGGAATTAGACGAAAATCATGACTGTTAGCAACAACTCACAAGTATGTGACATCCCCTATCTTAATCTCACAATAACCTATACTAGGGGTGCTAAAATACCCAAAGTTTGATTCCATAATTTAGAAAATTAAACTTTGACCCTTTTAGATTCATTTCCTTGAATTGCATGACATGCATAGAAGTTAGACTTATTTTAGCATTTTAAACAAAAATTGTAGCACAAGATGTCACACAAATAGGGGTCAATTCGTGAAGCAAGTTGGTGAATTAAACACCATATAATCTGCTTATTAGCCCTAGTAGGAGGACTACACAAAGGAAAATAATTAAAATGAAAAAAAAAGAAGAAAAATCTTCTCAAGAAGCTAGCTGGTCAAACAAGACAGCAAGCAAGTAGGAGGTGTCATCTTTTTGGAATTTGTAGGGTGAAGCAAGCACCTTGTGAGCAGCCAGCTTCATGTTCTGATTAGATGAGATAAAAAAACTGAAAAATGAAAGGAAAAAATGAGCTTGAAGTCGTGCAAAGAGAGAAAGAGAAAGGAGAGAAAATCTGGAGAAAAAACAAGCTGGAATTGAACCAAGATTGAAGACTCTTGAGGGTAACACCAATTTTCTTAACTTCTTGATTGATTCTATATGTTATTTAGCAAAGCTAAAACTTAATTGATGGTATATAATCTGATTTGGAGGTGGAATTGAACTAGGAACTAGGAGCTTTTGAACCAAGAAAGCTTTAACATACCTAGAACCCGCAGCACAGTCACCTCTGCGCAGCTGTAGGAAACTGATCATAACTTTGTGTAGAAAAATCAAAATTGGATGCCGTTTGTTGTGTTAGAAACTAGATTCAAAGGCCTTTTCATGGTATAAAAATTATTTCTGGTTCGTTATGTAGAAATACCAGAATAGTTTGGAAATCTGGTAGAAAATCTAGACCTGCAAAGAACAGGGTTGGTGAGGTCCTAACTTGTAAGCCAATTTAAGCTTGATATGATTCAGATATGAATTGGAGTCCTTCATAAGAGTTTTAGTTCTTGAATTCTAGTTTCTATACATGTAAATATCACTCTCATACAACTTATATTTTGAAAGATATGTTGAGTTGAAAATCAGCATCTCGCTGGACTGAGAATTTCGAATTCAGCTAAATATGGTCTGCAACTGGATTTAAATTGTGGCCATATTTTGACTGGTATTTTCTTCGAATTTGAAAATGTTTCTTCTAAAGATTGTAGGAAATTGAATCTAGTTTCTAATAGTACCAATTTTGTAGCATTTTGATCAGTATAACCCAAGTTATGTTCAAATGAATAGGACCCTGCGCAGGCAGCCAAGGGAGGATCTGCGAGCTTGAAGCCCATGGCTCCACCCACGGTTCCTCTCCAGATTACTCCTTTTAAAACAGTTTTCTTGGTCCATTTGAGCCCTATTTTTCAAGGGTTTTCACTTGTTTCATGACATATCATTAGGCATGCTTTTATTAAGTTAATATTAGGTTCATGATTTGGGTTTTCTTAAGTGAGTCAATTACACTTTGTAGGTGATTTTGATGAGGCTAGAAACTCAAGCTATTTGAGTTGATTCAACAATCGGTTGGTGATAGTTTTGGAGAAGTTGAGGTGAGGACTTCCTTATACTTTAGCTTTTTTAAAAAAAAAAAGTATAACTCTTATGTATACTTGACTTTAAATGACTACTTGGATATCAAGTTAGCATGAATGAAGTTTAAGTGTGCGTGAATGGTTCTTACGAAAAGAAAGAATGTGATTGATTAAAAGTATTTGATATTTTTTCATATGTTTGGAATGGCTCTTTATGTGCTATGTTAATTACTCTACCAAGACTAGTTTATATGATATAAATGATATGTGGTTTACCTAGTGGGAGAAATAGCTATGACATGAGTATGGCCTACCTGGTGGGATAAATAGCCAAGCTGGAATTATAGTTGGTTGATGGTTAACTTGTAAATATTAAGCTATTTGTGAATGAAGCTTAATATATGTATTTAAGTGAATGTTATGAACTAATTCATGCCCTAAAGTACTATTATAGTTCATCACTGAGCATGTGAAGCTCACTCCTCTTTGTTTAATTCTCTTTTTTTTTTTGTGAAGTTTTGGAAATAGGCCTTTGTGCTCATTAGGTTGGATTGTTAAAGGTGGATCTAGTGTATGTAGTTAGAGTAGGAAGCAATGTGCTTTGTGAGATTTGCGGTGGTAGTCATGTAATGTAACTACTCAGGATTTGTATTATATGGTGTTGATGAAAATTATGCTTCACTTATGGATTGTAGATTGTGAGATTGTGTTGTAAGAATTTTATTTTATTTTATTTTATAGCATGTTTTTAAAATGAAACTTAGATTGTCAGGTTGTGATCTTGGAAGATTTTATTTATATTAATTGAAAGTTGATAATATCTTGGAGGACTTGTTATTAATTGTTACGTTTAGGTCCTCTGATTTTGCTAGCCTGGTATTGTGGAGTTAATTCTTTATAATATAGCAGGACTGTTATACGCCGGTTACGGGGTGTGACATCCTTTGGGTGGTATCAGAGCCTAAGTAATTAATCTGTACGTCTAGGTCTAAGCTTGAAACATTCGAGTGTTAAGAATTGACAAGTATAGAGGGAGGTCTAGGAATTGATATTCATAACTAATTTTCTTTTATGTGTAGCAGAAATACTACCCAAGAAACATAAAATAGTTGCAGCTGCTACAGAAACACAAGTACCAAGGCGTGAAGAACATGAGGAGGAGGTAGAGACTGATGTTAATGAGGTTGTCTCTGAAGCAAATGTTGAAATTAATACACAAGCGGAACGAGAATTTATGGTGGATGCAAGACACCATGCAAAGGGTAAAGAGAAAGCGGGACCCTCAAAATTAGGTCAATCAATGCCTGAAATGATGGCACATATGTTTAGCCAAATGGATCCTACAACTTTCAACATGGCATACCAATTCATGCAAAATTTCCAAAACCAGAGCACGAATAGTGTTAGATATCATTTTAAGGAGTTAAGTAGGGTCGAGACGCCAACTTTTGATGGTTCAGCAGATCCAGACAAAGCGGATCAATGGCTCAGCCAGATAGAGAAGAAGTTTAACACTATGCAAGTCCCAGATGAAGTTAAGCCCCAAGTGGTGACTTCATTTTTAGTTGCAGAAGCTGAGAAGTGGTGGGATGGCATTGCTCCCTTCGTGGCACCTCCAGGTAGACCATTGACTTGGGAGCAGTTTTCGACAGGTATTCCTGAACCAGTATTTTCCTCCAGCAATAAGGGTGAGGAAAATCCAACAATTTAGAACATTAAAACAAACTCCAAATATGTCGGTAATGGAATATTATAACCAATTTAACTCTTTGGGAAGATTTGACACCGCTACCATGGCTGATGAGACCTCAAAAATGATAGCCTTCAAAGGAGGCCTTATTAGTCAAATTCGGACAATGATTTCTGGGATTCCTCACACCACCTGTCATGATATGTACAATGCCAGTTTGGGAGCTGAAGAAGATATTCTCCATCGCAAAGCAGAACTGGGGGTAGGGATGGGTAGACCTCGACCACCTATCCAAATCGGTCAGCTGCAGAGACAACAAGGTCGTCAGGGCTTTCGGCCACCAGTTAGAAATCGAAATCCACTACCTAATTTAAAATCTGGTGCACCAAAATTTTGTGAGTATTGTAATCGATTCCATTCTGGAGAATGTAGGAAGATGAGCGGGGCATGCTTTGGTTGTGGCCAATTAGGGCATAAAATTAATAAGTGTCCAGTGTCACAAAAAAAGGGCCAATTGGAAAGCCTACTGGACAAGCAAGTGGAGGAAAACCTACTGGACAAGCAAGTGGAGGCAAGCCTAATGTTAATTCTAAAGTGTTTGCTATGTCTGAGAAAGATGTTGAAGGTGTTGAAGATGTAGTCACAGGTATGATTTTAGTTAATTCGGTATCTGCATATGCACTATTTGATTGCGGTGCGTGCCATTCATTCATAACTAGGAAATTCTCTAAGAAGTTGTCTATAAAACCAATAAGGTTAAACGACGAATACCGTGTATCAACCCCAGAGGTACTATATTGAAATCAGATACATTGTATAAAGACTGTGTGATTGATTTAGGTGGAAGGGAATATGGAGCTAATTTAGTACAGCTAGACTTGTTGGATTTCGATGTGATCCTAGGAATGGATTGGTTGGCGAGAAAACTATGCCTATGTAGATTGTTGGGCAAAGAAAGTGGATTTTCTTGAACCCAATGTACCTAAGTTTACATTTCAGGGGAGTAAAAAGTCGAAAGGGATGATAGCTCCTATTTTGTCTGCCATGAAAGCTTGGAAGGCTATCAAGAGGGGATGTGAGAGCTACTTGGCATATGCAATTGATACTGTCAAAAATGAAGATATTAAGATAGAGAATATCCCTGTCGTGAAATGAATTTCCTGATGTATTTCCTGATGAACTTCCAGGATTACCCCCGAAAAGAGAAATTAGATTTTGAAATGGTTTTGGTACCCGGGGCAGAGCCGATCTCAAAAGCTCCTTATCGAATGGCTCCAGCTGAATTAAGAGAATTAAAAATTCAGCTTCAAGATTTGTTAGATAAGAAAATTATTCGACCGAGCGTGTCTCCTTGGGGAGCTCCTTGTGTTATTTGTGAAAAAGAAAGATGGTTCATTAAGACTATGCATTGATTATCGTGAGCTCAACAAAATCACAATAAAGAATAAGTACCCCTTACCCCGAATTGATGACTTGTTTGATCAACTCAAGGGGGCTAAAGTTTTCTCAAAGATAGATTTACGGTCAGGCTATCACCAATTAAGAATCAAGGAGGAAGATGTACCAAAAAGTGCATTTCGAACTCGATATGGACATTATGAATTTCTAGTAATGCCATTTGGACTCACAAATGCCCCAGCTGCTTTCATGGACTTGATGAATCGGGTTTTCAAAGAGCAATTAGATAAATTTGTAATTGTGTTCATTGATGATATTTTGGTATATTCCTCTAGTGACCGAGAACATGAAGATCATCTTTGTAAGTGTTACAGACTTTGAGACGGGAACGATTGTACGCCAAGCTCAGCAAATGTGAGTTTTGGCTTCGAAGTGTGACATTTTTGGGGCATGTGATATCAGAAGAGGGCGTCACCGTAGACCCAAAGAAAGTGGAGGCAATTATTGACTGGCCAAGACCAACCTAATGTTACAGAAGTTCGAAGCTTCTTAGGTTTGGCAGGGTATTACAGGAAATTTGTTGAAGGATTCTCAAAATAGCACTACCATTGACACAGTTAACTCACAAGAAAGTAAAATTTGAGTGGTCACCAAAATGTGAAGAGAGCTTCTTGGAACTCAAAGGACGATTAACGTCAGCACCAATTCTTACATTACCATCAGAGTCGGGAAATTTTACTATCTACAGTGATGCTTCTAAATATGGATTGGGATGTGTATTAATGCAAAATGGAAAAGTCATTGCTTATGCGTCACGACAACTGAAGCCGTACGAACAAAACTACCCCACACATGACTTAGAATTAGCTGCAGTGGTGTATGCTTTGAAAATTTGGAGGCACTATTTGTATGGAGAGAAATGTGAAATCTTCACAGACCACAAGACTCCTAAAGTATCTGTTCACGCAAAAGGAACTCAACATGCGACAACGGAGATGGCTTGAGTTGCTAAAGGATTATGATGTCACCATCAACTACCATCCTAGGAAAGGCTAATCTTGTTGCGGATGCCTTAAGCCGCAAGGCAAATAAAGTGATGTCCTCCATGTTGGTAAGACAAATGAAAGATCTCCGTTTAGAAGTGGTTGAATCTACGAAAAATGTGTTAGCCGTTCTAGTAGTCCAACCAACTTTGGTGGAAAAGATTAAAGCTACCCAAGTTGAAGATGATGAGTTCGTGAAAATAAAAGACAAAGTAATGTCCGAAGAAGATTCTGCATTTCATATGCACGAGGATGGAAGTTTGTGGATGAGAAATCGTTTGTGTGTCCCAAATAATGCCCAACTCAAAGATGAGATACTTAATGAAGCCCATAATTCAAGCTTCTCCATTCATCCAGGTAGTACAAAGATGTATCGAGATTTGAAGCAGTATTACTGGTGGCAAGGCATGAAGCGGGAAATAGCAGAATATGTAGCACGATGTTTGATCTGTCAACAAGTAAAAGCTGAACATCAACGTCCCGCTGGATTACTTAAACCCTTAGAGATACCTGAATGGAAATGGGAACATGTGACCATGGATTTTGTCTCAGGATTGCCAAAGACTAGGCGGGGAAATGATGGTATTTGGGTTGTGGTAGATCGATTGACAAAAACATCCCATTTTATACCGATCAGTATGACTACTTCACTAGATACCTTGGCTAAACTTTACTTGGATCGAATCATTCGGTTTCATGGAGTTACTAGTTAGTATAATTTCTGACAGAGATCCAAGATTCACTTCTAGGTTTTGGGAAAGTCTTCAGCAAGCTTTGGGCACTGATATCCGATTGAGTTCAGCTTATCATCCTCAGACTGACGGGCAATCTGAACGCACTATACAAACATTGGAAGACTTACTCCGAGCTTGCATACTGCAATTTGGAGGAAGTTGGGAAGATCATCTAATGCTTGTAGAGTTCTCATATAACAATAGTTATCACAGCAGCATTGGAATAGCCCCGTTTGAAGCTCTATATGGAAGAAAATGTCGGTCACCCTTGTACTGGGATGAAGTTGGTGAAAAGAAGTTAATCGGACCTGAAATTATTCAAAGTGCAATAGATAAGATAGCCATAGTTCGAGAAAAGTTGAAAATTGCCCAAGATCGTCAAAAGAGTTGGGCTGATACGAAGCGGAGACCACTGGAATTTCAAGTCGGTGACAAAGTGCATCTAAGAGTTTCACCTCTCAAAGGAGTAATTAGATTTGGTAAAGGTGGTAAATTGAATGTGAGATATATAGGACCTTTTGAGGTGTTAGAACGTATTGGAGATCTAGCTTATCGTTTGGCATTACCCCCATCTTTGGACCGAATCCATAATGTGTTTCATGTCTCTCAACTGAGAAAATATGTGCCGGATCCTCACCATGTGGTGGATTATGAACCTTTGTCTATTAGAGAAGATTTGACCTATGAGGAGAAACCTGTGAGAATTCTAGATCGAAAGGATAAAGAACTTAGAAACAGATCCATTCCTTGTGTAAAGGTTCTGTGGTCAAATCATGGAGTCGAGGAAGCTACATGGGAGCTAGAAGAAAATATGCGAACCAAGTACCCACATTTATTCGAGATAAGAGGTACGTTAAGTTTCGAGGTCGAAACTTTTTGTAAGGAGGGGAGAATGAAATACCCAAAGTTCAATTCCGTACTTTAGAAAATTAAACTTTGACCCTTTTAGATTCATTTCCTTGAATTGCATGACATGCATAGAAGCTAGGTTTGTGTTAGCTTTTTAAACAAAAAAAAAAAAATTGTAGCACAAGATGTCACAAAATTAGGGGTCAATTTGTGAAGCAAGTTGGTGAATTAAACACCATATAATCTGCTTATTAGCCCTAGTAGGAGGACTACACAAAGGAAAATAATTAAAATGAAAAAAAAGAAGAAAAATCTTCTCAAGAAGCTAGCTGGTCAAACAAGACAGCAAGCAAGTAGGAGGTGTCATCTTTTTGGAATTTGTAGGGTGAAGCAAGCACCTTAGTGAGCAGCCAGCTTCATGTTCTGATTAGATGAGATAAAAACAACTGAAAAATGAAAGGAAAAAATGAGCTTGAAGTCGTGCAAAGAGAGAAAGAGAAAGGAGAGAAAATCTGGAGAAAAAGCAAGCTGGAATTGAACCAAGATTGAAGACTCTTGAGGGTAACACCAATTTTCTTAACTTCTTGATTGATTCTATATGTTATTTAGCAAAGCTAAAACTTAATTGATGGTATATAATCTGATTTGGAGGTGGAATTGAACTAGGAACTAGGAGCTTTTGAACCAAGAAAGCTTTAACATACCTAGAACCCGCAGCACAGTCACCTCTGCGCAGCTGTAGGAAACTGATCATAACTTTGTGTAGAAAACTCAAAATTGGATGCCGTTTGTTGTTTTAGAAACTAGATTCAAAGGCCTTTTCATGGTATAAAAATTATGTTCTGGTTCGTCATGTAGAAATACCAGAATCGTTTGGAATCTGGCTGAAAAGCTAGACCTGCAAAGAACAGGGTTGGTGAGGTCCTAATTTGTAAGCCAATTTCAACCTCGATATGATTCAGATATGAATTGGAGCCCTTCATAAGAGTTTTAGTTCTTGAATTCTAGTTTCTACACATGTAAATATCACTCTCATACAACCTTATATTTTGAAAGATATGTTGAGTTGAAAATCAGCATCTCGCTGGACTGAGAATTTCGAAATTCAGCTAATATGGTCTGCAACTGGTTTAAATTGTGGCCATATTTTGACTGGGATTTTCTTCGAATTTAAAAATGGTTTCTTCTGAAGAGTTGTAGGAAATTGAATCTAGTTTTCAACAGTACCAATTTTGTAGCATTTTGATCAGTATAGCCCAAGTTATGTTCAAATGAATGGACCCTGCACAGGCAGCCAAGGGAGGATCCGTCGAGCTTGAAGCCCATGGCTCCACCCACGGTTCCTCTCCAGATTACTCCTTTTAAAACAGTTTTCTTGGTCCATTTGAGCCCTATTTTTCAAGGGTTTTCACTTGTTTCATGACATATCATTAGGCATGCTTTTATTAAGTTAATATTAGGTTCATGATTTGGGTTTTCTTAAGTGAGTCAATTACACTTTGTAGGTGATTTTGATGAGGCTAGAAACTCAAGCTATTTGAGTTGACTTCAACAATCGGTTGGTGATAGTTTTGGAGAAGTTGAGGTGAGGACTTCCTTATACTTTAGCTTTTTCAAAAAAAAAAGTATAACTCTTATGTATACTTGACTTTAAATGACTACTTGGATATCAAGTTGGCATGAATGAAGTTTAAGTGCGCGTGAATGGTTCTTACGAAAAGAATGTGATTGATTGAAAGTATTTGATATTTGTTCATATGTTTGGAATGGCTCTTTATTTGCTATGTTAATTACTCTACCAAGACTAGTCTATATGATATGTATGATATATGGCCTACCTAGCGGGAGAAATAGCTAGGACATGAGTATGGCCTACCTGGCGGGATAAATAGCCGGGCTGGAATTCCAGTAGGTTGATGGTTAACTTGTAAATATTGAGCTATTCGTGAATGAAGATTAATATATGTATATGCATGAATGTTACGAACTAATTCATGCCCTAAAGCATAATTATAGTTCCTCACTAAGCACGTGAAGCTCACTCCTCTTTGATTAGTCTGTTGCGTCCCGTTTTTCGAAAGATGGAAAAAAAGAATATGTTTGTCATTTATTTGTTGGAAAAAGAGTGTAGGTTTTTTTGTAAAATGATTTTTTAGAAAATGTTTTATAAAAATTATTTTGAGAAAAAATGTGATTTTTAGAAAATGCTTTATTTTCAAAACAAAAAGAAAATGGCCTAAAATGGGACTTTAAAATGCGACGGTTTTTGGGCCTAAAAATGGAGTCTAAAAAGGTTTTTAGTAAAAAGGGAGTCGCCACTTGGTATTAAGTTTTGGTGTACTAAGTTACCATAAAATATTTTATAAAAGGTAAGAAAATCGAGAATGATTTATTTAGAAAATAATTTTGAGAAAATGTAAGAAAAACAAGAAAAACCCTTTTAGACAACTCCAGGTTTTTGAAAACAAGAGAAAAAGGTTCGGGAGTCACAGTTGAAGAAAGGGAAGGCAAAGGCTCACGCCTAAGGCACTCCTTTCAACCTAGCCGAAACTAGTTGCGAGGTTTAGTCCAAATTTTCCTAATATAACCCTAAGATTTTATCACATTTGGATGTAACTATATGAATGCAAACCTAGACCTAAAAATAAATATCGTTAAGGGACAAAATGTTCCATTGAGGTTTGGTCGGGATTATCGCATTAATCGCGAAACCCGAATTCTAGACCTCGATGGAGTCACGAGTGTAGATGCAAAATGGAATGCAAAAAGAAAAGGAAAAATAGTAATATAGATAGTAAGTGAACAAAGAAAGTAGGGATGCAACATAACGGGTACGGGAGACTAATAGACTCGTGACTAGCTATTCCTACTCACAGAGGGGGGAACGGCATGTACGCCACCGCTTCCCACGTAAGTAGATGACTATTTCTAGTAAAAATCACACAAATGACCTAAGATTCTATGTGTAAGTGGAGTCTAAATGTTATGCACTGAACATGTGTTTAAAATAGATAATAGGGATAAAGTATATACATAAAAATCATTGCAAAAAATGAAAAAAGTCCTAAAAATAAGAAACATGTGTGTGAAATGAGATGAAATGCACACAAGAAGTGATTTTAATACTAAAATGACCTAAGGGTCTAGCATTGGACTAGCCCATTTTCTAAAAATTCTCCGCTAGCATTGGACTAGCGAAGAAACCGGAATTAACCACAACTAGCAGTTGGACTAGTGTGGACGAGGATACACATATATCATAATAAACAAGTAAATAAATAAAACATATATTAAAGCAATAATCACATATAAGCAGATAATAGCATATAGGAGCACATAGCACATAAGCATGACTATTCTAGATGCAAAGTCCTAGGAAAGTAAATAAAACACATAAGCACATAGCACACAAAAGCCCTAACTATTACACCGGGGAAGCCTAATTACAATCTAAAAATGGAAAAAGATAAGAGATGACCTATCTAACCTATCTATTACATTTTCTATCTAAAATACATAAGCTTTTGTTAAATAGATAAAAATATAAACTATCTATTACATTATCTATCTAAATACAAAATTTTTGTTAAATAGAATATTACCTATCTATTACATTTCTTTGAATAATTAAAAATTAAATTCAAATAAATAACATGACATAAATAAATAAATACTCACACATGAATAAAAATAATAAACACAAAAGATGCATAAAAAAATACATGAAAAAAAACACATAGGAGCACGTAGGAGCACATAAAGAGACATTGAAAGGATAATAGAGGTACCTCCCATTCGAAGACTCGGTGTAAATTGCTAATAAAATGAACAAACATATTAAGGCACCACTATTTAAATAAATAAACCATTAATTAAATAATTTCATATTAATCACTATAGACATACCACAAAGTTCAAAACAATTCTAGCAACAATAAACAAGAATTAAAATAATAATAATAATTAAACATTTAGGAAGAAAATGAAGATTGGTTAGTTAATTTAAAATAATAATAATAAAAATATATAAAAATAAAATAAAAATATATATAATAATAATACCTAATTAAGTTTCTAGCACACAAAAATAAATAAACAAATAATAAAAATACCAAAATAACTGAAAGAGAAACAAAGAAAAATTAATTTGAGCATTAATTAGACAAAAAAAGACCAAATTTTAGAACATTAATTATAAATTTAATAAAATAAAAATAAAACGTGAAGAGAAATAATTAAAAGCTTTGAGGACTTAATTAAATCCCCCTTTTTTTGGCAAAAATAAAATGTTCCAATGTTTTGGATTAAAAATGAAAATTTAGAAAACATTCTAGAGTAAAAATGTAATTTATAACAAACTAAAGGTAAAATTATAATTTCAAACCATAGTTAAGGTGATAATATAATTTACAACAAATTTAAAGGCTTAAATATAATTTCCAGCAAGCATAATGACAAAAATAAAAATCTCCAGCAAGTTCAAAAGCCAAATATGTAAATTATAGCTAGCTAATGGGATAAAACATAATTTACAGCAACAATTAACGAAAAAAAAATTGCAATTTCAGCAAGGTTAGGGGGCAAAAAATGCCAATTCCAGCAACATTCAAGAGTGAAAATGCGAGTTCTAGCTACTTGGGGGGCAAAAATATAAATTCCAGCAATATTCTAGGGCCAAAAATAGAATTTCCAGTAATGCATAGGGGCAAAGATGCAATTTTCAGCAACATGAGGGACCAAATTTACAATTTCCAGCAACATTCAAGGGCTAAAATACAATTCCAGCAAACTTGGGGAGTAAAAATGAAAACTAGAGCAAACCTAGGGGGTAAAAACGCAATTTCAGCAAAACTTAAGGGACAAAATTGCAATTTCCAGCAACATTCAAGGACTAGAATATAAATCCAGCAAGATTTGGAACTAAATTGAAATTAATACGACCTAAATAAAGAGAAATTAAAATCTAGAGGGTCAATATACAAATATTAAGGATCTAAATGCAACAATTAAAAAAATTCAGGGTAGAATAATGAGCTAACCAAAATTTTAGGGGGTAAAACATAAATACTAATCTGATAAAATAATAATAAAAAAATAAAAGAAACTAAACAAAACTACGTTGTTTTACTTCAAAACGACATAGTTTTGGATAACAATTTTTTATTTTACACGATTTTCTCTTTTTATTTTTCTTTCTTTTTCTTCTTTCTTTTTTCCTTTCTTCTTTCTTTTTTGCTTTCTTCTTTCTTTCTTTTTTTCTTCCCTGCTTCTCCAGATTTCCTTTTCTTCTTTCTTCTCTCTTTTTCTTCCCCTTCTTCCCTAGTTCCTCCCTCTCTACCTCACTATCCTGCTCTCTTCTCTCATTCCTCTCTCTCTCTCTCTCTCTCTCTCTCTCTCTCTCCCTCTCCCTCTCCCTCTCCCTCTCCCTCTCCCTCTCCCCAAATACTTGATCAGTCCTCAGACAAAATGAGCCAATTCCTATCAAACTAATTCTCCCAAATCTCTATCCTCTTTGGGTCCAAATTAAGCACAAATTCACCAAAATCACTTCATGGATTGAATAAATAAATAGACAAACAGAATTTGAGAGAGGCTGAGAGTTCTTACCTAGGCCAAGAGAAAAGGGGGTGGTCCGACGATGATGGCGAGCTAGGGGTGATGGTGATGGTCGGCCTTCGGTGGTGGTGGAATGGGGGTTATGGCTGGTGAATTGGAGGCTTTGGCAGTAGCTTCAGGCTGTGGGTTTTGAGTATTGGGGATTGCAAGTTGGTATGTGCTCTGTGTGGGTGTTTCTGGCTTTTTGTGAATTTGTGCTGTGTTTGTGTGTGCTGAGATGTGATCGTGTGTGTGTGTGTGTGTGTGTGTGATGCGAAAGCTGGTGCGTGTGCATGAATGTAATTGTGTTTGTGCTAGTAGAATGGATGGATTGTGAATTGTGTCTGATGAAGAGTGTGTTCAAAGTGAGCTGTATGTGCAAGTGTATAGAAGCCGTGAAAGAGAGTGAATTAGTGAGTTTGTGATGATGGTGAATTTGGTGTGTTTGTGCTTGTGAGAAGTGAAAATTGTGGGGAGTAAAGTGTGTGTGAGTTTGTCAAGTGTGCAGGTGAAGTGAGGTGTGTCTGGTGTGTGCATGTCTGTGTTTGTGTGTGAGTTGTGCGTGTGTATAAGTGTGATTGTGCTGCTGGTGAAATGAATGAATTGTGTGTGTTTTGTGTGTGCAAGCGTGCAAATGAAGATGATGGAGTTGTGAGTGTCATGTGCAATGTGTGTGAGTTTTTGCAGGTGTGAATTGTGTGTGCTCTATGTTTTGTGTGACGTGAGTGTTCTGTGTGTGTTTTTGATGATTTTGGATGGTTGAATTGTGGTGAGTCTCTGTGTTTATGACAGGTGCAAGAAGAGTGCAAGTGAGTTGTGTGTGGTGGTGCTGATGATGGTTTCTGGTGGTAGTGTGTGCTTGTGTGAGTATAGTGTGAGTTATGGAGTGAATGCAAGTGAGCTTGTGAGAGCCGTGAGAAGGAGAGGAAGATGAAATGAGTTTTGGTGTTTGATGTGTGTGAGAGTGTGTTTGTGAGGGTGTGAGTTGTGTGCTTGTGTAAGTGAGTGTAGTGAATGAGTGTGCAAGTGAGAGAGCTGAAAGAGAATGCAAGTGTCTGTGTTGTCTGTGTGCAGGGGAAGGTGTGTATGAACTGGAGAAGTGTGAGTGAAGTGTCTGAGAGTGAGGACCGAGAAGGGGAATTGTATGCAGGTGAGTGAAAAATGTGAAGGATGGTGAGTATTCTGTGATGTGTGTGCAGTGAGGGAAGGCCAAGAGAGAGGGAATTGTGTGCAGGTTTGCAGGTGAAGTCAGGCCAAGAGAAGTGAGGGAGAGTTGCCTGTGGTATGTGGTCTGTGAGTGTGAGCAAAAAATTTGAACCAAATTCCATAAAATCTAGCCAAGAGTACAAGAGGTGAGGGAGTGATGTGATTAGAGGATGGAGTTGGTGGGTTAGGATTGTAGCAACAAATTTCGTGTCTGCGAATAAAAGACAAGAAAAATTGCACAAATTGAATTTATTAATTTCAAAGTAAAAAAAGTTACAATCTCTGGATGAATTTCTTTATAAAAGAAATTATCCTCTGATTCTTCTCTTCACGAACAATTAATTCAAGGGCCCAAAAGGCTTGTTCTTGAATTAAAATTGAATTCTCCGTAGAAAATGGTTGATTTGATTTTGTCGTCTCGGACACTTGAATCTTGGATCTTCAAGCCTCCAACACGAACAGGAACTTGGTTGAATTTGAACTTGGACTTGAGAATTTGATTTGCACTTGAACTTGGGCTTGAGAGACTTGAGAGAGAAATCTCTAAAGAATTTGGTAGAGTTTTCTCTAGGCTTTTGGAGAATTTGTCATATATCCCGACTTGAGTGGAGAGAGCCCTTATTTATAGCCAAAATTAGGGTTTAATTGGCTTACAAGGAAACTCTCTAGAATTCTCCACCAACTTAGGTTACTTGTGGCTTAAGAAACCCATTAAAGTAGGACTTTTAATTAATGGATCGGCCCAAATAGTCCAAGGTGAATTAATAAAATTAATCCACTTTAATTTAATGGACATTATAATCGAACTTGAGGCCCACATATCAATGACCCGACTTATAAGTCCAGACATAAATGAATTTGAAGACATCAAAATTTAACTTGAAGCCCACATATCAAACGTCTGATTTATAAGCCCAAATATGAATGGACTTATAAAATAACTTTAATTTAATTTAAATTAATCAAGACTAATTTAATTTGTTTAATCTTGACTAATTAAATTAAAATAAAATTTCATCGTCTACAAGGATATTCTGCAAAAATGATGGTGTTTTGGGTAGAGGGCCATTGCAGTTGCAGCAGCAGTAGCTACAATGCTACTGCTGCTCCTTTTTTTTTTTTTTTTGAAATTTGTAAGAAAATAAAGAAAAATAAAAAATAAAAAAAAATAAAAACTACTTGAACTCTTTTAAATTATATATTAAAAAAATTACTGAAATACAACATTATAAGAAGGAAAAAAAATTCAGTGTAACAAATTAAAAGTTAATTCAACATTAGAAAAATACAATTTAAAATAAATACCAAATGGTCTTAAAAAATAAATTATGAAAAAAATTTTTACATGAAATTTATAAGTATATAAAATGAAGATATACAAAATTCTCATAAAGAAAATTTTAAATACAAAGTGCATTGGAAAACGTGACCTAAATATGGCAAAAATTATAAAATTTATGAAAATTACTAAATGACATTTAAAAAATCACAAAATTTTACACACCATACATTATCACATAAAGCACATATATTATAATTTTCACTCAAAAATTTTAAGATTAACGCATTCTTGGGAAATGTGCCCTTAATAAACAAAAAGACAAAAATTAAATAAATACTAAATGACCTCTAAAAATTATGTAATTCTTACAGAAAATCTATGAAGATATAAAATGCGCATATAAAATCTTTCACACTAAAATTCTAATAAAACTAAACTTTAAAAAATGCATTAAAAAAATGCACTTTTAACTTAAAAATACCACAATTCTAAATAACTACTAAATGACTTTGAAACGTCTTTGAAAATTAGAGAAATGATAAATATATATATATATAATATGAATTTAGAAATGGAAATAAGATAAAATTATCTGAAAGCTAAAATTAACATTTTACCCCTGATGTGATGAATTAGTCATAATATACACGAATATTGCAATCGATCCCCGAAAAATAAAAATACCCCTAAATGAAGTAACATACATGTTTTTACAAAAGGTATATCAAAATTTGGTGTCTACATAGTCATTGTAGGTTTTTATGAAGTTTTGGAAATAGGCTTTTGGGCTCATTGGGTTGGATTGTTAAAGGTGAGCCTAGTACGTGTAATCAGATTAGGAAGCAATGTTCGTTGTAATGATTGTGGTGGTAGTTCTGTAATGTAAATACTCAGGATTTGTATTATATGGGATTGATGTAAATTATGCTTTGCTTATGGATTGTAAACTGGGAGATTGTGTTGTAAGGATTATATTTTATTTTATTTTATAGTATCTTTTAGAAATGAAATTTCAATTGTTAGGTTGTGATCTTGGGAGATTTTATTCATGTTAATGGAAAATTGATAATATCTCGAAGGACTTGTTACTGATTGTTACATTTAGGTCCTCTGATTTCGCTAGCCTGGTATTGTGAAGTTAATTCTCCATGATACGGCAGGGGTGTTATATGTCAGGTACGGGGTGTGACAGGTGCTATAAAGTCGAGGCGAATTCGAGTAGCACCATGCTCGAGCTCAACTCAATTTTTTATTGGTACTGCTCGAACTTGACTCGAGCTAAAAATTGTGGAGCTTAAGTTCGAGTTTGATGCAACTTTCGAGTACTCGAGCTCGACTCGAAACTCGTTTACACTTTTTTTTTACTTTATTGCTCGAGCTCGAGTTCGAGTACTTGATGACATTTTGATAAATTTTATAATGTTCATACTTAAAGTAGTAAATATATAATAAATAAATATATAATTATTAAATAATTAAAAGCTCGATTAGGCTCGACGAGCCTTCAAGCTTGGAAAATCAATACTCGAGCTCGATTCGTTAGACTAATCGAGCTACTCGATACTCAACTCGAATTCGGTCAACTCGAGTTCGAGGCGAGTAGTTGACCAAGCAACTCGCGAGACTTGTGAGTGGCTCAATTTGATTAAAGCCCTAACCTATACAATACTCGCGAGCGACTCGGTTCTATTACAACCCTAACCTATACACTACACTCCAAATGTAAATAAAGATTGTGGATATGAAACAATAAACTCCCCTTGTGAATTGGTTGAAGTTGCATCCCTTGCATGTTTGTCTCTTTTGTTGTGCTTGAATTCGAATCTTCTAAACATACTTTGAAACTCGTTTGACGATTTATTGCCGCACTCGTCCTCAACAACTTGAATGCTCACGGGTGAGAATCTGTGCAATAACTTTGCCAATAAAAATCAAGCTTTCCAAAAGCTCTTCACCTTTGCTAGGCCTTTGTAGTTGAAGAATTTGCTAACTTAAATTTCCTTAGCATCTACCTTAATACCAATGCTGATAACTTCTATCTTATCCCAAGTTAAACTTGTGTTCCCTTTTGTATCGTCCAAAAATCTTAACATGGAATCCAAATTCCTCTTTGGTATCACTCTAGTTCTCACTAACAATTTGCACTGACAATCATTAGTTTTAAGTGAGGTGACATCTAAAAATCATGGACATTTATTTTTTCCACCAAAACATACAAAACATATAGGAAGATGTTTTTCTTTTCATTCAATTTGAACTTGCATTAACTCATCGAAAGAGAAACCCTTACAATTACACAAACCCATCATTAAGCTTTGCGAAAAAAGTAATTTATTTCAGGGCCTCATGAAAGAATTATTTTGCTCAATATAACCAAAGATTTGAAGAAAGTTCTTTTCAAAAGTTAAGTGCCAATCATGAAGGGAAAGTCGAATGCCACAGACAATTTTGAGAAAATAGCTTGTTTAGCACTTCATTTGAGAAAGATTTTTAAACATAAGGCAATCTTAAATTTATAGAAAGAATACCATCATTAGCATCCAAATTATTCCTATTCTTACTATATCCAAAATGAACAATTGTCTGGCTATAAATACAATTTCTCTATCACATTGGTCATTCTAGTCAAACTCATCTATCTGAACCCTCAACACTGTCAATTCTAAAAAACTGGTTCCTCACAATCCTTTGAATAATTAAAAGGAGCACTCCTGCTTTTATGGAATCATAAATGTCGAATATATGACGCTTCACTAGAGTTGGACTATGATTTAAAAATAGTTGAACATAAAAACTGAATATGCATATGATGTCTTCCCTAATTTGCTGCTTCCATTGAAGGATCGTAAAAATGAAAAAAAAATCAAAATCGGTATAAGTGAAAACAAAAACAGATGCATATCCTAAGAGGAGCCCTTATTATGCCAAGAGTAGGCCTAACATGAAATACAAGCCTTTAAGGTAAGACTCCCTTTTTAAATGAAGGTGTGCTAGATATGTTGGGAATAAATACCTCCATTCTGTTCTTATTACCTTACCTAAGGTCTTACCCTCCAGGATTTACTAAAAATATAAACGTGCAAGTCTTTTAGGGTTACGTACCCAAGACAAAAGGACGGCTTTCCAATTATGGGATTCCCAAAATGGCATTTCCTCTAGGGTTTATGCATGATGCTAGTTTATTAAAGCAGGTTAAAATATGCAAAAAATGCGAAATTTGAAAAACATCTTAAAGATTTTTAATCTAATAATGAAGTAGAATTTTTTCGAGAATGATGGACCATTCACTGTACAAAAAATTCTTGACTTCAAATTTATTTGATTGAAAAATCGAGCCTCCATAAGGTTACGGGAGACAATATTGAAAAAAAATAAAAAATCATAACTTTATCTAGGAACATACAAGTCAAAATGTCATTCTATTAAAGTAAGATGAAATATGTGTTAAAATCACTTTTTGTGTAGTGTGGGACGGGAAGGTGGGGGATAAGGCAAAAATGATGCATAATTTCTTTGAAAAAAAGGATAAATGCGAACTGTACAAAAGTTTGACTATTTGGGTATATTTATTGACTTTGAGAAAAATTGGAACAAGGATGGGTAAATTTTGAAACAGTTCTGAAATTGTAACTCTTATTCAAAGATATACAAGTTAAAAAATTGAATTTTGAGACTTTACAAATTTACCATAATTGAACCCTTGAGTATTTTGTTTCACAACCAAATGCAATTTCTAAAATTTTATAAAAATCTCATTTCCATCTTTCTTGTTGAAATTAGTTGTGAGATAAAAAATTTAAACATGTTAACAGAGGGTTGGCTTTCCTACGAAAGCACTATGTTAGGGCTCTTTATTCTACGGTTGTGAATATAATCAAAAAAATGAAAGAAACTGCGTTAATTTATTCAACAAATAACACATAGCACATTGACAAAACAAATAGCAGTAAATGGTAAACAAAGGGGTGGATTCCCTTCTCTTGTGCCTGGTGTACCTAACAGGATATGGCTGACTCTATCTTAGATTATTCTACATGAATGCATGAGGTTGGGCTCACTAATGCATCTAGACTCGATTAAGCTGTCAGTTCCCAAGCCTTCAGACTGAAGGATACGGGTCATCAATCCCAAAACCCTTGATCGGTGACTCGAGTAATCGTGCGGACACTGCTACATGCACATCATACTCCGGCCACATGTCCGAATGGATCTATTCTTAAAGTCCCCAAACCTCTAAACTCATGGACTTAAGCCAAGAGTTCAGGTGATCTCCTAGATATTGTTAAGTGCACATCGTGCGACGGTCACATGTATAAGTAGATCAATCCTATTCCTCATCAGGATAGGTGGGTGACAACCACTAAAAAGAGAAAAATGGTAAAAATATATTGAATGTACGTATGAAGTGCTCCTTATGAGATGAGAGAATAATAATGCTAGCACATGTGGGCTATAAAGGTGACTGACCCCTTCCCCAAATACAAGTGCGGTCGAACAAAGTAAAGATAAGTAAACCATACATCACAAAAATAGATGAGAGACGAGGTGTGTGTGAAATGCAAAAGAAGAAGCCTAAAAACCTAAAAAGAAAAATGCAATCCTAACATCCAAATGCGATAGAATAGAAAGGTTAAAGAAGAAAAAAGTGACCAAGCTTAGTGCTCAGACTCACTAGTGACTCTAGTAGAATCGCCAAAATTTGTAGCGCCTTGAAAATCATGTAAGGCTTGGTCCAAGACTGTCATACCGCGAAAAGGCGGTCTGGTCTGGTGACCCTTTTCGAAAAGAAAGTCTTTGAAAAAGCTGTGCGTGTGTGAGAAAAATCAGATTTTTAGTGAAAAAGTGTTATCTAGAAAAATTGGTATTTTAAAAAACAAAAGAAAGCCGGGACAAAAAATGCGATAGTTTTGGCCAAATAATTTTGAAAAAGGGTTTAATTAAAAATAGAGCCACCACTTGATATTGAGTTAGTGTGTACCAAGTCACTTGAAAGACCATTTAACAAAACAAAAATAAAATTAAGAAAAAGAAAAAAATATTTGAAAACCCTTTTTCGACTCCAGTTTACGAAAAAACAAAAGAAAAAAGTTCGGGAGTCACATTTGAAGAAAGAGAAGGCAAAGACTTGCGCCTAAGGCATCCTTTCTACCTAGTCGAAACTAGTTGCGAGATTTAATCAAATTTTCTTAAAACAACCCTAAATTCTATCATGTTTAGATGTGTCTAAATGAATACAAATCCTAAACCTAATGTGATGTCTAGAGGGTCAAAATATTCCGTCGAGACTTGATAGGGATTATTGCATTAATTGCAAAATCCAGAATGAGGTCTCGAGGAAGTCACGAGTGTTGATGTAAAAATAAAATGCAAAAAGAAAAGAAAAATAGTAATCCAGATAATAAGTGGTCGAAGAAAGTGGGGATGCAACATAACGGGTAAGGGAGACTAATAACTCGTGACTAACTTTTTCTACTCACAGAGGGGGAAACGGCCTGTTAATCCACCGCTTCTCACATAGGTAGATGACTATTTCTAGTCGGATCATGCAAATGACCTAAATTCTAAGTGAAATGCAACCTAAATGTCATGCATTGTCAAAATGCTAAAATAAGTAATGATAATAATAAAATATATACAAAAAAATGTAAATATGGAAAATTCTAAAAAAATGTTTGTGAAATGAAATGAAATACACATGGGGAGTGAAACTATCACTAGAATAACCTAAGGGTCTAGCGTTGGATTAGCCATTTCTAGAAATCCCCTATTAGCGTTGGACTAGTGAAGAAGCAAAAAAACCACAACTAGCTTTGGACTAGTGTGGTGACGAAATAACAAAACTAATAAAACATGAATCAAAGCAATAAAGCATAAATCAAAAGTAAGTGAACACATAAAGACATATAAGATTACGTAGAAGCACATAACACGTAAGCATAATATTTAGATGCAAAATCCTATAGAAAGCAGTGAAACAAATAAGCACATAAGCACGCAAAAAGCACCTAAGCCCTAAAAAATGGCCAAAAGTTAAAAATGGGTTTAAAGCCCTAAAAAATGAATTTATAACCCAAAACTTGGCGAAAAGAGCATTCAAGAGGTGAAATGACCATTTTACCCTTATATTAACGAAATATATAGAAAAATAGCTATTGGCATCGAAAAATTACTAAAAATTAAAAATAAGCTTAAAACCCTAGAAAATGAATTTAAGACTCAAAAAATTGGTGAAAAATGCGTTTAGGGTGTGAAATGACTATTTTGCCTTTGAACTTAGTATTTACAGAAAAATAGAAGTTGGTTTTGAAAAATTACCAAAATTAAAAATAGGATTAAAAACCTGAAAAGTGAATTTAGAACCCAAAAAAGGGCAAAAATAGTATTGGGTAACGAAATGACCATTTTGCCTTTGAACTGACAAAATTTATGAAAAATAGTTATTAATTTAAAAAACCACAAAAAATTGATAAACATGTATGAACATATAAAATATGTCTTTAGAACCCTCAAAAAATAACAAGAATATTTACGTACTTAAACTCACTATTTTTGACCTTTGGAATAATTAACTTTGCCCTTTTTGTTCAAATATCAGAATTTGACCCAAAAAATATAAAGAATACCCCTAATGTTGGAAAAATAAATGGTGTGTCAAAATTTGGTGTCTGCAACAACAACAAAGGATGATCAAGGGCTTGCCTAAACACTTGGGACACACCTCAAAGTATTAATGACAAAGGTGAAAAGGGGTAGCTTGAAACTAGGAGAGAAAACTCTCAATTTCTTGAATAATTTTTTAACAAAGGTTGTGAATTGTGATACATAATATTGTATTTATACATAGACAACGAACCAAAATCTTGACACTTGAAAATCGCTAAACAGGACTAAATTACATTACAAAAACACTAGTCAAAACTCAACACCGCCTATGACTAAAAGTGATCCACGGGTGGCAGTGAACAGTGACCCACTATTCTCTGAATCTGAGGATTGCAATTTGCTTCTAGAAGTTGATCCATGGATGGATTTGTAGGTGGATGTTTGCGGTTCTCTGCACACGCGAATCACACAAAGCTCCTAGAACCTGATCCGCGAGTGGGGGCTAATGGTGACCCGCAGATGGGGACTTGCGAATTGCTAAAAAATTTTGTTTTTCAGCTATTTCAAAATCTTCAAATTGGCCGTTTCCATCCACCTGAATCATGCAATATTTCCCATATCTTTTAAGCTTCAATTCTTCAAGATCTTGATTTATTAAATTGAAAATGACTTTCTCTAATGTTCCATTTGAGCCAAGAAGATAAATTGGAACTTGTAAATGCTCTTCATGAATCCCATGAGTTCCAATGTTGAATTGAGCACAAAGAATCACTTGAAATAGTGTCTTGATCCTCATAACTTGGCTATTTGACATCAAATTGATTGGGGACCAAATTTGATCACATTGAGCTCCTTGAGAGGTTTTGATGTCCGCATCAATGAGAAATTAGACTACAATAGCTGGCCATTGGGGTAAAAGTTGTGGTGAACAATAGTTTTACTATCACGTGTTTAGATATTTGTGCTAAAAAAACGTTAATTACATGATCGAAAAATTGTAGACGGAAAAATATAATAAAAAGGTTACTTATGTAGAAGGAAAAATTGACTTGTAAATATATTAAATTTAAAAGACAAATATTAACAATTATTTTCTTCAAACTAGCTTCATCAAGGCTCAACCGTTCAAGTTCTTGAGATAGTGTGAGCTTTCATCTACAATAAAAAGTGGAGGCCAAGGATAGTGAGGAATGAATTCATATACTAAATTATGATAAAGTAAGAATTAGTTGCAAAAATTAATACGTAAAAAATAGAAAGAAGATACAGTAACTAGATTGCCAAATTTAAGAAATTGAATTCTATCTAATTTCGAACTAAGAATTGAAAATTCAATAATTGGCATTGCGGAAATCTATGTTTTTGTGAATAAATATCAGTATACAAGAAATTTTTGCCAGAATACTATTCCTCCTTTGAGGATGGTTTGAATTGGAGGACTTGAACTTCAAAATATAAAAGAAATGATAAATGATATTGCCTGGCAAGGATAGAGGACTTGGATCCCATCCTATTTATTAAAAATTTTCAAAAAATGCCAAGTATGACGGTCAAATTTGGTATTTGGATGGGTTGTAGAGATTGGGTTGGTGAGGACAGCCCAACATCGTCACTAAATGCCTACAAGACAAAAAAAACTTAGAAGCCCAGGGGATTTTGCCCCCAATTAGCCTCCAATGCTTAAGTTAGTAGGAGCTCTGATATTGGTCCATTTATACATGTTTTAGACGGTCTAAGTAGTAGTTTTAGTATCGTTTCTAGGGTTTTAGACTATATTTTTTGGTCAATTCATTCATTTTCTAGTCACTTCCACTTGAAGTTTACATTGGAGCATAATTGAGCCATATACTTGTACTTACCCTATCATTTTGCAAGTAAAAGTATGAAGCATTGGAGGGCCAGCAGGAATGAAGCAATGGCCAAGAAAAATTAAAAGTTGAAAGGGTGATTTTGATGCAAAAAGGCAAAACCACGGATCAATTGGAAAAAAAGGCGCTCGGATTCTTGCGCAATTTACAAGCATAAATCAAAGCGCGTGATCAACCTCCCGTATGTGGTGTCGCGGTTTCCCTCCAAAAGCCAAATGTGGATAGAACCATGAGAGCTCTTGTGCGACACTACAAAGAAGAAAAGCTATGTGACCAACCGAGCACGATTTTCTATCGGGTTGGTCTGCAATTTCTACAAAATTTGGAGAAACTGAGGGAAAGTAAAGGGAGAAACCGTGCGTGGTTTCTCAACAGAATCTGTAATGAATTTAGTATCTTGGATTGGCTTTAGGGTGGATTATTCACTTCTTTAGTTGCTTCTTAGGATTCTTTAGCAGATATAGAGAGAAAATAAGGCATTGGGAGAGCAAGATAGAGAATAAGAGCAAGCAAAGACCTCAAGTGGCAAGAGGGGGGTTTGAATCATGATCAATCTAAGGGATTCTTCATCAATCTTCAATTGGAGTTGCAGGGAGATTCACCACAAATGAGTTTTCTAGTTTCTAATTTGTTGATTGTTGTATTTTCCTTAGACTATATGGAGTATAATCTTAGAAGTTTGGATGGAGTGAACCCTAGTATGGAATTTGTGGATTAGTAAAATTTCCTTTCTTAAATTAGGTTTATTTATGAAATTCATGTTTAATTGGATTGGGATTTGCATGCATCTTGATCCAATTTCTGATTGTTGTATAGGTTGATTGAGAAATTTCTCATATGAACTAGATCATTTCATAAATAATGAGAAATTGAATGAATCACTAGAGATAGGATTCCATGAATTCTTCGTAGGTTGGGTTTTATGTTAAGAGCTTAACCAAATGTCAACAAGTCATATCTCTTGCATCTACTTAGGGTGCCAATAGAGGAGAGATCCCTATTAACCAACAGAGAGATAGGGGTTTTATTCTCGAGAGAGGTTTAAACCTAATTGAGGGGTTAAAGGGTTCAATTCAACGGGGTAATTGTCCAATTAATCCATAATTCATTCCATTTATGAAGTATTAGGGAACACCTTATCTAGACTTCACTTTGTGATCTTGTTATTTTCTCTCTCTTCTCAATCTCATTTGTCTTCCCATTTAGCTATTTTAGTAGTTTTAAGCAAGATTCCATCTTAATTTCACATTTATTGGTTGGCTAAATAATATACAGTGGAAGTAATTCTAGTACTCGCAATTCTTGAGAAAGCGATATTCAGTGCCTTCATATACTGTGCTACAAGAATGATATGTGCAATTGTCTAGAGCCTCCTTGGTATAGTTAAAGAAGGAAACACACATCAAGCTCGAATGATGCCTTGAAAATGAAAGAGTCAGGAGCAAAAAGACTTACATGCTTATGGACTCTGTTGATTCAAGTGGGAATAAGAGTTAGAAAAAAGCAAGACTGAAGGGGTTGTGACCCATATTATTGCATTTGAAGAATTGACGTTTGTAGCTTGTTACATTGGGTGGCTGTGTCAGCTATAGGTATATTTTCTTGTGTCAGGCAACACCAATCGCAACTTTCTATGCTCTTGTCGTATCATGTCAATGATTCTTTGCATAAATTACCAAGAGTCCCCATCATAGTGTTTTTGTCAGGCTCTTTGGATAGAGAGCGGCCTTTTTTGGTTCTTATCACCCGTAGTGATTATAGGGATAACACAACTGAGGCTGAGCTAAAGGACGTCAAGATCTGAATAGAAGTTGTTGTAAACCAAGTGATAGTGAGACCCGAGTCTTGGGCTCAGATAGTGCAGTGACTGAGCTTACGTTCTGAGCCCACTGGGACAGTACGTGATAAGTGAGCCTGTTGGGAGCATGGGCTTGAGCTAACTAGGCTTTTATTCTTGGGCTATCCAGCGAAAGATGTATCTAAAGACAGAGCAGTAATAGGCCATCCAAATTGGCTTCCACACTTGCCCCCTACATCGGGCAAGATGATAGTGTGTGGTAGCCATCATTTCTTGAGCTCTCATTCCTCTTGAAGAGGCGTGAGTTACAAGTCATAACCTCAATCGATAGCGGTTGTAGAAGACTGAAAAGTCACCACATTTTTAGGGAAACTTAACCCTGAATTCATTGAATTTGTAGTGACAAAATTAATGACGCCCACGTTTTCAGGACTATTATTTCTAATGCCCCAACTTCTTCTATAAATATAGAAGGGTTCTTTCTTCAACCTTAAATGAAAATTTCATGTGAAGGTGAAAGAGTCAAATTCTTGCCAGTGACATTTTATTAGCAAGTTGTCATCTAAGTTGTGGTTTCTTTTTCCACAAGGATCATTGAAAGATGCCTCATCAAGAAAGCTTTGTATTTTTCATTACGTTAGGTCCATTTGAATTGGACGTTAGTCTACCAATGTAGCCTGGCAGACAGTGAAGGGTTCTCCTAGTTTGCCCGACCTCGCAATAGGCAGGGACTGATAAGTGTCTATTTTGTATATTTATTAATCTGTCTAGATTACTATTTTAGACTAGTTTTTAGGGTTTAAATGATAAACAATGATCATCTTTATGTCTATTTTTTCAATCTTTAGTTTGGTAGCTAAAAGTGCAAATGAGTAGTTTAATATGCAATTTATTGTGTTTTGTAGTTTTTAGCTATAACGATCATCAATTTAGATCAATTGAAATGCATTTGAATACTATTTGGAAGTAATTTGAAGTTGATGAAAAGTGAAAAATAAAAAGGACCCAAGGTGTGGCATGAAGAAGTTATAGTAGAAGAAGAATTAGTGAGGAAAGGGTTTGATTGCACCAATATGTTTCGGTGTTATGGAGATAACTTGAGTTAGAGATATCGGATGGAGATGATTCTGGATATATTTTGAAGGTAGGATGATCTCTACAATTTTTATGAAGACATCAACGTTTGATTCTCACATTTGTAATGTCAAATTTCCCAATTACTAAAGTATTCTTGTGCAGTGATGCTCTGTCGACCACATTTCGATTTTTTGGCCATATCTTTGCGTATAAGACTCCAAATGACCTAATTCTTATACTCCTAGAAAGCTAACTCAAAAGATTATAACTTTTATGTTTGATAAATAACTGATTTGAAGAACTTTTGGTCTCAAATCATCTTTGTTTTGATGATCAACAAACTAATAATCATTTATACTAATGTTTCATCAAGCTAAATTTGCAAAAAACTAGAAAATGACATTGCAGTGTTGAAGCGGACTAGGTACCGGATGCATCAGAGAATGATGCGGACGTCCGGTTAATTTCTAGTAGCTATGCAAACGAGCAAGTGGACGAAAGTGCGGACGTCCGAATAGTTAAAAAATTCAACTTACAAAAATTTCAGAAACCATGCAGACGAAGTACCGGACGAGCATCCAGACGCTAAAGCGGACGTCCTGATGGGGACCGGACGATGATAGCAGACGTCCAGTCTTTGATTTTACTGAGTAACGGCTAGTTCGACAGAAAAATCGTATTTGACCGTTGGAGTCATTTTCAACATAATTTTCACCCCTATAAATATCAAAATGTATAGAAATGAAAATGAATTTTTGTCTATATTTATTACAAGT
This sequence comes from Mitragyna speciosa, assembly GCA_024721245.1. Classification (NCBI taxonomy): domain Eukaryota; kingdom Viridiplantae; phylum Streptophyta; class Magnoliopsida; order Gentianales; family Rubiaceae; genus Mitragyna; species Mitragyna speciosa. The sequence goes on along the minus strand of CM045566.1, from coordinate 21,348,816 downwards.
ATTTAAGAGTGATTTTAGTGAAAAATACTCTCCTTTTGGTTCTTTATTGTAATAGTTTGTGAGGTAAGAGGTTGGCATTATGTACTATCAATTGTCGTGTGAGAGTAATTCAGTTGTAGCTTTGAGAGGGTTGATTGGAGAATTGTAAAACTTTTTGGCATAACTTGTAAGGGCTTAGTGTGAGCAAAGAAGGTGTCTTTGGCTCAACTAGAGTTAGGATAGTTAGTGCAAGAAGTAATCCTTCTTTTGTACAATTGGTTTTGCTTCACCAAATTGAAGAAGCCTCTAGTGGATTGAAACTCCATGTAAGTGAATTTGGAAGTGGACGTAGGTACCGAGTTTAGTACCGAACCACTATAAATCGCTTGTATTCTTCTCCTTTATCTTTTTACATTTTTTGTTCATTTAACTTGCACATTCGTTATATTTGTTTCACTTTATATTGCAAGTTTTTATTGGGTAGATATTATGATTTCTCTCTTAGAATTCTTTTTGACAACCTAATTCACCCTCTCTCTTAGGTTGCACCAAGGGCCAACATGATTCCACATAACTAGAGAGAAACTACAGTAACAATCCATCTGTAGATATTAGTCAGAAGCTTTTTCATTCTGGTCGCTGTTTCCCGTCCACGGGAACATTGTGACAACTGATTTTTTTTACAAGGCGGGATATCTCCTACAAAACGAGCCCAACACTTTATGAGTCCAATTTTAGACATTCTCATTGTAATTTTTAGATTAGGAGACTCTATATATTAAAGGTTTTATCTCTTAGAGGAAAACTCAACCACTTTTACACCACACGTATACCTAAAGAGAGAGTAGAATAGAGATTAGTGAGGGTCTCTCTTAGAGAGGTTTTCTCTCTTTGAGAAAGCCATCCTTATAGATTAGGAAATCTTTCTATAGAATAGCGATATTTGGTGGATTCTTGTGTACATATCAAGATTGGAAGGAGAATAGAAGAATTGAAACTTGTTTATCAATCAATAAGTTTTCCTTATTCTATTTTTATCTTCTTCATGATTATTATGGATTTGTTTATTAAAGTTTTGATCTTTTATTTGAAATCCATCATGGGCATGTGCTAAGTTGTTAATCTGGAGTTAGATAAAATTATTGAACTCATGCATATGATTTGTTTGTGATTATTCATGCTATCTTACTTTTGTTTATTCTCTATTTTGGTTTATATGGATTTGTAGTTGCTTGATCACCAACTCTGAATTATTAACTGTTATTACGCAAAGAAAGTTGGTAATAATAATAGAAAGGGAATAATTGAAATCTAGATTACATGTCACACGAGAGTAGTGGTGCTCCTATGTGGGTCAATTAGGCAATTCATGTGGCTAATGAATCAATACTTATATCTTTACCATGAGAGTAGAAAAGAAATAGTAGGGAGGTAATCATTAACTTGTCACAAGAGTAAAAGTTAAGTATAATTGGGATTGGACCCTAAACAAGACAAGAGCCAATAGCATGAGTTAATCCCTTCATTTATATATATGGTCATTAATTAACTCTATTCGTTAGAGTTTTAAGATTTTGAGTTTCCTCTAGATATTGTTACTGTAAGGTAATAGGGGAGTAACGCAGCGGAAAATTTAAAAATTTATTACCTTAGCCATGGATCTCTTTGATGTAATCTATACGATTAAAGGGTGTTTAGCACAAATACCTCAAGCATAGAAGGTTTCTATGCTTCAAAGGGCAAGATCCTATTCGATGAAGGTGTTGATCTACCATGAAAAGCCCTCCAAGTGTCGAGCCTCCAACGGTATCCACACGAACATGATCTTTAGGAACCTTTGGACTTGCTTGCCTTGCCTTTTGAGTGCTAGCTCCCTTGAATGATACATGAAGAACACAAGAAGAAGAAAGAAGTTGAAACCCTAACAATTAGGGATGGAGGTGTGGCATTTTTCTTGGAGAGAAAAACGCCACCAAGCTCTCAATTTTTCTCTCTCTAAATTTTGTGTTATGTTTCATCAATCTTTCAAGAGTCAAGGCATGGACTTATTTATAGATGTAGTATCCTAGTCTTTAAGGAAACAAGAGCAATTGGAAACCAAGAAGGTTTAGGAAGCTTACCTTAAGCTAATCCTATTCCTTTAGGAAACCTATTCCAAAAGGAAACCAAATAGCTTCTTAATTCCTTTTAGGAAACTAATTTCCATCAAGACTTAGAATATTTATAATTAAGTCCTTTAAGTTAATTTATCGCATAAATTAACCCCATAAGTATCTTATACTTATCTTAATAACAATTTAACCCAAAGACCATGTTCTTATTGTGTGTGACCCATTAGGTTCCATTCACGTTGGTAATAAGTACAAATTATAACTCTTTAATTAATTAATTAAGAGCCAGATAAATTAACACTTTAATTTATCATTAATTCCTAATTAATTAATTTGCACTTATAGATCATGAGTGGCGTCTAGCAATGCATCATGACCACCCAAGTGAATAGGAAAGTCATATGGTAGACTACACCTATCAATGACAATGTTATCGTGTAATTAATATCCTTTCACCACACTATATCCCAATTAGTCTAAGAGTGTAGTGCGCACTCTTTAAATGACTAATTAATGATTTCTTGTTCCCGAAATATAACTTTCATAAAAGTATAACCTTGAAACTCTTTCAAGTCATACTTTCACTTTTGCGCAAAAGATTCTTTAAGTCATATTTCAACAAGTGGCCAATCCGGGATATACTCTCCTATAATAAGGAGTGGTGAATCCTATATCGATTACTCACTATCCTTCCATGCTTCATACTATACCCAATCTCTACCGTATGGGCTACTCTTTTACGAGCACCGAGCAATAGAGTCAAAGCATAGCAATCCACACTCAAGATACTATGGTAATCTCAAGTCTAAGGATCACTTACACCATTGCCATTAAGAGTATAATTCATAAGCACTATGAATAGTAACTCTTGGCGGATCAATCCAATGAACTTGTTCTCTAACAAGCATCCACATACCAGCTTAGGTGTCGCACACCATAGTTGACGAGTTCAACTACTACTTACCATAAGTAGAGGCAAAGTATGTGCTAGTCTTCCCATATTAATGATGTCCAATCTCATTAATACTACGACTAGGGATATTTAAGAATATAACTTAATGTGTAATAAGAGTCTCATCATTGTAACTCTTACAATCTCTTATACACAGTTAATATTCTATGGACTTCATCAAATAAACTAGTAATATAAATAACAAGTATTAAATGACAAAGAAAATGCCACATATATAAGTATAACACGAAATAAGCGTAATAAAAATCCCAAAAATCAACTTGGTTTTAGGGCATACACTAACAAACTCCCACTTGCACTAAAACCAATCACCTATAGGTTTTAGGCCATGAGCATGACTATCATGCTTATTCTGGGACAAGTCCATGGTGAAAGGATTAGTGGCACTTACATTGTGGGAACTTCCTCTATCTTTTCATCATTTGTACCAAACTATTTCCATAAATAGATGGTGGCACCTAAATACACTTTAGGATCATGGATGAGACTTTAGTTCCTTAATTAAATGATGGCTCAATTGTTTCATAAAACAATGGAAGGAACTATTCTTTATCTAACAAAGAATCCCTTGATCAATAGTAACTTCTAAAGCTACCATGTACTCGCCTTTGTTGTAGAATATGTTGTAGTATCTATCATAAAACGCTTTTATCTACTACAGTTCAACGTGAACACCAATTCATCTCATGATTTTCTTATCATCCCTATTGGATTAAAAGTTTGTATCTTTAAATCCACACACTTCCTAAGTGTGATCTCCATAGTCAAGAATAGTCTTTTAGTGCTACTCGAGTACTTAAGAATATTCTTTGATAACCATCTAGTGACACTCACCAGAATTGCTCGTAACACTTAAAGCCAGAAGACATCGGGTCTCATACATAGGATAGCATATACAATAGAACCTATTGCAAAAGCATATGGGATCTATTAATGCTATCAACCTCAATAAGTGTCAAAGACACATGTCTCTCAGAAGAGTAATCTCCTATCACATAGGTAAAACCCCTTCTTCGATTACACTATGCTAAACCCTTTAGCATCTAGCCTATGTACTTGGATCTAATGAGACCAAGCAACCTCTTGGATCTATCTATATAGATCTTAATTTCCAAATTAGAGATCGCCTCTCTTAGATTAAGAAATTCTTGGATAACCATATCTTTACCTTTAAAGTATGTTGTTTCCATCAACGATATGTCATCCACATATAGTATCAAGAAAATAACAATGCTCCCACTCAACTTTACATTTACACAAAGCTTGTCTTTGTTTTTAAGAAAATCAAACTCTTTGATTATCTTATCAAAACAAATGCTCCAACACCTTGACATTTGCAGGAGTCCACAAATGGACCCTAGAAGCTTGCGTATCCAATGACTATCAATGGAGGTGAAGGCCCAAGGGATGTGTCATATACATACCTTTTAATTCCCGTTAAGGGATGAAGTCTTCATATCCATTTGTCATAGCCATAAAAGCAGCTATTGCAAGTAAAATCTTAAATGGATTTAAGCATGGCTATTGGTGAAATGGTTTCTTTCAAAGTCAAGCCTTTGAATTGAATCCTTTTTCCATTAACCTTGCTTTATAGGTAACTACGTTACCATCCATGTCAGTTTTTCTCATAAAGATCTACTTGCACCTTATGGGTTTTATCCCTTTAGGTGACTCGAGCAAGGTCTACACCTTGTTCTTGTACATGGAATCCATTTTGGATTTTATGGCATCTTGCCACGTCAAGGAGTCTACATTAGACAAAGCCTCTTCGTGACTTGGTAGGTTTGTCATCATATATGACTAGTACATTATTGCTCTTGCTAATGAGAAATCTATATATCTCATACGTGAGAAATCTGTATTTCTCAAGAGTATAACACACTCTACCAATCTTTTGAAGATTTTGTGCACTTTGAACTTCCGTTGCGCCTCATCAACATGTGGCATAAGCTCTAGTTCCAACTTATTGATTTTTGTCAATTCATGGTCCTTGAACCTTTTCAAGTTCTATCTTGCTCCCACTGTCTCTTTTAAGAATAACTATTTTTCTAGAAAAAGACATTTCTTGAGACAAACATTTTGCTCAGGGGATTATAGAAGTGGTGTCCATTGTTTTCACAAGGATACCCCACAAATAGACATTTGTCGAAACATGATTGAGTGTATAGGAGTTGGCATCTAAGACAAGAACCCCTAAAATGAGGTTAGGAATTGTAGTATGGTTCATCATAGTTTGCACCATATCTCATAGGGTACAACTTCTCCTCTTTCACACATCATCAACAATGGTGTGTCAAGTGGAGACATTGACAAAGAATCACATTCTTCTTTAATTATTTTGAAACACTTGACATTGAGTATTATCCACATAGGTCAAATCTTACTCTTGTCAACTTGTTTTTCTTACTTCAACTTTGATGACTATGAACATTTCAAAGGCCATGGATGCGTGTATCATATGATACACATAATCATATCCCATATGATCATCCATGAAAGTGATGAAGTATGATAAACATCCTCTAGCATGGATCGACATTGAGCTAAAAACATCTATATGTTAACGTTCTATGAGGATCACTAGCACATTCACCTTTTTCAAATAAAAGGTGTTTTGGTCATCTTTCAAAGTAAATGAGAATCACATGTCTCAAACGATTCATAATTGAATGAGTCCAAGTACACAACTATTATGTAATTTGGAAGTGCGTTTCTCATTCACATGACCAAGTCTATAATGCTAGAAGGATAGTTGTTTCAAAATATAGAGTTTTTGTCTATGTTTGAGAATGGACTTATCAAGGTCTAGGATTTGTAAAACATTGTTTTAGTGATCTAATACCACAAAGAACACCACTACGTAAAAGAACAGTATATATTCTCTTTTGTAATGGTAAATCTTTTCACATTTAATGTGAATTGATTTCATGTTCTTTTGTAAGAATCACATAATAACAATGTTTTAAATTCTAGAACAAGCCCAGTTGGTAAACAGTGTATAAGTCTCTACAACGAGTGTAGCAACTCTTGCTCCATTCATCACATGTAGTTTGACTTTCTCCTTACTTATTATCTACCATGCTTTAAGACCTTGCACATTTTTGCAAATATGGGATCTATATCCGGTATCTTATACCCAATGGTCTTAATTAGTAGATGAATTTATCTCAAACATAAACATACTTAGAAGTAGAAGCTTTACTTAGGCCTCTTCAACCTTCTTAGTATTGAAACGAGCCTTACAATTCCCTTTCCAATAGAATTGGAAACATGTGCCTTTAGACTTGTCCTTTTGATCACACCTTTAAGCTTTGTCATAGCTACTTGGTCTTCTCAAGACCATGCTAGGACTTTCCTTTAACAAGCAATAAAGTGCCCTTTTCTTCCTTGACAGATTACTCCTTAGATATCTCATATCTAATGATCCTAGATTGTGTATCAACAACTCTTTGAGATCCACAATCACAGACAAAAAGTCTATCAATTTGTGCTACTTTTATAGCTTTAGGAATTATAGATGACATTATGATATAAGTAGCAATATCATTATCATCTTTTATGCATCTTGTATGCACATTGTTTCCTAACTATAATTGTCACTATAGGACAAGTGGAAGTGGGTATCAAGGACATAGCCAATTGTGCTTAAGAACTATTCTCAAGTCTTACACTAGTCCAAGAAAATCGTATATGTATGGAGATATAGGGTGATAAGTGTGTTCATGTGTACATGTATTCTACAACAAGTGAAAAGATAGTACAAGTATTTGTTTCATGTTATAATTGCAAACCAAAAATGTGGGCTTCGAATTTATTTGGTTTGCTCCCACTATTTTACTTCAAATCAATAACCCTCAAAATATTGATTCGGAAATCCATTGGAGATTCCTAGTGGGCTAGGATCCCATCTAATCAACTTTGGGTTTGACGGAGGCCAATGCCCCAAAGGTAACTTCGATTAGGTAGATAACTTTTATCAATCACAACTCTTGTGACTCCTAGATTGTTGGGTATCAACTCTTGATATTCACATCTTATGTGTTTCCCAACATTGCCTCAAAAAATATCATAACATTGACGGAGGCCAAACTCGTTATGTATTTTTGTTAAGTCATACCCATTATTCAGAGATCACATCTCATAGCAAGAACATATTCCGAGTAAGGTGACCTTGACGGAGGCCAACGTGTCAACACTTAATAAGAACTCTTCGTTTTTGCTATAATAATGGAAGGCAACTTGTATATATTGACTTAATATCGCCTCAAAAACACCATAGCCTTGATGGAAACCTAACAAATTAAGCATTTTTGTTAAGTCAGACCCATTATTTGGAGATCATATCTCATAGTAAAAACATGCTCTAGGTAAGGTGACCTTGACGGAGGCCAACGTGTCAACACTTAGCAAGAACTATGATTTTTACTACAATAATGGAAGGCTAGTGACTTAATATTTTATTTGAGGGATTTTTATTTTAATTATACAATATATAGTCTCATCATAGCATGTAATTAAAATATATCGACATATAAAATAAAAACATGCATAATAAACCGTGGATGATTATGGACTTAACTAAAATATTTTCCTCGAGCCTTAAGGAAAATATATGGTCAAATTCCTAAGGGATGTGATCAACTCCTTGATGCATTCCTTGGGAGGTCTTCAACTCTTGATGAGCCTCCATGGTTGCTCCTTGGTTCCATCTCCATCTTCTTTGTACATTACACATGTAATTCTATTCTAAACAATTTAGAAAATTAAAACCTAACTCTAACCTACACAATGTACATTACATGTATTGACTAAGAAACCTCGAGTTACATTCGAGGGGAGTTAGGTGAGAAGAGAATTACATGAGAATAATAGAGAAGGCAGGACACGCAGGCCCTATTTTAAAAACCAATATAAGCCAACCATCAAAATTGATAAAAATTCAACCATTCAATCACATTGGTCATAGTCCATAATCATCCACCATGCCATCATAATATTTAACAATTAAATAAATTACTTTATTTAATTCTAGTCATAAATCACATGGTCTAAATTAATTAGATTAATATTCTTGAATTTATTTGTCTCAAAAATAAAGTTATAGAAGGTGTAGGTTTCCAATATTTAACTTTCCAAATATTAACAATTAAAATTGGAAAGTGTTTTGTAGAGAAAATTCTAAAAATTCGCGTTTTCCAAAAAATAGGAAAAATCCCGCTAGAACTCTACCAGCAAATCGTGGGACAAACCGTGCGCGGGTTCATCCGCGGTTTACAAACCGTGGGACAAACCGTGCGCGGTTTCATCCGCGGTTTGTCGACAGAATGTACGGGATTTCAACCGCGGGTCAAAACGCGCGCGAGTTTTCGTGCGGTTTGTGTCCAGAAAATACGATCTTTGAAATTCTTTGGTCTTTTTCAAAACTCTTTTGAATCAAAACATGTTAAAACCCTTTTAGCACGTAAAATAATTTAGAAACCTTGAATACAACCATAAGAACTCATCTTAATTATTTAAAACACTTTTAAACAATTAAGAACTTATCTTAAAAATCAAACTCTTGATTTTTCTAAAACAATTTTGAGACAAATTTCATCAAGAACAAACCATCCATATTTATGACAATTAAATAAACACAAATCATATAGATATAATCAAAGTAGGCTCTGATACCACTGTAAGGTAATAAGGGGAGTAACGCAGCGGAAAATTTAAAAATTTATTACCTTAGCCATGGATCTCTTTGATGTAATCTATACGATTAAAGGGTGTTTAGCACAAATACCTCAAGCATAGAAGGTTTCTATGCTTCAAAGGGCAAGATCCTATTCGATGAAGGTGTTGATCTACCATGAAAAGCCCTCCAAGTGTCGAGCCTCCAACGGTATCCACACGAACATGATCTTTAGGAACCTTTGGGCTTGCTTGCCTTGCCTTTTGAGTGCTAGCTCCCTTGAATGATACATGAAGAACACAAGAAGAAGAAAGAAGTTGAAATCCTAACAATTAGGGATGGAGGTGTGGCGTTTTTCTTGGAGAGAAAAACGCCACCAAGCTCTCAATTTTTCTCTCTCTAAATTTTGTGTTATGTTTCATCAATCTTTCAAGAGTCAAGGCATGGACTTATTTATAGATGTAGTATCCTAGTCTTTAAGGAAACAAGAGCAATTGGAAACCAAGAAGGTTTAGGAAGCTTACCTTAAGCTAATCCTATTCCTTTAGGAAAACCTATTCCAAAAGGAAACCAAATAGCTTCTTAATTCCTTTTAGGAAACTAATTTCCATCAAGACTTAGAATATTTATAATTAAGTCCTTTAAGTTAATTTATCGCATAAATTAACCCCATAAGTATCTTATACTTATCTTAATAACAATTTAACCCAAAGACCATGTTCTTATTGTGTGTGACCCATTAGGTTCCATTCACGTTGGTAATAAGTACAAATTATAACTCTTTAATTAATTAATTAAGAGCCAGATAAATTAACACTTTAATTTATCATTAATTCCTAATTAATTAATTTGCACTTATAGATCATGAGTGGCGTCTAGCAATGCATCATGACCACCCAAGTGAATAGGAAAGTCATATGGTAGACTACACCTATCAATGACAATGTTATCGTGTAATTAATATCCTTTCACCACACTATATCCCAATTAGTCTAAGAGTGTAGTGCGCACTCTTTAAATGACTAATTAATGATTTCTTGTTCCCGAAATATAACTTTCATAAAAGTATAACCTTGAAACTCTTTCAAGTCATACTTTCACTTTTGCGCAAAAGATTCTTTAAGTCATATTTCAACAAGTGGCCAATCCGGGATATACTCTCCTATAATAAGGAGTGGTGAATCCTATATCGATTACTCACTATCCTTCCATGCTTCATACTATACCCAATCTCTACCGTATGGGCTACTCTTTTACGAGCACCGAGCAATAGAGTCAAAGCATAGCAATCCACACTCAAGATACTATGGTAATCTCAAGTCTAAGGATCACTTACACCATTGCCATTAAGAGTATAATTCATAAGCACTATGAATAGTAACTCTTGGCGGATCAATCCAATGAACTTGTTCTCTAACAAGCATCCACATACCAGCTTAGGTGTCGCACACCATAGTTGACGAGTTCAACTACTACTTACCATAAGTAGAGGCAAAGTATGTGCTAGTCTTCCCATATTAATGATGTCCAATCTCATTAATACTACGACTAGGGACATTTAAGAATATAACTTAATGTGTAATAAGAGTCTCATCATTGTAACTCTTACAATCTCTTATACATAGTTAATATTCTATGGACTTCATCAAATAAACTAGTAATATAAATAACAAGTATTAAATGACAAAGAAAATGCCACATATATAAGTATAACACGAAATAAGCGTAATAAAAATCCCAAAAACCAACTTGGTTTTAGGGCATACACTAATAGTTACTCTATAGAGTTGTTAATTTAGTTGTTTACTTTCTACTTTGTCATTCTTATTGTGATTTGGTTGTTTAGATAATAAAGTGAGCAATAAAGCCTTAGTACTTCCAAATCTTTTCCCTGTGGGTTCAACCCTGTTACCCTATGTTACTGCACGATTAGTTCTCTTGCAGACAATATGGTAATTAGGTTATTTAACTTGATAATTGTGTGATTTTGGTTGACTTTAATTGAAATATTTTTTAAACCTAATTACGCCCTATCAGGGCCTTCACCAAAGCTGCCCAAAACCTGATGTTGAAGTTGTTGGGGCTAAAATTGAAAGCCCTTCGTGCATTTCAGCTAACAGGTTTTGGGATCTCTTCTAGTTGAAGCAGCCAAAGCAGTTTGGTGCTGACTCTTCAATCTAAAGACTTTTGTTACAGCTACCTCACCTTTGGGGCTTGTAGGTTTTTCGCTTTCTACTGCCAACCATTAGAGGAAACAAAAGGCCAGACTAGGATAGATCTCCGATGTAATAGATGAGTATCTAGTCTCATATGCTTTATAATCTCTTTTACACTTTATCCGTACTACATCAGTTAAAGACAAATTCTTTTGTATTCTATTTAAAGTTTCTTTGTGAACTTTTTTGCCATGGACATTCCCTATATTCCCAATACTTCTCAGCTTTGATTATAAAATAATTGAGGACTTTGGACTTACGTATCCAAGAAACAAGGACAATTGAGGAATTTTTGCTTTTTAGAAATAATAACATATATATTACTCTGATATGGCCAAAAGTTCTTGAAGAGATCATTTTGAAATAAGATAAAAAATGAACGTAGGATAAAGCCGGGCTTTAGGTATAGCCAGAATAGTATAATGAGGTGAGGTTGAATTAGTATAGCTAAGGCATACATTCGAACAACCGAGATATTAGAGCTGAATTATTAGTTTATGCATACATGATAAGCGTCTTGGCTTTGCTCAAGATTCAAAGCATGCCTAGGGTGCAAAGGACAATATGCTTGCTGTTTGAAAGAGAGCCAAGGCTTTTATGCTGACAGTCCAACTAAGGTAGCTTGGTGGTGGTAGTAGTGGGTCTGACACCATTGGTATTCAAAATATCTCCTATCACATTTTATCATGTCAAACTGGTCCTAGGATAGGAGCCCAGTAACCCTTGGTTACAACCTTATGCTTGGTTTTATTGGCTAAAGGCCTTCAAAAGTAACATCTGGTGAAGCCGAGCTTATTCAAGCTACAATAATATCCTGCCTGGGGTCATGATACTGATCAGGCTGCATGCTCTAATCTATTTATCAAAATACGAGCAATTTTTCTATTTGAATAATGACTCATGCCAGTTACTAGGTAGGCACGTCTTTTCAGTATTACATCCTTCCATGTTCTCCCATTAACTATTAGCCATAATGGCAGGTCTTTCCAATCCAACTGGCGATGGTGGGTCTCTTAACTTTCTTTACAAATATTGAAAAATCACCGACCATTTTTAGTTGTACTTAAAGTTTTTGAAGAAATATTTACTTTTATTCTTCTACCTTTATTTCTTGATAGCTAGTCCTTCTCAATCTTACAAGAGAAAGGCTCTGGAGCCAACAACTTCTAAGGGAGAGGTTTCCTCAGTTATTTATGGGGTGTCTCGCTCAAATGTCAATCGAAATTCTCCTCTACTGATGAACCCCATTGGTGCATCTCTATAGAATTTGCACTCCGTTCCCTCATTGGACCTTTTGATTCTTCTGTCCCTACTTATCAATTCTACACCTACTAAAACTTGGCCATCAACAACCAAGCAGCAAAATATGATGTGGTTAGGGATTAGCTGCTTAAGTCTATATTGCTTCAAGAAGAGATATATGTCCAAGGCTTGACTACCACCAACCTTATCTGTTATTTTTTTATTTCCATGGCCGCGGTATGGAAGTCTTCACCTTATAATTTGTCTTTTGCAATTTATTCTTTGGATCCCCCTGCTGGTACATCTATATTGATTTTTGTTGGATAGCTAAGTCCATTATAAAATGTTTATACAATTTACCAATTAGGGAGTCCATCGTGTGGATATTTTCTTATTAAGTCCTTGAATCTTTCTCGAGCCTCATATAGAAACTCTCTATCGCTTTGGTTAAATTCGATAATGTCCATTCTTAATCTCGCGGTCTTTCCCGGTGGAAAGTATTTGTTCAAAACGGCCTTGAAAAGGTCTGTCCATATTGCAAAGATATTTTGTGGAAATGAATTGAGCCATTGCTTGGCTTTGTTTCAAATGAAAATAATTTTAGCTTTATGGCATCGAAGGCACCACTTTTTTAAACGTATCACATATTTTCAAGAAACTAACCAAGTGAGTGTGAGGATCTTCATTATTATAACCGCCAAATTGATTTTGATGATTCATTTGACAAAGTCCTGACTTAAGTTCAAAATTATTAGTATTAACCGATGACCTTATTATGCTTGTATGTGGTATAGAAAATAGTACTAAATTACACACAAATCAACTAATAAACCTAATCTCCCAACTTTACTACAAGTATACGGGTCAAGTGTAGTATGTAGAGTATTTAGGAAATGTATCCTGTAAGCAACCAAATAACATGCAAGTACCAAGGCTTTATGACTCACTTTATTAACTAAACAACCAAAAATCAAGATTAGAGTTAATAATAAATGAAAGTTCAATATAATAGGTAAATGATAGTAATAACTTGTAGGAATTCAAATATCTAAGATATCTAGAATATATATTCCATCAATGAACCATGAGATGCATGAATGACTTGCTAATTGTTATCTTGTTTTTGTCTCCTTGCCTTCCTTACGGTTCTTTTTATCTTCGAATCAAATGAAAGCACCACCCTTAAGTTCCTATGCATACACCTACAAAAAGAAACAAAATATAAACAAACAAGTAAAGTAAAACAACATTTACAGTAGAAAAGCTTGCATTGGCCCTAATATTGCCTTGATTCCCCAGCAACGGCACCAAAAGCTTGATGTGGTGTAGAAAATAGTAGCAAATTACACACAAAATCAAGTAATAAACCTAATCTCCCAACTTTACCGTAAGTATACGGGTCAAGTGTAGCATGGAGAGTATATAGGTATCGTATCGCATGAGGAATCAAATAACATGCAAGTACCAAGGCTTTATGGCTCACTTTATTATCTAAACAACCAAAAATCAGAATGAGAGTTAATAATAAATGAAAGTTCAATAGAACAGGTAAATGATAATAACAACTTTTTGAAATTCAAGTATCTAAGATATCTAGATTCCACTAATGAACCATGAGATGCATGAATAATTTGTATGCATGAATAACTTGTTAATTGTTGTCTTGCATTTGTTTAGAATCCAATTCCATTTGAGTCATAACTAGTTCTCACTTAAAAATGACAAAGATTTCAACTATTCTCATGATAAAATCTTGTGAAAACATGAATTGCAATGATTCACTTAAACTTTCATTATTCACATATGAATAACTTAAGCATTACTTGTTCATTTTCCATTGTTAAATGCATTTCTCAATGTCATATAACAACTAGATGACTTGTTTAAGTTGGCCGTGCAAAAACAAGTGTCAAAACTTGAACAAGTAAACAAACAAATGCAAGCTTAGCAAGTTGAGATAATTTAAGTCATGCTTTTGGATTTGTTAGCTTCATCTATATTCTAGATGAAGCCTTTAGTGAATCATGACTAATAAAACAACAAAAAGCTCAACTAAAACACAAGAATTGATGCTTCAACTATGAAAATAAAAGATAGAGTTGAGAAAGCCTTATGGACAAGTCTTCAACTTCTATTTCTTTTTCAAAATGTTGAAGTACAAGAAGTTAAGTATATGAAGGTCACTATTCTATTGGAATTTATAATTCTATTAATTCTCTCCAACTATACTAACTAATGCTAACAACATGGGATTCTAAGGGATGATAAACATCGTATAAATTACTCCTATTTATAGACAAATGATCTTCAAGTTATTTTCCAATTTGCAATTACATTCAAAGCATTGAAATGATGAGATTTGCATTGAGATTCCAAATAGACATAAAAGTCTTCAATTGTGTGCTTAATGCAATCTCTAATTGCAAAAACCCTGTCTTCTCAAGAAATGCCTACAGAAACCAGTTGCAAAATGGATGCAAGTTACAACGCTAAAAAATTCACGCCGACCTGACTATCTGCGAGTGTGATCCACGGGTAACTGACCAGCGGATCACCAATTTTGGGGCCCTGCTTGATTTTCTAAATTTTTCTGAGTTGGCTTCCATGTGTGTAGGCATTTTTCACGTATTTTTATGCATTTTTTTTTGTAGAATTAGTTCTCCGAAATAATTGCACAATTTATTCTTCAAGTACTCTAGCAAGTGATTCATCCAACTCAATCTATTGAATCACCTTTGATTTTGATTCACCTTAAATCCAATTGATCCAAATTGAGTTTAAGTATAATGAACCTACAAAATTGTGCAAGAATTGTGTATTAATTTGCTCAAAATAACAATTTCGCCTCAAAACTCTAATTTTTGGATAAAAACCCTAATTCTAGAAAAAGTTAAAAAATGAGTCGTTTGCATCTAAAATTACTATCATAATACTAAAATCACACCAAAAACATATAATAAAACATATAATAATATTGATAAATTTATTACTTGTCAAGGTAGTCGGCCTAACTTCAACAAGAGGAAGTGATCCAAACCTAATAGCATATAGCATAAAGGTTTCTTGAACTTCGTCAATAAGCTCTCCAACTTCTAAAGGTTTTGATGAACCAGAGCCGATGTTGGTTTTGTGTGCAGTTGCTTTGTCCTCCTCAAGCAGGATTTTTCTTTATTTAGCCAACTTCATGACCTTATCTTTAAAAATAAAGCATTTTTTAATAGGACGCCAACTAAACAGTGATACTTGCAATAGTATCATTCCTTTTTCCTTCCTTTGATCTCTTCATTTTGGGCAGTGTAATCAGATTCAACTTCAACAGACATTAAATATGTCAGGGACATAAGAATCAAGACAAGAATATTCCTTTTCTTGCATGTCCTTAAGGGTTGATTGCTTCTTCATTTATTCTTGATGAACCTTACCCTTCTCATCTTTCTTCTTTGTTGCTTTAGAGACGATCTTGAAGGGTGCCACATTTGCGGTTAGCGACTCCTTCTTTTCACCTTTGACAGGAGGCTTACATACTTTCTTTATTTCTTACTTCTCCTTGGCTTTCTGAGAACCAAGCACAGGCGGCTCTACCCTCCAAGGTTGATCTCTATATTATGAGCCTTTATTATTAATTTATCAAAGATGTTTAGTTGTATCCCTTGTAGGATATAACAGAGCCCCCAGTGTATGCCTTGAATATGCATCACAATAGTAGATGACTTAGAAAGTTGATCTTTGCTATTAAAACTCAGAGTCCACCAATGGTCAATGTAGTCAACAATAGGTTTGTCATTCTACTAACGAGCATTTAAAAGTTTGGTCATGTTGACAGTTCGTCTTGTGATATAGAATTGATTCAAGAATTCTTGCTCTAGTTGTTCCCAACTATCAATAGAGCCAGTTCAAGATCAGTAGGTTAGTCAAAAGCGCTGTCTATCAATGAATGCACAAACTGTTTGACTCGTAGATCTCCATCAGTTCAAACATTGTTACATGTCTCTATAAAATACGTGAGATGTTGTTTAGGATTTCCTTACCATAAAACTGCTAAAATTTGGGAGGCCAATATTCAAAAGCATCTTCGGGCTTCAACTCTTGCAGTGTATGGTTTGGTTTAACTATGGGATAACTTTGAATTTCCATCAAACTTGTCTTTGATTGTCCCCTTAATGAACTCCTTAAGGTGATCGATGTTGATGGTTCCATCGGGAGAAATTGACACATTCTTTATCACATTTGATTTTGAAGGCTCCTTCACCTTGGAAGAAGTCTCGGCATCATCATATGGTTTCAGTTTGCTTCGTATCATCATTCTCGATCTTATCTATCAATTTGACAATTTTTGTATCTTAACTTTGCATGTGCTGAACAAGCTCTTTAACAAGTTTTGTCATGTGGGCAAGTTGCTCATCTATAATTGTGGCATTTGGTCATCATGACAGGCATTAATCACCATAGGATTTGTTAAATGGCCCATACCAGCAACATATGCAACACGAGCACAATGATCACCATTCTTTGTTGGTAGGATGGCAGATGTCTCTGCCATAATAGCAGCAGCAACAGCGACAACAGTATCCTCTGTAGCCTTTTTGCCAACACCTTCATTTTGCTCCTTGTATTGCCCAAACATATTGCACCTTTCGACTTGCAAGAGCATAGGATAATGAATCTTCACAGCAACTTCAAAGTGAACAGCGTGAGAACTTGTTTTGCTTGAATCCAACTTCTTAGAAAGAAAAGATGATCCCACTGAGCTTGCCAAAATTTGTATACACAAATTTCGTGTTTGCAAAGAGAAGACAAGAAAAATATTGAACAAATTAAAATTTTATTAATTTACAAATGAGAGTTATAATCTTCGGATGAATTTCCTTATAAATGAAATATCCTCTTATTCTCCTTTTCGAAAATTTTAATTCAAGGGTCAAAAGACTTGTTCTTAAATTAAAAATCTGGCGTTTTCTACAGTTTGACATAAAGAATAGTTTATTTGATGACGGTCCTCAAACACTTGAAACTTTGATCTCCAAGCCTTCAAATGAACAAGGAGATTTGGAATTTAGAATTTGGATTTGAGTGACTTGAGAAGTTTGAGGTTTAAGAGAGAAAAATCACTTAAGAGATTTTAGATTTTTTCTTTGAATTTTGGAATTTGAGCGTGAATGTACATCTGACTTGAGAGAATAGAGCCATTTTTTTAAAAAAATTTGATAAGTAATTGGCTTAAAATCAACCCTCTAGAATATTCCACCATTTGGGATACTTGCAATTTTATAAAGCTCGCTTAAATTGAGCTTAATAAGCGGGTTGACCCAAGTAGTTCAATAAAGATTAATTAAATTAATCCACTTTAATTTAAATGGACTTTGTACCTTAGTTTAATTTACAGTCCAATTATAATCATCCAATGTATAAGCCCAAACATGAATGGACTTATAATTAATTTTATTTAATTAATCAAGGTCAATATATTCTAATTTAATCTTGACTAAATTAATTAAAATAACATTTTATTATCTACGCTGAGTGTGTTAGGTTAGGGAGTGTGTTAGTATAGGTCATAATTGGAACCTCACCTCAAACTGTGTGTGGCAAATTTGAGAGCCTCACCTCAATTGTATGTAGCAAAAAATTTTCATCTATTGGACGTTGTACTAAAAAAATGATATTTAGAAATATCGCAAAATTAGAAGTCTATTCACTCCTACCAATATTTGTTTTAAGAAATATTTTGATTGTCACATCTATGAATGATCTCTGCTCCTTGAATGTTAAAGGCAGTCTAAATTGTACTTAGAAAAATTAGAATGTTTAAAGTCAAAAGAATTTTGAGCTGTTAAACTCGATTATATTAATGAGGATAAAATAAATGAATTAGTTTGAAATGAATATTTACGTTCATTAACTAAACCAATTTGTGCATCTTATCTCATATGTAATATACTCGAGAAAAGGTTGTATCACGTTGAGTTTTACCTATTTTTTTACTTCCCCAAGGGCTTCAAGAAATAAAAAAAAAAAGAAAAAGAAAAACAAACCAGCAGCATTCACTTGTTAGAAAGGTTTCAACTTGACTTGGGGCCCATGCGTTCGATTAAAAATTTCCACGCACACACAACACGGAGTAATGGCCCATGGAGTGGTTAATAATAATCTCTCTCTCTCTCTCTCTCTCTCTCTCTCTGTGGATTCGCATACAGAAACAGAATGGCCAACCATTCCAGATAAGTAGATCTCCTTTGAAAAGACAAATCTCATACGTGTCAATCCCCTATTTCGTCGTAGAATTCTCCCTCAAAACGGCTTCCTCCCTTTCTTGCCTTGGTCGCTGAAAAACCCACAAAAAAAAAAAAAAAAGGAAAAAGGAGATCCACTTTTTAGTCATAGATTTTGAGCGCAAGCCCAGCCATTTTCCTCACTCCATCAAACTGCTAAAAGAACTCAAACTTCAAAAATCCCTCCAGAACTGAGCAAAAAAAGGCAAAATAAGAAACATAGTTATGGCAACAGCATCTTCTTTGGGCTCATCAACTCTACTTCAATCACAAATTTCTAGCCTTGGTGGGGGCCTTAAGCTTCAGAATCCTTGTCTCTCCAATCCCAATTTACCAACTTTCACCAAGTAAATTTTCTTGTCTTTTTTTTAAGTAATTCTTTTCTTTGATTTTTATCTTAATTTTTATATGTTGTTGTCTTGTTAATTTTCTTTGGGTTTTGTTTCTGTTTCATTTTGAAGGTCAAAGTTTCAATCTTTCTTTGTCTTTCTTTCATTTGAGAAAATAAATTAAGTGGATAGGGCCTTCATAAATGACGTTGATTGTTAGTTTTGTATGCATAAAAGTTGGTTATCATCTCTACATATTATGGCTTTGGCTATGGTGGTTTGTGCCATATTAATTGCTAGGTTCAAATTCGAAAATATGATTACAGAAACAATGAGCTGTCTTAGTAGTTTCGTTCTACATAATTCAGCTCCCTTTCATTTCGAAGAAGGTGAAGCTTAGTAATAATCAGGTTTGCAATTATTTTTTATCGAACTTTTAGCTTAGTGACTGGTGAACAAATTTGGTAAGAGTTGGATGATTGGTGCTTAGGAATCTTACATCGAGTTGGAGTTCACATGTTGTAGGTAAGAATGGTGAAACACTTGTCGAAATGGCATGATTTTTGCTGCATTGCTTATGTATCTAGACATACTCAAATATCTATGTGGTCTCAAGATATATCATCATCTTAATGAATTCTGGCTGATTTATAATTTTATACAAACGATCAAGCAACTTCTATAGGCCTTATTTCATGCAAAATATATTTCTAGTTTCCAGAAAATCTGGCTCTTGAGGTATTTTTCTTATTCCATTGTTGATAAGTTGTTGTCTTCAAAAGAGAACATGACCTTTCCTGTATCTAAGGACCAAATTCGTATCAGTAACTGATGAATAAATTAGACATCTTTTTTGTACACTCCCCTTTGAATGAACATAATGGACACATCTTAGTTGGCAGCTCTACTTTCTGTGCTCTTTCCACCGAAAATTGCTTGTATTATCTTTCCCTGGAAGTGTCTGTCTCTGTGTGATAGATAAAGTCTGTTTTAATCCCGCACTCTCCTGTTATGTGTTATTTCTGGTGTAGCAAATTTTGTAACGCAATTTTCTTCTGTTGATTCTTTGCCCTGGTTGGCTGATGAAATAATGGAATTATCATCTTCTGTCTTCTCTTTGTTTTTTCTGGCTAATATTCCAAAAATTTTCATGGACAGCAAAGGATGTGTATGGAGTAACACTACTTGAAGGAATTCTTTTACATTTATTTCACGGTCAGATGTAGATAAAGTTAATTCAAGGACCTTGATTGCTAATTGATGTTTCTTGTATGCATCCAGGAGAAAATCTCAAATTGTCATGAAGGCAACTTCTCGGGTTGACAAGTTCTCAAAAACTGACATAATTGTTTCACCATCTATCCTTTCTGCTAATTTTGCGAAGTTAGGAGAGCAGGTATAATTTGCACTTTCTGATAATTTGAATTGGATAAGTAGCCAACTGTATGAATGCCAATGCCATAGAAAGCATTTGCTAGTTGTCCCTTTAAGTTTGTATAGATTTTGAGTCTTCCACAATATATGCATCTAGGTAAAAGCAGTTGAGGTGGCAGGTTGTGATTGGATTCATGTTGATGTCATGGATGGTCGTTTCGTTCCAAATATAACTATTGGACCTCTAATAGTTGATGCCTTACGCCCCGTCACAGACCTTCCATTGGATGTGCACCTGGTACATCTCATTCTTCAAATGTCAATAGATGACCTCTAGCAGGTCCATGGGATACATATCCTAAGATACAGTTAAAGTTTGCAGATGATCGTTGAACCTGAGCGGAGAGTGCCTGATTTTATAAAGGCTGGAGCTGATATAGTTAGTGTTCACTGTGAGCAGTCTTCGACTATCCATTTGCATCGTACGCTCAATCAAGTAAGTTTTTTCTTTTAGATTGTTATTGCATACTTGGTTGAGTTTTGCCTTACTGAGAACATAAAGAAATTTACCTGATCAAGATTTCTTATTGTCTCACCTTGTTAAATGAAAGCATAAGGCAAGCATACATAATTCTAAGTAATGCTAAAACAGTTAAGGTGACAAGGTGTGTGCTCTTTGTTGAGATGGACTGAGATGTGATACAGTCAAGTCGCAGTTCATATACGTACGTCCATTTGTTTTCAGATTGTCCTAGGATACCACCTAGGTTTGATGTGAATGATTATTATCGTGTTAGAGAGTCATCCTTGTATGAAATGCGTTGAGTTTCCTATTTGGTTCTTGAATATATTACAGTATAATATTTCAATGTTGAGAAGTTTTCATGTAAGTTGGTGGATTTGCCTTACTTAAAAATATCTAGAAGAATAAAATGGTGGTTGGCACTGCTGGTGTGCTGAAAATATTGATTTATATGAAGTTAACAATTCTGACATCATGACAATGTACATAATAAATTCCCAATGCTCTTTAAGTGTCTTTTTATACTGTTCAACTAATATTTGCTTTTAGACATCACAAAATTACACTTCAAGTTATTTCTTCAGTTTGGTTTTCTAGCCATTATTGGTTTTATAGGGATTATGTGTTAAAGTTATTCATTTCTTTAAATATCTTTTCATTTGTTCAGATCAAAGATCTGGGAGCTAAAGCTGGAGTTGTTCTGAACCCTGCTACCCCGTTGAGCACAATAGAATATGTACTTGATGGTATGCTTCGTTGATTATGGTACTTATTGAAGATCAAGAAAAGTAAAGATACGTTTACTTCTCTTTGGATAGTTCCTTTGCTTAAATGCTAGAAAAAGGGATGATAGTTCCAACTTTATTCTCTGTAAGTTCATGCTTGATGGAGTGCACTGCGTAGCATCCAGACATTAAATATGGAAGAAGGACTAGCTTAGTGTTGCAGAATATCAATGAAGGAAATGATAGGTATATTGCTTAAAAAAACAAATACGCATGGATGCTGCTCTTAGGTACTTTCCTGTAAGACTGGAGGAAATCTTGAGAGACCACCAAGACATCTCAAATTAGATAGTTGGAGTGTAATTCTGGAGTCCACAAGATGAAGTATTTTCTGATTTAGATTCAATATGAAATGAAGCAAGATTCAAGATGTCTACATTACGCTAGATGTAGCTCTTTTACCAAAGACTGACTATTAGAACCAAAACTTGGCAACTCAATTGTGAATATGGTGTAGGAATCAGCAAACCACCTGAAATTTGTTGGTAGAAAGACACGGAATTAATTTTATGTGCTCCTTCCTTCTTTCAGTGGTTGATCTAGTGTTGATCATGTCGGTGAACCCTGGATTTGGCGGACAGAGCTTTATTGAGAGCCAAGTCAAGAAAATCTCTGAATTACGAAGATTATGCGTCGAAAAGGTATTGCACACTCATCTTCAATCTTTGCCTCCGCAAACTGAGAATTACATGTTAATATTTGATTTGTAGGGGGTGAATCCCTGGATTGAGGTAGATGGTGGAGTCGGTCCTAAAAATGCTTATAAGGTGAGAAATCTCAATCTTATTACTCTCTCTCTCTCTCTCCCCCGTCCCCCCCGGCAGGTATCTCCCCCCTCCCCCTCCTCCTCCTCCTCTCTCTCTCTTTCTCCGTCTGTGTTCAAACCCCCCACCCCCCCCCCCCCCCCCCCCCCCCAAAAAAAAAAAAAAAAACCCCAACAAAAAAAAAATAGCATTCTCTCTGAAAGGCTTTTGCGCACAATCTTAATTAGGGTGGACAACCAACCAACCCTCTACCATATAACAAATGTCTTACGGTTGTTGCCTACATGATTGACGTGTTCATAAATTCTGACTTTACATTCTAATCTGCGTATAACCTTTTCCACTTGCATCATTTACTGAACTGTGAACTAAGTAGATATGCCGACACGCAATGCACCTCATGCTATGTGCTTAGTGTAGTATTTGTAGTCTCTCGTTTTGTTTTATCTAGAAGGCAATTGAATCATGTGATTTAAGATGCCTAACTTTTTTAATTCTGATATTGGTTGCCAGGTGATTGAGGCTGGAGCCAATGCTATAGTTGCTGGTTCTGCTGTCTTTGGTGCTCCAGATTATGCAGAAGGTAAGGACATATAGAATTTTTACTAGAATCTAGTCATAAGATATTTTGACATTCAATATTCTTAACGTGCTTTAAATATCTCTGATTTTTCTGGGTCACAGCTATCAAAGGAATTAAAACCAGTAAAAGGCCGGTAGCAGTTGCTGTCTGAAGTTTCTAGTTTTAGGATGTGTTTTAAGTCAACTGGTGCATCTCAATCTCTTCATTCCCATGTGAGCTCCCAGTTTAATTCTTAATAAGCTTTATTGTGCTTTTTGTTCTTTATTACTTTTTTATTTATCCTGGTGACCCAGTTCTTTTAGCTTTTACATCGATTTAGTATTGATTTTCTATAGCATAAGATTAAGTTACAAAAAATCTGGTGGATCATTTATTGAAGTTTAAATAGTAAAGATGATTGGTATATTCATATTTATTAGCCACATACTACTAGGAAGCAGAATAGGATATTTGGAAGCTATTGCAGATGCAGTTCACAAATCAGCTCTCCCAAGGTTTTGTTGGTTTATCTCTGTGGTCTCAAATGTGAAAGTATTTAGAAGTAACAGTGAACAAAAAAATTCAGTTTATGGAGGAGGAGAATTGGAGCATAAAGTTGATAATTGATTAACTAATGTGCAAAGACATAAAGTGATTGCATGAAGAGTCCTTTGAGCAGAATATATAGTAGTTTGCTATTTTCATCTTCGGCTTTTCTAAATGCTCTGACCTCAGGAGTCATTGGTGCTACATTTTTAATTGTTTATGTGATCCTGGTCTAAATTTACATGGTACTTTATATTGCAGATAGTGCACAGAAGGACCAGATAAAGCAAGAAAATGCAGTTTCTATGTTGTTGTTGGATATACTGTTCATAATTTGAATTTTGCTGGCTTCAAAAGTGAAAATCAGTAATAACTAAGAGACGAATGGTAAGTTCATAACTAAGCTTGTGACAAGATGACAGCGTAATTCATCTTGCAGAATAGTTCATGTACACAGCATCCAAGATTCTTAATCTGTCCTTGTAACACTCTTTCTCCAATTGGTGCCCACTTCAATAAGCACTTGAAGCATGTAATTCTGTACATCTAGTATTTCTTCTGGTTTTCTCAAGTACACCTTCTGAGTGTCAAAAACTTATGGGCTTTCCACTTAACGACTGATTCTCCACTACTGTTTACATGCATAGAGTGAACTTAAAAGGTAGTTTTTAATGAAGTTGATATTCCATTTGATCAAACTTGGCTGTACATCATGTTAACAGCATGCGGATACGAGCAGGTAACTGCAGCTACATCTTACGTCAAGTATGCCTATTTTACTCATTTTGCAATCTTTTCGTGTATTTCTATTAAGTTGCTTAAATACTTTGATCAGTATCCAAATTTTGACCACTAACAATGCATGTATCTCTAATCTGATGAACAACTCCAAGAGTAATACATGTTCATTGAAAAGGTCCTCACACTTAGCTTTAGCTGCACTTAAGATTTTCTAGAATGACATACTGATCTCCAAATTTTGACCAGTGATCCCTCCACTTAGGCCTGAACCCAATGCATAATACAAGCTTAACGGTATCTTCTTACTAGGATACAGACTCAATACATTCCGAGAGGTAAGAACAACTAATAAATATGATGACATGACTAAAGTGGAAAAGCCAAGTCAGTGAACTAAACACTGACCCATCCATTTGCAAGAGGTTGTTTCATTATGATACAGAACATAATAAATCTTCAATTACATCCTACGGAAACAATTATCTGCCAATTGAAACAAATTTTAAAACAGAAAAGGAGAATGCTTATTGATTGTCCACAGATTGAGTCGGGCAGAATATGTTTGCCTCTTCATGCGTATATTTGAATCTTATTCCTTACCCTACATTTGGTACACTGGACTGGTTCAGAATGAAAAAGGTCTTTTCATCCAAAATACTTTTTTCAAAAAAGACTAGAAAAAATTTTTCAGTCCATTATTTGGTAACCTAAGTAAAAAAGGAATGCCTATTCATTTTTTAATATTTGGTATAATCATATTTAGGTGTCAAATGGAATAAAATATATATTAATTTGATTTAATTGCCTTTAATTTTTTACACTAGAATATATCATTTTTTTTGTTTGTATTTCTATGCCTACAAAAAAACTCTAATATTTTTAATTTTAAAATTCTTAATATTCTTGCTAAAATTAAATTAATTATACTCTTTAATTAATTTTAAAATTTTTATAATTATTAGCATTATAATTAAAAATGTGAAAAATTAATAATGAAAGTGCATTACCAATTTAATTTAATTTATAAAAAGTTTAGTTTTTACACATTTGCATAAAATTTAAAAGTAGTATTTTAAATATTTTTATAGCAAAAAGAAAAGGTTCTAAGCAGAAATTAAACTAATTGTGATTTAAAAATCCTAAAAATTATTAATTGAAGTTAGTAAATACCTAATATTTTTTTAAAATTTTAAAAATAAAAATTAGTGAATGTATCCTAGGTCAAAAAAAGAAGCAGAAAAAATGTGTAGAGATAAAATTTACTTTTATTTTTAAGGTGTTTTCAAAATGAAGTTAGAAAAGCTTTTTCCTAAATTTTGTTGAGGAATGCGATTCTAAAAAAAAATTAGAATGGTATTTCAGATAGAAAAAATCTTTTTAATTTAAAATATTTATACCAAATATGAGAATGAAATTGATAAAGTTGATAAGGCCTTCTATCACATTTCGCATACCAAAGAAAGATGGAGTTGAAGAGGAACAATTTTCCTCTATGAGTACCTGACATTGAAGCGTCACCTTTCACATGAATGACAGACTGATTCACCTTTTTCACCATTGATTTCTTCACCAAATGCATGACTATAAGATATGATACAATCCTGAACACTGTTAAAAGAATATCCCATTTATAACATTTCTAGAGGTACGAAACTTAACATGTACATGTTGACAAGATTAGTTGTACGTTTGTACATCTTATCTGCATACTGGACTGGAACCAAGCATAACGAGCCACTAGTCCACACAGGCCAAACTGGTAACATTGTGGCAAGCTACTTGCAGTATCCCCTGTACCATATCCTGGGAATTACATATTCCTTAAGCTTAGTGAATCCAATGATGACGATCAATCATAATCTCTTGATAGTAAATATCGCATGCGAACTTGTAGTGCTGCCTTCATTCCATCCGTTAGTACATGGCATGGTAGGGTTTTGAGTGAATCCGCAAACAAGCATGGGAATGCAACTTGACTAGGACCAGCAGTACTCTCGCAATAAATTGTATTTGAATGGTTCAGCTGTTGATTCCTACAAATGCTAAAAGTGAATTCAAATGTTACTGAGATTGAAAGGCATGTGAAAGTAGCAACAACTATCAAAGTGAAACAGTTGATGATGAATGCTCAATCAAGTTAAAATCAAACTCCAATTTTTTCACATTAATGATTAGAGTAGTATTTTTGGGGCTCTTGTAAGAGCCAAAAGCCTGACGCTGGTTATAGGGATATTTAATGGCAATGACATAGTTGATTGCTGAAAGTGCAAAAATAATACAAAAATAAAAACTTTACCCCCTAAAGTGGACTACCTAACAAGTGAAGGGGGTGAAAGTTCTCTTTAGTAATTTTTTGAACACCATCCAGGTAGAATATAACTTCATTGAAAGAAGCAATATTGAAAGTTTAACATGGATTTTAGCTCCGTCTGAAAAGTTATTTTTAATGTGTTTTGTTAAAAAATTATTGTAGTAATTTTAAAAATTCTTCTTGATAAATATATTTTTATAATAAAAAGTTAATTGAAAAACGTGTATAAAATTTTTAAAAAACAAAATCATACAAACGGAATACCTGCGTGTATGGATTATAAAGGAAAAACAATGCGGAAGTAGAGTAAAACCTGCAAGCCAAAGAAACTAACAAATCAAAAAGCTTTGAACTGCGCCTTGGCCCCCAAATAGCCACTGCTTGCAGTTTTGTCAGGATGCATTTGTTGGTTCATGGACGAAAATTGATATTCCTAAATATTTGTAAAAATAAAGAGTCTCATTAAAGCTAAAAAAACATCTATACATTCTACCTCCTAACTTATACTTTGCAAATTCCTGACGTTGCTTCTGCCATCAATCTGCCGAAGATAAAAAGTCAACATGTAACTGGCACTGATCTGCAATTTGTCGTGGTTCTTTTGCTTAAAAATGTGCTTGTTTTTCTTAATTTTGGCATCAAAATGAGCAAAGAAATCCAAAGATCAACCAGAAACAAAATAACTGAATATAGTGAATAGTTACAACAAAACAGAGGCCGAAGAGTAGCAGAAGCTGCATTCACAAAGTTCCGTCTTCTCTCTGCCTAGTTTAAGTCTGGAATCATAGTAGAGACCTCCTTGTAATAGATTCTGATCACAATATTAATATTAAAAATAAACTTGGAGCTTGAACAGACTTTTCAGAAAATGGTATTGCTCTACAGTAATGATTGAAAATACTGCTACAATTACACTGGGCAGTTATCTTCTAAAAGTAGGACAGTGAGACAGCAAAGAGGTGAAAGATGTCCTACCACGGGGAGAAAATTGAGAAAAATTTTGCAAGCAGAGAAACTGTCACGCACCTAACCCGCACGTTCCAGACACGAGACAATCGTCGTATCCTCAAAATTCCGAGAATACAAAGCACCAATTATCATTCCATACACACCACTTTAATATTTAATAAAAGAACTACATAAGTGCGGTACCTACTAGTAATAAGAAAATAACCCAACATCTATTTTGGGCCTACATGCCCGATCAAAATACAAAACGTAACTTAAAGATGTTTTACACATATTCATACTACATAACCTTAAATTTTAACACTAATGTCTACTACATAAAACATAAAGCAATCAGTAACAGTAATCTTCTGGGTCCTCTACATATACCACATCATAATCCTCAAGATCTGTAAAATGATAAGAGAGAATGGATTGAGCGACACGATGCTCAGTAGGTAGCATGTACATCCTCTGTTGGATCATGCAGCTATATGTAATTATACTACTTTTGTAACATTTGTCATACTATACCACATGCATAATCAATTCAGAATAATTGTAACATAAATTTAATACTCATAAAGTTATTTATCGAAGTAGAGTAATATCAAATCACATAACATAACATGAATATTTTCATAACATATTTTGTCAATTAAGAAAACATATCAATATGGCTCATAAACATGCACATGTAATATTCGGCTCCTGAGTACTCAGCCTAGAGTTTAACCCTAATCTAGGAGGGCGGTAGGTCAAGCATTTTCCTTGATCTTCACTTAACCTACCCATACATGAGTCAATCGGCCGGGCTTTATACCGACTACCATGACTATCTATAACCAATCAAGCATTTTCCTTGATCTTCACTTGATTGTCATACATGATAGGACTATAGCCCCTACCGTCTATTTCATGACCGTTTAGAGCCTTTCATACTTAAAATCATTTCATACGTCACATGCATAATTCAATAAAATTAATAAAAAATAGCATTCATTTTTCTAGTACTTAACACAATAAAATATTTGAAAGTAGGCATACATGATCCATCTTTTGCATATATCAAAATAAAATATTTAATAAAAATATAGAGGGTAAACACCACCTACCTCGGACTGCTTGACTGGATACTTCTAACTCCTCTTACTCTTGGGTCGAACCTATAGTAGATACACAATCATTCTAATTAGATTGTATTTTTATTTATTTTTATTAGTATTACTATTATTTTAACTAAATAGCACATCCCTTATCTAAGAGAAAAAAATAAAAAAAATAAAAAACAAAAAACTAGACAATCTAAAACCTTCACCTACTTAGCGATATAAGAAAATTTAAAATCTAAAAAAATTTATTATTAACCTTTAGTTACTCGTATTGGGTCATGTGATAAAATTCAAATATATATCAATCCAAAGTCAACAGTCGACCTTGGAATGTTACTTATTAAATATGAAATAAAAACTTAATAAACCAACCCAAAAAAAAATCAACTTGGCCATTTTGGTATACTTCTTAATTTATTGTGGACCACCACAATAACCCAAAACTCCCCACTGCTAGACTAACTATATTATTATATTATATATTTTACTCCAACTAATATTTAAATTGTTCAATGACCAGAAGCTTGTCATCACGGATTTATCAGGGAAATGGGAGAAATCACAGAAAGATTGATTATGAATTTCTCTATATGGTACTATTGCAATTAATAAACTAAGATGAGCAGTTCGTCATCTTTTTGCATGTAAGTTGCCTGGATTCCTCATAATGTCAAGAAGTCTTGGTTATTATCTTTAACCTAACACCAGAAACTAGATATTTAGGCCTAGACTATGGCTTACCGTTGACTAACGAAATCTCAAGAATGATTCTTGCATCCAATGAGCTTTAATTTTCGTTGTTCTTTTAGACTAAGACCTTTGGGACATCTACTATCATAGTCCGTTAATTTAATATCATCCCGAGGTCTTGAATAAGATTTTTTTTTTCTCCAACTTAGAAACTCTCTAGCCGAATTCTTAATTGTATTTAATTCTCCCTTGTCTTATGGCTATAATTGGTTCATGGTACTTTTGGTTTGTGGGATGCATAGATCCAAATCAATAGGGTCGGATGGCTAAACTAACAAAGCAGCAATGTCATATACTTTTGTCCTAACCTTGCCAACGAAAGTTTATAAAGTTCAGGTGAGACATCTACTTTAGCTAAGACACCTACACATGCATGGTTGCTTATCACAATTGTTAGGCCTATCACATATGTATAACTTAAGAAGGGAAAATAGTGTCGTAGTTTTAATGAGTAAATCAAGGAAGAAGGAAAATAAAATTTAGCAAATTAAACAAAATTCCTTAATAGTAATAATAATTAACAGCAGTAATAATAATAATAATAATAATAATACTACTAGGTTAGTTTCTTACTTGTTTGGTCTTGGAAGGACTACATGATGTATCCTCTTTTCAATAGAGTTCTTATTGTCTTAATGAAGAAGAGAGAAAAAAATATCAGAGAGGGGGAAAGAGTTGAAAGAAAAATGACGTTCGGTCTATTTTGATTTATCTGATATAATTAGTTATTCAAGTCATTTAGGAAGTTGCCACTATTTGGCAACTACCTGACCACTATCAGAAGTTATCTCTCCAACTTCCTCTATCACTACCTGAACACTTTCTCACCCCATAACTTCCCCATTTTATTTTACTTATTAATTGTAAAATACTATTATTAATATATATATATATATATATATATATATATATATAGACGCTTGCACATATACTAAATATGAGAAAGAAGAAAAAAAATTTTTTTTTCCCGTATATTACAGAAACAAATAGTGTTTGATTAGGATTTCTGAATAGAAAAAGTTAGTTTGCAACTGAGATAATCTGAGCATAAATTTCATTCTGGAAAGAATTTCACGAGACAAAAAGGGGAGCTAAGAAAGGTTCTGAAATCGTGGATGCTTACCGTAATAACATATAATTGGTTAACTATTATTCCAATCTAGAGTTGTTGGAGTAACTTTGTTCAACATAAATAACAGTGTTGAATCAAGAAAACTTCAAAATCCAAATCTCCATGTTGTTTGAAATTGAAAATGCATATTCACCTTATGCTTATACCTTATTCTCCACCTCTGAAGTCCTGGAAGCCAAAACTTTCTCAAATTTTCAGGAAGGACTATACTGCCACGTTTTATTTGTTAAGACTTTGTATTGATTGATTATGAAAAAAGATTAGCATAAAACTCTAGGCTATTTGATTTGAGTTGGCATGCGTAGTTCTTCATTATTCATCAAAACATTTGAATCAACCGCGTTTATACGAACAATCAGATTTGAAATGCACATGCAAATATTCACAATTTCCTCTCGGACAAATCATCAAAATGATTGGAAGGGAGACTTCGACAACATAAAACTGAAGTGCAAATTTAAATGATTGATCTAAGAAAAGCAATACGACAACTCCAACTGTGTCACTCCTAATAACACTAATACTAAGTTCTTCACAGAAAGTAATGCAACTCGCTAATCAACTACATCAAAAGACAGAGTCCTCCTATTGAAGAAGTTTCAGAAACCACCCTTTGCGATGCAGAATCTTTCCAACTCCTTTAATTTGTCTTTAAAGCGTAGAACTATGTTCACAACAACAAACCATATGCCCCATTCAATCCAGCTTTCATATCCAGTCCCTTCCACTGATGCCATGCTCTCTCCTTAGATGATGCTTCCGTCAGTACGCCAGGTGTTTGTGGAAATTCCACCACCAAATTACACAGGGCTTTGGGTGAACCTGCATCCCGATTTTGTTTCTTTCCCAGCTGCTTTTGGCTCACATTACCCAAGAGGCGAACAGAGAACCCTGAAGACGATCCAGCAGTAATATCCCTCAGCACAGAATGAGCAAACGAGCTATCAACAGTGACGGGCAATTCAGCAAAAGTTGCATTGAAGAAATCTTGATGGGTTTTTCCCTGTTGAAAACCGGGAACCATTGTGGCCCAGAGAGGGTTCCCCTCGTAATAGACAACAGCCACCAGTTTACTGTACCCCAAGACATGTTTCTGAGAAGCATTAGTGACATTGAAACTCAGGTTCCAAGCAGCAGTGATGTTATAGGTAGTGCAGGTGTTGAATGGGGTGGAGACAGCTTCAAATTGGAGTGGATACGCAGAGCCCATATCAACGGCGAATTGAGGGGTTATGATAGGAATATCATAATAATTCTGGACCTTCTTCAGACAATTCCAGGCACAAATTGCAGTGCCAAATGATAGTAGAAAGAAGAGAGTTCCAAGTAACACAGGAGTCCAAGCAACCTTGCGGCCATTTTTCTCAGCAGTCTTCTCTTTTTTCGCAACTGGGGTTCTCTGTAATGATAGTAACAGTAATCGCAACTGGGGTTCTCTGTAATAATAGTAACAGTAATGCAGGTTTTCTTTTCATGTTCTTGGATTTTTTGAGGTGGGACTTCTGCAATCTCAGTTGGTGAGTTACTATAAAAATCATCAATATCTTCATCCATTTCTTCTGGTGGGATTATCAAATTTCCAGGCTTGAGGGAAAGGATGTTGAAGAAAACTGAGAACCTGAGATTCTTCAACAAACTTCACATTTCTTTTACGGTATGCTTAACTACTTTTGGGTGAAGGATTGAAGATATAAATGGGGATGCCAAATGAGAAATGATTTACTCGGGCAATAACCGCTATTGAGGTGCTGTTTGACCTAATGTTTTTTGATGGAATAATTCTTAGTGTCATGGATTCAAGATAAATGAAGAATCTTGATGATCATCTTAATAACATATTTTTTGGTAATTTACATTTATCTTTATCATTTACGTCATCTTCTATCTCTAGATCTTGGTCCGTACTAATTTCTCAAATTATGTTCATGAAGCAACCTGTGCAAATTTTTTAATATAAAACAGATGATCTCAAGATTGTTTAAATTGCTTACCTGTTTTGATTATCGACTAAACTTGGATCCCTTATCATGCGTAGTGGCCAAACAATTTAATAACCTGATCTATGAATTAACGTGTTGGATTGAAGCTTTGGTAATTCTTGACATAGGCAATAGGTAATTAAAGCATAAAAAAATTGTAAATTTTTTGGATAGACTGTTTGATAATGCTAAATTTCAAATCCGTGTTGTGAATGAAAAAAAAAAAATTATCGAATCCATGTTGTGAATGCAAAAAAATTGCCCTAATAACTTGTTACTAATATGGGTGTCAACAGGTTGGGTTCGGGCCGGAATTGAATGTTTCAGATTCTGACCCGTTTTATTGTTATAGTTTAGACCCGGATTCGAACCGGACGGGTCTTGCATTTGGTTTCCTGGATTCGGGTCTGTTCGGGTTCAGGTCCATTCGGGTCAGGTTTGGGTTTTGAAAATATAAAATATTTTTATGTATTTTACAATTATTATTTATTAGGTATTTAGTATTAGAAGTGTAAAATACGTATGTATATATATTATAATTGTTATTTATTAAGTATTAGGTATTAGAAGTTTAAAATATGTATATATAATTTATAATTATTATATATATAAACGGGTTCGAATCGGATCCTGGTCAGAATAGAACATTCCGAATTCGACCTATTTTCTATTAAAAAAAAGAAATTTGGGTCTGAATTCGGGTAAACGAAATTTTATTCTTACTCGGACCCAGAAAAATCAACAAGTTCGGATCAGATCCGATTCTAGACCTAGACCGTTGATAGCCCTAGTTACTAAAGGTCATAACAGCATCTTATAGAATAGTCAAATATTGTGGCTCATAATAAATAACAAATCTTTATTAAATGCCGCAACACCAACTTTGAGAAAAGTCAAACATTGTGATTTGACATTTGAAGTTTTGCCTGTTTGAATTTTGCACATTTTAGCAAGTTGGCGATTTGATCATGCAATTTAATAGATTTTCAGGCATGGGGGCATAGAAAAAGAAGAGGGGAAATAGAGTGAATTGTCGAGTGCCTAACTAGTATAAATAGTTCATTCTGTTGTTTATATCCAAGAGTTTAACAAAAAAAAAACAGAATATTAACTCTTTGTTCTACTTAGGGGCCTGAGAAAAATTCTACCCATAACTATTCAAGGGCATTCTCTATTATGTCGTAATAGATATGTGGAATTTAATTCACAATTCTTAGAATGAAACATTTTCCGATGGAAGTGCCTCAATTAGCTTTTAGATGCAATTCAGCTTTACTTGAATGACAGCTAACTTACCGCCTGATTCTAAGATATAAAACATCCTCGACACATTTACAATATTAAACATTCATTCCGTTCCTAGAGGTACGAGCAACTGAGCACGTACATAATAACAGGACTAGTTCGGAAAGACAAAGGCTGTTAATTGAACATTCGGCCTTCCATTTGCAAGATGCGTAAATTCAAAATTATAAAGTTCTGTATATCAAGAATTCCACGCCAAGGAAACAATCATCAGTCAATAGAAACAAAGAAAAAAGAACCTTTAAAGATTTTAAACAGATCCTGCCAGGCAGAATATGTTCCAGTCTTCATGCATATATTTGGAATCTTATTCTCAGTTCCCAGAGTACTCCAACTACCCCTCTACAAGTGCCTGACATTGAAGTTCCACCTTCACTTGAATGAAAGACTAATTTGCCAATGGCTGGTGATCCCTTCACCACATGCATGACTCTAAGATATAGCACAATCTCGAACACATCTTACAACAAGATTTAATAACTACATTACTAGCTAGCGTAAAAGTAACTTAATATATACATAATAACAAGATTGCATAGATGTATATTTATACATCTATTCTGCATACTGGACATGAACCATGTATAACAAGCCACTGGTCCACGCAAGCCAGATGGAATATGTGGTGGCATTGTGGCAAGCTCCTTGCTGTATCCCCTACACCAATATCCTGCAAACAACAAATTCTATATGAATAGCGATTGCAAAAATGCTGATTAATTAAAATCTCTTCATTATAATTTAAAACCTGCAAACATATGGTGCAGCATGCCTCTTGAGTTGCCTTCATTTCATCCAGTAACACATGGCATGGCAGCTTTTTGAGTGAATCTGCAGATAACCCTGATGATGCAGCTTGACTAGGATTAGCGTTACTCTCACCATAACTTGTATTAGAACGGTTCACCTGATGATAACAAAACTTTTCAGATGCCTAATAGTAGATTTCAAAAGTTAGTAAGATTCAAAAGGCATATCGAAGTAGCAACAACTTAATCGATTTCATAGAAACAGTGCAAATGAACATTCAATCAAGCTAAAAGCAAACTCCAATTCTCACACATCAATGAATAGTGTACCATGAACCCCTACAAGTGACAAAAGCCTGAATCTTGGAAGTGGATAGAAGCAAATACGATGGCAATGAGATTCTTGATAACTGAAAAGGCAAAAATCAAAACTTTGGCCCGTAAAGTGGACTCCCCAACAAGGGATTGGGAAGAGACAGTTCTCTTTAATAGTTTTCAGAACACCATCGCATTGGACATAACATATAGCTTCATTGAAACATTCAATATTGAAACATTGAAATTGATTCCAGACACAGTTACTTGCCTGTATGAGTTATAAAGAAGAAACCATGCAGAAATAGAGTAAAAACCTGCAAGTCATAAGTTCTTGAAGAAGTTGGTGGAAGCTGTTCAATCTGTCCATTAATAAATCTACCACGAACAAGCTCCTGCAAGAAATCTGCCTGAGAACAAAATTGTGATCGGGCAGAGAAGTGAATTTCAGGCACAGACAACTGACAAAAATATGTCATTCTGAGAATTGAACAAAACAACACCATGTATTACAAAAATAAAGAGACTAGTGCAAGTGAGCAGATAAAACCACATACAACTTGCATTAAAAATGCTGACCATGGATGACGAGCTACATGAACCAGGGCACTCTGAAAGCCAGTAATTACGCAGGGCATCCAAAAACTCCATGGAGATACTAGCCCCAGCAATGGCAAGCATAGCAAAACCACGAAGTATACTGCCATTAGAAACCCAACCAGCAAATGCACCAGCAATACCTCCAGCCAAAGCCCCACCTATAATTTTCCAATCAACGCATTTCAGTTAGAGGCAGAAATTATACATCTAACAGCTACTGTCACAAAGTTTAGCCTCTGGTCCACTGATGTGTAAAATATGTATTTCTGTGTGGCAAGGTATACTGGTACCAACGTGCCATTTAGACTAAGATGACGGATTTAGAAAATTTCCGAGCACACAGATTATGCTATGCATATGAAACACTAGCGTAACTTAGTGCAGATGTTCGTACATAAAAGTGCAACCATAAGGCTTCACTTATCACTGAAAGTTAAATTGTAGGAGAACACAAGATTAATCTGGAAAAATAGTAAATTATGTCGAGCAATGAGGGCATTCACAAAACACCATAGTACAAAGGAGATAGAATAAGCTTCTTCGCACCAATTTTAAATGTCACCCGTTGTAAAGAATTCGCAAAGATCTTCATAGTTCTAACGAACTTAAAATTGTGTTCGAACTTAGTTTGACTATTATTAAAACTACCCAAACAAGCCTTAACTTGAGTTATTTACACAAAAATTTCAAATTTTATACTTATCTAGCCCAATTTAAAAATGATCGAACACTGAATCCTAAATAGCAAGTTATGCACTCTGGCAAGAACAATTAAAGAATTAAAAAAAAAAAAGGCATAAAACCAAATATGTAAATCGGTTAAAGAAGGTAATTACCAATTGCAAAAAGAAGAGTGAGAGCAGTGGAGAGTGCTCTAGCGATCAACCTCACTAAGTAATAAAAAGCAATGATTCCTATAGCTTTCCTCCTGGCCCGGCCAGAACCCGAACCCCAAACCGACATACATCTGCATGAGAAGTAAGCCTGCCCAGATGAAGAAGAAGAAGAAGGTCGCTGATGGTGCTCCAACGCCATAAAAATCTACACATGAAATTATTTTTAGTGTAATTATCCTAAATTTAGAAATCAAATCTACTGGCTTCAAGGCTGCTGCATCTTTTCCAAAGAAAATGGGGAAAAGAAGGAAAAAGATGAGAGGAAATACAGGAGATGATGATGGAAATGGTGGGAAGAATGAAGAGAATGTTAAGGCAGACACGAAACTATATTGCGACTGCTTTGGACTGCGACCCTGGAAGCAGGACTCTCTTTCAGCTGCAGACTGATTTTCTAAGTTGAATAAGTTATATATATATATATATATATATATATATTGTGTGTGTAGACACGCAGAGAGACACACGTATAATAATAATAATAATAATAATCACAAAACATATTTGCTTCAAATTCTGTACAAAAAAAGAGAAAAATCACGGCAAACATTTTTCACTCCATATAAAATATAATAGAGTAATGAACACCGACATTGGATGTTACTAGCATCCGATGGAGCGAAAATTTTGATAAAAGTATAAATAAGAGAGGTAAAATATTGGACGCTCATTATAACATGAGCATCATATCACGATCGTCCCATAACTACAAAGTGTTTGATATTTCAAATTTAAAATGAAAATAGTTAGTAGAAAAATTTGAACAAAGAATTTAACTAATAAAACTGGTAAGTAGAAAGTATTTGAATTTTGAAAAACAGTTGAAACTTAAAATGAAAATACCTGGTGGGAAAATTTGAATAAAAAATTTGACCAATAGAAAGGTGAATTTTTTTTTTGACTTTTGCTCAAAAAATTTTCTACCAATCCAAACATACTTTAAAAATTTTTAAAAAAAAATACAAATAATATTATACAAAGGGAGCCACTATCCTTCCTTCGTGGGGTCCTTCAATTACAAATTCAGTTTAAACAAGGCAACAAATAGCGAGGAAAGTTCCAGAGATTCAACCGAGTTTCACTCATTTGCTAATAAAAAATCTTTCTCAAAAAGTTAGAGATATAAACCATAAAAAAAAAACCGAATCCGAATAATTACAAGGGAAAAGAATAAAAAAGAAAAGGCAAAAGAATTTAAAAAAATAACAACAAAGATGGACTTTTAAATGTTGCTTTCCTTGGAAGAATAGACACACATATTCGTGTTTGACAAGCTTTGCTCACCGTTTGCTTTCTTTCTGAATCTATAAATTGAGTGAGGAAGAAGAAATGCACTAAAGCCAGCGCCCTAGAAGACCAATTTGGGTTATGCAAGTTATTCAACACGGATCAACTTCATTTCTAAAATCACTGGATTTCAATACCATGTTGATAGGAAAATCAAGCAATTCTTTTTTCCTTTATACATTTCTCCTTCAGGTTGCTTTATTTACACAAGAAGAGGTACAAAAAGATCTTTTCAACTGCAACATGTAATCAATCAAGTTTAGTCCTACGTCAGGTCAAGGTAGAAAACTGAGAATTGTTGCTGTAAGTTCACATGTTTCCGATCAAATTATCAAGAACAATGTAATATCACTTGCTAAAGGATGATCACAATTAGCACTACTAAACTGATGAATACAACTTCCCATCTCAATTGTGCTGTTGCCAGGAGTCCTCCTCTGCTTTATTTCATATCTGACCATCAACTTTTTTTTCCACGTTTCTTTTGTAGCATAGATATTGGACATAACAACATCATCGCCAGGAAGACTTTATTCCTATTGAAGCAGCTTATAGCGAGCTAATGGAGCAAGGTCATGCTACATGCACCAAGCAATGTCCTTCATGTGATTGCATTTTGGCTCAACAGGCATTGCCAATATAAACTTGCATGCGTCTTTTAGCATCTCACTTCTACAAATAGATCCGCAATGTAGCCGTAGTAAGAAAGTCTAGGCTTCAATCCAAAATCCCGAGTCATAATTCTAAAGCAACTGGTGGGTGTCAACCAACCAAAAATTATTTTATTGATTACCTACTCTCCAAAGTTAATATATATAGCAGAAATTGGGGTCGTCTACTCAGGGAAAATTGGTAAAATTATTGCTTTAAAAAAATGCAGTAAAAATTTGGGGGAGAGTTTCTATCAATTCATAATTAAATATAAAGATAAATATGCAATAATTAAAATAAAATTAAAGTATTAAAACAAATGAATAACAAGCTCTGGTTACGAAAACAATTTCAGCAATGGTTCATCCAATTGATCATCGAGACCATAACTCATGTATTTATGAATAGATTGGTTACCACCAATCTTTTCTTAATTACCCGGTTATTAAGAGACACTCTTAGACTACTGGCTAAATAGATAACCCTAGAGACGCTCATAGGATTTAATCTAATTGCAGCTTTAAAAACTAGAAAGACCCAATTTTTGTTAACAAACACGTATGCGAGTTCGTTTAAACTAGATTAGTTATTTCCATGACACAGATTTGACAACTTGTGAGGTAATGAAATTATGTCATTCGCCACTAATATAAAAAAATCCAAGTACATACGGACTAGATGTCTCAATTAGCAATAAACCATTCAGACAATTGAATAATTGGCCATATTTATTCCATTAAATCAAAATGATCATAATCAATTAATAAACAAAAAATAACTAAATACCCATCAACATGAATTGCAATTTAAACAAATATCGAAAGATCTCACAATTGATATGAAACCGTGCTTTGATTATTTTGCAACTAAAAAGAAGTTTAGCAACGATCCATGAAGAAACCTTAGCCAAAAGTATCCATGAAAATTAACTTTACAACTCTTCAAAGGAAGAGAGAAAAGAAAGAACTAAAACTCTCAAAATTCTCAAAAACTAAAACTCCAAACTTTTACTAAAGAAAAACTCTATAGACGTTCTAAACTAAAACTCGTCATAAAATATTGAAACTACCTTTTTGGTTGCCCCCCTGCAGTCCTAGGAAATCACGCTCTTTTCCTTCTGTCTTTCTCATCTTCGTTTCTTTCTCAATCTCACGCCACGTTTGGTGGAAAGGAAAGATTTCCCTCTCCTTCTCTAACTCCAAATCCACCTAATAAGCATAGAACAGAATTTCTAGCTAAAAAAGTTTCTATTAAAATTAGGAAACTAATTTAGTTTCCAATTATTAATCAACTCCAATCAACCGTACTTCAAATCCCTCAAAATTTGGATTTCCAATTGGATTGACGTGGGCACGTTTTACAACTGCAAGTCTTTTGGAAATTTCCCTTAAAAGATCACTTTCCTCATTCGAATCCTATAATCACATCAAAAACCAAACAATGATAAAATCTAGCAATTAGCATAATATTTAGCTAAAATTAAGACAAAACATCAACAAATAATATGCATAATTAGTGCACTATCAAATTTCTCCTACACCAAGACAATGCTTGTCCTCAAGCATTTCAGAGCTCAAAAGTTTTATTAAGATGACAAGCATTAAATAGCTCCTCATACAAGCATAGGTATCTCATCCACCTAACAATTTCATCAAATTCAGAACATGCAAGACTCAACCCTCTCACTTTGATGTATATAAACGCTCATAGCTCAAGTATAAAAGGGGTATCATTGAACACTCAAAACACCACAATGAAATGATATTGCCATAGGCTTGCAAATATATCACATCATCACCACTTAAATAGAATTTGAATGCAAAAATCTAAGGGTCTTTGACAAGGTTGTAATGGGACTTGGGTAAAGGTTGGGTAAAAAGGAAATTTAGGTGTAAATAAGTATCAAGAAGAACGTCTAAAATCAATGCATGAACACAGTTACTATCTTCACGTACATTCCTTGCATTAGTGTACACCACAACTTGTTCAACTAAGGCAAGTGCAAAAATAACTATGGTTTTTTCCCTACTAACAACACATAAATACAAAAATAAATTACTTCACAACATATTTTTGTATGCTTTTTTTCATTTCCTTTTTTCTCTCTCTCTCTCTCTTTTTTTTTTTGACAAAAGAAATGACAACATGTGCACTTGCCTATGTGTGCTTTCTTTAATCAGCATCTTGCAAGGAGATTTGAAATTTTTCATGCAATGAAATTTAGACACTCCCTTGACACATGGTTCAAAGAGAAAGTTTAAACGTATAGGTTTTTGGTTAAAATATGTGGCTAATAAACAAAGAAAAAAAGGGCTCACTAATGATAATAACATAGAGGCATGTTTTTACGAGAGTAAAAAGGGTTAAACCTAAGTGCCCTTTTCATTTTAATGCATCAAATTTGATAAAATGTGGTCTCAACATGCATATCAAAGCAAGTTCTAGAATGACGCCCATGTGTGTTAAAACCTCAACCAAAAAGAAAATAGAGCAAATTTATATGGAATGCTCTTTAAACGGCTCAAAATCTCACAAGGTGGGTCAAAATTTGTCAATTTATCTAGTCTTGCACATTCCTCATTCAACTCCATTGTTAAGCAAATAAGACACCCAAACTAGCATAATTATACTACTCATGCTTGTATCTCAATTGCAATAATCATCACAGCTTTAAGAATGAGAAATAACTAGTACAAAGTCCCCAAAAATTTAAAATTTTCAACAATAGTCCCTCCCCCACATCTACACCCTACATTGCCGTCAATGTAGATTTATAAAGACAAAATTAAAAACGGCACTTCCCTGAGTACGCAACTAAGTGCGTGGTGGTGGAAGATAGTGGTGTTGTTGAAGTAGAGGGACCGTGCTCCTTCGTAGTCCTAGCAGCCCATTCATGCATCAAGACCTGTGTAAACACCAAATTTTGACACACCCTTTATAAAAAGATGTATTTTACTTCATTTGGAGATATTTTTTAATTGTCGGGAGCTAATTGCAACTTTTGTGTAAATTATGTCTAATTAGTTATATCAGGGACAAAATGATAATTTCACCACGTAAATATTATTTTATTTTATTTTATTTCCTAAATACATAATTTTACTATTTTTATCATTATTTATAATTTTAATGATTTTTCAGAATCATTTAGTATTTATTTAAAATTTTAGTATTTTTTAACTTAAATGGCACATTTCCTAATGCACTCTTTTTACGAGAATTTTCAAGTAAAAAATTTTATATGCACATTTTATATATTCATAAATTTCTGTATAAATTTCACGATTTTTAGAAATCGTTTAGTATTTATTTCACTATTTTACCTTTTTTTCTATTAATAGCACATTTTTCAATGTTATATTAATTTTGAACTTTACGGTGAATTCTATTTATTCATTCTTGTAACTCTAAATTTTAGTATTT
Organism: Mitragyna speciosa; assembly: GCA_024721245.1. NCBI lineage: Eukaryota > Viridiplantae > Streptophyta > Magnoliopsida > Gentianales > Rubiaceae > Mitragyna > Mitragyna speciosa. The sequence continues at coordinate 21,307,270 of CM045566.1, read as the reverse complement.
TCTTTATTGATTTTAGGGAGTCCAAGCATCTTTCATTTTATCCTATTTCATTTTGTTTTTCTTACAAAATTTTCCTAAAAAAAATTTTTTTAATTAAAACAGCAGCAGCGTTGCTGCTGTTGCTTCTGCCATGGCTTCAGAATCACCCCATCATTCACCTAAAGCACCCAATTTAGCATATTTTAAGGGATTTATAGTGATTTTCTTCACCCACTCACCATCATCACACTTCAATCCTTTCATTTTCTTCTCTTGGTTGCCTACAAAAAAACCAGTACACTCACATTTCCCTTATCAGGAAAAGTCACCATCTCACTATCCACTATCACCAAACCTGCAAACACATACTTGCACACACCATCACTAAACACACTTCACTCACTCAACCTCTCGTCTCTCTCACAACACAGACAACACACACAGATCTTCCTCACCACAGATCACAACCTTACCTCACTCTTGCACTCTCATACCCTTGCACACACTCACACTTCACTCTCTTCCAGCAAAAATCAATTCACTCACTCTCACTCTCAATCTCTCGGCTCCCTCATTGCACAACCACCACACACACAATTCACACACACACACACATACACAAAGCTCACAGATTCCCACACCTCACACACACCAATTCACAACTCTCCCTCACTTCTCTCGGCTCAACAAGAACACACACCCTTGCAACACACAACACACAGGCACACAATTCACACCTGCAAAAAAAAACACACACACACACACCCACAGAGCCACATTCACACATGGTCCAGCAACTCACACCAATCACAGATTCACACACGACTCATTCATCACTACACAAATCTTCACACACTCACACCACCACCAGTCACCATCCGTAGCAAAGCCACGGTCAGCCCAAGTTCATCACCAACAGCATCCCCTCAGAAGCCCACCCAACACACCAGCACTCCATCGGACCACTTGCCATCAATAAGCATCATCACCACCGAATCTCCTTTTTGAATACAGGTTAGTTATTTGTTCTCCCTTTCAGTAGCTAATTAAATTTTGATAAAGGTATATTTCTATAGTTTTATGGTTTATTGGACACTTGATTTTGGGGATTTGGGTATGATTTTTGAAGAAAGAAATAGAGAGAGAGAGAGAGAGAGAGAGAGAGAGAGAGAGAGAGAGAGAGAGAGAGGAGAGAACGAGACAGAGAGCGTGAGAGAGAATCCGAGAGAGGGACCGAGAGAGAAGGACCAAGAAAGTGAAATCAGAGAGTGAGATGAGAGAGAACAGAGAGACGAGAGAGAACATAGATGAAATCTGGAGAAAGAGAGAAAGAAGGATGAAAAGAAAGAAGAAAAATAGAGAAAAAAAAAAAGAGAGAAACGGTGAGGAAGAAAAGAAAGAAAAAGGAAAGAAGAAAGAAAAAGAAAGAAAGAGGAAAAGAAAAGAAAAAGAAGAAAGAAAGAAAACCGAATAAAATAAAATAAAATATATAATAAAAAAATATAGTTTTAGTGAAATTACGTTGTTTTGATGTAGTTTCACTCAAAGCTGCGTCGTTTCGTTTATTTTTTTTCTAATTTGATTTTAATTAATAATATATATTTATTTTATAGTCCTTAGACTTTTATTAATATTATTGTGGCCCTGAGCATTTATGATTTGTGCATTTAAGTTTTTATTTTTTTAGATTGACCTCCATAATTTTATTTTCTTTTCAATTAGGTCCTAATTAATTGCATTTCGGTCCTCCCGACTTTTATATAATTATAATTTTGGCCCCTACATTTTTTAATTTCCATTTTTGACCCCTATTTTTTTTGTAATTACATTTTGACCCCTATATTTCTATAAAATTACATTTGACCCCTACACTTTTTTGAAACTACATTTTTACCCTCCAATATTTCTGAAAATTGGAATTTTACTTCTCAAGTATGCTAGGACTTGCAATTTTAGACCTTGGATGTTGTTGAAAATTATAAATTTGGTCCCTCATGTTGCTGAAAATTGCATTTTGCCCCTATGCATTGCTGGAAATTCTATTTTTGGCCCTAGAATATTGCTGGAATTTATATTTTGCCCCCAAGTAGCTAGAACTTGCATTTTTACTCTTGAATGTTGCTGAAAATTATAATTTGGTGTTTAATACTTGTTGGAATTTACAAATTGGCGCTTATTGTTGCTGTAAAGTTCATTTTTATCTTTGAATATTGCTGGAAATTGCAATTTAGTTCTTAAGTTTTGCTGGAATTTCATTTTTGATCCTTAAATGTTGCTGAAAATTTGATTTTGACCCTCCCTAATTGCTGGAATTTTTACTTAGTCCCTTTAAGCTTGCTGGAAATTATGATTTTGTCATTATGTTTGCTGAAAATTATGTTTTGGCCCTAAAATATTGCTAAAATTGCATTCTTACCCCCATACTTAACTGGAATTTTTAGTTTAGCCCAAATACTTGCTGTATTTTTTTAAGCCCTTAAACCTTGCTGGAAGTTGTGTTCTTGCCCCCTAGTTTATTATAAATTGCATTTTTTCCTTTTTAAGTATTGCTGGAAATTATCTTTGCTCCCATACTTGCGAAATTTTACATTTTTACTCCTTGGGCTTGCTGGAACTTTTTGTTTTGTCCCTTAGTTTGCTGGAATTTACATTTATTCCTAGGATATTGCCCTATTTACATTTTTACCTCACAAATTATTGGGATTTACTTTGATTGCCTTATTTATTTAAACAGTGGTATTTTTTGACATGTTTGTTCATTTTATTAGCAATTTGTACTGAGTTTACGAATAGGAGGTACCTCTATTACCCTTTCAATGTCTCTTTATATGCTCCTACGTGCTCCTATGTGTTTTTCTATATGTTTTTTCTATGTATCTCTTTGTGCTTATAATTTTTACTCATGTGTGAGTATTTACTTATTTATGTCATGTTGTTTATTTGAATTTAAGTAATAGATAGGTAATATTCTATTTAGCAAAATTTTTGTATTTAGATAGTTAATGTAATAGATAGTTTATATTTTATCTATTTAACAAAAGCTTATGTATTTTAGATAGAAAATGTAATAGATAGGTTAGATAGGTTATCTTTTATTTTTTTCTTTTTTTTTTCATTTTTATATTGTAATTAGGCTTCCCCGGTATAATAGTTAGGGCTTTTGTGTGCTATGCGTGCTATGTGCTTATGTGTTTTATTCGCTTTCTCTAGGACTTTGCATCTAGAATATTATGCTCGTGTGCTATGTGCTCCTATGTGCTATTATCTGCTTTTATGTGATTATTGCTATAATCTGTGTTTTATTTATTTACTTATTTATTATAATATATGTGTATCGTCGCCATACTAGTCCAACACTAGTTGTGGTTAATTCTGGTTTCTTTGCTAGTTGAACGCTAGCGAGGAATTTTTAGAAAATGGGCTAGTCCAATACTCGGCCCTTAGGTCATTTTAGTATTAAAATCACTTCTTGTGTGTATTTCATATCATTTCACACACATTTTCTCTTTTTAAGGCTTTTTTTCGTTTTGCATGGTTTTTTTATGTATTATTATTCTTATTATCTATTTTTACATATACTCAGTGCTTGATATTTAGGTTACATTTTATATAGGATCTTAGGTCATTTGTGCGATTTTGTCTAGAAATAGTCATCTATTTACGTGGGAAGCGGTGGATCAACATGCCATTCCCCCCTCCGTGAGTAAGAACAGTTAGTCACGAGTTTATTAGTCCCCCGTACCCGTTATGTTGCATCCCCACTTTCTTTGTTCATTTACTATTTATATTACTATTTTCCTTTTCTTTTGCATTCCATTTGGCATATGCACTCGTGACTCCATCGAGATCTAAATTCGGGTTTCACAATTAATGCGATAATCCCGACCAAACCTCAATGTAACATTTTGTCCCTTAAAGATATTTATTTTTAGGTCTAGGTTTGCATTCATATAGTTGCATCTAAATGTGATAAAATTTAGGGTTATATTAGAAAAATTTGGACTAAACCTCGCAACTAGTTTCGGTTAGGTTGAAAGGGTGCTTTAGGTATAAACCTTTGCCTTCCCTTTTTTCAACTGTGACTCCCGAACCTTTTTTCTCTTGTTTTCAAAGACCTGGAGTTGTCTAAAAAGGCTTTTCTTGTTTTTTCTTACATTTTTCTCAAAAATCATTTTCTAAATAAATCATTCTCGATTTTCTTACCCTTTATAAAATATTTTCTAGTGACTTGGTACACCAAAACTCAATACCAAGTGACGACTCCCTTTTTATTAAAAACCCTTTTTAGACTCTATTTTCAGGTCCAAAAACCGTCGTATTTTTAAAGTCCTATTTTAGGCCCTTTGCTTTTTGTTTTCAAAATAAAGCATTTTCTCAAAATCACGTCTTTTGTCAAACTACCTTTTTATAAAGCATTTTCTAAAAAAAAAAATTTTACAAAAACCTACACTCTTTTTCCAAACAATAAACAAAATAAACAATTCCTTTTTTCCGTCTTTCGAAAAATGGGGCGCGATAGCTGGCAACTCCACTGGGGATCACTAGTGAGTCTGAGTACTAGGTTTAGTTTCTAACGCTTTCATTTTATCGCATTTGGATGCTTAGAATTGCATTTTTCTTTTTAGGATTTCACTTTGTATTTCACATACGCCTTTTCATTTCTCGCTTTTATGTGATGGATGATTTATTTATTTGTAATTTATGTTCGTATCGCACTTGCATTTGGGGAGGAGGTTAGTCACCCTTAGAGCCTTTTGCGTGTCAATATTTTCCTTCTCTCATAGGGAGCACTTCATATGTGCATACAATATATTTTACCCTTTTTCTTTTTTGGTAGTTGCCACCCACCTATCCCTTTAGGACTAGGATCGATCTACCTAGACATGCGACCATCGCATTCGTGCATGTAGCGGTGTCTAGGGGATTACTCGAACCACCAACCTGGGATTCTTGAAATTTACGGACTTATTACTTTTTTGGATCCCTCAGTCTGAAGGTTCGGGAACCGAAGCTTTGTCGAGTCTAGATGCAATAGTAAGCCTAATCTCATGCATCCATATAGAATAGCTTAAGATAGAGTCTGCCTTATCCCGTTAAGTACACTAGATTGGAGAGGAGGGAAAACACCCTTCTTTTGCTTTTGTTATTATGCTATTTGTTGTTATTTACAATCCTTTGTTTTGTTAATGTGTTATATGTTTTTTGTTGTTTTTTGTTGAATAAACTAACATAATTTTCCTTATTCTTTGATTGCATTCACAACATTAGGAATAAGAGTCATGGCATGGTACTCTTTTAGAGAAAAACTGCCTTTTTTAGATAGAATATCTCATGTTTAAATTCCAATTTATAACAATAAAATATGCATTGCATGTCATTTCTAGACTTACCCCAACGTCAAATGGGGCTCTTGTTAGGCCATATTGCGATGTTGCACATTTATTTATTTTAATAAATTGGCATTATGCACGAACTATAGAGGGAATGCCACTTAGGGGATCCCATCTTAAGAATAAACCGTCCCAATTTTTCCTTGGGTATATAACCCTTTCTGTGGGAATTTCACGTTTAAATTTTTGTATGTCCTAATGGGTGAGACCCTAGATAAGGTAATCTAATGGTCTTTTGCAATCAAAATGGGTAGCATATGCAAGATCAACAAGTCAAAAGAACTCCTCCTACTGCTTAGGAGCTGGAAAAACACCATGCATCCGTCAGAGCAGAATTTGATATCACATTACTTGGGACACCTAGCTCATCTCATTGACATAGAACCAAATGACGCCGTTATAGATGCTTTGGTACAAGTGTGGGATTCTAAGCACTCGGTATTCAGGTTTGTTGATTATGAACTGACTGTTACCCTAGAACAAAATAGCCGGGCTTTTAGGACTTCCAACTGAGGGAAAGAAGCTAATTTTTCTGACTGTGAGTGATAGAAGAGAGCTAAGCAATTTCACGAGATTGAAAGAATCACTATACCTGGTTTGATCCAGGCAAATTCAATCGGAATTAAATACTTGTACAACCATTTTGTGTCTCGAGAGTGTTTTGCTACACAGCAACATGATTTCTTCATTGGCACAGAGGAAGTATGGTCTCAGAAAAGAGTATGGGTTTATGGTTTCGCACTTGCCAGATTCTTTCTTTTTTCACGATCGGACGATAAAGTTAATATAAGGATCGTAAACATAATGATTGATCTCTTCCGTGGGATGGAAGGCCAGGACCTGACTATTGTGCCCACTATTGTGGCCGATATTTTTGTGGTATGTACCAAATGTAAGAAAAAGTTTGAATTCTTTTATGGTCCCAGTATCCTACTTCAAATTTGGACTATGGAACATCTACATCGGCATTTAGTGATCCGATCCAAACTTGTTTTAAAAGACACAAAATGGATCCAATCACACACAAGGAGAATCGACTCAGCAAACCAGCCAAGAGATGCAAAAGCATCTTTGGAATTCTTCCATGCACTCAACAAGAAAGACATCTATTGGGTTTTAGAATAGATCGAGTGTCGTAAACCGGCATTGTAATGTTTCAAAAGAAGGTTCATCCCACTGTTGGGTACTAATGGAGTAGCACCCTACATTCCTCAAAGAGTCTTTCGTCAGTTCAGACACATCCAGAGTATTCCCCCAGAGTTACATATAGAAGATTTTAATATCATTTTTCAACAAGGGATTTGTCCTAGTGAAATACCAAGGAAGTCAGAGATTGTGGAAGCATGGGGAAGTCGATACATAGACCAAGATATTCCATTTGATCCGGAGACTAAATTTTTTCCAAGAACTACCTCAGGATATGATGCATGGCTTAAAAATCAGAATCATCCAAAGGGATAGACCGTCATTGGCCCCGTTGAGGAAGTGGTTCATTTGAGAGCCCTGTTAGAAGCAAAAGATCGTGAACTAATACAAGCAAGGTAGAATTCTAAGAAAAACAAGGAAGCATATGAATCTGTCAAGCAACTTTACACAGAAGCGAAATAAGAACTACGAGAGAAGAAAAGAAAATGGTTGGAGCTGAAAGATGACATCAATCATACGATAAATAGGTACTCTTGGGAGTCGGACCGCAACAAAGCTCAGCGCTTAGAGGACCAGCTGAAAAGAGTTTTAGATTATGTAGGAGAGTTGATAGAATGATGTACTATTTTGCTTCATTGTATCTGATTGGCAGTAAAAGTAGTGGAATATTTTTTCTTAATGCTCAAATGGCATGAAAGTTGACTAAATTACCAAGCTGAAATTCTTCTTGCTCTAATGCTAAAAGGGGGGTCTCGCTCTAAAGGATTGCATCTCATGTTAGGCCTTCCTTTGATATAATAAGGGTACCCCCTAAGACATGCATTCAAATTATTTGTATACCTGCTAATTTTAGTCTTTTTCTTTTTCTTTTTCTTTGAGATAATAAAATTGACAGTGACAATAATGATGGGACGACTAAACCTTCTTTCTTTCTGATGTACATTACAGGTACTTCTAAAATATAGTTTCTTTTCACCGAAGCCCTATTTGTACGCGGTCCCGTACTAGACAGCTACATATAAACATGAGTGTTCCCGCTGAATCATTTGAAGGACCTGTTGGAAATCAATCTTCAGAATTAACAGCATTAAGGGCTCAGATCGATGAGATGTTGACCAAAATAAATAATATGACTCATGAAGTGTCTTCCCATCGCCAAATCATTGCCCACTTCATCAATAACATGAACAACAACGGCTCTACTTCTATTGCACCCGTCACTCGAGAACCTCCGCAATCCCAATTTGATGTAAGAGGAAATGCCCCTAATGCAAATAAGAATGTCTCAGTTATTCCAGTGCAAACTCCACTCCTCAATACCCAAAACATCCAAATGCCTCCTCCACCTCCAAACACTCAAAACTCTCAAATACTCGTTCTAGTCTCACCCAGACCTAGACACACCCAAAATATTTTGAATCAACCCCAATACCCCCAACAAGCCAACCATTTTTGCTCTGAACACTCAACCACCACCGATCCTCAATACAAATTAGTTCGTGCTAGATCTAAGGTATCAAGTAGGAGTGGATATGGAGCCTTATAATAGATATGAGAATCCAAGTATGACAGAAAAAGCCCTATTGTGAAGATTAGATAGGTTCGATGACTTCATCAAAGAAAGTCAAGGATTGGATCGATACAGCAGTTGGAACTATGATGATTTCTATATGTTTCCTGATACTCAGCTACCTCCAAAGTTCAAACTACCAAAATTTTCTAAATACAACGGTGCTGGCGACCCCGTAGTGCACCTTAAGATGTTCTGCAACAAGTTGGGCAAATCGACCGGGAATGAGAAATCGCCAATGAGGTTATTTGGGGAGAGTTTGGAGAAGGATGCATTGGAATGGTATTTAAAATTGGATTTTTCAAAAATCCGAACCTGGACTGACCTCTCTCGAACATTTATCAAACAGTACGAGTTTAACTGTGATCTTGTACTAGATAGATTTTTCGTGATAGAATTGAAGAAAAAACCTTCGGAAAGCTATGTAGCTTATGGGTAGCGTTGGCGGAGTATGGCAGCTAAAGTCAATCCGTCAATTGATGAGAATGAAATGGTGAAATTATTTATCAATACTCAAGACCCGCCTTATTACCAGGCCATCGTAGGCTCAATTAGAAGACCTTTGTCCAAGTTATTGAGCAGGCAGAAGCTATTGAAAGAGGGGTAAAGAAAGGATAGTTAGTAGACATGGCTGCTATGAAGTTGCAAGTTGAATCGTTACAAAATGGTAACAATCTGAAGAAAGCAATTGGGAAAAAATTTGAGAAAAGAGAAGAGAAAATATCTTTTGTGATAAACCAAGGCCCAAATCCGAACCCCAGGTTTCAAAAAAAGCCAAATTATCATTCTCAATACCCACGATTCCCTCAGATGGCACATCCGTTACCTGTTTATCCCCAATACCCTCAACCTGTTTTTAACACCCAAGCTCAACCAGCAAATATCCAACCATTTTATTCAAATACCTAATCCATGTTCCAAAACCCTCGTCCCATACAAAATAACTTCTGTCCACCCATGCAGAACCGCATGAGGCCTACTTACCCTAACAATTATACTTCACCCAATTAGCCTCCAAATACAACAAGTCCAGCCAACCCTCCACAGAGACGGCCTAGGGCTTTCACTCCCCTTGGTCGTCATTTGAACCAGATATATGACCAATTGAGAGTAGCGGACAAAATTGGCACAATACCACAGGAAACTTTTCTTAGCGGGTTACCTCACGACTATGACTATCAAGCCGTCTGTGCTTACTATTCGGGAGGTCGTGGGTACCCCACAGCTAACTGTTGGGTTTTGAAGCACAAGATCCAGGACATAATTGACGATGGAGAGATAGTATTGAGAAGAGTGAGAGAATAGGCCTCAAATATAGATAATAATCCTTTGCTTCAGCATGGGTCTACTGTTAGGATGATTACTTTGGATGAAGAGCTTGATAACCCTTCTGAAATGATAGTTGCGATTGAAGAGATAGAGGGAATTACTGAGAGGGATGATAGGCGAGCTATAATGATGGTATCAGAAAAAGAATTCATGAGTTAGTATATGGATGGCATTTTTTCCAGAAAGTTGGCATTACCTGTAATCCAACCAAAAGAACTGATTGTGTTAGAAAAAGTACTGTCAGCTGCCAACTCATCAACCCAGGCATTTGTCCTAAATGTTTCACCATTTGAGTTAAAAATTTCAGAATCGAAAATCATTGATGTGCCAGAACAAATGCCAGTTGAAGATCTGCAGAGGGTGCTATGGAATTACGAAAGCTCTGAACTGAATGATGATGTCTCTGTGATAAATGCTAAAGTGCATTAGTTTTTAGTAAGTTTTTATGTTAGGTTTTTATGGTTTTTCAATGAATTTTCCTCTATCTCTTAGCTATTGCTTCTCATTTGTGATTTTAATGTCAACTTATGTAAATATGTGATTTACATGTATTTTTGTGTTGTTTTGTAGGTTTTCGATAGCTTTGTCATCGAATTCATTCATTTGGAGTTGCATAGATGAAATTTAGATGAATGATGATGATGGTAGATGTTTAAAGGAGCAAAACACGCAAAAATATGAAGCAAAGTCCAAGGTTTTTGAGCTACAAAGGTAGTAGAGTCACCAAACCATGATTAGAGACACTATTGGTTGCGAAATTAAGTATTCTGACCTTGGCCGTGCCACGGATTGAGCCGTGGCCAAGATCAAAAAGTTGGAATCCTGAGCCATGGGCTGAGCCGTGGTCACGGCTCACAAAAGAGAGCCCACGGCTAGGCCATGCCGTGGTCACGGCTCAATGAAGACGTGAGGGCGGCTCGCATGCGAACTTCTGCGATTTTTCTGCAATTAAGTGGCGTGAACGAGAGGACTTTTGGCTAGGGTTTGAGAGCAATAAAAGGAGATTTCTCCAGAAAAAAAGGAGGGAAGAACACGTTAGAAAGGAGAGTTTAACCATAATAGGTTAGATTAGCCACAAAGACACACACATCTCTCACATCTTCATACACATCTAAAAGGATGTAGGGAGGAGAAGCAAGAGTGGAGGAGCAACTCAAGGGCTTCCATGGTGCAATACGAGAAGGGTTCATCAAGATGCAAGGGAGGAATCAAGAGAATTACATGAGAATGAGTTTTTCTATTCTTTTCTTGTATTTTGTTGGATTTATTCTTGTACGTATTATTGAGTTGTGAATAATTTGGATGGGATGAACCCTAATTTTCTATGACTATGATTTGAATCTTTAGTTAATGAATTCTCAATTTTTATCTTAGATTTATTCTTGAGTTTATTGATTATTGAATTGGGATTTGCATGCATCCTTAGATTCAATATTGATTTCATATAGGTAGATTGAGAAATCACCTATTTGATTAGATCATCTCTTGAATAAAGAAGCTTTCATGGGTTGCTAGAGATAGGATCACATAAGTCTCCCCGGTTCGATTCAAACCAAACCAAAACCAAAGAATCCATGGAACCTTAATGCTTCTCTTTGGGGTTTTGATGGAGAAGAGATTCCAATCAATCAACCAATGGGATAGGGGGTTAATACTTGAGAAAGATTTAACCTAATTAAGGGATTCTAGGGTCTAAGTGATTGGGTTATTCATTAATCAATGTATAGTCTTAGCATACTTGGTTTAGGGTATTCTTCATCTAGATTTGCCTCTACTTTTGTCCATTCTCTCTACTGAATTCTAGATTGTGCTTTAATTAGGTAATTAGTTTAGTTAATTTGTATTTCCAATAAATTTGTCATTCATTTTGTGAGGTTGGATAATAAAAAAAAGGTTAGTACTAGTACTCACATAGTCCCTGTGAGTTCGACACTCGGTACTCCTATATACTATACTACTGGAAACGATAGGTGCACTTGCCTAAGTATCCCTAGTGTAGTTAAAGGATTATCACTCTGTAATTTTGAGATCTGAAAAAGTGATTGCCAAACCAGAGATTGTTGTTCCAGCTAAGGGAAAGGAGAGCACACTACCCCTAAACCGCCAATTAATGAGAAAGAAGCTGGATAATTTTTGAGAATTTTGAAAAAGAGTGAGTACAAAGTGGTGGAGCAGTTGAGTCGCATGCCAGCATAAATTTTAATTCTAGGTCTTTTTTTGACATCTGAACTGCATCGAGAGACTCTTTTAAAAGTTTTGAATGAGTCTTATGTTGCCAAAAACATTTCTATTGAGAAGTTAGTCGGGATAGTAGGGAATGTTTTGGCATCTAATCATATTGCCTTTTCTGAAGATGAGTTGACTCTTAAGGGAAAAGGGCATAACAAGGCTTTATATATTTCCGTGAGATGCAATGGAAGATACTTGCCTAGAGTTTTGATTGACAACGGATCTGCATTGAACATCTGCCCATGGAACACTTTGCAAAAGTTAGGATATTCACAGTGGCAAGTTCGCCAGTCACTGATCGTTGTTAGATGATTTGATGGTTCGAGAAAGGAGACTATAGGAGAGATTGATTTGGTGCTCGAGAGGGGTCCAGCTTAATATTAGGTTACCTGTCAGGTCATGAACTTTTTCGAGATATACAACGTTTTGTTAGGGCAGCCATGGATTCATTCTTCCGGATCGGTACTGTCATCTCTGCATCTGATGGTAAAATTCATTATGCATGATAGACTGATTACTATTTTTGCTGAGGATGATTGTACTATGGTGGTAAATCGTGGGTATTCTGAAAAGGCGAAGGACAAGCCATCACCTGATTGGGGATTTTGTGTTTCAAATATCGTATCTGTTAACTGGGTTCCAGAAGGAAAGCCACCTGTTGAGTAATTATTGTCTAATGCCAGTATCATGGTAGCCAAGGAGTTGATTAGGGCAGATTACCAGTCAAGGAAGGGCATTGGAAAGATGCTGCAAGGAATTACAGCACCTGTTCAGCTATCGGAATAGAAAAATACCTTTGGGCTTAGTTTTCACCAAACTGGTAAGGATTTAAAGGATATGAGGGAGAAGAAGAGAGCTGAAAAGGAAGGAAGGTAGGTTTCACTCTATATTCCCCCACTGTATCACAGTTTCTCAAGGTCATCCAAGGTCATTATTTCTGAAATATGCATTGAGGACTATGATGTTGAAGAAGGGGTGAGCCATCTTTTCATTGGAATGACTGGTACAGAAGGATCGTCTGATGCTGATAATTTTGAGAAAATCAGGAAAGAATCATTGAACAATTGGACATCTGATTATCTCCCTGTTCGAAGGGAGTTTTGGTAAATTTGGGATTATCTTTTGTTCAAAATTCATTTCTAGATGGAGTTCTGAAATGAATTACTTTCTCAAAGTTTGTTTTAGTGTTAGGCTCTGAATTTCTTGCATTAGCTTTTGGAAAGAAACTATTCTCAATTTTTTTTGTTATATCGAGAAAGTTTTTTTTGTTCAAATTTTGAAGTGGCTTTGATCTTTTCTCTAAAACTAATGCTAGCCTGTGATTGTAAATATTTTCTTTTGAAAATGCAAGCTTTCATTCAATAAATTGGAAAGTTGATTATTTGCATTTTATTTATTTATGTTTGCATATTTTTGTTTCATTTTTAGATGGCCGAAAATAACTGCCTATGATCTTTTGGATGCCACTTTGTTTAAAACTGACAAGTTTAATTTTGATATCTCTCTAAATCCTAAAATAATACAAACCGTTAATGAGAGTAAGAGCGATATCGAAGAAGATTATAACTCTGTACTTAAGAATCTGGAACAATACGAAGAAAAACCCAAGCCTAACTTGGAAGAAACAGAAACTATCAGTATTGGCACTGAGACAGAAGTTAAAGAAGTTAAAATCAATGTTCATTTAAACAAGAAACAAAGAAAAGAGATGATTGAATTTTTCACATTGTTTCAGGATGTATTCGCATGGTCCTATGATGATATGCTTGGGGTTTCCATAAGCATAGTAATTCACAGATTGCCTACAGACCCAAATTTTTTCCTAGTGAAGATAGAAACCTCGCAAATTTAAATTAGGAATAAGCCTCGAAATTAAAGAGCAGATAGTCAGGCAATTTAATGCCCAAATCATTATTGTGTCTTACTATCCCATTTGGCTATCGAACATTGGTTCAGTTCCAAAAAAGTCAGGAGAAGTGTGAGTTTGTGTAAATTATCGAGATTTAAACAAAATTAGCCCAAAAAATGATTTTCTTTTGCCTAACATTCACATCCTATTGGAAAATACTGTTAGACCAGAAATGAATTCATTTATTGATTGTTTTGTTGTATATCATCAATTTTTGGTCGCAGAGGAAGACATGAAAAAGACAGCATTCATGACCCCATGAGGAACATTTTGTTACAGAGTTATGCCTTTCGGACTGAAAAATACTGGGGCTACCTGTCACGCCCAAAAAATCGTGGGGAAAAGGGGTGTAGTGTTAGTGGGGTCGTTGACTGTTGCGTCCCGGAAAGGACAATCCGGTCTGATGACCCTTTCAAAAATAAACGTTTTTGAAAAAACGTGTGTGTGTGAGAAAAATCAAATTTTTGTAGAAAAAGTGTATTTTTAAAAAAATGGTATTTTAAAAGAAAACAAGGCCGGGACTAAAAGTGCGACAGGTTTGGCCAAATAATTTTTGAAAAAAGGTTTTATTTTTAAAATGGAGTCGCCACTTGGGACTGAGTTAGGGTGTACCAAGTCACCTGAAAAAAATTGTTTAAACAAAACAAAAAGTAAAATTTTTAGAAAAAATAATTTAAAATCCTTTTTTCGACTTCGGTCTACGAAAAACGAGAGAAAAAGGTCCGGGAGTCACATTTGAAGAAAGGGAAGGCAAAGGTTTGCGCCTAAGGCACCCTTTCAACCTAGCCGAAGCTAGTTGCGAGGTTTAATCAAAATTTCCTAAATTAACCCTAGATTCAATCGTGTTTTGGATGTATCTAAATGAATGCAAGTCCTAAGTCTAAATGTGAATGTTAGGAGGGTCGAAATGTTCCGTCGAGACTTGGTCGGAATTATCGCATTAATTGCGAAACCCGAATCGAGACCTCGAGGGAGTCACGAGTTTTATGCAAAATGTGATGCAAAAGGAAAAGAAAATAATAATTTATAGTAAGTGAAGAAAGTGGGAATGCAACATAACGGGTACGGAGGACTAATAACTTGTGACTGAATATTTCTACTCACGGATGGTGGAACGGCATGTACGCCACCACTTCCCACGTGAGTAGACGACTATTTCTAGTCGAATCACACAAATGTACTAACTTCTAAGTGAAATGCAACCTATATGTTATGCATTTAAAAAATATTGTCAAAATAATAATAATAATAATAATAATAATAATAATAATAATAATAATAAAATAAATAAAATCATGGAAAAATAGAAAGAAAACTAAAAATGTGTGAAGTGAGATGTGAAAATATATGCGAGTGCACCTAACACTAAAATGTCCTAAGGGCCTAGCGTTGGACTAGCCCGTTCTAAAAATCTCACTAACATTAGACTAGCGGGATAAAAATGAAGCCACAACTAGCGTTGGACTAGTGTGGTGACGGCATACCATAAATCATGAATTAAACATAAAAACATATAAGATCACATAGGAGCACATAACACATAAGCATAATATTCTAGATGCAAAAATCCTAAGGAGAGCGGTAAAAGAAATAAACACATAAGCATGCAAAAGCAAATAAATCCTAACTATTACACCGGGGGACTTGATTTACAATTTAAGGGGAGAAATTAAAAAAAAATGCCCTATCTATTACATTCTCTATTGAATCTAATTATTACATTGGCTAGCTAAATACAAGAATATTACATTTTCGTCAAAATAATAAAATTTAAAATTAAATAACACAAAATAAATAAATGCGCAAAAAGTGCATAAAATAAGAAACGCATAAAAAATGCATAAAATATCATATTAGAGCACGTTGGAACACATAAAAAAGCAATTAGAAGGTAACGAAAATACCTTTTTGAAGATCCAGTACAAATGCTACTCAAAATGAACACACAAGTCAAGGTATCTCAATATAATCAAACAAAACCTAAATATATAGCTACTGACGAATTGAGATAAAAAATGAATTCTAACAACTAAGGGGACTAAAAAATAAAAATTCAAACAAACCTAAGGACCAAATCATAGATTTGAAATTTCTAACTAATCGAGGGGCATAATTGAAAATTTACGTAAGTTTAGGGGGGTGTGATGCAAGTTAAAATAAATCGGACAGAACAAAACAATAAATTCCAGCAATGCTATTGAGACATAATTACAATTAACCAAAACTTAATTTTTTTTTTAAAAAAAGATTAAACTTGGGGGGTCAATTTGCAAAAATGGAGGACTCAATTGCATAGAAATAAAAACCTTAAGGGCATATTAATAATATTAAAGGAGTATCGACACTTAAACTTAAATGAATTATTCTATGATAAAGCAATCATCTAAAACTAAATGAAATCTGAATTACTAATTTTAACTATCACAATTAACTAAGTTAATCACCAACTAAACAATATATTAAGTTAGATTAAAATTAACTAAACATAATTAAAACCAAAAATTGAACCTAATAAGGATAAATAATAAAAAAAACAGAATGGAACCCCTCCCAGGTAGGTCGTCTTCTTCACCCATTCCCTGCACATGTCTCTGTCTCTTTCTCTTTCTCGTTCTTGCTTCTCTTCTCCTCTTCTCCGTTCATTTCCTCTTTCCCCTATTTTTCCTTATTTCATTCTCCCTGCTTCACTCTTTACTCTCTCAACTTCTCCCTGCCTTCTCCAAACCTTTCTCCTATTTCTCCCTATTTCCCTCTCTGTTTCTTTTCCAATTTCTCCAGCTCCCTCTCTCTTTTCTTCCCTTCGCCCCTGCTCTCCTCCGATTTCTCTCTTCTCTTGACTCCCTCTCACTGTTCTGTTCTTCTCCCTCGTCTGGCTTTCCCCTGTTCTCTGATACTCTCCGCCTGTTCCTCTCTTCTTTTGCTCTGCCTCTCACTCTCTTTAGGTTTTTTCATCCAGGTCCTCAAACTCCTTCGTCGATTCTTCACTCTCTCTCTCTCCGGCGAATCGAACGACTCCCTCTTTTTGTCGGTTTCTCTCGTTCCTTAATCTGCCCAGAAATTGGCAGTGTTGATGCCCCCAAATCGATTGATGGTGAGTAGGTGATTGTGAGAAAGGAAATTGGGGATCGGAGATGGTGGTGTCAGTGACTGGAATTTGTGTGCTATTTAGTTGTGCATTTGTGCGATTCCATATGCTGTTTTTGCAGGTGAGGGAAGCAGTTCTGGGACTGATTGGGTTAGCAGGGGTGATGGTGGAATTGGGATAATTGCGTGGGCAATGGTAGTTGCAAGGGAGCTGGACGTAGTGTAACAATAAATTGGGATGGTGACTGTGGGGGTTGTTGGCTTACTGGTGTGGTCTGGTGGTGGCACGTGGGTATTGGTGGATTGAGAGCAGACGGACAGGTGGTTCTTGGGGCTAATTGGTGGTTAGGCTTGGGGAAGAATTCTTCTTTTGTGTTTCTGCAGGTTATAGAGCAGATGGGAGGCAGTTGTCTTGTGACGTTGGCAAGGATTTGGGTGGTAATCTGGTGGTGGTATAAAGGAGGATTGGTGGTCTGTTGCTGGGTAACATTCACTGTGTGACAGCCCCACCTTACCCAGAGGCGCACCAAAGGGTTTAGCGGACTGCCTGCTTGGCTCTTGCCAGGACTCAAACACGCACTCGCGCGATACGTACAAATGTACTTAGTGAAAAATAAAACACATTTATATAATTTACTTGAAAGTATGTGTCAAATGTATGTTTTACACACTAAAATTTACATAGTATTTACAAGAATAGCCTAAACAAGTGGGCTATCAGAATACATGAAACAAAACATATACTATGTCCAAAATCAGCTTTTCCAGCTTTAGTATTTTTGGGAACCTGATTAAAGAAAACAAATGAACGGGATGAGCTATAATAGCCTAGTGAGTGCTCAAATCATGCAGCATACCAATAACAAATAAACCTCTAAGGATAATAATTAACAAATTTAATAAATGATGAACAAGCAATGTGAAGTGTCATATAATCAATGGCGGATACAGGCTCACTATGGGAGCAAGCTCAATCGCAGGAGTATCAATCATGAACAAGATAACATGAGTATCGGGACCGAGATAAAAGCTCAAGTCCGAGATACTTGTAAAATTCAATCCAGAGTTACCCTCTTCGAGGAATGAAACTCATAAAGGAAAGAATATCACGCACCTATAACCCACAGCACCTTATATCACCCCAAACTCAATAAGTTGACTAACCGTGGAGTAACAGTGAAGTTAGCCACGGAAGTCCAAGGTCATGCATAAAGTTCAAGCATGAGTTAGCCCTTTTTCAGGACTTTACTCAGATATGAAAATTAACACACACCGAATAACGCCCATCACCTTATATCTCTCCCATACTCAACCACGGAAGTCACATGCACAAATAACACGTTGGATAGTGAAAGCATGTAACACATTGCGGAATAGATGCGATAAAATACACATCTTTCCTCAAGAAGCACATTTTATTAGATAATCATGTCAAGTATAACATCTCATCTCAGGCATTGAAGTAATAATGTCAAGTATTACATGGCATTTCATGTATCATGCACACATAAGAACACTCACCTGAAGCCTAAGAAAATATTTCGCGATATGGTTGGGTTTCACTTCCGGATCCTGAAATTCACGAGAAAATAGTCGTATAAAAAAAAAACCTGACTAAAATCTAAGTAATTTAAGAAGAAAATTTGAGAAATACCCCAAATCTGTCTAGGGTTTTATTTCTAGGGTTTTGGAGTTTAGGGTTTTACCCTAGGGTTTAGGGTTTTTGAAATTACGGTTTTCTAACTTTCTAGGGTTTTGCCCGGAAAGGTTTAATTCACTAATAGCTAATCTACGAAAATTTCTGCATGTTCAAATCACTAAATTACAGCTTATAAAGCTTTAAATCATAGCCTAATCGCTTTTATTTCCTAGGTTTTACCGAAATTTCGGCAGCACTTCCCCTATAATCGGACTAACCCAAAAATTTTAACCTGCAAGAAAAACATCCAAACAACCCAATCTCAAGTAGTTCTACCAATTTCACATCAAACTCATTTCAATTTCACTCTAATTCATCACAAAAACACATAAACTACTCCAAATTCTTCAACCAAATCAAACCTAAATCATGCCATTTCAAGTTTAAATCACTAGATACAAGTCATACAAGCCCATAAACAATCAAATCATGGCATAAAACTTCATATTTCATGGCTAAAATAAATCATACTTAACATTAAAGACATGGTTTAAAAGCTAGAAAACTATGATCTTGCACTTGAAATTAGAAGAGAAGTTCATGGGAAATACCTTTAGTAAGACAAGATTGTTGCTTAGGAGGAAAATCAACTCAATTTCTATGGATGAAAAGTGATTAAATAGAAGTAAAAGCTCCAAGAAAATGAAAGAAAATGGAGAGAAAAGAGAGAAGAGAGAAATCGGCCAAGCTAAAGAAAAAGAGAGAAAAAGTGATTAAGTGAAGAAGAAAAGAAATGGAGAAAGAAATGGAAAAAAAAATTGGACCAATCAAAGCAAGACAAAGCTAAAAGTAAAACTTGACTTTCTTGCAAATAAATCTCCACTTGGCCAAGTGTAATTAGAAGAGATTTTTGTCACTTATCCTATAATTAATCTTGCAAGACTTCTAGGTACAAATCCTAAAGGTAATGGTACAACATGCTAGTAAAATAGAAAATCATTCCTTATTTCTTTTCACTAATTTTCGGCCCCCTTTTTTTTTTTTTTTTCTAATGAACATAATACAAGATAAATGGTTTTGCATGAATTTCTAGGGTGTTACACACTGGCTTTTGATTGTGTGTTTTTCTGCAGGTTTTGTGTAAACTGGGAAGACTGATGGTTGGGGTAGTAAGGTGATGGGGCTATTGTGTGGTTGTTTCTATTGTTGTTGATTTTGGATGTTTGAGAGATAATGGCTGCTGGTGGTTTCAGGTAGGAAGTGATAGCGTTAGGGTGGCTTCTTTGGGTTTTGTTTCTGATTTGCAGGTGGTAGTTTAGCTTGAGCAGTGGTTGTATAGTGGTTGCAGGTGGAGGGACTGTGGTGCTGATGAAGGCGGTTCAGTGGTTCTGGGTGGAATTGGAAGAATTGGAGGAAGATGGAGGAGAAAGTGACGGTGGATGGTGGAGAGAGAGAGGAAGCGACGGTGAGGAAATTCAAAACCAGGAGCAAAAGAACGAAACCCAAGAAGAAAAAGAAAAGAACGAAACCCAAGAAGAAAAAGAAAAGAACAAAACGCATAAATCTGAAATGGAGTAGAAGAAAGAGAAAACTAAAGAAACCGGAAGAGAAACTGTGAAACAAAAGAAAACTAACAAGAACAGAACCTACTCAACCAAAAAAATCGTTTCTTAACAAAACAAAAACCAGATTTTTGTGTTAAACAACAAAAAGGGTAAATAAATAGGCAAAAGTTGAAGGAATTTACCTTGATTAATGGATTCTGAGAGGTTTAAAGTAAGTTGATGTTCTCGAATGTTCTTGGTTTTGTCTCTCTTTGATCTTAGTGTGTGTAAAAAGTATGTGTTAGTATGTGTATTTGATCTTAGTAGGTGAAAAAAGTGTGTGTTAGTGTGTGTATTTGATCTTAGTAGGTAAAAAAAGTGTGTGTTAGTGTGTGTGCAAAATTTTAGTATGTGAAATAGTGTGAAGTGTGTGTTTGATTCTTAAAGCACAAAAACCAAAGTGTTTTTTAGGGTTTTCTCTAATTTTTTTCCCTAAGTGGGGTATTTATACTGCACAAGTCTTAACCTCTAAGAAATGGTTAAAAGACTAAAATGCCCTTGACTACAAAAATTACAACTTTATCCTTTAAAAATTTATTCTTTCACAATAATAAAAAATCAAGAAAAATATAAATAATAAATTCATTAACACTAATTCACTCCAAGAAAAATTAGAAACTTAGAAACATGCTTAAAATCTAAAAACAAATTTGGGATCCAAAAATTGGTGAAAAATGGGTTTGGGATGTGAAATGACAAATTTGCCCTTGGATGACAAAAATTCACAGAAAAATAGTTATTATCCTTAGAAAATTATCAAAAATTACAAATAAGCTTAAAACTAGAAAATACATTTTTGACTCAAAATTGATGAAAAATGAATTTAATTTGTAAAATGACGATTTTGCCCTTGGGAATGAAATTTCACAGAAAAATAGTTATTGTCCTCAGAAAATTATCCAAAATTACAAATAAGCTTAAAACACTAGAAAATGCATTTTTGACTCAAAATTGGTGAAAAATAAATTTAATTTGTAAAATGACGATTTTGTCCTCGGGCAATGAAAATTCATAGAAAAAATAGAAATCGTCTTTGAAAAAATCAAGAAAATTTAGAAACATGCCTCAAGAATTTGAAAAATGAATTTGGAACTTAAAATGAGCTAAAATGGTACTCGCTAGATGAAATTACCATTTTGCCCTTATGTTGGTAAAAATATAAAAAAATACCAATTAAATCCAGAAAAATCATAAGAAATTAATAAATTCATATAAAAGTAAAAATATGAATTTAAAAACTCCAAAAATTGATAGAAAAATATTTACAAATAAAATTATTATTTTGCCCCCTGAGATTATTAAAATTTAAAATTTGGCACAAAAGTGCAAACATGCCCCTCCTATGTTTGAAAATAAATGGTGTGTCAAAATTTGGTGTCTACAGTTTGCCCCTCTTTGTCGGAAATCTCGTAGAGATTTCAGACAAAGACGTAGACAACACCAAATTTTGACTCACCTAAAATGTAGAAACAGATTAAAATGTGAACTAAAATATCTAAACATACATAGTATGAGAATATACTGAGACGTAAACCAATGAATGGATGAATCATAAAAAACATGTGACCGAGCTTTCAAAGAGCTGCCTACGTATCCCGGTAAAGGGAATTAGGTCGAACGTAGTTCGGATGCAGGTAGACGGTGGATGCGAAACACAATTACAAATGGTAACACAAGTGTTCAGATTTGTGATCAAAAGAAAGAAATGCAACATTCGAATTGTTAAGCAAAGATAACATATATTGGTACGAGACTGCAAGACCAAGCAAAGTGCTTAAACTAAAAGACAAAAGAATGAGTTCAGGTTGCTAAACAAAACAAATACCGACAAGACAAATGCAATGTCTGGGCTGCCAGACTTGAAAATGTAAATAAACATATGCCGTTCAAGCTGCTGAACGGATGCATGACCTTGGGCTGCCAAGGTTGATGAATGCAAAGTTTGGGCTGCGAAACTTGAAAAGTAAATAAACAGATGCCGACCAGACTGCTAGACGGATGCATGATCTTGAGTTGCCAAAGTTGATGAATGCAAAGTTGGGCTGCCAACTTGAAAAAGTAAATAAATGAACCTGGGCTGCCAGGAATCATAAAATGCAATGCACAATCTGGGCTGCCAGACTTGGAAACGTAAATAAACAGATGCCGACCAAGCTGCTGGACAGATGCATGACTTTGGGCTGCCAAGGTTGATGAATGCAAAGTTGGGCTGCCAACTTGAAAAAGTAAATAAATGATCGTGGGCTGTCAGGAATCATAAAATGCAATGCACAGTCTGGGCTGCCAGACTTGGAAACATAAATAAACAGATGCCGACCAGGCTACTGGACGGATGCATGACCTTGGGCTGCCAAGGTTAATGAATGCAAAGTTGGGCTGCCAACTTGAAAAAGTAAATAAATGATCCTGTGCTGTCAGGAATCATAAAATGCAATGCACAATTTGGGCTACCAGACTTGGAAACGTAAATAGACAAATGCCGACCAGACTGCTAGACGGATGTATGACCTTGGGTTGCCAAGGTTGATGACTGCAAAGTTGGGCTGCCAACTTGAAAAAGTAAATAAATGATCCTGGGTTGTCAGGAATCATAAAATGCAATGCACAGTCTGGGCTGCCAGACTTGGAAACGTAAATAAACAGATGCCGACCAGGCTGTTGGACGGATGCATGACCTTGGGCTGCCAAGGTTAATGAATGCAAAGTTGGGCTGCCAACTTGAAAAAGTAAATAAATGATCCTAGGTTGTAAGGAATCATAAAATGCAATGCACAGTTTGGGCTGCCAGACTTGGAAACGTAAATAAACAGATGTCGACCAGGCTGCTGGACGGATCCATGACCTTGGGCTGCCAAGGTTAATGAATGCAAAGTTTGGGCTGCCAAACTTGAAAAAGTAAATGAATGATCCTGGGTTGCCAAGAATCATAAATGCAAGATCTGGGCTGCCAGATTTGGAAACATAAATAAACAGATGCCGACCAGGCTACTGTATAGATGCATGACCTTGGGTTGCCAAGGTTGATGAATGCAAAGTTTGGGCTGCCAAACTTAAAAAGTAAATAAACAGATACCGACCAGGCTGCTGGACGGATGCATGACCTTGGGCTGCCAAGATTGATGAATGCAAAGTTGGGCTACCAACTTGAAAAAGTAAATAAATGATCCTGGGTTGCCAGGAATCATAAAATGCAATGCACAATCTGGGCTGCCAGACTTGGAAACGTAAATAAATAGATGCCGACCAGGATGCTGGACGGATGCATGACCAAATTAAGGCATCGAAAAACTTAAAAGTCATCATCAAATGTTGCATCCAAATCAACACAACTTCTCAAAATTTTTCCAAAAAATTTTGCCCCAGTGTAGGGCGTCAAAACCCTTTGAAATCACTCTTTTCAACGTTTAGGTGCCAAATGAAAACATTAAAATCTTATTTGATTTAAACTTTCCGACTACTCACCTCAATATAGAATATTCTTTTCAAACTTTGCTGCAAACATGAATTATCATGACTAACCCAAAAAAATTTTTTGCCCCAGTGTCAATTTTTGAAAGCAAAATTTCTCCTTCTTTTCTCTTTTTTTTTTTTTTTTTTTGTGGTGCCCTTGATCAAACTATCATTGACTTAGCAAAATTGCCTCAGTTGTTATTCTTGTCAAAATCTGAATTGGAGATAGTGTGACCAAATCTGCAAAAGAGAGAAAGATAACAATAATTGTAAAAGTTATGCCACCACTTGACAGTCCTTTGATCCACTTATTGCATATAAACATGAGTATCACAATCCAGGATCCTGAATTGGTCTCCGACCCTTGCTTCATGATATTTTCTGATTCCTAAATTCTCTGATCCATGATTTGCGATAAATGCCTTGTGTGCTCTCTCATATGCCTCTCAGGATCTCGATAAATTTAGGATCACTTTTGATTATATTGCACACTAAGCCACAAAAAAAAAAAATGTCATGTTTTCGACAAAGATGAAAAATGAATATATTACAGAAAAATTTGACAGATGCAACGACAAAAGAAATTATGTACACTAAACGTTTTTGTATATGTATATATAAACTTTTAATAACAAACTAATTATGTTTGAATGAAAAATTAGTTTCTAGCTACGGCTTCGAAGAAATCTGCCATTTTAATTCTCTGGATGTCATTCCACTTGAATTCCGAGATTGCTCCAAGATGATCAATACAGAAGAAAATTCTCAAGTAACCAAGGTCACCAGCTTCTGCAAAGAATTCCACATCTATCACAGGTGCATTCTACTTCCTCACTTGTGAGCCTTCGGCTTGTAATTTCCCGACCTCAGCGCCTTTTCAGGTTTTCACCGAGGTTTCCCCCTCCCCTTTTTTTTGTTTTTTGTTTTTTTTTTCACTTTTGCATTCTTCTTCTTTTTTTTTATTATTTTTTTCATTTTTTTTAAGCTCCCTTTTGGGTTTTGGCTTTTGTAGAGAGAAAAAGAAAACACTCAACATTCAAATCCTGATCGATCATTTCCTGTTTCATAAAATCAGACTGGTATAAAAATATTTGGCATCAGTAAGACAATCCTCCCTTGATTGATTAGGGATGGATATATTAACACCATATGCCTTATTGATTTGTAAATTTTCATTTAAAAAATTATCACAAAATAAAGACGGAGGTCGGTAACATTCTCGGCTTTTGTAACGGGGTCAGGTAAGGTGCTTGAAAGGTTAAGGTCGGAAAGCAGAATTCATGAAAAAGGTTGATTATTTTGACGTCGCATTTTCAGACATACTTATCCTAACTTTATTCTTTGCCCTTTTGGGCTCTCTTCTCTTTTTTTTTTTGCCCCAGTTTATTGCTTTCTATGGGGTTTTCTTTTGTATCATTTTTCATTTTTCATTTTCATTCATTTTCATTTTTTTTAACACAACAGTCAACAAATAAAATTTGCCCCAGTATGGGGTGTGACCATCAAGTGGGTTATGAAATGAAACTCATAGATTCTGAAGGCTCAAATGGGAAAGACTAAGGAAAAAATGTGTAAGGGAAAAGAAAGAAGGCCCGCCTTTGACCCGTCTTTTTTTTTTTTTTGCAATACTTTTAAAAGAAAACTTACCAATCAAATATAAAACCTTTTTACCATGTCTGAATTGATGATTTGGGGAAAAACTTGACCATCAATTTCTGTCAGAACCAGGCCTCCTCCTAATAGCACCTTTTTTACAATGAATGGACCTTGCCAATTTGGAGCAAATTTACCCTTAACCTCCTCTTGGATTGGGAGGATTCGCTTTAGGACTTTGTCTCCGATTTCGAATCGGCAAGATTTAACCTTCTTTTGATAAACACGGGTCATTCACCTTTGGTAGCATTGTCCATGACAAACAGCATTCAACCGCTTTTCATCAATTAATGCCAACTGCTCATGACGTTGCTTGACCCATTCCACTTCTTCCAACTGGGCTTCCATCAATATACGCAGAGAAGGAATCTCAATTTCTGCTAGCAATACTGCTTCCATCCCATACATAAGAGAATATGGAATTGCCCCAATAGAAGTTCTTATAACAGTCCTATACGCCAACAATGCATAAGGCAACTTCTCATGCCAATCTCGATGCGTGTCGTCATCTTTCGGATGATCTTCTTCAAATTTTTGTTGGCAGCCTCTATAGCTCCATTCATCTAAGGTCTATAGATGGTCGAGTTTCGATGCTTGATCTTGAACTGTTCACACAACTCATCCACCAAGTCATTGTTGAGATTTTTCGCATTATCCGTAATCAATGTCTCTGGTATCTCAAAACGGCAGATGATATGATTTTTCAAAAAATCAGCTACCACTTTCTTAGTCACGTACCGGTAAGACTCGGCCTCAACCCACTTAATGAAATACTCTATTGCTACTGAGATAAATCGATGGCCATTTGAAACAGGAGGATCAATAACTCCAATCGCATCATTCCCCACATTGAACAAGGCCAGGGAGCAGTCATACTGTGGAGTTCCGAGGGAGGAGTATGTATCACATCACCATGCATTTGACACTTAACGCACTTTCTGAAGAACTCAACACAGTCATGCTCTATGGTGAGCCAAAAATGTCTGGTTCTCATTATCTTCTTGGCCAATAAGTGTCCATTCATGTGTGGTCCGCACACGCCGCTGTGTACTTCCCTCATCAAATATTCAACTTCCTTTTCATCTACACATCTCAAAAGGCCCAAAT
The DNA here is from genome assembly GCA_024721245.1 of Mitragyna speciosa. Taxonomy (NCBI): domain Eukaryota; kingdom Viridiplantae; phylum Streptophyta; class Magnoliopsida; order Gentianales; family Rubiaceae; genus Mitragyna; species Mitragyna speciosa. The sequence goes on along the minus strand of CM045566.1, from coordinate 21,281,181 downwards.
CGCTTGACCTTTTATACAATACTTCTCCGTTCAAGAAAAATCTCATAGACATCCTTCAGAGAAAATTCTTAGCTCTTGTACTGATACTTTAGGGATATAATCCATTCTTTAAATACTCTTTCAAATCACGAAACCATGGGAGACCGTCGGGTTCCCGCTCAATGTGCAGACAATGAGCTGGTTCTTCTTGAATCTTGATAGAGATGGGATCGATCACCATATTATCAGGGTGACTGATCATGAAAGACAAAGTTGCTAAAGCATCTGCAAATATATTTCGAATACGCGAAATGTGAGTGAATTCCAGGGTTTTGAATTGCCTGGCAAGAGTGAATAAGCAACAATGATACGGAATGATCTTAGAATCCCGAGTTATCCATTTTCTCAATGTTTGATGGACTAATAAGTCAGAATCACTGAACACTGCTAACTCTCTAATATCCATATCCAATGCTATTTTCAAACCCAAAATACAGACTTCATACTCGGCCATGTTATTAGTGCAATCAAACTTCAACTTAGTTGTAGCAGGATAATGTTTTCCATTAGATGATATCAGAACTGCACCTATCCCTGCTCTGAATGAATTCGAGGCACCGTCAAAGAATAACCTCCATCCCGAAGATTCTTCATTCGTATGGTCTACCGCTTCCACAAACAATATGTCTTCATCCGGAAAATAAGTGTGCAAGGGTGCATAATCATCTTCTAGGGGATTCTCTGTCAAATGATCCGCAATAGCTTGATCCTTGACTGCTTTCTGAGTTGTGAATACAATGTCAAATTGACTGAGAATCATCTGCCATTTAGCCATGCGTCCAGTTGGCATCGGTTTCTCAAGTAAGTACCTCAAAGGGTCTGATCGAGATATAAGGTAGGTGGTGTGATTAAGAAGGTAATGTCTGAGTTTCTGAGCAGCCCAAACTAATGCACAACACAACATTTCCAGGAATGAATAGTTTGCCTCATAAGTCGTGAACTTCTTACTCAAGTAATAAATTGTCTGCTCCTTCTTCCCTGAATCTTCATGCTGACCTAAGACACAACCCATCGCTCCGTCCAGAACTGAGAGGTACATGATGAGTGGTCGGCCTGACTTTGGTGGCACTAAGACAGGGGGGTTCAAGAGATAATCTTTAATCTTATCAAAAGCCTGCTGACAATCATCGTTCTAATCCATTGGGGCATTCTTCCTTAACAACTTAAACAGTGGCTCACAAGTGAGAGTTAACTGAGCGATAAATCTGCCAATGAAATTTAACTTTCTCAGAAAACTTTTCACGTCCTTCTGTGTCTTTGGAATTGGCATTTCCCGTATAGCTTTTATCTTTGTGGGATCTATCTGATACCCTTCTTACTAACAATAAATCCCAATAACTTTCCAGTAGGAGATCCGAAAGCACATTTTGCAGGATTCAATCTCAAACTGTATTTCCTCAACCTTTCAAATAATTTCCTCAAATCTACCAAATGGTCTTCAGACCTCTTAGACTTGACTATGATGTCATCCACATAAATTTCTATCTCCTTATGGATCATGTCGTGGAACAACGTGGTCATAGTCCTTTGATACGTGGTCCCAACATTCTTCATTCTAAAAGGCATGACTCTATAACAAAACGTACCCCATGGAGTGATGAATGACGTTTTCTCTCTGTCTTCTTCTGCCACCAAAAGCTGATGGTACCCAGAAAAACAATCAATAAACGAATCCATTTCATGTCCTGCTGTGTTGTCTAACAAAATGTGAATATTGGGTAAAAGAAAATCATCTTTTGGACTAGCTTTGTTTAAATCCCGATAATCCACACAAACTCGCACTTCTCTCGATTTTTTGAGCACCGGAACCATATTCGATAGCCAAACGGGATAGTGGGACACAATAATGATATTGGCATTGAATTGCTTGACTATCTGATCTTTAATCTTAAGGCTCATTTCGGGTTTGAATTTACGAAACTTTTGCTTTACTGGAGGAAAGTTTGGGTCAGTGGGCAATCGGTGAACTACTATATCAGTAGAAACTCCAGGCATATCATCATATGACCATGCAAACACATCTTGAAATTGTGTGAGGAATTCAATCATTTCACTTCTCTATTTCTTGTTTAAATGCACACTGATTTTAACTTCTTTCACCTCTGTCTTAGTGCCAATATTAATAGTTTCTGTTTCTTCCAGGTTTGGCTTGAGTTTTTCCTCATATTGTTCGAGATTCTTAAGTACGGAATCATAATCTTCTTCGATATCACTCTCATTTTCATCAACAGTTTGCATTATTTCAGAATTTAGAGAGATATCGAAATTGCAATCATCAATTTCAAGTAAAGTGACATCCAAAGGATCATAAGCAGTTATTCTCGGCCATCTGAAAAAATAAAGTAAAGGAAACGTAAATGAATAAACAAAACATAATCTTAATCTCATTAAAACTCAGAATACATTAATTTAAAAGTGGAATATGTGCAACCACAGAAGTGTGGCGCTCCTTCAAGCAAAATGTAAAGACGCAATTCATTCTAAAGAAAGGTTTTTCTTTTAAAAAAAAACTATTTTCATTGAAAGTAAAATGCAAAACATGATATGAGCCTTAATCTATCAACAAAAAAGAAAAAGTCCACTCTAGGGCTCTGTCTAGAGATGGACATTGAGTAGAAGTAATCCCAAATTTACCGAAACTCCCTTCGCATAGGGAGATAATCGGCAATCTAGTTGTTTAACACCCCTTCCTCCATTTCATCGAAACTGGCAGTGTCAGATGCTTCCTCAATGTCAATCATTCCAATGAACAGGCAGCTTACTCATTCTTCAACATAATTATCCTCATTACAGATTTCAGAGATAATAACGCCAGATGACCTCGAAAAGCTATGATAGAGTGGGGGAATATAGAGTGGAACGTGCCGCCCTTCCTTCTCAACTCTCTTCTTTTCTTTCATCTCTTTCACATCCTTACCAGTTGGGTGAAAATCAAGTCCAAAGGTGTCTTTTTGCTCTATCAGCTGAATAGGTTCTAATACTCCTTCTAACATCCTTCCAATGCCCTTACTTGGTTGGTAATTAGCCCTGATTAGTTCTTTGGCGATCATGATACTGGCGTCAGATAACATCGGTTCCACAGGTGACTTTCCTTCAGGGATCTAATTAACCGATACAATGTCAGAAGCGCGAAAACTTTGATCCAATGGCAACTTGTCTTCTGCTTTTCCCGAAAATCCACTGTTTATCATCATGGTGCAATCGTCCTCAGCAAAGACAGTGATCTGTTTGTCATCTATAATGAACTTTACTAACTGGTGCAAGGATGATGGTATCGATCCTGAAGAGTGAATCCATGGTCGCCCCAGTAGCACATTTAGATTCTTGAAAAATCCATGACTTGACAAGTAACTTGATATTGGGCTGGACCTATTTCAAGGACTAAATCGATCTCTCCTATTGTCTCTTTCCTTGATCCATTGAATCCTCTGACTATGGTTGGCGATTGACAGACTTGTGATCGCAAGTATCCTAACTTCTGTAGAGTGCCCCAGGGACAGATTTTCAGAGCAGACTCATTATCAATCAAAACTCTAGGTAGATGTTTCTCATTACATCGCACGGATATGTACAGAGGTTTGTTGTGCCCCTTCCCTTCGGGCGTTAGTTCATCCTCTGAAAAAGTGATCTGGTTAGATGTCAAAATATTTTTTACTATTCCAGCCAACTTTTCAGTGGGAATATCCTTGGGAACATGAGACTCATTGAGAATCTTTAAGAGGGCATCCCGATGCAACTCAGATGTTAACAAGAGGTTGAGAATTGAAATCTGCACCGGCATTCAACTCAACTGTTCCACTACCTTGTATTCACTTCTCTTTAAGATCCTCAAAAAATCTTCAGCGTCCTTCTCACTAACGGGTAGTTTGGGTGGCAGAGTACTCTCCTTCCCCTTAGTTGGAACCATAATTTCTGGTTCAGTCATTACTCTTCCAGACCTCAAAACTGTTGTAACATCACCATCGTATTCAAAGCCTTCATAATTCCAAGGCACTGGTTGTAAGTCCCCGATCGGCAACTGTTCTGGCAAATCAATGATCTCGGGTTCAAAGACTTCCAACTCAAAAGGTGAAACATCTAGGACAAATGGCTGACTTGATGAATTGACGGTTGATAGTATTTCTTCTGACATAAATGGTTCTTTTGGTTGGGTTACAGGTGATGCCAATTTTTCAGTAAAAATATCATCCATATATTGACTCATGAATTCCTTTCCCGATAACATCGCTCTAGCTCGTTTGTCATCCCCCTTAGTAACGCCCACTATCTCTTCAATCGCAACTATCATCTCAGAAGGATCAGCAAACTCTTCATCCAAGATAATCATCCCAACTGTAGGCCCGTGCTGAGGCAAAGGGTTATTGTCTACATTGGGTGCTTGTCCTCTCCCTCTCCTCAATACTATCTCTCCATCATCAATCATGTCCTGAATCTTGTGTTTCAAAGCCCAACAGTTAGCTGTGGGGTGTCCCCGTCCTCTGTAATGCTAAGCACAAATGGCTTGATGATCATAGTCATGGGGTAACCCGTTAAGAAAAGTTTTTTGTGGTATTGTGCCAATCTTGCCCGCTGCTCTCAGTTGGTCATATATCTGATCTAAAGGACGACCAAGAGGGGTGAAAGCCCTAGGCCGTCTTTGTGGAGGGTTCGCCGGTCTTGTTGTATTTTGAGGCTGATTGGGTGGAGCGTAATTGTTAAGATAAACAAGTCTCGGGCGGTTTTATATGGGTAGGCGAAAGTTGTTTGGTGTGGGTCGGGAGTTTTAGAATAGAGGTTGGGTGTTTGGGTAGAATGACTGAGTATTTACCGGTTGAGATTGGGTGTTGAAAACGGGTTGAGGATATTGAGAGTAAACAGGTGACGGAGGTGCTAATTGGGGATACTGTAGGTGTTGAATCGGGTAGTTTGATCGGTTGTTAAATTTGAGTTTAGGATTGATACCTTGGTTTATGACAAAAGCTGCTTTCCCTTTTTTCTTTTCGAGCTTCTTCCCAATGGCCTTTTCCACATTGTTCGTGTTTTGCAAAGACTCAACTTGCATTTTTACAGCTGCCATATCCACTACTTTTCCTTTCTTCACACCTCTCTCTATGGCTTCTACATGTTCAATGACCTGAGCAAAAGATTTTCCAATGGAACCAACAATCGCCTGGCAGTACGGCGAGTCTTGGGCATCAATAAACAATTTCACCATTTTGTTCTCATTTATCGGCGGGCTCACCTTGGTTGCGACGTTTCGCCACCTCTGACCATAAGCTACATAGCTTTCGGAGGGCTTCTTTTTCAATTCTACTAAAGAGAATCTATCAGGTACTAGATCACAGTTGAACTCATACTGCTTGATAAAAGCTCTGGAGAGGTCCGTCCAGTTTCGAATTTTCGAAAAGTCCAATTTCAAGTACCATTCCAATGCATTCTTTTCCAAACTTTCACCAAATAACCTCATCGGCAATCTATCATCTTCAGTTGGCTTTCCCAGTTTGTTACAGAACATCTTGAGGTGAACCATAGGGTCCCTATTATCATTGTACTTAGAAAACTCCGGGACTTTAAATTTTGGTGGCAGCTGGGTGTCTGGAAACATGCAAAAGTCTTCATAGTCCAATCCTCCATATTTGTCGAATCCCTAATTTTCTTTGATAAAGTCATCAAACCTATCCAACCTCCTTAACAAAGCCTTCTCCATCATGTTGAGATTCTCTTCTCTGGTATAAGGCTCTGCATCCGCTCCTCCTTGAAATCTGGAATCCAACACAAATTGGCTTGCAGTATGTACTGGCAAGGGTTGGTTGTTCAGAGTGAAGTGGGTGGTTTGCTGAGGGTATTGAGGTTGTTCCAAGGTATTTTGAGTATGTCTAGGGCTGAGCGGAATTGGAACGGGCATTGGTGGGTTCTGAATGATTAGAGGTAGAGGAGGTATTTGGGTATTCTGATTATCCAGGGGCAGAGTCTGTTGGGTAATTGGGACAGTGTTGTTCACATCTGGTCTGTTGCCTCCTGTATTGGGTCGGGTCTGCAAAGTTCCCTGAGCAGCTGGTGCATTAGAGGTAGAGCCACTATTGTTCATGTTGCTAATGAAATGTGCGATAATCTGATTGTGAGAAGACACCTCCTGAGTCATGTCGTTCATTTTGGACAGCATTTCGTTGATCTGGACCCTTAGTGCTATCATCTCAGATAACTGATTTCCCGTGGGTGCTTCGGGAGACTCTAGACGGTTACTCATGTTTATATGCAATAATCTGGCACGGGACCGCGTGTAAATGAGGCTTCGGTGGAACGAACCTATGATTAAGAGTACCTGAAATACATGTTGGAGAGAAAACTGATTCAGTTATCCTTTCGTTATTGATGCTGTCAAAATTCATTGTTCAAAAAGAAAAAGAAAAATACTGAAGTTAATAAGTGTATGAATAATTTCAATGCATGTTCTAGGGGGAGCCCTTATTATGCCAAGGGTAGGCCTAGCATGAAATGCAATCCTTTAGGGTGAGACCCCCCTTTCAATATTTGAACGGGATGAATTTCAGCTTTAAAAGAAATAGCCATTTCATTTCTTGAGTCAACTTTCATACAACTTGAACATTAAAGGAAAAACACTTCATTATTTTCATTGCCAACCCAATACAAGAGAGTACATCATTCTGTCAACTCATCTACACATTCTACAACTTTCTTCAATTGGTCTTCCAAGCACTGAGCTTTGCTGTGATTTGACTCCCAAGAGTACCTGTTCATCGTGTAATTGATGTCGTCTTTTAGCTTCAAGCATTTCCTTTTCTTCTCTCGCAACTCTTGTTTTGCTTCCGTGTACAGTTGTTTGACAGACTCATATGCCTCTTCCTTCTTCTTGAAACTCTACTTCTCTTGTATCAGTTCACGATCCTTCATTTCTAACAGGGTTTTCAATCGAGCAATCTCTTCAATAGGATCAACGACAACTTGCCTTGTTGCAACGTTTTGACTGTTGAGCCACATCTCATACTGTGGAGTAGTTACAGGAGTAACTTTGTTTTTTGCATCAAATGGGAGATTTTGGTCTATACATTGACTTTCCCATGCTTTTGTAAGTTCTGATTTTCTAGGAATCTCGATGGGACAATTTCCTTTGTCAAAAATAATAAGGAAGTTTGATAAGTCAAGCGTCGGCGGTAATCCTTAGATATGCCCCAGCTGTCGAAGGAATCTTTTCAGAGTGTAAGCTGCAATGCCCTGAGTCCCCAGTAAAGGTATGAAATCAGCCAACTTAGTATGGAGAGCTGCTTTGATGCAGTCTGTCCAATCCAGAACCCATCGAATCCTTTGATCAGGTATCGTCATCAAAAGGTCTAGACATTCTGACGCCGTTCTCATTGAGCTGCTTCTATCAATCCTTTTATGATGAGTGACTATGCAATTATGTCCAATCAGTGGCAAGCAGTGGGGAACAACTGGATGCCCGTTGAAATGTTCCATTGCCCAAATATGCAGAATTCTGTTAGATGCATGAAAGAAGTTTGTTCCTTTCTGGCAATTAGTACAGGCATCGAATATATCAGCTAACACAGTAGGCACTATGGAAGCTCTCTGACCCCCGATCCCAGAAAAAAGATCAAACATAAGTTTGGTTATCTTGAAACTGATCTTCTTGTCTTCTCTCGGAAACAAATAGATGCCTGCCATGACAAACCCGTATACCCAGACTCTCTTTTGTGCCCATGCCATCTTGGATGCTAGCGTGAAATCTCCCGGATATTTGTCGAACCCGTCTTTGTTTGCGAATCTGTCAAATAGGAACTTTACACTTATGTTCTGATCAAAATTTTGCACTGCAGACTCCTTCAACCCTGTGAAACGACAGAACTCAGCTTTTTCAGAAACATATGAAAAAATTACGGTCGTCTGTTCCACTGGAAAATTAAGTAGGCTGGCTACCTCTTCAACTGTAATGGTCAGTTCATTGTCTCTAACCCTAAATGCTGAACAATTCGGGTCCCACAGATGAATCAGAGCTTCTACCAAGCACCCGTTTGTCTCTATTTCTTTAAAATCACCAATAGGCCCTAAAAATGCTGCTACTTGGTTAATCTCACTAGGGAGAAGAAACCCTGGCCATTTCCGAACCTCTGGCGGGATTGTCAATATCTGCTTGATGCGTCGCGGGGTACTCATGCTGATTCAAAAATACGATCTGATCAGATTACCTTACCTAGGGTCTCGCCCATCAGGGTTTACTGAAATTTAAACGTGCAATGTCTTTTAGGGTTAAATACCCAAGACAAAAGAATGGCTTTCCTATCATGGGATTCCCGAAATGGCATTCCCTCTAGGGTTTATGCATGATGCCTGTAGCACCCTAGAAAATGCACATACAAGAGACATTTTTTTTCTTATTTAGGGTTAAGTGTTAATCCTTGATTTATTAGTCGGGAGATTTCTTGAGTTAATTAGGTTAATTAACTAAGATTTTCATTATTAAGCAAGGACATTTAAGCACTACATTTAGAATAATTTTACTTGACCATTTAATTTATATTAGAGTTTAAATTTTGCTTAATTTATTCTACTATTTTCTAGCCTTTTGACTACTTGAATTTTAGATCAATTTTACTCAAAAATTTCACTTATTTTCTTGCTTTATTTTCTTTTCCCTTACCTGAAACTTTTTTTCTCTTTCTTTTCTTTTTTTTCTTTTTGGCCGAAAATTCTTTTTCTTTTTCTTTCCCCTTAGGGCCGGTTTCTCTCTCTCCCTAATTTACTCTATTTTTGTTTTAATAATTTATGTCTTATTATTGTTTATATTAAGTGATAAGAGTTAATAATTTCAACCAATCAAATTAAACCAAGTTACCACACTTGCATTAAAATCTCACTTTTTGCTTTACTCTTGTGGGATTTCTATTGGTCAACCATTTTTCCACCTTTTCTTCATTTCTTTTCCAATTTTCCTAGACTATTTCTTTCTTCTTTCTTGCTCTCTTGGCCGGCCATCATCTTCTCCTTCTTCTCTCATTTTTGCTCTCAACTTCTTGGACTTTTCTCTCTTAAGTTTGGTTAAATCCACCATAGAAAGTGAGGTTTTCTTCTTCCTAAGCAAGGTTCTAAGCTTGTTTAAGGTATGTACTATGAACTTTTGCAATTACTTTCAAGTTTTATTTAGTTTTGTTCAAGTTTTATACTAAGAATTTGATAGTAGTACTTGAAGATTTAAGGTTGAACTGAAAAATACTTGAACAGTCATGCTGGACCAGTTTTAGTAAAACTTTCATAACTTGGTGTAGATAGCTTGGATTCGAATGATTCTTGTTGTTTTAGAAACTAGATTCATAGGGCTTTCAAACGGTATATAGCTTGCACTGGTGGTTCATTGTGTATTAACCGCAGAAAGCTTGCAAAGTTGGCTGAAAATTCGGTTCTGCGTAAACAGTTTTGATGAAGAGCCAACTTGGGGGCTAATTTTGAACCTGTTCTAGTTGGAATTTTAAGTGATGATCTTCACGAAAGTTGTAGCCCTATAAACGTACTTTCAAACCATGTAATCACAATTCCCTGGTTCTTGGTGGATTGACACCCACAAGGGCACGAAGTTGGCTGAAAACCAACCCTGTGCAGATTTGGGTGATGATTCTTGGAGTAGGAATTTTGAATTTGAGTGGAATTTTGATTGAATTTGAACATTGAGTTGAATATAAAAGTTGTAGAACTTGTTGAATTGGGTTGGATTGTTGAATTTTCTTGCAGGGAAAAATTTTGGTTAGTTCGATTTTAAGGGGAAATGCTGCCGAAATTTTGGTAGAATTAAAAGAAGAAAAATTGATAAGTGAGATTTTAAGCCTAGAATAGGTTCAATTGAAGGAAATTGAAGTGTAGAAATTTTTAGAAATGATCTAGTGATAGATTAGACTTTCTTAGAATAAGTAAACCCTAAACCCTAGAAACCCTAAAACCAAAACCCTAGAAGTAAGTGGGGTATTTTCTTGACTTTTTCTTACTAAATTTACTAGGGTTTTAATTGAGTTTTTATGTTATTATTTCTTTTAAATTTCAGGGTCCGAAAACACATCACGACCATTTCACGAGATATTTTCTTAGGCTTTCAAGGTGAGTGTCTTTATGTGTGCATGATGCATGTAATGTGCTATTTCCATTTTGTAAATATTATGCCATGACTGCAATCGCTATGTGATTAAATGTGCTACTTGAGGAAAGATGTGTACTTTATCGCATCTATTCCGCAACGTGTTACCTGCTTTCATTACCCAATGTGTTACTTGTGCTTGAGACGTCCGTGACTAACTTCACCGTTATTTCACGGATGGTCAACCCGGCTGCACGTGGGAGGACATAAGGTGTTGGGTGTTTTAGGGTTTGATGTTCTTTCCCTTTTGAGTTGTGAATCCTCAAAGAGGCCAACTCCGGATTGAACCTGCTTGCTTGTTGGCCCTCCAGGGTTGAGAATATCTCCCTGGATGTGGTAGCCTGTACGGAGGTTATAAGGTGAACGGTGGTTAGGGTTCTTGCTTGCTTGCTTGATAATACTGGCATGACTCTTGATACAGACTTGAGCTATTATCTCAGTCCTAACATCGTGATTTCATGGTCAGTGCATGCTCTTCCTGCGGTTAAGCTTGCTTCCGTAGATGAGCCCCGTATCCGCCATTGACTATTTGTTAATTGAAATGTTCATAACTTGTCTACTTAAATTGTCAATTATTTTGTTCAATAAAATAATAGATTTGTGATATGATTGCATGACTCCGATACTCACTGGGCTATTATAGCTCATTCCATTTTATTTGTTTTCCTTTACTCAGGTCACCTGAAAAATTAAAGCTGGACCAACTGGTTTTTGATTATTATAAAAGTTTCAGTTATTGTAATAGCCGAACTGTGTTAGGCTATTTTTGTGAAAATCATGTATATTATGACACATATACTTTTGATGTGAATTGTACCTTATGTTAAATAAAATGAGTGTATTTTATTTATTTCATTTTATTTTAGTTATTTTATTTTAAGTTAAGTACGCTCGGACGTTTGCGTGAGTGCGTATCGAGACCTGGCGAGAGCTAGGCAGGCAGTCTGCTAAGCCCTTTGGTGCGCCTCTGGGTAAGGTGGGGCTGTCACAATGCCAGTTTATTAAAGCTGATTAAAATATGTGAAAATGCCAAATTTGAAAATTTTCTAAAAGATTTTTTATTTTATTTTATTTTATTTTTATTTTTTTAAAAGATGCAAAATTTCTTTGAGAAAGACGGACCATAAACTGTACAAAAGAAATTATTGACTCTAAAAATATTTGATAAAAAAATCGAACCTGCAAGAGGTTATGGGACACAACATTGAAAGAAAACAAAAGTCATGACTTTATCTAGAAACATACAAGTCAAAATGCCAATTTATTAAAATCAAATGAAATATGTGCTAAAATCACTTTTTGTAATGTGGGATGGGAGGGCGGGGGATACGACAAAAATGACATGTTAATTTTTAAAAAAGGATAAACACAAGCTGTGCAAAAAATTTGACCACCCGCGTGCATTTATTGACTTTAAGAAAATTTAGTGTCGAATAAAATTGACAAGTACAAAAAATAAGTAAACTTTGAATTTTTTTTTTTGAAATTACACTTCTAAAAAAAAAATGTGCAAATTGAAAGATTAGATTTTTCGGGATTTTTACAAAAATTTACAACGACTTGACGCTTGGGTATTTTGTTTACAATCCATCTTTGTCAAGGAAATTAATTACGAAAATGAAATTTAAACGTGCTAAAAGAGGGTTGGCTTCCTATGAGAGCACCATGCTAGGGCTCTTTATTTTATGGTTGTGAATGCAATCAAAATAGGAAAGAAATTGTGTTAGTTTATTCAACAAATAACACATAACACATTAGCAAAAATAAATAATACACATAGATAACAATAAATGGCAAAACAAGGAAAATAAATGAGGTTGGTTCCCTCCCCTCGTGCCTTAGTGTACCTGATAGGGTAAGGCTGACTCTACCCTAGGTTATTCTACATGGATGCATGAGGTTGGGCACACTAATGCATCTAGACTCAATTAAGGCTTCGGTTCCCAAACCTTCAGACTGAGGGATCCAAAAAGTAACAAGTCCGTCAATTCCAAGGATCCTAGGTCGGTGGTTCAAGTGATTTCCTGGACACTGCTACGCGTAGTCGGGCCACGGCTACATGTCCAAGTGAATCGACTTTTAAAGCCCAAATCTCTAGACTTGTGGACTCAAGCCAAGAGTTTGGGTGATCTCCTAGACAATGTTACGTGCACGTCGTGCCACGGTCACATGTCTAAGTAGAGCAATCCTAATTCCTGAAGGGACGGGTGGGAGACAACCACCAAAAAAAGAAAAAAGGGTAACAAACATCGAATGCACGTATGAAGTACTCATTATGAGAGGAGGGAATGAAACATTAACGCGCGTGGGCTCTAAGGGTGACTGACCCCTTTCCCCAAATGCAAGCGCGGTCGGATAAAACAAAAGTAAATAAATCGTACATTCATCACATAAGTAGTCGAGAGACGAGAAGTGTGTGAGATACAAAAGAAAAATCTAAAAACCTAAAAAAGAAAAATGCAATCCTAACATCCAAACGCGATGGAATAAAAAGGTTAAATAAGGAAAAGGTGATTAAGCCTAGTGCTCGGACTCACTAGTGATCCCCAGTGGAGTCGCCAAAATCTTGTCGCGCCCAAAAAATCGTGGGGAAAAGGGGTGTAGTGTTAGTGGGGTCGTTGACTGTCGCGTTCCGGAAAGGACGGTCCGGTCTGATGACCCTTTCAAAAATAAAGGTTTTTGAAAAAACGTGCGTGTGTGAGAAAAATCAAATTTTTGTAGAAAAAGTGTATTTTTAAAAAAATGGTATTTTAAAAGAAAACAAGGCCGAGACTAAAACTGCGACAGATTTGGCCAAATAATTTTTGAAAATGGGTTTTATTTTTAAAATGGAGTCACCACTTGGGATTGAGTTAGGGTGTACCAAGTCACCCGAAAAAAATTGTTTAAACAAAACAAAAAGTAAAATTTTTAGCAAAAATAATTTAAAACCCTTTTTCAACTCCGGTCTATAAAAAACGAGAGAAAAAGGTCCGGGAGTCACATTTGAAGAAAGGGAACGCAAAGGCTTGCGCTTAAGGCACCCTTTCAACCTAGCCGAAGCTAGTTGCGAGGTTTAATCAAAATTTTCTAAATTAACCCTAGATTCTATCGCGTTTTGGATGTATCTAAATGAATGCAAGTCCTAAGTCTAAATGTGAATATCGGGAGGGTCGAAATGTTCCGTCGAGGCTTGGTCTGAATTATCGCATTAATTGCGAAACCCGAATCGAGAACCTCGAGGGAGTCACGAGTTTTATGCAAAATGTGAATGCAAAAAAGAAAAGAAAATAATAATATATAGTAAGTGAAGAAAGTAGGAATGCAACATAACGGGTACAGAGGACTAATAACTCGTGACTGAATATTTCTACTCACGGAGGGGGGAACGGCATGTACGCCACCGCTTCCCACGTGAGTAGACGACTATTTCTAGTCGAATCACACAAATGTACTAACTTCTAAGTGAAATGCAACCTATTTGTTATGCATTTAAAAATATTGTCAAAATAATAATAATAATAATAAATAATAATAATAATAAAATCATGGCAAAATAGAAAGAAAACTAAAAGTGTGTGAAGTGAGATGTGAAAATGCACACGAATGCTCCTAACACTAAAATGTCCTAAGGGTCTAGCATTGGACTAGCCCGTTCTAAAAAGTCCCACTAGTATTGGACTAACGGGAAAGAAAAAAGTCACAACTAGCGTTGGACTAGTGTGGTGACGGAATACCATAAATCACGAATTAAATATTAAAGCATGAATTCAAAGCAATTAAAACATATAAAATCATATAAGATCACATAGGAGCACATAACACATAAACATAATATTCTAGATGCAAAAATCCTAAGGAAAGCGGTAAAACAAATAAGCACGTAAGCACGCAAAAGCAAATAAATCCTAACTATTACACTGGGGGGCTTGATTTACAATTTAAAGGGGAAATTTAAAATGCCCTATCTATTACACTTTCTATCTAGATACAAAATTTTACTAAAATATGAGAAAAATAATCTAACTATTACATTGACTAGCTAAATACAAAATATTATATTTTCCAAAATAATAATAAAAATTTCAAAATTAGACAAATTAACTACGTAAATGCGCAACAAGTGCATAAAATAAGAAACGCATAAAAATGCATAAAATATCATATTAGAGCACGTTGGAACACATAAAAAAGCAATTAGAAGGTAACGAAAATACCTTTTTGAAGATCCTGGTACAAATGCTACTCAAAATGAACACACAAGTTAAGGTATCTCAATGTAATCAAACAAAACCTAAATATATAGCTACTGACGAATTGAGATAAAAAATGAATTCTAACAACTAAGGGGACTAATAAATAAAAATTCAAACAAACCTAAGGACCAAATCGTAAATTTGAAATTTCTAACTAATCGAGGGGCATAATTGAAAATTTACGTAAGTTTAGGGGGTGCTGATGCAAGTTAAAATAAATTGGACAGAACAAAACAATAAATTCCAGCAATGCTAATTGAGACATAATTACAATTAACCAAAACTTAAATTTTTTTTAAAAAAGATTAAACTTGGGGGGTCAATTTACAAAAATGGAGGACTCAATTGCATAGAAATAAAAACCTTAAGGGCATATTAATAATATTAAAGGAGGGTAGACACTTAAACTTAAATGAATTATTCTATGATAAAGCAATCATCTAAAACTAAATGAAATCTGAATTACTAATTTTAACTATCACAATTAACTAAGTTAATCACCAACTAAACAATATATTAAGTTAGATTAAAATTAACTAAACATAATTAAAACCAAAAATTGAACCTAATAAGGATAAATAATAAAAAAACAGAATGGAACCCTCCCCAGGTAGGTCGTCTTCTTCACCCATTCCCTGCACATGTCTCTGTCTTTGTCTCTCTCTCTATCAGCCGATTTCTCTTTCTCGTTCTTGCTTCTCTTATCCTCTTCTCCGTTCATTTCCTCTTTCCCCTGTTTTTCCTTATTTCATTCTCCCTGCTTCACTCTTTACTCTCTCAACTTCTCCCTGCCTTCTCCGAACCTTTCTCCTATTTCTCCCTATTTCCCTCTCTGTTTCTTTTCCAATTTCTCCAGCCCCCTCTCTCTTTTCTTCCCTTCGCCCCTGCTCTCCTCCTATTTCTCTCTTCTCTTGACTCCCTCTCACTGTTCTGTTCTTCTTCCTCGTCTGGCTTTCCCCTGTTCTCTGATTCTCTCGCCTGTTCCTCTCTTCTTTTGCTCTGCCTGTCGCTCTCTTTAGGTTTTTTCATCTAGGTCCTCAAACTCCTTCGTCGATTCTTCACTCTCTCTCTCTCCCGCGAATCGAACGACTCCCTCTTTTTGTTGGTTTCTCTTGTTCCTTAATCTGCCCAGAAATTGGCAGTGTTGATGCCCCCAAATCGATTGATGGTGAGCAGGTGATTGTGAGAAAGGAAATTGGGGATTGGAGATGGTGGTGTCAGTGACTGGAATTTGTGTGCTATTTAGTTGTGCATTTGTGCGATTCCATATGCTGTTTTTGCAGGTGAGGGAAGCAGTTCTGGGACTGATTGGGTTAGCAGGGGTGATGGTGGAATTGGGATAATTGCGTGGGCAATGGTAGTTGCAGGGGAGCTGGACGTAGTGTAACAGTAAATTGGGACGGTGACTGTGGGGGTTGTTGGCTTACTGGTGTGGTCTGGTGGTGGCGCGTGGGTATTGGTGGATTGAGAGTAGACGGATAGGTGGTTCTTGGGGCTAATTGGTGTTTAGGTTTAGGGAAGAATTCTTCTTTTGTGTTTCTGCAGGTTATAGATCAGATGGGAGGCAGTTGTCTTGTGGCGTTGGCAAGGATTTTGGTGGTAATCTGGTGGTGGTATAGAGGAGGATTGGTGGTCTATTGTTGGGTAACGTTCACTGGCTTTTGATTGTGTGTTTTTTTGCAGGTTTTGTGTAAACTGGGAAGACTGATGGTTGGGGTAGTAAGGTGATGGGGCTATTGTGTGGTTGTTTCTGTTGTTGTTGATTTTGGATGTTTGAGGGATAATGGCTGCTGGTGGTTTTAGGTAGGAAGTGATAGCGTTAGGGTGGCTTCTTTGGGTTTTGTTTCTGATTTGCAGGTGGTAGTTTAGCTTGAGCAGTGGTTGTATAGTGGTTGCAGGTGGAGGGACTGTGGTGTTGATGGAGGCGGTTCAGTGGTTCTGGGTGGAATTGGAAGAAGTGGAGGAAGGTGGAGGAGAAAGTGACGGTGGATGGTGGAGAGAGAGAGGAAGCGACGGTGAGGAAATTCAAAACCAGGAGCAAAAGAACGAAACCCAAGAAGAAAAAGAAAAGAACAAAACGCATAAATCTGAAATGGAGTAGAAGAAACAGAAAACTAAAGAAACCGGAAGAGAAACTGTGAAACAAAAGAAACTTAACAAGAACAGAACCTACTCAACCAAAAAAAATCGTTTCTTAACAAAACAAAAACCAGATTTTTGTGTTAAACAACAAAAAGGGTAAATAAATAGGCAAAAGTTGAAGGAATTTACCTTGATTAATGGATTCTGAGAGGTTTAAAGTAAGTTGATGTTCTTGAATGTTCTTGGTTTTGTCTCTCTTTGATCTTAGTGTGTGTAAAAAGTGTGTGTTAGTATGTGTATTTGATCCTAGTAGGTGAAAAAAGTGTGTGTTAGTGTGTGTATTTGATCTTAGTAGGTGAAAAAAGTGTGTGCTAGTGTGTGTGCAGAATTTTAGTATGTGAAAAAGTGTGAAGTGTGTGTTTGATTCTTAAAGCACAAAAACCAAAGTGTTTTTTAGGGTTTTCTCTAATTTTTTTTCCTAAGTAGGGTATTGATACTGCACAAGTCTTAACCTCCAAGAAATGGTTAAAAGACCAAAATGCCCTTGACTACAAAAATTACAACTTTATCCTTTAAAAATTTATTCTTTCACAATAATAAAAAATCAAGAAAAATATAAATAATAAATTCATTAACACTAATTCACTCCAAGAAAAATTAGAAACTTAGAAACATGCTTAAAATCTAAAAACGAATTTGGGACCCAAAAATTGGTGAAAAATGAGTTTGGGATGTGAAATGACAATTTTGCCCTTGGATGACAAAAATTCACAGAAAAATAGTTATTGTCCTCAGAAAATTATCAAAAATTACGAATAAGCTTAAAACACTAGAAAATACATTTTTGACTCAAAATTGATGAAAAATGAATTTAATTTGTAAAATGATAATTTTGCCCTTGGGCAATGAAATTTCACAGAAAAATAGTTATTGTCCTTAGAAAATTCTCCAAAATTACAAACAAGCTTAAAACACTAGAAAATGCATTTTTGACTCAAAATTGGTGAAAAATAAATTTAATTTGTAAAATGACGATTTTATCCTCGGGCAATGAAAATTCATAGAAAAAATAGAAATCGTCTCTAAAAAAATAAGAAAATTCAGAAACATACCTCAAGAATTTGAAAAATGAATTTGGAACTTAAAATGAGATAAAATGGTACTCGCGAGACGAAATTACCATTTTGCCCTTATGTTCGTAAAAATATAAAAAAATACCAATTAAATCCAAAAAAAATCATAAGAAATTAATAAATTCATATAAAAGTAAAAATATGAATTTAAAAACTCCAAAAATTGATAGAAAATATTTATAGATAAAATTACTATTTTGCCCCCCAAGATTATTAAAATTTAAAATTTGGCACAAAAGTGCAAACATGCCCCTCCTATGTTTGAAAATAAATGGTGTGTCAAAATTTGGTGTTTACACTACCTATCAAAGAACAATGACTACACTGTTTCATGACATGATATAAAAGGCGATAGAAGTTTACGTAGATGATATTATAGTCAAGTCCATAAGAGCGGAGGATCATTTGGTAGATTTGAGAAAGTTGTTTGAAAGATTGAGAAGGTATAATTTGAAATTGAATCCTGCAAAATGTGCTTTCGGATCTTCTGTTGACAAGTTACTGGGTTTCATTGTTAGTAAGAAGGGTATTGAGATAGATCCTACCAAGATAAAGGCCATACGAGAAATGCCGATACCAAAGATGCAGAAAAATGTGAAGAGTTTCTTGGGGAAGCTTAATTTCATTGGCAGATTTATTGCTCAGTTGACTCTCACTTGTGAGCCCCTGTTTAAGCTGTTGAGAAAGAATGCTCCAATGAATTGGAATGGAGATTGTCAGCGGGCATTTGATAAAATTAAAGATTATCTGTTGAATCCTCCTGTCTTAGTACCGCCAAAGTTAGGTCGACCACTTATCATGTATTTCTCAGTGTTGGATGGAGCCATGGGTTGTGTTCTTGGTTAGCATGATGATTTAGGTAAGAAGGAGTAGACAATCTATTATCTGAGCAAAAAATTTACTGCCTATGAGGCAAATTATTCATTTTTGAAAAGATTGTGTTGCACATTGGCTTGGACTGCTCAAAAATTGAGACATCATCTCTTTGACCATACCACCTATCTCATATCTCGATCAGATCCGTTGAGGTATGTGCTTGAGAAGCCAATGCCCACTGGACGCATGGCCAAGGGGCAGATGATTCTCAGTGAATTTAATATTATATTCACAACTCAAAAAGCAGTCAAAAGTCAAGTAATTGCCGATCATCTGGCAGAGAACTCTTTGAAAAATGATTATGAGCCCTTGAATACCTATTTTTCCGATTAAGATAGTTTGTTTGTGGGGACGGATGAGGACATTAATGAAGAATCTTCAGGATGGAGATTGTTCTTTGATAGTGCATCAAACTCTTTTGGGGCTGGAATTGGGGCAGTCCTAGTGTCACCTGAAGGAAAACATTACCGTGCTACTGCCAAACTAAAATTTGCATGCACTAATAATATAGCAGAGTACGAAGCTTGTATTCTTGGTTTGAAGATGGCATTAGACATGGACATCAAGGATTTGGCAGCATTCAGTGATTCTGATTTACTAGTCTATCAAACATTGAGAAAATGGATGACTCGGGATTCTAAAATAATTCCATATCATTATTGTTTGCGCACTTTGGCTCGACAATTCAAAACTTTAGAATTCACGCATATCGTGCGTACCCGAAATGTCTTTGCAGATGCCTTAACAACTTTATCTTCCATGATCTCTTATCCTGATGGTACTGTAATCGAATCTATTTTTATCAAGATTCAAGAGGAATCAGTGCACTGCTTGCGTATTGAGCAGGAACCTGATGGCCTTCCCTGTTTCATGATCTGAAAGAATATATTTTATCCTCCAGGTGCCAATACAGCGGCTAAGAATTTTCTTCGAAAGATGTCCATCAGATTTTTCTTGAACGGGAAAGTTCTGTACAAAAGGTCGAGTGATTTGGGTTTATTAAGATGCGTCGATGAGAAGGAAGCTGAGTATTTGATGAAGGAGATATACAGTGGCGTATGTGGGACGCATATGAATGCGCACTTATTGGCAAAGAAAATCATGAGGACTGGATATTTCTAGTTTACCATGGAGTATGACTGTGTTGAGTTCATCAGAAAATACGTTAAATGTCAAATACCTGGTGATGTGATACACGCACCTCATTCGGAGCTCCATAATATGACTGCTTCTTGGCCTTGTTCAATGTGGAAAATGGATGTGATTGGAACTATTGATTCTCCCGTTTCAAATGATCATTGATTTATCTTAATGGCAATAGAGTATTTCACTAAATGGGTTGAGACCGAGTCTGACAGGTACGTGACTAAGAAAGTGGTAGCTGACTTTCTGAGAAATCATATCATCTGCCGTTTTGGGATATCAGAGACGTTGATTACGGATAACGCAAAGAATCTCAACAACGACATGGTGGATGGGTTGTGTGAACAGTTCAAGATCAAGCATCGAAACTCTGCCATTTATAGACCTCAGATGAATGGAGCTGTAGAGGCTGCCAATAAGAATTTGAAGAAGATCATTCGAAAAATGACTGACACGCATCGAGATTGGCATGAGAAATTGCCTTATGCATTGTTGGCATACAGAACCGGTATAAGAACTTCTACTGGGGCGACTCCATATTCTCTTATGTATGAGATGGAAGCAGTGTTGCCAGCGGAAGTTGAGATTCCTTCTCTGCGTATATTGATGGAAGCCTAGTTAGAAGAAGCTGAATGGGTCAAGCAACGTCATAAGCAGTTAGCATTGATTAATGAAAAGCGATTGAATGTCGTTTGCCATGGACAGTGTTACCAAAGGCGAATGGTCCGTGCCTATCAGAAAAAGATTAAATCTCGTCAATTCGAAATAGGAGACAAGAGGAGGCAAAAGGAAAATTCGCTCCAAATTGGCAAGGTTCATTCATTATTAAAAAAGTATTATTAGGAGGAGGTCTTGTCCTGGCCGAAATGGACGGTCAGCTCTTTCCCCAAATCATTAATTCAGACACGGTGAAAAAATTTTATATTTGATTTTGTAAATATTCTTTCAAACAATTTTTATTGCAAGAAAAAGACGGGTCAAAGGCTGGCCTTTTTTCTTTTCCATAAAACATTTCTTCCCCTCGTTGTCCCCTTTGAGCTTTCAAAATTTATAATTTCGTTTGACAACCCACTTGAAGGTCTCATGTCACATTGAGACAACTTTTGTATTGAATTTATCTCACATTTGAGCAATTTCTTTGCCTTGATTTTATCTCATACTGGGGCAAAAAACAATCGTTTTGATAGTTTTTCTCAAAACCAAAAAAGAGAGAGAGAGAGAGAGAGAGAGAGAGAAAATAAGAAAAAAATGGGGGCAAACTTTGTTTAGGAAATGAAAAGAGAGCCCCAAAAGCAAGTAGAAAAGTTAGGATGGATTTTCCTAAGAAAAAAACGATTGGAAAAAATTGGGATAAATTTTTGCAAGTGTGACATCAAGTTAATTAAACCTCTCATAAATTCTGCTTTCCAACCTTCATGTTTCTGACACCTCACCTGATCCCATTACAAAAATCGAGAATGTTACCGACCTCCATCTTTATCTTGCAATAATTTTTTTTAGAATGAAAATTTACAAATCAAAAGTGGCGTATGATGTTAATACATCTATTCCAAATCATCAAGGAAAGATTGCCTTACTGATGCCAAATGTTTTTTGAATATTAGTTTGTTTTAATGAGGAGGGGAATGATTGCCTTGGACTTGAATGTTGTTTGCTCTCATCCTACACCACAAAGGCAAAAACCCAAAAGGGCGCCTAAAAAAAAAGGGGAAAGAGAAAAAGAAAAGAAAAGAAAAGAAAGGGGTGGGGGACACCACAGTGAAAACCCGAAAAGGCACTGTAATTGGGAATTACAGTTAAAGGCTCATAAGTAAAAAGTCAAGTATACCGGCATTGGATTTGAATTTTTTTGGAAGCTGGTGACTATAGTTACTTGAGGTTTTTCTTTAGTATTGATTATTGTGTGACAATTTCAGAGTTCAAACAGGATGGCATCTAAAGGATCATAATGGCAGAGGTTTCAGAGCTGTCCCTTGAAAATTCATTTCTCCGACCAAGCGTGATAGTTTTTATTTAGTATTTATTTATTTATTTTTCTGTAGTTAGGAGTTGCATGCACTTTATTTTTAAAAACATTTACTGTACAAAAATGTTTGTACATTACTGCATATGAAATATTTTGATAAATTCATGTTTTGAAATTTTGACGTTGTTTTATTTTATTGGAATAAAAGACAAAGACAATCTTAAATTTATTGAAAGTCCGAAGTATACACTGATTGAACAAATATTTGCAACATTTGAATTGAGACGTAAATCAGAGCCTATTGAATTTGGAAAACTTGCAGAAAGTAAAGCAAAAAGCTGTATCAAAGATTCAAAAGGGCAATACTCATGTTTATATGTACCAGTAGAGTGAAGGGATTGTTAGGTGATGGCATCACTTTTGCCAATTATAGCTGTTTTCTCTTTTTGGCTGATGAAGTTACATCACCATCATTGAAAGTCTTCATCGAAGATACAAAATTGGGGCAAATTTTTGAGAAAAAATTGATTTTTTAAAACTGATTCTGATGCTTTGAGTTTAGGACAAAGTGTTGTGAAAGGTTGGTTTGCACTGGGGTGAATCTTTCGAGAAAAATTTGATTTTTTGTTGATTCTGATGCTTTGAGTTTAAGGCAAAATGTTGTGAAAGATTGATTTACACTGGGGTAAATTTTTTTGAGAAAAATTTAATTTTTCAAAATTAATTTTGATGCTTTGAGTTTAAGGCAAAATGTTGTGAAAGATTGATTTACATTGGGGCAAATTTTTTGAAGAAAAATTTGATTTTTCATTGATTCTGATGCTTTGAGTTTAAGGCAAAATGTTATAAAAGATTGATTTACACTGGGGTAAATTGAAAAGTGGAAAACAAATTGATTTTATTTGATTTATATTGGGACAAATTTTTCTTAAAAAAAAAAAAGGATTGATTGATTGCAAGTGGATTTCCATATTACACAAGTCTCAAGTTTGAAAAATATGATTTCGAATTCATTTAATTCCATACACTGCGGCAAAAATTTTTAGGAAAAGTTTTTGATAGTTCTGTTGATTTGAATGCAACGTTTGACAATCGTATTTAAGTTTTCCTATGTCATATTTTCTCCATTTATCTATCCAACAGGCTGGTCGGCATCTGTTTATTTATTTTTTCAAGTTTGGCAGTAAAAAATTTGAACTCATCATTCCTGGCAGCTCAGGATAATTCCTTTATATTTTTAAGTTGGCAGCCCAACTTTGCATTCATCAAACTTGACAGCCCAAGGTCATTCATTCGCCCATCAGCCTGATTGGCATCTATTTATTTACTTTTTTAACTTTGGTAGCCCAAACTTTGCACTCATCATTCCTGGCAGCCCAGGATAATTCCTTTATATTTTCAAGTTTGGCAGCCCAAAATTTGCATTCATCAATCTTGGTAGCCCAAGATCATGCATCCGTCCAGCATGCTGGTCGGCATCTGTCTATTTACTTTTTAAGTTGGCAGCCCAACTTTACACTCATCAACCTTGGCAGCCCAAGGTCATGCATCTGCCCAACAGCCTAGTTGGCATTTATTTATTTACTTTTTTAAGTTTGGCAGCCCAAACTTTGCACTCATTATTCCTGGCAGCCTAGGATAATTTCTTTATATTTTCAAGTTTTGCAGTCCAAACTTTGCATTCATCAATCTTGGCAGCCCAAGGTCATGCATCCGTCCAGCAGGCTGGTTGGCATCTATTTATTTACTTTTTAAGTCGGCAGCTCAACTTTGCACTCATTAACCTTGACAGCCCAAAGTCATGCATTCGTCCAGCAACCTGGTCGCATCTATTTATTTACTTTTTCAAGTTTGGTACTCCAAACATTGCACTCATCATTCCTGGCAGCCCAGGATAATTCCATTATATTTTCAAGTTGGTAGCCTGACTTTGCATTCATCAACCTTGGCAGCCCAAGGTCATGCATCCACCCAACAGTCTGGTCGGCATCTATTTATTTATGTTTTCAAGTCTGGCAGCCCAGACCGTGCATTGTATTCCACGATTCCTGGAAGCTTAGAATTTTTTTCTTTATATTTTCAAGTTTGACAGCCCAAACTTTGCATTCATCAACCTTGGCAGTCCAAGGTCTTGCATCCGCCCAGCGGCCTGGTCGGCATCTATTTATTTATGTTTTCAAGTCTGACAACCCAAACCGTGCATTGTACTCCATGATTCCTTGTAACCCAAGATCATTCCTTTATATTTTCAAGTTTGACAGCCCAAACTTTACGTTCATCAACCTTGGCAGTCTAAGGTCATGCATCTGTCCAGCAGCCTAGTCGGTATCTATTTATTTACATTTTTAAGTCTGTCAGCCCAAACTTTGCATTGTATTCTATGATTCTTGGCAGTTCAGGATCATTCCTTTACCTTTTTAGGTTGGCCGCCCAATTTTGCATTCAACAACTTTGGCAGCCCAAGGTCATGCATTCGTCCAACAGTCTGGTCGGTATTTGTTTATTTACATTTTCAAGTCTGGCAGCCTAAACTTTGCATTGCATTCTATAATTTCTAGCAGCCTAGGATAATTCCTTTACCTTTTTAAGTTGGCAGCCTAACTTTGCACTCATCAACCTTGGCAGCCCAAAGTCATACATCCACCTAGCAGCTTGATCGGCATCTATTTATTTATGTTTTCAAGTCTGACAGCCCAAACCGTGTATTATATTCCATGATTCCTGGCAGCCCAAGATCATTCCTTTATATTTTCAAGTTTGACAACCCAAACTTTGCATTCATTAACCTTAGCAGTCCAAGGTCATGCATCCGTCCAACAGCCTGGTCAGCATCTATTTATTTACATTTTTCAGTCTGGCAGTCCAAACCTTGCATTGCATTCTATAATTCCTAGTAGCCCAGGATCATTCCTTTACCTTTTTAATTTGGCAGCCCAATTTTGCATTAATCAACCTTGGCAGCCCAAGGTTATAAATCCGCCCAGTAGCCTGGTCACATCTATTTATTTATTTTTTTAAGTTTGGCAGCCCAAACTTTGCACTCATCATTCCTGGCAGCCTAGGATAATTCTTTTATATTTTCAAGTTGGCAGCCGAACTTTGCATTCATCAACCTTGGCAGCCCAAGGTCATGCATCCGCCCAATAGCCTGGTTGGCATCTATTTATTTACTTTTTCAAATTTGGCAACCCAAAATTTGCACTCATCATTCCTGGCAGCCCAGGATAATTCCTTTATATTTTAAAGTTTGATAGTCCAAACTTTGTATTCATCAACCCTGACAGTCCAAGGTCATGCATCCATCCAGCAGGCTGGTCGGCATCTGTCTATTTACTTTTTTAGTTGGCAGCTCAACTTTGCACTCTTCAACCTTGACAGTCCAATATCATGCATCCGTCCAGCAACCTGGTCAGCATCTATTTATTTACTTTTTCAAGTTTGGCAACCCAAAATTTGCACTCATCATTCCTGGCAGCCCTGGATAATTCCTTTATATTTTCAAGTTGGCCGCCCAACTTTGCATTCATCAACCTTGATAGCCCAAGGTAATGTATTCGTCCAATAGTCTGGTCGGTATCTATTTATTTATGTTTTTAAGTCTGGCAGCTCAGACTGTGCATTGTATTCTATGATTCCTGACAGTCTAGGATCATTCCTTTATATTTTCAAGTTTGGCAGCCCAAACTTTGCATTCATCAACCTTGACAGCCTAAGATCATGCATTTATCCAGTAGTCTGGTCGACATCTATTTGTTTATGTTTTTAAGTCTGGCAACCCAGACTTTGCATTGCATTTTATAATTCCTAGTAGCCCAGGATCATTCCTTTACCTTTTTAGGTTGGCAGCCCGACTTTGCATTCATCAACCTTGGCAGCTCAAGGTCATACATCTGCCTAGCAACCTGGTCAGCATTTGTTTATTTATATTTTCAAGTCTGGCAGCTCAAACCGTGCATTGTATTCCATGATTCCTGATAGCCTAGGATCATTCCTTTATATTTTCAAGTTTGGCAGCCCAAACTTTGTATTCATTAATCTTGGCAGCTCAGGGTCATGCATTCGTCCAATAGTCTGGTCGACATATATTTATTTATGTTTTCTAGTTTGGCAGCCCAAATCGTGCATTGTATTCCATGATTCCTACCAGACCAGGATCATTCCTTTATATTTTCAAGTTTGGCAGCCCAAACTTTGCGTTTATCAACCTTGACAGTCAAAGGTCATGCATCCGTCCAGCAACCTAGTCGGCATCTGTTTATTTACGTTTTCAAGTCTATCAGCTCAGACTTTGCATTGCATTCTATGATTCCTGGTCGCCCAGGATCATTTCTTTACCTTTTCAGGTTGGTAGTCCAACTTTGCATTTATCAACCTTGGCAGCCCAAGGTCATGCATCCGTTCAACAGCCTGGTCGGTATCTGTTTATTTACATTTTCAAGTCTAGCAGCCCCAACATTGCATTTAGCTTATCAATATTTATTTTGTCCAGCAGCCTGGACTCTTTTTTTGTCTATTAGTTTAAGCATTTTATTAGGTCTTACAGGCTTTACCGCTTTATGTTATCGTTATTCAGTAGTTCGAATGTTACGTTTCCTTGTCTATTTTGATCACAAAAAAGAAAAATTGAATACTTGTGTTACCAATTGCAGTTGTGTTATCATTCACATCAACAGTTCACCTGCATCCGAACTACGTTTTGATCTGATTCCGTCATGTGCAATACGTAAGTAGCTCTTAGAGAGTTCGGTCACATTCTCACTTTTTCATTTGTTTACATTCTTACGCTATGTATGTTTAGATGTTTGTCTCATTTCGCAATTGCATTTGTTTTCGTATTTAGGTGAGTCAAACTTTAGTGTTGTCTACGTCTTTGTCTAAAATCTCTATGAGATTCCTAACAAAGAAGGGCAAGCTGTAGACACCAAATTTTGACACACCTTTTATAAAAAGATGTATTTTACTTCATTTGGAGATATTTTTTAATTGTCGGGAGCTAATTGCAACTTTTGTGTAAATTATGTCTGATTAATTGTATCAGGGGCAAAATGGTAATTTCACCACGTAAATATTATTTTATTTTATTTTATTTCCTAAATACATAATTTTACTCTTTTTATCATTATTTATAATTTTAATAATTTTTTGGAATCATTTAGTATTTATTTAAAATTTTTAGTATTTTTAACTTAAATGACACATTTCCCAATGCACTCTTTTTATGAGAATTTTCAAGTAAAAAATTTTATATGCACATTTTATATGTTCATAAATTTTTTGTATAAATTTCACGATTTTTAGAATTTTTTTTGTATTTATTTCACTATTTTACCTTTTTTCTATTAATGGCACATTTTTTCAATGTTATATTAATTTTGAACTTTACGGTGAATTCTATTTATTCATTTCTATAACTCTAAGTTTTAGTATTTTCTTTATTGATTTTAGGAAGTCCAAGCATCTTTCATTTTATCCTATTTTATTTTGTTTTTCTTACAAAATTTTCCTCAAAAAAAAAAATAATAAAACAACAGCAGCGTTGCTGTTGTTGCTTCTGCCATGGCTTCAGAATCACCCCATCATTCACCTAAAGCACCCAATTTAGCAGATTTTAGGGGATTTATAGTGATTTTCTTCACCCACTCACCATCATCACACTTCAATCCTTTCATTTTCTTCTCCTGGTTGCCTGCAAAAAAACCAGTACACTCACGTTTCCCTCATCAGGAAAAGTCACCATCTCACTATCCACCATCACCAAACCTGCAAACAAATACCTGCACACACCATCACAAAACACACTTCACTCAGTCAACCTCTCGTCTCTCTCACAACAGAGACAACACACACAGATCTTCCTCACCACAGATCACAACCTCACCTCACTCTTGCACTCTCATACCCTTGCACACACTCACACTTCACTCCCTTCCTGCAAAAATCAATTCACTCACTGTCACTCTCAATCTCTCGGCTCCCTCATTGCACAACCACCACACACACAATTCATACACACACACACACACAGAGCTCATAGATTCCCACACCTCACACACACCAATTCACAACTTTCCCTCACTTCTCTTGGCTCAATAGGCACACACACCCCTACAACACACAACACACAACACACGACACACAGGCACACAATTCACACCTGCAAAAAAATACACACACACCCATAGAGCCACATTCACACACGGTCCAGCAACTCACACCAATCACAGATTCACACACGACTCATTCATCACTACACAAATCTTCACACACTCACACCACCACCAGTCACTATCTGTGGGAAAGCCACGGTCAACCCAAGTTCATCACCAACAGCATCCCATCAGAAGCCCACCTAACACACCAGCACTCCATCGGACCACCTGCCATCAATAAGCATCATCACCACGGAATCTCCTTTTTGAATACAGGTCAGTTATTTGTTCTTCCTTTTAGTAGCTAATCAAATTTTGATAAAGGTATATTTCTATAGTTTTATGGTTTATTGGACACTTGATTTTGGGGATTTGGGTATGATTTTTGAAGAAAGAAATCGAGTGAGAAAGAGAGGCGAGAACGAGACAGAGAGCGTGAGAGAGAATTTGAGAGAGGGACCGAGAGAGAGGGACCAAGAAAGTGAAATCAAAGAGTGAGATGAGAGAGAACAGAGACACGAGAGAGAACAGAGATGAAATCTGGAGGAAGAGAGAAAGAAGGAAGAAAAGAAAGAAGAAAAAGAGAGAAAAAAAAAGAGATGAAATCTGGAGGAAGAGAGAAAGAAGGAAGAAAAGAAAGAAGAAAAAGAGAGAAAAAAAAAACGGAGAGAAAGGGCGAGAAAGAAAAGAAAGAAAAAAGGAAAAGAAAGAAGAGGAAAAGAAAAGAAAAAGAAGAAAGAAAGAAAACCGAAAAAAATAAAATAAAATAAATAATAAAAAAATATAGTTTTAGTGAAACTACGTCGTTTTGACGTAGTTTCACTCAAAACTGCGTCGTTTCGTTTATTTTGTTTTCTAATTTAATTTTAATTAATAATATGTATTTAATTTATTGTCCTTAGACTTTTATTAATATTATTGTGGCCCTGAGCATTTATGATTTGTGCATTTAATTTTTTATTTTTTGTAGATTGGCCCTCATAATTTTATTTTCTTTTCAATTAGGTCCTAATTAATTGCATTTCGGTCCCCCAACTTTTATATAATTATAATTTTGGCCCCTACATTTTTTTATTTCCATTTTTTGACCCCTATATTTTTCTGTAATTACATTTTGACTCCTATATTTTTATAAAATTACATTTTAAACCCTACACTTTTCTAAAATTACATTTTTACCCTCTAATATTTCTGAAAATTGCAATTTTACTTCTCAAGTATGCTAGGACTTGCAATTTTAGACCTTGGATGTTGCTGAAAATTATAAATTTGGTCCCTCATGTTGTTAAAAATTGCATTTTGCCCCTATGCATTGCTGGAAATTCTATTTTTGGCTATAGAATATTGCTGGAATTTATATTTTGCCCCCAAGTAGCTAGAACTTGCATTTTTACTCTTGAATGTTGCTGAAAATTATAATTTGGCATTTAATACTTGTTGAAATTTACAAATTGGGACTTATTGTTGCTGTAAAGTTCATTTTTATCTTTGAATATTGCTGGAAATTGCAATTTAGTTCTTAAGTTTTGCTGGAATTTCATTTTTGATCCTTGAATGTTGCTGAAAATTTGATTTGACCCTCCCTAATTGCTGGAATTTTTACTTGGTCCATTTAAGCTTGCTGGAAATTATGATTTTGTCATTATATTTGTTGGAAATTATGTTTTGGCCCTAAAATATTGCTAATGCATTCTTACCCCCATACTTAACTGGAATTTTTAGTTTAGCCGAAATACTTACTGTATTTTTTTAAGCCCTTAAACCTTGCTGGAATTTGTGTTCTTGCCCCCTAGTTTATTATAAATTACATTTTTTCCCTTTTAAGTATTGCTGGAAATTATCTTTGCTCCCATACTTGCAAAATTTTACATTTTTACTCCCTAGGCTTGCTGGAGTTTTTTGTTTTGTCCCTTAGTTTGCTGGAATTTACATTTATTCCTAGGATATTGCCCTATTTACATTTTTACCTCACAAATTATTGGGATTTACTTTCATTGCCTTATTTATTTAAACAGTGGTATTTTTTTGACATGTTTGTTCATTTTATTAGCAATTTGTACCGAGTTTACGAATGGGAAGTACCTTTATTACCCTTTCAATGTCTCTTTATATGCTCCTACGTGCTCCTATGTGTTTTTCTATATGTTTTTTTTTATGTATCTCTTTGTGCTTATAATTTTTATACATGTGTGAGTATTTACTTATTTATGTCATGTTGTTTATTTGAATTTAATTTTTAATTATTCAAAGAAATGTAATAGATAGGTAATATTCTATTTAGCAAAATTTTTGTATTTAGATAGTTAATGTAATAGATAGTTTATATTTTATCTATTTAACAAAAGCTTATGTATTTTAGATAGAAAATGTAATAGATAGGTTAGATAGGTTATCTTTTATTTTTTTTCTTTTTTTTTTCATTTTTATATTATAATTAGGCTTCTCCGGTGTAATAGTTAGGGCTTTTGTGTGCTATGTGTTTATGTATTTTATTCGTTTTTTCTAGGACTTTGCATCTAGAATATTATGCTCGTGTGCTGTGTGCTCCTATGTGCTATTATTTGCTTTTATGTGATTATTGCTATAATCTGTGTTTTATTTATTTACTTATTCATTATAATATATGTGTATCGTTGCCACACTAGTCCAACGCTAGTTGTGGTTAATTCCGGTTTCTTTGCTAGTCGAACGCTAGCCAGGAATTTCTAGAAAATGAGCTAGTCCAATGCTCGGCCCTTAGGTCATTTTAGTATTAAAATCGCTTCTTGTGTGCATTTCATATCATTTCACATACAATTTCTCTTTTTAAGGCTTTTTTTTTTTCATTTTGCATGGTTTTTTTTTATGTATTATTATTCTTATTATCTATTTTTACATATACTCAGTGCTTGACATTTAGGTTACATTTCACATAGGATCTTAGGCCATTTGTGTGATTTTGACTAGAAATAGTCATCTACTTACGTGGGAAGTGGTGGATCAACATGCCGTTCCCCCCTCCGTGAGTAGGAACAATTAGTCACGAGTTTATTAGTCCCCCGTACCCGTTATGTTGCATTCCCACTTTCTTTGTTCACTTACTATCTATATTACTATTTTCCTTTTCTTTTGCATTCCATTTGGCATCTACACTCATGACTCTATCGAGATCTAGATTCGGGTTTCGCAATTAATGCAATAATCCTGACCAAACCTCAATGGAACATTTTGTCCCTTAACGATATTTATTTTTAGGTCTAGGTTTGCATTCATATAGTTGCATCCAAATGTGATAAAATTTAGGGTTATTTTTCAAAATTTGGACTAAACCTCGCAACTAGTTTCGGCTAGGTTGAAATGGTGCCTTAGGTGTTAGCTTTTGCCTTCCCTTTCTTCAACTATGACTCCCAAACCTTTTTTCTCTTGTTTTCAAAAACCTGGAGTTGTCTAAAAGGGCTTTTCTTGTTTTTCTTACATTTTTCTCAAAAATCATTTTCCAAATAAATCATTCTCGATTTTCTTGCCCTTTATAAAATATTTTCTGGTGACTTGGTACACCAAAACTCAATACCAAGTGGCGACTCCCTTTTGTCTAAAAACCCTTTTTAGACTCTATTTTCGGGCCCAAAAACCGTCGCATTTTTAAAGTCCCATTTTAGGCCCTTTTCTTTTTGTTTTCAAAATAAAGCATTTTCTAAAAATCACATCTTTTGTCAAACTACCTTTTTATAAAGCATTTTCTAAAAAAAATCATTTCACAAAAACCTACACTCTTTTTCCAAACAATAAACAAAATAAACAATTCTTTTTTTCCGTCTTTCGAAAAAATGGGGCGCGACAACCTGAAAGTTGACTAGTTATCAATCAAAAATTGCAACAACTCGTTCATTGCCACTGATAATTTGCAATACTGTCACAACATATCATGCAAGTAGTTTCATTGTCAGACAATAGAGATATTATGGCCATCAAATCTTGAAACTATCACTGACATTATCAATCTAATAATCATAAACAGTAAACCAACCAGATGTGCAATAATCAAGCAATCAAAACTCAATAACATCATCAATGGAGAACAAATTAAATAAATTGAGCACAAAGAGAGTTAACACTTCAATCACAATTGTGAATGAGTTGCTAATGGTTTGGGTCTGCTTGAGATTGTGTTGGCGATGATCTTGTAGTTGTGAATGATGGATCGTGAGTAGTGCAATTGTAACCCAGGAGAGAGAAACTGATCAAGAAGAATAGAGGTGAATAGGTCAAGGGAATATGTTGGATTTGAGGGATCTAGAGGAGAGATGAAGATTTGTTCATGCGTACTTTTGCAAGGGAAGACAAAGAAGAGGGAGAAATGGTCAGAGTTGAAGAGTGGGAGAAGAGAAAAGAAAGAAGAAGAAAGAAAAAAAAAGCAAGAATGAAAGAAAGGAAATGAATATTAGGCTGAAAGAAGGAAAGAAAGAAAGAAAAAGAAAAAGAAAAAGAAAGAAGGAAAGAAAGGAAGAAAGAAAAGAAAAGTAAAGAAAGAATTCGTTGACTGCTTCCCCTTTTAATTTTTTTTTTGGTACCACCATATTAGACGTGGGCATGCCCAACTCAACAAAGGTCTTCTACCCACAAGTCTAAAAAATTTCTTTTAACGTGACCACTTGGCGTGGGCACGCTTAAGTCATAAGAAGTTTTCTAGTCGTTAAACTCAATAATGGTCCCTAAGCGTGACCACTAGGCGTGGGCACATCTAACGCAAAAGAAGTCTTTTGACCATCAAACGCCAAACGGTCCATTAAGCGTGACTGCTGAGCATGGGCCCTTCCAATTGACAAGGAGTCTTCTGATCTTCAAGCTCAAACCTGGTCCCTTAAGCGTGACCACTAGGTGTGGGCACGCCTTACATATAGGAAGTCTTCCGTACACCATATGAAATTCTTCAACTTAGACTTGTCCATAGGCACGGGCATGCCTAACCAAATGCTTCCTACAAAAGGATAAAAGAACTTAGCTGCACCCAACACTTAAACAAAAACACAAAATGAACCAAAAGTATAAAATAATTGACATCTAAAAATCCTTGGGTTGCCTTCCAAGCAGTGACTTTCTTTAACGTCTTTGGCTAGATGCAATTGAGTCCCTTCAAACCTCATAAATTTGATCTTCAAGTGGAATTGTCTCCATGTTTTCAACTTCAAATTCCTCATAATAAAGCTTAAGACAACTTCTATTCATCACAAATTTCTTATCCATTCTCAAACTTTTAATCTCTACTGCACCATCATGAAAAATGTTAGTAATAACAAATGGGCCAATTAGGTGAGAATGTAGCTTACCCCTCTCCTTATAATTTGTACCATTCTCATAGGCCTCATTCTTTAACCCTTGGTCCATTTTTACATCACAAACTGTTTCCAATTCGAGATGTTTGGTTGGTGCTACTTTTACTTCATCTCTACCATCAAGTTTATGAACTTCCTGTATCACAGGGTTAATTGTACTAACAACAAACACTGGATGAGAGTTAGCAGGTTATTTCATTGCATTAAAAATATTAAAATGAACAACAACCCTATGACAGCCCCACCTTACCCAGAGGCGTATCAAAGGGCTTAGCGGACTGCCTGCCTAGCTCTCGCCAGGTCTCGATACGCACTCACGCAAACGTCCGAGCGTACTTAACTTAAAATAAAATAAACTAAAATAAAATGAAATAAATAAATACATTCATTTTATTTATCACAAGGTACAATTCACATAAAAAGTTTACATGTCATAATATACATGATTTTTCACAAAGATAGCCTAATACAGTTTGGCTATTACAATAACTAAAGACATCTAGCATACTCAAAATCAGTCGTTCTAGCTTTAATTTTTCAGGTAACCTGAGTAAAGGAAAACAAATAAAATGGAATGAGCTATAATAGCCCAGTGAATGTCCAAGTCATGCAATCAAATCAAGAACTCATTATTTTAGTAAATAAAATAATCGAGCAATAAATTAATAAATCAAGATATGAACAATTTAAGTTAACATGTAGTCAAAGGAGGATACAGGGCTCAACTACGGAAGCAAGCTTAACCGCAGAAAGAGCAAGTACTGATCATGTAGTCACGATATTTGGACCAAGATAATAGCTCAAGTCTTTATCAAAGAACATATCAGTTTTATCAAGCACAAACCCTAACCGCCAATCACCTTATAACCTCCGTACAAGCTACCACATCCAGGGAGATATTCTCAACCCTGGAGGGCCAACAAGCAAACAGGTTCAATCCGGAGTTGGCCTCTTTGAGGATTCACAACTCGAAAGGGAAAGAACATCAAGCCCTAAAACACCCAACACCTTATGTCCTCCCACGTGCAGCCGGATTGACCATCCGTGAAATAACGGTGAAGTTAGTACACGGTAGTCTCACGCACACACAAATAACACATTGGTCAATGAAAACAAGTAACACATTGCGGAATAGATGTGATAAAGTACACATCTTTCCTCAAGTAGCATAGGTATTCACATAGTAATTGCAAATTTTCGCATAATATTTATCAAATAAAATATCACATTTCATGCATCATACACACATAAAGACACTCACCTTGAAAGCCTAAGAAAATATCTCGTGAAATGGTCGTGATGTGTTTTCGGACCCTGAAATTTAAAAGAAATAATAACATAAAAACTCAATTAAAATCCTAGTAAATTTAGTAAGAAAAATCAAGAAAAATACCCCACTTATTTCTAGGGTTTTGGTTTTAGGGTTTCTAGGGTTTAGAGCTTACTTATTCTAAGAAAGTCTAATCTATCACTAGATCATTTCTAAAAATTCCTACACTTAAATTTCCCTCAATTGAACACATTCTAAGCTTAAAATTTCACTTATCCATTTTTCTTCTTTTAATTCTACCGAAATTTCGGCAGCATTTCCCCTTAAATCGGACTAACCAAAATTTTTAAACCTGCAAGAAAATTCAACAACCCAATCCATTCAACATGTACCACAACTTCTATGATCAATTTAAACTCAAATTCAATCAAGATTCCACTCAAATTCAAAATCCCTACTCCAAGAATCATCACCCAACTCTGCACAGGGTTGGTTTTCAGCCAACTTCGTGCCATTGCTGGGGTCAATCCACTAAGAACTAGGGAATTGTGATTACATGGTTTGAAAGTACGTTTATAGGGCTACAACTTTCGTGAAGATCATCAATCCAAATTCCAACTAGAACAAGTTCAAAATCAGCCCTCTAGTTGGCTCATCATCAAAACTGTTTCACGCAGAATCAAGTTTTCAGCCAACTTTGCAAACTTTCTGCGAATTAATACACAATGAACCACAGTGCAAGCTTTACACCGTTGGAAAGCCCTATCAATCTAGTTTCCAAAACAACAAGAATCACTCGAATCGAAGTTATCTACATCAAGTTATGAAAGTTTTACTAAAACTGATCCAGCATGACTGTTATTCAAATACTACTAATATTCAAGGTTTAAATGGTATTTACTAGTCTATCTAACCAAGAAAACACTTAATCTAACAAGTAAAACTTCAATTCAAACTAAGTTCTTCAAGTAGTAATACCAAGAATCTAGTTTTATACTTGAACAAAAGACTAATTAAAACTTGAAATTAGTAGGAAAAGTTCATAGCACATACCTTGATCAAGCTTAGAAGGTTGCTTAGGAAGAAGAAAAACTAAATTTCTATGGTGAGATTGCCCTAATCTTGGAGAGAAAGCTTCAAGAAGTTGAGAGAAAATGAGAGGAAAAATGAGAGAAGAAGAGAGACCAAGAGGGCCGGCCAAGAGCAAGGAAAAAGAGAGAGGAATAGGCTAGGAAAAATAGAAAAGAAATGAAGGAAAAGGTAGGTAAAAGAAGAACCAATAAAATAGTAACAAGAGTAAAGTTGGAGTTTAGTCTTTTAATGCATTAATGGTATACTTGGATTAATTTAATTGGTGAAACAAAAATATCTCTTTTCACCTAGTTTTTTTTTTTGTAATATTATGACATAAATATTAAAGCAAAAAGGGAGAAAAAATAGGAGAGAGAGTGGCCGAATTTATGGAGAGAGAAAGCAAGGGAGATTAGTGAAATTTTAGGTCAAAATTTGGAACTAAGACTCACTTAGTCAAAAGCCTTGAAAATGATAAAGTTAGTTAGTCAAAATTAAACACTATTATAAACTAATAGACCAATAAAATTAACCCAAGTTTGGTACTTAGGTGTACCACTTAATCATGAAAAAATCTCATTTACTTAACCTAATTAACTTGAGGAAAACTTCCAACTAATAAATCAAAGATTAACACTAACCCTAACTAAAGGAAATTCTCTTATTGAAGGCATTTGATCTTTGACCTTTCTTTTTCCTTTTCTCACCATTTTATATATATCTTTCTACTAATAAATATAACATGAATTATATAATTTTTATACGAATTTCTGGGGCGTCACAAACCCTATCAAAATCCATTGATAGAGTACCCTCAAAAACATCAATTTTAGTTCTTGCAGTACTCATGTATGGTCTACCAAATAAAATAACAGATGAATTTGCAAAATAGTCATCATCCATATCAACAATATAGAAATCAACAAGAAAGATAAGCTCATTTACTTTCACAAGGACATTTTCAACTACTCCTTCAGGGTAAACATTGGACCAATAAGCTAACTGAATGGTTACTCCTGTGTTTTTAAGAGGCCCTAAATTTAGGGCTTCAAAAATTGACAAAGGCATAACATTAATAGATGCCCCCAAATCAAGCATACCTTTTTCAATTCTTTTGTTGCCTATAATGCATGGTATTGTGAACATACTTGGATCCTTGCATGTTTGAGGCAACTTTCTTTGGAGGACTGCTAATACATTCTCACCAACTTTTATTTTGTCATTAGTGCTAAGCATGTTCTGGTTGGTGCAAAGTCCCTTAAAAAATCTGGCATACTTTGGTAATTGTATAATGGCATCAAGTAAAGGGATGTTGATTTCAACCTTCCGGAATGTGTCTAGAATTTCCTTCTTTGTCTCCTTCTTCTTTATTTTAGCCAACCTGCCAAGAAAAGGAGGTAAAATTTCAATTTTCTTAGAAGCATCAAATTTGCGACTTACCTTTTCAACTACTAGCTCCGGATTGTCACGACTTTCATCCCCGTCATCTTCATTGTTTTCTTTCACCTGAGGTGCTAGACTTTGCACTTCATTGCCGCTTCGAAGGGTCATTGTGCTTACATTTTCCTTTGGGTTTGAAATAATTTGAGCTGGCAATTTTCTTTTGTTACTTTCCAAATTTCTCATTGAAGATGCAAGCTACGACACTTGTGCCTCCAAATTTCGAATACTGGCTCTCGTCTCTTGTTGGAATCTCTGTGAATCCTGTTGCATTTGAAAAGTAGTATTAGCAAGAGATTTAACCATATCCTCAAGAGACATAACTTGACTAGATGTCGATGGTTGTTGTATTGGTGGTCTTGCTTGGACTGGTTGTTGGAATCCTGTGGGCTTTGGAGCA
This sequence comes from Mitragyna speciosa, assembly GCA_024721245.1. Classification (NCBI taxonomy): domain Eukaryota; kingdom Viridiplantae; phylum Streptophyta; class Magnoliopsida; order Gentianales; family Rubiaceae; genus Mitragyna; species Mitragyna speciosa. The sequence goes on along the minus strand of CM045566.1, from coordinate 21,243,948 downwards.
TAGCTGAAATTGGGGTGTTGTCGCCACCTTAGATTCTATGTAGGGTTGTATGGATCATTCTTATTTTGTGGTGGGAATGGGAAACTTCCCATTGCATTTACTTGCTCGTGAGAATCTTCTTGAAGAGTCGGGCACATGTCAGTTGGATGCCCAGTAGCAGCACAAATCCTACATGCTTTAACTGCCTGTAGTTGCCTTACAGCCATCTGATGTACTAAAGTAGTCAATTTAGAAATTTGACCTTCAAGTTTAGAAGTGTTTACTTTATTAACTCTTTTGATCATTCTATTGGTTCTAGCTCCAAACTGCTGAGAGTTATCAACCTCAACAGAAATTAGGCTCGTGGCTTCATCTGGTGTTTTATTGACAAGAGCCCCACCACTAGCTGCATTCACCATACTTCTCTCCATCGATGACAGCCCTTCTTAAAAATATTGAATCAAAAGCTGATCAGGTATCTAGTGATCTGGGCAACTGGCACATAATTGTTTGAATCTCTCCCACTATTCATAGAGAGATTCTCCACTAGCCTGCCTTATACCACAAATATCCTTCTTGAGTTAGCAGCCCATGAAGCTGGGAAAAACTTTTCCAAAAACTATCGCTTTAACCCTTCCTATTTGGTAATAGATCCCGATGGTAGATAATACAACCAATCTTAGCCTTGTCAGCCAAAGAAAATGGAAAAGCACGAAGCTTGATTTGCTGTTCTGTAATTCCTTGAGGCTTCATGGTTGAGCACACTACATGGAACTCCTTTAGTTTTTATGCGGGTCTTCACCTGCAATACCACGAAAAGTAGGCAATAAGTGAATTAAGCCAGATTTTAACTCAAAAGCCTCCTGTACATCAGGGAACACGATGCATAATGGTTGCTGGTTCACATTCGGAGTCGCAAGTTCCCTCAAAGTCCTTTGATCTGCCATTTTCTCTTGTAAACTCGCTTCTTCTTTCGAATCACTAGATGGTCTAGCTAAGTTAACAGCCAAGTTGAGTACGGAAGAGGATGAAGTGGCCTATTGCATGTGCAATTTAGCTTCCTTTGTTAATCTCTTGGCTATTTTCTCAATCTCTGGATCAAATTCAAGCTTTCCGGTGCGAGAAGTTTGAGTCATGAACCAAAGAGAAAAGAAATAGAAGAAAGCAATAAATCACTTGAGGCACCAGTTTTCCCCAGCACCGGCGCCAAAATTTTGGTAGGTGCCAACCAACCAAAAATTATTTTATTAATTACCTACTCTTCAAAGTTAATGTGTATAGCAGTGAATAGGGTCGTCTCTTCAGGGAAAACTGGTAGAATTATTGTTTTCAAGAAAAATGCAGTAAAAATTTGGGAGAGAGTTTCTATCAATTTGTAATTAAATATAAAGATAAATATGCAATAATTAAAATGGAATTAAAGTATTAAAACAATTGAATAAAAAGCTCTGGTTACGGAAATAATCTTAGGAACAGTTCATCTAATTGATCATTAACACATAGGATAACTCATGTATTTATGAATAAATTGGTTATGATTGTCTAGCAACTACTGTACCACCAATCTTTCCTTAATTACCCAGTAGTTAAGAGACACTCTTAGACTACTTCGATTACTAAATAGATAACCATAGGGATGCTCATAGGATTTAATCTATTTGCATCATTAAAAACTAGAAAGACCCAATTCTAGTTGACAAGCACACATGCTAGTTCAATTAAATTAGATTAGTTATTTCCATGACACAGATTAAACTACTTGTGGGGTAATGAAATTGTGTCATTTGCCACTAATATCAAGACATCCAAGTACATACGGACCAAATGTATCAATTAGCAATAAACCATTCAGACAATTGAATAATTGGCCATATTTATTCAATTAAATCAAAACGATCATAATCAATTAATAAAGAGAAAATAACTAAACAAAAAATAACTAAATATCCACGAACACATGAATTGCAATTTAAACAAATATCGAAAGATCTCACAATTGATATGAAACCGTGCTTTGATTATTCCGCAACTTGAAAGAAGTTTAGCAACGATCCATGAAGAAACCACAACCAAAAGTATCAATGAAAATTAACTTTACAAGTCTTCAAAAGAAAAGAGAATATAAAGAACTAAAACTCTCAAAATTCTCAAAAACTAAAACTCTAAAATTTTACAAAATAAAAACTCTACAGACGTTCTAAACTAAAACTCGTCATAAAATATTGCAGCTGCCTTTTTGGTTGTCCCCCTGGAATCCCAGGAAATCACGCTGCTTTCCTTCTGTCTTTCCCGTCTTCGTTTCTTTCTCAATCTCACACCACATTTGGTGGAAAGGAACGATTTACCTCTCCTTTAACTCCAAATCCACCAAATAAGCATAGAACGGAATTTCCTGCTAAAAGTGTTTCTATTAAAATTAAGAAACTAATTTAGTTTCCAATTGTCAATCAACTCCAATCAACGATACTTCAAATCCCTCAAAATCTGGATTTCCAGCTGGATTGACATGGGTACGCTTTACAGTTGCAAGTCTTCTAAAAATTTCCCTTAAAAGATCACTTTCCTCATTTGAATCCTATAATCACATCAAAAACCAAACAAGGGTAAAATCCAGCAATTAGCATAATATTTAGCTGAAATTAAGACAAAACATCAACAAATAATATGCATAATTAGTGCAGTTTCAGTAGCTTTTCCCCCTCCTCTAACGACAAGCCAGTATGACCCCTTTGAAAATAGCTAGTTAGGAATTATCCAACTAACTTTTTGTTGATCAGGCTCCACATTTTCTGTTTGTAGCTGGCTAAACTTCTGTCAAGCTCCGTTTGGATTCTAGTTATTGACATAAGTTGAAATCAATGCAGTTATGCAATGCATCAACAGGATTTGCTACTGCAGAGTACAAATTAATCAAAGAGGTTTGGAGGAAAATGATAGGTTTCATAGCCAACTTTCACAAGAAGGTCATGGACTTGTTTCCCTTCAATGGCCAAGGGCTTTTTGGTGCAAGCTCTGATTACATACAAAAGAGAGTAGCTATCAATAAGAGAGGTATTTAATTGCAGCAAGTCACAAAGTAGAAACAGAGACTTAGTGGGATCGGATTTGAGTTGACTTTGATGGCATTATTAGGTCTTTTTAGTTGAGATTATTTCAGAAGTTCTATTATTCTAGAAGTTTACATGAGATTTACTGCAAATGTCTTGGCAACCCTTTTCTCAACAAATGGGTTCAAGAATCTCATCCTCTGTTCAAGTACATGCTGCACACGATGGTTATCGACTAAGGTTGGATTGCTAGCTAAGAAATGGGATTGTAAATCGGGTTTAAGTTCAAGTTGCGCATGCTGGTTACTGGAGAAATGGATACTATCAAATATTTTATATTTTCTATGATGATCTCTATTTCAGGTATTTGGGGAATCCTCCTTAATAGATGAAATATTCCTATTATCGATGGAGACAAGAAGGCTATGATTGGGAAAGGAGAATAGAATATTTTAAGAGGCCAATCGAAGACCGAAGGGCATCTAACTAGAAATTTCAAATTGCCGATGCGGAAGAATTAGACATTCTCAAGGGAGTTAACCCTGCTATGCCTTAAAGAAAAGCTTGAAAGGGGGTTCACCAGGAGGGATAGGTATCATTTTCATGTCGGCCTCAAGACCGATCTACCTCAACAATTTGGCTAAGGTCAGATTGCTAGCTAAGAAATGGAACGGTCAATCAGTTAGGGAAACCCTTAAAGAAAATTTGCAAACTCCATAGAGCATGAAGGTTATTATTTTTTTGTCAATCATCAATAGTCTTTTATCCTACTCCCAACCTACTCTATGGGAAGAGGCCCAATTGAGTCTAGGAGGAACCGATGGAGACTGAACTACTATCGAACCAAACGGATGCATTATGCACCCATTAGGATTTTTAATGGGAGGTGGGGTTCAATTCCTAATTTTTCACCCCATTTAGCCTTTAAAGACTTTATGTAGCCAACCCAACTTGGTTGGGTTGGTTAACACAGGGTATATAGGTTAATAGCATCACTGATTTCTAAATGTTTTAATTAGCGGTGATGACGGGATGAACTCTTCACTGCTTGGTCTCTCAGTGGGGCCATAGACCGAGATCCATGTTTTTGCCCATGGTAAGAGTTGCGGTGCTGGTGACACCCAAATCCAATTCTCTGCAACAGTTTCAATAGAAAATGCACAACTGCTAGCATGTGCAACACAAATTCAAAGTGAAAAAGAAAGTTGTTGCAGAAGAAATAACTTGAAGAAGATGAATATTATTACTCAATCAAGAGAGGAAAACAAATAAAATTGAAATGTAGTACATATGGCTATGGGTTATACCTCAATTTGTACTAAAAAAATTCCTAAAAAATCTCAACTAATTTGACTAAGAGAAGCAAAAACTCCTTATAAGATCTCAACTAATTTAACTAAGAGGAGCTAACATACTCCTATTTTATTTTGACAAATAAAGAACAAATATGCTAAATGACTCCTAAAAGAAACATTTTGACCAATTCAAATACAATAGTAAATTGCACTAATTTGTGACACCCTTAGTGCAAACTTACTGTCAATAACACCAAGAGCTTCATAGAAAACTTCAAATTTGGCTTTGGCAAGTGCTTTAGTAAATAAATCAGCAAATTGTTTTTCAATTCATATTTTATGCAATTCTATGTCTTGAGTTAGCACCATCTCTCAAACAAAGTGAAAATGAGTTTCAATATGTTTCATGCATGCATGGAACATTAGATCTTCAGCAAGCTTTATTGTACTCTCATACTAAGTAATCAAAAATAGACAATTTCTTGAATAAGTCTCTTAAGCCAAAGCCTTTCTTGAGTAGCCATAGTAGTTGCTACATATTCTGCTTCACAACTTGAAAGAGCTATAGTACTTTGCTTTTTACTAGACCAGAAAATTGCAGCAGAACTTGGAGTAAAGTAGAACATTGTTGTGGAAAGCCCGCCATTCACATCACTAGGCCAATCTGCATCTACAAAACCTCTTAGAGAAAATGACATAGACATCCTGTACATTGATCCATAACTTATAGTGCCTTTTACATTACGAAGATCCTTTTTTTTGCAATTAAATGACTCTCACATGGTTGATCCATAAATTGAGAAATAACTCCAATAGAATATGCAATGATCGGTCTTGTGATAGTTAAATAGAATAAATAACCAACATTTGTCTAAAAAGTATTGCATCTCCCATGGCCTTTCCCATAATTTTAGCTAGCTTGGGACAAGTTTCCATAGGAGTCGTCATTGCTTTTGATTTTTCCATTCAAAACCATTGTAGTAGACTTGCTGCATATCTTTTTTGAGAAACAAAATAGCCATCAGATTTTTCAATTTCCAGACCAAGAAAACACTTCACCCAAACTTTACATTTCAAAATGAACAGACAGAACATCCTTAAGACAATTAATTTCAATACTTTGTCTCCTGTAATAATCATATCGTCCACATATAATAAGAGCATAGTGCATGTAGTTGATGTTTTCTTAATAAATAAGCTTGGATAAGCATCTAAAGACTTAAAACCACAAAAGCTAGGGTATTGAGCAATCTTACCAAACCAGGCATGTGGAGCTTGCTTGAGACCATACAACGCCTTCTTGAATCTGCACACATGATTAGGAAACTACTTAGAAATGAAATCAAGTGACTGTTCCACAAAGATATCATGATCCAGCTCCCCATATAGAAATGCATTTTTTACGTCTAATTGCCACAACTTTCATCCTTCATTAACTGTTAGAGAAATAATTGTTTGAACTGTTACCATTTTAGCAATAGGGCTAAATGTCTCATCAAAGTCTCAAGCACTTACTCTGCATCACACTTGAATTGAAAAAATTTAGAGAAAGCCTCACTTTTAAGTTCTAAAAAGTAGACCCAGCTGAACTGAGAAAAATCATCCATAATCACCATCACATAATGAAAGCCGGTGTAACTAGGTGTCCTTGTTGGCCCAATAGATCTAAATGTACCAATTGCAACATAGTAGATGCTATATTCTTTGAATTCGAGAAAGGAAGACGATGAGATTTTCCATATTGACAACCCATAAAAACCTCATCATGACGAATATCTTTAAAAATAGGATTTCCATCAAGAAGTTTAATTTGAGGAGATTTTCAGCAATAATTGATAGCCCACATGACCCAAACGAGCATACCAAAGTTTTAAACTTGCAATCTGACCTGCATTTTTAACATATACATCATTTGCAAACAACACATATTGTGATTCTTTTCTTTTTCTAGTAAACAAAATTGATAGGTGTGTAATTAGGTCTAAAAATATAGCAAATAATCCAATTCTATCACACGCAAATAATCAAGTTATAAAACCTAATTACCCTGTACACTGCAAGTGCACAGATTGTATCGAGTATAGGGTAACAAGGTTGATCACATAGGGAAAAGTTTATTGATGTACTAAGTCTTTATTGCTCTCTTTATTATCTAAACAATCCAATAACAATGAGAAGAACAAAGTATAAAATAAACAACTAAAGTACAACTCTATAGAATAACAATATTGGAGAAAACTTGCAATCTTAAGAATCTAAGGCATAGAGTTAACTAATAACTACACATATAAATGAAAGGATCAATTTATGCTATTGTCTCTTGTCTTGTTCAGGGTCCAATCCCAATTATACTTAATCTTCACTCTCATGACAAGTTAACGATTTCCTCCTTACTAGTTCTTTCCTACTCTCGTGGTAAAGATACTAGTATTGGTTCACTAGCCGCATGAATTGCCTAATTGACCCACCTAGGAGCACCACGACTCTCGTGTGACATGCAACCTAGACTTCAACTATTTCCTTTCCATTATTATTATCAACTCTCGTTGCATAATAACAACTAACAATTCATAGTTGGTGATCAAGCAACCGCAAATTCATACAATCCAAAATAGAGAACAAACAAGCATAAGATAGCATGAATAATCACAAACACATTATACGCATGAGTTCATTAATTTCCTCCAACCCTAGATTAACAATTTAGCACATGCCCATGATGGATTTCACAAATGAAATCAAATCTTTAGTAGAACAATCCATTAAACCTAAGATAAAGAAACAGATAAAGTGAAGAAAGCTTATTCTATTGATGAACAATGCTTCAATCTTGTATTTCTTCCTTCAATCTTGAGTTGTACAAAAGATTCCTCCAACTATGTTGTTCTATAGAGCGATTTCTACTCTATCCTACTTGTGGCTCTCTCAAAGAGAGAAATTTCTCTCAAAGAGAGACCCTCACTGCTCTCTCTCTCTCTCTCTCTCTATTCTCTCTCTATAGGTGTGGGTATCGCATAAAGTGGTTCTCCCCTCTCAAAGAGTTAAAACCCTCAATATATAGAGTCCTCTAGTCTAAAAATTACAATTAGAATACTCAAAATTAGACTCATAAAGTGTTGGGCTCGTTTGGCAAGAGAAATCCCGCGTTGCAGAAAAAAAGGTCAGTTTCCGTAGCGTATCCGGGACTGGTATCCGTTTACGGATATGAAAAAATTTCTACCCTGTATCCACGATGGGTATCTGTGGCCAGATTTTTGTCATAGTTACTCTCTAGGTGTTTAGAATCTGCCCTTGGTAAAAACACAAAATTTGTTTCTCTTTGAAGTATCTTTCCAAGAGCACAAGAATCAGGTCATTTTGAGTTTTCTATGCAAAATTATGGGCAAAATACCGAGATGTGTTTGGAAGAGCATCACTGCACAAGAATGCTTCAGTAATGTGAAAATTTGATATTGGAAACGTGAGAATCAAACTTTGAGGTCTTCATACGAATTGTGGATAATTCTCTTAGCTTTAAAATTCTTTGAGAATCATCTCAATTCAACATCTCTATCTTAAGTTATGACCAAACTATTGAAACATATCGGTGCAGTGAAATCCTTTCATCACCAATTCTTCTTCTATCATTGCTTCTTCATGCCACATCTTTGGTCCTCTTTTCGTGTCACTTCTCATTAACTTCAAATCACTTCCAAATAGCATTCAAATATTCTTCACTTGATTTGAATTGATGATCAAATAGTTAAAATCTACAAAACACAAATAATTGCACATTAAACCACTCATTTGCACATTTTAGCTACCAACTCAAGATTGGAAGAAATAGACATAAAAGTGACTATTGTTCATCATTTAAACCCTAAAAACTAAGCTAAACTAAAAAGCTAACACCCAAATAAATATGCAAACTGTACACTTATCAAAAACATTAGCTGCAACATGCTTCGCATTTGAAAGAACATTTACATCATTAGGACTAAAGAAAACATGCCTGCCCGAATTAGTAATTTGAGAGACTAAAGAAAGATTCTTTTTTAAGCCAGAAATGTGATAAACATCCCCAAGAAAACACCCCCATGATTTGAGTCACCTTCTTCTGTCACAAGATGTAATAAAGTGTTAGCCTGTCACAATGACCTTCTTCCCATGGTGTGGACGAACGTTCAATAATAGAGCAGTATTTCTAGTTGCATAAGGAGAACAACCAGAATCAACTATTCCTTATTGTAGTCAATAAAAACATTGACTCTTCAGGTGCATCAGTATGGTGCACAACAAAAGTTACTTTTGTAGGCTGATCAATGACTTCGATGGATAAGCATTTCTCCCAATTTGGTTGTTGAGATTCACTGCTTTCTTGGGCAATGCTTCTATTTCTCGCAATTTGACATGACAATTTAACTTGATATGGCCTGTTTTTCAGCATCGATCACACACCACTTTCACCCAGCAATCTCGTTGGAAGTGTCCTGGCTTTCCACACCTGTAACAAACTTTAGAAGTTCCCTCAAGCTGCTCCTCAGTTTTGGATTGGTTTTCATGACCCGCAAGAGATTTTGAGCATGAATTCGTTTTTCTTTGATCCTTAACATAAAGGGCATCCTCTGATTGAGAAAGAATCTTGTTGTTGCTTGTCACTTGTTTCACCAAAGCCTCCTAATTTGAAAGCAAATTTTTTAAGTGATAAGTGATAAATTTTCTAATATTATTATATGCTTTGTTATGTATTTTTGGTATATTTTGGAAGAATTATAGTAATTTTAGTTTCCAAGAACTTGTTTTCCATAAATCAGGGTTTTCTCCAAGAAGGGAAGATTGTAATTTTGGTACCAAATGTTTGAGGTATCGGCAGTTTTAAGTTTGGACAAAAGAAAATCAAGTACCAAATGTTTCAATTTTTTGGCATGGTTAGTCCTATTGACCAGTTTTACAAAATCTTGTCGAATCTGGTTACGTAATATTCACTTGTCGGTTACAAAAATTTTCAAAAAGAATTAGATTAAAGAAAAAAATTTTAATTGCCATAATTTGTAATTCAAAACACTAATTTGAATTCATAAATGATAAATAAACAGATACAACTGAAAAAATCCGCCTAGATAGTGCATTCGCGTTTGTGCTTTTAATTACAAATTATGACAAATTAATCTTTTTCTTTTTTAATTCATTTTGAAAACTTTTGTAACTATCTCGTGAGTTTTACACAACCAGATTCAAATAAAATTTTGAGAAAACTGGTCAATAGGACTAAACGTGCTAAAAAAATTGAAACATTTGGTACTAGATTTGCTTTTGTCCAAACTTTAGGGACTAAAACTGCGGATACCTCAAATATTTGGAAAGAAAATTGCAATTTTCTCCTCCAAGAATTAGAGTTTTGATGCTAAACAGTTATTTTGAACTATTTAAGGCACAATTCCTTTGTACATTTGTAGATTCATCATACTTAATCTCAATTTGGATCAACGAAAGTCAAAGAGGAATAAAATCAAAGTGGATTCAAGTTGATTGTACAAATAAAGAATTATTGAAAAATCAATTGTGCAAATATTGGGAGAAATGAAAAATTCAGCAAAAACATATGGAAATGCATGGAAAAGGTCTAAAACACGTGGGACAACAGCTCAACAAGGTCAGAATCAAGTGGGGCTAGCTAACTAGTATTTGCGGGTTAGCTAACCCGCGGATAGCACTCGCGTATTGGTACCGACTTCTAGATTTCGGCTATTGCAACTTGTTACATCTTCCAACTATTTTCGCAGACTTTTCAGTTGAAGACAAGGTTTTTCAAGTTGTAGATTTCATTGGTAACACAATTGAAGACTTTTGTGCCAATTTGGAAAATCAAGAAGGATCTTCATCATTCCAATACACTGAATGTAGGTGCAAGTTGGAAATGATTTGCAAGATTTTTTTTCTATAAATAGAAGTCATTTGTAAAGAGTTTAACGTATGCTAAGTTAGAGAGATTATAGAGAATTGCTAGAATTCTCCTAGTTCATAATAGAGGTATTGTGATTTCGAGAGAAATTTTTGTAAAAACAACATTGTGGCAACTCTTGTGGAAAGAATGCAAGTTCTTGAAGCCATTTCCCAATTGAATAAGCTTTCTCTAACCTTGTCTCTTTCATTTAAATTGGTTCCTATGTGTAGTTGTTTTCAATTCATATGTTTTGACTTGGAAATAACTATGTTGAGCTAAATTTTTACTTCTAATGTTTTGATAAAACTTATGAATCTATGTTAAGCCTGTAGTTGATTAAATTTGCCATTTCTTGCCTTTGTTTCTTCAATTATTCAAGTTTTAACCTTTGTATTTGAAAAAGCATCATATGCAAAGCATCTTAGTTGTTAAGTTTCAATTAAGCTCGTTCTTAATAATGGAAAATGAATACTTAAGCTTAAGTATTAACGCATGGAAATAGTGTTATGCTTGAGAGGGTTCAATGAGCAATTCATGAATGTAACTCAACTTTATGATGGTGATTGGTAGGTTGAATCAATTCATTGTGAAAACAAGTTTTGATTACATATGGAACTGCATCCTAAACAAGGCAAGTTATTATTGGCAAGTTGCTAATTTCTACACCTTTGTGTGGATCATTCATGGATTCATTACCCTAGAACTCATTCCATAATTATTTTTCTACAAGAATTCTTGCATATCTACAAGTTCTTTTTTACTAGTTGGATGATAATGAGTCTCTGTTTACTCATTGAATCATTGTTTAGATAATAAGGTTAGCGATCAAACTCTAGTACTTGCATTCATTGGATCCTTGTGGGATTCGACCCTACTTTCCTATATTACAACAACACGTACACTTGTGGTAAAAGTTGGGAGATTAGGTTTTATTACTTGACTCTTGAGTGTATATTGCTACGATTTTCTACATCTAATCTACACCACGTCAAGTTTTTAGTGCCGTTGCTGGGGATCCAAGGAAATATTAGAGTAAAAATGAGTTTTATTAATCTAAACTTATTTACTTTGTTAGTTAGTTACTTTAGTTGTTTGATTCTGTGTAGTGCATGCATAGATCCTTGAGGGTTTTGGTGCCATTTGATCCAGAAATTGAAAGAACCATAAGGAAAGTTAGGAGGCAAGTTCAACATCAACAAGCAAGGGTGGAGGAAACTGTAGGAGAAGCTTTAGAGGTTAGACCTCCAGTAGAAATCATGGCAGAAGTAAATCCTAAAGTTTTACATGATTTTGCTTTACCTGATAACACAGGTTCTCAAACAAGCATTGCACGCCCACCAATTAATGTTTATAACATTGAAATTAAACCAGCTTTAATTCAAATGTTAAGACAAAAACAATTTGGAGGAAATGCAATGGAAGATCCTAATTCACACTTGGCTAGTTTTTTGTAAATATGTGATACAGTTAAGTATAATAGAGTAATGGATGATGTAATTAAGCTAAGATTGTTTCCATTTTCATTAAGGGACAAAGCCAAATAATGGCTTGATTCATATGGACCTAATACTTTTACAACTTGGACTGAATTGCATGATTATGAAGCCATTGCTTTGATGGAGGAATGTAGCGCACGAATTCAAAACAAGTTGCTTCCAAAATTGAAAGATTTGGGTAGTTTTTCAATTCCTTGCATAATTAGTAAGTTTGATTTTTCTAAAGCATTGTGCAATTTGAGAGCCAATGTTTTTTCAATTCCTTAATGTGTTGCAAGACAATTGGGATTAAATGAGCTTAAATACACTAATATTTCATTGCAATTAGCGGATTGGTCTATTAGACATCCATTGGAAATTTTGAAAAATGTTTTGATTAAAGTTCAAAAGTTTTACATTCCTATGTGTTTTGTGGTATTGGATATGGAGGAGGATGTTTCTATGTCTATTAATATTATCCTTGGTAGACCATTCTTAGCTATTGCAAGTATTATTATTGATGTAAAGAATGGAAAGCTCAAATTCCAAGTAGGAGATGAAGAAGTGGAGTTCAATTTGAATGAAATGGAAAAATTTTCCTCTTTTACTAATCAAGTTTATTCAATTATAACAGAGGAGGAATCAATCCAAGAAGAAACACAAGTCGATCTTGGAGATAACCCCCTAAAATTATGTTTGTCATTAGCAGGAAAGCTCATTGAAGAAGATGATGAAATTGAAGAAATGGAAAATTACTTGAATACTCAAGTGCCATACAAAAAACAAGATGTCTTTGAAGGCCTTGGACCAAGCAAAGGATTTCTTCCGACTTCAATTGGGCAAGTGTAAGGTAATAACACAGGTAACGCAATGGAAAATTAAAAATTTTATTACCCTAACCATGGATCACTTTGATGCATCTATATGATTATAAGGGGGTTTGCATAAGAATTGTTTCAAGCACAGAAGATTTCTATGCTTCTATGGCAAAGATCCTTCGATAAAGAAGTTAGATTTACCACGAAAAGCCCTCCAAGCGTAGAGCCTCTAACGATATCCACACGAACAAATCTTTGAGAACCTTCTAGGCTTGCTTGCTTTGACTTTTGAGTGCTAGCTTTCTTGAATTAATTAAGAATACAAAGAGAAAGAGACAGCCTAACAAATTAGGAGGGGAGAGAGAGAGAGAGAGATGTCTAGAGAGAGAAAGTGGCGTCTTTTTCTTTTTTCAATTTTTCTCTCACTAGTTTTTCTTTTTGTGTTGCAATAATGATTCAAGAGTCAAAGCATGAACCTATTTATAAGGGAAGTATTCGAGTCTTTTAGGAAATAAAGCGAATTGGAAATCAAGAAGTTTTAGGTAACTCACCTTAAGCTAATCCTTCTTCTTTAGGACTTCTATTCCATAAAGAAACCAATTAGTTACTTTATTTCTTTTAGGAAATATTTCCTACAAGACTTAGAATATTTATAAATAAGTCCTTTTAGTTAATTTATCTCATAAATTAACCCCATAAGTATCCCATACTTATCTTAATTACATTTTAACCATAAGTATCCCATACTTATCTTAATTACATTTTAACCCAAAGATTGTGTTCTTTATGTGTGTGATCCATTAGGTTCCATTCACGTTGGCAATAAGTACAAATTATAACTCTTTAATTAATTAATTAAGAGCTAGATAAATTAAACACTTTAATTTATCATTAATTCACAATTAATTAATTCGTACTTATAGATCATGAGTGATGTCTAGCAATACATCATGACCATCCAAGTGAATAGAAAAATCATATGGTAGACCATATCCATTAATAACAATATTACCGTGTAATTAATATCCTTTTACTACACTATATCTCAATTAGTCTAAAAAGTATACTGCATACTTTTAAATGACCAATTTATATTTTCTTGGTCCAGAAATATAACTCTCGATGATGTATAACCTTGACATTACTTCCAAGTTATACTATCACTTCTATAGAAGATTTATAAGTTAACAGTTCCAATAAGTGGCCATAAAGGGATATACTCTCCTATTAAGGAGTGATGAATCCTATATTGATTGCTCACTATTCTTCCATGCTTCAAACTATATCCAATCTCTAACCTATCGGCTACCATTTTATAGGCATCGAGGAATAGAATCAACGTATAGCAATCCACACTCAAGATACTATAGTAATCTCAAGTCAAAGGATCATTTACACCATTGCTATTAAGATTCAACCATTAGCACTATAGTTGAAAACTCTTGGCAGATCAATCCAATGAACTTGTTTCCAACCAAGTATCAACATACCAACTTAGGTGTTGCACACACCATAGTCAATGAGATCAACTACTACTTATCATAAGTAGAGGCAAAGTATGTGCTAGTCTATCAGCATTAATGATGTCCAATCTCATTAATACTATGACTAAGGATATTTAAGAATATGACCTTATGTATTAGAGTCTCATAATTGTAACCCTTACAATCTCTAATACACAGTCAATATTCTAAGAACTTTATCAAACAAACAAGTAACATGAAAATACAAGTATAGATGATAAAAAAAATATCACATAAATAAATATAAAATAAATAAGTATAAATACAAAAATCCTTAAACCAACTTGATTTTAGGGCATGCACTAGCAGCAAGCGGCAACATTGGAGTTAAAACCACTTCCTACCCACCTCAAGTATGAATTTCTTGGCAAAAATGAAACTTTACCTGTGATAGTTAATGCTATCCTTGATCGTGAGAAGCTTGAGAAATTGTTAAGGGTATTAAGGCAGCATAAAAAGGCAATTGAATGGACTATTACGGACTTTAAAGGAACTAATCATTCCTTATGCATACACTGAATAGATTGGAAGAAAATTGCAAACGAGTAGTATAAATGTGAAGGAGACTCAATCCAACTATGAAAGAGGTAGTAAGAAAGGAAATTCATAAATGGCTCGATACAAGTATCATTTTTCCTGTCTTTGATAGTGCTTAAATTAGTCCAATACATGTTGTATCAAAGAAAGGTGGAATGACGTAAGATACCACCCGTTCCCAATTATGTTTAGCCCCATTAAAAATAGAATCATTCCTTACCTTCCATAGATGTCAAATGACAAGAATAGGAATAATCTAAATAAGAAAATCCATATACACATTTGCTACTGGGAAAATCCACCATTTCGTTAATCTCATTCTAATTGGTTCACATCCCCATATGATGCCCAACGGATTCCCAAATTAATTCCATACCCTAGATGGTAAATCACCCCAACTTAGAATATGATCAATAGACTCAGAAGAGGGTGAAGAACAACAGTGACACATCGAAGGTCCATGAAAACCCAACTTTTGAATAACCTCAGCCGTATGTATTCTATTATATAATATTCTTAACACCAAAAAAGACATTTTAATTGGCACATATTGATTCCAAATCTTCTTAAACATAAAACCTGAAGCTTTGCAATCCCTAACTCGCTCAAAGGCAGTGAAAATTACCTGAGGAAGTCAAAGACCACACCATTTCATTAGATTCATCAGTTGGAAATTGGGAAACAACAACATCTTTATTAAGCCAATGATTCCATTCTTCAGCCTCTTCTCTAATAGCTAGCATCCTTTTCTAGGTCCTAGAATCCAACCTATTCTGAACAATTACTACAGCATCTCTTAGCTTGCAAAACTTAGTAGCCATACACTTTGCCTAGAGTGATTTCCGCTCCCTGAATTTCCACCAAAGTTTGATAGAAAATGCCTCATAGATGTCATCAAGAGCCCTAATACCTTCCCCTCCTTCATCCTTAGGAGTACATAAAGACTTCCATTGAATCCAGTGGCATTTCAAGCAGTCTCCATCATTTCCCCAAAGAAATCTAGCAAAAATCCTTTCTAGCTGCACAAAAATACCTTTTGGGGGATTAGAAACAGGAAGTATATGTAAAGGAATAGACGATAGCACATGCTTTATTAAAATCAACCTCCCTCCCATAGAAAGGCATCTATTCTGCCAAGCCAAAATTTTGCTGGCAATGGAAGAGCAAAGATCAGAAAAATTTGCCTTTTTCCTTTTCCCTACAAATAATAGGTAGCCTAAGTAGCAAATAGGAAATGACTCTGAGTGACGCCTGTGGCCCTCTTGATCACTATCAGTCTGGATAGGAAGCATTAGGATGACAAATGAACCCGCTCTTGTTCACATTTATCTGCTGCCTAGACCATCTTTCATAATTCCTTAGAGTCTCCATAATTAATTCCAATGTCTGTTTAGAGGCACCTGAAAAAATAATGACATCATCACCAAAGGCAAGATGAGTAATAACCGGACATCCACGAGGGACCCTGAAAGGAACAAATCTCAACAAATGAGGTAGCCTGTTCAATGCTCTTGATAGCCTTTCAGCAGCTATAATGAAAATTGCAAAGGAGATAGGATTCCTTTGCTGTAAGCCTCTTGACGATTTGAAGAAACCTTTTGGGACACCATTAATTATTATTAAGAACCAGCAACTTGAGATTATCTTCCACATCATATCAATTCAAGTTTCACCAAACCCAAAAGCCCGTAAAATACGAATTAGATATGATCAAGACACACGATCATAAGCCTTGGCCATATGTAATTTCATCAGCACACTCCCCCTCCCCCCAACTCTGCTTGCCCATTCTTGCTACTAACTCATGGGCCAACAAAAAATTTTCTAAAATCATTCTCCTCTTGACAAATCCACTTTGCTCCTTTGAAGTAATACGTGGAAGTAAAGCAGATAACCTATCAACCAAAAGTCTGGAGATAATCTTAAAAACAAAGGTACATAGGGTAACAAGCCTAGATTGAAAAAAATCTTGAGGGTGGTCTACCTTCGGAATTAATACAACCAGAGTGGAAGAAAAATTCCTAAGTATCTCCTCACCACAGAAAAAGCTCACCACAGCTTTATATACATCTTAGTCTACAATATTCCATGCAAAAGTGAAAAACTTACCCGTAAAGCCATCTACTCCCGGCGCACTATCCATATCTAAAGAGAACACAGCCTGTTTTACCTCCTCCATAGTCGGCATGGATTCTAGTATAGAATTATCTACCGCTTGGAGAATCTTCGGGATATGCCCCAAGTCCATGTCTCTCAGCACCTCACATTGGGTAAAAAGGGATGCAAAACATTCACATGCAGCTGTTCCCACATCGTCTTCATTCTCTATCCATTCACCAGACGTATTTTTAATCCGGTGGATAATCGATTTATTTCTACGAGAAGCTGCTAAAGAATGGAAATAGCTAGAATTTTGGTCCCCATCTTGCCACCATTTAACATGTGCTTTCTACCTCCAAAAGTTCTCTTCCAAACATAGATCTTTGTTTAACTCAGCCCTAGCCGCTTGCAAACTTTCCAAAGATCCATCTAAGCCATCTTCATCATATTCTTTGTCCAATCTTGCAACCTTTTGTTCCAATAATTTGGTATTATCAAAAATGTTGCCAAACTCCATTTTGGACCATGATCTCAAAACAGCTTTCACACCTTTTAGCTTCAACGCCAAAGTCACCAAAGGATAACCTCGGTAGTCAGTGTTCCAAGCCTACTCAATCAAAGACAAACAAGTCGAATTAGAAGTCCAAAAATTCAAAAAACGAAATGCCCGTGGTTTATTCTCTAATTTAGTTTGAGCCATCATCAGAAGTGGAGCATGATCTGAAGGCCCCTTGGAAAGATGCTAAATAGATAAATGAATATTCAGCCCAAATAAAGCATTATTCACCAAAACCCTATCTAGTCTTTTCCAAACTCTAGCATGTCCTTCTCGGTTATTACACCATGTAAATGGGGAACTTGTGGAGCCTGCATCAAACACTTGGGTTGAATGCATAAACACTAGAAACTCAGTCGCCTCATTTAGCTGAAAAGGCTTGCCACCCCTCTTTTCCTCCCTATTTGTGACCAAGTTAAAATCCCCAGCAATAATCCAAGGGCAACCACTAACAAATTACTTCTTAAAGAGTTTGATAACACCATTTTTTCCTCATTCGAATATTTTGTATGGGCACAAGAAACCATGCATGAATTTGCAAATCCAGAAGAACCAACCAAAATAGATATATGTTGTTCACTTTCACCAATCACAAAAACAGAAAAAGAATTCCTATAAAAAGCCTAAACAAAACCAGCCGAATTAAATAAACCCCCATCCATTCCACGTTTCAACCGAATTTGAGTAAGCTTGGATGTCGCCATTTTAGGTTCACAAATTGCAACAATTTGTAAATTATACTTTCACCAATGTTTTTAATCTACATAAATTAGGGGCACAAGCTAACCCTCTAATATTTTAGAAGAGAAAATTAATCGTGAGATAAGGCTTCAAAAGAATTCAATGAAGACCTTACTTGTGAACGTAAAACTCTATCCGAATGCACCTGAGCATGAGTTCCTTTTTGCTTCCTCCATTTCTAAAATTCCCATTCATCTTGCTAATTCTTCAAGCTCTCCACTTGACGAGAGGATGCTCAAGATTACAAAATGCCAGCTTATTCAATTGGTGATCTACAGGTATAGTTACTGCACCACGAGGTGAGCGATTTCCAGCTGCAACTTCAGCATCCACAATGAGATTGTGCTTACTATTGGGTCTGTCCAGGTCATCACCTGCTAGATGTAGCATTTCAACAACAGGAGATCCATCCAAAGTCATGGTTTTTAGGCCAGCAGGCAAAACCTGTTCCTCGACCTGCAATTGCTGGTCCAGTTCATCATTCATAGGAGCTTGTTTGTGTTAAGTAGCAGCAATAATTAGGGAGACATGAGAAATAGGCTGGGGATTATCATTGGGTTCCAGGCTAGTGCCCAAGCCATCTACCTCTGGGAGGCTCTTCCCCCTAGCCTCTACATCCATTACCATCCTAGCAGGACTATGGGAAGAGGCAGCATTATGATCTAGAGACTTGATCAGGTTTTCACCGTCTACCAAAGTAATATCGTCCTGGTGAGAGCTCTCCACATTCATTTGAGGAGCACACTTATCATTCAAAGTGCCTATGAGATTGCCCTCCTTCCTTTCCACAACCAGCTTAGGAACATAACGCTGTTTCCCTATCTTTTCTTTACCTCCAGCCTCAGCAAACACAGCCTTTTGTTTTGACAAACGACAGCCATCAGATGCAAGGCCTTGTCTGTTATGGGTTGAACAATATTTAGGCAAACCTTCGTACACTATCTTCTACCAGAAGCCCCCGTTTCCAACAGTAATCCAAAGCCGATGAGGCAATTCCTTCAATAGATCAACCTCTACACAAATTCGGGCAACATTTGGCCTGGAAAGATTCACAGTTGTAGTGTCAACTTTCAAAGGAGATCCAATGGTACTTGCTATCATGAAGAGGGAAACCTTATCAAAGAGATGAATGGGCAAGGCTTCCAACACCACCCAAACTGGAGCAAGTGCAAATTCTCTGTCAAGTCTGAAATCAATACTCCATTTAAAAACTTGCATAGGAAATTCTTGAATCAACCAAGAACTCTTCAACCAGCAGTATAAGAAATCACCTTCCAAGGAAAATCTAATAAAAACATGCCGTGAATCCATCAGTCCAACCGAGTAAGAAACAGCAAAACTAATCGAAGCAAAGGATTTACGAATAACATCCATGTTTGGTGGACCATGAGAAAATTTTCCAACTAGCGCAAATCTGAATGGGGCGGTTAGTTTTTCAATTTCTGCTTGAGAAAAAAAACTACAGTAGGCTCACCCCTATAAATAGAAGGTTGTCTTATCTTAATTGGAGAAAGAGTTTGATGATTGAGAACTACAACAAAAGATCAGTTGAGCATTGGATGTTGCCCTTCAACTGGCTATTGAAGGGCAGCCATGCAGAAACCCTAACAATTCAAAAAATCTGAGAGAGGGAAGGCTAGATAGAGAAAGAAGAGAGAGAAAAATCGTAAGCAAAATATCAAATGCTGACTTTGAAGAAAAAATATGATAATAGGTTAAAGAAAGATTGTTGTGAGCTCCTCTTATTACTTCACTAGATTGGTCACACTACCTTTTGAATTGATGTGTGATACTAGTGACTATGCAGTTAGAGTGGTTTTACGACAAAGAAAGGACAAAAAGTTGCATGTTATTTCTTATGCAAGCAAAGTGTTAAAAGATGCTCAAATTAAATATGCAACTACCAAAAAAGAGTTGTTAGCAGTTATTTTTGCATGAGATAAATTTAGATATCATTTAATAGGATCTAAAATTAATGCTTATACTAATCATGCAGCTCTTAAATACCTGTTAAATAAAAAGGATGCCAAACCAAGACTAATAAGATGGATCTTATTGCTACAGGAATTTGATTTGGAGATAAGAGATTGAAAGGGATCCGAAAATGCGGTTGTGGATCATTTGTCAATATTTTGGAGTATATCTCTACCGATAATCAAGTTCCAATCAAAGATGATTTTCCAGATGAAAGGGTAATGGCTATTACACAATCACCTTAGTACCCCGATATTGTAAATTATTTGATAGGAGGTGTTATACCTAGAGATTTAAATCATCAAAAAAAGAAAAAAATTCATGCATGATGTTAATAGTTACTTATGAATTGAACCACTCTTATATAAACATTGTGCGGATGGAATGATAAGAAGATGTGTGGTTGAAAATGAAGTAATGGAAGTAATGGTATTTTATATCATTGTCATAATTTGGAAACCAGAGGACACTTTAGTACATCTAAAACGGTGACTAAAATATGGCAATTTGGTTATTATTGACCTCATATGTATCATTATGCTAGAGAATATATAAAGAAATATGATACATGTTAAAGAACCAAAAATATCTTTAGGAGAGAAGAAATGCCTCTTACTACATTCATGAAAGTTGAATTATTTGATGTTTGGAGTATTGATTTTATGGGGTCATTTCCTAGTTCTTTTAATAATTAGTACATTTTAGTTGCGGTAGATTACGTCTTCAAATGTGTTGAAGCCATTGCTTCACCTACTAATGAAGCTAAACTTGTTCTCATATTTCTCAAAAAGAATAGTTTTACATGGTATGGAGTTCCAAAGGCAATAGTGAGTGATGAAGGTAAGCATTTTTGCAATAAACGAGTTGATTCACTCTTGTCTAAGTATGGTTACAGGCACAAGACTTCATTGCCTTATTATCCTCAAGCAAATGGACAAGCCAAACTAGCCAACTGAGAGTTAAAGCTCAATTTGGAGAAAATGGTCAATAAATTGAGAAAATATTAGGCAAAGAAGCTTGATGATGCTTTTTAGGCATATAAAATTGCCTATAAGACACCATTGGGAATGTCTCTCTACAGGCTAATTTTTGGGAAAGTATGCTGATAATTGCCAAAGTGTAGGTTAGACTTTTCAGGGGTTTTCATTAGTTTCTCTCTATTTACTTGCTATTTCTTCTTATTTGTGAGTTTAATAGCGAAATAGGGTGTAATTGCTATTTACTTGTGTTATTTTTGTGTTTTCATAGGGCTTGTGATTCCATTATGTAATCCTAGTTTTGATGATAACAAATCAATATATTATTAACTAGTTTTCTAGTGTGTGTAGCAATATTTTTGTAGCATTATATAAGACCCAAATGCATCAATCAAATGAAGCACAAAAGATGAGCAAATCAATGTTGGAAAATTGCACAATTGAAGTGAGGATCAGACACCCTTTCGGCCGTCCTAAAGGTGGGATCAGACGTCCTAATGCCCTTTTGGATGCTCGTTCGGCCGTCCTAATTGGTTCGGACACCCTTTTGGACTCCCTTTCAGCTATCCTATCACGTATAATAGCTAGTTTTCCAGCAAACTTTAATTTGACCGTTTGTGACCGTTGGAGCTTGTTTTAACCCCATTTTTCAACCTTATAAATACCAATTTGTATAGAATTAATGAAGAACCTTTACCTACATTTATTACAAGCTTTCAAGAGTAATTTTAGTGTAAAATACTCTCTCCTTTTGTGTTATTGTAATAGTTTGTGAGGTAGATTGTTGGGTTATGGTGTGTTCTTCAAAGTGTGAGTGGTAGCATTCAAGTGTAGCTTTGTGAGGGTTGATTGAGTGAATTGTAAAACTCTTTGACTCAAATAGAGAGTGCTAGGGTGGGCAAAGAGTGATCCCTACATTGTACATATTGGTTTGCTTCACCAACTTGTGAAGAAGCACAAAGTGGATTCAAACTTCAAGTTGAGGAACTTGGGAGTGGACGTAGGTGTCAAGCTTGATACTGAATCACTATAAAAATTCTGGTGTGTTCTTTCTTTATTTCTTTTACTTTATTGCTTATTTGTGAACTTGTTTTGCTATAACTTTATCATTATTATTGCAAGTTCATTTATTTCTATATTGGTTGCATTATTGTTTGGGGCCAACAATTGGTATCAGAGCTTGGACTTCATTTTTAGTAGCCTAACAAGCTAGGAGTATATCATGGCAACCAATAAAGCACTATTTTTAGAGAGGCAATCCATTGTTAGACCTCCCATGTTTAATGGTATGAATTTTGATTTTTGGAGGGATAGAATGGAAGATTTTTTTGCAATCCTTAGATATAGAATTATGGTATATAGTTAGTGAAGGACCTTATGAGGCCACCATACTTGATAAGGAATTAGGAAAACTTAGACCAAAAACTAGAATTGAGTTGAGTGCTCAAGATAGAATAAATCTCACTTTGAATGCCAAGGCCATGAATGTTTTATACAATGCGTTAGATGCCAATGAATCTTCTAGGATAAAAGGTTGTAAATCGGCAAAAGAAATTTGGGACAAGTTGCAAGATATTCATGAAGGAAGTGATGATATGAAAGAACATAGAAAATCCCTATTTGTAGCGAAATATGAATCTTTTAGAATGGAATCTCATGAGAATATTGATAATATGTATTGTAGGTTCAATGGTATTATCAAAGATTTAGAAGCACTTGGCAAAGAATATTCATTGAGTGAGAAAAATAGAAAATTTTGAATGGCTTGCCTATAGAATGGGAATCTAAAGTTATCGCCATTGAAGAAGCGTAAGAATTTAAATTCCATGCCCATTGATTCTCTTATAAGTTCACTAACCTCTCATGAATTGAAGCTTAAATCTAAAATCCTAAGATGATGAGGAGGCAAGGATCAAGAGGGGCATTGCACTTAAAGCTTCTCAAGAAAGAGGAAGAAGAAGAAAGCATTTCAACTAATTTTCAAATTTTGTGGGATAATTGCAATTCCGATGGAGAATTTGAAGAAGAAAATGAGACATCCTATGTGGCCTTTATGGCCATTGGAGATGAAGAGGTATCTTCTAGTCCTTCTTCTAATGATGATTATGATGATGATGATCTAGAAGCATTTGTTTCTAAATTGCATTATAGTTTAAAAATGTCTTATGCTAGAAACAAGGATTTGAAAACAAAATTATTGCTTTACAAAAAGAAAGTTCCAAACTCTTCCAAGAAAACAAAGATTTGAGGAAAGAGAATGGTGATTTGAAAAATAAAGTTGATTTATGTATGGATTTGAGAAAGAATATGGATGAGAAATCCAAATTTTATGCAAAATTCAAAGAAGAACAAAATATGTTGAGGAAGAAAATGGATGATCTTGCAAATGTTCTTCGAAAAGAAAAAAAAGGATTTTCCAAGAAAAGGGTTGGAAAAATTATCTTGAGCAAACATCACACTACTTTCTATAAAAATGGCACTTGCTTTATAAAATCTACATTTGTTAGAGATCCAAATGCTATTTGTCATTTTTGTCATCAACATGGCCATATGCAAAATGAATGTTATGTTAAGAAAAATATAAAACTAGGCATGAAAGCCATGTGGGTAGAGAAAGGTATTACTAACAATCTAGGACCCAAGAAGACATGGGTACCAAATACTACCTCTTGATTTTGTAGGGTTGAAGAATCTCCAAAAGGAAGACAAGACAATATATGAACAAAAAATGGGTAAAATGTGTCATTTATTTTCTTAGTTATTTATGTAAATTTTTTAACATGTATAAATATTTGGTGCATGAAGTTTACATATAATGTGGAGAATAATATTCCTATCTTATTGGTGCAAATGATAAGGGGTGCAATACTCCCACTTTTTAACATGACCCTATATCATTACCTCACTATTTTTTTTATATATCCAAAAGGAGAGTATGTTTCTTCAAAAAGGAGTTTTATTACCAATCATGCTTTCAAAAATGTCTTTGAGAAATGCTTTGTGTTTTTAAGCCCAAAAATAAGTTTTTTTAATAACATATGCTTTTATTAAGGGGTAGTCCTAAGGGGGAGGTGCTCCTAGTTTTGATGATGTCAAAAGGGGGAGAATAAATAATGCTTGCTTTATACTTGTAAATGATGCTTGCTTTACAATTGTTTTTAGTGTTAAGTATCATTGGTTTGTCATTTTGTTTACGAATTTTTGAACATTGGTTTGTCATCATCAAAAAGGGGGAGAATGTAATCCTAGTTTTGATGATAATAAATCAACATTATTAATTAGTTTTCTAGTGTGTGTAGCAATGTTTTTGTAGCATTATATAAGACCCAAATGCATCAAATGAAGCACAAAAGATGAGCAAATCAATGTTGGAAAATTGCACAATTGAAGTGAGGATCAGACACCCTTTCGGCCGTCCTAAAAGTGGGATCGGACGTCTGAACACCCTTTCGGATGCCCGTTCGGTCATCCTAAAGGGTTCGGACACTCTTTTGGACGCCCTTTCCGCATTCCTATTGTGTATAATGGCTAGTTTTCCAGCAAACTTCAATTTGACTATTTGTGATCGTTAGAGCTTGTTTTAACCCCATTTCTCAACCCTATAAATACCAATTTGTATAGAATTGATGAGGAACCTTTATTTACATTTATTACAAGCTTTTAAGAGTGATTTTAGTGTAAAATACTCTCTCCCTTTGTGTTATTGTAATAGTTTGTGAGGTAGATGGTTGGGTTATAGTGTGTTCTTCAAAGTGTGAGTGGTAGCATTCAAGTATAGCTTTGTGAGGGTTGATTGAGTGAATTGTAAAACTCTTTGGCTCAACTAGAGAGTGCTAGGTTTGGCAAAGAGTGATCCCTACATTTTACATGTTGGTGTGCTCTTTCTTTATTTCTTTTACTTTATTGTTTATTTGTGAACTTGTTTTGCTAAAACTTTATCATTATTATTGCAAGTTCATTTATTTCTATATTGGCTGCATTATTGTTTGGGGCCAACACATTATCAATTTGAATCACTTTGGATGGCAATTGGATGATACTTTAAAGGTTGATTGAAGTTGATGATGAGTTGAAGTTGAGAATTTGTCAAATTAGTGCAAAAGAATCAATTGAAGAAGAAGAATTGGAAAGGAATCGGTGTGGCAACATGAACATGTTCCAGTTATTTGGTGATAACTTCAGTTCAAGATATTCGATTGAGATGATTATTGAGGCATTTTGAAGCTGAGACAATGATCTACAATTGATATGTAGACATCAAAGTCTAGTTCTCACATTCGCATGGTCAAATTTCGAAGTTACTGAAGCATCTTTGTGTTGCGATGCTTTTCCAACCACTTGTCAGTATTTTGACCATATCTGAGCATCCAGATGTCCAAATGACCTGATTCTTGTGGTTTTGGAAGATAACTGAAATGCCTACAACTTTGGTGTTTTGAGGAAAATATAATTCAGCCAACTTTCTATTCGTATCTGCGCCCTATCCGCGTGCGAACAACGGGTGCGAATAGGGATAGAGTGGTGGTGATGAAGAGAAGTTTCTACCCATATCCTCGCCGAGTAACTGCGAGCGGATATGGGGTGTGGCTATGCTCCGGAAAGTTGTGATTTGACAGATTTTTGAGGCAAAACTTGGAGGATTTAACCCTATCTTTGGAGAAACACAAAAGGGGGCAACTTCTAAGGGTTCTAGAGGAGAGATACATCATAATAAGAGAATAGAACCCTAGAAAACACAATCTTTGGCACATCTTACACATTTTTCACCTCCACACATCTAGAGGGATGTAGAGGGAAAAAAACAAGAGTAAAGAGACAACTCAAGGGCTTCAATGGTGCAAAGCAAGAAGATTTTATCAACATGCAAGGGAGAATTCAAGAGGGCTGCGTGAGAATGAGCTTTCTCTTTCTTTCTTGTCTTTTGTTAATTTTATTCTTCTAATCATGAATTGAGTTGTTTATAATTTAGATGGGATGAACCCTAGATTCTTATGTCTACGATTTTATTCTTTGATTAATGAAATACCCACTTTGTTCTTAGGTTTATTCATGATTTATTATGTATTTTGGATTGGGATTTGCATGCATCCTTCGATTCAAGTATTGATTTTGTATGGGTAAATCAAGAGATTGCACATATGATTAGATCACTTCATGAACAGAGAGAACTTGAATGAATCACTAGAGAAAGGATTACATGAGTTCTTCCTAGGTTGAGTTTTTGGGTTAAAGCTTAACGACAAATAGAATCCATTGATTAGAAATTGCATCTACTAGGGGTTTTAATTGAGAAGAGATTCCAATTAATCAACCTAGAAGATAGGAATTTTATTACTTGAGAAAGAATATGATTCACAAAAGGGATTCTAGGGTCTAAGCAATTGGGTTAATCATTAATCAAGTTAGGGTCATAGCATGTTGGATTTAGGGGATTCTACATCTAGGTTTTCTTCTACTTTTGTCCATTTTCTCTACTAACTTCTAGATTGTATTTTAGCTAGATAGTAAGTTCTAGTATTTTCATATTTTCATTTAATTCATTACTCGTGTTGCACGGTTAGATATTAAAAAAAGGGTTAGTACTAGTACTTCACATAGTCCCTGTGGGATCGACATTCGGTACTCCTATACACTGTACTACGCGAACGATGGGTGCACTTGCCTAAAGTATCCATAGTGTAGTCAAAAGGATACCATATGCCATTTACCAGTTGAGATTGAATATAAGTCATATTGGGCTATAAAGTCTATTAACTTCCAACTTCATTCATATGAAAATGCCAAGATGTACAAAGAAAAGTCAAATTTTTGAATGATAAGCACATCACTCCAAAGCAATTTAAGGTAGGACAACAAGTTTTATTATTCAATTCAAGGCTCAAATTGTTTCCAGGTATGTTGAGATCAAGGTTGTTGGGACCCTTTGAAGTAACCAAAGTATTCGCCTATGAAGCGGTGGAATCAGTAAACCAAAACGGAGAACACTTCAAAGCCAACGGTCAAAATTTGAAGCCTTACCTCACCGGTCAACTATTCCTAAAAGAGTAATTTATTCTTTAGCAGAAGCCAATCATGAA
Organism: Mitragyna speciosa; assembly: GCA_024721245.1. Taxonomy (NCBI): domain Eukaryota; kingdom Viridiplantae; phylum Streptophyta; class Magnoliopsida; order Gentianales; family Rubiaceae; genus Mitragyna; species Mitragyna speciosa. The sequence continues at coordinate 21,216,926 of CM045566.1, read as the reverse complement.
TGATACAATGGTTAAATGTCAAGCTTTTGACTATAACTAAAGTGCTTGTTGGGAGGCAACCCAATGACTTTGGTAATTTTAATTGTTTCGGTGTGTGTTTTTATGTTTTAAGTAAGTTCTAAAGTTAGTTGTTTGATTTGTTAGGGACTAAAGTTGAATGTGAAAAATGATTGCCATGTTTAAGGATTCATGATTAAACTTGAATGTTGGATACCTATATTTCATATCTCGAGTTTTATGTGTTTAGAAGGGTTAGACATTTTTTTTTTATCATTTGAAATGTGTTTGAAGTAGTTTTGTGGTTTAAAGAAACAAAGAAACCAATTTGATGCATTGAAGTGCAAAGTTATTATTCCATTGATTTACTATTCATGCATGAAGTTCAAATGAGCAACGTAGTTGTCATGTGGTAATCCAGGGACAATTGATGCATGAATTAGTTTTGAGCAAGTTTGTTTAATCATTTGAAACATATTTTAATTGTTTGAAAAGTTGAAATCATGCAAAGAATCAATTTGAGATATTGAGTTCATTGGTCACTATTCATTATTTGAGATTCTTTGAGATTTTAATTTTAATTTTGCAATTTGAATGTATTTAATGCCTAAAATTCATGTGAATAACTTTGTTTTCATGTTAGAAACATGTTTGAACTATTCAATTGATCAAAAACTTGAAAACAAAAACTTTGAATTTCATCTTCATAACGAAAATCAAGATTCCAGGTTTACCGAGTGAGCAAGTTTGATCGATTCCCATTTCATGTATGTTGATATTTGGATGAATTTAAGGCATGATTTCAAAGTTTGTTGACATGTTTACATGTTTATTAAGTTGTTTGCAAAAAATAAAAAGCATAACTGGTCAAATTTAGCACACAAGGTGACTAAAAAATCAGCCTAAAATGCAAGAATTCTGGGCAAACTTCTGGGAGGTATTCATAGGTCAAGCCTCCAGGATCTACCAGTTAGCTAACCCGCGGATGAGACTTGCAAATCCTCCCCAGAAATAGGCAATAAACAGCAGCGACAGGTATGTCTTCTTGACCATTTTTCTGCATTTCTCTCAATTTCCTCACCCCAAACCTCCTAATCTCATTCACCCATCTTTTATTTGATCAAATCTCAACATAAACAACGCATAAAAAATCATTTTAGCAACGATCAGACAATGAAATTTGCATAAAAAAGGAGAAATTTCAGATATATGCATAAACCCTAGGATTTGTGATTCATTGGAACCAATTGGAGGTTATATACACATTCCTTGGGTCTTCTAACTATCATTTAAGGTAAGTTCCATTGCCTAATCTTTCAATTTAAGTTTTTTCATTTTATTCTTAATTTATCTACCAAAAAATTCTAATATTTTTTGTGGAGATTCTTTGAGCTATTTGATGATTAAATTGGAATTTTTACACTTGTTTGAGCATGGGCAATCACTATTTGGAGCAATTTCAACATAATGTCTGGAATTATGGGTAGATTACTTTGTAATTTTGTGGCAAATGGTGAACTTGAATTTGGCACATTTTCATAATCATGTGAAGTTAAGTTCAATCAAAAAATGACCAATTAAACATGTTTGGATGATTGAATCAAGTAGAATGGGTGTTTACCATGAAATTTAGCTCATAATCCTTACAAAGGCAAACTAGGAAGAAAATGAAAGATGAAAAAAAAATCTGTGTGACTGTTGCTAATTGTTGGACCCAATGAATCACTTTGATCATAATGTGAAGACATGTAGAGCCTCTTTATGGTGAAAATAGGAATTTACTTAAGAATTTGTGGTAAAATTAGGAAAGAAAAAATAAGAATGCTTTGTTGGAATGCTTGCATTTCAGTGGCTGGCATTAATCTCATAAGAAGGTGAAGTTTGCAAATGGAAGCTAACTTTGGTGCATTTACTCACGCTTTTGTTCTTTAAACTTGCTTGAAGAACTTGAGGTAAATATCTAACATGTGAGTAATTGAGAGTTTCATTATGAATTTAAAACCATGAGTTGAGCATTTCTAGATGTATCTAATATATGAATATCGTGGTTTCTGTTATTTCCTAACCTTCTTTAATTTAAGGTACCAACTTATTTTCATTTTGATAATGCATAATGTTAAAAATGGGGTGTTTGATGTATAAGAAGGATAAATAAGTATAACTTAAGTTTGCATTCTTATTTTCAACCTTTAGCTAATAGTATTATTGATATGGATTTAAGGTAAAAATGTCACAAAGACACACACGAGTTAGGATTTCCCATCTAGAGGAGGATGTGCCACAGTTTGATACCCGTCGATTCACATCTTTGGAGAATGAGCAGTGGTATAATGAGCGAGAGTGCAAAGATTTCATTAAAGAGAAAAGCATAGTTGACAACGGGGCTCAATTCTTCCAACTTGATGACCACTTTGAAAGGATAGGATGGGCTTCCAATACTTCATTTGCCACAATATATCTACCCCAACCTTGTGAAGGAATTCTATGCAAACATCGAGGACAAAGAAGGGCATAGTGCATCCCTTTCGCAAACTATTGTTCGTAGAACATGCATGCTAATAACAAGAGCCCACCTTGTAGCAATCCTTAATTGTCATGACGAAGGGAATGATGTGGAATATAAAAAGGAGTTCAAATGGGATGTGGAAGAACCTACATGGATCTTAAGGTGGCAAAGAGGCTTTTCCAAGTGTCCTGACAGAATTTACAAGGCACGGAGTCAGTGAGAGAATGGGTTTACTTGCACGAAGGTTTCATCCCTTACACCACTATCATCATCTATATCTTTGCGCATATAATATTATGTCCAAAGCGGAGTAGTAGAAATAAGTGCGAAATGCCGATCTTTACCTTGTGGATAAAATGATACATGGGGCAAGGAGATGACTTACACAGAATTCTTTGCCCAAGTATTATCATTAGCTACTATGCGCACAAGTGGGAAGTTCGAGTGTAGCAGAATTATGCTTCGGCTTTCCTAAGTTGTTCGACAAGCATTATTTGATTACTATAGAATTAACCTTGCAGGGGAAGACATCAATTCTTAGTTCACTTGCACTGACTTCATAACAGATATCACTACTCCGTCATCTCAATCTAAGGGACTCTAGGATACTTGACCAAATCCCGGAGGAATCCTTCATAAAATGGAAGCACCACTAAGAAGAAAACCAGTAAGGAGAACCCAAGGAATCATTTACCAAGCTGGGACATCTACTTTCACTACTTATCCCCATGGCAAAGACTTTTTGGTAAAATTGGGAATCTAAGGAATGAGCAAAGGGACTACTTGCAATCCCTCAATCAAAGGCTTGACACAATGGATGGATGATTGCAGTATCCGGAGCGCAGCTGGACAAGCACCATGATCAGCCACTGTTGTCTTAGTTTTCTTAGACATTTTTTACTTTTATGTTCTTTAAAGGTTAGTTTTTGTCATTTATGTATCGGAATGTTATCTAGTAAGAAAGAATTAATGCAGCTTTACTTGATAATTAGTTCCAATTATATTATGGTGAACAAGGTACGTGATAGCCTATTTGAACTGCTCAGATATCATTATAAGGGAGTTTCTTTTGTTTAAAGTCTTTCTCCTTTCTTCTTTTGCTTCTTTCTTTAACACATTGAGTACAATGTGTGTTCTAAGTGTGGGGGTAAGAAGAAAGGTTTTGATTATGATGTTATGATGATATTTGAGATTTTGTGTTTTGAAATCCAGTTGCCATTGGTTGGAAAATTGGAAATATATTTGTTTGGCAGGGAGTTCAGTCCAGTTATAGGGGAGACTCTGCCAAAAATTATTGAACTTCGTCAAAAATTTTCCAATTTACTAGATTTTCTTAGCACATTTTTTCAACTTTTTTAAATCCCCTAAGTTTGAGTAGCTATCTTGACTTATTTTATTTCTTTCAAGGATTTAAGCTTATCAAGTCTTCTACATGTTGAATGAATTCCATGTAATTTCTCAAACTAATTTGAATAGTAATAATTATTAGGTAATTGAGAGTTTTTGTTTTGAGGAAAGAATACATTTAGTAAAGTCGGAGGAATTATGCCTAAAATTTTACCTATTGATGTTAAATTTCCCCTTTTTATTCATTTTTATAATTTAAGTGATAAGTATTAAGTGGTATAAATACTTTACGATTATTAGTTTAAGAGGGAAATGGATATGCTATTGAAATTTGAAAAGCAAAAGCAGAAAAAGGAAAAAACAAAGCAATGAAGAAAATTTGACTACTCCAATGATTCTAGTACTTAGTAACTGGAAATCTTCATAAAAAATATCGATTTTCGCATTAAACGGTAATAGGAATTAAGAGTATGTGCAAAACAACTTGAGAATAAAAATTGATGAGTAACTAGAGATCTTCATTGGAAAATATCAATCTTTGCATCAAAAGACAATTTTCTTTTTCAAGTACAAAGTGAAAGAATGCCAAATGAATGAAGTGTTGAGTAACTAGGGGTTTTCATCAAAAAAATGTTGACCTTTGCGTCAAAAGACAGTTTCAAAAAATTCATGAAACTAGTTCAAACATAAATCCCTCTTCTATGACATAATCTTGAAGTATAAAGACAACTTGATTATCTATATGGTTATCTGTTTGTAAAATCTTGTAAGTCAAGGAAATTTGATTTGAACTAGTAGAATTCATGGTATAATTACTTTTTCTTTACTTAATATTATGAGTACTAAAAAACAAGAACAAGACATTGTGTGGTGATTGTTTACCTGCTCAATTTGGGGTAGGTTAGTTTGAGAAGTAACATGAGTTATTTCAATTCTTGAATTATTATTTGATCTCTTGACTTTCCGATTGCTGGAGGACAAGCAATGATTCAAGTGTAGGGGAGTTTGATAAGTGATAAGTTGCTAGTATTATTGTATACTTTATTATGTATTTTAGTGTGTTTTTAGTAGAATTATGGCAATTTTGGCTTCAAATGACTTGTTTTCCAACAATTAAGGTTTTCTCTCAGAAATTAGGGTTTTAAAGCTAAACTTATTTACTATTTGAGGCAATTTAATTGTACATTTGCAGATTCATCATAATTAATCTCAATTTGGATCAATGAAAGTCAAAGAAGATCAAAATCAAAGTGGATTTAAGTGATTAAGTTGGTTGAACAAATGAAGAATTATTGAAAAATCAATTGTGCAAAAATTGGGAGAAAATGAAAAATTCAGCAAAATTATGTAGAAATGCATGGAAAAGGTCTAAAACACATGGAAAAATAGTTGAGCAAGATCAGAATCAACTGGGGCCAGTTGACTAGGATTCGCGGGTCATAATCACAAGTTAGCTAACCTGTAGATCCCACCTGTGGATCGGCACTGACTTCAAGATTTTGGTCGTTGCAAGTTGCTTCATATTCTAGCTATTTTTGCAAACTTTTTAGTTGAAGACAAGGTTTTGCAATTTGTAGATTTCATTAGGAACACAAATAAAGACTTTTATGCCAATTTGGAATATCAAAAAGGATCTTCATAATTCCAATACATTGAATGTAGGTGATAGGTAATAAATTTACCTATATTATAATATGTACCATTATATATTTTAGATGGTATTTTAATGATAATTATAGTATTTTTGTTTCAAATGACTCATTTTTTTAATAAGTCATGAGAATTAGGGTTTTTACCAGAATTAGGGTTTTTGAGGCAGAAGCTTTATTTGAGCAAATTAATTCACAATTCTTGTGTATAATAATAGGTTCATCGTACTTAAACTCATTTTGGATCAATTGGGGTCAAGAAAGATCAAATTCAATGGGATTCAAAGAGTTAAAGTTAAATGAACAACTTGAAGGAAAAATTGTGCAAAAATCATGGAAAAATCCAATTCTCCACCAACATGCTCCAAAATACATGGAAAATGTTTGTACACATCAGGTCCAACTCAACAAAAATCAGAACTCAAGTGGGGACCACAAGAATGCGATACGCGGCTGCAGATACGTGGATGACAGATGCGTATCGCCAGCTGCGGATCGCAATACGACTGGACTTTCTAGGGCATCAACTTGCATCCTCTTCCAGCTGGTTTTTGCAGACATTTTCATATGAAGATAGGGTTCTGCAAGTGGGAGAAAACATTGGAAGCATAAATGAAGACTTTTGTGCCCATTTGGAATCCCTAAGCAAATCTTCATCATTTCCATACATTAATGATTCATGCAAGTTGGAAAATGACTTGAGGAACATTTGTCTATAAATAGAAGTCATTTGTGAGGTATTTGTAACAAGTTTTAGGAGTAGAAAGTAGATATAGTCTTTAAGTATCTACTTAGCTTGAGAAGGAATTAGTAGAATTCTCTCAATCCTTCAATAGAGTAGTGAGGAATATTGTAAGAGACTTTTGTAGTGCAACCCTTTTGAAGGTGAATAAAGAAGAGGACTAATTCTCATATTGGTTGAGCAATTCTCAAACTCTTTCTCTTTTACTTTCAATAGTTGCCATGAATTCTATCTTTGAAGTTGAACCTTTAGTTGTTTCATCAACCATGTTGTGCTAAAGGCTTCATCTAGATCATAGATGAAGCTAATGAATCAACAAACATGATTTAACTTATTGCACTTACTAAGCTTGCATTTATTTATTTACTTGTTCAAGTTTTAACACTTGTTTTTGCTTGGCCAACTTAAACAAGTCATCTAGTTGCTACTTGACATTGAGAAATGCATGTAACAATGGAAAATGAACAAGTAATGCTTAAGGACTTTCATATGAAAATAATGGATGCTTAAGTGGATCAATACAATTCATGATTTCATAAGGTTTCATCATGAGAATAGTTGAAATCTTGTCATCTCATAGAGAAATCTAGTTATGGACACATATGGAATTGGATTCTAAACAAAGCAAGATAACACTTAGTAGGTCATTCATGCTTGGTTTATTAGTGGAATCTATGTTCTAGGCTTCTTGCTTGAATTCTACAAAAGTTCTCAATCATAAATCTACTCTATTGAAGGGACAACCTATCACACTCAATTTCATTTCTGTTTAGATAATAAAAGTTAGTGAAAAAGCTTTAGTAGTTGCACGTATTTGATTCCTCGTGGGATTCGACACCCTAATACTCCAAATACTACAATCGACCCGTGCACTTGCGGAATAAGTTGGGAGATTAGGTTTTTATTACTTGATTTGTGTGTTTGTATTCATAATTGTTTTACCTAATCTACACCACGTCAGTAGGTGTAAGTTGGAGAATGACTTGTAAGCTTTTTGTCTATAAATGGAAGCCATTTGTAAAGAGTTTAAGGTATGCTAAGTTAGAGAGATTGTAGAGAATTCCTAGAATTCTCCTAGTTCATAATAGAGATATTGTGATTTTGAGAGAATTTCTTGTACAAACAACCTTGTCGCAAATCTTGTGGAGGGAATACAAGTTCTTGAAGCTATTTCTCAATTGAATAAGCTTTCTTTAACCTTGTCTCTCTCATTTAAATTGGTTGCTATGTTTAGTTTTCTTCAATTCATATATTTTGACTTGGAAACAACTATGTTGAGCTAAATTCTTACTTCTAGGGTTTTGATGAAACTAATGAATCTATATTAAGCTTGTAGTTGATTAAACTTGCCACTTCTTGCCTTTTTTCTTCAATTATTCAAGTTTTAACCTTTGTATATGAAAGGTCATCACTTGTAAAGCATCTTACTTGTTAAGTTTCAATCAAGCTAGTTCTTAATAATGGAAAATGAATACTTGAACTCAAGTATTAACACATGGAAATAGTGTTATGCTCGAGAGGGTTCAATAAGCAATTCATGAATGTAGCTCAACTTTATCATGGTAATAAGTAGGTTGAATCAATTCATTGTGAAAATAAGTTTTGATTACATATGAAACTGCATCCTAAACAAGGTAAGTTATTGTTGGCAAGTTGCTAATCTCTACACCTTAGTGTGGATCGTTCGTGGATTCATTACCCTAGAACTCATTCCATAATTATTTTTCCACAAGAATTCTTGCATATCTACAAATTCTTCTTTACTAGTTGGATGATAATAAGTCTCTATTTACTCATTAAATCATTGTTTAGATAATTAGGTTAGTGATAAAACTATAGCACTTGCACTCATTGGATCCTTGTGGGATTCGACCCTAATTTCCTATACTACAACAACTCGTATACTTGCTATAAAAGTTGAGAGTTTAGGTTTTATTACTTGACTCTTGAGTGTATATTGCTACTATTTTTTACACCTAATCTGCCCCACGTCGCTAAGTCTATGATCAAAGGTTGATTTGCTCACCCTTGTATGGATGATACAAAAGGCATACACTCTTTTTGCAAACCATGGATAAGATAATGACACAAGCGTGCATCGTTCACCGGCTCTTCCATATTGAATTCTGAAATTTCAGCATGCAAGTTCTAAACTTTCAAGAAATATTCTTCAATTGAAGATTGCCTTGATTGCCGTAGCTAGTTCATTTCGAAGGTATTGCAACCTGGCTGTATTTTTCTTAGTAAATAGCTTTTTAAGTGTCTCCCACACTTGCTTTGGTGACTTCAAATCACAAACATGGTCAATGTATTCTTTGCTAATTGATGTCCACAAAGCAAATAGAGCCTTCCAATGCTTGATCTTCCATTGTCAACCCAAAGTGGCATTCTGGGGATTATTTGGTGGAATTGCGTCTCACCACCAATGATAAGATCCCACAAGTCTTGCCCTTGTAGAAAGGCTTCCATACACAGCTTCTAGTGATTATAATTGGTACCAACAAGCTATTCTACAGAGACACTAGAAGAAGCACTCCCACCATTCATCTTGATTGAGCAATAATATCAAACACTTGGTAGGCAACCAAGCTCTGATACCACAACACAAATCCAAAGTGTAAAAGAAAGTTGTTGTAGAATAAACAACTAGAAGAAGATAAATATTATTACTTAATCAAGAGAGGAAAACAATAAAACTGAAGGGTAGTACATATGACTTTGGGTTACACATCAATTTATACTAAAAGACTTCCTAAAAGATCTCAAGTAATTTGACTAAGAGAAGTAAAAGCTGCCTGTAAGATCTCAACTAATTTAACTGAGAGGATTTAACATACTCCTATTTTATTTTCACAAATAAAGAACGAATATGCTAAATGACTCCTAAAAAAGAAACATTTTTGACCAATTCAAATATAACAGTAAGTTGCACTAATTTGTGACACATGTGGCCCTGATTGATTAACTTCTTTCCTAATAGCCGAGTTTATATGAAGAGATCGACTAACTTCATTCAGATACAAACACAGTTGCGTGAAACCAAGAATGCTTCGAAGATAGGTTGAACAACTTGAACACTTGACTCCTTTAAAACCTATCCAAAGACTCCAAAAATCACGAATTGTTGCCTGAAGGTTATTCAATCTTGTTGACTATCCTCCCTTTAGAAATTGTGCTAGACTCCTAACTAACTTGTGGAATAAATTCCTAGTGAACAAACCTAAAAGACTGAAAACAAACCAATTGAACAAACACTAAACTAGAAACTAGATCATTAACAAAATCTCTCCGTTAAAAAATAAGGGTAGTTCTTAATCATCAAAGAACTAAGAGTGATCTCTTCATGAGAAAACACATAAATAAAGTAGTCTCAAACTTGACATATTTTTATTATTTTCAGATGAACAGTATCAATGCATATATAGGGTACACTTTGTGAGAATGAGGAAATAAAAAACTACTTGGACATCAACTTAAAAATCAGTTGAAACCCATTAAAAAGCAACTACAAAAAGATTACAACTTGTACTCAAAGTAACTACTAAAATATAAGACAACTAAGTAAAGATCAACTCAAATCTCTCCACTTTGCAAGCTGGTCTGGTCGTGAATCCAAGAGAGCCCAATCAGGGTTTCTTTAAATCCAATGCAAGCATGTGAATGACTTGGGTTGGACGGCTACTTAGTGAGTTCCATGCACAGCTTCATTGAGCTCTTTGAATGCAAATTTGATCCACAAATAATAGCTCATCTCTTGGCCCAATTCTCAGCATTTAATAACATGAATTCTAAACAATCATTAGTTGTATAGAAGCTTTGGCTAGTTTTCCCTAGCTCGTCCACTTAATCCATAAGTCCTCAATGCTTCTTCAAGAATTTGTATAGATATCCAAGGGATCCTATCATTTCCTCATTCGTCGTGAAGATTCATCCTCGAATCGCCTATGTCATGAAGACTAACATAAGAACCATGGAAAACATGACTTGAGTCACAACACATACCTTGAATAAGGTTGACTGCACTAAGTAAATAACCAAAACCCTTATCGAAAACAAGACAATAACATCTAACACCATAAGGCTTATACAAAAGTAAGAAAGTTGAACTAATCATATCATGTTTTAATATAACAAACTTTCTGCCATGTGCATAATCTCTAAACACATGAACCAAAAAAAAGCAACATGTGATAGGAATCCAAAGATGTCTACATTAGTCAAGCAAGTTAAGCATGGAGTGGAGTCATATCAGCACCATTCAAGCTCATGGAGGAGTTGACCATAGAGTTGGATGAACAAGGATCGAAAGAGAATGAGAATGTAAGGTAATAAGGGGAGTAACGCAGCGGAAAATTTAAAAATTTATTACCTTAGCCACGGATCTTTTTGATGTAATCTATACGATTAAAGGGTGTTTAGCACAAATACCTCAAGCATAGAAGGTTTCTATGCTTCAAAGGGCAAGATCCTATTCGATGAAGGTGTTGGTCTACCATGAAAAGCCCTCCAAGTGTCGAGCCTCCAATGGTATCCACACGAACACAATCTTTAGGAACCTTTGGGCTTGCTTGCCTTGCCTTTTGAGTGCTAGCTCCCTTGAATGATTCATGAAGAACAAAAGAAGAAGAAAGAAACCCTAACTATTAGGAAGAAGAGAGGTGGCGTTTTTCTTGGGAAGAGAAACGCCTCTCATGCTCTCAATTTTTCTCTCTCCAGATTTTGTGTTATGTTTCATCAATCTTCCAATAGTCAAGGCATGGGCTTATTTATAGATGTAGTATCCTAGTCTTTAAGGAAACAAGAGCAATTGGAAACCAAGAAGGTTTAGGAAGCTTACCTTAAGCTAATCCTATTCCTTTAGGAAACCAATTCTAAAAGGAAACCAAATAGCTTCTTAATTCCTTTTAGGAAACTAATTTCCATCAAGACTTAGAATATTTATAATTAAGTCCTTTAAGTTAATTTATCACATAAATTAACCCCATAAGTATCTTATACTTATCTTAATAACAATTTAACCCAAAGACCATGTTCTTATTGTGTGTGACCCATTAGGTTCCATTCACGTTGGCAATAAGTACAAATTATAACTCATTAATTAATTAATTAAGAGCCAGATAAATTAACACTTTAATTTATCATTAATTCACTAATTAATTAATTTGCACTTATAAATCATGAGTGGCGTCTAGCAATGCATCATGACCACCCAAGTGAATAGGAAAGTCATATGGTAGACTACACCTATCAATGACAATGTTACCGTGTAATTAATATCCTTTCACCACACTATATCTCAATTAGTCTAAGAGTGTAGTGCGCACTCTTTAAATGACTAATTAATGATTTCTTGTTCCCGAAATATAACTTTCCATAAAAGTATAACCTTGAAACTCTTTCAAGTCATACTTTCACTTTTGCGCAAAAGATTCTTTAAGTCATATTTCAACAAGTGGCCAATCCGGGATATACTCTCCTATAATAAGGAGTGGTGAATCCTATATCGATTACTTCACTATCCTTCCATGCTTCATACTATACCCAATCTCTACCGTATGGGCTACTCTTTTACGAGCACCGAGCAATAGAGTCAAAGCATAGCAATCCACACTCAAGATACCATGGTAATCTCAAGTCTAAGGATCACTTACACCATTGCCATTAAGAGTATAATTCATTAGCACTATGAATAGTAACTCTTGCCGGATCAATCCAATGAACTTGTTCTCTAACAAGCATCCACATACCAGCTTAGGTGACACACACTGTAGTTGACGAGATCAACTACTACTTACCATAAGTAGAGGCAAAGTATGTGCTAGTCCTCCCATATTAATGATGTCCAATCTCATTAATACTACGACTAGGGATATTTAAGAATATAACTTTATGTGTAATAAGAGTCTCATCATTGTAACTCTTACAATCTCTTATACACAGTTAATATTCTATGGACTTTATCAAATAAACAAGTAATATTAATAACAAGTATTAAATGACAAAGAAAATGCCACATATATAAATAAAATACGAAATAAGTGTAATATAAAAATCTCAAAAACCAATTTGGTTTTAGGGCATACACTAACAGAGAAACTGTCCAAACCAAGCCAAATGATAAAGATTTGCAGCTTTTGACGAAGGTCGCAACCCAGGCCACACCATAGCCTATCCCACGGCCTGCATAAGAAGACTGAATAGAAGCAAGCTTGGTGTTTTGACCTAGGCCGCACCACGACCTTTATCTGAAACTTGGATCAAGACGAGTTGAACATTCTGACCAAGGCTGTGCCCTAAGCCGTGCCATGGCCTTGCCCGCGACCTTCATCAAAATCAGAGACGCATATTTACTTTCGAGTTTTAAGTAGATTATAAGTTGTATTCATAATTTTACGATCGAATCTATGATAGGATGCAATTGGTGTTAGTTTTTTAGTAGTTATCTTTTGTAAACATATTTAAGGGTTCTTGTGAACTATTGAACATAAGTTTTATGATTAATAAAAAATTGAGTGTTTTCTCTTATTGAGAATTACTTAGTTTTTTGGATTAAGATCTAACCTTACCCCACGTTTGGTACATTGGAATGGTCCACAATGGAAAAGCCTTTCCACCCAGAATGCCTTTCCTCCCAGAATGGATTGGAAAAAATTTTCAGTCCATTGTTTGTTAACCCAAGTCAGAATGGAATGCTTATTCTTTTTCCAACGTTTGGTATAATCATATTTAGCTGTCAGAATGGAATAAAATATATATTTATTTGACTTAATTGCCCTTATTTAGGTATCAGAATGGAATAAAATATATATTTATTTGACTTAATTGCCCTTATTTAGGTGTCAGAATGGAATAAAATATATATTTATTTGACTTAATTGCCCTTAATTCTTTGCACTAGAATATATCATATTATTATTTTGTTTGTTTGTAATTCCAAGCCTATAAAAGACTTTAAAATTTTTAATTTTAAAATTCATAATATTCTTGCTAAAATTAAATAAATTATACATTTTAATTAATTTTAAAATTTTTATAATTATTAGCATTATAATTAAAAATGTGACAAAAATTAATAATGAAGCTACATTCACAATTTAATTTAATTAATAAGAATTTTAGTTTTTACACATTTGCATAAAATTTAGAAAAATAGTATTTTAAATATTTTTATGGCAAAAAAGAAAAAAATTTCTAAGCATATAATAAACTGATTGTGATTTAAAGATCATAAAAAATTATTAATCGAAGTTATTAAAAACTTAATATTTCTTAAAATTTTAAAAATAAAAATTAGTAAATGTATCTTAAGTAAAAAAAAGAAAATTAGCAACAAAAAAAAAAATGTGCGGGGGATAAAATTGACTCCTATTTTTAAGGCCTTTCCAGGATAAAGTTGGAAAGGCCTTTCCCTAGATTTTGTTGAGGAATAGGATTCTAGGAAAAAGCTGGAATGGCATTCTAGGTGGGAAAGGCCTTTCTAACTTAAAATATCCGTACCAAACATGAGAATGGAATGGATAAGTTGGAAAGGCCTTTCCATTCCACCTCATTCCCGCGTACCAAATGTGGTATTAAGTCTTATTAAGGGAAACTTTGCGGCGACTTGTTCAATTCTACGCTTAGTTATTCTTAATTAGTTTGATTTAAGTCCTTAGATTGTTAATTAGGAATCTACCCACGTTGTTGTATAGGAGTCTAGATTGTTTCAAGAGAGAGGAATTCAAGGAATTTGAGGTAGAACAACTCCACTTATTGGTGATTTTGTATAGTTTCCAACTTGGACAAAAGATAATGAGTTGATTTACTTGGGATTCAAGGCGTTCTTGGTGATTCACGCATATATTTCCTCATCAGTTGTTATCAGAGCCAATCCCTTGAATTTTTCCAAGTTTATCCAACCAGGTATATCGTTTCTTTTCTTTTAAGGTCAAAATTTGTTTGTCTTGAGTCTTATTCTTGCATCATTATCTTTGTTCTCATTCTATCTAAATTTTTCTTGCTTTTCTTCTCTTCATGTCTTGATAGTTTTGTGCCATTTCCTTGCTGTTTCAAATTGTGTAGTTTCATCCTAAAATTTTTCTAGGGTTTTAGAATCATTCTTGGTTTGCCTAAAATCAAGAATTTTAGGTTTGTGTGGTTGTTCTTGTTTCTTGTGTGTTATGTTGTTTGCTTGAATTATGTGCTTGTGAAAAATGATTTTTCAAGAAAGAAAAGTCAAAGTTTCTGGTGTTGAAGTTTGAAAAGTTTTTGTGGTGTGTCATCGGTTTTTTTTTAAAAAGAGGCATTTGCACCAAATAGAAAACAAAAGCCGTACAAAGAAAAAGGAATGTTAAAAGAGGCGTGCAAAAGAAAGAGGTGAAAGCCTTGCACCAGATGGTGTTCTTGGTGTTTTAGGGTGAATTTGTGCTGTGTTTTCAAGACATACCTTGCCAAAATTATTTTCTTGAAGTTTTGAACACAAATCTTGAAGTTCTTGGACAGATTCTTGAAGATGTTGATTGCTAGAAAACTGTTCTTGAAGAGTTTCTTAAAAACTTGACAAGTTCAAATGGTTTTCTTGAAATTTATTGTCTGTTTATATTGTTTCTTGGTTGTTTAAGGGTTTTTGTGTGTTATTTGGAAACCGAAATCAGTAGAATTACCTTACTTGAAACCAAATTCTTGAAGAAGGAGACTACCGCCAGCTAGGGTTTCGAGTTGTCTTGCTGAATTCTGTTATGTGGAAGGTTTGTTTGGTTGTGATTTGTTTATGGTATTTTGGCAATAAAGAGCACAAATTTTTGAAGCCTAAAACTTGGCTAAAACCATGCCATATATAGGAGAAATCATTGAAACCTGAATAACAAAGGAAAAGTATGCCAACTCCAAAATCCTTCTTGCGCTAGGACTTGTAGCACCCAAAAGGAAAAGGAAAGTGTTCCCACTTTTCTATTTTGGCGTCAATTTCAGCTTGGAAAAAAGGATATTTGGACTTGATTTTGAAGGGAAAAATTTTATCCTAAAGTGGTTTCGATTGTGATTAAATTTAGAGGGAGTTAGACCAAATCCTACTTGGTCTAGGAAAGCTGAATTTTTGCTTTTCATAAAGAAATGGTTCTTGTACTATTTTTTTTTTCAAGAAAGCACTATTATTTGAGATTTCACACACAAGGAACCACACATTAGGATCTCATTTATTCTGCTTTTGAGTCATAATCTTGCTTTCTTTGACCTTCTTGCATTCTTTGTGAATCAAATATAACTCTAAGCTTCCTCTTTATTATATTCTTATTCTCTTCATTGAATTGGTTGCTAAAGGACTTTGGTAAGGGTTGATTGAGTAGGTTTTTACTAAAGAACTTACAAGAAGTGATCTCAAGAATGACAAGAGGCTTAGTTGATGAGACTATCATCGGGATAAAAGCCATTATACTTGAGAGATACACTAGTGAAGAATGAAATAATAAGGGAGTGAGGTTTTCTTATCTTTCCTTAGTGCTAACGTGTTTTCTTGCAGGGTTAAATATCATGGAGGCGAAGCAATCAACTAATGAGCCTGAGTATAAGCTTTTTAAGAAAGCTATGCATGAGCAATTTATTAGGTTAAATGCTCATTTGGATGGCACTGAATCGGCTCAAAACGAAGAGGATAAGCTATCCCATAACCCTACCTATGAAGATTTATTTGACGAGGAATATGATTTTGACGAGGTGATTTCCCGCAAAGGAAGGAGAGTTACCAATGTGTGTGACAACAACATAGGGAGCATAAAAGTGAGGATTCCACCATTCAAGGGTATGAATGATCCTGAGGCTTACTTGGAGTGGAACGAAAGATGGATTATGTGTTCAATTGAAAAAGTTGGAGAGGTTGCATTATTTTCTTCCCTAGAAGTATGTGAGTTTACGAGCAACATGTGCTAGGAATAAATTTATTTCTACATAGAACAAGGACTAAAATTTAGTGGATAACAAAGAAATTCTAAAAGTAGACAATTTAAGATGTTTGTTTGTGTGGATCTCCATGCATTTAGTTCTTTTTTTTGTCATTTCTTTTTGTCAATTGATGTTTGAAATGTTGACTTAATGTAGTACCTTGAGATAAAATTTACTTGGCATGGGAGTTCTATAATGATATGTCATTCTCATTCAATGTATATTAGAATAATATCAATTCCAAAGGCATGGTCTTGCTCTGTGTTGGAGGACAACTTAAAAATGTCTATCTCGAAGGTTGACTTTG
This sequence comes from Mitragyna speciosa, assembly GCA_024721245.1. Taxonomy (NCBI): domain Eukaryota; kingdom Viridiplantae; phylum Streptophyta; class Magnoliopsida; order Gentianales; family Rubiaceae; genus Mitragyna; species Mitragyna speciosa. The sequence continues at coordinate 21,200,463 of CM045566.1, read as the reverse complement.
AAACATTTTCTTCCATACCATATCAATAAAAATTATATGCATGCAGTTACTCATAGAATGGTGATGCTATTAGAGAACAATCAAAGGGAGTAACAATCTATGAACAATGACAAGTTATGAGCGTGATAGATTCTCTTTCCTTACGCATTCATGTTTTGGAGGTAAATTTGTAACAGCTTACTACTTTATGAACCTACTAGGACAAGATAGTCCTGCCTCCTTGGAAGAGTAGTGACATTGTTGCTCCTTGGAAGAGTACTTCATGGTACTCGGTTGTCCAGCCTGCTTTATAGCATAGTGATGTCTATGTTAGAAAATCAATATGCTAATAACAAATTGCACAGCGGAATTTAAAATTGATTTCTAACTAGGATTTTTGATTATCTATACAAAATAATAAGAGCATACCTTTTAGTGACTTAATTAAACAATAAACCTAATCAAAGATATAGCGATATCAATCATAGTTGCACACGTACCCAGCCTTTAAGGTATCCACACAAATACCATCTTGGAATTCTCGTAAGAATTGATAAATACCAAGTCCATATGCTAGGTACACTTGACATGTCGCCAACACGAAGAAACTTGAATAAAGAAAAACTATTTTTCTCTCTCTAATCTTATAGGAGCGTTTTCTCTTGTGTTGTATATATTGTGTCAAGTCTTGGTGTCTGGGACTTATTTATAGAGCAATAATTAAGACATCTTATTCAATAAGAATTTGGTAATAGGATATCTTATCAAGTAAGATATTGAGCAGTTTTAATTTCCGTCAAAAGGAAATTCTTTCACTACTATAATTCCTTTATTGATTAATAAGTCATTAAGATTAATTATCTCTCAAACTAGTTCCAAAATCATCACATAATTATTTAAATCAACTTAATCAAAGAATTAATTCCATTGTGTGTGACCCTATAGGTTCCTAATTACTTGGCAATAAATATAAATTACAATCTTAGAATTAATTGGCTTTAGTATGAAACCAACAAACTCCCACTTGGACTAAAGTCAATTAGCCACAATGACTCTAAGATTAGATAAATTAAACAACTTTAATTTATCATTAATTTAAAATTAATTAATTTATATTTATAGATCAAGATTGGCCTCTAGCCAAGTCAAGTGACTGACTTTACCTATCCATGAACCAAATTGCGTGTAATTATTATCCTTTCACCATACTATATTCCAAATTAATACAAGAGTAAGGTATAAGTGACATCTCTTAATGTACTAATTATTATTCTTTCTAGTTTCCAAAATTCAACTCCTTTTTCAATAAATTTAGATCTTTTCTTAATTTAGTGTCTTGTTTGCAAACATTTCAAAGTTGATATTTCAACAAGTGTGGCCACAATAGGGATATAGTCTCCCATTATTAGGAGTAATGAATTCTATATTGATCATAAACTATCAATTCGTGTTTCTTATTATACCCAACTTCTATTGTACATCTAACCAATTACGAATTATGGACTAATAGAGTTAAAGTATAACAATTCATACTAAAGAAATTCTTATGATTTCAAGTCAAAGAATCACTTACTCTATTGTTAGGTAGAGGTTATACCATTGGCACTCAAATAGTTAACCTTATGGAAATTTCTAAGCGCATCAATCCAGTGAATTTATTCTCCAACAATCCACCCATATCTTATCATATATACTAATCTATCTGCATTAACACTATGCTTGATGCTGTTAATACTATGATTAGGATTCTTTAAAAATAATAAATATTATTCTAAGGACTTTATCATTAAGAAAATAAACAAATTTTAAAATGATAAAATGTCATATTACTATTATTGCATAAACAATAACAAACATAAAAGTTTGTAAAATTAAAAGTCATTCTCCCACTTTGATTAAAATCAATCATTCATGTATCTAATATCGAATGAATATACATGACTATCAAGTTGTTTTTAGAATGGTTTAGTCAATGGATCAGCTATATTATCCTCAATGAGAATCTTTTCCACCTTTATGTTGTTTCCACCTATTATTTCTTTAAATAAATGATATACCCAAAATACTTGTTTGGATCATAGATGAGACTATAAATTCAATAATGAACTTCGAGATCCAACCTATAAAGTATTTGGCTTTTGTTGTAGAATCTGTTGTAGTGCCTAGTTTAGAACTTCTCTAGCTATCAGCACTACTATTTAGAGTGAACACAAATTCAAATTGCAATCTGCTGTCATCCCTAAAGAACTTAATGTTGTATCTGTAAACCCACACACTTCTAAAGTGTGACCTCCATAGATTAAGAATAATTTTTTAGTCCTTCTTGTAAGGTAATAAGAAGAGTAACGCAACGGAAAATTTAAAAATTTATTACCTTAGCCACGAATCTCTTTGATATAATCTATATGATTAAAGGGTGTTGATAAGTGCTAAAGTGAACTAGTTTTTTTAGGTTAGGTTTTTAGGGGTTTCCATGAGTTTTTCTCTATTTCTTAGCTATTTCTTCTCTTTTATGATTTTAATGCCAAATTGTGTAAATGTATGATTTAAAAGTGTTTTTAAACCATTTTGTAGGGTTTTGATAGCTTCAACTCGATTTCAATTGATTGGAGTGCAATGAAGAAATAGGCGAAGAAGAATTGGAATGGAAACAGTTTGGCAGCTTGGACATATTTCAGTGTTTTGGTCATATCTAGAGCTAGAGACATTGGATTGGGATGACTCTTGAGGTATTTTGAAGCTAAGACAATTTTTTACAATTCATACGAAGACATCAAAGTCTATTTCTCACGTTTCAATGGTCAAAATCCCAAGTTACTGAAGCACATTTGCACTGCAAGGCTGTTCCGAACAGTTCTTAGTATTTTCAGTACATCTCTGGCCACAGACCTCTAAATGACGTGATTTTTGATGTTTTGGAAAGCTATCTCAAGGGGCTACAACTTTTGTGTTTTAAGGAAAAGCTAATTCGGCTGTCTTGGAGGTCAAATCTGACGTAGACAAACTGCGCGATAACCCACGCGCGATTTGTGCTGCGGTTTCCATTCAGAAGTTAAGTGAACAACCCGCGTCACAACCCGCGCGCGATTTATGCTGCGGTTTCATCACAGAATCTGCAGCGTATTTAGCAGCTGAACTGGCCATTTTGACGGAATATAGAACCCTAACTCGGGAGAAAACACACACACGCCGCAGACACCTCAAAAACACACATTTGGCACATCTAGAGTGATGTAGGGAGGAGAAAGCAAGAGTAGAGGGACAACTCAAGAGCTTCAATGGTGAAAGCAAGAAGATTTTATCAAGATGCAAGGGAGGATTCAAGCGGGCTGCATGAGAATGAGCTTTCTCTTTCTTTCTTGTCTTTTGTTAATTTTATTCTTGTAATTATGAATTGAGTTTATGATTTAGATGGGATGAACCCTAAATTCTTATGTCTATAATTTTATTCTTGGCTTAATGAAAGACCCACTTTGTTCTTAGATTTATTCATGAGTTTATTTGTGTTTTGGATTGGGATTTGCATGCATCCTTCAATTCAAGTATTGATTTTGTATGGGTATATCGAGAGATTGCACATATGATTAGATCACTTTATGAATAGAGAGAACTTGAATGAATTGCTAGAGATAGGATTACATGAGTTCTTCCTAAGTTGAGTTTTAGGATTAAAGCTCAACCACAAATAGAGTCCATTGATTAGAAATTGCATCTTTTAAGGGTTTTAATTGAGAAGAGATTCCAATTAATCAACTGAGAAGGTAGGAATTGTTTCACTTGAGAAAGGATATAATTCACATTAGGGATTCTAGGGTCTAAGCAATTTGGTTAATCATTAATCAAGTTAGAGTCTTGGCATGTTGGTTTAGGGAAATTCTTCATCTAAATTCAACTCTACTTTTGTCCATTCTCTCTACTAAATTCTATATTGTCATTTAGTTAGATAATTAGGTTTAGCTAATTTGTATTTTCATTTAATTCGTCATTCACTTTGTGAGGTTAGATAATAGAAAGAAGTTAGTACTAGTACTCACATAGTCCCTGAGGGATCGACACTCGGTACTCCTGTACACTATACTACTAGGAACGATAGGTGCACTTGCCTAAAGTATCCATAGTATAGCGAAACGGATATCAGGTGTTTAGAACAAATACCTCAAACATAGAAGGTTTTTATGCTTCAACGGGGCACAATCCTATTCGATGAAGTGTTGATCTACCATGAAGAGCCCTCTAAGTGTAGAGCCTGCAACAACAGTATCCACACGAACACAATCTTCAGGAACCTTTGGGCTTACTTGCCTTGTGTTTTGAGTGCTAGTTCCTTTAAATAATTCATGAAGAACACAAGAACAAGAAGACAAAACCCTAACAATTAGGGAGGAGAGGGTGTGACAGCCCCACCTTGCCCAGAGGCGCACCAAAGGGCTTAGCGGACTGCCTGCCTAGCTCTCGCCAGGTCTCGATGCACTCACTCACACGAAAATCCGAGCGTACTTAACTTAAAATAAAATAACATAAAATAAAATGAAACAAAGTAAAATAACTCTTATTATTTAACTTAAAGATACGAGTCATATCAAAAGGTTACATGTCATAATTTACATAATTTTCACAATAATAGCCTAACACAGTGCGACTATTACAATAACTAAAACACTTATAATAACTAAAAACCAGTTGGTCCCGCTTAATTTTTCTGGTAACCTGAGTAAAGGAAAACAAATAAAATGGAATGAGCTATAATAGCCCAGTGAATGTCCAATTCATGCAAACATATCAAGAACTTATTATTTCGGGTCATTAAAATAATCAATAAATTAAATAAACAATATATGAGCAATTTAATTTACATGTAGTCACTGGCGGATACAGGGCTCAACTACGGAAGCAAGCTTAACCGTAGAGGAGCAGGTACTGATCATGTAGCCATGATATTTGGACCGAGATAATAGCTCAGGTCTTTATCAAGGAACATATCAGTTTTATCAATCACAAGCCCTAACCGCCAATCACCTTATAACCTCCGTACAAGCTACCACATCCGGGGGAGAAAAAAAAATCTCAACCCTGGAGGGCCAACACACAATCAAGAAGGTTCATTCCGGAGTTGGCCTCTTTGAGGATTCACAACTCAAAAGGAAAGAACATCACACCCTAAAACACCCAGGACCTTATGTCCTCCCACTTGCAGCCCGGTTGACTAACCGTGAAATAACAGTGACGTTAGTCACGGTAGTCTCACACACACAAATAACATTTTAAATAATAAAAGCGTGTAACACATTGTGGAATAGATGCGATAAAGTACACATCTTTCCTCAAATAACACAGGTACTCACATAATAATTGCAAGTTAAGCATAATAGTCACCAAATAAAATTATCACATTCCATGCATCATGCACACATAAAGACACTCACCTGGTGCCTAAGAAAATATCTCGTAGAAAGGTCGGGTCTCACTATCGGGTCCTGCAAATTGAAAGAAATAATCTAATGAAAAACCAAATTTATACCCTAATTAACCTAGTAAGAAAATTCAAGAAATACCCCATTAAATTCTAGTTTTTTTTTCTAGGGTTTAGGGTTTAGGGTTTAGGGTTTTTATTCTAGGGTTTTCTAGGGTTTTTTTTTCTAGGGTTTTCTAACAAAAATTGGGCATTATTTCCCTTAAATTTTGGCCTTTCCAATCTTGTTTTTCATCAAGATTTCAATCATCAAACCCATAATTCAACAAGTTCTACAACTTCTTAGTTCAATCCAAACTCAAATTCAATCAAAATCTCACTAAATCTCAAGGATTAAGCTCCAAGAACTTTCACCCAAACAACATGTTCTTCATGAAATTTCAAGGTTCCAAGGCCACATACTAGTCTATTTAACCATAAGAACACTTTATCTAACAAATATATATCAAGTTCTAACTAATTTCTTCAAGTAGTATTAACAAGAAAATTGGTATTAAACTTGCATAAAAGCTAATTAAAACATGAAATTAATAAGGTAAGTTCATGGTAAATACCTTAGATATGCTTAGAACTTTGATTAGAAAAGATAGAAGTCCACTTCCTATGGTTGATTTGTGTCAATTTGAGAGATGAAAGTTCAAGAAGTTGAGAGCAAAAATGAGGGAAGAAGAAGAGAAAGCATGGCCGGCCAAGGTGAGAAGAAAAAGAGAAAGACATAGTCTAGGAAAAATGAAAAAGAATTGAAGAAAAGGTGAGAAAATAATTAGCCAATAAAATCATTACAAGAATAAAGTAAAAAGAGAGCATTTAATGCAAGTTTAGCAACTTGGTTTAATTTAATTGGTTAAAATTATCAACTCTTATCAATTAATATAAACAATAAAGAAACATAAATTATTAAAACACCAATAGGGTAAATTAGGGAGAGAGAACCGGCCACATGAAGAAAGAAAGAAAAGAAGAATTTCGGCCTAAAGAAAAGAAAAGAGAGAGAATTTCGGCCAAGAAAGAAAGAAAAGAGAGAGAAAAATTTCGGCCAAGGGAAAAAGAAAATAAGGTAAGAAAATAAGTGAAACTTTTGAATCAAAGTGAGCAAAATTTCAAGTAATCAAAAGACTAGAAAATAGTGAAATGAACTAGTAAAAATTTAAACACTACTATAAGTTAAATGGTCAAGAAAAATTATTCTAACTTTAGTACATAAGTGTTCTTGCTTAGAATGAAAATCTTAACTAATTAACTTAATTAACTCAAGAAATCTCCCAACTAATAATTCTAAGATTAGCACTTAACCCTAAATAAAAAAAATGCTTCTTATATGTGCATTTTCTAGGGTGTTACAGAGGGCGTAGCGGATAGGATAAATCACGCCTCTCTCAAATTTTTCTCTCCCAAAATTTTTGTTGTGTTTCATCAATCTCTCAAGAGTCAAGGTACGGATCTATTTATAGATGTAATATCCTAGTGTTTAAGGAAACAAGAGCAATTGGAAACCAAGAAGACTTAGGAAGCTTACCTTAAGCTAATCATATTTCTTTAGGAAACCTATTCAAAAAGAAACCAAATAGCTCCTTAATTCCTTTTAGGAAACTAATTTCTAGCAAGACTTAAAATATTTATAAATAAGTCCTTTAAGTTAATTTATCACATAAATTATCCCCATAAGTATCTTATACTTATCTTAATAACAATTTAACCCAAAGACCATGTTATTATTGTGTGTGACCCATTAGGTTCCATCCACATTGGCAATAAGTACAAATTATAACTCATTAATTAATTAAATAAGAGCTTGATAAATTAAACACTTTAATTTATCATTAATTCGAAAATTAATTAATTTGTACCTATAGATCACGAGTGGCGTCTAGCAATGCATCATGACCACCCAAGTGAATAGGAAAGTCATGTGGTAGACTATGCCTATCAATGACAATGTTATCATGTAATTAATATCCTTTTACCACATTATATTCCTAATTAGTCTAAGAGTGTAGTGCGTGTGAAGGCTCATAATTAGTATTTACTCGATTTTTGGCTTTGGACCGTATGGTGGTGATAGTAATTAAGTTAATAAAGCCCAAACATTGAAAGTGATAATTTTAAAACCTCTAAACTTAGTTGTGGTGCTTTGTTTGTTTTACTTATGAATTTGGCGCACATGACATACTATGACAAATAAGCTAGCAAGATAATGTGAGGGCTTGCATTAAACATTGTTAAAATTTCACTTGTTTATCTACTTTACTAGTTGCTAATGCAATTGTTAAGGTTAGGTTAATTGGATAATGTTGGTGATGAAACTAGATAAATCTGCTTGTTAAATTTGTTACACTTGAAAACTCTAGGATTAAATAGTGATAACACAATTATGTTACCAAATTTTAGTTGTTCATGTTAGCACCTAATACTAATACAATTTTAATTGTCCAATAACTTATTTACTTGTGAGGGAACAGGTTTATTAGGTCACGATGAATAGGAAAAATTAATAATCACACTGGTTAACTCAAGTCAATAAACTTGTTGTATTTGGAAATCCTAAACTAGGTGGTGGTATTATATTTTATTAGTTATAAGACACACATACATGGTAACGGAAATAATAAAATTTAGCACTTGCAAAGTATCTTAACTGATATATTATACATTAACAAAGCAAGAAAATAAAATGAAAGAAAGAAATGGCATGATAGATGGCTAGAGTTAGAAATGGACCGAGCAAGTAGGAGAATTCCAAGTAGGAGATGGCAAGAGTTTGGAAGTTGCGGGGTGAAGTTGAGAGGTGAAACTGGTTGCTCAAACAAATGCTGGAATCTGTCAAGCCAAGGAAACCGTGAGAGCAAACAAATGAAAAAATATGGGTTTAGAAAGCTGGAGAGGAGGCCGAGAGAAAGAATGAACAATAGGGTTGAATCAAAGCTAAAAATCTAGGTAAATTTTGGGCTTGAAGAATTAATTCATGGGAAGGATGTTAACTGATATATTATACATTAACAAAGCAAGAAAATAAAACGAAAGAAAGAAATGGCATGACAGATGGTTAGAGTTAGAAATGGACCAAGCAAGTAGGAGAATTCCTAGTTGGAGGTGGCAAGAGTTTGGAAGTTGTGGGGTGAAGCTGAGAGATGAAGTTGGTTGCTCAAACAAGTATTGGAATCTGTCAAGCCAAGGAAACCATGAGAGCAAACACATGAAAAAAAATGGGTTAAGCAAGCTGGAGAGGAGGCCGAGAGAAAGAATGAACAACAAGGTTGAATCAAAGCTAAAAGTCTAGGTAAATTTTGGGCTTGAAGAATTAATTCATGGAAAGGATTTAGAGCTTCAACTCGGCAGATTAGGCTGGCCATTTGGCATCCAAAAATCAACAAGAAAAAAAAAGATCTCAGTAGACAAAGACGAGAAGATTAAAAGGAAAACAAGTGAAGATAAGCTGGAAGTTGGGAAACAAGTTGAGAACTTGAGGCTTGGACGCCACCCTGGTTGAAGGTAACATCATTCTTTAGACTTCCCGGTTGATTATATATGTTATTTACTTAAGTAGAGAAAATTATTAATAATTAAAGGGCTATATTATCTTATATGGAAAATAAAACGTTAAAGAAATACACAGTATTATAGTTAGGAAACTTGAATACATGCAAACCCACATATGTGCAGTCGGTATTGCGCAGTGTTACAAAAACAGATATAACTTGGCATAGGAAATTTCAAATTAAATAATTCTTATTGATTAGAAACTAGATTCATAGGAGTTTAATACGGTGTAAAGCTTGAACTCTGCTTCTTTGTAGATTAATTGCAGATATTGAGCAAATCTGGCTGGACATACAATTCTATGTAAACAATATCAGTAAACGGACAAATTTAGACATCATTTTGAACCTGTTATAGTGGGAATTTGGGCTGGTGATCTTCAAGAAAGTGATAGTACTTACAATGTAGTTTTCAATTATGTAAACCATAGGTATTGATTCTAGACAATTGCCACCAGAATTCGGGTCAAATGGACTGGAAAACCAGTCCTGCATGAACAGGGTTCATGATGAGCCAAATTTGGAGTCGATTTTGGAATTGTTCTTGTTATAATTTGACCTAGTGCCTTCATGAAAGTATTGGTCATTGGAGCTTCTAGCCATGTAATCCTTTTCCTTATATGTTTTGTCAATTGAGAGTTATGACCTGTTGAAAATGGGTACTCAATGAAACTGAAAACATGTTTTACAGGAGAAGGAATAGACTAGTGATGGCAATTTAATCAGCTTATGATTAGAATCAGAATTTGGTTTCTTCAAGAAAAATGTAATAAAATGAGTCTAAGTTTCTAAGGGTATAATGATTGTGGGAATTGGTTGTGTAGGGGCTGAGTAAGGCTTGTTTGAACAAGCTCAGGCCAGGTGATATTGAGGTCGCGGTTTGGTTTGTGGCTTTCCATTTGAAGGAAAATATATATAGGTGATAGAAATAATAAAAATACATAAATTGAGACAAAACAAAACATTTAAGTTCTAATGGTTATTCATTCGCTTGGACTTAGCTTTAATCAATGCACTTCTTCTTTATAGGTGTTCAGAACCTCAAGAAACAGATGTGAGAAGAACTTGAGGAAACCTAAAGATTACCTGTGAGTGTCCATTAACTTATTATATTTTCAAAACTGAAGAATTCTCTATTTTACCATATTTCATTTGATGAATATGTTTATATGACTTTATATTATCTATAAATCTGAGATCTAAAATTTGATTGTTTACAAACATGCCTAACATGTCATTATTGTGTAACTTATATGAATTTGATCAATATTCTCGTGTATGTATTATGAACTGGGGTGTACTTTATCCACTAGGAAAATTTGCTATATCTTAAAATATACTTGTGCTTGTTTGTGAACCCGGTTATCATACTGGGAGGCTTGGGCCCTACCTTGAGCACGTTCAGCTTTGGGTTGAGCTGGCAAAGGGCCTGGTCATCCAAATTCTAGCTGCCTCGGCTTCGCGGCACTTCCAAACCTGTGAGGAGGTTTCTTAGGATTTGGAGTGTTTACCAACTGGTGGGATGTGGCCATGAAAATAATGTGTTAATGGTGCAAAGAAGGGTTCTATATGAATTGTATATGCAAGGCCATGGCATTTGGTATGACATAATAAGCTCATGAATGAGGCAACATGATTGTGAACAGTACTTGACCGCACTTTGAGCGGTATAGTTTGAGCTCGATCTTGAACGGTATTGGACATGATCTTGAGCTTGGCTCGATCCTGAACTGTACTTGGCATGATCTTGAGCGGTACTTGACTCGGTCCTGAAGGGTACTTGATAAGATCATTTTGTATCCTTTTGATTATATGTTTACTTAATTTAATATCTGTTTCTATGTACCATTTATTTGAGTAAATCCACTTCTCAAACAAATATGTTTTAAAGAAATTTTGACTGGATTTAAGCTCACCTTTGTTTAAATTTGTTTTCCTTATAGGTGTCTGACCATGGGAAGGGGGATGAGAGTGTGCAGCAAAAGAGTTTTCTAGAATAGTACTGGTAAATAGGTGGATGTATTTTGAAGCCTAAGTGGCTCAAACGATGTAATAATTTGAAAACATAAGTAAATTTTAACATTTAATTATGTTTTTGGCATATGACCACTTGGGTTTGAGACTTGGCTAGAGCCAGGCAGGCATCTCGATCAGGGTATCAGGGTAGGCCCTAGTTGGGGGCGTCACAGTGCGCACTCTTTAAATGGCTAATTAATGATTCCTTGTTCCTAAACTATAACTTTCTACAAAAGTATAACCTTGAAATATTTTCAAGTCATACTTTCACTTTTGCACAAAAGATTCTTTAAGTTATATTTCAACAAGTAGCCGGTACGAGACATACTTTCCTTTAATGAGGAGTGGTGAATCCTATATTGATTACTCACTATCCTTCCATGCTTCATACTATACCCAACCGCTACCATATGGCTACTCTTTTACAAGCACTGAGCAATAGAGTCAAAGCATAGCAATCCACACTCAAGATACTATGATAAACTTAGGTCTAAAGATCACTTACACCATTGCCATTAAGAGTACAATTCATTGGCACGATGAATGGTAGCTCTTGGCGGATCAATCCAATGAACTTGTTCTCTAACAAGTATCTACATACCAGCTTAGGTGTCAAGCACCATAGTTGACGAGATCAACTATTACTATCATAAGTAGAGGCAAAGTATGTGTTAGTCTTTCTGTATTAATAATGATACTATGACTAGGAATATTTAAGAATATAACTTTATGTCTATTAAGAGTCTCATCATTGTAACTCTTACAATCTCTTATACATAGTTAATATTCTATGGAGTTTATCAAATAAACAAGTAATATAAAAACAAGTGTTAAATAATAAAGAAAATGGCATATATATAAGTATAAATTGAAATAAGCTAATGTATAAATCCCAAAAACCGACTTGGTTTTAGGGCATACACTAACAAACTCCCACTTGCACTAAAACCAATCACCCAATGTTTTAGGCCATAAGCATGACTATTATGCCAATTCTAGGATGAGGCCATGGTTAAAGAATTAGTAGCCTTATTCTTGTGGGAACTTCCTCGATCTTTTCATCATTTGTACCAAACTATTTCCATAAATAAATGGTGGCACCTAAATACACTTTTGGATCATGGATGAACTTTAGTTCCTTAATCATGTGATGGCACAATTGTTTTTATAAAAGACTAGAGGGAACTATTCTTTGTCCAACAAGAATCACTTGATCCGAAATAACTTGTAAAGCTATCATGTATTTGGCTTTTGTTGTAGAATATGTTGTAGCATCTGACATAAAATGCTTCTATCCACTACAATTCACCGTGAACACTAATTCATCTTATGATTTACTTATCATCCCTATTGTATTAAAAACTCACATCTTTGAATCCACACACTTTTTAAGTGTGATCTCCATTGTTAAGAATAATCTTTTAGTGCTTCTCGAGTACTAAAGAATATTCTTGACAACCATCTAGTGACACTCACTAGAATAGCTCGCAACACTTAGAGCATAGGAGACATTGAGTCTTATATGTAGGATAACATACAAAATAGAACCCATTGCAAAAGCATATGGTATCTATTACATTCTATCAATCTCGATAGGTGTGCAAGACACATGTCTCTAGAAAGAATAATCTCTTATCAAATAAGAAAAAACCCCTTCTTCAATTGCACTATACTAAATTCTTTAGCATCTTGCCTATGCACTTAGATTAAGTGAGACCAAGCAACCTCTTGGATCTATCTATATAGATCTCAATTCCCAGATTTTAAGTTGTCTCTCCTTAAAAAAGAATTCCTTTGGACAACCGTACCTTTACTTTAAAGTATGTCGTTTCCAATCAACGGTATGTCATCCACATATAGTATCAAAAAAACGATAACACTCCTACTCAATTATGCATTTACACAAAATTCTCTTTGTTTTTCGAGAAAATCAAACTCTTTGATTATCTCACCAAAACAAATGCTCTAACACCTTGACACTTGCTAGAGCCCACAAATGGACCCTTGAATCTTGCATGCCTTATGACCATCAGTGGAAGTGAAAACCCAAGGGATGTGTCATATACATACCTTTTAATTCCTGTAAAGGGATGGGGTCTTCATATCCATTTGTCATAGCCACAATAGCAGCTATTGCAAGCAAAATCATGAATGGATTTAAGCATGGCTATTGGTGAAAAAAGGTTTCTTTCAAAGTCAAGCCTTCGACTGAAGCCCTTTCCCTTTAACCTTACTTTGTAGATAACTACATTACCATCCATATCAGTCTTTCTCTTGAAGACCTACTTGCATCCTATGGATTTTATCCCTTTATGTGACTCGAGCAAGGTCCATACCTTATTCTTGTACATGGAATTCAGTTTAGATTTTATGGCATTTTGCCATGTCAAGGAGTCTACATTAGACAAAGTGTTTTCGTGTAGGTTTGTCATCATATATGACTAGTACATTATTACTCTCGCTAATGAGATATCTATATCTCTCATATGTGAGAAATCTATATTCCTTAGGAGTATAATGTACTCTACCAGTCTTTCAAAGATTTTGTGTACTATGTGCTTCCGTTGTGCCTCATCAACATGTGGCGTAAGCTCTAGTTCCAATTGTTGATCTATGCCAACTCGTGGTTCTTGAATTTTTCAAGTTCTATCTTGCCCCCACTGTCTCTTTTAAGAATAAACTATTTTTCTAGAAAAAGACATTTCTCGAGACAAACATTTACCTCAAGGGAATTATAGATGTGGTGACCATTGTTTTCACAAAGATACCCTACAAATAGACGTTAGTCAGACTTAGCACTAAGCTTGTCTAACATGATCCACTTCAACTAAGTGGAAGATCCCAAATCTTTATGCGAAAACGATTTGGATTCTTACCATATCATATTTCATATGAGGTGAATTCAACAATATTCATCGGAACATGGTTGAGTGTATGAGAATTGGTCATCTAAGCCAAAAACCCCTAAAACAAGGTTAGGAAGTGTAGTATGGCTCATCATAAATTGCACCATATCTCATAGGGTACAATTTCTCCTCTTTGACACATCATCAACTATGCTGTGTGAAATGGAGACCATTGAGGAAGAATCACATTCTCCTTTAAATATTTTGAAACACTTAACATTAAGTATTATCCACATAGATCAAATCTTGGTGTCTTAAGACTCTTGTCAATTTATTTTTCTTACTTCAACCCTAATGATTTGAACATTTCAAAAACAACGGATGTGTGTATCAAAAGATACACATAACCATATCTAATATGGTTATCCATAAAAGTGATGAAGTATGATAAACAACCTCTAGTATAGATTGATATTTGGCTAAAACATCTATATGTTAAAGCTCATGAAGATCACTAGCACACTCAAATTTTCAAATAAAAGGTGTTTTGGTCATCTTTCAAGTAAATAAGATTTGCATGTCTTAAATAATTCATAATCGAATGAGTCCAAGTAGACATCTATATGTAACTTAGAAATACGTTTCTTATTCATATGGCCAAGTCTCTAATGCCAAAGTATAGATGTTTCAAAACATTGAGTTTTTGTACATGTTTGGGAATGGACTTATCAAGATCTAGAATGTGTAAACCATTGTTTTCATGATTTAGTACCAGATAGAACACTGTCACATAAAAGAAAAACATTTGTTCCTTATGTAATGGTAAATCTATCTACATCTAATGTGAAATTGATTTTATATTCTTTATAAATATTAAACATAATAACAATGTTTTAATTCTGATGCAAGCCCAATTTTCTAAAGAGAGTGTATAAGTCTGTGTGGCTAGTGTAGCAACTCTTGCTCCACTCATCGCATGTAGTTTGACTTTTTCTTTGCCTATTGTTTACTATGCTTAAGACCTTGCATATTTTTGTAAATATGGGATCTATATCCAGTATCTGATACCCACGGTCTTAATTAGTAGATGGATTTATCCCGAACATAAACATACTTAGAAGTATAAGCTTTACTTGGCCTCTGGAACTTCGTATTGTTGAGATGAGCTTTACAATTCCCTTTCCAATGTCATTTGTGTTTGGATTGAAAACATGTGTTCCTAGACTTGTCTATTTTGATCACACATTTAAGCTTTGTCACAGCTACTTGGGCCTTCTCAAAGTCATGCTTGGGTTTCCCCTTGACAAGCTATAAGGTGTCCCTTTTTCTTCCTTGACAGATCACTCTTTACATATCTCAGATCTAATAGTCCTAGATTGTGTCTCAACAACCCCTTGAGATGCACAATCATGGACAAAAGATCTATCAATTTATATTACTTTTATAGCTTAGGAATAACATCATGATACAAGTAGCAGTGTCATTATCATCTTATGCATCTCGTATGCATACATTGTTTCCTAGCTATGATTGTCACTTTAGGATAGGTGGAGGTGGGTATCAAGGATATAGCCAATTGCACTTAAGAACTATTCTCATGTCTTACACAAGTCCAAGAAAATCGTATATAATTGGAGATATAGGGTGATTAGTGTGTTCAGGTGAACATGCATTCTACAACAAGTGAAAAGATAGTACAAGTATTTGTTTCATGTTATATTTGCAAATAAAAAATGTGAGCTTCGAATTTGTTTGGTTTGATCCCACTATTTTGTCTCAAATCAATAACCCTCAAAATATTGATTCGGGAATCCACTAGAGATCCCTAGTGGCTAAGATCCCATCTAGTTATCTTTGACCTTGATGAAGG
The DNA here is from genome assembly GCA_024721245.1 of Mitragyna speciosa. Taxonomy (NCBI): domain Eukaryota; kingdom Viridiplantae; phylum Streptophyta; class Magnoliopsida; order Gentianales; family Rubiaceae; genus Mitragyna; species Mitragyna speciosa. The sequence goes on along the minus strand of CM045566.1, from coordinate 21,184,746 downwards.
CCAACAAGCCAAAGATAATTTCGATTAGGTAGGTAACTTTTACCAATCACAGCTCTTGTGACTCCTAGATAGTTGGGTATCAACTCTTGATATTCACATCTTATGTTTTTGCCAAACATTGCCTAAAAAATACCATAACCTTGACAAAGGCGAACGAGTTATGTATTTTTGTTAAGTTGGACCCATATTCAGAGATCACATCTCATAGCAACGACATGCTGCTAGTAAGGTAACCTTGACCGAGGCCAACAAGTCAACACTGAACAAGAACTCTAGTTTTTTACTATAATAATAGAAGGCAACTAATTTATTGACTTAATAATGCCTCAAAAATATCATAACCTTGATGAAGGCCAACAAGTTATGCATTTTTCTTAAGTCAGACCCATTATTTTGAGATCATATCTTATAGTAAAAACATGATCGAAGTAAGGTGACCTTGACGGAGGCCAACAAGTCAACCTTTAACAAGAACTATGATTTTTACTATCATAATGGAAGGCAAATATTTTATTTGAGGGATTTGTTTTAATTATACGTAGTCTCATCATACCATGTAAACTAAATATATAGACATATAAAATAAAATCATGTATAATAAATCGTGGATGATTGTGGACTTTACTAAGATATTTTTCTCGAGTCTTGAGGAATATGCATGGTCAAATTCATAAGGGATGAGATCAACTCCTTGATGCATTCCTTGGGAGGTCTTCAACTCTTGATGGGCCTCCATGATTGCTCCTTGGTGCCATCTCCATCTCCTTGTACAATACATATGTAATTCTATTCTAAACAATTTAGAAATAAAATCTAACTCTAACCTACACTTTGTACATTACGAGTATTGATCAAAAAACCTCAAGTTACATTCAAGGAGAGTTAGGTAAGAAGAGAATAACATGAGAATAATAGAGAAGACAAGACACGCAAGCCCTATTTTCAAGAACCAATACAAGCCAACCATCAAAATAAAAAAATTTAACCATTCAATCACATCAATCGTAGTCCATTATCATCCACCATGCCATCTAACATATTTAACAATTAAATAATATAAACTTTATTTAATTCAGATCATAAATCATATGATCTAATTAAATTAGATTAATATACTTGAATTATTCGTCTCAAAAAATGCTGAAGAAGGTTTAGGGGTTTCAAAGTTTTATCTTTCCAAATTTGACATTTAAAATTGGAAAGAGTTTTTATAAAATTAATGTTCCAAATTTTAACATTTAAAATTGGAAAAATTTTTCCACAAAAAGTCACATAAAACCACGTTTTCCAACAAAATCAAATCTTTCTCTCTAGGGTTCTGCATTGAGCTGTGGGTGGACCGCTCGTGGCTCGTGCCCATGGCTCACGGACAGAACCTTCTGTCCTTGAGCCATGGGTGTAAGCCATGGGTGAAGCACCCACGTCTGAGCCCACAGCTCGTGAGCCAGTGGTTGAGCCGCGGCAAAGAGCCCATGGCTGTGCCCACGGCACAGATTTTGAAAAATATAATCTTTTAGCTGCGGGTTCAGTCATAGGCGTGGGCAAACGCCCATGGCTCAGCCCATAGTTGGCATTCTGGAATTTGCAAAAAATAATTTTTCTTGATTTTTTTCATAACTCTTTTTGAACCAAAATGTGTTAAAACCCTTTTAGCACTTAAAAATAGTTTAGAAACCTTAAAGTAAACCATAAGAACTCATCTTAATCATCAAAAACAATTTTAAACAACTAAATCTTTTCTTAGAAATCAAACTCTTTGATTTTTCTAAAACGTTTTTGAGACAAATTGATATCAAGAATAAATCATCTATATTTATGACAATTAATTAAACATAAGCCATATAGATATAATCAAAGTAGGCTTTGATACCACTGTAAAATAATAAGGAGAGTAACACAGCGAAAAATTTAAAAATTCATTACCTTAGCCACAAATTCTTTGATATAATCTATACAATTAAAGGATGTTTAGCACAAATACCTCAAGTATAGAAGGTTTCTATGCTTCAAAGGTGCATGATCCTATCCGATGAAGGTGTTGATCTACTATGAAAAGCCCTCCAAATGTAGAGCCTCCAACAGTATCCACACGAACACGATCTTCAAGATCCTTTAGGCTTGCTTGCCTTGCCTTTTGAGTGCCAGCTCCCTTTAATGATTCATGAAGAACACAAGAATAAGAAGAGGAAGGATACAAAATCCTAACAATTAGGGAGAAGTGGCCGTGGTAGATGTCTTGGGGAGAATAGGAAGCTCTTGCAAGACGTTTAGAAAATGTCTTGAAGGGAGAAGCACTCCCAAGTAGCTTATAGTAGTAGTTTTCTTTGTAGTTTAGAAGAACTTTTATTAGTTCAAGGAAAACTCTGGGAGGATTCATGTGTATCAACTCATATGAATGAGAAATGAAGCTTTGGAGCCATATTCTACCAACAAATAAGTATTTCTTACCTTAGCTCTTTAATTTCTTACTTGTTTATGAGTTGTTTCTATTATATGTTATTCATACAAGCTATGTTTAACTAAATATATGTCTTAGGGTTAGATGAAGCTAATTATATGATTTGAATGTTATTATAGTTGCTATAAATTGTATTTGCTTGTTCATCTATCAAGGTTTAATATTTGTAGCAGCTTGATCAACTATTGCAAATCATTTAGATGTTATTTGACATTAAAAAATGCTTATAACATTGGAAAATGGTAGATGAAGCGTATGATGTACACACATGCAAATAGTTGTATAAGTAGGTGGATTGAGATTGTTTAATACCACAATTCATCCATTTCACAAGAGTTCATCATGAACATACTTGAACTCTAGTAACTTCATTGTGAAAACAAGTCTTAATTTCATATGGAATTGCAATCATAAGCAAGAAAAGATTAACATAGCAAGGTATTAATTCATTCAATCATATTAGTGACAATTAGTGGATTCTAAACACTATTACTTGTATTTGTGAATTTTTTTCATTTGTTTTACTTCAAGTAGTTGAATTTTCTTACTTTTCACACCATGTATTTGACGTTTTGTCTAGATACTAAAGCAAGTTAGTAGCTTTGGACTTGCTATATCTTGTTTCCTCGTGGGATCAACCATAATACCTTCTCTACTAGAATAAGGATCCATGCACTTGCGGAAATGGGTATTAAGTTATAGATTTTATTTTGCCCAATTTTGATAGTACTTGAACCTCACAATCAAAAACCAAACTCTTTGATCATCTCATCAAATTGAATGGTCTAACTCCTTGATTTTTAAGCAATCATATTACCATCCATGTTGATCTTTCCTCTAAAGACCTACTTGCACCCTATAAGTTTTACACTTTCAGGTGGCTCGCTAAGGTCCATACATTTTTGTCGAATATGGAATCCATTTCGAATTTCACGGCTTTATACCACTTTAAAGAGTCTACACTAGACATAACCTCTTCGTACAAAGTAGGATAATATCAGCCATGACTAACCCATCATTGCTTTCATTTATGAGAAATCTATATCTCTCGAGAACATGACCTGCTCTATTAGATCTATGAACATCTTGTGTAATTTGAGCTTTTGACTATATCTCATCAATATGTGGCATAAGCATAGGTTCTAACTATTGATATATTAGTTTGTGGTTCTTGAATTTTCTAGTTCTACTTTGCTCTCGCTGCCTCTTTTAAGAATAATTTGGTTTTCTAAAAAGATAGCATATCTCAATACAAACATTCTTGCTCAGGGGGAATTGTAGAAATAATATCCTAAATTTTCTTTAGGATTTCCAGAAACAAACGTTTGTCAAACTTATTTTCAAATTTGACATGACATGATCCGCTTCACATAAGCAGAACATTCCCTAATCACATATGCTAGTCAGATTTGGTTTTTATTCATACCATATCTCATGTGGGATGGTATCAACAATCTTGTTTGGAACACGATTTCAAGTATGTAGGAGGCTAATTTTAAGGCACAACACTAAAAGGTGGTTGGGAGTGTTGTATGCACACCATAGAACATGCCATATCCAATAGAGTTTGGTTTTTCCTCTTAGACACACCTTTCAATTATGACATATATGATGGAATCCACAGAGAAAGAATCTCATTTTCCTCTAGATATTTTAAAAATCTAGATTTAGGTATTCTTCACGTGGATCAGATTTCAACGTCTTAATATTTTTGCCAAGTTGTTTCTCTATTTCAATTCTAAAAGCCTTAAACTTTTCAAATGTCTTGGCTTTGTGTTTCATAAGATACACGTCACCGCATTTAAAATGGCCATCCTAGAAAGTGATAAAGCACAGGAAACTACCTTCAGCATGGATCGATATTGGGCCACAAACATCAGTATGTATAAGCCCAAAAGGATCATTAGCACATACACCATTTCCAGTAAAAGGTGTCTTGGTCATCTTATCAAGTAAACAAGACTCGTATATCTCAAATGATTCATAATCAAATGAGTCTAGTATTTATCGTTATGTAACTAGGATATATGTTTTTTATTCACACGACAAAATTTACAATACTAAAGGTATAATTGTTTCTTAATATCTAATTTTTGTTTCTTGGAGTCTATGTTGAGATTTGACTTATCAAAACCTAGAATATTTAAACCATTGTTTAATAAACTAGTACCATAGAGAACACCATCATGCGAAAAAGAAAAACATTTATTCTTTTGAGTAATGGTAAATCCATCCACATCTAGTGCAAAAATAGATATTAAATTCTTTGCCAGTGATAGAACACATTAACAATCTTTAATTCTTGAATAAGAGAGTATATAATTTTTTATGGCTAATGCAGCAACTGTTGCTCCATTTCTTACACGTAGTTTGACTTCTTCTTTTGTCAATAATCTATTATTCTTAAGATCTTGCATATTTGTGCAAGTATGGGATCCACATCTAGTATCCAATAGCCAATAGTTTTGATTAGTTGATATATCTATCTCAATCGTAAGCATACTAGAAGTCAAAAGTTTCAACAAGTCTTATTGGCTTCTAAGCATTAAGATGAGCCGTACAATACCCTTTTCAAACAAATTGTTTTGGATTGGAAACACATGCCTATAAACTTATCCATTTTGATCATACCTTTATACTTTGTCATCTCTATTTGGGCCTTTGCAAGACTAGCCATGGGTTTCCCTTGACAAGCAATAAAGTGTCCTTTGATTCCTTGATAGATTATTCTTTAGATATCTCATATCTATTAGTCCTAGATTGTGTATCAAACAACCTCTGGAGATGCACAAGTATGGGCAAAACATCTAGCATACTATGTTGCTTTTGTAGCTTAGGAAGCATAGATAGCATGATACAAGCAACAGTATCATTAACATAATTATGCATCTTGTATGCATTTTTATTTCCTGGCTATCATTGTCACATGGGACAAGTGGAGTTGGGTACCAAGAACATAACCTACATACATATGCTTGAGAACCATTTTCAAGTTTTATACTAGTCCAAAATTATACCAGTCCAAGAACTCACATTAAATTGGAATCATATAAAGTGGCTGAGTGTTCACATAATCATACATTCTACAACATGAAAATAAAGATAGAATATTAATTCATATATATTCAATAAACAAAACCAAAATAAAATAAAATTATATATGGACATAAAATTTTGGTTTTGCTCCCACTATTTATCCAAATCAATATCTCTCATAAATGATTCGAGATTTTCACAAAGTTCTTAGTGTGTTAAAATCTCATTTTAATTACTTTTAATCTTGGGTTAGCCAACCAATCAAAAATAATTTCAACATATAGGTAACAATTACTAGTTACAACTTTTGTAAATCCTAGATAATTAGGTATCAATTCTTGGTACACATATTGCATATGTCTCCTAACTCCTTGTCTTAAAGACATATAACCTTGAGCCAGCTCAACAAGCCATAAGCCTTTGTTAAATTAAACCCATTATTCAGAGATCACATCTCCTGATAGAAACAAATTCTTGGTAAAACAACCTTGAGTTAGTTCAACAAGTTATTCTAATAAGAACTCTTTAAACTATAATATTGGAAGGAAACTATTCATCATTTAATATTCTTTATTAAATCAAAACCATTATTTAGAAATCATATCTCATGGTTAAAACATATTCTAGATAAAATAACCTTGAGTTAGCTCAATAACTTATCCTAACAAAAATTATTTAAATTATAATAATGGTCATGATTTGTATTTTTTTTATTGAGGGATAAATTATGGTCTCATTATGCACAAATATCATATATGAAAAAGAAAAATATATTTGATCAAATAAAGCATACAATATGCAATTAAATAAATTACATTATTTTATCAAATATAAATCACATATGATAAATCATTCAAATAATCACATTAAATGAATATTTAAAATTCTAGTCATGAATCTATATGTATATTAATTTTAATTACATTAGAATTGATTTAATTGAGTAAATTGAGAGGTTTTGGGTTAAATATTATCAAACAATAGTTATTGGGCCATTAAACAAGGAAGAACGAAAACCAAGAGCCTATTTGCAAAAAAGAAAACTATTTCGCTTTTTGGGCTTGGTCAACAGGTTTTGACCTGGGTTTTTTGTAATTAAATGATGGCGTCAAACGATGCTACTTGGCTTCTTGGTGTGGTCGGACCATACCTTTCTGACCAAACCACTTTATCCCTTTTTTTTTTATTATTCCTTAACCAAAGCGAAGTTGTTTTAGTCAGTGAATACCTAGCCAAAAAAACAACACTATCACGGTTTTTGCTCACAAGACTTCTTCTTTTTTCGACAGTGATTTGATTTTGGATTGTGGATTCCTAGCCAAAAAAATGATGCTATCATGGTTTTCTTCCTCACAAGTCTTCACTTTTTGACGGTGATTCCCCCGGCTGGATCGTTAGAAAATTTTTGCTGGTCGTTTTTCACTTCCAATAGTAGTTATGGCCAGATCTTATTTGGCCATGATTCGACTAGATCTGGCTGGTTACATCCTAGTGACAAGCCTTCGTCGAGTCGTGTGACCAGAATTTTCTGGTTGCTACCTGCTTGACCTTTTCTTTGGCCACGATTAGATCTGATCTGATCGATCTTTGCTAGACGCTATCGCCAGCAACTAAAGGAGTGTCTAGTACATCACTCTGCCATGGTCCTTGATTGCTCTGTCAAAAAAGAAACATCCATTGCCATTTTTGCTCCTGCCATAGCAAGACTTTCCCGCCATACATGATAGGATTCCAAGGTGGCCTACACGAATCAAGCAAGCTAAGCTTGGAAGGGAGTTTTGTTAGTGTATGCCCTAAAACCAAGATGGTTTAAGGTGTTTTATATTTACACTTATTTATGTTATATTTATTCATGTGGTATTTTTCTTTATCATCTATACTTGTATTTCCATGTTACTTGTTTAATTGATAAAGTCCTTAGAATATTGATTGTGTATTAGAGATTGTAAGGGGTTACAATTATGAGACTCTAATACATAAAGTCATATTCTTAAATATCCCTAGTCATAGTATAATGAGATTGGACATCATTAATACGGATAGACTAGCACATACTTTGCCTCTACTTATGGTAAGTAGTAGTTGATCTCATTGACTATGGTGTGCGTGACACTTAAGCTGGTATGTGGATGCTTGTTTGAGAACAAGTTCATTGGGTTGATCCGCCAAGAGTTTTAACTATAGTGCCAATGGTTAAACTCTTAATGGCAATGGTGTAAGTGATCCTTTGACTTGAGATTACCATAGTATCTTGAGTGTGGATTGCTATACTTTGACTCTATTCCTCGGTGCCTGTAAAAGGGTAGCTCATAGGTTAGAGATTGGGTATAGTTTGAAGCATGGAAAGATAGTGAGTAATCAATATAGGATTCACCACTCCTTAATAGGAGAGTATATCCCTATATGGCCACTTGTTGGAAATGTTAACTCATAAATCTTCTGCAGAAGTGATAGTATAACTTGGAAGTAGTTTCAAGGTTATACATCATGGAGAGTTATATTTCCGGAACAAGAAAATATATATTAGTCATTATTAAAGTATGCACTATACTTTTAGACTAATTGGGATATAGTGTGGTGAAAGGATATTAATTACACGATAACATTGTCATTGAAGGGTATGGTCTACCATATGACTTTCCTATTCACTTGGGTGGTCATGATGCATTGCTAGACGCCACTCATGATCTATAAGTATGAATTGATTAATTAGTGAATTAATGATAAATTAAAAGTGTTTAATTTATCTAGCTCAATTAATGAGTTATAATTTATACTTATTGCCAACGTGAATGGAACCTAATGGGTCACACACATAAAGAACAAAATCTTTGGGTTAAAATGTAATAAAGATAAGTATGAGATACTTATGGGGTTAATTTATGAGATAAATTAACTTAAAGGACTTATTTATAAATATTCTAAGTCTTGCAGGAAATTTGTTTCCTAAAAGAAATAAAGTAACTAATTAGTTTCCTTATGGAATAGATTTCCTAAAGGAGAAGGATTAGCTTAAAGTAAGTTACCTAAACCTTCTTGGTTTCTAATTAGCCTTATTTCCTAAAAGACTAGAATACTACCTCTATAAATAGGTTTATGCTTTGACTCTTGAATTATTATTGCAACACAAATAGAAAATTAGTGAGAGAAAAATAGAAAAAAAAAGACACGCCTCTTCCTCTCTCTCTTGGCGTCTCTCTCTCTCTCTCCTAAGGGTTAGGGTTTTTCTTCTTCTTGTGTTCTTAAATAATTCAAGGGAGCTAGCACTCAAAAGTCAAAGCAAGCAAGCCTATAAGGTTCCCAAAGAAGTTGTTCGTGTGGATATCGTTAGAGGCTCTACGCTTGGAGGGCTTTTCGTGGTAGATCAAACATCTTCTTCGAAGGATCTTTGCCTAGTAGCATAGAAATCTTCTGTGCTTAAGGTAATCTTCATGCAAACCCCCTTGTAAATCATATAGATATGTCAAAGAGATCCATGGTTAAGGTAATAAATTTTTATTTTTCCGCTGCGTTACCTATGCTATTACCTTACAAGTTTTACTTAGCACGATGCAAGTCCAAGAGCACCATATTCTTAAATGGATTGAACAAGCAAAGCGTGAGACACTGACCTAAGGGGATATGCGAGGCTGAGATTGTGATTGGACTTGGAGCTCAAGTGAAGAAGTTGGGTTTAAAATTTGTTCTTTGGTTTTGGATCAAGAGAAAATACAAAGAAGTCTGCATTAAGATGGTCACGTATGCTTGGGTTGATGATGGAGCCTAGGAAAATGAGCAAAATGTCCAAACCAAGCTAGTTGAAGGGGAATTAATGCTTTTGACCCAGACTATAGCCCAAGCCAAACCACGACCTTGCCCATGGCGGCCTCCATTAGAGAGTTGATAATGCGAGCCAAACCTTCTAACCAAGGCCGCACACAACGCCACGCCATGGCCTTCCCCACAGCCTCCATCAGAAGCTTGGACAAAGGCGAGTTGGACATTCTAACCAATGCTGCACCCAAGTCCGTACCACGGCCATTTCCAGAAATGATGAACGCGTTTTCTTTATAAGTTTTCAGCAGAATAATGAATTGTATCCCTAATTACACGGTAGTATCTATCATAGGATGTAGCTAGTATGTGTTAGTTTTGGCAATTATCTTTTGTAACCTTTTATAAGGTATTTGTGTTAACAAACGATGGATCATCTTATCATCATTGAATTAATCAAACATGAGTTTTTTTTTTCTCTCAATTGAAAATACCTTTAGTCCTTCAGTAAACACGAACTACTCTTGTTCTTGACAATTCACCTTGTTAAGATCAAGTCTTTTATTTAGGTTTGTTCATCCAATTGATTTGTTGTTCGTCTTATAGGATCATCAACTAGGGGTCGATTCCACGAGTTGGGTAGGAGTCTAGTTTGCATCTTAGAGGGAGACACCAACGATCTTGGCGATATTCCAAGCACCCAATTCAAGTTATTCTTGGATTCTTTGGACACGTGATAACGGGGTCCAGAAGGTTGGGTTGGTTTCAACAGGTTTTCAAGGAGTCTTTGGCATCTCGTGACCGTGTCGCGCATCAATTGGTATTAGAGCCAAGGTTTTCCTTGAAAATTCCAAGTTATTCAAACCAATTCCCTTTGGAAATTCGCTATATCTTTCTTTTCTTTGTTTCCTTGTTAATCGTTCATCGTCCTAGTTTCATTGAATCGCTTTCTTTTTATTTCTTCTTTTCGTGTCCTTTTGATTATCCATCTTGATTCATGCCAATTAGGGTTTTGTGATAGAGTTGTTCTTGGTTGTTTAAGCCAAGAATTCTAGGTTTTTTGTGTAGTTAAGTTGTTATGTTGCCTATTTCAATTGTTTCCCACTTGATCTTGTGTTGAGATTGTAAAAAAAAAAAAAAAGAAAGACTGTTCACATTACTGTAGCGAGGTTATTGTAGCGTCACTGTCCATCGAAATTCACTGTTCATTCGGTGAATTTTGCTCAATTTGTTTCAGTCTTGTGTTGTTGGAGTTGTGGGATATCTATTTTAGAAAAATAAAATAAAAAAAAAGATGAGAAAAGGTCATGCACTATAAAAGAGAAAGAAGGAAAGTGATGTGGCAAGGGTGAGAGAAGCTAAGGCACAAATTTTGATATAAAATCTGTGACAATTTGAGTGATCTAGCATTAGAAATAGTTTTGATCATCCCGAAAAAACTATTGGAAATCAAGATTCTTCACCAAGAGAACCACACATTAGGGAAGTCTTCTTGTGATCTTTGAATTCAACTTTTGCGTCATTCATTTTCTTGGAAACTCTTGAAAGCTAATCTGCCCTAACCAACTACTTTGTTAAATTCTTCTTGATTGCTTAATTTAGGTCTTTGTTAATTCCAATTGAGCAGGTTCTTTACAAAAGGTTGAGAAAGTGTGATCTTAAAGAGCGGTAAAAGGCTAAGGGTTGAGCTTAGTATCGGGTAAAAGCCAAAACTTGTGTGAAACATGAGTGTTAAGTGAAAACAGTCAGAAAGTGTATGGGATCAATTTTTTTCCTTATTTTCTTGTGCTTCTAACCATGTTTTTGCAAGTAAACTCATCATGTTTGACCATAGTGAGCAAAAGCTTGCTAGCGTAAAGTTTGCTATATAGGCTATGCCAGATGAGTACAGGCGTATGTATTCCCGCATTGATGACATTGACTGGTCTATGAAGAGACAGGCCAAGGTGTCATAAGCTGCTCATGAGGAAGACAAATATAATGGGTACAAGTCTAAGGAAGTTATTTCCCGTAGAGGAAGGAGGTTACAACAGCAAAATCGTGACAACAATTTGGGGAGCATCAAGATGTCCATTCCCCCCTTTCAAGGGCCCAAACAGCCCAAAGGCTTACTTGGAATGGGAAAAGGAAAGTTATCAAGTTTTCAAGGTCCACAATTACTTTGAGAAAAAGAATGTACAAATTCCAGCTATGGAGTCTGTGGAATATGCCAGCATTTTGTCGAACTAGCTAGTGAAGTCTCGAAGAAGATGTGGAGACGAACCAATTCACATTTGGCAGCCATGAAAATAGTCATGTGGAAGAGATTCATCCCAAGTCATTACTCCAGAGGATTACACTGAAGGCTTCAAACCTTGAAGCAAGGGACGTCAATTGTGGATGAGTACGCAAAGGAGTTAGAGACATTAATGATCCGTACTAATGTCCAAGAAGATGAGGAAGCTACCATGGCGAGGTTCACTGCGAGTCTTAATTCCGAGATTGCTGATACGTGGAACTAGACAATTATGTGGAGCTTCAAGATTTGATGGATAAAGCTAAAAAGGTTGAGCAGCAGCTTAAAGCAAAGAAGGGCCGAGGCTACTCAGGCACACCAAACTAGACCCAATGGAGTAACTCCCGCAAAAGGATACTTGAACAGAGTGTATAGAGGACGAGGGAACCATGGAGGAGGAATGAGACTCCATTCAACAATAAGGGCAAAATTGAAGGATCTTCTTCTAAAATACCAAGTAAGGGTAAGGATGAAGCACCACCACTGAGGCAGAGGGACATTAAGTGCTTCAAATGTCAAGGATACATGCATGTCTCATCACAATGTCTAAGCCAAATGAGTATGATCATCCTAAACAATGGAGATGTAAAAAATGAGCACTCAAATGATGATGAGATGCCACCGCTTGAGGGCCCGAGTAATGATGAAGTTGAGCAGATGCATGAGGTTGATCCACTTGACAAAGAAATGCTAGTGACTTGCAGATCACTTAGTATTCAGCTTAAAGAGGATATCGAGGAGATGCATTGGGAACACATTTTCCATACAAGATGTGTCATACGAAACAAGGTATGCAGTGTTATTGTGGATAGTGGTTGTTGTACTAATATTGCTAGTACTTTGTTTGTAGATAAATTACAATTGCCAACCTCGAAGCATCCAAAGCCATACTATTTGCAATGGATGATTGGTGTCGGTGAATTGAAGGTTAAGCAAGTTCTTATTCCATTTGCTATCAGAAAATACAAGGATGAAGTGTTGTGTGACATTAATCCCATGCATGCTTGCCACATTGTATTAGGACTTCCGTGGCAATTCAATAGGAGGGTGACATATGATGCCTACAAAAATGCTAATTCACTACTTTAGAAGAACAAGAATTTTCTCTTGTTACCTTTCTAAAGCATGTGCGGATCAATTGAGAATATCTCAAGAGGCAAAAGAAGAAAGAATATGTGAGAAGAAAGAAATAAGTGATGGAAAGGAGTTGAAAAGGGAAACATCTGTTGAGATAGGCAAGGAGAAAAGAAGAGTGAAAAGTAGCAAGAGTGTGTTACTTGTAAGGTGTAATCCACTTGTACAAGAGTATTCAAATTCAGAATTTTCCTTTACTAACACTCTTAACCATTCTTTGCCTAGTGTCTTTGTTCCTATTTTGCAAATTGGATCTCCAAGAGAAACGACCTTCATAGGGTATTATCCTAATTTTGGTTATAATGGATTGGTGATTATTAAGGGGATTGAAGGAATTGCTGAATGCCAACCAACTTATTTGGAGTGCAATGAGTTTTATTTTTACGCCAACTTTATTCCAAACTTATCATTTGAGTTGTTTAATTGGTGGCTTAGAGTGTTTTGTTCTGGTTACTTATGTGCTTTTCATTCTACTTTTGTGATACATTCTGGGTTACATTTGTTTTCTCATGGTTATATATTGCATTCTAATTTGCATAAACATAACTTTTCTTGTAGTCATGATATTAGTTTTCATGTGACGGTTCATCATAATATGCATGATTCTTCATGTTATAGTGTTAGTATTAGGGTTGAGGACCAAACATTATGCTTTGTGATTTTAAGTGTTTTAGTGAGCTTTAGTGTTTTTGATTTGGAGTCTTGCTTACGATTTGTTAAAGCAGGACCTAAGTTACCTCCTTTATCTATTATTTTAGGGAATTTGTTATTTCTACACATTAGTTTGTCCTAGATTAGCCCCTATATGCTATTATCTTTTCATGTGTTCAGAGATTATACTCATAGAATTGAATTTGTGTTCTTGATGCTTGATTTGATTTTGATATCTTTACTGCGTGTGATTGATTATTTGTTAGATAGTCATATAGGTCTTGAGACTACTCTTGAATCAATCTATGAGCTCAAATTGTGTGGTAATCATTATGGCCTAAGTCAAGCTTATAATGTTACTTATGATTGTTTTTATGTTGTAGGCAATTCGAGGACGAATCTTTGTGAGGAAGGAGAGAATGATAAGATTCCAAGGTGGCCTACACGAGTCAAGCAAGCTAAGCTTGGAAGGGAGTTTTACTTAGCAGGATACAAGTCCAAGAAAACCCTATTCTTAAATGGATTGAACTAGCAAAGTGTAAGAAGCTTTCCTAAGGGGATGCGCGAGGCTAAGATTGTGATTGGACTTGGAGCTCCAGTGAAGAAGTTGGGTTTAAAATTTGTTCTTTGGTTTTGGATCAAGACTAAATACAAAGAAGGCTACATTAAGATGGTCATGTATGCTTGGGTTGATAATAGAGGCAAGGGAAGTAAGCAAAATGTTCAAACCAAGCTGGGTGAAGGCGGATTAGTGCTTTTGGCCGTGCCACAACCTTGATTGTGGCCTCCATCAGAGAGTTGACAATGTGAGCCAAGCCTTCTGACAATGACCATGCCACGGCCTTCATCAGAAGCTTGGACAAAGGCAAGTTGGACATTCTGACCAAGGCCACGCCATGGCCTTCTCCAGAAATGGTAAAAGTGCTTTCTTTACTAGTTTTTGGCAAAATAATGAGTTTATCCCCAATTGCAGGGTAGTATCCGTCATAGGATATAGCTAGTATTTGTTACTTTTGGTAATTATCATTTGCAACCTTTTATAAGGTAATTTTTTGAACAAACAATGGATCATCTTGTCATCATTGAATTAATCAAACGTGAGTTTTTTTCTCTCAATTGAGAATACCTTCAGTTCTTTGATAAACAAGAACTGCTCTTGTTCTTGACTATCCACCTTGTTAAGATCAAGTCTTTTGCTTAGGTTTGTTCATCCAATTGGATTGTTTTTCATCTTATAGGATCGTCAACTAGGAATCTATTTCATAGATTGGGTAGGAGTCTAGGTTGCGTCTTAGAGGGAGAACGCTAACGATCTTGGTGATATTCCAAATGCCCAATTTAAGTTGTTCTTGGATTCTTTGGACACGTGACAAAGAGGTCAAGAAGGTGGGGTTGGTTTTAATGGGTTTTCAAGGAATCTTGGATATCTCATGACCGCGTCGCGCATCAATACACACTCGGTAGCGATCTAATCAATTGCTGCCATTTAGTTTGATCTAGCGAAAGCATTTTCTGGCACTCTTACTTCTGCCTTTGTTGGGATAGTCACTAAAAGTTTCTAGAAAACAATTTTCTATAATTTTTAGAAAAATTTTTCGGAACAAAATTTTCATAAAAACTTTGCTTGGGAAAAACAAATTTCATAAAACAATTTTGAAGAAAATTCTCTCTTGGTATAGCATAGCCACCCAAAATTTCAAGAAAATTTCATTTAAATCTTTTGAATCAAGTTTTCAAAATAAACTTCTCAAATTCAACAATCAAATCACACATATATATAATTGAATATTCATGACAACATAATAATGCACCTACAATCAAACCCATTACTCTGATACTACTATTAGGAAATCAATATGCCAATAACAAATTGACATAGCAAAATTTAAAATTGATTTCTAATTAGGATCTTTGATGCTATACAAAATAATAAGAATGCACCTTTTAGTGACATAATTAAACAATGAACCTCATCAAAGATACAGTGATATCAATCATAGCTGCATACGTGCCTGGCCTCTAAGGTATCCTCGTTAGGATTGATAAACACCATGTCAATATGCTAGGTCCACTTAATATGTTGCCAATACAAAGAAAATTAAACAAAGAAAAACTATTTTCTCTCTCCAAATCTTAAAAGAACGTTTTCTCATGTTGTATGTATTGTGTCAAGTCTTGGTATTTGGGACTTATTCACAAAGTAATAATTAAGACATCTCATCCAACAAGAATTTGGTAGTAGGATGTCTTATCAAATAAGATATTTAATAGTTTTAATTTCTTTCAAAATGAAATTCTTCCACTAGTATAATTCCTCTATTTGTCAATAAATCCTTAGAATTAATTATCTCCCAAATTAATCCCATAATTATCACATAATCATTTAAACCAATAATTAATTCTATTGTGTGACCTTTTAGGTTTCTAATAACTTGATTTTGGCCCTATGTGTAACCTAAGAGAGGGGTGAATTAGGTTGTCTATAAATTCTAACGGAGAAATCCCAAAATTCACCTAATTAAAAAAATTGCAATATAAAGTAAAACAAATATCACAAATTAACAATTTAAATGAACAATAATGTAAAAAGATAAAGGATAAGAGCACAACCAATTTATAGTGGCTCAGCACCAAACTCGGTACCTACGTCCATTCTCAAGTTCACCAACTTGGAGTGTCAATCCACTAGAGGCTTCTTCAACTTGGTGAAGCAAAACCAATTGTATAAAGGAAGGATCACTCCTTACACTAACCATCCTAGCTTTAGTTGAGCAAAGACACATTCTTTGCTCACACTAAGCCTTCACAAGTTTTGCCAAGAAGTTCTACAATTATCCAATCAACCCTTTCAAGGCTACAATTGAATTACTCTCACACCACAATTGAAAAGCACTCAATCCAACCTCTTACCTTACAAACTATTACAACCTCTTAAACACTTGCAATAAATGCAGGAAAAAATTTCTTTTTGTTTCTATATAAAATGATTTTTTTAGGAGTGAGAAAATGGGCTGAAAATCGTTCTAATGGTCAAATTGAAAAAACTGCCAAAACTAGCCGTTTCTCAGCAAATTTAAAGACTGTACGTCTGCCACCACCATCTGGTATCCATTCGGACATCCGCTTGGTGCATCTGAATGCTTGTCTAGTACCTCGTCCGCATGGTCTCTGGAATTTCTTGAAGTCTTGAATTTTCACTAGTCCAGGCGTCCGCACCCTCGTCTGATAGCATGTCCACATACCTTCTGAAAAGGAACTAGACGTTCGTATCACTTTCTGATGCGTCCGGTACTTTGTTCGCTTCAATTCTTCTTTGCCATTTGATGTACTATAGATTAGGTGTGGAAAATCAAAACAATATACACACAAAAGTCAAGTAATAAAACCTAATCTCCCAACTTTTGCCACATGTATACGGATTGTTGTAGTATAGGAAATAAGGGTCGAATCCCACAAAGAACCAACTAAGTAATTGACTAAGGGTCGAATCCCACAAAGAACCAACTAAGTAATTGAATAAGGGTCGAATCCCACAAAGAACCAACTAAGTGCAATTAGTAGAGTTTTATCACTTGCTTTATTATCCAAGTAACAATTAATTGAACAAATATGGATTGATTAGAATTTAACCAACAAAGAAGAACTTGTAGGAATGCAATAATTCTTGTATAGAAACAATTATGAAATGAGTTCTAGGGTAATGAATCCTGTAGTGATCAATATTAAGGTGTAGAGATTAATAACTTGCCAACATAAACTTGCCTTGTTTAGGAAAGCAATTCCATTTGTTTTAAAACTTATTTTCACAATGAATTGATTCAACTTACCTACTACCATGATAAAGTTGAAGTTGTATGCATGAATTGCTTCATTAAACCCTCTAAGCATAACACTATTTCCATGTGTTAGTACTTAAGCTAGTATTCATTTTCCATTGTTAAGAACAAACTTAATTGAATCTTTAACAACTAAGACGCTTTGCATGTGATGGCCTTTCATATACAAGGTTAAAACTTGAATAATGGAAGAAACAAAAAGCAAGAAATGGCAAGTTTAATCAACCACAAGTCTTAATATAAATTCATTAGTTTCATCAAAACCCTAGAAGTAGGAATTTGGGTCAACATAGTTGCTTCTAAATCAAAACATGTAAATTGAAGACAACTAGCCATAGCAATCAAGATAAATGAAAGATACAAAGTTAAAGAGAGCTTATTCAATTGAGGAATGGCTTCAAGAACTTGTATTACTTACACAAGAGTTCCTACAAAGGTGTTTTAACAAGAATTTCTCTCTAACTCACAATATCTCTATTATGGTTAAGAGAATTCTAGCAATTCTCTACAATTTCTCTAACTTAGCCTACTCTAAACTCTTTACAAATGACTTCTATTTATAGACAAGAATCCTACATGTCATTTTCCAACTTTCAACTACATTCAATGTATCGGAATGATGAAGATCTTTCTTGATGGTCTATCTTCGCATAAAAGTCTTTATTTGTGTTGCTAATGAAATCTACAACTTGCAAAACCTTGTCTCCAACTCAAAAGTCTGCAAAAATAGCTGGACGATAAAGCAAGTTGCAATAGCCGAAATCTGGAAGTCGGTGTCTATCCGCAGGACAGCTAACTTGTAAATCTGACTCACCGATCCTAGTCAGTTGGCCCCACTTGATGCTGAACTTCCTGGTCTGTTCTTCCACGTGTTTTAGACCTTGCCCATTCATTTCCATATATTTTTGCTAAATTTTACATTTTTTCCAAATTTTGCAAAATTGATTTTTTAATAATTCTCCAATTGTTCAATCCACTTAATCACTTTGATTTTGATCCTCTTTGACTTCCATTGGCCCAAATTGAGATTAAGTATGGTGAATCTGCAAAGGTACATAAAAATTGTGCATTAAGTAGTTGAAAATGACAAATTAGCATCGAAACCCTAATTTTGGAAAAAACCCTAATTTGCAAAAACAAGTCATTTGAAACCAAAATTATTATAATCCTATTAAAAATACACCCAAAATACATAATAGCATATATAATAATATTGGCAAATTTTTCACTTATAACCATTTTCAATTCTACTGCAAATATAACTTGATAAAGCATTAGTATATATCATCATTAGTCTGTTAATTGTCAAAGCAAAGATGATTTGAGACCAAAAGGTCTTCACTTGGCAATAAATATAGATTACAATTAATTCGCTTTAATACAAAACCAACTGTCTATATCTCATATTCGGTAGTATTATATTGTTGTTAAGAATGACGTATAGATGAAGGCAGGTGAAATTTTTGTTGTAAGAGTTATAATTGATCCTAGGAACTCTACTTTGAATGTTACATGAGAGAATTTTGAATATCATATACGCATGTAATGGCTTGCCTTTGTCTTATTATTGGTGCTTAGTGTTTTACCAATCTTTTCCTACTCACATGATGTGGATATTATTTCTTTACTAGGCTGCTGCAGTTGTTAGTTTGGTAACACAATCATTGTTTATTTCCCAATTTTTTGGCTTCCAATGATACAATGTGAATTAGTAGCCTTTGATTAGTTGAAGCATCATTGCATCCTTGTTAGTTAGCATATGACATTTTTTCCATTGCTTACCAATTGCTTATTGCTCTCATGCTAGTTAGCACATGACGTTTTCTTCTATTACTTATCAATTGCTTATTGCTCTTGTAATTAAGACCATTGCAATTTTTCATTTATGAATGAATAAAACTTTCATTTTAAATGCATACAATTGTCCTTAACATCACGAAAAGACTACTCTATTAACCCTTCCTAATTCTCTTAAATGCAAAGGTGCATGACAAGATATAAATTATAATGATGAAGAGAGAATTGGTTGAATTTTGTTATGATGATTAATGTATTTCTCAAATTTTAGTTGAATAAAGCAGCACGGTTAACTATTTTACTTAACTCGTATGATTGTTTTCTTAAATGTACAGAATAAAATGAAAACAAGAGAGCTTAATCACTTTTCCAATTTACTCTTTATTCTCTTTGTTTTCCACCTTTGTTTTATAAAGGTTTAGGCAGAGATGAGTTTTCATAGCATGACTCCCTTGTTCTAGAATTTCAATAGGTTCTTGATGGTTTTGTATATTTCTTTTCTTATCATTCATGGCGCTATTAGTTGCTGTTACAACATTGGTTGGACATCCTAAAGAACAATGAACATCTTTCTCTAAGAAAATAATTCTATTTTTCCATCTGTTTTGATATGGTTCGCGTCATGGCATGCTTGATTTAAAGAAAAAGATGAAAAGAATTCTCTGTTTACCGTGGCATTGTTTTGTTTCTTGAATAAATTTGATCACACATTCAGTTACTTATGCTCCAACTTCCATTCATGTAGTGTGGACTAAGTAGAATGTAATCAAGCACATGAACTAAGTAAAATATAATCAATTTAACCTTCCTAAAACTGAAAAAAAAAACGGTTCAAAAGTTGGGCCCAAGTCGCACCTTATGCGGCCAGCCTCTACTAGTCTAACTATATAATAAAAAGATAGATGGGTTACTATAGCTATCTCAATGACTGACACGTGGATATGCTTGTGGACTAGAATACAAAATGTTTACCGAAGGCTTCTAACTAGAATACAAAACAAATGAGTCCCCCTCTTCACTTTCAGATTTGATTATTTCCTCTTCCAAACCCAAATAACGTCACCGTATCCTCGCTTTTCCACCACATCACCATCACACCACCGCATTACCCCAAGATATCGTAGTACCACCAAAACCCCCACCTCTTTGTTCAATTTGATTTTTATTGTTGATCCTTTAACTAGCCTTCAACCCTTTGATCAAACAAACTTTTTTGAGATAGGGATAAGCATCAGGAGGGTTGGTGGAGTTGGGAGTCAGTAGATAACAACCCAACTAGAATAGTTAGTATATAATTTTACAAAGAATAAACTTTTCGATAATCAGGTTGGAGTTAAAAATTAAGAGTGATAAGTATCTTTTGAGATGTGAATGCTATCCTTTGTAACAAAAACTTCTCATAAATTTCTTTCTTGAATCCTTTTCTTTCTAAAGTAGTTTCTATTTCTCAATCTACTAATAAGTAATTATTTTGTTTTCTTTACAGGATGAAATATGGAAAATATACGAACAATCCTCTGCGCACTATTACAATCCTTTGCCCCCTTTTGAACTTGAAATACAACTCTTTTATTAAAAATAAAAAGAATAAAATGAAAAACATTGCATTGGTTTCATGAGGTAACTTTTCTATTCTCAATTTCACCCGGCTATTATTTGTTGTTAGATGGCCTTTGGACTCTTTGATTTGTATACTGCATGGAGAAGAGAAGAGGGAAAAGTTCACTACTTAAATTTAATACATATAAATATGATGGAAATGGACTCCGCAGTTAATATATCTACTCGGATATATTGTTGTTTACTATTTTTTTCCCCTTTCTTTTTGTTGATGTTTTCCAAGTAATTCTTCAAGATTAAAAGGATAAATTATTTTGAACATCCTTAAACATTTGCACAAGGTTTTAGATAGTTCTCAACCTTTGAAAAAGTGTGAGTAAATCCTCTAATATTGTTAGAATGCAAATTTTGGTTCTTTGAAGTTCCATTATAACCCTCTTTTATTGTTTCTATAGTCCCCCAAGCAAAACAATATTTTAAAGTTGAGAAAACATAGTCATAAAAAAATTCATGCGCTACTTATAGATTGTTTTTGAGATAATTGAGGTAAAACCAACACTGTGTGGACATTTCTTTGTTGCAAAGATTTAGAATTGAAACTAATATACCAACTACATTTCTAGCATTCTTTAGTTACATTTTCAAAATAATTTTTTAGTTTCTAGTTATATGAATTATGCAATGTTTTTACACATATATTTTGGCTATGATTCATATTTCATATGTTTTATGTGATATCTTTATTATTTGTAGGAATGTAAAGAACTTAAAGAACTTTGTATTGAGCAAAGGATTAGCTCGTGTCAATGATAAGCCATGGCTTGTGGGGGGTGACTTTAATGTTATTGCTTCTATTAATGAATATATTGGTTCGTCCATGCAAGATATGGGGGCAATGTCTGATTTTACTAATACTATTTCCGAATGTGGCCTTATTGAATTACCTTTTTCTGGGAGTTTATTCACATGGACAAGCGTAAGAGCTGGTGCACGTCTATGGAAGAGGTTGGACTAGAATTTTAGTCAGACCAAGAAGTGGAAGAATTGTATCCAAACTCAGGTGATACAACATCTGGGTAGAGTTACTTCGAATCATTCTCCATTATTACTAAAGTTACAGTCACAATGATGGCATAGCTCCTAGGCCACTTAAATTCCAGAAGATGTGGGTATCACATCCTACCTTTCATCAAGTTATCAAGGAAAACTGGTAGTTTACCTGTCAATGGTTATGGAATGTATGCAGTTTGCCTACAAACTCAAAAGATTAAAGGCCTGCCTGAAGCTCTGGAATAAAATGACAATTTGGTAGATATTTTTCAAGCAGTCAGACAACTAAGAAGAAATTATACAGCAAAGGGAGGAGATATATGAGGAAGTCACGCACAGAGGAAGCTAGAATCGAATCTTCATCAGGCTCAGGCTCAATTGCTAGTTAAACTTGAAAAGGAAGAGGAAGTATTGGCAAGCAAAAGGCAAGGATAAAGTGGTTAAAAGAAGGGGATGGCAACACAAAATTTTTTCAAGCATCGATGCAGGAGAAGAGAAGTAGATTGTCAAGAATTAAAAATTCAGATGGGCAATGGATTGGAAATGAAGATCAGATAGGTGTTGAGGCTGAATTATACTTTTAAAAAACTGTTTTCTACAGAGGAGATTATTGGGGCTGAGGAATTGGTGCAAGTAATTCTGCAACAAATATTAGTGCAACAAAACTTGGATTTGATGAGAGAGGTATATTTGGAAAATCTAAAAACAATGGTTTTTTCATGGATAGAGGTAGTGCACCTGGTCCGGATGGATTTTTTGGGGCTTTCTTTACTCATGCTTGGGATATTATTGCTGATGATTTGCTTCAAGCAGTAAGAGAATTTATGGTAGGAGAACCTATCCCTAAAGCTATATCCAGTTCCCTTATAATCTTGATCCCAAAAAAGCAGAACCCTACTACATTTGTAGACTTCCGACCTATTAGCTTGTGCAGTTTTACAAATAAACTTTTTACAAAGATTTTGACATGTAGGATAAGTGATATTTTGCATTCTCTTATTTCACCTGAGCAATCTACTTTTGTGAAAGGAAGAGAAGTTTCTGAGAATGTGATGCTTGCACAAGAGATGATTGCTTCCCTTGATAAAAGGGTTAGAGGGCATAATTGCTTGTTTAAACTGGATATGATAAAGGCATTTGACAGATTCTCCTAGAGTTTTTTGTAGTTAGTGTTGAGAAAATTTGGCTTTGAAGAAAGGTTTGTCTCAATCATCCTGGGTAATCTTTCTCAGAGCTGGTTTTCAATTTTGATTAATGGCAAATCTAAAGGCTTTTTCCAGCCTTCTAGAGGAATAAAGCAGGGGGATCCAATGTCAGCAATACTTTTTATATTGGTAGCTGAAGTGTTAAGTAGAGGTTTGAAGAATTGTGCAGAGATGTGTACTATTACTCCATTTGCTTTGCAAAGGAGCTACCTAGTGGTCACGCACTTGTCTTTTGCTGATGATATAATGGTGTTCTTGAGAGGTAATAAGAGGTCAGTGATGGGTACTAATGGAGTTTCTAGAGAAGTAATCAGAGAGGTTTTGGTAAAAAAATTAACAAAAATAAGAGTTTTTTCATTGCTTCAAAAAGATGTGGGAGAGGCTAGAAGAGTATGATTGCATGACTTACAGGGATGCACCATGGCTCTTTTCCGTTTATATATTTAGGATGCAATTGATTTCAGGGTAGGAAGAAAGCTGTTTATTTTCAGCATGTGATTGATAAATTTGTTGCAAAAATTACAGGTTGGAAAAAAAAGATTCTCTCTCAAGGTGGAAGGCTGATCCTTATCAAACATGTTTTTGGCATCAATCCCAATTCATGTTTTGGTGGTTACTGGAGCCATCGAGCAGAAGTTTCCAGCAACTTAATGCCATAATGGCAAATTTCTTTTGGGGAGAAGTTGACGATGAAGGCCAAGAGGCATTGGTGCAAATGGAAGGCTCTATGCTACCCAACCATTGAAGGTGGTCTTGGCTTGAGAACATTAGAAGATATGGTCACAACTTTCAGCTGCAAATGGTGCTGGAATTTGCAAAATTCAAAGACTTTATGGGCGACTTTTATGAATGCAAAGTATGGAACCTTTGGAGTGTAGCAATCCAAGACTTCATGGACACATATGTGGAAGTGCATTAAAGAGATTCAGCAATTGGTGCAGTAGTACACTTGCCAAATAGATCATGAAGAATAGAGTGTTTGGAGCTTAACCTCAACGGGTAAGTTCTCTATTTTTTCAGCATGGGAGGTGATTAGAGAAAAACATGCTATCTTGGGATCTATGCGACTTATTTGGGATAAGAGGTTACCATGTAAGATCTCTATCTTCATGTGGAAATTGCTCAATGACTTTCTTCCCTTTCCTAATGTTCTTATGAGACTTCACCTCCATCTCCCTTCCAAATGCTATTTTTGTGACAATGTGGAGACATTAGATCATGTGTTTGTTGAGTGTGATTATGCTAGGTCCTTATGGAATTTTTTCTCATCGTTTTTTGACATGAGATTTCAAGCTTCCTTGAGTGGAGTAAGACAAATGTTACAAACTTGGTGGTATAAGGCCTCTTTCAATTCTGCGAGAGGCCAATTATTAATTGTCTTTCCATCTTTGGTTTGTTGGGAGATATGGAAAGCTAGGAGCTTGGCATATCATGAAGGCAAAATAGTGCATCCTTACCGTGTTCGTGCTAAAATCCAGCAGCTTGTGCTACAATTAACGCAAGCTTGGCCATTGCAGCAATGTTCTATGAATGATGCAAGGTTGGTTCACATGGGGCTTGTAGCAAAGTTAAACCATAGGCGTCACAAGGTACCTGTGTTAGTTCAATGGAAACCTCCTAAGCCTAGATTTGTGAAGCTCAATGTGGATGGCTCTTCCCTTGGAAATCCAGGTCACTCTGGTGGAGGTGGAGTTATTCGAACATAATGGGGTAGTTTAGTATCTGGCTTTTCTATTTATTTTGGAGAAAAAACAAACATGGAAGTAGAATGCCTAGCATTGCTGGAGGGTATCAATTTGTGTGTTACAAAGGGCTTTCAAAATGTAGAAGTGGAATTGGATTCCATGGTTTTGATTCGTATGGTGATGGATGAAGTGGATGTCCCTTGGAAGATAAGATCATCTGTGAAGAGAATTGGAGAGATTGTGTCAGTTTCATTGCCTTTCTTTTCTTTTTCGCATGTCTATGTGAGGGGAATGCTGTGGCAAACACTTTGGCAACATTAGCTAGTCAAGCTAAGCATAGTTACTGGTTTTCCTCTTGTAGCTTTCCAAAGCACATTTTAGGTTTTTCTCTGTTAGATAGCAAACAAGTTCCTTATATTAGACTCATGTAAAGGAGCAGTACTCCTCTTTTCATCATTTTCAATTTTATTGAGGTCAAGCCTGGCCCCTCTCAACAATTGTAATAAATGTTTTTCTCAACATAATAAAAATTAGGGGCTAGCATCCCTCCTCCATGTACGGAGTTTGCCAAAAAAAAAAAAAGAAGTATTGGGCAAATTTTTTTTTGATACATCACAAGACTCATCTACCAGAAGAGCAAAAAATTCATCCCCAAGATTAGCAATAATAGCACTTGTAGTTTTACTTGCTAAAGCATGTGTAATATCTTTTTGTACATAAGGAGATGTAAGTTTAAGATTTTTTGGAGCCTTTTCCAAAACAACTTTCTTTATGTCCTCATTGTGATCAGCATGAAAATGTAATAACTCAAGAAAATTGCCTTGATTATTCAAACTCTCGGATTCATCATGCGCACGAAAAGCTAGCCCTTGTTGCAATAGCAATTTAGCACAATCAATAGAAGCTTGTAGATGAGTCCGATACTCTAACCGAACTTGTTCAATGTGTTTAAAAAAAGCAACTTCAACATGTTGATTTTGATTCATCAAACTTTCACATTTTTGCCGAGCTAGATTATGAGCACTATTTACACCGCCAACATGAATTCAAAACCTTTCTTTCTTTTGCCAATTTGAAAAGCCTTCAACAACAAAGCTATCACCACTTGCTTGCTCTCCTATTTGTAGTCTAAATAAGTAGCAGTATAAGCAAAAAGTAACGTCTTTTATAATACTATACTTTAACTGATAAGTAATAATTTTACTTATATTATTATATATCTTATTAAATATTTGAGATGATAGTTTAATAGAATTATAATATTTTTGTTTGCAAATGATGTTAGTGTATGCCCTAAAACCAAGATGGTTTAAAGGTGTTTTTGTTTTACACTTATTTATGTTATATTTATCCATGTGGTATTTTTCTTTATCATCTATACTTGTATTTCCATGTTACTTGTTTGATTGATAAAGTCCTTAGAATATTGACTGTGTATTAGAGATTGTAAGGGTTACAATTATGAGACTACTAATACATAAAGTCATATTCTTAAATATCCCTAGTCATAGTATTAATGAGATTGGACATCATTAATACGGATAGACTAGCACATACTTTGCCTCTACTTATGGTAAGTAGTAGTTGATCTCATTGACTATGGTGTGCGTGACACTTAAGCTAGTATGTGGATGCTTGTTTGAGAACAAGTTCATTGGATTGATCCGCCAAGAGTTTCAACTATAGTGCCAATAGTTGAACTCTTAATGGCAATGGTGTAAGTGATCCTTTGACTTGAGATTACCACTAGTATCTTGAGTGTGGATTGCTATACTTTGACTCTATTCCTCGGTGCCCGTAAAAGGGTAGCTCATAGGTTAGAGATTGGGTATAGTTTGAAGCATGGAAAGATAGTGAGTAATCAATATAGGATTCACCACTCCTTAATAGGAGAGTATATCCCTTAATGGCCACTTGTTGGAAATATTAACTCATAAATCTTCTGCAGAAGTGATAGTATAACTTGGAAGTAGTTTCAAGGTTATACATCATGGAGAGTTATATTTCTGTAACAAGAAAATATAAATTAGTCATTTAATAGTATGCACTATACTTTTAGACTAATTGGGATATAGTGTGGTGAAAGGATATTAATTACACGGTAACATTGTCATTGAAGGGTATGGTCTACCATATGACTTTCCTATTCACTTGGGTGGTCATGATGCATTGCTAGACGCCACTCATGATCTATAAGTATGAATTGATTAATTAGTGAATTAATGATAAATTAAAAGTGTTTAATTTATCTAGCTCAATTAATGAGTTATAATTTATACTTATTGCCAACGTGAATGGAACCTAATGGGTCACACACATAAAGAACAAAATCTTTGGGTTAAAATGTAATTAAGATAAGTATGAGATACTTATGGGGTTAATTTATGAGATAAATTAACTTAAAGGACTTATTTATAAATATTCTAAGTCTTGCAGGAAATTAGTTTCCTAAAAGAAATAAAATAACTAATTGGTTTCCTTATGGAATAGATTTCCTAAAGGAGAAGGATTAGCTTAAAGTAAGTTGCCTAAACCTACTTGGTTTCTAATTAGTTTTATTTCCTAAAAGACTAGAATACTTCTTCTATAAATAGGTTCATGCTTTGACTCTTGAATTATTGTTGCTACACAAAAAGAAAACTAGTGAGAGAAAATAGAAGAAAGAAAAGGCACGCCTCTCTCTCTCTCTCTAGGCGTCTCTCTCTCTCTCTCCTAAGGGTTAGGTTTTTCTTCTTCTTGTGTTCTTAATAATTCAAGGGAGCTAGCACTCAAAAGTCAAAGCAAGCAAGCCTACAAGGTTCCCAAAGAAGTTGTTCGTGTGGATATCGTTAGAGGCTCTACGCTTGGAGGGCTTTTCGTGGTAGATCTAACATCTTCTTCGAAGGATCTTTGCCTAGAAGCATAGAAATCTTCTGTGCTTAAGGTAATCTTCATGCAAACCCCCTTGTTAATCATATAGATATGTCAAAGAGATCCATGGTTAAGGTAATAAATTTTTATTTTTCCGCTGCGTTACCTATGCTATTACCTAACAAATGACTCATTTTCCAACAAGTCATAAGAATTAGGATTTTTATCGAAATTAGGGTTTTTGGGGCAAAATTTTGATTTGAGCAAATTAATGCACAACTCCTGTGTATAATTGTAGGTTCATCATACTAAAACTTATTTTGGATCAATTGGAGTTAAGGAAGAACAAAGTCAATGGTGATTCAAAGAGTCAATGATGAGAGATCCACGGAAGTGATGGTCCAAAACTCTTGAAACCAAGGACGCAACCCAATCTTCTTGAACCCTTCCTAACTCGCTGAAGACCCCAAGAACAACTTGGATTGTTTTGCTTCAAATTCAACAAGATTTTTTGAACTCCCCCCTTCAGAGAAACGACCCTAGACCCCTAACCAACAATGTGGAATAGACACCTAGTCGACAATCTCTTTGGACAGATTCAAACCCTCAAGAAGAACCCTAGGCGGAATCTTGAATACTCAACAAGAATTGTCAAGAATGCAAGAGTAGTTCTTTCACCCAAGAACAAAGGGAAACTCAATAATGCTCACATGCATAATTGAAGAGAGAAACAATATTATTCTGTAATTTTTTAACGTGTTGAATAGGGTTCACAAGTGAGCCTTATATAAGGCATACGGCTAAGTCATAAAAATAGAGAAACTAAGCTAACACTAGTTGTACCATAACACAAGCTAACAACTAAAGGTACAACTTAATTAATTAATCAGCTTAAAAACAAATAACTTAGGCCATAAAATAACAAACTAAAGCCCACAAACTAGCCGTGTATAATCCTTCATACAGGGTTCAAGTTCTTGGGCCTCAATCTTGTTCAACTCAAGTCCAAAACATGCAAACAGCCTTGTAGGTTCTTGTTTCATCCAAGTAGCTTCATCCTCATGTAATTCCATGATCAAACCTTGCAAAGCTTGCTTCAACCTTTTAGCTCTCAACCTCGTCATTGGACCTCCCATGTCTTGGAATGGGCTCTTTGCAGCAACACTATGATCACGGACTCCCTTGAACTTGAACACGAGCATTGATGTCTTCATCATTCCCTCCTTCCTCGAGAAGATTCGCCCTCGAATCCCCTACATCATACAAAGAAAGATCAGCCACATTAAAGGTTGCACTAACATTACCATACTCACTTGGCAAATCTATCTTGTAAGCATTGTTCCCAATTCGTTCAAGGACTTGAAAGGGACCATCTCCTCTTGGACTCAGTTTGGACTTGCGTTGTTGAGGGAAACGTTCCTTCCTTAAGTGCACCCAAACCCAATCTCCAGGCTTCAAAGTGAACTTGTACTTTTCCACGGTTTGCTTGCTTTGCAAATTGCTTCATACTTCTTCTCTATGTTAGCCCGAACCTTTGCATGCAAATCTTTCACAAAGTCAGCCTTCCTCTTGCCATTCATGTCAACGTGTTCACTAGAAGGCAAAGACAAAATATCCAAAGGTGTTAGTGGATTGAAACCATAAACAATTTCAAATGGAGAATAAGAAGTAGAGGAATGGATAGTGCGATTATAAGCAAACTCTATGTGTGGCAAACACTTCTCCCAATTTTTGAGATTATGTTGGATGATTGCTCGTAGCAATGTAGTGAGTGTACGGTTGACTACTTCAGTTTGTCCATCCGTTTGAGAGTGAGCAACAGTAGAAAACAGCAACTTTGTCCCTAACTTACTCCAAAGAGTACGCCAAAAGTGACTTAGGAACTTGACATCACGATCACTCACAATTGTCCTTGGTAAACCATGCAAACGAACAACCTCTTTGAAAAACAAATCTGCAATATGAGTTGCATCGTTAGTTTTAACACAAGCAATAAAGTATGCCATTTTACTAAAACGATCAACTACAACAAAAATACTATCTTTGCCACTTTGAGAACGTGGAAGACCTAGCACAAAGTCCATAGAAATGTCAGTCCACGGAACGTTAGGAATAGGCAATGGACTATAAAACCCATGAGGCATCACCTTGGATTTAGCTTTCCTACAGGTTATACACTTAGCACAGAAAGCTTGCACATCACGTCTCATATGAGGCCAATAAAAGTGTTCTTGCAAAATGTCTAAAGTCTTAACAACACCAAAATGCCCATAAGACCCCCTCCATGAGCTTCACTAATCAGCACATCACAGCACGGAACAGAAGGGAATACACAACCTATCCTTCCTAAACAAATAACCCTCATGCAAATAAAACTCTCCATGTACACGCCCCAAATGTGGAGATTGATTCATGCAAATATGCCAAATATCACCAAAGTCACGATCCCCCACATAAGCATGCTTCAAGTACTCAAAACCAAGTAATTTAGTATGCAAAGAAGTAAGAAGAGTGTACCTACGAGATAGTGCATCAGCCACAACATTCTCCTTACCTTGCTTATACTTAATCACATATGGAAAGGTTTCAATGAACTCGAGCCACTTAGCATGTCTCTTGTTCAACTTACCTTGAGACTTGAGAAATTTCAAACTTTCATGGTCAGAATGTATGATGAACTCTTTTGGCCACAAATAATGTTGTCAAGTTTGAAGAGTTCGAACCAAAGCATAAAGTTCTTTATCATATGTAGGATAACTCAAACTCGCCCCTTGAAGCTTCTCACTAAAGTAGGCAATGGGCTTAGAATCTTGCATCAAGACAGCCCCTATACCAATTCCACTAGCATCACATTCAATTTCAAAAACCTTAGTCAAAGTTAGGCAAACTAAGCAAAGGAGCATTGGTGAGTTTATCCTTTAACAATCTAAAAGCATCTTCATGTATTTTCTCCCATTTAAAAATTACATTCTTTTTAACAAGTTCATTCAAAGGTGCAGCAATTGAAGAAAAATCACGCACAAACCTTCTATAAAAACTTGCTAAACTCATGAAAAGATCTTACCTCATTGGCATTAGTAGGGGTCGGCCACTCCCTAATTGCCTTTACCTTGGTTTCATCTACACTTATTCCATTAGAGCTTACAACAAAACCAAGAAATATAACAGAATCCATGCAAAAAGAACACTTTTTCAGATTAGCAAACAATTGATGTTCTTTAAAGTATCTCAAAAACAGCACGCAAGTGTTCAACATGTTCTTGCAAGGACTTACTATACACAAGAATATCATCAAAGTAAACTACTACAAATTTCCCAATTAAATGACGGAAAACATGATTCATCAACCTCATAAAAGTACTAGGAGCATTAGTCAAACTCAAAAGGCATAACTAACCACTCATAAAGACCAAATTTAGTTTTGAAAGCAGTTTTCCATTCATCACCCTCTTTCATTCGAATTTGATAGTAGCCACTTTTTAAGTCAATTTTTGAAAATAATTGTGAACCATACAATTCATCCAACATATCATCTAACCTAGGTATAGGATGACGATACTTTACCGTGATTTTATTAATGGCTCGACAATCTACGCACATCCTCCAAGAACCATCCTTTTTCGGTACAAGAATCACAGGCACAGAACATGGACTAAGGCTCTCACGCACAAAGCCCTTCTCCAATAAATCATCTACTTGCCTTTGAATCTCCTTTGTTTCCTCAGGGTTAGCTCTATAAGCCGGACGGTTTGGAATGCTTGCTCCAGGCATGAAATCTATTTGATGTTCTATCCCTCTCAAAGGTGGTAATCCACTTGGACATTTCAGGGAATAAGTCTTGATATGCCTGCAACAAAGAAACAACAACACTAGGAAGAGAAGGGTCAAGCTCATTAGTAGAAAAGTAAACATCTTTATACATAATGAACAAGAAGTTGTTGCCTTGCCAACAATGCATTCTTGATCTCACTATTTTCCAGCATAGGCATTCACTTTTCTCCCCTCATCTCTCTCAGCTTCCCCTCTTTTCCCTTTCCCTTTCTTTTTCTCCCCACTAGACCTGATTGCTTTCATGATGCACAATCTGTCTAGGCGACTCCAATAAAGACCCCTCGGCCTTGGCTCCTTTGGACTCATCACGAGCCTTACATTCCTTTGTAATTTCGTGCTTGATCAGCATAGGCCTTCCATAGGTGTCAATGGTCTCAATATGAACTCCTTTTCTTCCAAACTAGGCGATAAGTATTTTTATGACCATCATAAATCACACGTCTATCAAACTGCCATGGATGACCTAACAAAATATGACATGCATGCATAGGAATAACATCACATAATACCTCATCCACATATCCCTCAATGGCAAAGGATACTAGCACTTGCTTGGTTACCTTCACATCCCAAAAATCTGTCAACCATTGCAAGAAATATGGCTTTGGATGGCGAAATTGTAGGGCAACTTCAATTTCTCTATAAACAAGGTACTAGCTACATTAGTGCAACTACCAGAATCAACAATAACACTATATACCTTGCCATGAACCAAGCATCTTGAGTGGAATGTATATTCCCTATGCATCTCCTCTTTCTCCTCCTTTGGTTGGATGCTCAATAATCTTCTAGTCACTAACACTTCCCCACTAGATGGAATGGCATCCTCAGGTCCCCCTTCAACAAAATCATCATCACTAGGACCTTCGAGTGGAGGCATTTCATTATCACTTGAATGCTCACTCTCCACGTCTCCATTATCAAGGATGATCATGTTTCTTCTAGTTGAACATTGAGATGAGATATGCCCATAATCTTGACACTTAAAGCATTTAACATCTCTTTGTCTCATAGGAGTTTCAATCTTACCCTTACTTGGTGGCTTAGATGAAGAATTCTCACCCCTTGGCTTATTGCTCATGAAACTCGACTCACCCTTCTTCCAAGTCTCCTTGGGCTTTTGTGGCATTTGATCAAACTTTCTATCTCGAGAGTCCCTCCATGTGCCACGACCTTGAGCCCCTCCAAACCCTCAGTTCCTCTTGCTTTTGAGTTGGCGCTCCACCTTTTGTGCCTTTTCTACTAAATCTTGAAGCTCCACATAATGTTGTAATTCTACAATATCTGCAATTTTGGAGTTCAAACCAGCTATAAATCAGGCAATGGTGGCCTCTTCATCCTCTTGGATGTCAGCACGAATCAAGAGCGCCTCCAACTCCTTGTAGTATTCATCAACTGTGGAAGAACCTTGCTTCAAAGTTTGTAGCCTCCTATGCAAATCCTGTGAATAGTGACTTGGAATAAATCTTTTCCTCATAATCACCTTCATGGCAGCCCAAGTGCGAATTGGTTCATTCCCACATCTCTTACGAGACTTTCATAAGTTGATCCCACCAAATGCTAGCATACTCCACAAACTCAACTGTAGCAAGTTGAACTTTCTTTTCCTCAGAATAATTGTGAACATCAAACACTGTGCTCAACCTTTCGTTCCCACTCCAAGTATGCCTCTGGATCATTCATCCCCTTGAATGGTGGAATTTTCATCTTTATGCTCCCCAAATTGCTATCACGTTGTTGAGGAACCCTCCTCCCTCGACGGGACACTACTTCCTCAGAATCATAGCCATCATCAAAATCATCACCTCGAGCATTCTGAGCCACATGTGATTTTCCTTGACTAGCCGAGTCAATGTCCTCCAACTTGGTGAACACACGCCTAAATTCATCTTGCATGGCACGCATGTTAAACTCTAAAGCACTGAGTCTTTGCTCACTTTGTTCACCCATAATAGAAACATATCAAAATAAAAGTAAGAAAAACCTGCACAAAAATGTTAGTAGCACAAGAAAAATCAAGAAAGATATCCTCACTCACTCC
Source organism: Mitragyna speciosa (assembly GCA_024721245.1). Taxonomy (NCBI): domain Eukaryota; kingdom Viridiplantae; phylum Streptophyta; class Magnoliopsida; order Gentianales; family Rubiaceae; genus Mitragyna; species Mitragyna speciosa. The sequence continues at coordinate 21,151,584 of CM045566.1, read as the reverse complement.
CTTTCGTGATTCACTCTTCACTCGTGTATCACACCAATGAAACTTGGCTTTTACCCGATGATGAGCTCACACCTTAGCCTCTTACCACTCCTTGAGCGTACCTTGTATGCCCTTGAATAAGAACCTGCTCAATTGATCCTTGTACAAAACTCCAAGTCAAGTATTCAAGATGAGTAGTAATGAAAATGGAAGCTTAGAGTAGGGTTTAAACCAATAGAATTCAAGAAATCAAGACTCAAGAATTTCAGATTTAAGAAAGCACGTTTGACACCCCTAGTGTGTGGTTTTCTTGATGAAAATCTTGATTTTCAAATGTCCCTTGATAGTTTAATGTACTTATGCAAAAACAGAAAATATGAGTTTTCCTAGTTGTATTAGGATTTGGTGAGAAACCCTAATCCAAATGATTCAAGAATCTTGCCAAATTGAAGTATGAACACTTGAAAACAATTAAGGCAACTAAAAACAATCAAGAAGTTACCAAAAATTGAAGCAAACCAAAGCTGAAACTGCCAAGAGAGCCGTTGGTAAGAAATGCACATGCACTAGTTGCCAAAATTGGCTTCTAGCCGTTGGAGATCTTTTCCAGCAAGGATTTGGTGACTTTCCTCCCTTTATTAAAGCTAAGATCAGCCCCTTAACTTCCTAATTTGGTCACTTTTAAAGAGGAAAATCGTGTACCAACCAAACTAAACACAAACAGAAAAGTTCCAGCAACTATGCAACACAAAAATCAAAAACAGTAACCCTAGGAGAAACCCTAGAACCCAATAGCCAAAATTCTTCAAGAAGTCCTTCAAGAAGCTCAAGAACTGAATCAAGAACTTCAATGATTTTGTGTTTAAGACTTCAAGAAACAATAACATCAAGCTGGACAGTTCAAGTTTTTCCCAAACAGTCTCAAAAATCGCACAAGGCAACCCCAGATTTTCAAGGAAGTAAATTCCAGCACACAGATAGTTCAAGAACTGAAGTTTTGACCAAGAACGTGTTCAAGAACTCAATAAGAACGACTCAAGAACTTCAAGAAACAACAAGGTACTTCAAAATTAAGTGCACACAATCTGGAATTTTTTCAAGAATTCAAAACAGTTCCACAAATCGCACAAACAGCCCCCAAAACTTCAAGATGGTTGCACAAACGAGTTGGAAAGTTCAAGAAGCTAATTAGGTATGTACCAAATCCAATTTGGACGTGGAACAAACACCCACAATGTAATAAAAACTTCAAGAAACTTTCTGGAATTAAATTTCGTGCTTGGCTTTTCACATGCACACCTCTTTCTTTCTTTTCTTGTATTGCACGGCTTTTCTTTGTGCAAGACTTTTTGACGTGGTGTAGATTAGGTGTAACAATTATAAACAAAGCATACAAATCAAGTAATAAAAACCTAATCTTCCAACTTATTCCGCAAGTGCACGGGTCGGTTGTAGTATTTGGAGTATTAGGTGTCGAATCCCACGAGGAATCAAATACTGTGCAACTACTAAAGCTTTTTCACCAACTTATATTATCTAAACACAAATGAAATTGAGTGAGATAGGTGGTCCCTTCAATAGAGTAGACTTATGATTGAGAACTTTTGTAGAATTCAAGCAAGAAGCCTAGAACATAGAATTCCACTATAAACCAATCATGAATGACTTACTAAGTGTTGTATTGCATTTGTTTAGAATCCAATTCCATATGTGTCATAACTAGATCTCTCTATGAAATAACAAGATTCCAACTATTCTCATGATGAAATCTTATGAAAGTATGAATTGTAGTGATTCACCTAAGCATCCATTATTCTCATATGAATTACTTAAGCATTACTTGTTCATTTTCCATTGTTACATGCATTTCTCAATGTCAAGTAGCAACTAGACTGACTTGTTTAAGTTGGCCATGCAAAAACAAGTGTTAATACTTGAACAAGCAAATAAACAAATGTAAGCTTAGTAAGTAGAATAATTTAAATCATGTTTGTTGATTCATTAGCTTCATCCATGATCTAAATGAAGCCTTTAGTTCAATATGGTGAATGAAACAACTAAAAGTTCAACTTCAAAGATTGAATTCATGGCAACTATTGAAAGTAAAAGAGATAGAGTTTGGAAATTGCTCAACAAATATTAGAATTATTCCTCTTCTTTATTCACCTTCAAAAGATTGCACTACAAAAGTCTCTTACAATGTTCCTCACTACTCTAATGAAGGACTTAGAGAATTCTACTAATTCTCTACCAAACTAAGTAGGGAATGAAAGACTATAACTATTTTCTACAACTAAGACTTCTAACTCCTCTCCCCCCCCCCTTTTTCTTTATTCTTTACAAATGACTTCTATTTATAGACAAATGTTCCTCAAGTCATTTTCCAACTTGCACTAAATCATTAATGCATGGAAATGATGAAGATTTGCTTAGGGATTCCAAAATGGCATAAAAGTCTTCATTTATGCTTCCAATGTTTTCTCCCACTTGCAAAACCCTATCTTCATCTGAAAATGTCTTCAAAAACCAGCTGGAAGAGGATACAAGTTGATGCCCTAGAAAGTCCAGCCGTATTGCGATCCATGGCTGGCGATACGCGTCTGGCATCCGCGTATCTTCAGCCACGTATCGCATTCTTGTGGTACCCACTTGAGTTATGATTTTTGTTGAGTTGGACCTAATGTGTGCAGACATTTTTCATGTATTTTGGAGCATGTTGGTGGAGAATTGGATTTTTTCCATAATTTTTGCACAATTTGTCCTTCAAGTTGTTCATTCAACTTTAACTCTTTGAATCACCATTGAATTTTATCTTTCTTGACTCCAATTGATCCAAAATGAGTTTAAGTATGATGAACCTACAATTATACACAAGAATTGTGCATTCATTTGCTCAAATAAAAATTTCGCCTCATAAATCTTAATTTTGGTAAAAATCCTAATTTTTATTACTTGTTGAAAAATGAGTCATTTGCAACAAAAATACTATATTTATAATTAAAGTATAATCTAAATTATATAATAATATATATAATAATATAGGTAAGTTTATTACCTATCAAACTCCCCCACACTTGAATCATTGCTTGTCCTCAAGTAATTGAAAAATCAAGAGATCAAATTATGATTCAAGGTTTTGAAATAATAAATACTACATTATTGAATGCTAGTCCATAAGATAAAGCAAATAGGCATGATGGAATTCCTTGTTAAGTTCCTAATACTCATTATACCTAGTAAAAGGGAAGTAATTATATCAAGATTTAAAACTTGTTCCACTAAATTTCTTGGCTTTACAAAATTTCACATTCTAAGTATTCAATATGGACAATCATGTATAATTTCAATTATACACAATAGGGAATTTTGTATTTTGTAATTTGTAAGTGTCTTTTGATGCGAAGGTTGACATTAGTAGATGAAAATCCCCAGGTTACTCAACACTTTGATCCTTTTATCCACAATTTAATCTCTTAGTTTGAGAAGTGAAATTGTCCTTTTGATGAAAGGATCGACATTTTGTGATGAAGACCCCTTATTACTCAACAATTCACCTTCAATCAAACTTGCTATGCATACTCTTAATTCAATTGCCGTTTGACGCGAAAATCGACATTTTGTGATGAAGATTCCCGGTTACTAAGCATTTTGAATCATTGGAGTAGTAATAAGTAAACATATTATCATTGAACTTCATAATATACTTGTCCCTTTATTCAAATAAGTATACTTTTTTGTCCATATCTACCACTTAGAGAATGTAAAATTAAGTAAAGAAAAGAAATTTAAAATTAAACATGCCAAATCAAGACATAATTACAACTCATTTTACAAGATATATTTTCTTAGAAACAAACTTCTAATCACATAATAACTATTTCTCATATTCTTGTAGAACATATTCAAACAAAATTGCATAAATTATTTCAAAAGTGAAGAAATTTAACAAGTTCATGGCATGAAACATGTTAAAGAAGCAAATTTTCAAAAATTTTGGCCATTTTTTACCAAAACAATATCTAGACACAATTTACTTCAAATCCCAAACCAAACATATTCTTATACCTTCTCCCCACACTTAAAATGATACCTTGTCCTCAATGTGTAAAGGAAAAATTTTAAAATGAAATATGAAACAAGAAACTCCCCTTGTTTGGTTTGAGAATCCTTAAGTTGATGTTGTTGATATCTTTGAAGTCCATTAGCCTTTTGCAAGTTCCTTTTTTGCAATACTTTACAATTGATCCACACTTTACTCATTGACCTTGTCTCAAGTTTACAAATACTCAAATGCTATGTTAGTTGATAAAAGAATGGCTAGTGAAACACAACTTGAGCATAGCATACTTGAAAGCTTTGAATTCCCCCACGTTAGTTTTTGCAATGTGGCTCAAGAGGTGTGCAAATTTTAAAGACAAGTAATATGAACAAATGTATTATGTATTGATGAAATAAAATGCTAAGGAAACTTGGTTAAAGTTGCCTCCTGTCAAAATTCAACCATTCATGCCATGTATTCAAAATTACAAAAGCTTAGATTATAAACATGCAAGATTAGAACATGTTAAAGTGGTTATTTTAGTGTTCCAAACATGTATACAAATTATGAAACACATGTTGTAAGTTAACCAATTGGAAACCAACGAAAATGATCATGAAAAACCATGTTGAATAGTGATCTGCGCCTGTGTATCCGCGTATCACTTAGCCCTGCCGCGTATCTCTGCGCAGCGTATCGTGAGAAGCTCCCAGAAGTTGATACACCCCAAGGATACGCAGCAGTCCTCCGCGTATCTCTGTGGTACGTATCACTTCCTGCAATAGGCAGTGATTTTCTGTTTTTGCAGGTTACTGTTCTATTGGTTTATTCCTTTTCTACAGCACTTTCAAACTCAAATTTAACATGTTTTTGAACACTTTAACACTGGGAACAAGTTTGAATCATGAAAATACACATGTGCAAACAAAATTGTCTCAAATTTTGCATCAAAATCACAACACTCTGCATGGATTGTGCATGAATTCCCAAATTGCATAAAGTGCAAAACTTGAATGCACATTCCAAACCAATTATGCACACATGTTTCTTTGAGCACATTAAGTATGAAAACAAGGCCAAACATCATATAATCTCATTAATCACCAAAATGACATTTTTGCTCAAAAAGTTCATCAACCATGAATAGTAATTTTCATCAAATTCCAACTTGTCAACCACCTCATTTGGCACATACAACATATGTTAATCATTCTTATATGTAAGAAATGCTTAAGAGGAAGGGACTTTAGAGTCAAACTCATGATTGTAACATCTTGAATCAAACTTGATCTTCAAGTTCCAATTTACATGCCTATAAAACAAACATAATAGATATTCTTTAAACTACTTAATACTTAATAATACATACTAAAATGCACAAAAATATTGAAAACGTTGGGTTGCCTCCCAACAAGCGCTTCATTTAGAGTCTAGAGCTAGACTTTGTAGGTGTGAGTTTCACTTTTGAGGACCATAACCCAAAGAATTCCCCACTCCTTTGGGTATAGATATGTCGATGGAGTGTAATTGGTCCTTCCTTATCAATGTCCTTCTTCTTGTACTTCCAAGTCCTAGAAATGAAACATTAGACACATTATCATCTAAATCATCAATTAAATCATGATTAAAAGTAGAAGAGGGATGTCGCATCATTTCATTCAATTCAAAGGATATTTCCTCATCCCCTACTTTTAATTTTAGTGTGCCATTTTTACATCTATAATTGCACCTGCGGTAGCAAGAAAAGGTCTACCAAGTATGATAGGCATGTTTATATCATCCTCCATATCTAAAACAACAAAATCAACTAGGATGATAAATTTGTCCACTTTCATTAGAACATTTTCAAGAACACCAAGTGGATGCCTAATGGATCTATCGGCTAGTTGTAATGTAATGTTTGTGCTTTGTACTTCCTTAAATCCTAGCCTTCTAACTATTGACATGGAGATTAGTGAGACACTAGCACCCAAATCACATAAAGCATTGGAAAAATTAACATCACCAATAGTGCATGGGATAGAAAAACTCCCTGGATCTTTGAGTTTTGGTGGCAATTTGTTTTGGATCCTTGCACTACATTCTTCCGTGAGTGCTACGGTTGCAAAGTCATCAAGACTTTTTCTCCTTGTCAAAAGATCCTTCAAAAACTTGTTGTACTTGGGAACCTGCAAAAATGCATCTACAAAAGGAATGTTAACATGTAATTGCTTGAGCATTTGTGCAATCCTTCCCAATTCCTTTTCTTGCTTTTCATTTTTAAGCCTTTGTGGAAATGGAATTTGTGTTGGAAGAGGAATAGTTTGTGATTGAGATTTCATATTGTCAATCACCATCTTCTTTATCACTTACTATTTCCTTCCCTTTTTCCACTTTTTCTTCTTTTTCATTCCCACATTCTTCTATGATTGGTTCTTTTAACATTCTTCCACTTCTTAATGCAATAGCTTGGACTTGTTCCTTAGGATTTATTTCGGTTCTACTTGGTAACTCCCCTTGTTTCCTAAGGTCCAATTGTTCGGCTATTTGAGCAATTTGATTCTCTAAAGATCTTGCCATTCCTAACATTCTACCTTCAAATTGCTCAACCCTTTCCATTACCTTTCTCATTTGCTACCTCCCAAGCCGGTTTGTTTTGTGAAAATCCGGGTTGAGTTATCATCTTTGGCTCCCTCCACCCAAGATTTGGATGGTTTCTCCACCCGGGATTATATGTGTTTGAAAAAGGATTATTAGAAGAAGAAGGCTTATAGTTATTGACATATTGAACTTGTGCACATGAAGATGGATCATGAGAAGTCACCACACAAATGACAATACTGCAATATTTGATGAATTTTGAGTACTAGAGACATGCTTATTGAAAACATTCATCATATTTTGCATTTGAGCTCTAAGCATATCCAAAGTATCAATTTCATACATACCTTGAGTTCTTCTAGGATTACCTCTTTCATTTGCCCATTGATAATGATTTGCCACCATCTCTTCAATCAACTCTTGGGCTTCTTCCACTGACTTTGCCATGAGAGCTCCCCTGCGGCTGCATCTATATTGATTTTGGTTTGATAATTAAGTCCATTATAGAAGGTTTGAATTATTAACCAATCGGGAAGTCCATGGTGTGGACATTTTCTTATTAAGTCCTTATATCGGTCCCAAGCCTCATAAAGAGACTCTCCTTCGCATTGGTTAAAATTGGTAATGTCCATCCTTAGTCTTGCGGTCTTTCCTAGTGGAAATATTTGTTCAAGAATGCTTTGGAAAGGTCCGTCCAAGTTGCAAAGGTATTTGGTGGGTATGCTTGAAGCCATTGCTTGGCTTTGTCTCTTAAGAGAAATGGAAATAATCTTAACCTTATGGCATCTTCGGGAACACCATTTAGTTTAATTGTATCACATATTTCCATGAAATTAGCCAAGTGTGAGTGTGGGCTTTCATTAGCATTACTACCAAACTGATTTTGTTGAACCATTTGAATTAAACCCGGCTTAAGTTCAAAGTTATTTGCATTTACCGGTGGTCTTATAATGCTTGTGTGAGAACCAGTTAGGATCCGGCATAGCAAAATCTCTTAAAGAACGAGTTTGAGGGTTAGGATTTGGGTTACCTCCTCCATGGTTACCTCTTGTTGATGTTCTTGAGTTGAGATGCACTTGAAGTGTCACCAATCTCCTCCACCTTAGCTTGTTCTTCTTGCCTTTGTCTTCGGGCCTTCCTTGCGGTTCTTTCTATTTCTGGATCAAATGGAAGCACAATCCTTAAGCTCCTATGCATACACCTACAAAATGAAAAGAAAAATAATTATTTACAAGCAAATATGTACAAAGTTTAGATTAATACAGTTAGCTTTTGCCTTAATATTGCCTTGATTCCCCAGCAACGGTGCCAAAAACTTGACGTGGTGTAGATTAGGTATAACAATTATGAACAAAAACACGACAAATCAAGTAATAAAAACCTAATCTCCCAACTTATTCCGCAAGTGCACGGGTCGGATTGTAGTATTTGGAGTATTAGGTGTCGAATCTCACAGGGAATCAAATATGTGCAATTACTAAAGCTTTTTCACCAACTTTTATTATCTAAACACAATGAAAATAAGAGTGATATGGGTCCCTTCAATAGAATAGATATATGATTGAGAACTTTTGTAGAATTCAAGCAAAGAAGTCTAGAACATAGAATCCACTAATGAACCAAGCATGAATGACTTACTAAGTTTTATCTTGCTTGTTTAGAATCCAATTCCATATGTGTCATAACTAGATCTCTCTATGAATGACAAGATTCAACTATTCTCATGATGAAATCTTATGAAAATTATGAATTGTATTGATTCACCTAAGTATCCATTATTCTCATATGAATTACTTAAGCATTACTTGTTCATTTTCCATTGTTACATGCATTTCTCAATGTCAAGTAGCAACTAGACGACTTGTTTAAGTTGGCCAAGCAAAAACAAGTGTTAAAACTTGAACAAGCAAATAAACAAATGCAAGCTTAGCAAGTAAAATATGTTAAATCATGTTTGTTGATTTATTAGCTTCATCTATGAACTAAATGAAGCTTTTAATTCAACATGGTGAATGAATCAACTAAAAGTTCAACTTCAAACATTGAATTCATGGCAACTTTTGAAAGTAAAAGAGATAGAGTTTGAGAATTGCTCAACCAATATGAGTTAGTCCTCTTCTTTATTCACCTTCAAAAGATTGCACTACAAAAGTCTCTTACAATGTTCCTCACTACTCTATTGAAGGATTTAGTGAATTCTACTAATTCTCTACCAAATTAAGTATAGAATTAAAGACTATAACTACTTTCTACAACTAAATCCTCCAAAAACTCCTCTCCTCCCTTTTCTTTATGCTTTACAAATGACTTCTATTTATAGACAGATGTTCCTCAAGTCATTTTCCAACTTGCATAAATCATTAATGCATAGAAATGATGAAGATTTGCTTGGGGATTCCAAATGGGCACAAAAGTCTTGATTTATGCTTCCAATGTTTTCTCCCACTTGCAGAACCCTATCTTCATCTAAAAATGTCTGCAAAAACCAGCTGGAAGAGGTTGCAAGTTGATGCCCTAGAAATTCCAACCGTATTGCGATCTGCAGCTGGCGATACGCGCTGGCATCCACGTATCTGCAACCGCGTATCCCCTTTTTGTGGTTCCCACTTGATTTTTTATTTTTGTTGAGTTGGACCTGATGTGTGTAAACAATTTCCACGTAATTTTGAAGCATGTTGGTGGAGAATTGGATTTTTCCATCATTTTTGCACAATTTTTTCCTTCAAGTTGTTCATTCGACTTTCACTCTTTGAATCTCCATTGAATTTGATCCTTGTTAACTCCAATTGATCCAAACTAAATTTAAGTATGATGAACCTGCCATTGTACACAAGAATTGTGCATTAATTTGCGTCAATTAAAAATTTCGCCTCAAAAATCCTAATTCTGGTAAAAACTCTAATTCTCATGACTTGTTGGAAAAATGAGTCATTTGCAACAAAAATTCTATACTTATCATTAAAATATCATCTAAAATATATAATAATATATATTATAATATAGGTAAATTTATTACCTATCACTTTTCTTTTCTTCTCCTTTCTTTTTTTTTTCTTCAGAAACCACGACTTAAACTTCAAGAAAATTGCTTCAAGAGGTTCTTTAGGCCAAGATTCAATTTTCTCAAAAGTTTAACACAAAAACTATTTAAACAATAAAGAACACTCGGAAACAGTCAAGATTCTAAGCAAACCACACACAAAAACCTAGAATTCTCGATGTATAGATATCAAGAACGACTCTAAAGGTTATGTCAAGCCCTAAGACATGAAACAAAAGGCACCAACACAATTTTTGAAGACAAGAAACACGAAAAACAAACTGGACCAAAAACAGACAGAATAGAAAAAAACGCAAGAAACAGTAACAAGAACAAGAGCAAAACTCGACAAACTTCAAGAAACAAAATAAAGAGGTATAGCCGAATCTTCCAAAGGAAAATTTGGCTTGAAAAACCTGGATTTCAAGATGAACCAAGGCTCTGATACCAATTGATGAGAGATCCACAGAAGTGATGGTCCAAGACTCTTGAAACCAAGGATGCAACCCAATCTTCTTGACCCCTTCGTAACTCGTCGAAGACCCCAAGAACAACTTGGATTGTTTTGCTTCAAATTCAACAAGATTTGTTGAACTCCCCCCTTAGAAAAACGACCCTAGACCCCTAACCAACAATAGACACCTAGTCGACAATCTCTTTGTTAGTGTATGCCCTAAAACCAAGTTGGTTTTTGGGATTTTTATTACGCTTATTTCGTGTTATACTTATATATGTGGCATTTTCTTTGTCATTTAATACTTGTTATTATATTACTTAGTTTATTTGATAAAGTCCATAGAATATTAACTGTGTATAAGAGATTGTAAGAGTTACAATGATGAGACTCTTATTACACATTAAGTTATATTCTTAAATATCCCTAGTCGTAGTATTAATGAGATTGGACATCATTAATATGGGAAGACTAGCACATACTTTGCCTCTACTTATGGTAAGTAGTAGTTGATCTCGTCAACTATGGCGTGTGACACCTAAGCTGGTATGTGGATGCTTGTTAGAGAACAAGTTCATTGGATTGATCCGCCAAGAGTTACTATTCATAGTGCTAATGAATTATACTCTTAATGGCAATGGTGTAAGTGATCCTTAGACTTGAGATTACCATGGTATCTTGAGTGTGGATTGCTATGCTTTGACTCTATTGCTCGGTGCTCGTAAAAGAGTAGCCCATACGGTAGAGATTGGGTATAGTATGAAGCATGGAAGGATAGTGAGTAATCGATATAGGATTCACCACTCCTTATTATAGGAGAGTATATCCCGGATTGGCCACTTGTTGAAATATGACTTAAAGAATCTTTTGCGCAAAAGTGAAAGTATGACTTGAAAGAGTTTCAAGGTTATACTTTTATGGAAAGTTATATTTCGGGAACAAGAAATCATTAATTAGTCATTTAAAGAGTGCGCACTACACTCTTAGACTAATTGGGATATAGTGTGGTGAAAGGATATTAATTACACGGTAACATTGTCATTGATAGGTGTAGTCTACCATATGACTTTCCTATTCACTTGGGTGGTCATGATGCATTGCTAGACGCCACTCATGATCTATAAGTGCAAATTAATTAATTAGTGAATTAATGATAAATTAAAGTGTTAATTTATCTGGCTCTTAATTAATTAATTAATGAGTTATAATTTGTACTTATTGCCAACGTGAATGGAACCTAATGGGTCACACACAATAAGAACATGGTCTTTGGGTTAAATTGTTATTAAGATAAGTATAAGATACTTATGGGGTTAATTTATGTGATAAATTAACTTAAAGGACTTAATTATAAATATTCTAAGTCTTGATGGAAATTAGTTTCCTAAAAGGAATTAAGAAGCTATTTGGTTTCCTTTTGGAATTGGTTTCCTAAAGGAATAGGATTAGCTTAAGGTAAGCTTCCTAAACCTTCTTGGTTTCCAATTGCTCTTGTTTCCTTAAAGACTAGGATACTACATCTATAAATAAGTCCATGCCTTGACTCTTGAATGATTGATGAAACATAACACAAAATTTAGAGAGAGAAAAATTGAGAGCTTGGTGGCGTTTTTCTCTCCAAGAAAAACGCCACACCTCCTTCCCTAATTGTTAGGGTTTCAACTTCTTTCTTCTTCTTGTGTTCTTCATGAATCATTCAAGGGAGCTAGCACTCAAAAGGCAAGGCAAGCAAGCCCAAAGGTTCCTAAAGATCAGTGTTCGTGTGGATACCGTTGGAGGCTCAACACTTGGAGGGCTTTTCATGGTAGATCAACACCTTCATCGAATAGGATCTTGCCCTTTGAAGCATAGAAACCTTCTATGCTTGAGGTATTTGTGCTAAACACCCTTTAATCGTATAGATTACATCAAAGAGATCCATGGCTAAGGTAATAAATTTTTAAATATTCCGCTGCGTTACTCCCCTTATTACCTTACAGAACTCCCCCCTTAGAGAAACGACCCTAGACCCCTAACCAACAATGTGGAATAGACACCTAGTCGACAATCTCTTTGGACAAATTCTAACCCTCAAGAAGAACCCTAGGTGGAATCTTGAATACTCAACAAGAATTGTCAAGAATGCAAGAGTAGTTCTTTCACCCAAGAACAAAGGGAAACTCAACAATGCTCACACGCATAATTGAAGAGAGAAACAATATTATTCTGTAATTTTTTAACGTGTTGAATAGGGTTCACAAGTGAGCCTTATATAAGCATACGGCTAAATAAAAAAAATAGAGAACTAAGCTAACACTAGTTGTACCATAACACAAGCTAACAACTAAAGGTACAACTTAATTAATTAATCAGCTTAAAAACAAATAACTTGGGCCATAAAATAACAAACTAAAGCCCACAAACTAGCCGTGTATAATCCTTCATGCAGGTTCAAGTTCTTGGGCCTTAATCTTGTTCAACTCAAGTCCAAAACATGCAAACAGCCTTGTAGGTTCTTGTTTCATCCAAGTAGCTTCATCCTCATGTAATTCCATGATCAAACCTTGCAAAGCTTGCTGCAACCTTTTAGCTCTCAACCTCACCATTGGATCTCCCATGTCTTGGAATGGGCTCTTTGCAACAACACTATGATCAGGACTCCTTTGAACTTGAACACGAGCATTGATGTCTTCATCAGTCAAAGTAGATGAACAACTTGAAGGAAAAATTGTGCAAAAATAATAAAAAAATCTAATTCTTCACCAAAATACTTGGAAACACGTGAAAGATGCTTGCACACATCAAGTCTAGTTCAGCAAAAATCAAAAAATCAAGTGGGGGTCACAGGATGTGATCCGCTTCTGATGATACGCGGCTGACCATCCGCGTATCGCCAGATGCGTATCGCATTTTGCCTGAACTTTCTAGGGCATCAACATGCATCCTTTTCCATCCGGTTTTTGCAGATATTTTCAGATGAAGATAGGGTTCTGCAAGTGGGAGAAAACATTGGAAGCATAAATGAAGGCTTTTGTGCATATTTGGAATCCCCAAGCAAATCTTCATCATTTCCATGCACTAATGATTCATGCAAGTTGGAAAATGACTTGAGGAACATTTGTCTATGAATAGAAGTCATTTGTAAGGCATTTGTAACAAGTCTTAGTAGTAAAAATAGTAGTTATCATCTTAAATTTTATACTCAGTTTGTTAGAGTACTAGTAGAATTCTCTAAATCCTTCAATAGAGTTGTGAGGAACATTGTAAGAGACTTGTGTAGTGTAAACTTTTGAAGGTGAATAAAGAAGAGGACTAATTCTCATATTGGTTGAGCAACTCTCAAACTCTTCCTCTTTTACTTTCAATAGTTGCCATGGATTCTATCTTTGAAGTTGAACTTTTAGTTGTTTCATTAACCATGTTGAACTAAAGGCTTGATCTAGATCATAGATGAAGCTAATGAATCAACAAACATGATTTAACTTATTGCACTTACTAAGCTTGCATTTGTTTGTTTACTTGTTCAAGTCTTAATACTTGTTTTTGCATGGCCAACCTAAACAAGTTATTTAGTTGCTACTTGACATTGAGAGATGCATGTAACAATGAAAAATGAACAAGTAATGCTTAAGTCCTTTATATGAGAATAATGAATGCTTAAGTGAATCACCACAATTCATGTTATCATAAGATTTTATCATGAGAATAGTTGGAATCCTGTCATTTCATAGACAGATCTAGTTATGACACATATGGAATTAGATTCTAAACAAAGCAAATAATACTTAGTAGGTAATTCATGCTTGGTTCATTAGTGGATTCTATGTTCTTGGCTTCTTTGTATTGAATTCTATACAAGTTCTCAATCATATATCTACTCTATTGATGGGACCCAATCACTCTTATTTTCATTAATGTTTGGATAATAAAAGTCAGTGAAAAATCTTTAGTAATTGTACATATTTGATTCCTCATGGGATTCGACACCTAATACTCCAAATACTATAACCGACCCGTGCACTTGTGGAATAAGTTGGGAGATTAGGTTTTTATTACTTGATTTGCATGTTTTTATTCATAATTGTTATACCTAATATACACCACGTCAAGTTTTTGGCACCGTTGCCGAGGAATCAAGGCAATACTAAAGCCAAAGCTAACTCTATTAATCTAAACTTTGTACATATTTGATTGTAAATGATTATTTTTTTGTTCTTTTGTAGGTGTATGCATAGGAGTTTGAGAATTGTGCTTCCATTTGATCCTGAAATAGAAAGAACCACAAGGAAGGCAAGAAGACAAAGGCAAGAAGAACAAGCTAAGGTGGAGGAAATTGGTGATACCTCAAGCACATCTCAACCTCAAGAACATCAACAAGAGATAGCTATGGAGGAGGTAAATCAAAATTCTAACCCTCAAACTCGTTCTTTAACATATTTTGCTATGCTGGATGCAACCGGTTCTCACACAAGCATTATAGACCACTGGTAAATGCAAATAACTTTGAACTTAAGCCAGGATTAATTCAAATGGTTCAACAAAATCAATTTGGTGGTAATCCTAATGAAAATCCACACTCACAATTGCCTAATTTCACAAAAATATGTGATACAATTAAATTAAATGGTGTTCCTGAAGATGCCATAAGGTTAAGATTATTTCCATTCTCTTTAAGAGATAAAGCCAAGCAATGGCCTCAAGCATATCCACCAAATACCTTTGCAACTTGGACGGATCTTTCCAAAGCATTCTTAAACAAATATTTCCCATTGGGAAAGACCGCAAGACTAAGAATGGACATTACCAATTTCAACCAATGCGAAGGAGAGTCTCTTTATGAGGCTTGGGACCGATTTAATGACTTAATAAGAAAATGTCCACACCATGGACTTCCCAATTAGTTAATAATTCAAACCTTCTATAATGGGCTTAATTATCAAACCAAAATCGATATAGATGCAGCCGCAGGGGGAGCTCTCATGGCAAAATCAGCGGAAGAAGCCCAAGAGTTGATTAAAGAAATGGCAGCAAACCATTATCAATAGGCCAATGAAAGAGGTAATCCTAGAAGACCACAATGTATGTATGAACTTGATACTTTAGATATGTTACGTGCTCAAATGCAAAACATGATGAATGTTTTCAATAAGCATATCTCTAGTGCTCAAACGTCATCTAGTATTGCATATTGTCATTTGTGTGGTAATTCTCATGATCCATCTTCATGTGCACAAGTTCAATATGTCAATAATTACAAGCCATCTTCTAATAATTATTTTTCAAATACATACAACTCTGGGTGGAGAAACCATCCAAATCTTGGGTGGAGGGAGCAAAAGATGATAACACAACCAGGATTTTCACAAAATAAACCGGCTTGGGAGGTGGCTAATGAAAAGGTAACGGAAAGGGTTGAGCAATTTGAAGGAAGAATGTTAGGGATGTCAAGATCTTTAGAGAATCAAATTGCTCAAATAGCCAAACAATTAGACCTTAGGAAACAAGGGGAGTTACCAAGTAGAACCGAAATAAATCCTACGGAACAAGTCTAAGCTATTGCATTAAGAAGTGGAAGAATATTGAACGAACCAATCATAGAAGAATGTGGAAGTGAAAAGGATGAAAAAGTGAAAAAAGGGAAGGAATTAGTAATTGATAAAGAAGATGGTGTTGACAATATAAAATCACAAACTATTCCTATTCCAACACAAATTCCATTTCCACAAAGGCTAAAAAATGAAAAACAAGAAAAGGAATTTGGGAAGATTGCAAAAATGCTCGAGCAATTACATGTTAACATTACTTTTGTAGATGCATTTTTGCAGGTTCCCAAGTACAACAAGTTTTTGAAGGACCTATTGACAAGGAGGAAAAGTCTCAATGACTTTGCAACCGTAGCACTCACGGAGGAATGTAGTGCAAGGATCCAAAACAAATTGCCACCAAAACTTAAGGATCTAGGGAGTTTTTCTATCCCATGCACTATTGGTGATGTTAATTTTTCCAATGCATTATGTGATTTGGGTGCTATTATCTCATTAATCCCCTTGTCAATAGTAAGGAGGCTAGGTTTGAAGGAAGTACGAAGTACAAACATTACATTACAACTAGCCAATAGGTCCATTAGTCATCCACTTGGTGTTCTTGAAAATGTTTTAATGAAAGTGAACAAATTTATCATCCCGGTTGATTTTGTTTTTTTTGATATGGAGGATGATATAAATATGCCTATCATACTTGGTAGACCTTTTCTTGCCACTGTCGATGCAATAATTGACATGAAAAATGGTACATTAAAATTAAAAGTAGGAGATGAGGAAATATCTTTTGAATTAAATGAAATGATGCGATATCCCTCTTCTACTTTTAATATGTACTTACTTGATGATTCAGATGATAATATACCAAATGTTTCATTTTTAGTACTTGGGAGCACAAGAAGAAGTACCTTGAGAAGGAACGATCAATTACACTTCATTGACATATCTAGACATATCTACACCCAAAGGAGTGGAGAATTCTTTGGGTTATGATCCTCAAAAGTGAAGCTCAAACCTACAAAGTCTAACTCTAGACTCTAAATGAAGTACTTGTTGGGAGGCAACCTAATGTTTTCAATATTTTTGTGTAATTTTAATTTGTATTGTTAGGTGTCAAGTTTTTAAAATATATTTGTTTTGTAGGTATGCAAATTTGAACTTGATGATCAAGTTTGATGGAAGGCGTTACAGTCATGAGTTTGAATCTGAAATGCCTTCCTCTTAAGCATTTCATACTTATAAGAATATTTAACATGTGTATTATGTGCTATATGAGGTGTTTTAGAAGTTGGAATTGATTAAAGTTACTATTCATGATTTATTAACTTTTTGAGCAAAAAGGTCATTTAGTGATTCAATGAGATTATATGTTGTTTGGCTTTGTTTTTATGTTTAATATGCTCAAAGAAAGATGTGTGCATCATTGGTTTGGAAAATACATTCAAATTTTGCAATTTATGCATCTTTAAGAAGTCATGTTCAATCCATGCAATGTGTTGTGATTTTGATGCAAAATTTGAGAAAATTGTGTTTGCACACATGTATTTGCATGATTCAAACTTGTTCCTAGTGTTAAATGTTCAAAAACATGTTAAATTTAAGGTTGAAAGTGCTATAGAAAATAGCATAAACCAATGAAACAGTAACCTACAAAACTGGAAAATCACTGCCTGTTGTACGAAGTGATACGCGCCACAGAGATAGGCGGGCACCAGCTGCGTATCGCTACCGCTTATCAACTTTTGGGAGTGCAATGCAATACGCTGCACAGAGATACGCAGCAAGGCTTAGTGATCCGCGGACTTACAGTCGCGTATCACTGATCAAAGTGGTTTTTCATGTTCATATTCAATGGTTTTCAATTGGTTCACTTGTAACGTGTGTTTCATAATTTGCACACATATTTTGGACACTGAATTAAGCACTTTAACATGTTCCAATCTTGCATGTTTAGAGTTTTAAGTTTAATTTGTAATTTGGAAGACAAGGCATGAATGGTTGATTTTTGATAGGAAGCAACTTTGACCAAGTTTCTTTATCATTTTACTTCATCAATACATATTACCTTTGCTCATATTTCTTGGCTTTAAAAATTTTCACCCCATGGAGCCACATTGCACAAATGAAGTGTGGGGGGAATTCAAGTCTTTCAAGTATGCTATGTTCAAGTTGTGTTTTACTAGCTATTCATTTATCATCTAACATAGCATTTGAGTATTTTTAAGCTTGAGATAAGGTCAATGAGCAAAGTGGGGACCAAATGTGGAACATGATGAAGCATTGCAAAGAGAGACTTGCCAAAAGCCAATGGACTTCAAAAACACAAACAATAGCAACATTTGGATTCTTAAACCAAACAAGGGGAGTTTTCTTGTTTTATATTGCATTCTTAAGTTTCTTTTACACATTAGGGATAATGTATCATTCTAAGTGTGGGGGGAAGGTATAAGATATTGTTTGGTTGGGATGTAGAGTAAATTGTGTCAAGATATTATTTTGGTAAAATATGTCCAAAATAAATTTTTAAAAATTTTCTTCTTTAACATGTTTCATGCCATGAACTTGTTAAATTTCTTCACTTTTTGAAATAATTTATGCAACTTTGATTGAATATTTTTTGTACAAATATATGAAGAAATAGTTATTATGTTTTTAAGAAAGTATATCTTGTAAAATGGTTGTAATTATGTCTTGATTTAGCATGTTTGATTTTAAATTTCTTTTCTTTACATAATTTGACATTCCAAAGTGGTAGATATGGACAAGAAATATACTTATGCATTATGTGAATTAAGGGACAATAATATTATGAAGTTCAATGGTAAATGATTATTTATTACTACTCTAATGATTTAGATTGCTTAGTAACCAGGAATCTTCATCACAAAATGTCGATTTTCGTGTCAAACGGCAATTAAATTAAGAGTATGCATAGCAAGTTTGATTGAAAGTGAATTGTTGAGTAATAAAGGATCTTCATCAACCAATGTCAATCTTTTCATCAAAAGACAATTTCACTTCTCAAACTAAAGGCTAAATTGTGGTTAAAAGGATCAAAGTATTGAGTAACCGGGGGTTTTCATCTAAAATTGTCAACCTTCGCGTCAAAAAACACTTAAAAAAGTTAATATGTCTCTATTGCGTGTAAATTAAAATTGTATATGGTTGTCCATATTGAATACTTATTATGTAAAATTTTGTAAGGCATTGAAATTTAGTTAAACTAGTTTTAATCTTCATATAATTACTTTCCTTTTACTTGATATGATGAGTATTAGAAGCTTTACAAGGAATTGCATAATGCCTATTTATTTTATCTTGTGGAATTGCATTCAACAATGAAGCATTTGTTATTTCAAGCCTTGAATCATTCTTTGATCTTTCGATTTTTCAATTGCTTGAGGACAAACAATGATTCAAGTATGAGGGAGTTTGACAAGTAATAAATTTACTTATATATAATATCTTATTATATATTTGAGATGATATTTTAATAGAATTATAATATGTTTGTTTGCAAATGACTCATTTTCCAACAAGTCATAAGAATTAGGATTTTTATAGGAATTAGGGTTTTTGGGGCAAAATTTTGATTTGAGCAAATTAATGCACAACTCCTATGTATAATTGCAGTTTCATCATACTAAAACTTATTTTGGATCAATTAGAGTTAAGGAAGATCAAAGTCAATGATGATTCAAAAAGTCAAAGTAGATGAACAACTTGAAGGAAAAATTATGCAAAAATAATAAAAAAATCTAATTCTTCACCAAAATGCTTGGAAACACGTGAAAGATGCCTGCACACATCAGGTCTAGTTCAGCAAAAATTAGAAAATCAAGTGGGGGCCACAGGATGTGATCCGCTTCTGATGATACACGGTTGACCATCCACGTATTGCCAGACGCGTATCGCATTTCGGTTGAACTTTCTAGGGCATCAACATACATCCTCTTCTAACTAGTTTTTGCAGACATTTTTAGATGAAGATATGGTTCTGCAAGTGGGAGAAAACATTGGAAGCATAATTGAAGACTTTTGTGCCCATTTGGAATCCCCAAGCAAATCTTCATCATTTCCATGCATTAATGATTCATGCAAGTTGGAAAATGAATTGAAGAACATTTGTCTATAAATAGATGTCATTTGTAAGGCATTTGTAACAAGTCTTAGTAGTAAAAATACTAGTTATCATCTTAAATTTTATACTTATTTTGTTAGAGTACTAGTAGAATTCTCTAAATCCTTCAATAGAGCTGTGAGGAACATTATAAGAGACTTGTGTAGTGCAAACTTTTGAAGGTGAATAAAGAAGAGGACTAATTCTCATATTGGTTGAGCAACTCTCAAACTCTTCCTCTTTTACTTTCAATAGTTGCCATGGATTCTATCTTTGAAGTTGAACTTTTAGTTTTTTCATTAACCATGTTGAACTAAAGGCTTCATCTAGATCATAGATGAAGCTAATGAATTAACAAACATGATTTAACTTATTGCACTTACTAAGCTTGCTTTTGTTTGTTTACTTGTTTAAGTCTTAATACTTGTTTTCGCATGGCCAACTTAAACAAGTCATTTAGTTGCTACTTAACATTGAGAGATGCATGTAACAATGGAAAATGAACAAGTAATGCTTAAGTCCTTCATATGAGAATAATAAATGTTTAAGTGAATCACCAAAATTCATGTTACCATAAGATTTCATCATGAGAATAGTTGGAATCTTGTCATTTCATAGAGAGATCTAATTGTGACATGATGCGTTCAACGGAAGAGATGACGGTCCAAGACTCTCGAATTCCAAGTATGCAACCCAATCTTCTTGACCCCTTCGTAACTTGTCGAAGACCCCAAGAACAACTCGGATTGTTTTGCTTCAAATTCAACTAGATTCGTTGAACTCCCCCCTTTAAGAAACGATCCTAGACCCCTAACCAACAACGTGGTGTAGACACCTAGTTGACAATCCTATTGGACAGATTCAAGCCCTCAAAGATAAACCCTAAGCGAGATTCTTGAATACTTAACAAATGCCTTGCCAAGCAATCAAGAGTAGTTCTTTAGCCAAAGAACTAAGAAAACTCAATTTGCACTCGTGCACAATTGAAGAGAAAAACTCAATAATTTTTATTAATCTTGTTCAAAATTCGGATGAATAGTAACCCCCTCTATAAAGAGGCGCATAACATCAAGATATAAACTAAATATGGAAACTAACTTAAACCTAGTTGCACCATAACATAAACGTACAACTAAAGATACAACTTGGGCTATTAAACTAACGAATTAAGCCCATGAAACCCATAACCTCAAGTGGCAAATGGGCTCTTCAACCGAATCCAAGTCCAGAAGTGGCATATGACTCTTTTGAGCTGGATTGCACAGATTGAGCTTGTTTGGACAGCTTAATTAGCTCCATTAATCCTTCCTTGAAGACGTATTTGATCCACAAATATAAGCTCACAACTTGGCCCCAAAAATTAGCATAAACATTGCAATCTCCGAGCCAAAGATGAACAACATAATCGTACAAGAACTTTGGCCAACAACCTTTAGCTCGATCATGCAAATTCAATAATCTTTCAAGCCTCCAATGAGCTAAGTTATCAATCCTTCTATCTTCAACAAGCATGACTTCAGTAAGCGTCCAACGGATCCTCTCATTCCCTCCTTCCTCGTGAAGATTCGTCCTCGAATCGCCTACAACATAAAAATAGCAATTAGGATCCATATAAACTAAGATAACACTACTATTCTTACCTAGTGATTCCATCTTGAAGGCTCTATTGAGAAATTCAAGATCCTCGTGGTAGGGGCTAAAGTCTTTAAAGATAAAGATATTGCTTTCCAAGTTCTGTACATAACAACTAAAGCCTTCACCATAATAACACAAATAAAGCAAAAATACATCAATTAGCTTAACCTTTAAAGCATAATAAATAGCTTCATGCATGTCATCTTTATAAACCTTATTCAAGCTTAAATAGAAATTAAATATGACAGCAGAAGAAGTTTCATCTAAATTCATCACAACACAAAAATCATAATTCATAGTAGATGAATCCTCAACAAAGTGGTGCATAAGATGACCATGCAAAGGACTAGACTCATACATACTACTTGTACTGAAATGAAGTATGTTAAAATATTGAGACTTGCTATGCAAGAATGTATGATGAACTAAAAAACTTAAACTAAACATAAGAGTATTAACGACGAAATCACCAATGGTAATCAATACTAAAGCATTGAAACCATAATGTAAATCATGCAATAATGCTAAATGCAATGTATACTCACTCCTATGAGCATAATCTCTAAATACACGAAAACATAATAACATGTAAGGACAAAATAGAGACCAATTATGAAAAGACAACAAATTCCAAAAATCAAATAAATAACATGACTCAAACTCAACCCTAGCAAAACGTGAAAAGGTAAGTTCCTCATGCAACGAAGGCTCCAAAACACAAACTAAAACAATTATAACATGGTTTTCATACATAATCAAAGCTATAAAATAGAATGTAGGTGCATGTAAGTATATTTTAACACAAACAATGTTCCATAAAGAACCATATAAATTATGATAAACTAAGATGCATGATGCACAATTAGCTAATCGATCATCCATGACAAGACAATCATGTAAAGCTATATTAAACCACAAAAAAACATAAATTTAGAAAACCAATTGATGCCATGCCACCAATCAAACACATAATCTAGCAACTAATTCTTAATAATGGCATGAGAACAAAAACTTATTCCAACGTATGCGTTAACCATCAAGTCATGTCCTTGCTCCTTTTGCAGCCATTGGGATGGGAATTGACAAGTACAAACAAATTGGAATTTAGCACTTTTTTGCGAGGTTATGGCTGTGGGTATTGTTCCTTGCAAGATATCACCAAAATTCTGCACAATGGGAACAAACACACTAGGGAAATATAAGTTAAGAAAGTTAGTGAATGAACAAAAAGGTTTTGGCCTCAAAATCAAAGCACTCCTTTCCTCACTTTTGCTATCTCCCACTCTCTTGTCTACTTCTTTTATCTTAAAATTTTCCAACTCAACTTGCTTCAGATTGCACTCATTTTGTTTCCCCTCAATACTCACACTCTTTTCTTGCACACACTCTTCTTTTTCTTCATTATTCTCACTTGATTGTGTGCTCTTCCATTCCCTCTCCTGGCACTCTTTTGCAATTCTTTCTTGATCCTTAGTAGCCTTGAGTGATGACAGAGGTACTAGTATGAGTTTCCGTCTATTCCATTTGAAAGAGACTCTATGATTCGACTCATCATACCTAACTTGCTAATCCGATTGCCATGGATGCCCCAATACAAGATGACAAGTTTGGATGGGCACTAGATCGCATAAAATCTTGTCATGATACTCTCCAATAGTGAAATCCACCTCCACTTGCTCAGTAACCTCTAGTTCTCTGTGGTCAATCAACCCTCGCAACTTGTATGGATTTGGATGTCTTGATGTAGGAAATCCTAACTTCTCCACAAATAGAACACTAGCCATGTTGGTGCAACTTCCAAGATTTATATACACACTGCAAAGCTTGTTGCTCACAATGCATCTAGTGTAGAATTTGCATTCAAGTTGTATTTCCTCTATGAACTCCTTCATTGGCAACTTATCTTCATGAACTCCTTGAACCCTCTTTTGGTCATCAACACGAGCTTCATGTTTATCCATAATCTGCTTCACACATTCATCCACAGTAGTCATGTTGCGCTTGATTCTCTCTTCCTTTGTAGAACTAAGACATTGTACTCTAGAAGGTTTAGAATTCACAGGTATCCTTCTCTTTGAAGCATAGAAGTATTGAGCTCCTTTTTCTATATACATTTTTGAAGCCTACAAATTGCTATCACGTTATTGAGGAACCCTCCTCCCTCGACGGGACACTACTTCCTCAGAATCATAACCATCATCAAAATCATCACCTCGAGCATTCTGAGCCACATGTGATTTTCCCTTGATAGCCGAGTCTATGTCCTCCAACTTGGTGAACACACGCCTAAATTCATCTTGCATGGCGCGCATGTTAAACTCTAAAGCACTGAGTCTTTGCTCACTTTGTTCACCCATAATAGAAACCTATCAAAATAAAAGTAAAAAAAAAAACCTGCACAAAAATGTTAGTGGCACAAGAAAAATCAGGAAAGAAATCCTCACTCACTCCCTTTCGTGATTCACTCTTCACTCGTGTATCACACCAATGAAACTTGGCTTTTACCCGATGATGAGCTCACACCTTAGCCTCTTACCACTCCTTGAGCTTACTTTGTATGCCTTTGGATAAGAACCTGCTTAATTGAGCTTGACAAAAACTCCAATCAAGTATTCAAGATGAGTAGTAGTGAAAATGGAAGCCTAGAGTAAGGTTTGAACTAAATAGAAGTCAGTAAATCAAGACACTAGAAATTTCATATTTGAGAAGCACGTATGACACCCCTAGTGTGTGGCTTTTCTTGTAGAAATCTTGATTTTAAAAGTTCTTTAATAACTTTAATGCACTTATGTTTAAACAGAAATAACAAGAAACTCCACAAAAACACTAAGAAATAGTAGAATCTAGTCAATTAAACTTTCGTACGTGGCGTTGTTCTCTGTCCAACGATTTGGATGTTTCAACAGATCTATTCGATTGCACAAGGATAGTATTCTAGCCAAATATACTTCAGTTTAATTGGTTTAGTTCGTGTGCTTGGCTTTTATCACCTTGCACGCCTCTTTCGCTTTCCTTTGTATTGCACGACTTTTCTTTGTGTAAGACTTTTTTTTTTCACCCAACTTTTGGCTTTTCTTATAGAATCTCAAAAATTTGCCTTTTTTTCCAGTCACAAAACTTTTTTTTTTTTCAATTCTAACAACCTCTCTCTCTTTTTTTTTTTTTAACAACACAAACAACTCACAAAATACAAAATTCAACTCCCAAAAACAAACAAAAATTAAACTGAAAAAGTTTCTGGAAAAAAGAAAAAAAATTCGGATGAACAGTACCATCGATGAACAGTACCCCTCAGTGAACAGTAAACCATAGCGTGAACAGTGACACGAGTGAACAGTACTGCTACAGTGCCGATAAACAGTACGAATTTTTTTTTTTTTTTTAATACCAAAAATCAAGAGTAACCTTCAGGAAAATTGTTTCAAGGTTCTTATTTAGGCCAAGATTCAATTTTCTCAAAAGTTTTAACACAAGAAACATTAAAACACCAAAGAACAATTAAAAACAGTCAAAAAAAAAGTTTAAACCACACAAAAATTTAGAATTCTTGATATGCAAATAGCAAGAACGACTCTACAGACTAGGACTACCCTAAAGCACGAACAAAAGACACAAAACACGAATTAAAGTGACTAGAAATACGGAGAAACAAAGTTGGACAGATTTGACAACAAGAACAAACGCAAAAGGACACCACAAGAACGATAACAAAACACGAAAGAATTCAATAAGAAAGAAAAAAAGGGATATAACCAAAATCTTCTAAAGGAAAATTTGGCTTAGAAAACCTAGATTTCAAGATGAACCAAGGCTCTGATACCAATTGATGCATTCAACGGAAGAGATGACGGTCCAAGACTCTCGAATTCCAAGTATGCAACCCAATCTTCTGACCCCTTCGTAACTTGTCGAAGACCCCAAGAATAACTCGGATTGTTTTGCTTCAAATTCAACTAGATTCATTGAACTCCCCCCTTTAAGAAACGATCCTAGACCCCTAACCAACAACGTGGTGTAGATACCTAGTCGACAATCCTATTGGACAGATTCAAACCCTCAAAGATGAACCCTAAGCGAGATTCTTGAATACTTAACAAACGCCTTGCCAAGCAATCAAGAGTAGTTCTTGTTAGTGTATGCCCTAAAACCAAGATGGTTTAAGGTGTTTTATATTTACACTTATTTATGTTATATTTATCCATGTGGTATTTTTCTTTATCATCTTTACTTGTATTTCCATATTACTTGTTTGATTGATAAAGTCCTTAGAATATTGACTGTGTATTAGAGATTGTAAGGGTTACAATTATGAGACTCTAATACATAAAGTCATATTCTTAAATATCCCTAGTCATAGTATTAATGAGATTGGACATCATTAATGCGGATAGACTAGCACATACTTTGCCACTACTTATGGTAAGTAGTAGTTGATCTCATTGACTTTGGTGTGCGTGACACTTAAGCTGGTATGTGAATGCTTGTTTGAGAACAAGTTCATTGGATTGATCCGCCAAGAGTTTTAACTATAGTGCCAATGGTTAAACTCTTAATGGCAATGGTGTAAGTGATCCTTTGACTTGAGATTACCATAGTATCTCGAGTGTGGATTGCTATACTTTGACTCTATTCCTCGGTGCCCGTAAAAGGGTAGCTCATAGGTTAGAGATTGGGTATAGTTTGAAGCATGGAAAGATAGTAAGTAATCAATATAGGATTCACCACTCCTTAATAGGAGAGTATATCCCTATATGGCCACTTGTTGGAAATATTAACTCATAAATCTTCTGCAGAAGTGATAGTATAACTTGGAAGTAGTTTCAAGGTTATACATCATGGAGAGTTATATTTCTGGAACAAGAAAATATAAATTAGTCATTATTAAAGTATGCACTATACTTTTAGACTAATTGGGATATAGTGTGGTGAAAGGATATTAATTACATGGTAACATTGTCATTGAAGGGTATGGTCTACCATATGACTTTCCTATTCACTTGGGTGGTCATGATGCATTGCTAGACGCCACTCATGATCTATAAGTATGAATTGATTAATTAGTGAATTAATGATAAATTAAAAGTGTTTAATTTATCTAGCTCAATTAATGAGTTATAATTTATACTTATTGCCAACGTGAATGGAACCTAATGGGTCACACACATAAAGAACAAAGTCTTTGGGTTAAAATGTAATTAAGATAAGTATGAGATACTTATGGGGTTAATTTCTGAGATAAATTAACTTAAAGGACTTATTTATAAATATTCTAAGTCTTGCAGGAAATTTGTTTCCTAAAAGAAATAAAGTAACTAATTGATTTCCTAAAGGAGAAGGTTTAGTTTAAAGTAAGTTACCTAAACCTTTTTGGTTTCCAATTAGCTTTATTTCCTAAAAGACTAGAATACTACCTCTATAAATAGGTTCATGCTTTGACTCTTGAATTATTATTGCAACACAAAAGAAAACTAGTGAGAGAAAAATTGAAGAAAGAGGCACGCCACTTTCTCTCTCTAGGCGTCTCTCTCTCTCTCTCTCCTAATTGTTAGGTTTTTCTTCTTCTTGTGTTCTTAAATAATTCAAGGGAGCTAGCACTCAAAAGTCAAAGCAAGCAAGCCTACAAGGTTCCCAAAGAAGTTGTTCGTGTGGATATCGTTAGAGGCTCTACGCTTGGAGGGCTTTTTCTTGGTAGATCAAACATCTTCTTCGAAGGATCTTTGCCTAGAAGCATAGAAATCTTCTGTGCTTAAGGTAATCTTCATGCAAACCCCCTTGTTAGTCATATAGATACGTCAAAGAGATCCATGGTTAAGGTAATAAATTTTTTATTTTTCTGCTGCGTTACCTATGCTATTACCTAACAGTTCTGTAGACACCAAATTTTGACACACCTTTGGTAAAAATATGCGTGTTACTTTATTTTAGGAGGTATTTTTCATTTTTCGGGGGGTCGAGTACAATTCTCGCGTATTATGTCTAATTTGTCGTACCAGGGGCAAAATGGTAATTTCGCCAGGTACATATTAGATTATTTTATTTTATTTTATTTTTCTAAATACATAATTTTACTATTTTTATCATTTCTTTATGATTTTAATGATTTTTAGGAGTCATTCATTATTTATTTAAAATTTCAATATTTTTTAATTCAACGGCATGTTTTCCAATGCACTATTTTTTTTTACGAGATTTTTCGAGTGAAAAATTTTATATATGCATTTTGTATATTCATAAATTTTCTGTAAAAATCTCGTAATTTTTAGAGGTCGTTTAGTATTTATTTAATTTTTATCTTTTTTATTTTTTAAGGGCACATTTCCCAAGAATGCGTTAATCTTAGAAGTTTTTGAGTGAAAACTTTAGTATATGTGTTTCATGGGATAATATATTTTGTATAAAATTTTTGTGATTTTCATAATTTTTATCATATTAGGTCATGTTTTCCAATGCACTTTCTTATTTAAAATTTTTCTTTATGAGAATTATGTGTGTGTGCATTTTATAAATTTTATGTAAGGAAAATTTTCATAATTAATTAATTAATTTATTTTAAATTGTATTTTTCTAACCTAGAATTAACTTTTTTATACTGAATTTTTATTTTTCCTTCTTATAATGTTTTATTTCAGTTTTTAATATATAATTTAAAAGGGGTTCAAGTAGTTTTTTATTTTATCTTATTTTATTTTTTCATTTTTACTTTGTTTTCTATAAAAAAAAAAAAGAAAAGGCAAAGGCTGGAGCAGGTTGCGTTTTGCAGCCTGCTACAGCAGCAGCTTGGCTTCACAACTGCTCTCTGTTTTTTCTCCAACTGCTCTTGCCTAATCACATCACTCTCCTCACTTTCACCAGACATTCACACTTCCCTCACTCCCTCTCTGCAACATCAGACTCACTCACACACCTCACACGCACCTCCCCTCAACTCTCTCTGCCTCCTCCTCCCAACTCCAGACAAAAACACACATTGCACACACTCTTCCATTCTCCCTTGCTCCCTCTGCCTCACCATAAACACACACGCACTTCACACCTGCATTACACAAGACAACACACACACTCAACCATCAGTTCCGTTTTTTTCTCTTAAAAACACAGACACACTTTCTTCTTTTCTCCTTTTTCAGCTCACACACAACCCATCTGCACCATATCACAGACACCATCAGTTCCCATTTTTCTTCTCTCAAGAGAAAACACAGACACTTTTTTTTCTTCTTTTCTCCCTCTCGGCTCTCACTGCATATACACGCATTGCACCACCACCAGCTGCCAAAATCAATCCACTAGCGTTGCCAAGTTCCACCAATTTCACAGCCAAACCAGGTAAGGTTCTCGGCCCTTTTAAAATGATTTTGCGTACCATAAATTTCATGATGTTCCTACTTAAAATTTCTGAATTATTGCCGCTTAATCCATAATTTCGATAGCCTTGCTGTTTGGGTTTAGACAATCATGTTTCATGAAGAAATTCAAGATTGATTTAAAAAAAAAAAAAGAAAAAAAACTCAAGTGAGAAATAGGAAAATTAACTAGGAAGAACGGAGAGAGAGAAGCTGAGAGAAAGAAAGAAAGAAAAAACTAGAGTATAGTCCGAAGAGAAGAAGAGAAGAAGAGAGTGAGTAAGAAGAAGAGAAGAAGAGAGGAAGAGAAGAAGAGAAGAAAAGAGTGAGTGAGTGAACCGAAGAGAAACGGCCGAGGAGAAGTAGCCGAAGAGAAATGGCCGAAAAGAAAAATCCGAAGAAGAGAGTGAGTGAGTGGCCATTTTCAAAGTCCCATTTTAGGCCCTTTTTTCTTTTGTTTTCAAAAATAAAGTATTTGTTTGTCACATTTTATCGAATTATCTTTTACAAAGCATTTTTCTAAAAATTATTTTTTACAAAAATTTACACGTTTTTCTTTTTCCAATAAAACACAACCACATTTAACACTTCCTTTTCTTTTTTCCAAACATCTATCATTCATTTATTATTTCCTTTCTTTCGAAAAATGGGGCGCGACAGCTGGCGACTCCACTGGGGAACACTAGTGAGTCCGAGCACTAGGTTTAGTCATTTTCTTCCTTTTCTAACCCTTTCATTTTATTGCATTTGGATGCTTAGGATTGCATTTCTATTTTTTCTAGGTTTTTAGGTTTTTATTTTGCATCTCTCACGCTTCCCGTCTCTCCTCTACTTATGTGATGTATGTATGATTTATTTACTTGTTATTGCTTTACTCGACCACGCTTGTATTTGGGAGGGAGTCAGTCACCCTTAGAGCCCACGCGTGTTAATATTACATTCCCTCCTCTCATAGGAGCACCTTCATACGTGCATTCAATGTTTTTTTTTTAAAACCCTTTTTATCTTTTTGGTGGTTGCCAGCCACCCATCCCTTTAAGACTAGAATCGATTTGCCTAGACATGCGGCCATCGCATTCGTGCATGTAGCGGTGTCTAGGGGATCACTCGAACCACCGACTTGGGATTCTTGGAATTGACGGACTTATTTGGATCCCTCGGTCTGAAGGTTCGGGAGCCGAAGCCTGGTTGAGTCTAGATGCATTAGTAAGCCTAACCCCATGCATCCATGTAGAATAAGCCTAGGGTAGAGTCAACCTTACCCTATTAGGTACACCAGGCACGAGAGGAGGGAATCCACCCCTCTTTATTTTTTTGTTGTACTGATTATTGCTATTTGCTTTATCAATGTGTTATGTGATATTTATTGAAAACTAACGCACTCTCTCTTATTCTTTGATTGCGTTCACAACCATAAAATAAAGAGCCCTGGCATGGTGCTCTCGTAGGAAACCAACCCATTATCGGCACATTTAAATTTTTTGTCTAACCTTTAATTTCTTTGAGAAAGATGGAAATGAAATTTTCATAAAAATTTTATAAATTGTATTTTGTTGTAAATAAAGCATCCCAAGGGTCCAACTATTGTAATTTTTGTAAAATCTCAAAAAAATTTGATATTTTAAGGATTCTATTTTTAAACCCTTTTCAAATTTACCCATCCATGTTGAACTTGTTAATTTTTATCCGAACTAAATTTTCTTAGAGTCAATAAGCGCACTTAGGTGGTCAAATTTTTGCACAGCTTGCGTTTATCATTCAAAAAAAAAATGAAAAATTGATACGTCATTTTTGCTGTATCCCCCACCCTCCCATCGCACGTGACACAAAAGGAGATTTTAACACATAATTAATTTTATTTTAATAAACTGGCATTTTGACTTGTTTATTTCTAAATAAAGTCACGATTTTTGACCTTCTTTCAATGTTGTGTTCCGCAACCTCTTGTGGCTCAATTTTTCAGTCGAAAAAAAAATTTTTTTTTTTGAAGTCAAAAATCCTTTGTACAGTTCATTTGCCATCTTTCTCGGGAAAATTGTGCATCATTATTAGGATAAAAAAAAAATTTTAGAACATTTTGCATATTTGCATCTGCTTTAACAATTGGCATCATGCATAAACCCTAGAGGGAATACCATTTCGGGAATCTCATGATAGGAAAGCCATCCTTTTGTCTTGGGTACGTAACCCTAAAAGACATGCACGTTTATGTTTTCGGTAAATCCTGGCGGGTGAGACCCTAGGTAAGGTAATACGAGCAGAATGGAGGCATCTCTTTCCGGTGAATCTGGCTTATCTACAATTAAAAAAAGGGGGGCTCACCCTAAAGGATTGCATTTCATGCTAGGCCTACCCTTGGCATAATAAGGGCTCCCCTAGGACATGCATCCGAGTTATTTATATACCTACTAATTTTGGTCTTTTTCTCTTTCTTTTTGATAATGAAATTGACAGTGACAATGATGATGGAGCGATTAAACTTTCTTTCCTTCTGATGTACATTTCAGGTAATTTAAATCATAGCTTCATTTCAAAGAAGCCCTATCGTTACCAGATCCCGAAGTCAAGCTTTGAAGCGTATAAACATGAGTTCGACTCCGGACGCTTCAGAAAGACCAACTCAAGCGGTGTCAGTAGATTTCTCCGCACTAGGGGCTCAGTTAAGCGAAGTACTAGGCAGGTTTAATGAATTGAGTGCAGAAATGGCTTCTCAAAGGCGTGTCATTGATCAACTTGTCGCAAATAGCAGTGGTGGTGCTCCGAACAACCCAGTGCTAGCAATTGACCACACCCCCGAGCAAGTCAACCAATTGCCTCTCCCGACCAATATGCCAGCTGCTTCTATCTCACCTTTTGTCAATCCTATTGAAGGACCGTCTACTCATTTTAACCCCGATCCTTTACACATGCATCCTAATTATGTCCACACAAACCTACCCAATTACCCAGTTCTCCAATCTCATCCACCTATTAACCCAAGCATTCCACCTAATCTTCAAGTACCTCATCATCAAGTTGCAGAACCTTTTGTTTGGGATGTAGCCTCTCAGGGAAAACCAGCCATGGATGAAAATGCCACAACTGTGGATAAAGAGTTGCTGAAAAGATTGGATCGATTTGAGAATTTCATGAAGAAAAGTCAAGGACTACACAAGTATGGCGGGTTAGGTTATGATGATCTTTGTCTTTTTCCAGACGTTCAGTTGCCATTGGGTTTCAAGGCACCTAAATTCACTAAGTATGATGGAACTGGAAATCCCAAGACGCATCTCAAGATGTTTGCCAACAAACTTGGCAAACCGGTAGACGATGAGAATTTACCAATGCGTCTGTTCCCTGAGAGTCTGGAGGGCGATGCATTAGACTGGTATTCAAATTTGAAGCCTCAAGAGATAAAGAGTTGGTTGGATCTGTCAACGGCTTTTGTCAAGCAGTATGAATTCAACTGTGAATTGGCTCCTACACGAACTACGCTGGAAAGTACTAAGAGGAAGCCTTCAGAGGATCATAAGACATACGCCAAACGTTGGAGAAAGTTGGCTGCCAAGGTGGAACCTCCTATGAATGAAGAGGAGATTGTTCCGAACTTTCATTAAGGCCCATGACCCGCCATATTTTGAGGAGATCTTTCGCATGTCGGGGAGTTCATTTTCTGCCATTATCAACAAGTTAGAGGAGTACGATGAATTTGTCAAGGCAGGGCAAATTGTTAATGTGACAGCATTGAAGTTGCAGTTAGGAAGCTTTGCAAAATCAGAATTCGGGCAGTAATGGGAAGAAACCTCCGTTCAAGAAGAAGGAAGGAGAGACTGCTTTTGTATGGGATCAAGGCCCATCCTTTAGACCCAGAATTCAAAACTATCCTCCATACACAACCCCTTACCAACAACCTCTCCATCCTCAACCAGTTTATCACACTAACACCCAAGCATCATCATCATCAACCCAACTATCCAAATTATTCTGTCCCACTTACCAGCTCCCCGACCAACTTTCCAAAATTATCCCTCGTCCTCCATATAACCCAAGACCACCACAACAAAACAACATCCACATCACACCAAACCCATTTCAAGCCAACCGAGACCAAATCCAAAGGCCACCCCGAACTTACACCAATCTGGGCCGTCCCATTGACCAATTGTATGAAGCAGTTGAAAGCTGCTGGCAAAATTGGAGTGATTCCAGGCAAAAGTTTACAATAAGGGTTTGCCTGCAGGATACAATCCCCACGCTATTTGTGCATACCATTCAGGGAGTCCAGGACACTCAACAGCCAATTGTTGGACTTTAAAGAATCATATTCAGGACATGATTGAGTCTGGAGAGATCGTTCTCAGAAGACCGGGGGAGCAGGGACCCAGTGTGAGCAAAAATCCTCTTCCAGAGCATGGAAACACTGTAGGAGCCATCACTGCTGATGAGGAATTCGATGATCCTGCTTCGTATATTAGTGGATGAGTATGAGATCGAGAGCATAATGGAAGCTGATTTGGTCAAGATGAAGGAAGAGTTTTCTGCTAAAGTGCCAGTAGTAAATGACAAGGATGTCATCTTCAAGAATGAGTTGAAACAGTCAGTGCCCGAAAAAGATGAGCCTTTTGTGTTAGAAAGATGTCTTGATCCGTTCATTTTGGACCTGCCTCCTTTTGAATTGGATATGCCTGAACCCGTTGTGCTCGAGTTTCCAGAACAGATGCCTTGTGAATAGTTTACAGGAAGTACCAGTGGAATTACGACGAACCCTGCATTGTTGATTGGGAATAAGAAGTTGTTGAGAGAAGAAGTTGATGCTGTCACTAGATCTGGGAGAATTCTAGGAGAGTCCGAGACAAATGCCCAATCCAGAACCCAAGGGAGTCCTCTGCTGCCTAAGCAACCCGTATCTGAAAAGGATGCTCTGGATTTTTTGAAATTGATTAAAAGAAGCGAATACAAAATAGTAGAACAGTTGGACAAGGCACCTGCCCATATCTCTTTCCTGAACTTGCTCTTGACTTCCGAATTGCACAGGGAAGCTTTGCTAAAAGTGCTTAATGAGACTCCACGTTTCTAAAGATATTCCCGTTGATAAGTTTTCTAATGTTGTGGGCAGCATCCTCGCTTCAGCTCGTATTAGTTTCTCTGACGATGATTTGACTGCAGAAGGGATTGCACACAACAAGGCATTGTACATATCAGTGCGTTGTAACGGGAAGCTGTTACCAAGGGTTTTGGTGGATAATGGATCAGCTTTAAATATCTGTCCAGTGGGCTACTATTGTCAAACTTGGATTATCTGATGTTAAGCTTCGCACATCAGCTGTCGTGGTGAGAGGCTTTGATGGAACTAGGAGGGAGCCGATGGGTGAAATCGATTTGGTTTTAGAAGTTGGCCCAGCTCAGTTTCAGGTTTCTTGTCAAGTCATGGATTTCTCTGGTGCTTACAATGTTCTATTGGGAAGACCATGGATACATACTTCTAACTTGGTGCCTTCTTCGCTGCATCAAATGCTCAGATTCATTGTAAATGATCAATTAATCACTGTATTTGCCGAAGATGACTGTGCTATGGTGGTTAATGCCAATTCAAAGAGGAGAGATAGTGCCAAGCCTTCAGTTTCAGCTCATCGTGTTGAAGATGTTATCTCTACGGGGTGGATTGTGAAGAACGAATCATTCATCAGAACAGATGTATCTGAAGCCAGTGTCATGATGGCTAAAGAAATGATTCGAGGGGTTATGAGATAGGAAAGGGTCTCGGGAGAAATCTGCAAGGACGTCTAGAACCAATAGAGCTCCCAATGCAAAAGGACACCTTCGGATTAGGATTTCATCCAACTGCGAAAGATAGGAGGGAGATGAGAATCCGAAAACTTGCTGAAAAGGAAGGAAAGCGGTCTGGGATGCATGTTCCGCCATTGTGCTACACTTTTCCTCGCTCATCTGGGGTGGTGATATCTGATCTGGATGAAGAGAATTCTACAGATGGGATTGAATTGGGTATATCTCAGTTGTTTGTCGGAGCTATCTGTGATGTCACTCCGTCAGAATCTTCTGAATTTTCAACAATTGCTGAGGGTGCCCTTCAAAATTGGACAGCTGATTATCTCCCAGTTCAAAGGGAGTTTCGGTAAATTTAGGGGATTGTCTTTTGTTCAGACTCATGCTTAGATAGGACTTTACTTAGGATATTTTGTTTAGTGTTGCTTTTGTTTCTTGACTCTAGTCCCTTTGCATATGTCAATGTCTTGTAAGTCGAAATATGTTTTGTTCTTGGTATAGAGTTTCAAGATGAATGTGTCCTTAGAGTAAGGTCCCTATCTCTAAAGATGATGTCTTTTGTTGATTTACCGTTTATTTCTAAATTTGAAGCAATGAAGAATTTTTCTTATTGGTTTTCAATAATTTCTTTTTATTTATTTATTTTGTGTGTGTTTGTGTTATCTTTTTCAGATGGCCATCGATAAAATCATTTGACCCTTTGGATGTCACAATTCTAGAAGTTGATGATTGCAATCTCGATATCTCTCGTGAGTTGGAAATCATGGAATCTGAAATTCAAAATGAAATTGATACCGAGGGAGAATATGAATCTTTGTCAAAAACTCTTGAACAATATGAAGAGAAACCCAAACCGAATCTAGAAGACACAGAATCTATTAAGCATTGGCACTAAAACAGAGCTTAAGGAAATCAAAGTCAGCATTCATCTGAATAAGAAGCAAAAACAAGAGATGATTGAATTTTTGACTTTATTTCAAGATGTTTTCGCATGGTCATATGATGATGTAGCTGGAATCTCTACGGACATAGTGGTTCATAAATTGCCAACTGATCCAAATATTTCACCCGTGAAGCAGAAAGCCCGCAAGTTCAAACCAGATATGAGTCTCAAAATCAAGGAGCAAATTGTAAAACAACTCAATGCTGGGATCATTATGGTGTCTCATTATCCCATTTGGCTTTCAAATCCCGTTCCTGTCCCAAAGAAAAATGGGGAGGTGCGAGTTTGTGTGGATTATAGAGATCTTAACAAGGCAAGTCCAAAAGATGATTTTCCTCTGCCGAACATTCATATCCTTTTGGACAATACCGCAGGGCACGAGATCGTATCATTTGGAGATTGTTTTTCGGGGTATCACCAGATTTTGATGGCAGAAGAAGATAGAGAGAAGACTGCTTTTGTCACCCCTTGGGAATATTTTGCTATAGAGTGATGCCTTTCGGATTGAAAAATGCTGGAGCCACTTATCAAAGGACAATGACCACCCTGTTTCATGATATGATCCACAAAGAGATGGAGGTTTACGTGGATGACATCATAATCAAATCTAAAAGGGTCGAGGATCACTTGGTGGATTTGAGAAAATTGTTTGAGAGATTGAGGAAATACAATTTGAAGCTGAATCCTGCTAAGTGTGCTTTTGGAGCTCCGGCAGGCAAATTATTGGGGTTTATTGTTAGCAAGAGAGGTATCGAGATAGATCCTGCCAAAATCAAAGCAATTCGCGACATGCCAGTTCCAAAGACTCAAAGAGATGTAAAAAGTTTTTTGGGAAGAATCAATTTCATTGGCAGGTTCATCGCCCAACTGACTTCTACTTGTGAACCTTTGTTCAAGTTGTTGAAGAAAAATGTACCTATGAAATGGAATGAGGATTGTCAAAAGGCTTTTGATAAAATTAAAGATTACTTGTTGAATCCTCCAATTTTAGTGCCGCCCCAACCTGGTAGACCTCTGATTATGTACTTATCTGTGCTTGACGAAGCTGTAGGATGTGTTTTGGGGCAACATGATGAATCGGGAAAAAGAGAACAGGCCATCTACTATCTCAATAAGAAATTTACTGCGTATGAGGCTAATTATTCGTTTCTGGAGAGAAGCTGTTGTGCGTTGGCTTGGGCGGTTCAAAAACTAAGGCATTATTTGCTTAGTCACACCACCTAC
The DNA here is from genome assembly GCA_024721245.1 of Mitragyna speciosa. Taxonomy (NCBI): domain Eukaryota; kingdom Viridiplantae; phylum Streptophyta; class Magnoliopsida; order Gentianales; family Rubiaceae; genus Mitragyna; species Mitragyna speciosa. The sequence goes on along the minus strand of CM045566.1, from coordinate 21,114,945 downwards.
CTCATTTCCCGTTCTGATCCCTTGAAATATTTGTTGGAAAAACCAATGCTTACTGGACGGATGGCCAAATGGCAAATGATTCTTTCTGAATTTGACATTGTTTTCACCACGCAGAAGGCGATTAAAGGGCAGGCTATAGCAGATCACTTGGCAGAAAATCCAAGAGAGAATGATTACCAGCCCCTCAATACTTACTTCCCAGATGAAGAAATCTTGTTCGTTGGTGCAATTGAAGATATGAGTGAGCAGTACTTGGGGTGGAGATTATTCTTTGATGGCGCTTCAAATGCTTTCGGGGCCGGAATCGGTGCAGTTCTAGTTTCACCCGAAGGGAAGCATTATCCTGCAACTGCCAAGCTATGTTTTCCTTGCACTAACAATATGGCCGAATACGAAGCCTGTATTCTTGGATTGAAGATGGCGTTAGAGATGGAGGTTAGAGACTTGGTGGCATTTAGCGATTCTGACTTACTTGTGCATCAGACACTCAAGCAATGGGCGACTCGAGATTCTAAAATCATTCCCTATCATTGCAGTCTACTCAATCTGGCTTCTAAATTCAGAAGTTTGGAGTTTCGGCACATTCCACGGACACGTAACGTGTTTGCAGACGCCTTGGCTACTTTGTCCTCAATGATTAAACATCCCGATGAATTGGTAATTGAGCCTATCCATATACGGCTTCAAGAGAAACCGGCTCACTGTTGGGTTGCAGAAGAAGTTTCAGACTGGTCGGCCTTGGTACCATGATATCAAAGAATTCATTAAAATTGGATCTTATCCTCCTGGAGCTAATGCAGTTTCAAAAGGCTTTTTGCGCAGAATGTCTTCAAAATTCTTTTTGAATGGAGAAATACTGTACAAGAGAACGTCTGACTTGGGTCTGTTAAGGTGTATTGATAAAGAAGAGGCCCACCAAATGATGAAAGAAGTTCACAGCGGTGTGTGTGGACCACACATGAATGGGCATTTGTTGGCTAAAAAGATCATGAGAATGGGATATTTTTGGCTTACTATGGAACACGACTGTGTAGATTTTGTTCGAAGGTGTGTTAAATGCCAAATGCATGGTGATGTAATACATGCTCCTCCTACGGAACTACATAGTATGACTGCTCCTTGGCCATGTTCGATGTGGGGAATGGATGTAATTGGAACCATTGATCCTCCTGCTTCGAATGGACATCGATTCATCTTAGTGGCAATAGAGTATTTCACCAAATGGGTTGAGGCTGCATCTTACAGGCATGTGACTAAGAAAGTTGTGGCAGATTTTCTGAAAAACCATATCATCTGTCGTTTTGGAGTGCCTGAGACACTAATCACTGATAATGCCAAAAATCTCAACAACGACATGGTGGATGGGTTGTGTGAACAATTCAAAATCAATCATAGAAATTCTGCCATTTACAGACCCCAGATGAACGGAGCTGTGGAAGCTGCCAACAAGAATTTGAAGAAGATCATTCGAAAGATGACTGATACAGCATAGAGATTGGCACGAGAAACTACCTTATGCATTGATGGGGTATAGAACTGCCATAAGGACTTCTACTGGAGCAACTCCTTACTCTCTTAATGTACGGAATAGAGGCGGTAATACCTGCTGAAGTTGAGATCCCGTCCTTACGTATATTGATGGATGCTCAGTTGGAAGAAGCTGAATGGGTCAGAGAACGTCATGAGCAGTTGTCATTGATCGATGAAAAGCGGTTAAATGCCGTTTGTCACGGACAGTGTTACCAAAAACGAATGGCCCGTGCTTATCAGAAGAAAGTCAAATCTCGCCAATTCGAGATTGAAGACAAGGTTTTAAAGCGAATTCTTCCTATTCAAGAAGAGGCAAAAGGGAAATTCGCTCCAAATTGGCAAGTTCCATTCATTGTCAAGAAGGTATTATCAGGTGGAGGTCTTGTGCTGGCGGAGATGGATGGTCAAGAATTTCCTCAAATCATCAATTCAGACTTGGTAAAAAAGTTTTACATTTGATTAGTAAATTTCCTTTTAAAATTATTGTGAAAAAAGAGACGGATCAAAGGCGGGCCTTCTTTCTTTTCCATGAATATTCTTCTCCTCTAGTTTTCCCCTTTTGAGCTTTCATAATTCATAAACTTCATTTCATAATCCACTTGATGGTTGCACCCCACTCTGGGGTAAGATTTTTGTTTTGTTGGTCGTCCATATATATATATATATATATATAATGTGTGAAAAAAAAGAAGAGAGAGAAAACCCCACGAGAAAGTGATAAACATGGGGCAAATTAAGAAAGAAAAAAGAAAAGAGAGCAAAAGTAAGAAATAAAAGTTGGGATAGTTCATTCTGAGAAATGCAACCTCAAGACAATCAACCCTCTCACAAATTCTGCTTTCCAGCCTTAACCTTTTTAGATACCTTAACCTGACCCTGTATTGAAAGCCGAGAATGTTACCGACCTCCGTGTTTATTTTGTGATAATTTTGATATGAAAATTTGCAAATAAAAAAGGGCATATGATGTTAATATATCTATCCCAAGTTTATCAAGGGAAGATTGTCTTACTGATGCTAAATATTCTTCAAATACTAGTCTGATTTAATGAAAATGGGGAATGACCATTCAAGATTCGAATGATTGTTGTTCTATGTCCTTCCTTTGCAAAGGTGAAAACCCGAAAGGGCACCTAAAAAAAAACAAACATAACAAAAAAAGAGAAAAGAAAAGGAAAGGGGCGGGGAAAACCTTAGTGAAAACCTGAAAGGGCGCTAAAGGTGGGAATCTTTTGCACACAAACGAAGTCAGATGGGGGAGGAGAAGTGATGAAGCTGAAGAGCTGGTGATTATGTTCGCTTGGGTTTTCTCTTCCTGGTTGTTCCTCTTCTAGATGTATCAAGCTTCTGGTTGATAACATCCGAAAGGGTCAAATGTGACATCCGTGGTCAAAAGCCTGTTTTCAACATCGTGAAATAAATTATTTTGTTTCTTAACTTATCTTTGACAAAAATTATTTTACACTTACTTTTACTTGTTGTGATTTGTTGTTTCCTCATGTTGTAGTTTTGTTTTCAATTTATTGAAATATGATGATTGCATAAAATATCTATGTGTACATATATATGTATATATAATAGATAAAGGTGGTGAAATCAAATAAATTGTTTTGCATCAGTCATTCATTAGATTTGTGTCAAAAGACAATCCTCTTAATTTATCATGAAAAATCGCAGCAGTCGATGTTTACAAGTCATAGTGAAAGGACATTTGGTGGATGCTGATGGATCGCAAAGATCAGAAATGGTTCACAGGGATGGATTTGGGATTAGATGTCGGCGCCAAGGACTCATGTTTACACGTTTCACAAAGCCTGAGGGATTACACGGTGGCGGCACACTGTTTAATCATCTTTTCGTTTTCCAACTGCAGGTAAAATCATGAGTTCGTCATTGATATTCCATAAAAAATAAAAAAATAAAAAATAAAAAAATAAAAAGAAAAGATTGGGGCAAGTCTTTTGTAGCTAGCCATGGCTTAAGTGGAGTATTATTTCAGTCAAAGATCGATTTTAAACGTGACGCTGGGGCAATTTTATAAAAAAAAAAAAATGGCTTCACATTGATTTTAATATCTCATGTCCTAACCCGTCTTGGGAAGGACTAATTTCAAATTTACACTGGGGCAAATTTTAAGGGATAGATTTCAAATTGATTTCACTTGATTTATATTGGAGCAAAGTTTTTGGTATAAGATTTTATTTATTCACTTATTTCTTTCAAATAGATTTTTGATATGTTACATAGAGTCGGAAAAAAAAAAAGAAAAAATCAAAATCAAAATCAAATTGTTTTATGTATTGCTTTCAACTTTTTAATCTTCTCCGCATATTTATCTAGCAAATTGGGTGTTTCACATTGTTTTGTGGGCTGATCTCCGAAAAAAAAAAAAAAAAAAGAAGCCTTTTTCATGCATGTCCAGCAAACTGACCTTCACGTTTAATTTTCTTGTACTCACCCCAGCAAACTGGGTGCATATCCAGCAAATTGGGCCTTTCACGTTTATTTTCCAAGTTTGGCAAACCAAACTTTGTACTGCATCTCACCCCAGCAAACTGGGTGCATGTCCAGCAAATTGGACCCTTCACGTTTATTTTCCAAGTTTGGCAAACCAAACTTTGTACTGCATCTCACCCCAGCAAACTGGGTGCATGTCCAGCAAACTGGACCTTCACGTTTATTTTCCAAGTTTGGCAAACCAAACTTTGTACTGCATCTCACCTCAGCAAATTGGGTGCATGTCCAGCAAACTGGACCTTCACGTTTATTTTCCAAGTTTGGCAAACCAAACTTTGTACTGCATCTCACCCCAGCAAACTGGGTGCATGTCCAGCAAACTGGACCTTCATGTTTATTTTCCAAGTTTGGCAAACCAAACTTCGCATTGCATCTCACCCCAGCAAACTGGGTGCATGTCCAGCAAACTGGACCCTTCACGTTTATTTTCCAAGTTTGGCAAACCAAACTTTGTACTGCATCTCACCCCAGCAAACTGGACCCTTCACGTTTATTTTCCAAGTCTGGCAAACCGGACTTCGCATTGCATTTCACCCCAGCAAACTAGGTGCATGTCCAGCAAACTGGACCTTTCACGTTTACTTTTCCAAGTCTGGCAAACCGGACTTTGTATTGCATCTCACCCCAACAAATTGGGTGCACGTCCAGCAAACTGGACCTTCATATTTAATTTCTTTGCACTTCATCATTCCTAGCAAACTAGGCCACACACTTCTCCAACAAACTGGACGTTTCAGATTTTGTTTTAATTTGATTTTTCAAGTCGGGCAGCCCCAAACCTTTTACTTTCACCATTCGAACTACGTTTTGGCCTGATTCCCTTTGTGTGGGATACGTAGGCAGCTCTTGGAAAGTTCGGTTATTTTCTCACTCTTTTATTTGTTTACATTCTTACATCTTGTATGTTTAGATATTTATCTTTGCTTTTATGTTTAGGTGAGTCAAAATTCGGTGTTGTCTACGTCTTTGTCTGAAATCTCTGCGAGATTCCCGACAAAGAGGGGCAAGCTGTAGACACCAAATTTTGACACACCTTTGGTAAAAATATGTGTGTTACTTTATTTTAGGAGGTATTTTTCATTTTTCGGGGGTGGAGTACAATTCTCGCGTATTATGTCTAATTTGTCGTACCAGGGGCAAAATGGTAATTTCGCCAGGTACATATTAGATTATTTTATTTTATTTTATTTTTCTAAATACATAATTTTACTATTTTTATCATTTCTTTATGATTTTAATGATTTTTAGGAGTCATTCATTATTTATTTAAAATTTCAGTATTTTTTAATTCAACGGCACGTTTTCCAATGCACTATTTTTTTTTACGAGAATTTTCGAGTGAAAAATTTTATATATGCATTTTGTATATTCATAAATTTTCTGTAAAAATATCGTAATTTAGAGGTCGTTAGTATTATTAATTTTTGTCTTTTTATTTTTAAGGGCACATTTCCCAAGAATGCGTTAATCTTAGAAGTTTTTGAGTGAAAACTTTAGTATATGTGTTTCATGGGATAATATATTTTGTATAAAATTTTTGTGATTTTCATAATTTTTATCATATTAGGTCATGTTTTCCAATGCACTTTCTTATTTAAAATTTTTCTTTATGAGAATTATGTGTGTGTGCATTTTATAAATTTTATGTAAGGAAAATTTTCATAATTAATTAATTATTATTTATTTTAAAGACCATTGGTTGTTTATTTTAAATTGTATTTTTCTAACCTAGAATTAACTTTTTTATACTGAATTTTTATTTTTTCCTTCTTATAATGTTTTATTTCAGTTTTTAATATATAATTTAAAAGGGGTTCAAGTAGTTTTTTATTTTATCTTATTTTATTTTTTCATTTTTACTTTGTTTTCTAAAAAAAAAAAAAGAAAAGGCAAAGGCTGGAGCAGGCTGCGTTTTGCAGCCTGCTACAGCAGCAGCTTGGCTTCACAACTGCTCTCTGTTTTTTCCCCAACTGCTCTTGCCTAATCACATCACTCTCCTCACTTTCACCAAACATTCACACTTCCCTCATTCCCTCTCTGCAACATCAGACTCACTCACACATCCTCACACGCACCTCCCCTCAACTCTCTCTGCCTACTCCTCCCAACTCCAGACAAAAACACACATTGCACACACTCTTCCATTCTCCCTCGCTCCCTCTGCCTCACCATAAACACAGACGCACTTCACACCTGCATTACACAAGACAACACACACACTCAACCATCAGTTCCGTTTTTTTCTCTCAAAAACACAGACACACTTTCTTCTTTTCTCCTTTTTCAGCTCACACACAACCCATCTGCACCATATCACAGACACCATCAGTTCCCATTTTTCTTCTCTCAAGAGAAAACACAGACACTTTTTTTTCTTGTTTTCTCCCTCTTGGCTCTCACTGCATATACACGCATTGCACCACCACCAGCTGCCAAATCAATCCACCAGCGTTGCCAAGTTCCACCAATTTCACAGCCAAACCAGGTAAGGTTCTCGGCCCTTTTAAACTGATTTTGCGTACCATAAATTTCATGATGTTCCTACTTAAAATTTCTGAATTATTGCCGCTTAATCCATAATTTCGATAGCCTTGCTGTTTGGGTTTAGACAATCATGTTTCATGAAGAAATTCAAGATTGATTTAAAAAAAAAAAGAAAAAAAACTCAGGTGAGAAATAGGAAAATTAACTAGGAAGAACGGAGAGAGAGAAGCTGAGAGAAAGAAAGAAAAAACTAGAGTATAGTCCGAAGAGAAGAAGAGAAGAAGAGAGTGAGTAAGAAGAAGATAAGAAGAGAGGAAGAGAGGAAGAGAAGAAGAGAAGAAAAGAGTGAGTGAGTGAACCGAAGAGAAACGGCCGAGGAGAAGTAGCCGAAGAGAAATGGCCGAAAAGAAAAATCCGAAGAAGAGAGTGAGTGAGTGGCCGAAGAGAAATGGCCGAAGAGAAACGGCCGAGGAGAAGTGGCCGAAGAGAAAAATCCGAGGAGAGAATGGCTGAAGAGAAAAATCCGAGGAGAATGGCCGAAGAGAAAAATCCGATGACAGAGAGTGAAGAGAAAAATCCGAGGAGAGAATGGCCGAAGAGAAAAATCTGAGGAGAATGGCCGAAGAGAAAAATCCAAGGACAAAGAGTGAAGAAAGAAAAATCCGAGGAGAATGACCGAATAGAGAAAACCGAAGAGAAATGGGCGAAGAGAAAAATCCGAAGAGGGGGAAACCGAGGATAAAAAAGGGAAATCGTAGCCGAAACTTAATTTTTTCCTTTAGTTATTTATTTTCATTATCTTCATCTGATTATATTACATTTTGCTCCCCTTAAATGCTTAATTGTTTAATTATGCCGTTCAATACTTTAGTTTACTTTATTTAAGTCCTCATTTTATTTTGGTTGGCCCCTAGAATTTTGTAGTTTCTTTCAATTATATCTAAGTTAATTACAATATGTTCTAATATGTCTAGAAATTATAATTCTATACCCCTCATGTTGCTGAAAATTGCATTTTTGTCCCCAATCTTGCTGAAATTTTATTTTTATTATTATGCATTGCTCGAATTGTATTTTTGACCCCTAAATTTTGCTGGAATTTTATTTTGTACCCCAACATTGCTGGAAATTTTATTTTTGTCTTAGAACATTGCTGGAATTTTGCATTTTTGCCCCCAAACCTTGCTGGAATTTTATTTTGTACCCCAACATTGCTGGAAATTTTATTTTGCCTTAGAATACTTGCTGAAATTTTATTTTTTGTCCCCTAAACTTGCTGAAATTTTTATTTAAGTCATTATACTTGCTGGAATTTTAGTTCAAGTCCCTATACTTGTTGAAATCTTAGTTTTAAGCCCTAGATACTTGTTGGAATTTTATTCTAAGTCCCTAATTTGTTCGAAATCGACATTTTATGCTCAATTTTTAAGTATTTCATATTTTATACTTTAAATAGTGGTACCTTGACATGTTTGTTGATTTTCTTAGCAATTTATACCGGGTTTACGAATGGGAGGTACCTCGATTACCCTTTTATTTCTCTTTATGTGCTCCTACGTGTTGCTACGTGTTTTTCTATATGTTTTTTTTTATATCTCCTTTTGCTTATAATTTTTATACATATGTGAGTGTTTATTTAGTTATGCCATGTTATTTATTAGAAATTAATTTTTGATTATTCAAAGAAATGTAATAGATAGGTAATATTCTATTGAGCAAAAATTCTGTATTTAGATAGTTAATGTAGTAGATAGTGTATATCTAGTTAAAAAAAAAAATTTGTATTTTAGATAGAAAGTGTAATAGATAGGTTAGATAGGATATCTTTTATTCTTTTTCTATTTTTAGATTGTAATTAGGTTATTCTCCGGTGTAATAGTTAGGGCTATGTGTGCTATGTGCTTATGTGTTTTATTTGCTTTCTTTAGGACTTTGCATTTAGAATATCATGCTCATGTGTTATGTGCTCCTCTATGCTATTATGTGCTTTTATGTGATTATTGCTTCAATCTATGTTTTATTCATTTACCTGCTTTATTATTATATGTGTATCATCGTCACACTAGTCCAACGCTAGTTGTGATTAATTTCGGTTTCTTCGCTAGTCCAACGCTAGCGGAGAATTTTTAGAAAATAAGTTAGTCCAATGCTAGATTTCTAGGTCATTTAGTATTAGAATCATTTCTCGTGTGCATTTCATGACATTTCACACACATTTTATCCTTTTTAGGTCTTTTTCCATTTTTCTATGATTTTTATATATACTTCATCACTTATTATTTATTTTAACATTTATTTTAGTGCATAATATTTAGATTCCACTACACATAGAATTTTAGGTCATTTGTGTGATTTGACTAGAAATAGTCATCTACTCACGTGGGAAGCGATGGCGTACATGTCGTTCCCCCCTCCGTGAGTAGGAACAGTTAGTCACGAGTCCATTCGTCCCCCGCACCCATTATGTTGCATCCCCATTTTCTTTGTTCACTTACTATCTATACTATTATTTTTCTTTTCTTTTGCACTCCATTCAGCATCTATACTCGTGACTCCATCGAGGTCTATATCCGGGTTTCGCAATTAATGCGATAATTCCGACCAAACCTCAATGGAAAATTTGGTCCCTAACGATATCCCTTTTTTAGGACTAGATTTGCAATCATATAGTTGCATCCAAATGCGATAAAATTTTAGGGTTATATTAGGAAAATTTAGACTAAACCTCGCAACTAGTTTCGGCTAGGTTGAAAGGGTGCCTTGGGCGCGAGCCTTTGCCTTCCCTTTCTTCAACTGTGACTCCCGAACCTTTTTCTCTTGTTTTCAAAGACCTGGAGTCGTCTAAAAGGGTTTTCTTGTTTTTTCCTATATTTTTTTCCAAAAATCATTTCCTTAAAAAATCATTCTTAATTTTCTTACCTTTTATAAAATATTTTCGGGTGACTTGGTACACCAAAACTCAATACCAAGTGGCGACTCCTTTTTCACTAAAAAACCCTTTTTAGACTCTATTTTCGGGCCCAAAAACCGTCGCATTTTCAAAGTCCCATTTTAGGCCCTTTTTTCTTTTGTTTTAAAAAATAAAGTATTTGTTTGTCACATTTTATCGAATTATCTTTTACAAAGCATTTTTCTAAAAATTATTTTTTACAAAAATTTACACGCTTTTCTTTTTCCAATAAAACACAACCACATTTAACACTTCCTTTTCTTTTTTCCAAACATCTATCATTCATTTATTATTTCCTTTGTTTCGAAAAATGGGGCGCGACAAGTTCTTTAGCCAAAGAACTAAGAAAACTCAATTTGCACTCGCACACAATTGAAGAGAAAAACTCAATAATTTTGATTAATCTTGTTCAAAATTCGGATGAATAGTAACCCCCTCTATAAAGAGGCGCATAACATCAAGATATAAACTAAATATGAAAACTAACTTAATCCTAGTTGCACCATAACATAAACGTACAACTAAAGATACAACTTGGGCTATTAAACTAACGAATTAAGCCCATGAAACCCATAACCTCAAGTGGCGAATGGGCTCTTCAACCGAATCCAAGTCCAGAAGTGGCATATGACTCTCTTGAGCTGGATTGCACAGATTGAGCTTCTTTGGATAGCTTAATTAGCTCCATTAATCCTTCCTTGAAGACGTATTTGATCCACAAATATAAGCTCACAACTTGGCTCCAACAATTAGCATAAACATTGCAATCTCCAAGCCCAAGATGAACAACATAATCGTACAAGAACTTTGGCCAACAACCTTTAGCTCGATCATGCAAATTCAACAATATTTCAAGCCTCCAATGAGCTAAGTTGTCAATCCTTCTATCTTCAACAAGCATGACTTCAGTAAGCGTCCAACGGATCCTATCACTTTCAACCTAGTCAAGACTAGTTGCGAGATTTAATCAAAATTTCCTAAATTAACCCTAGATTCTATCGCGTTCGGATGTATCTAAATGAATGCAAATCTTAAGTCTAAATGTGGGTATCGGGAGGATCGGAATGTCCCGTCAAGGCTTGGTCAGAATTATCGCATTAATTGTGAAACCCGAGTCGAGATCTCGAGGGAGTCACTAGTTTTTATGCAAAATGTGATGCAAAAGGAAAAGAAAATAATAATGTATGGTAAGTGAAGAAAAAGGTGGGTATGCAACGTGACGGGTACGGGGGACTAATAACTCATGACTGAATGTTTCTACTTATGGAGGGAAGAACGGCCTATACGCCACCGCTTCCCATATGAGTAGGCGACTATTTCTAGTCGAATCACACAAATGTCCTAACTTCTAAGTGAGATGCAACCTAGATGTCATGCATTTTAAAAATGTGTCAAAATAATAAGAATAATAATAATAGTAATAATAAAATCATGCCACATAGAAAGAAAACTAGAAGTGTGTGAAATATGAAATGCATACGAATGCACCTAAAATATCCTAAGGGTTTAGCGTTGGACTAGCCATTTCTAAAAAATCCCACTAGTGGGAAAAAGATAAGCCACAACTAGCGTTAGACTAGTGTGGTGACGGAATAACAATCAAACATGAATTAAATAGTAAAGCTTGAATTAAAAGCAAATTAAACATATAAAGATATATTAAAGCACGTAGTAGCACATAACACATAAACATAATATTTAGATGCAAAAATCCTAAGGAAAGCGATAAAAGAAATAAACACGTAAGCACGCAAAAACAAATAAATCCTAACTATTACACCGGGGGGGTTTGATTTACGATTTAAGGGGGAAATTAAAAATGCCCTATCTATTACACTTTCTATCTAATTACACAATTCTTGCCAAAATAAGAAAAATAACCTAACTATTACATTGACTAACTAAACACAAAATATTATATTTTTCTAAAATAATAAAAATTTAAAATTAAATAAATTAAAATACCTAAATACGCAACAAGCATATAAAATAAAAGATAAGCAAATAATAATAAAATAATGCATAAATCACATTTGAGCATATTGGAGCACATAAAGAGAAAAATAACAAAAAAGTCGGGATACCTTTTTGGAAGACCCGGTACAAATACTTAAAAAGATGAACAAACAAGTCAAGGTATCATAATATAAAGAAATAAAGCATAAAAGTATGTAAGCATTGATAAATTGAGGCTAAACATACAAATTCTATTAAACTAAAGGCTTGAAATTAAATTCAAACAAACCTGGGGCCAAATAATAATTTAAAGCATTATTCTAAACTAAAATTGCAAAATTCTACCAAATTGGGAAGCAAAGCATAAATTTCAACAAGTGAGGGATCAAAGAAATGCAAATTGGGCAAGTTAAAGGCATAACTTGCAAAAAAATGGGGACTTAACTGAAAGAATGTAAAATCTGGGGGGTCAATGTGCAATTATGGGAGGACTTAAATGCATTAATACAAAAATATTAATGAATATTTTAAAACTAATCAGAAAATCCAAGGATTGAGATGCAAAACTAACTAGAAACCAAGGATGTAATCAGTAAATTAAAGTTGAATTATTCCACCAGAATGAATTAACTTAGATTAATTAATCAAATTAATACTCAAACTAATGAATTCAAAACAAATGAAGGGGATAAGTTAATCTTAACACTAAATTAAACAAATGCCCCAAAAACCCTCGTCCCCATAACTTGGTCTTCTTCAACCTTCAGATTCTAATTTCTTCTTCTTCTCTCTCTCTCTCTCTCTCTCTCTCTCTCTGATTCTCTCCCCCTTCTCTGTAGTTTTTCTCTATTCTTCCCACCGCCCCTCTCACTTTTCCTTCTCTTTTCTCTATGTTCTCTGTCTCACTCTAGTCTCTTTTCTCTCCCAGCCTTTCGTTCTCTCTTTTCCCTCTCTTCGTGTTTTCCTCTCACTGGAATTCTCCTCCGTCTCTGTCTTCGGTTCTAGGTTGTAGGGCGATGGGAATTGGTTGTGGGAAGGGGTTGAAATGGGATTTGGGGCTATGGTGATGACTATAATGTTGAGTTTTGGTGAGGGAGAGATGATTATAATTGAGCGTGTGATTTGGGGTTTAGGGCAGTGAGTGGTCGAATTGGTGGACGGTGATGGTAGGTGGAAAATTGATGGAACTGGTGGCGATTTTGCTGGATGTTGTTGTGCGGTGGATTCGAGGGGATTGTGGGCTGGTTATCAGTGTTGAGGAGTGGTTATGGGACTATATTGGGGCAATTTAGGGCCGTGAAATGGTGGTCTTAGGCATTGCAGTGACGACGTGGGTCAATTGTGTGAGTGACTTGAGGTTGTTCGGTTGTTTTCTTTTGCAAGTAATGGATGTGGTGTGGTGATGGGAGGATGAATTGCTGGTGGCATTTTTGGCTTGTTTGGTTTTCTATTTGTATATTGTTTTTGCAGGTTATGGGATGTTATGGTGGAATTGTGCGGGTCGTTTGGAGGTGAATTGATGGTTGAACGGTGATTGAATTTCTGGTGGTTGTTTGTGATTCGATGGCGAGATTGGAACTGGTGGTGAGGTTGGGTTGTCTATTTGGGTTGGAATTGGTCTATCTTAGACTGGGTTGTGAGTCTTTGGATCTGGTTCTTTCTTGCAGATTATGGGGCTGTTGGTGGCCAGATGGTTCTCTGGCAATCTGGCGGTGATTGTTGATGGTGTAATGGGGTGGATATAAGAATGGATGAGAGAGGAGAGACGGTGGAGAGATGAACCCAGAAGAAGAAAACATAAACCCGGGAAGATAAATAAAAACCCAAAACAAGAACACTCAAATTCAGAATAGATTAAACAATCTTCAACAAAAAGTCTCAAACAAATACATACAATTATCAGATTTATCTATAAATGAAAGAAAAGTGAACCAAATTTAAAAGAAGAACTCACCTTTTAGTCTTGAAAATGGATTAAGTATAAATAGTAGATGAGGCTTGAGGTTGTAGATGAACGGTAGTCAAATTTTTAGACAATGAATAGTACCCTAATGACGATGAATAGTACGTATTTGAAGATGGAGGCTGTAGTGTGTGTGTTTATGAGTGAAGAGTGTGTGTTTTAATCCAAAAATCATAAAAAGCAAAAATGTTAGTAGGGTTTCTATTTTTTTCCTCTTTTTGTTTTGCTGGTTAAAAGGGGTATTTATAGGCCACTTGTCTTGTTGGCCAAGAATGCTATAAAATAACGAAAATGCCACCGGTATTAAAAATATTAATTTTATTAAAAAATATTTTTTAACTCTAAAATTAAAAATTAATATAAAGAATCTGACAACAATCTCTATATTTTTAAAAAGGAATTCAAGGTAGATTTCAAAAATAAAAACTAGAGCTCAAAACTGATAAAAACACGCTCGGGGTGTAAAATGACGATTTTGCCCCTGGAAAACGAAAATACACAAAAAATAGATATTAGCCTCAAAAAATTATTAAAAATTAGAAGTAAACTTAAAACATTAGAAAATGCCTTTTTGATTCAAAATTTGACAAGAAATGAATTTAAGCTGTAAAATGACGCTTTTACCCTTGGACAATGAAAATTTACAGAAAAATAGTTATTGACCTCGAAAAATTACCAAAAATTAAAAATAAGCTTAAAACACTAGAAAATACATTTTTTATTCAAAAATGGTGAAAAATGAATTTAAACTGTAAAATGACAATTTTACCCTCGGACAATAAAAATTCACAGAAAAATAGCTATTGTCCTCAAAAAATTATCAAAAATTACAAATAAGCTTAAAACACTAGAAAATGCATTTTTTACTCAAAATTGGTGAAAAATGAATTTAATTTGTAAAATAACGATTTTGCCCTTGGGCAATGAAAATTCCAAAAAAATAGTAATCATCTCTAAAAAAATCAAGAAAATTTAGAAACATGCTTAAAGAATTAGCAAAATGAATTTGGAACTAAAACAAGCTAAAATGGAATTCGTGAGGCGAAATTACCATTTTGCCCTTGTGCTGGTAAAAATATAAAGAATACTAATTAAATCCAAAAAACTCATAAGAAATTAACAAATTCACATAAAAGTAAATATATGAATTTAAAACCCCCAAAAGCTAATAGAAAAATATTTACAGATAAATTACTATTTTGCTCCCCAGATTATTGAAAAATTAAAATTTGTTCCAAAAAGTGCAAACATGCCCTTCCAATGTTTTGAAAATAAATGGTGCGTCAAAATTTGGTGTATATAGGACTATCCCCAAGAAAGACAATATATCCAGTGGTAGAATGTGAGGTTGTAGGTCAACTGGCCCAATCTAAATCACTATATGCAAATAGTTCAAAATTCCTAGATGATGAGAGAAAAATACCTTGCCCAGGAGACTTCTTCACATATCTAAGGATTCAAATGGCTGCATTCATGTGTGGAACATGAGGATTTTGCATGAATTGACTAGGGCTTGAACCAGATATGTAATATTTGGAGTTATAGTCAAATAAAGAAGTCTACCAACAAGATGACGATATTGACTAGGATTTGCTACTGGTTCTCCTAAATTTGCACTCAATCCATGCTTCGAATCCATAGGAAATGCTATTGATTTAGCTCCTAGTAAGCCAACTTCATTCAACAAATCCAATGCATACTTTTGTTGATTCAACACAATGCTTGTTTTGTTCCGAGCTACTTCAATGCCAAGAAAGTACTTTAGATGGCCAAGGTGTTTAATGCTAAAAGCAGCATCAAGATGTTGTTTGACATAATCAATAAATCTGATATCGTTTCCTACAATTATGATGTCATCTACATAGACCAAAATGGCAATGAAAGAATGCCTACACACATGAGCAAAAAGAGAATTGTCTTTTGCCGATTGATGAAATCCAAGGCTGTGAAGACTGTCTGAAAACTTTTGATACCAATTTCTTGAGGCTTGCTTGAGTCCATACAAGGACTTTCTCAATCTACAAACTCTATTATCACTCGCTTTTGCAAAACCTTGAGGCACTGATGGTCCCTTCAATCTATACCAAAGAAACTCTAGGCAAGTGCACCTATCGCTTCGTAGTATAGTATACAAGAGCACCGAATATCGTCCCACAAGGATTGGCAAATACTAGTAATTACTTGAGTTCTAGTATCTAACCTAATGAACGTAATTTGGACTATTAAAGTAAGAAACTAAGGAAAATCCTATCTAATCCACTAGAATCAAAAGGGAATGGGAAAGGAGAGTGAGAAGTAACAACAAGAATGACAAAATAAGTCTAGACATGGCATCCCCCAATTGCATAATCAATGAACCGATTCCGGGCTAATGCTATTACCGAAACTTGATTTGAACCCAAAGTCCCAAAATTAGACCGTAACCTTTCTCAAGTGAAACAATCCCTATCCTCTTGGTTGCTCAATTGGAATCTCTTCACAATTAACCCCCCAATTAGAAGCCTTAGAATTAATGGACTTTAATTCATTAAGTCTTTTCCAACACTTAACAATTGGGAGCAATTCACGGAACCCTATCTCTAGTGGTTCATTCAAATTGCTTTAATTTGTGAATTGGTCTATTCATATGTGCAATTTCTCAATATACCCATACAAAACCAACCATAGAATCAAGAATGCATGAAAAATCCCAATTCCATTAAAAATGAAAAATCACAAATTAATCCAAATCAAGAGAGTAATTAACATAAACCAACAATCAATCCATTAACTACACAAATGGGTTCAACCAAATCTAAACTACTAATGATTACTCCATAAGAATCAAAGAAACTACATTAATTAACAAAGGGGAAATGTAAAAACTCATTCTCATTGAAGTTCTTCAATCTCCCTTTGATAAATTTTCTACAATTTCTTCTAGGTGGAGAAGATGCAAGCCTTTTCTTTGTCCCTTGAAGCGTCTTCCTCTTCTCCCTTTGATATCCCTTCAAAGAGCTCCTCTCCTTCTCTTTTTCCTCCCAAGAAACCCTAGGAGAAAGATAGGTTATTCAATCTCCCTTCCTAACACTCATATCAGCTGTTAAATTGATGCAGATTTGCGACTAGGAACTGCGCACGTGTCTGCCCGTTGATCTTCTGCGGTTACCAAAAATCTCGAGGAACTGCGGATGAGCCCGATGGACAGCCACACGCGGTTGGTCACGCGGTTTCTCATCTTAGCGCTGCCCTACGCACTCTCGCACGGTTTAACCCACGGTTGTTGTCTGGATGAAACCCGTGTAGACAACCGCACGCGGTTGATCTCGCGGTTGACCTTCTGTGCGGAAGCTGCGCGATTGAACCGCACGCGTTTTCTTCGAGCTTGTCCGCAGTTTAGCATTTTTCTTCACAATCTGCCCTTTTCTTTTCAACCCTTTTTCTTCAATTTTGAACACCATCTTATCTTTGATCTTCTCACCTGCACAAACTTCATGAATGAGTGCAAGTAAATAGCTCTATTTTGCTCCAATATGAAATTCAATAGACAAGGAGAAGTAAGTCTAGAAAATAACTGGTTTAACCCAAAACTACTAAATAAAAGTACTAAAATACCTACGCAAACCACCACTTAGACACTCTAAAACATGTGTAAACAGACTATTATCAGGCACTTTCATGTAAACCTCTTTTGCTAAATCTCCATGTAAAAATGCATTATTTACATCCAAATGATGTATATGCCAACAGCGAACTGCTGCCATTGCTAATAGACATCTTAAGGTAGTAACCGTTGCCACTGGTGCAAAAGTGTCATGATAATCCAAATACTCCACTTGTGTAAAACCTTTGGCAGCTAATTTGTACTTTATTTTATAGACCCATTTTGAATTAATAACATGCTTACATTTAGGTAGGTATTCTAGAGGCCAAGTTTGACTGCGTTCTAATGCATCAATTTCTTCTTGCATTGCCTGTCTCTACCTAGGATCCTAAACAAGCTGATAGTAATTTTTAGGTTCATCAAGAGAGAATAAGGCTGCAAGGAAGGCATAGTGAGTTGGGTTATTACGAGAATAATTTAAATTATGAGACAAGGGATGGGTTGTACTGTTAGGTAATAGCATAGGTAACGCAGCGGGAAAATAAAAATTTATTACCTTAACCATGGATCTCTTTGACATATCTATAATGATTAACAAGGAGGTTTGCATGAAGATTACCTTAAGCACAGAAGATTTCTATGCTTCTAGGCAAAGATCCTTCGAAGAAGATGTTTGATCTACCACGAAAAGCCCTCCAAGCGTAGAGCCTCTAACGATATCCACACGAACAACTTCTTTGGGAACCTTGTGGGCTTGCTTGCTTTGACTTTTGAGTGCTAGCTCCCTTGAATTATTAAGAACACAAGAAGAAGAAAAACCTAACCCTTAGGAGAGAGAGAGAGAGACGCCTAGAGAGAGAGAAAGAGGCGTGCCTTTTCTTTCTTCTATTTTCTCTCACTAGTTTTCTTTTTGTGTAGCAATAATAATTCAAGAGTCAAAGCATGAACCTATTTATAGAGGAAGTATTCTAGTCTTTTAGGAAATAAAGCTAATTAGAAACCAAGAAGGTTTAGGCAACTTACTTTAAGCTAATCCTTCTCCTTTAGGAAATCTATTCCATAAGGAAACCAATTAGTTACTTTATTTCTTTTAGGAAACAAATTTCCTGCAAGACTTAGAATATTTATAAACAAGTCCTTTAAGTTAATTTATCTCATAAATTAACCCCATAAGTATCTCATACTTATCTTAATTACATTTTAACCCAAAGATTTTGTTCTTTATGTGTGTGACCCATTAGGTTCCATTCACGTTGGCAATAAGTATAAACTTATAACTCATTAATTGAGCTAGATAAATTAAACACTTTTAATTTATCATTAATTCACTAATTAATCAATTCATACTTATAGATCATGAGTGGCAGTCTAGCAATGCATCATGACCACCCAAGTGAATAGGAAAGTCATATGGTAGACCATACCCTTCAATGACAATGTTACCGTGTAATTAATATCCTTTCACCACACTATATCCCAATTAGTCTAAAAGTATAGTGCATACTTTTAAATGACTAATTTACATTTTCTTGTTCCAGAAATATAACTCTCCATGATGTATAACCTTGAAACTACTTCCAAGTTATACTATCACTTCTGCAGAAGATTTATGAGTTAATATTTCCAACAAGTGGCCATTAAGGGATATACTCTCCTATTAAGGAGTGGTGAATCCTATATTGATTACTCACTATCTTTCCATGCTTCAAACTATACCCAATCTCTAACCTATGAGCTACCCTTTTACGGGCACCGAGGAATAGAGTCAAAGTATAGCAATTCACACTCAAGATACTATGGTAATCTCAAGTCAAAGGATCACTTACACCATTGCCATTAAGAGTTCAACTATTGGCACTATAGTTGAAACTCTTGGCGGATCAATCCAATGAACTTGTTCTCAAACAAGCATCCACATACTAGCTTAAGTGTCACGCACACCATAGTCAATGAGATCAACTACTACTTACCATAAGTAGAGGCAAAGTATGTGCTAGTCTATCCGTATTAATGATGTCCAATCTCATTAATACTATGACTAGGGATATTTAAGAATATGACTTTATGTATTAGAGTCTCATAATTGTAACCCTTACAATCTCTAATACACAGTCAATATTCTAAGGACTTTATCAATCAAACAAGTAACATGGAAATACAAGTATAGATGATAAAGAAAAATACCACATGGATAAATATAACATAAATAAGTGTAAAACAAAACACCTTAAACCATCTTGGTTTTAGGGCATACACTAACAAACTCCCACTTGCACTAAAACCAATCACTCATTTGTTTTAGGCCAAAAAGCATTTACATGAGCATCATGCTTTTTCTGGGACAAGGCCTTAGTGAGATGATCAGCTATATTATCATCAGTGGGAACCTTTTCTATCTTTACATCATTCCTACCAACTATTTCTCTAATAAGATGGTAGCGCCTAAGTACGTGTTTGGATCGTTGATGAGACCTAGGTTCCTTTGCTTGGGCTATGGCACCATTGTTGTCACAATACAAAGGTATAGGATCAACAATGGAAGGAACCACTCCTAGCTCGGTGACGAACTTCTTGATCCAAACAGCCTCTTTTGCAGCTTCGGAAGCAGCAATGTACTCGGCTTCAGTTGTAGAATCAGCGGTAGTTTCTTGCTTCGAACTCTTCCAGCTCACAGCACCACCATTTAACGTGAATATAAATCCAGACTGCGACTTACTATCATCCTTGTCTGACTGAAAAGCTCGCATCAGTGAAACCACACACTTCTAAAGTGTGTCCTCCATAAACCAAGAATAATTCTTTAGTTCTTCTCAAGTACTTAAGAATACTCTTGACAGCTACCCAGTGACCCTCACCAGGGTTAGCTTGGAATCTGCTCGTAACACTTAGAGCATAGGAGACGTCGGGTCTCGTACATAGCATAGCATACATAATGGATCCTATTGCCGAGGCATAAGGAACCTTTTGCATGCTATCAATCTCGACAGGTGTCTTAGGACACATGTCTCTCGAAAGAGTAATCCCATGTCTCATAGGTAAGTACCCTTTCTTCGATTGCTCCATGCTAAACCTCTTTAGCATCTTGTCTATGTATGTCGATTGACTGAGACCAAGCAACCTCTTGGATCTATCTCTATAGATCCTAATTCCCAGAATATAGGTTGCCTCTCCTAAATCTTTCATGGAGAAACTCTTGGACAGCCATACCTTTACGGTTTGTAGTAAAGGTATGTCGTTTCCCATCAACAATATGTCATCCACATAAAGTATTAAGAAAACGACAGCGCTCCCACTCACCTTCTTGTATACACAAGGCTCGTCTTCGTTCTTAAGAAAACCAAACTCTTTGATTGTCTCATCAAAACGAATGTTCCAACTCCTTGAAGCTTGCTTGAGTCCATAAATGGACTTTTGTAGCTTGCATACCTTATGACTATCAATGGAGTCAAAACCCTCAGGTTGTGTCATGTACACATCCTCTTGCAAATTCCCGTTAAGGAATGCAGTCTTGACATCCATTTGCCAAATCTCATAGTCATAATAAGCAGCTATGGCAAGCAAAATCCTTATAGATTTAAGCATAGCTACCGGCGAAAAAGTTTCTTCAAAGTCAATTCCTTGCCTTTGTTTATAACCTTTTGCCACTAACCTTGCTTTATAGGTAACAATATTACCATCCATGTCAGTCTTTCTTTTAAAGACCCACTTGCACCCTATGGGTTTTATTCCTTCAGGTGGCTCGACCAAGGTCCATACCTTGTTCTCGTACATGGAATCCATTTCGGATTTCATGGCTTCGCGCCATTTCAAAGAGTCTACATTAGACATAGCTTCTTCGTAGCTAGTAGGGTCATCATCATCTATGACCAACACATCATTGCTCTCGCTAATGAGAAATCCATATCTCTCAGGAGGCATAACGTGTTCTACTAGATCTTCGAAGTTCTTGTGTAACTTGAGCTTCCGACTGCGCCTCATCAACATGTGGCGTAAGCTCTTGTTCCAACTGTTGACTACTTTGTGGTTCTTGAATTTCTTTAAGTTCTACTTTACTCCCACTACTTCTTTCAAGAATAAACTCTTTCTCTAGAAAGATAGCATGTCTTGAGACAAACACTTTTTGCTCAAGGGGATTGTAGAAATAGTATCCTCGACCCTCTCTAGGATACCCCACAAACAAACATTTGTCAGACTTAGCTTCAAGCTTGTCCGACATATTTCGCTTTACATAAGCGAATGTTCCCCATATCTTTAAATAACTAAGATTTGGTCTTTTACCATACCATATCTCATAAGGTGTGGTATCAACAGATTTTGTAGGAACACGGTTGAGTGTAAAGGAGGCGGAATCTAAGGCATATCCCCAAAACGAACTAGGAAGTGATGCATGGCCCATCATGGAACGTACCATATCTAATAAAGTACGATTTCTCCTTTCAGACACACCATTTAGTTGTGGCGTGTATGGAGGAGTCCATTGAGGAATAATCCCATTTTCCTCTAGATATTGTTGGAACTCTTGACTTAAGTATTCTCCACCTCGATCAGATCTAAGTGTTTTGATACTCTTGCCAAGTTGTTTCTCAACTTCAGCTTTAAAGACTTTGAACTTTTCAAAGGCCTCGGATTTGTGCTTCATTAGAAACACATAACCATATCTAGAATGATCATCCGTGAAAGTGATGAAGTAGGAGAAACCACCTCTAGCATGGATCGACATTGGGCCACAAACATCAGTATGTATAAGCCCAAGAAGATCACTAGCACGTTCACCCTTTCCAGTAAAAAGGTGTCTTGGTCATCTTACCAAGTAAACAAGATTCGCATGTCCCAAATGATTCATAATCAAATGAGTCCAAGTATCCATTTTTATGTAACTTGGATATGCGTTTCTCATTTACATGACCAAGTCTACAATGCCAAAGGTATGTTTGGTTAACAATATCTAATTTTTGTTTCTTGGTGTTTATGTTGAGAATGGACTTTTGTTCATCTAGAATATATAAACCATTAATTAATGTACCAGTACCATAAGTAATACCATCACGTGAAAAAGAACAACTTTTATTCCTTTGAATGATGGTAAAACCATCCAAATCTAACAATGAGATAGAAATGATGTTCTTTGTAAGTACGGGAACAAAATAACAGTTTCTCAATTCTAAAATAAGCCCAGTGGGCAAAGAGAGTACATAGGTTCCTACGGCTAATGCAGCAACTCTTGCTCCATTCCCCACGCGTAGCTCAACCTCTCCCTTTGCCAGGAATCTACTATCTTTAAGACCCTGCATATTATTACAAATATGAGATCCAGATCCGGTATCTAATACCCATGAGTCTTGGTTAGTAGATAAATTAATCTCAATCATAAACATACCAGAGGTTGAAGCTTCACCAAGCTTCTTTGACTTTAGAGAGTCAAGGTAGGCCTTGCAATTCCTCTTCCAATGCCCATCTTGTCCGCAATGGAAGCATGTGCCCTTGGGTTTGTCCTTCTTAACCCCACCCTTAGGCTTGGTTCTCTTCTTCTTGGACTTCTTAAGCCCAGAATTGGGCTTCTTTTTCTTGGAGCCCGAGACAAGCATAACGGTGCCCTTCTCCTTCTTAAGATTAGGCTCAGCAGTCTTGAGCATGTTCATCAATTCAGTCAACGTGCACTCAACTTTTCGCATGTTGAAGTGCAGGATGAATTGTGAATAGCTCTCAGGGAGGGACTGAAGAATTAAGTCAATACTTAACTCATTGTCAGAAACGTGTCCCAGATCAGCTAATTTTTCAATTAGCCCAATCATCTTCAGTACATGGGTAGTCACTGAAGATCCCTCTGCCATCTTGCATTGATAAAGCTCCCTTGAGGTCTCATACCTCTCAGTCCTAGCTTGTGCATCGAACATTTCTTTTAAGTGCACAATCATGGACGGAGCATCCATCTTAAGATGTTGCTTTTGCAATGCAGGGGACATAGCAGCTAACATGATACAAGTTGCAGCATCATTGTCGGCTTTGTGCATCTCATATGCATCTATGTCCTCTTGTGATGCAGTAGCGGGTGGAGGAGGGGGCATGGGTTTATCGAGGACATACTCAATTTTTTCATGTTTGAGAACAATTCTCAAATTGATATTCCAGTCCTCAAAGTTGGTTTCATTGAGTTTGTTGTCAAGAATCGGTCGCAAATTCACGTTAGACATTCTACAAAAAGTAAAGACAGAAAATAAGTATTTGTTTTATGTTATATGCAAACCAAAAATGTGGATTCGTAAATTTATTTGGTTTGCTCTCACTATTTTATTTCAAATCAATAACCCTCAATATTGATTCGGGAATCCGTTGGAAATTCCTAGTGGGTCAGGATCCCATCTAATTATCTTCAAGCTTGACGGTGGGCCAACAACCCAAAGATAATTTTGATTAGGTAGGTAACTTTTACCAATCACAACCCTTGTGATTCCTATTTTGACATCAACCCTTGAAGTGAAAGTTTGCCTCAAAAATACCATAACCTTGACGGTGGGCCAACAAGTTATGTAATTTTGTTAAGTCATACCCATTATTCAGAGATCAAATCTCATAACGAAAACATATTCCAAGTAAGGTGACCTTGACGGTGGGCCAACAAGTCAACACTTAATAGGAACTCTTCGTTTTTGTTATAATAATGGGAGGCAACTAAATAGATGACTTAATATTTAAATTTGAGGGATTTTAGTTTAAAATAATGTCTCATCATATTATGCAATTAAAATATATTAATCATATAAAATAAAAGCATAATAAACGTGGATGATTATGGACTTTAACTAGTAATATTTCCTTCGAGCCTTGAAGAAAATATTTGGTTAAAATTCCTAGGGGACGTTTCAACTCCTTGATGCGCCTCCTTGGTTGCTCCTTGGTACCACCTCCATCTTCTTGTACATTACATATGTAATTCTAGTCTAAACAATTTAAATAAACCTATTCCTAACCTATACTTTGTACATTACAAGTATTGATCAAGAAACCTCGAGTTACATTCGAGGGGAGTTTAGATGAGAAGAGAATTACATCAGAAAATAGAGAGGGAAGGACATGCAGGCCCTATTTATAAAACCAATACAAGCCAACCATAAAAGAAGTAATAACCATTCAATCGCATTGGTCTAGTCCATAATCATCCACCATGCCATCATACTATTTAACAATTAAATAAATTAATTTATTTAATTCTAGTCATAAATCATATGGTCTAAATAGTATAGATTAATGCTCTTGAAATTTATTTGTCTCAAAAATATAGTTATAGAAGGTATAGGTTTCCAAATTTTAACTTTCCAAATCTTAACAATTAAAATTGGAAAGTGTTTTATTTGAGAAATTATCAAAATTCGCGTTCTTTCAAAAAATAGGAAAAATCCCGCTAGGTTTCTGCCTACAAACCGCGCGACAAAACGTGCACGGGTTCATCCGCGGTTTGTAACCCGTGCGACAAACCGTGCGCGGTTTCATCCGCGGTTTGTGGACAGAAGTTACGGGATTTTGAGCGTGAGTCAAAACGCAAGCGAGTTTTCGCGCGGTTTGTGTCCAGAAAATACGATCTTTGAAATTCTTTGGCGTTTTTCAAAACTCTTTTGAATCAAAACATGTTAAAACCCTTTTAGCATGTTAAAAAATAATTTAGAAACCATAAAAACAACTTTAAGAACTCATCTTAATTATTTAAAACACTTTTAAACAATCAAGAACTTTTCTTAAAAATCAAACTCTTGATTTTTCTAAAACAATTTTGAGACAAATTTCATCAAGAACAAACCATCCATATTTATGACAATTAAATAAACACAAATCATATAGATATAATCAAAGAAGGCTCTGATACCACTGTTAGGTAATAGCATAGGTAACGCAGCGGAAAAATAAAAATTTATTACCTTAACCATGGATCTCTTTGACATATCTATAATGATTAACAAGGAGGTTTGCATGAAGATTACCTTAAGCACAGAAGATTTCTATGCTTCTAGGCAAAGATCCTTCGAAGAAGATGTTTGATCTACCACGAAAAGCCCTCCAAGCGTAGAGCCTCTAACGATATCCACACGAACAACTTCTTTGGGAACCTTGTGGGCTTGCTTGCTTTGACTTTTGAGTGCTAGCTCCCTTGAATTATTAAGAACACAAGAAGAAGAAAAACCTAACCCTTAGGAGAGAGAGAGAGACGCCTAGAGAGAGAGAAAGAGGCGTGCCTTTTCTTTCTTCTATTTTCTCTCACTAGTTTTCTTTTTTGTGTAGCAATAATAATTCAAGAGTCAAAGCATGAACCTATTTATAGAGGAAGTATTCTAGTCTTTTAGGAAATAAAGCTAATTAGAAACCAAGAAGGTTTAGGCAACTTACTTTAAGCTAATCCTTCTCCTTTAGGAAATCTATTCCATAAGGAAACCAATTAGTTACTTTATTTCTTTTAGGAAACAAATTTCCTGCAAGACTTAGAATATTTATAAACAAGTCCTTTAAGTTAATTTATCTCATAAATTAACCCCATAAGTATCTCATACTTATCTTAATTACATTTTAACCCAAAGATTTTGTTCTTTATGTGTGTGACCCATTAGGTTCCATTCACGTTGGCAATAAGTATAAACTATAACTCATTAATTGAGCTAGATAAATTAAACACTTTTAATTTATCATTAATTCACTAATTAATCAATTCATACTTATAGATCATGAGTGGCATCTAGCAATGCATCATGACCACCCAAGTGAATAGGAAAGTCATATGGTAGACCATACCCTTCAATGACAATGTTACCGTGTAATTAATATCCTTTCACCACACTATATCCCAATTAGTCTAAAAGTATAGTGCATACTTTTAAATGACTAATTTACATTTTCTTGTTCCAAAAATATAACTCTCCATGATGTATAACCTTGAAACTACTTCCAACTTATACTATCACTTCTGCAGAAGATTTATGAGTTAATATTTCCAACAAGTGGCCATTAAGGGATATACTCTCCTATTAAGGAGTGGTGAATCCTATATTGATTACTCACTATCTTTCCATGCTTCAAACTATACCCAATCTCTAACCTATGAGCTACCCTTTTACGGGCACCGAGGAATAGAGTCAAAATATAGCAATTCACACTCAAGATACTATAGTAATCTCAAGTCTAGGGATCACTTACACCATTGCCATTAAGAGTTCAACTATTGGCACTATAGTTGAAACTCTTGGCGGATCAATCCAATGAACTTGTTCTCAAACAAGCATCCACATACTAGCTTAAGTGTCATGCACACCATAGTCAATGAGATCAACTACTACTTACCATAAGTAGAGGCAAAGTATGTGCTAGTCCATCCGTATTAATGATGTCCAATCTCATTAATACTATGACTAGGGATATTTAAGAATATGACTTTATGTATTAGCGTCTCATAATTGTAACCCTTACAATCTCTAATACACAGTCAATATTCTAAGGACTTTATCAATCAAACAAGTAACATGGAAATACAAGTATAGATGATAAAGAAAAATACCACATGGATAAATATAACATAAATAAGTGTAAAACAAAACACCTTAAACCATCTTGGTTTTAGGGCATACACTAACATGTACCTGAAGAGGCCGTTGACGTGGTGCCTTGAGATGGGACCAATGATGGTGGTAGAGTGTACTCAAAACCACTCAGCTTGTGAGATATGTTGCTGGTGCATTTTCTAAGAGAAGAGGAAGCAATTTCTGTGTGGTCTAGTGTTGGATTATGGTTGTTAGGGCAGTCTGATTCACTAGGACTATGGTCTATGGTTTGATATTCAATGTTAGTATCACGGTTTAGACTGAGATAATCACAATTTATCGACTCTACTTCAGTGGAACTGTTTGATGGATTTTCAATAAGTGGGCTATTATCAACAATGGGTGCAACATGATCCTCACCCATAAGAAGGAGAAATGGGATTAAAAACAAAAGGAAAAAGCTTTTCATAAAACATGACATCTCTTGAAATAAACAACTTTTCCTTTTCTAAGTCATAATCTTTATATCCTTTTTTACCATGTGGATATCCCAGAAAAACACATTGATTACTTCTTGAAGAAAATTTATCTTTTGTTTTGTCATGGTTATACGCATAGCACCAAGAGCCAAAAATTCTCAAATTTTCATAATTTGGTCGTCTCTTAAAAAGGATCTCATATGGGCTCTTATTTCCAAGTATGGGTGTAGGCATAAGGTTTCTAAGGTAGACTGCGTTTAAAGTACATTCCCCTAAAACTTTAAAGGTAAGTTTGCTTGGAACCAAAGAGCCCGAACCACTTCTAAGATGTGTCGGTGTTTACACTCTATGCTTTCATTTTGTTGGGGTGTGTTTGTGCAACTCAATTGGTGGTCAATGCCATAGGTTGCTTGGAATCTTTTAGAGTGGAAAACTCAGTTCCATTGTCACCTCTTATTGCTTGAATTTTGGTTTTGAATTGTGTTTCTATGAAATGGTAAAACACGATGACGTAATCACGAGTTTGACTCTTACTTATCATAAGAAAAATCCAAGTACACCTTGAATGATCATCAACTATAGTCAAAAAATAATGAGCTCCACTTAAGGTAGGAGTTAAGTAAGGTCCACAAACATCTACCTGGATAAGGTCAAATATGGATGTGCATCGTGAATTGCTAATAGGAAAAGGAAAATGAGTCTGCTTTGCTTTATGGCAAACATCACAAACATGAAGATTTTTATTTGTAAAAGAGAAATTATACAACAAATGAAATTTTTTCATGGCTAACTAACCTAGATGCATATGCCACAAGCTTGGATCTTTTGAGAGCTACTTTGATTTGCCACTGCAAGATTTCTCTCCATTTGATAAACTCCATCTCTAAGGCCATCCCATCCAATTGGCATCTTCGTATAAAGGTCCTAAAAAATGCAAGAGTCAGGAAGAAGGTAATTGAGCTGTTAAGTTCATGTGTTACTTTGGCAACTAATAGCAAGTTACATTGGAAGCCGGATACAAGCATAACATTGTCGAGTTTCAATTTTGGGGTGAGTTTGTTTTTCCCAATGTAAGTAATGGGCAATGTGGATCCATCGAGTATTTTAACAGGTTTGTAAGAAGAAACATGTTAAATCTTGCTTAGTACTCTATCATTACTTACCATCTAGTCTGAGACACCACTATCAATTATCCATATATCATTTAATAAACTACAATTACCTGCAAAATTAGCCATTAACTCATTACCAGTAGGACCAGTAGGCTGATTTTGGCTACTTCCTATATTGAGCATGTTCATCAATTTTGAATATTGTTCTTTGCTTAGAACTACAGCATGCTTGCTTGCCGTGTCATTGTTGCCAGCTTTTGCTCATTCCAATTGCCCTCAATATTGTTTGTGATCCTTTTATCAACATTTGCAGCATCGCTCTGCCCAAAGCGAGCTTGTCCATTCCTATTTTGTTCAAAATTTTGACCACTACTTGTTCGATTATGCCTCCAATTAGAAGGGTAACCAATGCTTTCAAAACACTCCTCCTTTGTATGCCTCATCTTTCCGCAATGATTGCACTTTTTTGTACTGCGATTGCTGATTGTGGAGTTTACGTTATATCAAAATCAAGCACAAATCAACACAAACAAGTAATAAAATTTATAAAAGACGTAGACAACACCAAATTTTGTCTCACCTAATTTTGATTCACCAAATTTTTTTTGCTCTCTCTCTTCCCTCTCGTTTTCTTTTGAAAATTTAGGATTTCATCGCTGCCTTTCAACCTTTGGTGGAAGGGCAACCTTCGACCACCAACCGATCCTTTGCTGAAGTTGTAATGCAAAAATCTTCCTCTCCCTTAAAGATCAAGCCTCCATCAGTTTATAGAGGGGAACCTGTTGTTTGCTTCTCGACAAAAGAAATTGAAAAACTTGCATTGCCATTTAGGTTTGCTCTTGTTGGAAAATTCTCACATGGCCGGCCCAACATGGAGATACTACGCAAATCCTTTGCTGCTATTGGTTTTGCAGGGATGTTCTCAATAGGCTTGTTAAACTCCAGGCATGTCCTTATTCGATTTCTCCAAGAAGAAGATTACCTACGTTGCTGGTTGCGCAGTCTTTGGATGATCAACGAGTTCCCCATGCATATATTCAAGTGGAGTCTGGATTTTAGATTGGATATTGAACCATCTAGAGCACTAGTTTGGGTAGCCTTCGAAGGTCTCCCAATCTACTTCTTTGATAAATCCGCTATTTTCATGATTGCAAATACAATTGGTACCCCATTAAAACTTGATGCTGCCACGGTTCAGTTGTCTCGATCGAATGTAGCGAGAGTTTGTGTGGAAGTTGATCTCAACAAAGATCTTCCTCAACGAATCTGGATTGCTGGGGGCAAGGAGGGATTTTGGTAGCGTGTAATCTATGAAGACCTACCCTCATATTGCAATCACTATCATAATCAAGGCCATGTGGAGACAAATTGTAGACTTCTAATTGCTAAAAGCAAAGCTCTAAAGGATCCAAGAGATATAAGTGTGCTGGACAGAAAGGCTAAGTCTCAGAACCATGCGCAATAGCATTATGTTCCGAAGCAACAAATTCCTGGCACATTGAATATCACAGGAGAACCCTCAAAATTGAAGAACAAGGAGAGTGCAACGTTAGATGGAACTCAGGAGGTGCAAAGCAATGATAATAAGTTAGAGAAGGAATCTTTAACCACAAATATGGAAGTTGATACGCACGGAAGTAGCGAATGCCAAGAAAGTCTTGAAAATTCTAGGTTGAACAACTCGAATGCTTGACTCTTTTGAAACCCCATTCAAAGACTCCAAGAATCACGAATTGGTTGCTTTGATTCTATCAAACTTCGTTGAATGTTCTCCTTTTAGAATTCACTCTAGACCTCTAACCAACATGTGGTATAGATTCCTAAGTAGACAAATCTAAAAGACTAACAACAAACTGATTGAATAAACTCTAAGCGAAAACTTGAACTTAACAAAATTTCCTCGTTAAGAGCAAGGGTAGTTCTTAATCACCAAAGAACTAAGAAGATCTCATCACAAGACAAACACACAAAGTGCTGAAAATTATCAATAATCATCATAATAATTCGGATGAACAGTAACATGCCTATTTATAGGCTTACAAAGAAAAGTCTAGAAGCTTAAAATAGAGTAAACTACTAAAACTAGTTGTAACCTATTACAATTGGGTAACTAACTAAAAGTTACAACTTGTAAAGACTTAGGAACTAATAAAAAAATATAAAAATTCGTCCAAAATCAGTTCATGGGCTGGACGTCCCTTCCTAAGTTCCATTGGGCCTTTGTTTAGCAACTTCAAGGGCCCTCTAAGCAAGTCCAAGTGACCAGCCCCTTGTAAGATTATTTTGGATAGGTTAATATCTTTAATTGGGCCATCTTTGTATATTGAGTTGATCCACAACCAATACTTTATCCCTTGGCCCAAGGTACAAGCATGATCAATGTGAACTTCAAGCTTGTAAACAAGCCCAAAATCATAGGTGCCCAAAAACCAGCAACGATGTATAGACATTCTAATTATGATAATCACCAATATGAGCTCATCTTGATCCTTATAAGCTCTCTCTCCAAGCTCACCATGTTTAAGTCCAAGTCTAGTAATTGTGAGTGCTCCTTAGATCATATCAATCCCTCCTTCCCTGAAAAGATTCGTCTTCGAATCTGTGAGTTCATATAAACTACTATTAGTAACTAAAGGATTGATATATGAGCAAGTATAACCTCCAAGAATATTAAGCACATAAAAATCAGATGGCATATTGCAAGAATAAACACAAGTAGTTAAAAACTCATTACTCTTGCAAGATGAAACAAAATAAAACTTAAAAGCACACACAAAAGTTGCAAAGACAGATTGAGGTTTAAAAACAACAAACATGTTTAGATGAGTATTATCCTTAAAAACATGAACTGGAAACAAATATGGAGGCAAAACTGTAAGGTAATAAGGGGAGTAACGCAGCGGAAAATTTAAAAATTTATTACCTTAGCCATGGATCTCTTTGATGTAATCTATACGATTAAAGGGTGTTAAGCACAAATACCTCAAGCATAGAAGGTTTCTATGCTTCAAAGGGCAAGATCCTATTCGATGAAGGTGTTGATCTACCATGAAAAGCCCTCCAAGTGTCGAGCCTCCAACGGTATCCACACGAACATGATCTTTAGGAACCTTTGGGCTTGCTTGCCTTGCCTTTTGAGTGCTAGCTCCCTTGAATGATTCATGAAGAACACAAGAAGAAGAAAGAAGTTGAAACCCTAACAATTAGGGATGGAGGTGTGGCGTTTTTCTTGGAGAGAAAAACGCCACCAAGCTCTCAATTTTTCTCTCTCTAAATTTTGTGTTTTGTGTTTTGTGTTTTGTGTTTCATCAATCTTTCAAGAGTCAAGGCATGGACTTATTTATAGATGTAGTATCCTAGTCTTTAAGGAAACAAGAGCAATTGGAAACCAAGAAGGTTTAGGAAGCTTACCTTAAGCTAATCCTATTCCTTTAGGAAACCAATTCCAAAAGGAAACCAAATAGCTTCTTAATTCCTTTTAGGAAACTAATTTCCATCAAGACTTAGAATATTTATAATTAAGTCCTTTAAGTTAATTTATCATATAAATTAACCCCATAAGTATCATATACTTATCTTAATAACAATTAAACCCAAAGACCATGTTCTTATTGTGTGTGACCCATTAGGTTCCATTCACGTTGGCAATAAGTACAAATTATAACTCATTAATTAATTAATTAAGAGCCAGATAAATTAACACTTTAATTTATCATTAATTCTCTAATTAATTAGTTTGCACTTATAGATCATGAGTGGCGTCTAGCAATGCATCATGACCACCCAAGTGAATAGGAAAGTCGTATGGTAGACTACACCTATCAATGACAATGTTACCGTGTAATTAATATCCTTTCACCACACTATATCCCAATTAGTCTAAGAGTGTAGTGCGCACTCTTTAAATGACTAATTAATGATTTCTTGTTCCCGAAATACAACTTTCATAAAAGTATAACCTTGAAACTCTTTCAAGTCATACTTTCACTTTTGCGCAAAAGATTCTTTAAGTCATATTTCAACAAGTGGCCAATCCGGGATATACTCTCCCATAATAAGGAGTGGTGAATCCTATATCGATTACTCACTATCCTTCCATGCTTCATGCTATACCCAATCTCTACCGTATGGGCTACTCTTTTACGAGCACCGAGCAATAGAGTCAAAGCATAGCAATCCACACTCAAGATACCATGGTAATCTCAAGTCTAAGGATCACTTACACCATTGCCATTAAGAGTATAATTCATAAGCACTAAGAATAGTAACTCTTGGCGGATCAATCCAATGAACTTGTTCTCTAACAAGCATCCACATACCAGCTTAGGTGTCGCACACCATAGTTGACGAGTTCAACTACTACTTACCATAAGTAGAGGCAAAGTATGTGCTAGTCTTCCCATATTAATGATGTCCAATCTCATTAATACTACGACTAGGGATATTTAAGAATATAACTTAATGTGTAATAAGAGTCTCATCATTGTAACTCTTACAATCTCTTATACACAGTTAATATTCTATGGACTTCATCAAATAAACTAGTAATATAAATAACAAGTATTAAATGACAAAGAAAATGCCACATATATAAGTATAACACGAAATAAGCGTAATAAAAATCCCAAAAACCAACTTGGTTTTAGGGCATACACTAACAAAAACAACAAAAACACTTGACAAAGTAACACTAAAATTCCACAAAACAAAATGAGACAAGTTCAACTCATCATGTTTATCGAACAAATGAATCAATCCAAGCATAATGTAAATGAACATATGAGTTTCAGCATGCCAATATGCACAATGATCACTAGGAAATCCTAAATCAACTACATACGAACTAGATAAAGTTGTAGCTAAACTAAGTTCATGCAAATAACTATCCAAAACACAATCATCACGAACTTTTTGCACAATAAAAATATTTGGACAGAAAACTATCACAAAGGAGTTATTGGCATAAAGAAACCAATCATGACCACTTAATGCATAAGAACTCAAATAAACAGGCATAATGACACTAGAAAACACGAATATATCATGCTGGAAAATGCAAGAAAAAAATGGATAACAATGCAAAATGAATAAATATGTATCAAAGACTTAACATCTCTTAAACCATCATGATTTAACACAAAACAGATTGCAGTATGCAAATCAAAGCGATGAAAACGTAACACAGATCCTAAGTCATTCACATAAAAACTATAATCAAAAAAATAATTAAAAACTACTAAACAATCAAAACACAAAAAATTATTCCACCAATCCAGCAAAGTGAACAAGTGATTTTCAATGGTCGGAACAAGAGAATAAGTCACAGCATCCTTCAATTCCCCTTTAGATGCCATAGAATCTTCTATATCTAATAAACCCTCTGCTGCCATTGCCATTTTTACACCAAAACAGCATGAGTGTGGGGTTTTTCCTTGATTATCCACCTACAAAATAGTCACAAAAACACTAGAAAAAGATTGGTTAAGTGAGTTAGCAAAATAAACTTCTTCTTGAAAGTACATTGGTACAAGAGAACTAGGCCTCACAAGTAAGACACTCTTACACTCACTCAAACAATTTTTAGAAATTTTCTTACTCATATGCCTCTCACTCTTTTTCTTCCTCTCATGAACACTCTTTTAATTTGATATCATCTTACGTTCTTCACCTATTCTAAGTTGATCTCTATAAGCTTCAATTGGCCTCATAGGTGTTAAGATGACATTCTTTTTATTCCAAGAAAATGAATAAGTGTTTTTGAACCCATCGAAGATCACCCTTCTATCAAATTGCCATGGTCTTCCAAGAATTATATGACAAGCTTGCATAGGTGCAATATCACATACAACTTCATCTTCATACTTCCCTATGGCAAAAGATACAACCACTTGCTTGGTAACCTTCAAATTCCCCGTATCAATCATCCATTGTAGATAATATGGATTTGGATGCTTCAATGTAGGCAATTGCATCTTATCTACAAACAATGAACTAGCCACATTAGTGCAACAACCTCCATCAATAATCGCACTACATACCTTATGATTGATAGTGCATCTAGTATGAAAATGTGATCTCATTGCAAGTTCTCCTCCTCTTCTTTAGGTTGTTCACTTAACTTCTTCATTGTGACTAAGAAGTTTCCATGATTAGCTCCAAATATCCCCTCCTCGGGTTCACTATCCTCAACTAATGGTAGCATCTCTTCATCATCACTAGAGTCAATGCTAGCAATCTCACCATCATCCATGATCACCATAGCTCATTTGTTTAGACAATTGGAAGCAATATGTCCAAAACCTTGGCATCTAAAGCACTTAATTTCCCTCATGCGAGTTGGTGGAGCTTCCTAGGTTTTGATGGTGGTGGTTGAGCTTGCTTTGGTTCACTTCTTGGCTTTGGCGTTACTCCCTTGGCAGCGGGAGAAAATCATATATCTTGCCTCTCCATTGGTCTAGAATCATGCCAATTTGGTCTAGATGATGACCCCCATAAGCCCTAGCTCTCCTTGCCTTGAGTTGCCTCTCAACCTTTATTGCTTTTTCCACCAAGTCGTCTATCTCTAGATAATGGTGCAGCTCTACAATTTCTGCAATTTCTGAGTTCAAACCTGCTAGAAAACGTGACATAATAGCCTCTCCATCCTCCCTAATGTCCGCTTTGATCATGAGCATCTCCATCTCCTTTTAGTACTCGTCAACGCTCATAGACCCTTGCTTCAAGAATTGTAGATGCCTATGTAGGTCACGTGAGTATTAACGTGGGACAAACTTCTTCTTCATAATGGCTTTCATCTCCCCCCAAGTCCCCATGGGTTCAGCTCCACACCTCCTCCTATCTTTGACAAGTTGATCCCACCAAACACTTGCATAGTCGGTGAATTCAACCGCAGCTAGTTGCCCTTTGTTTGCCTCAGAGTAGTTGTGACACTCAAATACATGTTCCACTTTTCTCTCCCATTCAAAATATGCCTCGGGGTCTAACTTGCCTTGGAATGAAGGTATTTTCATCTTAATGCTTCCCAAATTTTCATCGGGCTCACATGGTACCCTTCTTCCTCTCTTTTCAATAACTTCATCAAACTCCGACCCCTCTTCAATATCATCATCATAAGCTGGATTTTGAGTCATTCTAGTGTTGGAACCAACTTCTCTACCATCATGTTGATCTCCTCGGACTTTAGATGCTTGCTCCACATTGTCCATTCTCATGGAGATGCTTTGCATTTGCTCCATGAGGCGTTAGAAGTTATCTTGCATGCCTCTCATCATGGCCTTAAGATCATCATGTTGTGCCATAGTACCTAAAATCTGCAGCAAAAATCACTAGAAACACAAAAATAAAGAGGTCAAATCGTTAGTGCAAACAATAGATGACATATGCCTTACTCACTCCCTTAGTGTTTACTCACTCCCTTAGTGTGTGCTCACCCCTTAGCCTTTTACCTCTCTTGAGATCAATCTATATGCCCTTTGACAAAGAACTTGC
This sequence comes from Mitragyna speciosa, assembly GCA_024721245.1. NCBI lineage: Eukaryota > Viridiplantae > Streptophyta > Magnoliopsida > Gentianales > Rubiaceae > Mitragyna > Mitragyna speciosa. The sequence goes on along the minus strand of CM045566.1, from coordinate 21,079,366 downwards.
TCAACTGTCCTCAACAAAGTGTCAAAAGTTAAGTATTCAAGTGGAGGAATTAGAGTAATAAATAATATTGGAAGCTTAGAGTAGGTTTGTTGTCAAGAATTCCAAAGAATGACAAAGAGTCAAGATTTGACACAATGTAGACACCCTAATGTGTGGTATAATTGTGTGAAAATTCTTGATTTTAAAGTTCTCTTGACTGAAAATATTGAACTTGTGCAAAAAAATAAAAACTCTAGCAAGTTATTCTTTCAAAGCTTGGACCACAATGCTCAAAGAAGCAAGCCACACCAATTAGGAAACCAAGAAAACATGATTCCAGCAGTTTAGGGAACCAAATAAATGGTCATATAACTGAATTCAGGTGGTTTCCTAAGCTATCTGCACACAGCTTTGCAATAAGGAAACAAGCTTACACGGTTTCTTGCAAAAAGGAAACTTTCCCGTTTGCTTTCCTTTTTCTCTTCACAACTGAATTTCCCAATCCTTAAGGACACGGATTCTTCCCTTATTTAAACACTAACAACCCCAAAACTCCTTTACACAATAAAAAAACAAGCTGAAAAAATTTCAGAAATTCGTAACTGCAAGTTCAACAAAATTCCAGCAAGTATTTTCCACCAAGAACCAAGAACCAAGTTCAAGAACTTGATCCAACCAATTCACTTGTGAAACCTAAAGCAAAATATCAGCAAAACAACTAAAAAACCTTCTCTTTAAAGTTCAAATCCTGCTGGAAAATATCGCGCCCCATTTTTCGAAAGGGAAAATAAATGAGTGGTAGGTGAAGTGTGGTAAGTCGAGAAAAAGAAAAAGGAAGAATTAATGTAATTTTATTTATATTGAAAAAAAGGTGTATGTTTTTGTAAAAATAATTTTTTGAACATACTTTGTAAAAGATAATTCGATAAAATGTGACGAACAAATGCTTTATTTTTAAAATAAAAGAAAAAGGGCCTAAAATGGGACTTTGAAAATGCGACGGTTTTTGGGCCCGAAAATAGAGTCTAAAAAGGGTTTTTTTTTAGTGAAAAAGGAGTCACCACTTGGTATTGAGTTTTGGTGTACCAAGTCACCCGAAAGCATTTTATAAAAGGTAAGAAAATCAAAAACGATTTATTTAAAGAAATGGCTTTTGGAAAAAATAAGAAAAAACAAGAAAACCCTTTTAGACGACTCCAGGTCTTTGAAAAACAAGAGAAAAAGGTTCGGGAGTCACAGTTGAAGAAAGGGAAGGCAAAGGCTAGCGCCTAAGGCACCCTTTCAACCTAGCCGAAACTAGTTGCGAGGTTTAGTCTAAATTTTCCTAATATAACCCTAAGATTTTATCGCATTTGGATGCAACTATATGAATGTAAATCTAGTCCTAAAAAAGGGTATCGTTAAGGGACAAAATGTTCCATTGAGGTTTAGTCGGAATTACCGCATTAATTGCGGAACCCGAATGTAGATCTCGACAGAGTCACGAGTGTAGATACAAAGTGGATATGCAAAAGAAAATAAAAATAGTAATATAGATAGTAAATGAACAAAGAAAGTGGGAATGCAACCTAACGGGTACGGGAGACGAATGGACTCGTGACTAACTGTTCCTACTCACGGAGGGGAGAACGACATGTACGCCATCGCTTCCCACGTGAGCAAATGACTATTTCTAGTCAAATCACACAAATGACTTAAAATTCTATGTGTATTGGAATCTAAATGTTATGCACTAAACATACGTTTAAAAATAGATAGTAGATGATAGAGTATATATATAAAAATCATTCTAAATGGAAAAAGGCCTAAAAAAAATGTGTGTGAAATGGCATGGAATGAACACGCGAGAAATGATCCTAATACTAAATTGACCTAAAGGCCTAGCATTGGACTAGCCTATTTTTCTATAAATTCTCCGCTAGCGTTGGACTAGCGAAGAAACCGGGATTAGCCACAACTAGCGTTGGACTAGTGTGGCGACGATACACATATATAATAATAAAGCAAGTAAATAAATAAAGCATAGATTGAAGCAATAATCACATAAAAGCACATAATAGCACATAAGAGCACCTAACACATAAGCATGATATTCTAGATGCAAATTCCTAAAGGAAGCAAATAAAACACATAAGCACATAGCACACATAGCACACAAAGCCTAACTATCACACCGGAGAAACCTACTTACAATCTAAAATGGAAAAGATAATCAAAGTAGCCTATCTAACCTATCTATTACATTTTCTAACTAAAATACAAAAGTTTTTGTTAACTAGATATAAACTATCTATTACATTAACTATCTAAATACAGAAATTTTACTAAATAGAATATTACCTATCTATTACATTTCTTTGAATAATCTAAGATTAAATTCAAATAAACAATATGGCATAAATAAATACACACTCACATATGGATAAAAATTATAAGCACAAAGATACATGAAAACACATAGAAAAACACATTGGAGCACGTAGGAGCACATAAAAGAAATAAAAAGGGTAATCGAGGTACCTCCCGTTCGTAAACTCGGTACAAATCGCTACTAAAAATGAACAAACATGTCAAAAATACCACTATTTAATAAATAGACCACTAATTAAATAGTTTCATATCAATCACTATGAACAATACTATGATAATTCAAACAATCATAACAATGATAAACAAAATAAAAGAAAGAAAATAATGATAATAATAATTAAATATTTAGGAAGAAAATGGAAATTGTTTAAGTAAAAATAAATAAGTAAATAAATAAATAAAGTAAAAAACAAAAATAAAAATAAAAATAAAAATAATAATAATAGAAGGTGAAGTACAATAATACATACTTAAACTTTTAACACCCCAAATAAGAATTATCAAAATAACTAAAAGGGAAATAAAGAAACTAATTTGAACATTAATTAGACTAACAAGACCCAATTTTAGAACATTAATTATAAATTTGATAAAAATAAAATAAAAATAAAAATAAAATGTGAAAAGAAATAATTAAAAGCTTTGAGGACTTAATTAATGTCCTTTTTTTTTTGCAAAAATAAAAATGTTCCAAGATTTTGTTTTAAAAGGAGAAATTTGGGCAATATTCTAGAGTAAAAAATGTAATTTATAACAAACTAAAGGGTAAAATTATAATTTCAAACCATAGTTAAGATAATAATATGATTTACAACAAATTTAAAAGCTAAAATATAATTTCCAGCAAGTATAGTGCCAAAAATAAAAATTTCCAGCAACATTTAAGGCCAAGAATATAATTTCAGCAAGGTCATTAAATGATATATAATTTACAGCAATGTATAGGGTCAAATTGCAATTTTCAGCCATATAAAAGAGCTAAAGTAAAAATTTCAGCAGCTATAAGTATTAAATGCAAATTCCAGCAACAAATAAAAGACTAAAATACAATTTCTAACAACTAATGGAGGCATTAAAACAAATTCCAGCAACATAAAAGACCAAAATACAAATTCCAGCAACAATAGGGGGCCAAAAATAAAATTCCAGCAAGTATAATGACTCAAATAAAATTCCAGCAATATTGGGAGGGATAAAAATGAAATTCCAGCAATTTAAGGTTGGGGTAAAATGAAGTTCCAGCAATTTAGAAGGGTCAATGATTAAAATTACAGCAGCTATGAGGACTAGGAATGGATTTTTCAACAACTTTAAAAGTCTAAGATAAAAATTCCAATGAATTCTTAAGGGGCTAATTGAATGTATCATCTAGCATTAGGAGTTAATTACAGTAAACCAAAGTAATGAACTAGCTTAACCACCAAATTAAAACTAAATTGAACTCAAGTCATGGACCAAATAGCCACTATTGATTAAATAATGGCGATGATGATAATAAACTAAACTAAATTGACAAACAAAATTAAGTCCCCAACTTTTAATTAAGCCATGTAAACTCCTGAAGTCATAAATAAATAAAATAAAATAAAATAAAGAACCAAATCCATCCATCAATTCGGTCATCTCAACCAAGAAAACCAAAGACATAAACAAACAAAAAACAACAAAGAAAGGATAAATACACACGCCACCCTTTTTTAATTTATTTAGTCCAAGTATTCCTATCATCACGTGCAGCCAATTCACCTTGAACTCTGATTTGTAGTCTTAGAATCAATTGTTGCTTTTCCCTTTTTTTTTTTTTTTTTTTTTCAATTTCCAGCTACAAGCTAAAGCAATCAAAAGCAGCAGCTTACTCAAGACCTTTTGAATCCGATTTTTCTATAACTCCAAATCTCCAAATTCCTCAAACCCAATCTGTCCTTTCTGTTCTCTAATTTTCTTTGATTTCTCTCTTCCCTACCCTCTTCCTCTATTTGTTCTTTTCTCCCCTCTTCCGTTCTCTTCTTTCCCTCTTTCTAGTTCTGCTATGTTTTCCACTTCTCTCTGTTTTTCCTTTTGGTTTTCTGTTTCTTCTTTTGTTTCTTTCTTTCTTGCTCTTTTCTTTTCCTTCTTCTTCTTTTCTGGTTCCTCGATCTCTCTCTCTCATTTCATTTCTTTGTCTCTCTCTCTCTCTCTCTCTCAAAATCTATTTACAATTCTTCAAATCACAAATCCCACATCATAAATCAAACAACTAATGCTAATCAGTAGAAACTAAGGGAGTGAAATAGTGATTTTATTTACCTGATTTCAGGATGGGGGCTTGTGGAATGGTGTAGCCGGCGGTGGGAGGGAGACGGGAGACAGTGGTGGTGCTCCGGTTGGGATTTTGTTTGCTGGTGGAGGTGAATTGTTTGGATTGTTACTTCCTGTTATTTTGCAGGTGGTTGAGGTGTTCTAGGCTGTGATTTTGCTTGCTGGTTGTGTGTTGGCGTGTGTGTGTTGTGTGTGTATTTTTGTGTGTATACTCAGTGTGATGTGCGTGCGTGCAGGTGTGTTGTGTATTGTGTGCAGCTGTGTGTGTGAATTCTTTGTGAATGTTTGGTCGTTTTGATTGTGCAAGCGTGTGTGAAGTGTGTGTTTTTGTAGATGAACTGAATGTGAAATGTGTTTGTTTGTGATGCTGGGAACGAAAGTGATTGCAGGTGTGCGTTTTGTGAGTTCTACGTTTATGAGTTCTGTGTGTCTATTTAGTGATTTTGTGCAAGTTGGGAGCCGAGAGAGAAGAGAGGTGCGTGCAGGTGAGGTTATGCTGGTGTGTGAAATTGTGCTGGTGTGTGAGCTGTGAGGTGTGTGTGATGTGTGTGATGAAGGTGCAGGGGGAGGGGCCGAGAGAGGGAAGAAGGGAGAGGTGTGTGCAGGTGAGTGTTTCTGCTACTAGAGTGAAGGTGTGTGAATTAGTGAGTGTTTTTGCTGCTAAAGTGAAGGTGTGTGAATTAGTGAGTGTTTGTCTGTGTATGTTTGGCCAAGGGAGAAGAATGGGAAGAAGAGAGAGTGAAGTCTGTGTGTGATTTTGCCAAGAGAGTGGAAGGAAGTGTGATGTCTATGAATGTGTGTTTTGTGTGTTTTGCAGGGGAAGTGTAAGGTGAAGGAGGTGTGTGCTAGGGAGGGGAAGCCGAGAGTGAGAGGTGAGAGTGTCCCCAAATGGTGTGTAGTCTGGTGTGTGTGTATAAGGGAGAAAATCATCAAAAATCCCAAAAAATCTAGTAAAATGCCTGCCAGTAAGAGGGGGTGGCGTGAGTGAATTGAATTGAGATATGGGTGGAGTTGGTGTTGGTGATGGAGTAACTGTTGTGGTTACTGTAGCGGCAGGCTGCCCCCTTTTTTTTTTTTTTTTTTTAAGGAGAAAATTAAGCAAATGAAAAAACAAAAAATAAAATAAAATTAAAAAACATAAAATTCACTTGGATTCTTAAAAAAAACAAAAACTGCTAAAATTCAACACTAAAAAAAGAAATAAAATTTACTATAAATTTTAAATTTATTGGGATAATGGAAAACGATAAAATTTTGAAATAAATACCAAACACTCTCCAAAAAATTATAAAATTTTTACATCAAATTTATGAATATACAAAATGTATATATAAAATTTTTCACTTGAAAATTCTCATAAAATGAGTGCATTGGAAAACGTGCCATTAAGTTTAAAATACTAAAATTTTAAATAAATAATAAATGACTCCTAAAAAGCATTAAAATTATAAATAATGATAAAAATAGTAAAATTGTATATTTAGGAAATAAAATACAAGAAAATAATATTTACATGGTAAAATTACCATTTTGCCCCTGATGTAACAAATCAGACGCAATATACACAAAAATTATAATTGGCCCCTGAAAATCAAAATACCCCCTAAATAAAGTAATACGCATATTTTTATAAAAGGTGTGTCAAACTTTGGTGTTTACAGAAAATTTTTAGAATGAATCTACAATCAAAGATCAAAAATTCCAGCAAGTAGTTTGGGACAAGATTCAAGAATAAGGCTCAAGAACTCAACTTTAACCAATATGGAATTAAAGCTGGCCAAGAACTCAACAAAATAATCCCAAAACAATCTAGAAAATTTGTGAAGAAATCTCCAACTCACGCTCAAACTAGATTTTTTCAAGAAATCAAGTAGTCAATCAAGAATGTTCAAGAACAAAAATTCCAGCAACTAGCAACTTCAAGAACTTCAAGATTTTGCTCAAGAACTTTAAGAATGTGTTCAAGATCTTCAAGAAAGTGTTCAAGAACTTCAAGAAGATGTTAAAGAACTTCAAGAAATTCAAGAAACTCACCAAGCACCTCAAGAAACAACTGGATAGTTTACAAAATTTCAAGAAACACACCAAGTAAGTCCAAGAATTTCAAGAACTCACATGTAACACCAAGAAACAACCAAGACCAATGGAATAAAATTATTGCATGGCTTTTAAACCTTTTGCAGCCTCTTTTATTCTTCTTTTTCTTTGATTTTTCTTTGTGCTTTGGCTTTTCTCTTCTCCTCCTAGCACGCCTCTTTTCTGGAATTTTTTTTTCACGTAACTAGTCAACACAACACCACAAATGTTTCCAAACCCTAGTTCAAACACCCAACAAACGATTTTCCTCATCAAGAAACTTCAACCCTAGGCTTTTAAATCCAAGGATTTAATTTTCTAGTAAAGTTTCTCACACAATAATTCAAGAAGAACAATAAAATAGTCAAGAAACACAAAAATTACCACACAAACCTAGAATTCTTGATTGAGAAGCAACCAAGGATGACTCTAACACAAACCCTAAGTTGAGACAAGACACAAAACACGGATAGAAAAGAAAACAAGAAGAACGAATAGATTGTAAACAAGAAACGTGACACAAGAAGAAACGGATAAAAAGAAAGATAAACAAAGGGATATGTCCGAATTTTCCAAAGGAAAATTGGACTAAAAACCTAGAATTATCAAGAAACCTTCGCTTTGATGCCAATTGATACGTGCAAACCTAGCAAATGCCAAGAAAGTCTTGAAAATTCTAGGTTGAACAACTCAAATGCTTGACTCCTTTGAAACCCCGTTCAAAGACTCCAAGAATCACGAATTGGTTGCTTTGATTCTATCCAACTTCGTTGAATGTTCTCCTTTTAAAATTCGCTCTAGACCCCTAACCAACTTGTGGTGTAGATTCCTAAGTAGACAAATAAAAGACTAACAACAAACCGATTGAATAAACTCTAAGCGAAAACTTCAACTTAACAAAATCTCTTCGTTAAGAACAAGGGCAGTTCTTAATCACCAAAGAACTAAGAAGATCTCATCATGAGAAAAACACACAAAGTGCTGAAAATGATCAATAATCATCATAATAATTCGGATGAACAGTAACATGCCTATTTATAGGCTTACAAAGAAAAGTCTAGAAGCTTAAAATAGAGTAAACTACTAAAACTAGTTGTAACCTATTACAATTGAGTAACTAACTAAAAGTTACAACTTATAAAGACTTAGAAAGTAATAAGAAAAACATAAAAATTCATCCAAAATCAGTTCATGGGCTGGGTGCCCCTTCCTAAGTTCCATTGGGCCTTTGTTTAGCAATTTCAAGGGCCCTCTAAGCAAGTCCAAGTGACCAGCCCCCTGTAAGAATATTTTGGACAACTTAATATCTTTTATTGGGCCATCTTTGTATGTTGACTTGATCCACAACCAATACTTTATCCCTTGGCCCAAGGTACAAGCATGATCAATGTGAACTTCAAGCTTGTAAACAAGCCCAATATAAACAACCCTGGGGAGAGCGGGTCGCCTTGTCGTACTCCTCTTGTTGATTTAAAAAAACCAGTAGACTATCCATTGATTAACACTGAAAACCAATTATTTGAGATAATCCTGTACACCATATCCACTGCTCTTTGATGAAAGCCAAACTTCCTCATCATAGAAAGCAGAAATTGCCAATCTACTCGATCATATGCCTTCTCCATATCTAATTTAAGAATTAAATTGGAGTCTCCAAGTTTTTTATTTACATCCTGCACCAACTCTTGCACCAATAAAATGTCGTCAAGGATGTTCCTTCCTAGGATAAAGCTTGATTAGAGAGGAGAAACGAGTGAAGGAAGTAACTTGTTTAGTCGACCTGCAAATAGCTTTGAAATAATTTTTGAACTCACATTGCAAGACTAATATGCCTATACTCTTTCCAATGTGATGCTCCTTACTTCTTGGGGATCAAAACAATAGAGGTACTAGAAATCCCTCTTGGGATAGTTGCCCCCCGAAAGAAATCTAGAATAGCCTCATACAAGTCACCATGCACAATGTCCCAACATGATTGATAAAAACAAGCTCCAAAGCCATCTGGACCCGCAGTGCTATCAACCTCTAACCCAAACACCATTTCCTTAACCTCCTGAAGAGAAGGGGGTTGAATAAAATCTTCATTTTGTTCCTGTGAAACCACCGGCAAATTCAAGTTGTATTCTACCACACTTCTGCCATGACTGTTCGAAGCGAAGAGAGACTCAAAGAAATGTTGAGCTGAGAGTTTGATTTGATCAATATCGTCCAGCCATTGCCTATTTTCTCCTTTAAGCCTTCCTATAAAATTTGCGTTTCTTCTTTGCTTAACCTGAGCATGGAAAAATGTTGTGTTTGCATCTCCATCCTTGGCCCATTTTATAGCTGCCTTTTGCCTCCAAAATTCTGATTGAGTCGCTAAGTGGTGAAGATAATTTTCCCTAGCTTCAGCATATTTAATACGTCATAACTTAGTTCTTTGTTGATCATATTCAAGTTCCCTCTCCACCATCACAGCTTTAGACTTCTTCACATTGTCGTTCACATTACCAAACACCTCCAAATTCCAACTACGTAATTTTTTCTTCACAAAGCACAATTTGTTGTGTAATTTTTGCAACCCCCTACCAGATGTAGGATTGTCGCATGCATGTCTCACCACTTCTAGAAAGCCCTTGTGCTTGACCCAGGCATTGATAAATCTAAAAGTTTAAGCTGGTTTCGCCATTTGAGCAGAAGAAATCAGAATAGACTTGTGATCCAAACGCCTCCTGCTAAGGTGGGAAATCTGGGACACCTAGAATGCCTCAAGCCAAGAAGAATTTATTAAAGCACGATCAAGCTATTGCCAAACCCTACCATTCATCCATGTATACATAGACCCATCAAAATGAATCTCTAATAGACTACATTGAGCTATTGTCAAGTTGAATTCCTCCATAGCTTGACAATTAGGAGGAGCACCACCTATTCTTTCATTTGCTTTGGTAATAACATTGAAGTCACCACCCACCAACCATGGCTCCTGCATAGAGCCTGCCAAAGAACACAAGACTGCCCAAAGATCCCTCCTACGTGCAATGGAGCATTTAGCATAAATGGCAAAAATGTTGATAATGTCCCCAAAATTATACACTACTTTAACATGCACTACTTGATCTCCAAATTCTTGAAACACACAATCGTATCCTACATTCCATAAACACCAAATTTTATTTTCCAAAAAAGAGCTACCAAAATCAAAATGCAAAAACCTTTGCATCTTAAGTAGATGCTCAACCGAAGACATGGGTTCAATAAGAAAAATTAATCTGACATTCTTTGATTTACACAAGTCACGTAATTGCCGAAATTTATCCATACTCTATATCCCTTGACAATTCCAAAACAAGATATTAATTGGACTTAACATTAAAAGAACGTAAAGAATACTTAGCTTTAGATTGTTCCTCTGATCTCTTTACGCCCTTACATTTTAAGTTCTTCTCCAGTTTCTTTTGTTGTATGTCAGTTGGTATTTGCTCTTGAGGATCAACATCTTGATCATCCGAAGCAATCCCTTGGGTTTGCAACCCCAGTGCCTGCATTCTGGCAGATATTTGCTGCTGAAAATCTTTGAAACTTCCATTGAAACTACTACATTGTGCCTATAATCTACTGACAGTCTACATCGATGAAACTGAGAATCTTTACCAGCAGCATTAGCAGCCCTAACTTCAACCTTGTTGTCATCCCATGCAGTCCCAAGATGTTGAAAATAGGCAACGTTCATGGATTCCATCTGTCCAGCTTGCAAAGAGTCCACATTAGATTCTTTTAACCCACCTGGAACAACTAGAACTAATGGTTGTATCTCAACCTAATCAACATTGGCTTGCAGTCGTCTATCGTTCATCTGATCCTCCTGATTCTCCTTCTCATTTGAGTCAAATTTGGAGGTGAGACTTCAACTTCAGCATTAACTTGCACCTCTGCTATATGATCAGCTTCTGCAACACCAACTTCCAAAGAGATTTGGTTATTGCTAATCACCATTGCTTGTGTCTGGTTTTCATGTTCAGCAACTACTACCGTCTACATCCCATTATTATTAGGACCTGTTTCTGCTTCATCACCCACATAGCCTTTCGTTTCTGCTGTTCTTTAGGGAGCATTTGGTGAGAGTTTCGTGTTACAGCTTCCCTCAGTTGTGGATTCTTGGCAAAACATTCTTCCACCATATTACCTAACCTAGAACAATAGGTACAATACCCAGGAAGATTCTCATAATCCACCTTTTGCCAAAAACCTCCTTCTTCAAAATCAATCCAAAATCTCTTAACGGGAATTTTGGAGACATCCATTTCAACTAGGACTCGAGCAACTGATGGCCTTTTTAATCCAACTATTGCTTCATCAACATGTAGAGGTCGCCCAATTAAACTACCTAATTTCGACAACATGGACATGGAAAACAACGGTAAAGGGAGATCTGGGAAGTTGACCCATACTAGAGCCAATGGAGATTCGCAATCTGGACGAGAGTTGAAGGTCCAGCGAGATAGCACCATAGCAAAGTTCTTGACATACCAAGTCGTCCTACACCAAAGCCTAGTGAAATCTTCTGTATTTTGAGGCCTCAAGATTACATGTTTGGTAGCTAGTAATCCAACCGGACAATCTGCCTTCAATCCAAGAGACAAGATGAACTTACGAATCTCCTCCATGGAAGGTCTTCCCAAAGCACAACGACCAACGAGTGCATTCTGAAAAGTTTGAGAAAGAGATAACATCTCCTATTTGGAGAGAAACAAGGCTGGCTTCCCATGATAGAGTGAAAGTTTCCCATGATCTTTTGTGGAATTGTGGTCAGGATAGTTAGACAAGGTTGCTGCAAAAGGTTTTTGGTAATAGAGATTTACCATGAGATTGGAGGCAAAGACAGGCCTCCATTCGGCTGAAGATCAGCCATGATGGTGGCCTAAACCCTAATACAAAGTTTCCAAATTCAAAAATTTGTTGAGAGAGAGGAGAGAGAACGGAGAGGAAATTGGATCCGTCCTTTTTGCAACCACCATGCACAGCTAGCTAACTCACTTAAGCAGAAAAAATGATGATCAATTTTGAATTTGATATCCTTTGAGTTTCAATTGATCCAAATTGTGTTTAATCACAATTTTCCTACATAATCAAATAAACTCGGGCATTAATTTGCTCAAAATAATAATTCTGCCTCAAAACACTAATTTCCAGACTAAAAACTCTAATTTTGGAGCAAACATTGATTTGATGGAAAATAGTGATATTGAGCCATTTTAATATCAAAAAGACTAAAAACATACTAAAAACATATATAAAATATTATTCAAAAAATAGGTAAAATTATTACTTGATCTTCAAACTTATGATTGTAACATCGTGAGTCAAACTTGATTTTCAAGTTTCAAATTGCATACTTAGAAAACAAAGAAACTAAAAATATTTTAAACTACTTAATACTTGACAAAACAAACAAAAAATGCACAAAAATATTAAAAACGTTGGGTTGCCTCCCAACAAACACTTCATTTATAGTGTAGAGCTAGACCATTTCTCAACCACATCACGTGATTCGAGTATCCCACAAAGGATGTAATACACCTTTGGTGGTTAGTTGATTCAATAAGTAGAGATGAATCCTTTGTGCTAAAATAAGTGCTCCAATGTCCCCAATCCATTGTGCAATTGTACCTATGACATGGAAACACTTAAAAAGACTTTCATAGCCATGATTGGCTATGCCTTTCTCTTGTGTTAGTATCCTTTCAATACCAAGAAAATCAATGTCACAAATGAAAGGAGAGTCATTATACACTTCACTTTCTACCTTTGAATTTTCAATTCCCTCATCAAGAGCAAGTTCATTCATGTGTTCAAAAGTAGGTGAAACAACTAATTTATCATCAATATGTACATTTTCAACTACTTGTTCACACATATTAACATTATCCTTCAACTAATTTATCATCAATATGTACATTTTCAACTATTTGTTCACATGTTCAAAAGTAGAATCATCAAGCATTGCTTCACATTTATTTTCATGAAAATCATGCATGATTTCACAAGTGGGGGATTCAAAATGTTGAACATCATGGTTCATTTCCCTACTTTCAAACATATTTTCCACACATGCATGTTTATGAGTTTCACTTTCATGCTCAAGATCATTTTGATGCATGGTAGTATCCAGTGGATTAACATAAATTTCTATTGGTGGTTGCATTAACCCACAATTATACTCATGATTACCACCACACATGGAACAAACATAAGCATAACCATTAACAACATATTGTTCCATAGTATTCGCATGATTAGCACATACACCTCTTTGACAATTAACTTCATTTTCATCAAAAGTAGGATTATTTAGCAAATTGTCATTAATTTCCTCATTCCTACTTTCCACTACTTGATCTTGAACATGGATATTTTCAACACATGGTGACTCTAGGTTCATTTGATTGTCTTTTTGCATTGGTTCCTCATTCCTAGAGTTCAAAGCTTCTCTCATTTTAGCTAAGTGGCCTTCCAATCTCCTACTCATGTTATCTATTTTATCCATATTGGCATTAGGCTTCATGTTGAAGGATGAATTTTGTTCAACATAAATAGATTTATTTGGTTGATTCCATTGATCCATCCACCCTAAATTTTCATTTTGAGCATAATTTCCATTTTGAAGTGAATAAGTGCAATGATTACCAAGTTGTATATGATCATTACATCCACATTCAAAATATGCATGATTACTTCCACAAATAGTACAACAAGGATTATTGAAACTAGAATCATAACCAAATCTATTCATTAGCATGCCTTCTAATGTATCCATTTGTGATTTTAACATTTGTACTTCATCATTAAAAGACATACCTCCATGAATACTAGACTTGTATTCATTATTTGGCCAATAGTTGTTCCAATAAGAATTGCCTTCCATGTGTTTGATGAAATGCTTGAATGGCTTCTAACTAATCTTCACCTCCTTTCACCCTTGATTCACAAGGTACCTACAAAACGCAAAACGCAAAACACAAGATATCAAAATAAGAAAAAACTAAAAATGTCTATACTAATAAAGCTTGTATTCACCTTGATATTGCCAAAATTTCAATGTTTCCCCGGCAACAGTGCCAAAAACTTGTCTGTTGAGTTTAGGTTATCTCAAAATCAAGCACAAATCAACACAAACAAGTAATAAAATTTATAACCTAATACTCGTTCCACAAGTGCAAGGGTCAATTGTGGTTGTGACAAGCATTAGGGTCTATCCCTCGAGGAAACAAGATTTAGCAACTATCAAAGCTATTAACTTGCTTTATTATCTAGATATTCAAACTTTGGAGGCGATAAAATGGTAGGAAAATCTAATTCCAAGTAACAAACAATGAAGAAACTAGTTAAACAAAGTTGACTAGACTTAAGAATCCACTAAATATGCAAGTTAAGCTTATGGCCAAGATGATTTTATTCAAGTTTAGGATTCAATTCCAATTATACTCCAAACTAGATCTCTCTATGTATGGAAGACTACTAATACATGAGCTTTCCTACTCTTGTGGTAAAGTCTAGCATGCATTAGCTCATTAAACTCATGAATTGTGGCTTTAATCCTTAACCCACCTATGTGAATCACTACTTTTGTGAGATTCAACATAAGTTCCATTTACTCTTCCATTGTTAAATGCAAATCTCTTTGTCAAATAACAAGTATGATGACTTGAAGTTGGTAGCTAATCAACAACAAGGGTTAAACCAAGCAAATGAATAAACCAGAATAAATTAGCCATAAAATAGTTCAAACATATTATAGTTTCATCCTAAACCTAGTTGAATCAACTTAGTTCAACATGTTAAGGATAATATTAAGCACATAAATGAAAGTAAACATCATGCATAAATGAAATAAGAAAGAATAAGGTAAGAAATGCTCAATTATGGCTCCAAGTCTTCTTCCTTCATTCCATCAAACATGTTGAGTACAATTGAAGTTTCTTCAAAGTCTTGCTACAAGAATAGAGACTTTGCCTACTACAAAAGTAAGAAAGAAATCTAATCTAAGTATTTACAAGGAGTGCTCCTCCTACCAAGCTTTAGTTCAAGCTTAATCAAGCATCAAACTAAGCATAGAATTAAGCATCTCTTACATGACTACAAAGGCATGTATTTATAGAAATAACCCTAACTCAAGTCTTTGTCCAAGTTGGAGACATGATGATGAAATTTGATTCCTTTGGCCTCCAATGTCTTCCTTGAGCTTTGTGTTATCTTCTAGGGCTTCTAAAAATGCAGCTGGATGTTGGAATTATTTGCAAAAGTTGTGTGAACAAGCTACAAGTTGAAGAGAGCCGAAATCTACAAGTTGGTGCCGATACACGGATACGATATGCGAGTGGTCTGCCGCGTATCGTGATCTACGTATCACTCTCTTTTACCATTTTGCCCTTTTTAATTTTTAGTTATTCCTGTAATGCCCTTGAGACATTTTTACATCATTTGAACCACAATTTTCTTGGTAGATTTTGATGAAGAAAATAATTACCGAAAATTCCAAGCTTAAATGATCAATTTGGTACAACTTGAATCAACTTTGAATTTGATATCTTTTGAGCTTTAATTGATCCAAATTGTGTTTAATCATCATGTTCTTGCATAATCAAATAAACTTGGGCATTAATTTGCTCAAAATAATAATTTTGCCTCCAACCACTAATTTTCATACTAAAAACCCTAATTTTGGAGCAAACCTTGATTTGATGGAAAATAGTGATATTGAGCCATTTTAATATCAAAAAGATTAAAAACATACTAAAAACATATATAAAATATTATACAAAAAATAGGTAAAATTATTACTTATCAATTGTCTCTAGCAGGTTATTGTCCTCTACCACATTCTCTACCTAAACCCTTGTAATCTGAATTTCAGCAAAGGCAAACCCTTCCATTGTCAAGTTTGACATCACTTTGCCCATGCAAATTTGTTGCCCTTCTTGAAGTGCAAGAGAGAAAATCTTGCTGATATCCTCTTTGCAACACTATGGATACTCTAGGCAAGTGTACCTATCATTCTGTAGTATAGCGCATAAGGAGTACCGAGTGTCGTACCCACAGGGACTTAGCAAGTACTAGTAATTATCTGCACCTTATTATCTAGTCTAATTGATACGACAGAATGAGACAATAACAAACTAATCTAAGTAATAAATAAACGAGTGCGCCAACGAATCAAATGCAGACAGTTGAAAAAGGAAGAAATGCAGTATTTTAAACGCAAGACATAGAAGTGGAATTCTCCTAACCCCGAGTATTAGCTTTAATACATGCCCAATGGATTACTCAACTCAATTGACCATAAAATCCCATTATTAATTTGTAATCTTTCTCAAGTTTACTACTTCTATCCCTAGGATGATTGATTGGAATCTCTTCCCAACTCAAAACCCCTAGAAGATGCAATACAATCAATGGATTTTGTCATACGAATGGATTCACACCCACATAGGAGAATTTATGGAATTCTATTTCTAGCAATTCATGCAAGTTCTTTTACTTGAGAGTTGTTCTTCATTAATAGACTGATTTCTCAATTACTCAACCAATATAACAATTAAGGTTGAATTCGTGCACAAAAACCCAATCCAATTCATCAATAAACTCAAAAGTAAACCAATCAAAGATGAGATTTTTCCATTAAAACAGTAGATTAAAACATCATAAACAAGGGTTAGGGTTCAACCCTTCTAAGTCTTTAAACAAATCTACTCCATAATAAAGGGAAAAATTTTGATGAATAACAAAGAAAGCAATGAAAAACTCATTCTCATGTAGTGTTTCTTCACTCTTCTTTGTTGCAGAAATTCCCTTGTTGCTGTTGCAATTCTTCTTCTTTCTTCACTTCTTGAGTTCCCTTCCTTGGCGTTCCTCCTTCCTCTTTATTCTCTCCTCTGTTCCCCCCTCAACTTGGGTTCTTTTTTCCCCAAACTTCGCCTTGAAAACATACTGAATCGCAGGTTTACGCCATTCATACGCGACCTCATCCGCGGTGCTGTCGAGGCCGCGGATGAAAAGTTGTCTGGGTCTAGCACCACCCGCGCCCTCATCCGTGGCGCGGATGACGCCGTGGATACCGTCAGAAAGCTTTCCTGCACATCGGCCAAATCACTGTCCCCACTCGCGACCTCATCCGCGGTGCGAGTGACGGCGCAGATGGGAACAAAATCTTTAATTCCCTCCAGCCATTGTTTTGTACTTGTAATCTTGCGTCCATATTTCGCGTACACTCAACCATCCTTTGGTATTCGACAGAAGGAGGTGGAAAAACCTATAAAAACATGGAAAACAAGCCAAATGAGTAGCTCTCTTGTCAAATTCACTCAAGAATCCAAAAGAAAGTAAAACCACAATTATTAAGCCAAGCTTGTAACGAACAACACATAAATCCTAGCTTAAACACGCCTAAAAACCTAGTCACTTTGGCCATTATCAACTCCCTCACACTTAAGCCATTACTTGTTCTCAAGCAATAAAATTCTAATAATCAGAGAATGGTTTAAAACCAAGGAAACCATACATGCAAACTTTACAACCAGGAGAAATATTCTACATACAGTTACTCTTACTTTGATTACTCATCATAATAGGCAAAATAAAGGTAAGTATACATCAACCTTGTCAAAATGAATCCATTCCCTTCATATTCGACTCACTTAAGTAGTCAACTTCCACAGCTTATGAATAAATTCATATACCCATGATTATTACAACGTTAATCAATAAGGGCCTCTTCTCTTTCTCTCTCTTTTTTTTTATAAGTATATAATTATAGCTCAGCCTTTCCTTAAGACACAAAGTTATCTTTTGACACGAAGAACGACATTGGTGATGAAGATCTCCGGTTACTCAATACTTCGTATGCTCAAGTAGCTATGCTTACTCATAATTTTAGTAACCTTTTGACGCGAAAGTCGACATTGGTAAATGAAGACTCCTGGTTACTCAGTACTAAAACTAGTAGAGTAGATCTTGAGCTATCTTTCTAATTGCCCCCCTCTTCTTTTATTATGTAATGTTAGTGTATGCCCTAAAACCAAGATGGTTTAAGGTGTTTTGTGTTACACTTATTTATGTTATATTTATCCACGTGGTATTTTTCTTTATCGTATATACTTGTATTTCCATGTTACTTGTTTGATTGATAAAGTCCTTAGAATATTGACTGTGTATTAGAGATTGTAAGGGTTACAATTATGAGACTCTAATACATAAAGTCATATTCTTAAATATCCCTAGTCATAGTATTAATGAGATTGGACATCATTAATGCAGATAGACTAGCACATACTTTGCCTCTACTTATGGTAAGTAGTAGTTGATCTCATTGACTATGGTGTGCATGACACTTAAGCTGGTATGTGGATGCTTGTTTGAGAACAAGTTCATTGGATTGATCCGCCAAGAGTTTCAACTATAGTGCCAATGGTTAAACTCTTAATGGCAATGGTGTAATTGATCCTTTGACTTGAGATTACCATAGTATCTTAAGTGTGGATTGCTATACTTTGACTCTATTCCTCGGTGCCCGTAAAAGGGTAGCTCATAGGTTAGAGATTGGGTATAGTTTGAAGCATGGAAAGATAGTGAGTAATCAATATAGGATTCACCACTCCTTGATAGGAGAGTATATCCCTATATGGCCACTTGTTGGAAATATTAACTCATAAATCTTCTGCAGAAGTGATAGTATAACTTGGAAGTAGTTTCAAGGTTATACATCATGGAGAGTTATATTTCTGGAACAAGAAAATATAAATTAGTCATTATTAAAGTATGCACTATACTTTTAGACTAATTGGGATATAGTGTGGTGAAAGGATATTAATTACACGGTAACATTGTCATTGAAGGGTATGGTCTACCATATGACTTTCCTATTCACTTGGATGGTCATGATGCATTGCTAGACGCCACTCATGATCTATAAGTATGAATTTATTAATTAGCGAATTAATGATAAATTAAAAGTGTTTAATTTATCTAGCTCAATTAATGAGTTATAATTTATACTTATTGCCAACGTGAATGGAACCTAATGGGTCACACACATAAAGAACAAAATCTTTGGGTTAAAATGTAATTAAGATAAGTATGAGATACTTATGGGGTTAATTTATGAGATAAATTAACTTAAAGGACTTATTTATAAATATTCTAAGTTTTGTAGGAAGTTAGTTTTCTAAAAGAAATAAAGTAACTAATTGGTTTCCTTATGGAATAGATTTCCTAAAGGAGAAGGATTAGCTTAAAGTAAGTGACCTAAACCTTCTTGGTTTCCAATTAGCTTTATTCCTAAAAGACTAGAATACATCTTCTATAAATAGGTTCATGCTTTGACTCTTGAATTATTATTGCAACACAAAAGAAAACTAGTGAGAGAAAATTGAAGAAAGAAAAAGGCACGCCTCTTTCTCTCTCTAGGCATCTCTCTCTCTCTCTCCTAATTGTTAGGTTTTTCTGTAAGGTAATAAGAAGAGTTACGCAGTAGAAAATTTAAAAATTTTATTACCTTAGCCATGGATCTCTTTGATGTAATCTATACAATTAAAGGGTGTTTAGCACAAATACCTCAAGCATAGAAGGTTTCTATGCTTCAAAGGGCAAGATCCTATTCGATGAAGGTGTTGGTCTACCATGAAAAGCCCTCCATGTGTCGAGCCTCCAACGGTATCCACATGAACACGATCTTTAGGAACCTTTGGGCTTGCTTGCCTTGCCTTTTGAGTGCTAGCTCCCTTGAATGATTCATGAAGAACACAAGAAGAAGAAAGAAACCCTAACTATTAGGAAGAAGAGAGGTGGGGTTTTTCTTGGGAAGAGAAACGCCTCTCATGCTCTCAATTTTTCTCTCTCTAGATTTTGTGTTATGTTTCATCAATCTCCCAAGAGTCAAGGCATGGACTTATTTATACATGTAGTATCCTAGTCTTTAAGGAAACAAGAGCAATTGGAAACCAAGAAGGTTTAGGAAGCTTACCTTAAGCTAATCCTATTCCTTTAGGAAACCTATTCCAAAAGGAAACCAAATAGCTTCTTAATTCCTTTTAGGAAACTAATTTCCATCAAGACTTAGAATATTTATAAATAAGTCCTTTAAGTTAATTTATCACATAAATTAACCCCATAAGTATCATATACTTATCTTAATAACAATTTAACCCAAAGACCATGTTCTTATTGTGTGTGACCCATTAGGTTCCATTCACGTTGGCAATAAGTACAAATTATAACTCATTAATTAATTAATTAAGAGCTAGATAAATTAACACTTTAATTTATCATTAATTCACTAATTAATTAATTTGCACTTATAGATCATGAGTGGCGTCTAGCAATGCATCATGACCACCCAAGTGAATAGGAAAGTCATATGGTAGACTACACCTATCAATGACAATGTTATCCGTAGTAATTAATATCCTTTCACCACACTATATCCCAATTAGTCTAAGAGTGTAGTGCGCACTCTTAAATGACTAATTAACAATTTCTTGTTCCCGAAATATAACTTTCATAAAAGTATAACCTTGAAACTCTTTCAAGTCATACTTTCACTTTTGCGCAAAAGATTCTTTAAGTCATATTTCAACAAGTGGCCAATCCGGGATATACTCTCCTATAATAAGGAGTGGTGAATCCTATATCGATTACTCACTATCCTTCCATGCTTCATACTATACCCAATCTCTACCGTATGGGCTACTCTTTTACGAGCACCGAGCAATAGAGTCAAAGCATAGCAATCCACACTCAAGATACCATGGTAATCTCAAGTCTAAGGATCACTTACACCATTGCCATTAAGAGTATAATTCATTAGCACTATGAATAGTAACTCTTGGCGGATCAATCCAATGAACTTGTTCTCTAACAAGCATCCACATACCAGCTTAGGTGTCACACACCATAGTTGACGAGATCAACTACTACTTACCATAAGTAGAGGCAAAGTATGTGCTAGTCTTCCCATATTAATGATGTCCAATCACATTAATACTATGACTAGGGATATTTAAGAATATAACTTAATGTGTAATAAGAGTCTCATCATTGTAACTCTTACAATCTCTTATACACAGTTAATATTCTATGGGCTTTATCAAATAAACAAGTAATATTAATAACAAGTATTAAATGACAAAGAAAATGCCACATATATAAGTATAACACGAAATAAGCGTAATAAATATCCCAAAAACCAACTTGGTTTTAGGGCATACACTAACATTTTCTTCTTCTTGTGTTCTTAAATAATTCAAGGGAGCTAGCACTCAAAAGTCAAAGCAAGCAAGCCTACAAGGTTCCCGAAGAAGTTGTTCGTGTGGATATCGTTAGAGGCTCTACGCTTGGAGGGTTTTTCGTGGTAGATCTAACATCTTCTTCGAAGGATCTTTGCCAACTAGCATAGAAATCTTCTGTGCTTAAGGTAATCTTCATGCAAAGCCCCTTGATAATCATATAGATATGTCAAAGAGATCCATGATTAAGGTAATAAATTTTTATTTTTCCCCTGCGTTACCTATGCTATTACCTTACAGTGGTATCAGAGCCTTCTTTGATTATATCTATATGATTTGTGTTTATTTAATTGTCATAAATATGGATGGTTTGTTCTTGATGAAATTTGTCTCAAAATTGTTTTAGAAAAATCAAGAGTTTGATTTTTAAGAAAAGTTTTTGATTGTTTAAAAGTGTTTTAAATAATTAAGATAAGTTCTTAAGGTTGTTTCTGTGGTTTCTAAATTGTTTTAGACGTGTTAAAAGGGTTTTAATACGTTTTGGTTCAAAAGAGCTTTGAAAAAATCAAGAAAAATTATTTTTCGCAATTGCAGAAGCCCAGCCGTGGGCTGAGCCGTGGGTGTTTTGCCCGCGGCTGAACCCACGGCTAAGAGATCGTATTTTTCAAGTCTGAGCCGTGGGCTTAGCCGTGGGTACTGTACCTGCGGCTCAACCCGCGGCTCATGAGCAGTGGGATTAGCCATGGGTGTTTTACCTACTACGTCTAGAACCCGCGGCTCAAGTCTGTCCGCGAGCCATCGACATGAGCTGCGGGTAGTGTACCCACGGCTCAAGGCGGAACCCTAGTGGGATTTTTTTAATTTTTGAAATACACGAATTTTTTATTATTTCTCTATTAAAATACTTTCCAATTTTAATTGTTAAGGATTGGAAAGTTATAATTAGTAAACCTATACCTTCTATAACTATATTTTTGAGACAAATAAATTTCAAGAGCATTAATCTAATTTATTTAGACCATGTGTTTTATGACTAGAATTAAATAAATTAATTTAATTGTTGAATAGTATGATGGCATGGTGGATGATTATGGACTAGACCAATGTAATTGAATGGTTATTACTTCTGTTATGGTTGACTTGTATTGGTTTTATAAATAGGGCCTACGTGTCCTTCCCTCTCTATTTTCTGATGTAATTCTCTTCTCATCTAAACACCCCTCGAATGTAACTCGAGGTTTCTTGATCAATACTTGTAATGTACAAAGTATAGGTTAGGAATAGGTTTATTTTTAAGTTGTTTAGACTAGAATTACATATGTAATGTACAAGAAGATGGAGATGGCACCAAGGAGCAACCAAGGAGGTGCATCAAGGAGTTGACACGTCCCTTAGGAATTTCAACCAAATATTTTCTTCAAGGCTCGAAGAAAATATTATTAGTTAAAGTCCATAATCATCCACGTTTATTATGCTTTTATTTTATATGATTGATATATTTTAATTGCATAATATGATGAGACATTAATATTTAAACTAAAATCCCTCAATTTCAAATATTAAGTCATCTATTTAAGTTGCCTTCCATTATTATAACAAAAATGATGAGTTCCTATTAAGGTTGACACGTTGGCCTCCGTCAAGGTCACCTTACTCGGAATATGCTTTTGTTATGAGATATGATCTCTGAATAATGGGTTTGACTTAACAAAAATTACATAACGAGTTTGGCCTCCGTCAATGTTATGATATTTTTGAGGCAATGTTGGGTAATACATAAGATGTAAATTTCAAAGAGTTGATACCCAACTATCTAGGAGTCACAAGGGTTGTGATTTATAAATAGTTATCTACCTAATCGAATTTATCTTTGGGGCATTGGCCTCCGTCAAACCCAAAGCTAATTAGATGGGATCCTAGTCCACTAGAAATCTCCAACGGATTTCCGAATCAATATCGAGGGTTATTGATTTGAAGTAAAATAGTGGGAGCAAACCAAATAAATTTACGAATCCACATTTTTGGTTTGCATATATAACGTAAAACAAATACTTATTTTCTGTCTTTACTTTTTGTAGAATGTCTAACATGAATTTGCGACCGATTCTTGACAACAAACTCAATGAAACCAACTTTGAGGATTGGAATATCAATTTGAGAATTGTTCTCAAACATGAAAAAATTAAGTATGTCCTCGATAAACCCATGCCCCCTCCTCCACCCGCTATTGCATCACCTGAGGACATAGATGCATATGAGATGCACAAAGCCGACAATGATGCTGCAACATGTATCATGTTAGCTGCTATGTACCCCGGCATTGCAAAAGCAACATCTTAAGATGGATGCTCCGTCCATGATTGTGCACTTAAAAGAAATGTTCGACTGCACAAGCTAGGACTGAGAGGTATGAGACCTCAAGGGAGCTTTATCAATGCAAGATGGCAGAGGGATCTTCAGTGACTACCCATGTACTGAAGATGATTCGGGCTAATTGAAAAATTAGCTGATCTGGGACACGTCTCTGACAATGAGTTAAGTATTGACTTAATTCTTTAGTCCCTCCCTGAGAGCTATTCACAATTCATCCTGCACTTCAACATGCGAAAAGTTGAGTGCACGTTGACTGAATTGATGAACATGCTCAAGACTGCTGAGCCTAATCTTAAGAAGGAGAAGGGCACCTGTTATGCTTGTCTCGGGCTCCAAGAAAAAGAAGCCCAATTCTGGGCATTAAGAAGTCCAAGAAGAAGAGAACTAAGCCTAAGGGTGGGGTTAAGAAGGACAAACCCAAGGGCACATGCTTCCATTGCGGACAAGATGGGCATTGGAAGAGGAATTGTAAGGCCTACCTTGACTCTCTGAAGTCAAAGAAGCTTGGTGAAGCTTCAACCTCTGGTATGTTTATGATTGAGATTAATTTATCTACTAACCAAGACTCATGGGTATTAGATACCGGATCTAGATCTCATATTTGTAAAAATATCAGGGTCTTAAAGATAGTAGATCCTTGGCAAAGGGAGAGGTCGAGCTACGCAGTGGGGAATAGAGCAAGAGTTGCTGCATTAGCCGTAGGAACCTATGTACTCTCTTTGCCCACTGGGCTTATTTTAGAATTAAGAAACTGTTATTTTGTTCCCGTACTTACAAAGAACATCATTTCTATCTCATTGTTAGATTTGGATGGTTTTACCATCATTCAAAGGAATAAAAGTTGTTCTTTTTCACGTGATAGTATTACTTATGGTACTGGTACATTAATTAATGGTTTATATATTCTAGATGAACAAAAGTCATTCTCAACATAAACACCAAGAAACAAAAATTAGATATTGTTAACCAAACATACCTTTGGCATTGTAAACTTGGTCATGTAAATGAGAAACGCATATCCAAGTTACATAAAAATGGATACTTGGACTCATTTGATTATGAATCATTTGGGACATGCGAATCTTGTTTACTTGGCAAGATGACCAAGACACCTTTTACTGGAAAGGGTGATCGTGCTAGTGATCTTCTTGGGCTTATACATACTGATGTTTGTGGCTCAATGTGGATCCATGCTAGAGGTGGTTTCTCCTACTTCATCACTTTCACGGATGACCATTCTAGATATGGTTATGTGTTTCTTATGAAGTACAAATCCGAAGCCTTTGAAAAATTCAAAGTCTTTAAAGATAAGTTGAGAATCAACTTGGCAAGAGTATCAAAACACTTAGATCTGATCGAGGTGGAGAACTACTTAAGTCAAGAGTTCCAACAATATCTAGAGGAAAATGGGATTATTCCTCAATGGACTCCTCCATACACGCCACAACTAAATGGTGTGTCTGAATGGAGATATCATACTTTATTAGATATGGTACGTTCCATGATGGGCCATGCATCACTTCCTAGTTCATTTTGGGGATATGCCTTAGATTCTGCCTCCTATATACTCAACCGTGTTCCATCAAAATCTATTGATACCACACCTTATGAGATTTGGTATGATAAGAAACCAAATCTTAATCATTTAAAGATTTGGGGTTGTTCTACTTATGTGAAGTGGAACATGTCAGACAAGCTAGAGGCTAAGTCTAACAAATGCTTGTTTGTGGGATATCCTAGAGAGAGTCGTGGATACTACTTTCTACAATCCCCTTGAGCAAAAGGTGTTTGTTTCAAGACATGCTACTTTTCTAGAAAAATTTGTTTATTCTTGAAAGAAGTAGTGGGAGCAAAGTAGAACTTGAAGAAATTCAAGAACCACAAAGTAGTCAACAGATGGAACAAGAGCTTACGCCACATGTTGATGAGGCGCAGTCGGAAGCTCAAGTTACACAAGAACTTCGTAGATCTAGTAGAACACGTTATGCTCCTGAGAGATATGGATTTCTTATTAGTGAGAGCAATGATGTGTTAGTCATAGATGATGACGATCCTACTAGTTACGAAGAAGCTATGTCTAATGTAGACTCTTTGAATGTGGCACGAAGCCATGAAATCTGAAATGGATTCCATGTACGAGAACAAGGTATGGACCTTGGTCGAGCCACCTGAAGGGATAAAACCCATAGGGTGCAAGTGGGTTTTTAAAAGAAAGACTGACATGGATGGTAACATTGTTACCTATAAAGCAAGGTTAGTGGCAAAAGGTTATAAACAAAGGCAAGGAATTGACTTTGAAGAAACCTTTTCGCCGGTAGCTATGCTTAAATCCATAAGGATTTTGCTTGCCATAGCTGCTTATTATGACTATGAGATTTGGCAAATGGATGTCAAGACTGCATTCCTTAATGGGAATTTGCAAGAGGATGTGTACATGACACAACCTGAGGGTTTTGACTCCATTGATAGTCATAAGGTATGCAAGCTACAAAAGTCTATTTATGGACTTAAGCAAGGTTCAAGGAGTTGGAACATTCGTTTTGATGAGACAATCAAAGAGTTTGGTTTTCTTAAGAACGAAGACGAGCCTTGTGTATTACAAGAAGGTGAGTGGGAGCGCTAGTCGTTTTCTTAATACTTTATGTGGATGACATATTGTTGATGAGAAACGACATACCTTTACTACAAACCGTAAAGGTATGGCTATCCAAAAGTTTCTCCATAAAGATTTAGGAGAGGCAACCTATATTCTGGAAATTAGGATCTATAGAGATAGATCCAAGAGGTTGCTTGGTCTCAATCAATCGACATACATAGACTAAGATGCTAAAGAGGTTTAGCATGGAGCAATCGAAGAAGGGGTACTTACCTATGAGACATGGGATTACTCTTTCGAGAGACATGTATCCTAAGACACCTGTCGAGATTGATAGGCATGCGAAAAGGTTCCTTATGCCTCGGCAATAGGATCCATTATGTATGCTATGCTATGTACGAGACCCGACAGTCTCCTATGCTCTAAGTGTTACGAGCAGATTCCAAGCTAACCCTAGGTAGAGGGTCACTGGGTAGCTAGTCAAGAGTATTCTTAAGTACTTAAGAAGAACTAAAGAATTATTCTTGGTTTATGGAGGACACACTTTAGAAGTGTGTGGTTTCACTGATGCGAGTTTTCAGTCAGACAAGGATGATAGTAAGTCGCAGTCTGGATTTATATTCACGTTAAATGGTGGTGCTGTGAGCTAGAAGAGTTCGAAAGCAAGAAACTACCGCTGATTCTACAACTGAAGCCGAGTACATTGCTGCTTCTGAAGCTGCAAAAGAGGCTGTTTGGATCAAGAAGTTCGTCACCGAAGCTAGGAGTGGTTCCTTCCATTGTTGATCCTATACCTTTGTATTGTGACAACAATGGTGCCATCGCCCAAGCAAAGGAACCTAGGTCTCATCAGCGATCCAAACACGTACTTAGGCGCTACCATCTTATTAGAGAAATAGTTGGTAGGAATGATGTAAAGATAGAAAAGGTTCCCACTGATGACAATATAGCTGATCATCTCACTAAGGCCTTGTCCCAGAAAAAGCATGATGCTCATGTAAATGCTTTTGGCCTAAAACAAATGAGTGATTGGTTTTAGTGCAAGTGGGAGTTTGTTAGTGTATGCCCTAAAACCAAGATGGTTTAAGGTGTTTTGTGTTACACTTATTTATGTTATATTTATCCATGTGGTATTTTTCTTTATCATCTATACTTGTATTTCCATGTTACTTGTTTGATTGATAAAGTCCTTAGAATATTGACTGTGTATTAGAGATTGTAAGGGTTACAATTATGAGACTCTAATACATAAAGTCATATTCTTAAATATCCCTAGTCATAGTATTAATGAGATTGGACATCATTAATACGGATAGACTAGCACATACTTTGCCTCTACTTATGGTAAGTAGTAGTTGATCTCATTGACTATGGTGTGCGTGACACTTAAGCTGGTATGTGGATGCTTGTTTGAGAACAAGTTCATTGGATTGATCCGCCAAGAGTTTCAACTATAGTGCCAATGGTTGAACTCTTAATGGCAATGGTGTAAGTGATCCTTTGACTTGAGATTACCATAGTATCTTGAGTGTGGATTGCTATATTTTGACTCTATTCCTCGGTGCCCGTAAAAGGGTAGCTCATAGGTTAGAGATTGGGTATAGTTTGAAGCATGGAAAGATAGTGAGTAATCAATATAGGATTCACCACTCCTTAATAGGAGAGTATATCCCTTTATGGCCACTTGTTGGAAATATTAACTCATAAATCTTCTGCAGAAGTGATAGTATAACTTGGAAGTAGTTTCAAGGTTATACATCATGGAGAGTTATATTTCTGGAACAAGAAATATAAATTAGTCATTATTAAAGTATGCACTATACTTTTAGACTAATTGGGATATAGTGTGGTGAAAGGATATTAATTACACGGTAACATTGTCATTGAAGGGATATGGTCTACCATATGACTTTCCTATTCACTTAGGTAGGTCATGATGCATTGCTAGACGCCACTCATGATCTATAAGTATGAATTGATTAATTAGTGAATTAATGATAAATTAAAAGTAGTTTAATTTATCTAGCTCAATTAATGAGTTATAATTTATACTTATTGCCAACGTGAATGGAACCTAATGGGTCACACACATAAAGAACAAAATCTTTGGGTTAAAATGTAATTAAGATAAGTATGAGATACTTATAGGGGTTAATTTATGAGATAAATTAACTTAAAGGACTTATTTATAAATATTCTAAGTCTTGTAGGAAAGTTAGTTTCCTAAAAGAAATAAAGTAACTAATTGGTTTCCTTATGGAATAGATTTCCTAAAGGAGAAGGATTAGCTTAAAGTAAGTGACCTAAACCTTCTTGGTTTCCAATTAGCTTTATTTCTAAAAGACTAGAATACTATCTTCTATAAATAGGTTCATGCTTTGACTCTTGAATTATTATTGCAACACAAAAGAAAACTAGTGAGAGAAAATTGAAGAAAGAAAAGGCACGCCTCTTTCTCTCTCTAGGCGTCTCTCTCTCTCTCTCCTAATTGTTAGGTTTTTCTTCTTCTTGTGTTCTTAAATAATTCAAGGGAGCTAGCACTCAAAAGTCAAAGCAAGCAAGCCTACAAGGTTCCCAAAGAAGTTGTTCGTGTGGATATCGTTAGAGGCTCTACGCTTGGAGGGCTTTTCGTGGTAGATCTAACATCTTCTTCGAAGGATCTTTGCCTAACTAGCATAGAAATCTTCTGTGCTTAAGGTAATCTTCATGCAAACCCCCTTGATAATCAGTATAGATATGTTAAAGAGATCCATGGTTAAGGTAATAAAATTTTATTTTTCCGCTGCGTTACCTATGCTATTACCTTACATGTAAGTCATAAGGTATACTTCACTCCACTTACCATATCTGTTAACTACTCAACTGAATCAAATAATCTAGAGAAACTTCTTCAAATCTAAAAATTTCAGCATAATTAACTCTATTTTGCCTACTATACTTTTACTAAAGTACGAATTCTTATGCACGTACTAATTTCTCCTTAGGTAAAGCATGCATTGGTCCCATTCGTGTAGGACAATCAACCCTAATTACTAAGATAACATAACTTCCTAAAAAGAAAGCTTGAAAGAAAGGATACGAAACACCACAAGTTGGATAATTATCCAAAGAATTCCAACACAACCAGCAAAAATTCCAACACATCACAAAAGTAAACAACTGATATGTCTACGACACTCCCCCCCCCCAAAACTTAATTCACACGTTGTCCTCAATGTGTGAAAAATAAAAAATAAGAAAATGAAAAAGAAGGTAAAGATAGACAGGTACTCCCATTGGTAGGCGGGACCACTTGGTACGCGATTGAAAGAAGAGTGAAAGCCACGAGGTCTACAAACTACTGCAATCACATAAACAAAAGAAACAAAAGAGCTACATTATCCCATTAATTAGTACAGGCCAAAAGTGACTGAACGAAGAAAACAAAAGAAACATAAAAATAAGAGAAAACGTCTTATACAGGCCAAAAGCAAAAATAAACGAAAGGAAAGGAAAAGAAAGAGGAGGATCATGAAGGCGGTGCGCCTGGTGTATCATGACTGCCTCCCGACCCGCCAAAATGAAAAAGAGCGTAGATAATCTTCAAGACTGCCCACACGATTGCCAAGGTCGTCCATTTGCCCTTGGATATGACCTAGGGTGCCCATAAAATCGGTCCTCAAGTCACCCAAAGCACCCATAAAGTCAGTCCGGAGTGTGCCTATGGCTGCCAAGATGTCTTCATTCCCAGTCGGGTGTGAAGGACCTAGAGAATGTGCCTGTGGGGACGAGGGTTCAGGAGCGGGCTCCGTGGGAGGTGCATCTTCATCTTCCTCATCCTGTTGGCCTCGTCCCTCCAACATGTCAATTGCCCACTGTCTGGCACCAAGACTCTTCAGATACAGGAGATTCACTATGTCTCGAGTCCCCGTGTCCAATCTATGTTGACCGTCAAGGATGGACTCCATACCGCTCCATAATTAGGGAAATGAGTCGTGGGAACCCAAATCCGGTGGTGGCACTCTGCGCCATGGCCGTCTTCATCATGTAAGCAATGATCGCACTAGGTAATGGACTAGGTTCAGGCATGCCACCATTCACCATCTCGTCTAGAAAGTAGATATCGCTGGCCCTAGACTCGTTGAGACTGCTCCTCCTTGGAAAGACATTGTGGCCGAAGATATAAATGATAATGTGATAGGGAGCATCAAAATCCTTGGCATAGTATACCTCACGATTATCAAATCTGGCCTCTTTACTGTGCACTCCAAACTTGGCAGCTCCCTGTTGGACAGTCCATGGTCCCCTCCACTGAAATTGTCGAGCATACCATAACTGGGGGTCCATCGTTCCTACACCCAAGGATTGCAGCCAAAGATGCTCGGTTGAGCTCAATCCTTGTGCCACGAACAGTAGTGGTCAAGCTTGCAGCACTGTAGTCAAATTTGTCCATATTCGCGTAGAATTTCACGCACCAACTGAGGGTAGTAGAAGTTGGGAAGCCTCAAAATAGGGGTCCCAACCTAACCGGGCAAAATTCTCAATAACGTGGAGAATAGCGTCCACAGCTTCATCCACGATTTTTTCAATGATCAATTCGCCTCGCTCATGCTTCAGTGTACCATTGGGCATTCTCGAGTGAGGTAAAGCGAGTGGTATCCCATTGTGGAGTGCGACTAGAGGATCCTTCTCCATGAGTTCTTTTATGTGCCACGTACTTTCTTGGCATTTTGAGTACCTGAACAGATCAATGAGGAAAAATACATGACACAAGATAACAAATACTCGATAGAACCAACTAAACACACCAAAACCAAATTAACAACCACAATATGAAGGAGACATTCAAGATAAAATATGCTCGTGTATGCCCAAAATGAGAATGACAATGCTCTTGTATGAGAACGCTTAGCATCATAGCACCAAGTCATACCTACCATTCAAAGTATACTCATGGTAATTCGGGTAGGAATATGCACATTATATCGAGAACAAACTAATGAGACAATCAACGTGAGAAGCAAAGACACATACTAGCTTATAGACATGCATTGGTTAGCCCATGCTAATTCATCAAAATTACCCAAAAATAAACTAACCCACACTTGAACTATCCACTAACTGAACAACTAATGCATAGAAACATGCATTCATATCACCCAACAATTGAACAAAGTCATGAAAATCCCAAAATTTCAATGAAAGCACCAATCCAAAGATAATTAGTCATTGGGAATTTCCAACCTAATTCAACAAAATTATGCTACAAACCACATAACCCACAATGTAATCTCCCCAAAACATCAATAAAAATCATAAAGATAACCATTTAATCAACTAATAACAAAAATCCAAATAAGCAAAAGATTAGCCAATTGAACAACCAGTAACATAAAAAGAAAGAAAAAGATGAAAACCCATACCTCAAGAGTAGAAGAACTAGGCAAAGGATGCAAAAGAAACGTCACTAATCAGCAAGTTAATACACTAATAATACCCACGAAAATTAATCCTAAAAAGCCAGAAAAATGCCCAAAAAGTAGGAAATAATCATGCAGTGCAAGTGAGTTTTGTGGAGAGAGGTGTGTGGGATGTGGATTGAAGGAAGAATTGGGTGATAATGGAGGGGATGGGGAGTTAGAGTGGAGGGGTTAGGGTTTTGGGAGAAAGAGGGAAGAAAGGAAGTGTAGAAAAATTTTTAAGAAAGAGGGGATTTAAATCGTCCGCGACTTCATTCGCGGGATCATCCACGGCGCGGATGAAGTCACGGATGAAAACAGAAGCGACCAGTTATGATCCACGGCCTCACCCGCGGCGCGGGTGAGACGGGCTGACCCCTTTTTTTTATTTTTATTTTTTAGACACTCATCCGCGACATGATCCGTGATGCGGATCATGGTGCGGATGGATGCAGAAATAAGGTCAGATTTTTTTGTTACCATCTGCGGCCTCATTCGTGGCGTGGATCAAGTCGCGAATGGGGACAGACGCTTCGACTTAACTCTCTGGTTTCACCCGCGACCTCATTCGCGGCGCGGACGAAGGCGCGGGTGGCACCAGAGAGTTTATTTTGCTGCACAACTTAACTCCCCAAATATCTGTCCATACTATGCCAAATAAAGATGCATATTCTACCAAATAAATGAGAGAAATCAATTCTAAAAACCAAATTAAAGTTCAATCACATAATGAAAATTGAGTGAAAACTCCCTTTTTAACACGAATGTCTCCCTTTCTATCCTCAAATCTTGTCATTCAGGTATAAGCTCTTTCCTATAGCTAAAGGCCTGCACCATAGACACAAGAAAAGATAATAAACTACTTAACAAAATCACAGATACCTAACTAAAATAATAATACAAAATAAAGGTTGGGTTGCCTCCCAACTAGCGCTTTGTTTAACGTCGTTAGCTCGACGCCTGTAACATGCTTTAGACTTTTGGGTCATCGAGGTAATACACCTCCCTTCCCTGTTCCTTAAAATCACCACTTTGGTAGAGCTTTAGACGATGGCCATTGACTTTGAATGTACCCTTCTCCTCATGTGAAATCTCCACTGCACCAGAAGGGAAAGACCTTATTAACTACAAATGGACCAGACCACCTAGACTTAAGCTTACCTGGGAACAACCGAAGCCTCGAATTAAATAATAGAACTTGATCGCCCTGCTGGAATTCCTTGGCTCTTCTAATCCCTTTGTCATGCCAAGCCTTTGTCCTCTCTTTGTAAATTCTTGAACTTTCATATGCCTCTTGCCGCCATTCATCCTAGTTCATTCAATTGAAAAGTTCGCCTTAAGCCTGCACATTGCAAATCAAGATTAGTAAGTTTAATTGCCCAATACGCTTTATGTTCAAGCTCAACCGGCAAGTGACAAGATTTACCATAGACTAGCCTATATGGTGTAGTGCCAATGGGGGTCTTATAGGCAGTTCTATAGGCCCATAGAGCATCATCTAACTTTACTGACCAGTCTTTACGTGAATGCTCTACTGTTTTCTCAAGAATCCTTTTTAACTCTCTATTGGTAACCTCTACCTGGCCACTAGTCTGAGGATGGTAAGGGGTAGCCACCTTATGTGTAACACCATATCTTTTAAGGACCTTATCAAATTGCTGGTTACAGAAATGTGTACCCCTATCACTTATTATAGCTCTAGGTGTGCCAAATCGGGAAAATAACTTTTTGAGAAATTTGACCACTACCCTAGCATCGTTAGTTGGTAAAGCCTGAGCTTCTACCCACTTAGAGACATAATCTACAGCCACTAGGATATACTTATTCCCAAATGACACTAGGAAATGGGCCCATAAAATCAATACCCCACAAGTCAAAAATCTCACACTCAAGTATATTAGACCGGGGCATTTCATCCTTAGATGAGAGGTTACCTGATCGTTGACAATTATCACATTGTTCAACATACCTCTTGGCATCCTTGAAAAGTGTGGGCCAATAAAAACCTGATTCGAGGACTTTGCGTGCTGTCACGTTAGCATGATAGTGTCCTCCAGCTGGTCCTCTATGGCAATGCCCCAAAATGGACTCCGTTTCTGGGTGAGCCACACATCTCCTAATCATGTGATCTGCACAAATACGAAATAGGTACGGGTCTTCCCACAAGTAATGACGTAAATCAGAAAAGAATTTCTTCTTTTGCTGATTTGTCATACCTTTAGGAATGACCCGTGCAGCTAAGTAATTGGCAAAATCAGCAAACCAAGGGGAATACACACAAGAGGGATTAATTAGATAAAGTTTCTCATCCGGAAACTCGTCGTTTATTTCTTCCTCGAAGAGTGTCCCTCTTTGGTCATTTTCCAAGCGAGAGAGGTGGTCTGCTGCCAGGTTCTCAGCTCCCTTCTTGTCCTTTATTTCAATATCAAATTCCTGCAACAACAGAACCCAACGAATCAGTCTCGGTTTTGCATCATTTTTATGAGAAGGTACTTTAGTGCTGAGTGGTCAGTGTAAACAATAACTTTAGACAAGATAAGATAAGGTCTAAATTTATCAAAAGCAAACACTATGGCAAGCAGCTCTTTCTCGGTGGTGGTGTAATTCTCCTGAGCATCAGTTAGAGTCTTGCTTGCGTAATAGATGGGTTGAAAATACTTATCTTTTCGCTTGCCCAAGTACTGCTCCCACTGCACAGTCACTAGCATCACACATTAGTTCAAAAGGTAGGGACCAATCTGGTGCTACCATAATGGGGAATTAGTCAATTTCTCTTTCAAAATAGAGAAGGCATGCATGCAATTCTTATCAAAATAAAAAACTGCATCTTTTTCAAGCAATTTAGTTAATGGCCTAGCTATTTTTGAGAAAGTCCTTAATGAACCTCCTGTAGAAACCAACATGGCCTAAAAACTTCTAATTGCCCTAACAGATGTCGGAGGAGGCAATTTCTTCTATTGTTTCAATTTTTGCTCTATCAACCTCTATG
Source organism: Mitragyna speciosa (assembly GCA_024721245.1). NCBI lineage: Eukaryota > Viridiplantae > Streptophyta > Magnoliopsida > Gentianales > Rubiaceae > Mitragyna > Mitragyna speciosa. The sequence continues at coordinate 21,044,989 of CM045566.1, read as the reverse complement.
CCTCTCCTAGATATCTTATGCCCCAACACAATGCCTTCCTTTATCATGAAGTGACATTTTTCCCAGTTCAATACTAGATTAGTCTCTTCACAACTGCCTAAGCACTCTACTCAAATTCGTCAAATATAAATCAAAGGAATCACCAAAGACAGAGAAGTCAGTCCATAAATACCTCCATAATGTCCTCAACTAGTTCATCAAAAATAGCGAGCATGCACCTTTGGAAAGTTGCTGGGGCGTTGCACAACCCGAATGGCATCCTACGGATAGGCAAATGTACCGTATGGGCAAGTAAACGTCATCTTCTCTTGGTCCTCGGGGCTATTGGGATCTGAAAGTAGCTCGATAATCCATCCAGGAAATAGTAATACTCATGCCCGGACAGCCTTTCCAGCATCTGATCGATGAAAGGGAGCGGGAAGTGGTCTTTACGGGTTGCATCATTCAACTTCGATAATCGATGCAGACCCTCCATCCAGTGACAGTCCTCATGGGTATTAGCTCATTCTTATCATTCGAGACGACTGTCATGCCTCCTTTCTTCGGCACCACCTGCACTGGGCTCACCCAAGAACTATCAGAGATAGGGTAAATAACTCCAGCATCCAACAATTTAATTACCTCTGATTTAACCACATCTTTCATGTTAGGGTTGAGCCGTCACTGTGGTTGTACTACTGGCTTGAAATCTTCTTCCAGTAAGATCTTGTGGGTGCAATACGAGGGCTAATTCCCTCTATATCCGCTATCTTCCATGCCAATGCCTTTTTGTGTCTCTTAGTACCTTCAACAATCTTTCCTTCTTGGCACCGCCTAAGTCTGCTACGATGATCATTGGCAATTTGGAGTCCTCAGCTAAGAATGCATACTCGAGGTGCTTGGGTAATTGCTTCAACTCCAACTCAGGTGGCTATTCGATTGAAGGCTTGAGGTTACCACCCTTTGAGGCTCCAAGTTCCTCATAAGCCTTTCTCCTTCTCACTGTCTGTCTAGCATCCAAATGCATTATCTGATGAACAACTTCGGGGTTGGTTGCACTGGACCTTTCTCCTTGAATGATGCAAGCCTCCAATGGGTCATCTAGTGAAATTTCCTGCACAAAAAAGAAGACTCATCATCAATTATGTCCGTGAAATAACAGCTATCATCCCTATCTAGAGGGTGCTTCATGGTGTCAGGGATCCTAAACACCACTTCTTCATCCTCAACCCTTAGAGTTAACTTCCCAACATGTACATCAATTAATGCTTTAGCAGTTGCTAGGAAAGGGCGTCCTAGGATCAAAGGAATCTCTATGTCACCTTCCATATCTAATATAACAAAATCAACTAGGAAGATAAATTTATCAATTTTTACTAGCACTATCCTCTATGATTCCCTAGGATACTTGATTGATCTATCAGCCAATTGTATACTCATCCTAGTGGTTTTTGGTTCACCCAACCCCAATTTCATAAACATTTCATAAGGCATTAAATTTATACTAGCTCCTAAGTCAGCTAGAGCCTTATCAACAAATAAACTACCAATATTACAAGGGATGGTAAAACTCCCTGGATCCTTGACTTTCTGAGGTAGTTTATTCTGTAGGACGGCAGAGCACTCCTCGTTCAGTGTCACGATAGACAACTCTTCAAGCTTCCTCTTATTCGTTAGAAGGTCCTTCAAGAATTTGGCATACTTGGGCATCTGTGCAAGAGCCTCAACAAAAGGTAAGTTAATATGTAATTGCATTAAATAACTCTAGGAACTTACCGAATTGTGCATCTTGACGATCTTTTTGGAGTCTGCTTGGGATATGGTATGGTAGGCTTGTACTCTCTGACCTCTTTCTTCTTCGGCCTTTGATCCTCATTGAATTCTTCTTCAAGGTCCATCCCGTCTTTAGTCTGTTTGTTATCAGCTCCTTCTTCCTTACTCAGCCCTACCTCGGAATCCTTTAGCTCTTTACCACTCCTCAATGTAACTGCTTTGGTTTGCTCCTTTGGATTATTTTCTGTGTTGCTTAGGAGTGCACCTTGCGGTCTCTCTGAGATGTTCTTAGCTATCTGACCAATTTGGTTCTCAAGGTTATGGATCGAGACTTGCTGATTACATAGAGAAGTCTCCATCCCCTGCATGCGACTCTTTGAGGAATTGATATATTTTGTCATCAATTCCTCCAAATTTGACTTCTTCTCTTATGGAGGTTGCTGTTGGTACCCAGGTGGAGGTTGCTGTCTTTGCTGTCCTTGGTTCCCCCAAGAGAAATTGGGGTGATTCCTCCATCCAGGATTGTATGTAGTGCTGTATGGATTGTTCTGTTGCCTTGGTGCGTTGTTCATATATTGGCATTGCTCCTCCGGATGATCCGTGGCACCTGATCGACTTTGCACTCTTGATTGTTATGCCCTCCTCCACACAGGTCACACTGCATCAATTGGGATTGTCTCTGTGCAATTGTCATCCCATCTATCTTCTTACTCAATGCCTCCACCTGAGCTGCTAGAACTGTCACTAGATCTACATCATAAACTCCAGCTGCTCTATTGGGTCGAGATCGCGTGGATTGCCATTGATAACTGTTCATGGCCATCTCCTCGAATAGTTCTTGGGCTTGCTCCTGGTGTCTTGCTATTCAGTGTCCCTCCTGCTGCTGCAGTCAATCATCTGCCTAGTGGCTGGGTTGAGCCCATTGTAAAATGTCTGAACTTGAAGCCAAGTGGGCAACCCATGATGTGGACACTTCCACAAGAGCTCCTTAAACCGCTCCCAAGTGTCATATAAGTGTCTCTGACTCCATTTGGGCAAATGAGGATATGTCATTCCTTCATTTTTGCAGTCTTGGCAGGTGGAAAAGTACTTGCTAGAAATTTCTCCACCATTTGGTCCCATGCATTATGGACCCTCTTGGAAGGGAGCTCAACCACTACTTTTCTCAGTTTCTAGTGAGAAGGGAATAACCTCAGGCGAATAGCATCATCCGAAACTCTGTTTATCTTGAAGATATCACAAAATTTGCCATGTGGGCATTCGGATCTTCATCAGGCAGGCCATCGAATTGAATGAGTTGTTGGACCATTTGAATTATATTCGGCTTGATCTCGAAATTGTTAGCAGCAACTCTTGGTCTGGTTTATGCTAGACTCTGTGCCCGTGAGGAAGGGTTCTAACATAGTCTGACATCGTTCTTTGTCTCTCTTGCTACTGTGGTGGTGGTGGTGCATTGATTGGGTTGAGCGGATTTCATCGAACAAAGGATTTTGAATGTGAGCTTGGAGGTTGTTTTCTTCAGCCATTACTACTTGCTCTCGATGTTCTTGATCAATCTCCTCTGCTCTTTGCAAAAGTCTCTCCTGAGAGTTCGACGGAATGTCCTTTCAACCTCAGGATCAAAGGGTAATGGAGTTGAACTGCTACTCCTAGTCATGCACTAGTTTAACTCCTGTAGTAGCAGTGCAAACCAATCAAATTAATAAAGAATTTAACAATTTAAGAAGAAAAATGAAATAATAAAATTAATGAAATAATGAAAAAATGAAAAATGCAATGACTAGATTAATAAAACTAAGGATTTCATAATATTGCTTAGTTCCCGACAACGGCGCCAAAAACTTGATATCTTCTTTGCAACACTATGGATATGCTAGGTAAGTGTACCTATCGTTCTGTAGTATAGTGCATAAGGAGTACCAAGTGTCGTACCCACAGGGACTTAGCAAGTACTAGTAATTACCTGCACCTTATTATCTAGTCTAATTGATACGATAGAATGAGACAATAACAAACTAATCGAAGTAATAAATAAACGAGAGTGCCAACGAATCAAACGCAGATAGTTGAAAAAAGGAAGAAATGCAGTATTTTAAACGCAAGACTTAGAAGTGGAATTCCCCTAACCCCGATTATTAGCTTTAATTCGTGCCCAATGGATTACTCAACTCAATTGACCCTAAAATCCCGTTATTAAGTTGTAATCTTTCTCAAGCTTACAACTTCTATCCCTAGGTTGATTGATCGGAATCTCTTCCCAACTCAAAACCCTAGAAGATGCAATAGAATCAATGGATTTTATCATACGAATGGATTCACACCCACATAGGAGAACTTATGGAATTCTATTTCTAGCAATTCATGCAAGTTCTTTACTTGAGAGTTGTTCTATCAATTGAGTGATTTCTCAATTACTCAACCAATTCAACTATTAAGATTGAATTCGTGCACAAAAACCCAATCCAATTCATCAATAAACTCACAAGTAAACCAATTAAAGATGAGATTTTTTCCATTAAACAACAGAATCAAAACATCATAAACAAGGTTAGGGTTCAACCCTTTTAAGTCTTTAAACAAATCTACTCCATAATAAAGGAGAAAAGTTCAATGAATAACAAAGAAAGCAATGAAAAACTCATTCTCATGTAGTGTTTCTTCACTCTTCTTTGTTGCAGAAATTCCCTTGTTGCTGCTGCAATTCTTCTTCTTTATTCACTTCTTGAGTTCCCTTCCTTGGCGTTCCCTTCCTTGGCGTTCCTCCTTCCTCGTTATTCTCTCCTCTGTTCCCCCCTCAACTTGGGTTCTTTTTTTCCCCAAACTTTGCCTTGAAAACATACTGAATCGCAGGTTTACGCCATTCATCCGCGGCCTCATCCGTGGCACAACTGAGGCCGCGGATGAAAAGTTGTCCGGATCTGGCACCACACGCACCCTCATCCGCGGCGCGGGTGATGCCGCGGATGCCGTCAGAAAGTTTTCCTGCGCATCGGCCAAATCACTGTCCCCACTCGGGACCTCATGCGTGGCACGGGTGACGGCGCGAATAGGAACAGAATCTTTAATTCGCTTCAGCCATTGTTTTGTACTTGTAATCTTGCGTCCATATTTTGCATACACTCAACCATCCTTTGGTATTCGACAGAAGGAGGTGGAAAAACCTATAAAAACATGGAAAACAAGCCAAATGAGTAGCTCTCTTGTCAAATTCACTCAAGAATCCAAAAGAAAGAAAAATCACAATTATTAAGCCAAGCTTGTAACGAACAACATGTAAATCCTAGCTTAAAAATGCCTAAAAACCTAGTCACTTTGGTCATTATCACTTGCTCAATGTTGGTGTCGGTTCTATAGATAAGACTTGTGACCTTAATCTATCAAAGTCTCCTCTCAAGTCGACTAGAAATTGATGACGTTTCTCTATCTTTCTGTTGTTGCTTCCCACGTGCAAAGTGTTAGTGTATGCCCCAAAACCAAGTTGATTTTTGGGATGTTTATTACGCTTATTTCGTGTTATACTTATATATGTGGCATTTTCTTTGTCATTTAATACTTGTTATTAATATTACTTGTTTATTTGATAAAGTCCATAGAATATTAACTGTGTATAAGAGATTGTAAGAGTTACAATGATGAGACTCTTATTACACATAAAGTTATATTCTTAAATATCCCTAGTCATAGTATTAATGAGATTGGACATCATTAATATGGGAAGACTAGCACATACTTTGCCTCTACTTATGGTAAGTAGTAGTTGATCTCGTCAACTATGGTGTGTGACACCTAAGCTGGTATGTGGATGCTTGTTAGAGAACAAGTTCATTGGATTGATCCGCCAAGAGTTACTATTCATAGTGCTAATGAATTATACTCTTAATGGCAATGGTGTAAGTGATCCTTAGACTTGAGATTACCATGGTATCTTGAGTGTGGATTGCTATGCTTTGACTCTATTGCTCGGTGCTCGTAAAAGAGTAGCCCATACGGTAGAGATTGGGTATAGTATGAAGCATGGAAGGATAGTGAGTAATCGATATAGGATTCACCACTCCTTATTATAGGAGAGTATATCCCGGATTGGCCACTTGTTGAAATATGACTTAAAGAATCTTTTGCGCAAAAGTGAAAGTATGACTTGAAAGAGTTTCAAGGTTATACTTTTATGGAAAGTTATATTTCAGGAACAAGAAATCATTAATTAGTCATTTAAAGAGTGCGCACTACACTCTTAGACTAATTGGGATATAGTGTGGTGAAAGGATATTAATTACACGGTAACATTGTCATTGATAGGTGTAGTCTACCATATGACTTTCCTATTCACTTGGGTGGTCATGATGCATTGCTAGACGCCACTCATGATCTATAAGTGCAAATTAATTAATTAGTGAATTAATGATAAATTAAAGTGTTAATTTATCTAGCTCTTAATTAATTAATTAATGAGTTATAATTTGTACTTATTGCCAACTGTGAATGGAACCTAATGGGTCACACACAATAAGAACATGGTCTTTGGGTTAAATTGTTATTAAGATAAGTATAAGATACTTATGGGGTTAATTTATGTGATAAATTAACTTAAAGGACTTATTTATAAATATTCTAAGTCTTGATGGAAATTAGTTTCCTAAAAGGAATTAAGAAGCTATTTGGTTTCCTTTTGGAATAGGTTTCCTAAAGGAATAGGATTAGCTTAAGGTAAGCTTCCTAAACCTTCTTGGTTTCCAATTGCTCTTGTTTCCTTAAAGACTAGGATACTACATCTATAAATAAGTCCATGCCTTGACTCTTGATTGATTGATGAAACACAAGATAAAATCTAGAGAGAGAAAAATTGAGAGAGGTGTGTTTTTCTTCCAAGAAAAACGCCACACCCTCTTCTCCCTAAGGGTTAGGATTTTTGTCTTCTTCCTCTTCTTGTTCTTGTGTTCTTCATGAAATTCAAGGGAGCTAGCACTCAAAAGGCAAGGCAAGCAAGCCCAAAGGTTCCTAAAGATCGTGTTCATGTGGATACCGTTGGAGGCTCGACACTTGGAGGGCTTTTCATGGTAGATCAACACCTTCATCGAATAGGATCTTGCCCTTTGAAGCATAGAAACCTTCTATGCTTGAGGTATTTGTGCTAAACACCCTTTAATCGTATAGATTACATCAAAGAGATCCATGGCTAAGATAATAAATTTTTAAATTTTCCGCTGCGTTACTCCCCTTATTATCTTACAGTGGTATCAGAGCCTCCTTTGATTATATCTATATGATTTGTGTTTATTTAATTGTCATAAATATGGATGGTTTGTTCTTGATGAAATTTGTCTCAAAATTGTTTTAGAAAAATCAAGAGTTTGATTTTTAAGATAAGTTCTTAATTGTTTAAAAGTGTTTTAAATAATTAAGATGAAGTTCTTATGGTTGTATTCAAGGTTTCTAAATTATTTTTACGTGCTAAAAGGGTTTTAACATGTTTTGATTCAAAAGAGTTTTGAAAAATACCAAAGAATTTCAAAGATCGTATTTTCTGGACACAAACCGTGCGAAAACTCGCACGCATTTTTACCCACGGATAAAAACTCGTACGTTCTGTCAACAAACCGCGGATGAAACCGCGCGCGGTTTGTCCCAGGTTTGTAAACCACAGATGAACCCGCACACGGTTTGTCCCACGGTTTGCTGGCAGAGTTCTAGCGGGATTTTTCCTAATTTTTGGAAAACGCGAATTTTTGGAATTTTCTCTACAAAAACACTTTCCAATTTTAATTGTTAATATTTGGAAAGTTAAATTTTGGAAACCTACACCTTCTATAACTTTATTTTTGAGACAAATAAATTCAAGAATATTAATCTAATTAAATTAGACCATGTGATTTATGACTAGAATTAAATAAAGTAATTTATTTAATTGTTAAATATTATGATGGCATGGTGGATGATTATGGACTATGACCAATGTGATTGAATGGTTGAATTTTTATCAATTTTGATGGTTGGCTTGTATTGGTTTTTAAAATAGGGCCTGTGTGTCCTGCCTTCTCTATTATTCTCATGTAATTCTCTTCTCACCTAACTCCCCTCAAATGTAACTCGAGGTTTCTTAATCAATACATGTAATGTACATTGTGTAGGTTAGAGTTAGGTTTTAATTTTCTAAATTGTTTAGAGTAGAATTACATGTGTAATGTACAAAGAAGATGGAGATGGAACCAAGGAGCAACCATGGAGGCTCATCAAGAGTTGAAGACCTCCCAAGGAATGCATCAAGGAGTTGATCACGTCCCTTAGGAATTTGACCATATATTTTCCTTAAGGCTCGAGGAAAATATCTTAGTAAAGTCCATAATCATCCACGGTTTATTATGCATGTTTTTATTTTATATGTCGATATATTTTAATTACATGCTATGATGAGACTATATATTGTATAATTAAAATAAAATCCCTCAAATAAAATATTAAGTCACTAGCCTTCCATTATTATAGTAAAAATCATAGTTCTTGCTAAGTGTTGACACGTTGGCCTCCGTCAAGGTCACCTTACCTAGAGCATGTTTTTTACTATGAGATATGATCTCCAAATAATGGGTCTGACTTAACAAAAATGCTTAACTTGTTGGTCTCCATCAAGGTTATGGTGTTTTTGAGGCAATATTAAGTCAATACATATAAGTTGCCTTCCATTATTATAGCAAAAACGAAGAGTTCCTATTAAGTGTTGACACGTTGGACCTCCGTCAAGGTCACCTTACTCGGAATATGTTCTTGCTATGAGATGTGATCTCTGAATAATGGGTATGACTTAACAAAAATACATAACGAGTTTGGCCTCCGTCAATGTTATGATATTTTTGAGGCAATGTTGGGAAACACATAAGATGTGAATATCAAGAGTTGATACCCAACTATCTAGGAGTCACAAGAGTTGTGATTGATAAAAGTTATCTACCTAATCGAAGTTACCTTTGGGGCATTGGCCTCCGTCAAACCCAAAGTTAATTAGATGGGATCCTAGCCCACTAGGAATCTCCAACGGATTCCCGAATCAATAGATTGAGGGTTATTGATTTGAAGTAAAATAGTGGGAGCAAACCAAATAAATTCGAAGCCCACATTTTTGGTTTGCAATTATAACATGAAACAAATACTTATACTATCTTTTCATTTGTTGTAGAATGAATGTACACATGAACACACTTATCACCCTATATCTCCATTTATATACGATTTTCTTGGACTAGTGTAAGACTTGAGAATAGTTCTTAAGCACAATTGGCTATGTCCTTGATACCCACTTCCACTTGTCCTATAGATGACAATTATAGTTAGGAAACAATGTGCATACAAGATGCATAAAAGATGATAATGATATTGCTACTTATATCATAATAGTCATCTATAATTCCTAAGCTATAAAAGTAGCACAAATTGATAGATCTTTTGTCTGTGATTGTGCATCTCAAAGAGTTGTTGATACACAATCTAGGACCATTAGATATGAGATATCTAAAGAGTAGTCTATTAAGGAAGAAAGGGGACACTTTATTGCTTGTTAAAGGGAAAATCCTAGCATGGTCTTGAGAAGACCCAAGTAGCTATGACAAAGCTTAAAGGTGTGATCAAAATGTACAAGTCTAAGGGCACATGTTTCCAATTCTATTGGAAAGGGAATTGTAAGGCTCGTTTCAATACTAAGAAGTTGAAGAGGCCAAGTAAAGCTTCTACTTCTAAGTATGTTTATGTTTGAGATAAATTCATCTATTAATTAAGACCATTGGGTATAAGATACCGGATATAGATCCCATATTTGCAAAAATGTGCAAGGTCTTAAAGCATGGTAGACTAATAAGGAAAGAGAAAGTCAAACTACGTGTGATGAATGGAGCAAGAGTTGCTACACTAGCTGTAGAGACTTATACACTCTTTACCAACTGGGCTTGTTCTAGAATTTAAAACATTGTTATTATGTTATGATACTTACAAAAGAACATGAAATCAATTCACATTAAATGTGAAAAGATTTACCATTACAAAAGAGAATATATACTGTTCTTTTATGTAATGGTGTTCTTTGTGGTATTAGATCACTAAAACAACGTTTTACAAATCCTAGACCTTGATAAGTCCATTCTCAAACATAGACAAAAACTCTATATTTTGAAACAACTATCCTTCTGGCATTATAGACTTGGTCATGTGAATGAGAAACGCACTTCCAAATTACATAATAGTTGTGTACTTGGACTCATTCAATTATGAATTGATTGAGACATGCGATTCTCATTTACTTTGAAAGATGACCAAAACACCTTTTATTTGAAAAGGTGAATATGCTAGTGATCCTCATAGAACGTTAACATATAGATGTTTTTGGCCCAATGTCGATCCATGCTAGAGGTTGTTTATCATACCTCATCACTTTCATGGATGATCATATGGGATATGATTATGTGTATCATATGATACACGCATCCATGGCCTTTGAAATGTTCAAAGTCATTAAGTATGAAGTATGAAAAACAAGTTGACAAGAGTATTAAAACACTAAAGATTTGATCTATGTGGATAATACTCAATGTCAAGTGTTTCAAAATAATTAAAGAATAATGTGATTCTTTCTCAATGTCTCCACTTGACACACCATTGTTGATGATATGTGAAAGAAGAGAAGTTGTACCCTATGAGATATGGCGCAAACCATGATGAGCCATACTACAATTCCTAACCTCATTTTAGGGGTTCTTGTCTTAGATGCCAACTCCTATACGCTCAATTATGTTCTAACAAATGTCTATTTGTGGGGTATCCTTGTGAAAACAATGGATACCACTTCTATAATCCCCTTGAGAAAAATGTTTGTCTCAAGAAATGTCTTTTTCTAGAATAATAGTTTATTCTTAAGAAGAGACTGTGGGAGCAAGATAGAACTTGAAAAGGTTCAAGGACCATGAATTGACAAAGATCAATAGTTGGAACTAGAGCTTATGCCACATGTTGATGAGGCACAACGGAAGCTCAAAGTGCACAAAATCTTCAAAAGATTGGTAGAGTGTGTTATACTCTTGAGAAATACAGATTTCTCACGTATGAGATATATAGATTTCTCATTAGCAAGAGCAATAATGTACTAGTCATATATGATGACAAACCTACTAGTCACGAAGAGGTTTTGTCTAATATAGACTCCTTGACATGGCAATATGCCATAAAATCCAAAATGGATTCCATGTACAAGAACAAGGTGTAGACCTTGCTCAAGTCACCCAATCGGATAAAACCCATAGGGTGCAAGTAGGTCTTTAAAAGAAAGACTGACATGGATGGTAATGTAGTTACCTATAAAGCCAGGTTAATGGAAAAAGGATTCAATTCAAAGACTTGACTTTGAAAGAAACCATTTCACCAATAGCCATGGCTTAAATCCATTTAAGATTTTACTTGCAATAGCTACTTTTATGGCTATGACAAATGGATATGAAGACTTCATCCCTTAACGGGAATTAAAAGGTATGTATATGACACATCCCTTGGGCCTTCACTTCCATTGATAGTCATAAGGTACGCAAGCTTCAAGGGTCCATTTGTGGACTTCTTGCAAGTGTCAAGGTGTTGGAGCATTTGTTTTGATAAGATAATCAAAGAGTTTGATTTTCTTGAAAACAAAGACAAGCTTTGTGTAAATGTAAAGTTGAGTGGGAGCATTGTCATTTTCTTGATACTATATGTGGATGACATATCGTTGATGGAAATCAACATACTTTAAAGGTAAATATATGGTTGTCCAAGAATTTCTTAATAAAGGAGAGGCAATCTCTAATCTAGGAATTAAGATCTATATAGATAGATCCAAGAGGTTGCTTGGTCTTACTAGATCCACGTACATAGGCTAGATGCTAAAGGGTTTAGCATAGTGCAATCGAAGAAGGGGTTTTACCTATGTGATAGGAGATTACTCTTTTGAGAGACATGTGCCTTTGACACTTGTCGAGATTGATAGCATTAATAGATCCCGTATGCTTTTGTAATAGGTTCTAGTTGTATATGCTATCCTATGTATGAGACCCGATGTCTTCTGGCTTTAAGTGTTACAAGCAATTCTAGTGAGTGTCACTAGATGGTTATCAAAGAATGTTTTAAGTACTCAAGTAGCACTAAAAGACTATTCTTGACTATAGAGATCACACTTAGGAAGTGTGTGGATTTAAAGATACAAACTTTTAATCCAATAGGGATGATAAGTAAATCATAAGATGAATTGGTGTTCACGTTGAATTGTAGTTGATAAAGGTGTTTTATGATAGACATTACAACATATTCTACGACAAAGGCCAAATACATGGTAGCTTTAGAAGTTATTACAGATCAAGGGATTCTTTGTTAGACAAAAAATAGTTCCTTCCATTGTTTTATGAAACAATTGTGCTATCACTTAATCAAGGAACTAAAGTCTCATCCATGATCCTAAAGTGTATTTAGGTGCCACCATCTATTTATGGAAATATTTTGAGTCAAATGATGAAAAGATAGAGGAGGTTCCCACAAGGTTAGTGTCACTAATCCTTTCACCATGGCCTTGTCCCAGAATAGGCACGATATTCATGCTATGGCCTAAAACCTATAGGTGATTGGTTTTAGTGCAAGTGGGAGTTTGTTAGTGTATGCCCTAAAACCAAGTTGATTTTTGGGATGTTTATTACACTTATTTCGTGTTATACTTATATATGTGACATTTTCTTTGTCATTTAATACTTGTTATTAATATTACTTGTTTATTTGATAAAGTCCATAGAATATTAACTGTGTATAAGAGATTGTAAGAGTTACAATGATGAGACTCTTATTACACATAAAGTTATATTCTTAAATATCCCTAGTCATAGTATTAATGAGATTGGACATCATTAATATGGGAAGACTAGCACATACTTTGCCTCTACTTAGGGTAAGTAGTAGTTGATCTCGTCAACTATGGTGTGCGACACCTAAGCTGGTATGTGGATGCTTGTTAGAGAACAAGTTCATTGGATTGATCCGCCAAGAGTTACTATTCATAGTGCTGAATGAATTATACTCTTAATGGGAATGGTGTAAGTGATCCTTAGACTTGAGATTACCATGGTATCTTGAGTGTGGATTGCTATGCTTTGACTCTATTGCTCGGTGCTCGTAAAAGAGTAGCCCATACGGTAGAGATTGGGTGTAGTATGAAGCATGGAAGGATAGTGAGTAATCGATATAGGATTCACCACTCCTTATTATAGGAGAGTATATCCCGGATTGACCACTTGTTGAAATATGACTTAAAGAATCTTTTTGCGCAAAAGTGAAAGTATGACTTGAAAGAGTTTCAAGGTTATACTTTTATGGAAAGTTATATTTCAGGAACAAGAAATCATTAATTAGTCATTTAAAGAGTGCGCACTACACTCTTAGACTAATTGGGATATAGTGTGGTGAAAGGATATTAATTACACGGTAACATTGTCATTAATAGGTGTAGTCTACCATATGACTTTCCTATTCACTTGGGTGGTCATGATGCATTGCTAGACGCCACTCATGATCTATAAGTGCAAATTAATTAATTAGTGAATTAATGATAGATTAAAGTGTTAATTTATCTAGCTCTTAATTAATTAATTAATGAGTTATAATTTGTACTTATTGCCAATGTGAATGGAACCTAATGGGTCACACACAACAAGAACATGGTCTTTGGGTTAAATTGTTATTAAGATAAGTATAAGATACTTATGGGGTTAATTTATGTGATAAATTAACTTAAAGGACTTAATTATAAATATTCTAAGTCTTGATGGAAATTAGTTTCCTAAAAGGAATTAAGAAGCTATTTGGTTTCCTTTTGGAATAGGTTTCCTAAAGGAATAGGATTAGCTTAAGGTAAGCTTGCTAAACCTTCTTGGTTTCCAATTGCTCTTGTTTCCTTAAAGACTAGGATACTACATCTATAAATAAGTCCATGCCTTGACTCTTGATTGATTGATGAAACACAAGATAAAATCTAGAGAGAGAAAAATTGAGAGAGGCGTTTTTTTCTTCCAAGAAAAACGCCACACCCTCTTCTCCCTAAGGGTTAGGGTTTTGTCTTCTTCCTCTTCTTGTTCTTGTGTTCTTCATGAAATTCAAGGGAGCTAAGCACTCAAAAGGCAAGGCAAGCAAGCCCAAAGGTTCCTAAAGATCGTGTTCGTGTGGATACCGTTGGAGGCTCGACACTTGGAGGGCTTTTCATGGTAGATCAACACCTTCATCGAAAAGGATCTTGCCCTTGAAGCATAGAAACCTTCTATGCTTGAGGTATTTGTGCTAAACACCCTTTAATCATATAGATTAAATCAAAGAGATCCCTGGCTAAGGTAATAAATTTTTAAATTTTCCGCTGCGTTACTCCCCTTATTACCTTACACAAAGAGGTAAGGAACTACGTGTTTCCATTCTCTTGCCATAGAGTCTTGAATCCGTGAAATATTGTGTAACTGTCTGCCCCTCTTCTTGTGTTTGATTGGAGATTTCTTTTCTAATGTTGTAGAGTTTGGGAGCATTACTTTGTCCATAGCGTTCACACAACTCAATCGATATCTCGCTAGTAATCTTAGCATATGTCAAACTCTCTTGGGTTTATTTGGTGAGTGAATTACGAATCCATGCTTTCACCATGGAATTATTTTTTTGCCAAAATAGAAACTCATCATCAGATTCTTCTGGTTTCACTAATTTGCCATTAATGAAACCAGCCTTGCCCTTTGCAAATAAAGTTGTCTATATATCGCTCTTCCAGGTGGCGAAATTGTCACCTCCAAATTGATTTGGGACATCGAGGATGATCTGAAGGATGCAAAGCATATGAATCCAACACATGTTGTGACTTGCTGGACTCTTCTTCTCTTTCATTCTTTGTCATTTTTGTGAATGACAGCAACTTGGTTATAAATGCTCTAATACCATAAAGAACTTAAAGAACTTTGTATTGGGTAAAACTTCTTATTCATTCAATATAAACCCTTTAGGTACATATATATACATACAGATGTAAAAATTCCTACAAAGGAAAATAAACTATATATGGCACCTAGCTAAACTTAAGCCTAAAGAAAAGCAAATCAGACTTTATATGGCATCTAGCTAAGAATAAGCCTAAACAAAAGTAAATCAAAGATACATAATCATAATATACATAGTATACAAGATATTCTAATAGAATGTTTTTACTAAAAATGAGTTATTATTTTTGTAGGAGGACAAATTGATTTGTAAATATATTAATTCTAAAGGACAAAAGTTAACAATTATTTTCTTCAAACCAACTTAATCAAGGCTCAACCGTTCAAGTTGTTGAGATGGTATGAGTTTTCATATATGATAAATAGTGGAGGACAAAGATAGTGAGGAATGAATTCACATACTAAATTATGGTAAAGTAAGAATTAATTTCAAAAATTAATGCGTAAAAAACAGAAAGGAGATACAGTAACTAGATTGCCAAATTTTAGAAAATGGATTCCATCTAATTTCAAACTAAGAATTGGAAATTTAATAATTGGCTTCACAACATCTATTTTTTGTGCATAAATATTTGTATAAAAGAAAGTTTTGCCTAAATAATATTCCTTTGAGAATGGTTTGAGTTGGAGGACTCAAACTTGCGAATATAAAAGAAATGATAACTAATATTGCCTGGCAAGGATAGAAGATTTGGATGCCATTATTAGAACTTTTCAGAAAATGCCAAGGCTCATTGATCTGCCTATGGCCTATTCAAATTGCACAGCCATTTATGAACCTTCTATGTCTTCTATTCAAAAATAGATTCCAAAAATAAAAATCTTCATGTATTTGGGATAAGTTTTTTTATTACAAATCCAATTACATTTTTTTTACGAGATTATGGTAACCTCCCTGTGATTAATTTTTCTTTTCTAAAATCACATGTTATATATGTTGCCTCTCTATTACAATAAAATTGGTGGTAAATAGTTATTTAAATGTCAAGGGATCAATACACACATTAGTACGCAAAGGTCAGCTAAAGTCATTAAAAACAGCTATAAAATATAGCAGATTTTGTGTGGCACCTACAATTTTTTTTTTATGAAGTTGTTTTTTGCTGCAATGTCACTTTGGGGTGCATATTGGTGAAAACAGTCTATGAATACGAAAAAAGAATAAGGCTTAACTAAATGTACAAAATGACAAAGAAGGGCATTGGAAAAGGATTTAAACAAAAGCTATGAAGGGCAATGGATAACAAAACTACATCGTATCACTAAATTATACAATTTAGCTTCGTAAAACTTCAAATTGATACGACATAGTTTTGTATTGGATAGAGGATCTGGATTGATTGGAAAAGTATTTAAACATAAGCAATAAAGGGTAGTGGAAGAGGATTTAAATGGAAGCAAAATGCTAACAATGAGGTGAAGTTACCACACAAGTGAGAAATAGAACAAGTACTGCTACATTAGCTGCGATGACTTGCTACTCAAAATTGATCTTTAACCAATTGGGCTGGCCAAATTGTCAAGGAGAATATGCTTGAGGTGTTTTCCACTGTCAAGGATTGGGGTTCAAAGCAATTTAATTGCGTGCATGTGTGAGTTTGTTAGGACAAGAGTGTTTTAGTATAGGTCATAATTTGAAACTCACCCTAGACTGTGTGTGGCAAATTGAAAGTCTTACCTCAATTGTGTGTGAGAAAAATTCTTCATGTATTGGATGTTGTACTAAAAAATATATATATACTTGGAGATGTCTCAAAATTAGAAGACTATTTACTGATAACAAATTTTCTTTTAAGAAATGTTTTGATTGTCGTATATATTAATGGTCTATTCCTTGAATGTTATTGGCAGTCTAAATTGCATTGAGAAAAAATAGAATGTTTAAAATCAAAAGAATTCTGAGCTATTAAACTCGATTATATTAGTGAGGATAAAATAAATGAATCAGTTTGAAATGGACATTTACATTCATTAACTAAACCAAATTGTGAATCTTATCACATATGTAATCTTAACTCAAACCCAACACTATGAGGGTGTTACTCGAGCTGAATGAATAGCAAAGATGGTGCTTGAATTTGAGTCTGATGAGGCATTCGAAAACTTGGGCTCACCTCATTTATGCTCAAGTAGCGTGCAGTCTTATCGAGCTCGAGTACTTCATCAAGTTTGAGATTTTGAAATAATTTAGTTAAGCAAATTGAAAATTTTTAATTATTTAAATACGACCTATTTTGATAACTTAATTCAACACTTAATAAGTTCAAACTTTAATATGTCTAGACTTGTTTGATCATCGACATCTTCATCAATCAATGGCTAAAAGTATCAACCACACTCTAGGGGCTGGGTTTTGGCAAAATTAATCTTAGCTAACAAATTAAATCGAACTTTCAAGTTTTGAGCTTCTGGGTTTAGGCCCAAATTAAAACGGTCATGTAGACACCATTACATCGTTCTGATTTTCTTTAACTCAAACGGTAAATTTTGCTTTTTGTGTGCTGATTGCAGTTTTGTGCAAAAATATACTAAATTAGTCATTTCAAGGATAAAATGGTAATTTTAGTCTATAAATATCGTTTCCTTCCATTTTTAATTTTTAAATTCATATTTCACATTTTAGCCACATTCTTAATTTTTAAAAATTTTTAAAAGTCATTTACTGTTGGTTTGGGATTTGGATATTTTCTATTTGTAAGGTAATAAGGAGAGTAACGCAGCGAAAAATTTAAAAATTTATTACCTTAGCCATGGATCTCTTTGATATAATCTACACGATTAAAGGGTGTTTAGCACAAATACCTCAAGCATAGAAGGTTTCTATGCTTCAAGGGCAAGATCCTTTTCGATGAAGGTGTTGATCTACCATGAAAAGCCCTCCAAGTGTCGAGCCTCCAACGGTATCCACACGAACATGATCTTTAGGAACCTTTGAGCTTGCTTGCCTTGCCTTTTGAGTGCTAGCTCCCTTGAATATCATGAAGAACACAAGAACAAGAAGAGGAAGAAGACAAAACCCTAACCCTTAGGGAGAAGAGGGTGTGGCGTTTTTCTTGGGAGAAAACACGCCTCTCTCAATTTTTCTCTCTCTAAATTTTATCTTGTGTTTCATCAATCTATCAATAGTCAAGGCATGGACTTATTTATAGATGTAGTATCCTAGTCTTTAAGGAAACAAGAGCAATTGGAAACCAAGAAGGTTTAGGAAGCTTACCTTTAAGCTAATCCTATTCCTTTAGGAAACCAATTCCAAAAGGAAACCAAATAGTTTCTTAATTCCTTTTAGGAAACTAATTTCCATCAAGACTTAAAATATTTATAAATAAGTCCTTTAAGTTAATTTATCACATAAATTAACCCCATAGTGGTGAGTATTCCCGCCTGTCACGCGGGTGACCCGGGTTCGATCCCCGGCAACGGCGCCAAAAACTTGGTATCCGTTTCGCTATACTATGGATACTTTAGGCAAGTGCACCTATCGTTCGTAGTAGTATAGTGTACAGGAGTACCGAGTGTCGATCCCTCAGGGACTATGTGAGTACTAGTACTAACTTCTTTCTATTATCTAACCTCACAAAGTGAATGACGAATTAAATGAAAATACAAATTAGCTAAAACTAATTATCTAACTAAATGACAATATAGAATTTAGTAGAGAGAATGGACAAAAGTAGAGGTGAATTTAGATGAAGAATTCCCCTAAACCAACATGCCAAGACTCTAACTTGATTAATGATTAACCCAATTGCTTAGACCCTAGAATCCCTAATGTGAATTATATCCTTTCTCAAGTGAAACAATTCCTACCTTCTCGGTTGATTAATTGGAATCTCTTCTCAATTAAAACCCCTAAAAGATGCAATTTCTAATCAATGGACTCTATTTGTAGTTGAGCTTTAATCCTAAAACTCAACTTAGGAAGAACTCATGTAATCCTATCTCTAGCAATTCATTCAAGTTCTCTCTATTCATAAAGTGATCTAATCATATGTGCAATCTCTCGATATACCCATACAAAATCAATACTTGAATTGAAGGATGCATGCAAATCCCAATCCAAAACACAAATAAACTCATGAATAAATCTAAGAACAAAGTGGGTCTTTCATTAAGCCAAGAATAAAATTATAGACATAAGAATTTAGGGTTCATCCCATCTAAATCATAAACTCAATTCATAATTACAAGAATAAAATTAACAAAAGACAAGAAAGAAAGAGAAAGCTCATTCTCATGCAGCCCCCTTGAATCCTCCCTTGCATCTTGATAAAATCTTCTTGCTTTCACCATTGAAGCCCTTGAGTTGTCCCTCTACTCTTGCTTTCTCCTCCCTACATCACTCTAGATGTACCAAATGTGTGTTTTTGAGGTGTCTGCGGCGTGTGTGTGTTTTCTCCCGAGTTAGGGTTCTTCCCCTCGTCAAATGGCCAGTTTAGCTACTAAATACGCTGCAGATTCTGTGAAGAAACCGCGGCATAAACCGCGTGCGGGTTGTCGCGCGGTTTGTTCACTTAACTTCTGAATGGAAACCGCAGCACAAATCGCGCGTGGGTTGTCGTACGGTTTTTCTACGTCAGATTTGACCTCCAAGACAGCCGAATTAGCTTTTCCTTAAAACACAAAAGTTGTAGCCCCTTGAGAATAGCTTTCCAAAAAATCAAAAATCACGTCATTTAGAGCTCTGTAGCCAGAGATGTACTCAAAATACTAAGAACTGGTCGGAACAGCCTCGCAGTGCAAATGTGCTTCAGTAACTTGGGATTTTGACCATTGAAACGTGAGAACTAGACTTTGATGTCTTCGTATGAATTGTAAAAAATTGTCTTAGCTTCAAAATACTTCAAGATTCATCCCAATACAATGTCTCTATCTCTAGATATGACCAAAACACTGAAATATGTCCAAGCTGCCAAACTGTTTCCATTCCAATTCTTCTTCGCCTATTTCTTCATTGCACTCCAATCAATTGAAATCGAGTTGAAGCTATCAAAACCCTACAAAATGGTGTAAAAACACTTTTAAATCATACATTTACACAATTTGGCATTAAAATCATAAAAGAGAAGAAATAGCTAAGAAATAGAGAAAAACTCATGGAAAACCCTAAAAACCTAACCTAAAAAAACTAGTTCACTTTAGCACTTATCAGTATCATATACTTATCTTAATAACAATTTAACCCAAAGACCATGTTCTTATTGTGTGTGACCCATTAGGTTCCATTCACGTTGACAATAAGTACAAATTATAACTCATTAATTAATTAATCAAGAGCTAGATAAATTAACACTTTAATTTATCATTAATTCACTAATTAATTAATTTGCACTTATAGATCATGAGTGGCGTCTAGCAATGCATCATGAGCACCCAAGTGAATAGGAAAGTCATATGGTAGACTACACCTATCAATGACAATGTTACCGTGTAATTAATATCCTTTCACCACACTATATCCCAATTAGTCTAAGAGTGTAGTGCGCACTCTTTAAATGACTAATTAATGATTTCTTGTTCCCGAAATATAACTTTCCATAAAAGTATAACCTTGAAACTCTTTCAAGTCATACTTTCACTTTTGCGCAAAAGATTCTTTAAGTCATATTTCAACAAGTGGCCAATCCGGGATATACTCTCCTATAATAAGGAGTGGTGAATCCTATATCAATTACTCACTATCTTTCCATGCTTCATACTATACCCAATCTCTACCGTATGGGCTACTCTTTTACGAGCACCGAGCAATAGAGTCAAAGCATAGCAATCCACACTCAAGATACCATGGTAATTTCAAGTCTAAGGATCACTTACACCATTGCCATTAAGAGTATAATTTATTAGCACTATGAATAGTAACTCTTGGCGGATCAATCCAATGAACTTGTTCTCTAACAAGCATCCACATACCAGCTTAGGTGTCACACGCCATAGTTGACGAGATCAACTACTACTTACCATAAGCAGAGGCAAAGTATGTGCTAGTCTTCCCATATTAATGATGTCCAATCTCATTAATACTACGACTAGGGATATTTAAGAATATAACTTAATGTGTAATAAGAGTCTCATCATTGTAACTCTTACAATCTCTTATATACAATTAATATTCTATGGACTTTATCAAATAAACAAGTAATATAAATAACAAGTATTAAATGACAAAGAAAATGCCACATATATAAGTATAACACGAAATAAGTGTGATAAAAAATCCCAAAAACCAACTTGGTTTTAGGGCATACACTAACACTATTTAATGGTGCATTTTCCAATGTGACCTTATTATTAGAATTTTTAAATGTTATTTGGCATTTATTTGAATTTTCCTTTCAAAAAAGAAGAAAAAATAATGAGAAAGAGAGAGAGGAGGGGAGGGAAGTTGCTGCCCTTGGCCTCCACATTTTTCTCCTTTTCTCTTCTCCAACAACATTCCCACTCACAAGCGCGGACCCGAGGCATCACAAGTTGCTCCTTATCCATTTTCCACAAGTTGAACAACTTGTAACTATCTACTATTTTTGTGTAACTTTTTTAGTGTCATGGTGCAATCAAAATTTTTGTGAAACGACGTTGTTTTTAGACCCATTTTTGGCCTTGTTGGTTCAATCTACTCCGTCCATTTTTTACCCTTTTAATCTGGATTGTGAACTTGTCCCAAATGGCACTTGTAAGGCCCCAAATTCCTCATAAACACTCAAAAATACTCTCCACTCATAATTTTGCACATCACCAACCAACCACCACTACTCACTTTGCATAATTTCCAACTAACAATCCATTCACACACCAACAATTTCATACCCCAAGCATCTCACACAGGAGGAGGAGACGGATCCATTTTTCACCATATATCTCTCGGTTCACTCACATACATAGAGACAATTACACACAAGAGACACACAATTCTCTGTCTCCATTACTGCTCTGCCTATCTATCGTTTCTCTCTACAAACATTTAAAACACACACATATAGAAGTAAAAATTCACAGAGCACACATTGTAACAGAGGCCGTCACACATCACCAACAGTCTCTACTTTCTCCAATCCACCACCAGCTTCGAATTCACACTCACAGCAGTGCACATCCATTCCCGCACAATTCATACACTGTGCACATGCACTGTTTACTGCACACATAGTTCACACACAGTTTCTTACATATAGTTCACAAAACACAATCAGTTCATATACACAGTACATATCCAAACAGCAACACATTCAAGCATCACATATAAATCACACACACAAGACGCAACTAGCCAAAACAACACCCTCACAGCCCTTCTCAAACCAGGGGCAGAGCCAAGAGGGTCCCGAGGGCATCCCCCTCCAACTTGTAAAAAAAAATTTTGTGAGTAAAAATTTTTGTATTACTATATTTTGTCCCCTCTATCCTCCCAAAAATTAACCAAAAAATCAACTATGTCCCCAAGCTATTGTCTTTACTTAGATTTGGATCTAATATTTCCTTGCTACTTGTTAGCCTTTAGTTAGAAGAATACAACATAATTTGAGCCTGCCATTTAAAAATTGTAAGTCAATTTTAATATATTTTACTTGACTAATAATTACTCTAGACTCGCCCCAAGACAAATTTCTAGCTCCACAACTACCTCAAACCCAAGCCTCGAACCGCTATCACTACTGCCATTTCAGTCCTCCATGACTTAGAACCACCACCACGTCAAATCTGCCTCCAATCACCATCGCGAACCACAGTCACAACAACCGTTAAGCAACCGTTGTGCAAAGAAACCCCTTTTGATTTTGATAATTAGTGCTTGAATGCTTTCAACAGGTTGAAGAAAGAGTTAGTGTCAGCTCCTATCATTACTTCACTCGATTGGTCACTACCATTTGAATTAACGTGTGATGTTAGTGACTATGTAGTTGGAGCAATTTTAGGACAAAAAGTCTTAAATGATGCACAAATTAACTATGCAACTACTGAGAAAGAATTGCTAGCAGTTATTTTTGCATTAGATAAATTTAGATCTTATCTAGTAGGATCTAAAGTGAATGTATACACGGATCATGCTGCATTAAAATACCTATTAAATAAAAAAGATGCCAAATCGAGATTAATTAGATGGATTTTATTATTGCAGGAATTTGATTTGGAGATAAGAGAAGAGAAGGGATCCAAAAATGCGGTGGCGGATCACTTGTCAAGACTTGAGTACATCCCTACCAACAATCAAGTTCCAATCAAAGAAAATTTTCTAGACAAATGGGTTATGGCTATTACACAATCACCATGGTACGCCAATATTGTAAATTATCTAGTGGGAGGTGTAACACCTAAAGACTTGAATCATTTTTAAAAAAAAAAAGTTCATGCATGATGTTAAAAGTTATTTTTTGGAGTGAATCACTTTTATACAAACATTGTGCGAATGGCATGATAAGAAGATGTGTGGCCGAAAATGAAGTAAATGGCATTTTATATCATTGTCAGAATTTAAAAACTGAAGGACACTTTAGTACATCTAAAACGGTAGCTAAAATATGGCAATTTGGATTTTATTGGCCTTCTATGTATCATGATGCTAGAGATTATGTAAAGAAATGTGATACATGTCAAAGAACCGGTAACATCTCTAGGAGACAAGAAATGCCACTTACTACATTCATGGAAGTCGAATTATTTGATGTTTAGGGTATTGATTTTATGGGACCATTTCCTAGTTCTTTTAATAATCAGTACATATTTGCAGTTGATTATGTCTCCAAATGGGTGGAAGCTAATGCTTCATCCACTAATGGCTCTAAAGTTGTACTTAGATTTCTCAAAAAGAACATTTTCACAATGTTCGGAGTCCCAAAGGCAATTATGAGTGATGAAGGTAAGGACTTTTGCAACAAACTAGTCGATTCACTTCTATTTAAGTATGGTTGCAAGCACAAAACATCATTGCCTTATCATCCTCATGCAAATGGACAAGCCGAATTAGCTAATTGGGAATTAAAGCTCATTTTAGAGAAAACGATGAAAAAATCAAGAAAAGATTGGGCAAGAAAGCTTGATGATGCTTTATGGGCCCATACAACGGCTTACAAAACACCATTGGGAATGTCTCCATATCGGCTAGTGTATGGGAAAGCATGCCATTTACCGGTGGAAATTGAGTATAAGTCATACCGGGCAATAAAATCTATTAATTTTGATTTGAATCTTGCAAGTAGAAAGAGGATGTTGGAATTAAGTGAATTAGAGGAATTCCGACTCAACTCATATGAAAATGCCAAGATGTACAAAGAAAAAGTCAAACTTTGGCATGATAAACACATAACTCCCAAACAGTTTGAGGTAGGGCAAAAAGTGTTATTATTCAATTCAAGGCTCAAATTGTTTCCAGGAAAATTGAGATCAAGATGGTCAAGCCATTTGAAGTAACTAAAGTATTCCCCTACGGAGCGGTGGAATTGATGAACCAAAATGGAGAACACTTCAAGGTGAACGGCCATAGATTAAAACCATAAATTGCCAGTCAACTAATTCCTAAAGGAATGAATTATCCTTTAGGAGAGGCCACACATGAGCAATAAAAAGTGGGAAGTCAAGCTGTAGATTATAAATAAAGCGCTTGTTGGGAGGCAACCCAATGATTTTGGTAATTTAAGTTGCTTTGGTATGTTATTTTTAGGTTTAGTAATGTTTTTCAATTAGTTGTTAATAGGGTGGAGAGTTGAAGTTTAATGTGAGTAATGAATGCCATGATTAAAAATTCATGCTTAAACTTGGATGGTTAATGCCAAATTTTCATATCTCTTGTGTTTTGAAGGTACATTTGGTTCAAACATCTTAGTTTTATCATTTGAAGTGTGTTTAAAGTGATTTAGAAGTTTAAAAGAACAAGCGAACCAATTTGAAACATTGAAGTTTAAAATACTATTCCATTGGTTATTATTCATAAGCCAACTTTGATAAAGAACATTGATTCTCATTTTGTAATCCATGGACTTTTGATGCATAAATTGGTTTTGAGAAACTTTGTTTTATCATTTAAAACTTGTTCAAAGTGATTTTGAAGTCCAAAACATGCAAAGAATCAATTTTAGCTTTTTAGTAAAAAAGCAACTATTCATTTGGTTGTTTAACTTCAAAAGTGATTCTATTTTATTTTGGTCATAACTTTAGAATTTTGATGTTTTGGATGCTTAAAGCATGTTAACAACTTTGTTTCCATCAATAAAACATGCTTGAAGTATTGGATTGATCAAAAACTTGAAATCAAAACTTTGAATTTAAGGATCAAAATCAAACCATAGCGTTGCAGGTTTTTCAAGGCAGCCATTTTAATCACTTCTCACTTGCTGTATGATAATGTTTATGATGGCTTTAAAGCATGATTCTAACAATTGGTGA
Organism: Mitragyna speciosa; assembly: GCA_024721245.1. Classification (NCBI taxonomy): domain Eukaryota; kingdom Viridiplantae; phylum Streptophyta; class Magnoliopsida; order Gentianales; family Rubiaceae; genus Mitragyna; species Mitragyna speciosa. Next base: position 21,019,853 of record CM045566.1, on the reverse strand, counting down.
CATATTTACATGATTGTTAAATTTTGCTCAAAAATAAGAAGCATAACTGGTCCAACTTTGCTCACAAAATGGCTGAAAAATTAGCCTGACAGCAGGACAAGATCCGCAGACGCGGATCCACAAAATGTCCGCAGATCCATGGTCCACATATCTAGTTTTGGGAGCTCAGCAAGATACGCGAGCGCAGAGATACGCGAGTGGCATCCGCGTATCAGGTTCTAGGAGTTCAGCAGGATATGCGAGCACAAAAGATACGCGAGTGGCATCCACGTATTGCGTCAGCGTATCAAGTTCTGGGAGTTCAGCAGGATACACGAGCACAAAGATATGCAAACGCTTAACAAGATCCGTGGACCTAAGCCACATATCTCCTACAGATTTTGGCAAATGACAAGGTAATCGAGCAGCTATGTTTTCTTTCTCTTTTCTGTAAAACTCTCTCAAATTCCCCTCCAACTCCATCTACTTCCCTTCTACATCCAATTCATCACAAAACCTCACCATAAGCACCACAAACAACTCAAGAGAACTAGGATTTTACACCAAATCTGCATGAAAAGGGACGAAATCGCAAAAGGATAATAAGAACCCTAATCCCCCTTTTTCACTGTGGTGCTAATTCGAGGCAATTAGTGGACAAATTTTCACTCCTCACACATCATTGAAGCATTTGCATATGATTTTAGGTAAGATTTCATCATTACAACTCAAATTTAAGTCTTCAAATTTTCCCTTATTGTTCATATGCGAAATTTTGAAGAAATCAATTTGTGCTATGCTATGTTAATTTTGATGATAAAATTGCCTTATTTGCACTAGTAGGAGCATGGGTAATACTTGCATTGAACAATGTGGAACATGAATGCTTGAATTGTGAGTATGGCAGTTGAATTTTGTGCGGAAAATATGAAATCATTGCTAAGTGTTTTTTGAGGTAAAATAGGGCTTAATTCAATCACAAAATGACATTGTAAACATGCACAAAGGATTAAATTAAACTACATTGTGCTCGCATACCCAATTTGAACATAGGCAATCAAAGAAGCATACATGCAACAATCTTGAACAAAAACAAACAAGTGAGGATGTCTAGGACAAAATGCATAATAATTAGAATACAATGAGTTAGATGACCATGGATGTAAGACAAAAAGGAGCTTGTAAGCAGATAAAATGAAGAATTTCTTTAAGGCAATCATGAAAGCATGTAAACAAAGACATTGTGATGTTTCACAAACATGCATGTAGAACTTGGGATAGTGATGTGGGTAGTAGAATTCAGACTAAGATTCATGCTTAATTGGGCTATAATGCAAAAGATAGGAAGAACATTCATTCTTGCTTAATTCATTGGCTAAATTTTCCTTAAAGAATTTCTAGTGGCTACCCATTTATCATTTCTACACATTTAACATCTATTCCTCTCTTTTTAGGAAAAACATGTCACGAAGACGAGGTAGAGCACGAGTTGCACAACCAAAACAGGAAGAACCAGTTCCCCAATTTGATACTCGGCGGTTCACATCCTTGAAGAACAAACAATGGTACAATGCCCGAGTACATAAAGAACTGATCGAGGAGAAGAGTTTGGAGAACAATGTAGACCAATTCTTTCACATCAGTGATCTCTTTGCACGTATGGGATGGGCACCAATCCTCAATCTACTCGAGCTCATCTATCCAAACCTGGTGCGCGAGTTTTATGCCAACATAGATGACAAGGAAGGACATAGCTCATCCTATCTACAAACTTCAGTCCGTGAAAAGAGGATTGTGCTGCTAAGATCCCGAATAGCAAAAATGCTACATTGTAGAAATGAGGGGATGGATGTAGACTACAAAAAGGAATTCAAGTGGGACGAACAAACTTGGAACATTCAAGAAGCCAAAAAAAGGTTCAGGGTCTGAGATGAAGTAACCCGCCAAGGAGATTACGAAAGGACCGGCCTCTTTACCAAACGGTTTGATAACATTTATGACATTTGCATTTACATTTTTGCTCATAACATTATGCCTAAACGAAGTGGCCAAAATAAAGTTAGGAATGCCGACCTCTATCTTTTGGATAAAATGGTTAATGAGCAAGGAAACGACCTTCGTCAAATTCTTTTGCCCAATATTATAATCAGTTATATGCGCACTATTGCGCAAGGTCAAGTTCCGGAAACATGTTTTGGTTTTCCCAGGTTGTTGACTAGGATATTTGAGTTCTATGGAGTCAACAACTAAGGAGAGGCTCCCCAGCTTATTCCCAAGACTGACATTATTGTAGTCACTGTCCTCCGCCGCATTCACATGAAAGACCCGATCGTGCTTGTTCAAATCCCAGGTCAACAAGAAGGAACACAAGCCAGAGAGCAACCATAAGACATTGAAGAATCTTCCTGCCATGTTGGTCCGTCATCATCTACTCAAGCAGGACCATCTACTGCAGCCCCTCCAAGGTGACGCACAACTCCTTGGTAGCAATTGATGGAGGAAATGCACAGCATCAGAGATGAACAAAGTGAATCCCTCCAATCCATCAGTCAAAGACTTGACACCATAGATGGACAACTACAATACTTGGAGCAAAGATGGAAAGAGCACTATGATCAACCTCCACCTTCATAAGTCTTGGAATAAGAAGGAAAAAAAAGAAGTAATGAAGCACAAATGCTATCTCCAAAATTTCTAGTACTTAGTAACTAGGAATCTTCATCTAAAAATGTTGATTTTTGCGTCAAACGGTACTTAGAATTAAGAGTATGCATAAAGCAACTTGAGAACAAAAAATTGTTGAGTAACTAGGGATCTTCATCTAAAATGTCGATTTTTTGCATCAAAAGATGATTTTCATTCTCAAATAGCAAGGAAACGAAGTGCAAAATAAATGAGTGTTGAGTAACCAGGGGTTTTCATCTAAAAATGTCGATATTCACGTAAAAAGACAACGTCATATTGTTCAAAACAATAACTCATATGAGCATCCCTCTTTTATGACATAATCTTAAGGTATAATGACTACTTGATTAACTATATGAATTGTTGTTTGTAAAACTTAGCAAGGCAAAGGAAATTTAATTCAAACTAGTGAAATTTATGGTATAATTACTTTTCCTTACTTAATATTATAAGTACTAAGAAAAACAAGGCATTACATAATAATTATTTACTTGATTAATCTTGGAAAAATTATTTGGAAAACATACATGAATTATTTCAATGCCTTGAATCATTATTTGATCTCCTGATTTTTTAATTGCTTGAGGACAAGCAATGATTCAAGTGTGGGGGAGTTTGATAAGTGAAAAAATTGCCAAGATTAGTATCTATGTTAGTTGGTGTTCATAGTGTATTTTTAGAAAACTATCACACTTTTGACTTTAAATAACGTGTTTCATCAATTAGGGTTTATTTTCCCAGAATTAGTGTTTTTCCTTTGAAACTAGTGTTTTAAGTATTTAATGCACAAACTATTACTTATTTTTGCAGATTCAACACACTTAATCTCAAAGTGGAGCCAATGAAAGTCAAGTTAGGCCAAAATCAAAGTGATGAAGTGAACTAAACAAAGTGAAGAATTATTGAAAAATTAAATGAGCAAAATGTGAAAAATTAGAAAAATCGGTAAAAATTTGAGGAAATGCATAAAAAGGATCAGAGCACTATAAGTGATAGCTCAGCAAAAATTGACACAAGTAGGCCCAAGAATCACGATCTGCGGATGGAGATCCTCGGATGAGCATCCGCGTATCCCATCCACAGATTGTCACCAACTTTCCAAATTCCAGGTTTTGTAACTTGCTTCATCCTCCAGCTGTTTTTGCAGATTTTTTAACAGTATATAGGTTCTGAAAGTTGAAGATTGTATGGGGAGTGCAAATGAAGACTTTTATGCCCAAGAAGACCATCAACTAGGATCTTCATCATTCCAAATCATTGAATATAATTGCAAGTTAGAAAATGACTCGTAGGATCTTTGTCTATAAATAGAAGTCATTTGTAAAGAGTTTGGGCATGCTAAGTTAGAGAATTTGTAGAGAATTGCTAGAATTCTCCTAAGTCATAATAGAGATATTGTGAGTTTAAGAGAGTTTCTTGTTCAAAAACCCTTGTAGCAAATCTTGTGGAAGAAATACAAGTTCTTGAAGCCATTTCTACATTGAATAAGCTTTCTTTAACTTTGTATCATTCATTTATCTTGATTGCTATGGCTAGTTGTTTTCAATTCATATTTTTTGATTTGGAGACAACTATGTTGAGCTAAATTCCTGTTTCTAGGGTTTTGATGAAACTAATCCATCCATATTAAGGCTTGTAGGTGATTAAACTTGCCATTTCTTGCTTTTGTTTCTTCAATTATTCAAGTTTTAACCTATGTATATGAAAGGCCATCACATGCAAAGCATCTTAGTTATTAGGATTCAATTAAGCTTGTTCTTAATAATAGAAAATGAATAATTGAGCTTAAGTACTAACACATGAAAATAGTGTTATGCTTATGAGGACTTAATGAAGCAATTTATGTATACAAAAACAAATCTATCATGGTAGTAGGTAGGTTGAATCAACTCATTGTGAAAACAAGTTTGATACAAATGGAATTATATTCCTAAACAAAGTAAGTTCAAATTGGCAAGTGTTAATCTCTACACCTTAATCTAGATCATTAGTGGATTCATTACCCTAGAACTTATTCATAATTATTTTTCTACAAGAATTCTTGCATTCCTACAAGTTTTTCTTAGTTAATTAGATTCCAACAACTCAAACTTGTTCAAATTAATCATTGCTTAGATAATAAAGAAAGTGATAAAACTCTAGTAATTGCACTTTTTTGGTTCCTTGTGGGATTCGACCCTAATTTTCTATACTACAACAACCCGTATGCTTGCGGTAAAAGTTGGGAGATTAGGTTTTATTACTTGATTTTTGTGTGTATATTTGACTTGATTTTCTACACCTAATCTATACCACGTCACGTGTATGGTGATCATAGCCTTGGCACACTAACTACCTCTCTACAAGAAGAAACATTTTCATCACGAGTCTTATTTTCCCGTACCAGTTATGTTGCATCCAAGTTATTCAAGCCAATCTTCCTTTGGAAAATTTGGCTATATCCCTTTTCATTGTTTCTTATCATATTTCTTCTTGTGTTTCTCTCTTTTGTTGTAGATTTCTTTGTTGCTATTGGATTGTGTCTTTCTTGTGTCAATTTTTTGATTCATTCTTACTTCTTTGTGCTGATTTGCTTCATGTCTTTTAGGGTCTCGACATTTTAAAAATGTTCTTGGTTGAATCAACCAAGAATTCTAGGTCTCTTGTGTGGTTTGACTTGATTCTTGACTATTTTTAATTGTTTTCTTGATTTCTTGTGTTCTTGTGTTAAAAACTAATTCAAGAACTAGATTTGTGATTATTAAAGCCTTGAACCAAAGTTTGTTGGATATGTCTATTGTTCTTTCTGGTAAAAAAAAAAAAAAAGAGACGTCCACTAAAACCCTTAAGAGTCGTGCACTACAAGAAAGAAGAAAGGACAAAGGTGTGTTTGGAAGGTTAAAGAAAAAGCCAAAGCACCAAAACTTTTGACCAAACTTCTGGGTGTTTTAGGGAGTTTTATTGTTGTTGTTGAAGTTGAAGTGAGTCTTGCAACTTGCTCGTGTTGATTCTTGAAGAAAATCTTTAACCGCCACCTAAGGTTCTGAAGAAAATCCCCAACCGCCACCTAAGGTTTTGCATGGTGTTGTTGAACTTTGGTTTCTGCACAAGAATGAATTTCGCACTATTTTCTATCAAGACAGCCTTTAAGAATCAAGATTTTCATACAAGGAAAAACCACACATTAGGGGTTTCTAATTGTGTTTCTTAAGTATATCTTGTGTTATTCCTCTTCTTTGGAATTCTTGAAAGCAAACCTATTATAAGCATTCTATTTCTTTTGTTTTGTTACTCCTCTTCATAATTTGACTTGGGTTCTTTTTTAAGTATAATCAAGTAGGTTCTTCATCAAAAGGCATATAGGCATGATCTTAAGTGTAGTAAGAGGCTAACATGTGAGCCAAAGAAACTTGTGTGACACATGAGTGCTAAGTGGAAACACTAAAGGTGAATGTGAGGTTATTTACCTTAGTATTATTTTGTACTACTAATCTATGTTTTGCAAGTTAAGTCAACATGTCCAAAGAATTTGTAAATACTCCTCCTCAACTACCGTTTGACATGAAATTTATGGTGGAGGTGATGCAAAGGGAAGTGCAAAAGGCTGTGAGCAAAGGTGTGGAAGAGCTGCAGGTCCGAATGGATAGCCTCGAGAGGCCATCCTACTCTAGAATCTCCAAGAACCCAATATTTGAAGATGAAGGTGATGGAGACAATTTGGACTATGATGATGTGGTTGTCAGGAAAAGAAGGAGGTTACAACAACAAAACCGTGACAACAATTTAGGGAGTATAGATATGACCATTGCACCATTTAAGGGGATAAATGATCTCGAGGCTTAGTTGAAATGGGAAAGGAAGGTGAAGTACATTTTTGAGGTCTATAACTACTCCAATAACAAGAAGGTACAAATTGCAGGTGTGAAATTTGTGGAGTATGTCAACATTTGGTGGGACCAATTGGTGAAGACTAAGAGTAAGTGTGGAGATGAGCCAATCTGTACTTAGGTAGCCATGAAGGTAGTCATGACAAAGAGATTCATCCCAAGTTATTACTCTAAAGACTTACATAGAAGCCTTCAAACCTTTAAGCAAGGGTCATCCACCATGGATGATTATGCAAAGGAGTTGGAAACACTCATGATCCAAGCTGATGTCCAAGAGGATAAAGAGGCCACCGTGGCACGATTTATTATGGGTCTAAACTCGAAGATCTCTAATGTCGTGGAGCTACACAACTATGTAGAACTTCAAGATTTGGTAGACAAGTTTGAGAAGGTTGAGCAGCAACTCAAATCAAAGAAGGGCCGAGGATACTGAAACACTCCAAATCAGGCACAATAGAGTAATTCCCATGAAAAGAGGTCTAAGCAAAGTGTACAAAGGCCTAGGGAACCATGGAGAAGAAATGAGATCCTCTTCAACAACAACGGCAAAAGTGAAGTATTATCCTCAAAACCACCCAGCAAGGGTAAAAATGAAGCACTACCACCAAGGCAGAGGGATATAAGAGCTTTAAATGTCAGCAATATGGACATATCTCTTCACAATGTCCAAGTAAAAAGACGATGATCGTGTTGGACAATGGGGACGTGGAGAGTGAGTACTCAATTGATGAAAAGATGCCTCAACTTGAGGGTCCAAGTGATAATGAGGGAAATGATGGACCCGATGATATAAAGCCACCTTATGTAGAGCATTGACTACTCATAGGACTTTGAACTTCCAACTTAAAGAGGGAGATGCATTGAGAGCACTTCTTTCACACTAGATATATAGTCTAAAACAAGGAATGTAGCATTATATTGGACAGTGAAAGTTGTACTAATGTTGCCTCTACATTGTTTGTAAAGAAGTTGAAACTGCCAATCGTCAAGCATCTAAAGCCCTACTATCTAAAGTGGTTGATGGATACTAGAGATTTGAAGGTTACCAAACAAGTGTTTGTGACATTTACTATAGGAAAGTATGTGGATAAGGTTCTCTATGATGTTATACCCATGCATGCATGCCCCATCTTGCTGGGACATCTATGGTAGTTTGACTGAAAAGTGACCTATAATAACTACAAGAATACCTATAGATTGCTATGGAAGAAAAAGGAGTATATTTTGAAGCCTCTAAAGCCATCTAAAGCATATTCTAATCAATTGAAGATCTCCCAAAAGTGTAAGTTGAGGGAGAAGCAAAATAGTGTAAGTGAGGAGAAAGATAAGAATGGTAGTGAGTTGGTAGAAAAGAGAGGAAAAGAAAGGCAACGCTGTGGTTAAAGAGAAAAGAAAAGTGAGTGCCTATACTGGAAAGAGCGAGGTCAAGAGTGCAATGTTAGTGTTGGGGGAAAAATGTAATTCCAATAGCCAGTAATGCCCAATCGACTGGTTCGTAATAAGGAAGGGGCCCAAGATGTGATTTAGTCAAAAAATAATGTAGACCGTTAAAAGGGTCAAATCTATGTGCTTCAAAAGAGAAAGATGAGGGGCTATCCACATCGAATTGAAGTGCACATCAACAGAATGTGAGGTAGCCCCATTTCGAGCAATAGTTAGTTAATGCCCTTGAGTGTAACTGATTGGGGTAGAATCACCTATAAATACACGCGAGAGGTTGGCTAGAAGATCACGAGAAAAACTACCCACATATTAGGATTCTATCAAAAAATTTCCTCTTTTAGTTTACCATAACTCTTTCGTCTTTTCATCAATTTGACATTTTTAGGTTTCTAGTTAGTTACATTTCCAGTTGATGCGTTTCTATATCCCCACAGATTTTAGTCTAGCAAATGCATTTTTGTTATTCAGTCAACGTAAATATGTCCAGTGTTAATGCAATTCCCAGTTTTCATCACTCGTATTTCATTATCAAAGAGCTCTAGTTCTTAGTTTTAGCCATCGTTAACAACTCAAAAGTATAATTATTAAGTCCTTAAAGCTGTCCAAGGCGAGACGAACAGCAGACGACTTAGAAATCAAAATCAATCGGTGCATGATTTTCAACAAGTCCTTCTCTACGACACATCACATTCTCGACATCGACAGAGTGGCAATCACACAAACGCAACAATCAAAACCAACCAACCAGAGTGATTGCTTTACTGCTAATTTTGTACGCAAACATCTTTTTGGCACACCCGGTGGGACCTGTGACATGGAGTTTGAATTAATGAATGGCAAAAGATAAGGAGTCAGTTAGGGGCAGAGCCCTTAATTTCGAGGAAGCTACCCTATCTACACCTAGGGGTGAACACAGGAGGTCAGGAGGACCTGGAGGTCAGGAGGATCTATTGTTCAGGCACAGCTTGGAACTCCAACCAGTCTGGAGGGGGCAAAGTGACGAAAGAAACATTGGACTAACTGATGTGCATTTTGCTGAATATCCACTTGGATATCATAACTGAGATATGTACACAGAACAATTCAATGAAAGGAACTATGCAGGAGATAGCTGCGGATCTATAAAAATTGGAGCAAGAAACTGGAGCAATGGGGCTTGCAATTGATATGATCAGATCAAAGTTTGACATGATATGGACCTGCTAGGCACCAAATTGAAGAAGTTGGTGACATTGGTCGAAACACAGACTGGAGGGCAGATTCCACTAGTGTCAGCCCAATCGCAAGCCCAAGCCTCCCATGCCGACGACATCATTCCTAAAGGGAGAGGTGAGCAGACAGCTATGCCACAAACTCAGCATACTGTGTCTGGGTCAGCTAAGGACAACAAAGGAAAGGCTGCAGCCGATGAATCATCCAAGCCAGATGGCCCTATCTCAAGCCGTTCAGACAAAGGCTTGTCAAATCCTGGTGTTTTGAGAATTCCTGAGGGAACCTCGTCGCGAGAACCTACAGGGGGCAAAACTAGCATATCCAGGGGTCAGGAAATGGGAGTTCCAACAAAGAGACTCCCCTTAATGCAATCTTTCTGCACATGAGTGACAAACAAAGATGGGCTAATCAAGTGTGACTAACTCAATTTTTAGTCTCTAGAGCAAAACAAGGGTAGGCAGTGTATGTTCCTATAGAGCTGAGGGCTAAAGCCAGCGAAGGGTCAAGCAAGCCATTGATGTCTCAAGAGCCACTAAATGTGGGTGACTTACATGATGGAACCCACCATTAGCTCGAGAATGGAACCCACCAGCTAGAATCGCACGATGCTCTTTTTGGCCAACGTGTACTATTACAGATAGATTGGGAATATTCCTACAATACAAACGGAAGTAAATTGCTTTGAGGATATGATGGCATGAGCCTGATGCAAGGAGAACTTAGATAGCTAGTTAACAACATTGTCTAGGATTTGGTTGAAGGACGCAAGCTATTGGCATACCGAAAGCCATACCCTGATTGGATTGACCGAATGTACATTTTTCCCCGTAACTTTAAGTTTTCAAAATTTACTAAGTTTTCGGGAGAAGACTGTAAGTCAACGGTAGAACACATCAAACGGTTCGTGAACCAATGTGGGGAGACGGCTCAAAATGACTTCCTTAAGCTTAGGTTTTTCCCACATTCTCTCACGAGAACAACCTTTGAATGTTATACTCACCTATCGCCAAACTTGATAGAGGAGTGGGAGCGAATGGAGAAGCTATTTGACTAGCAATTTCACTCGCCATTGCTCGAGCTAAAGTTCACCAATGTTAGCTGTATGATGCAAAAGATGGGTGAGTTAACCATTCAATTTTTTGAACAATTCAAGTCAACAAGGATGAGATACAATTCATGGGTTCCTGAAGAAGAGTTCTTCATTAGAGTTATAATGGACATGAAGAATTTTGAGGCCGTGAAAAATTTTGAAGGGAAATATTTCCACGACCTTACGGAGTTGATCGCCAAGGTACAGCATTATGAGCATATTCAAGAACAAGAAGTAGAAGTTACAAAGGGTGAGTCACGGGGGCTGATGATGAGAGATCCCAACTACAACATTTCGATGGTGCATGGTGGATGTCCCGACGTTTAGGAGACTCAGGAGATTGACACTGTGGAAATAACAAGTGATAGAATGTTTACATGCCAAGGGTTAATGCCTCTCCCAACACATCAACCATTGATGAGTACCGTATTGCCAAATAATAATAAAAAGGCATTGAAGCCCCCAAGAAGTATAGCTTTTATGTTTCGAAGCTGGTGGAGATTTTCGATTATTTATAACAAGATGGACGATTGAAGTTCCTAAAGGATATAACCACCTGAAGCTTGAAGAATTATTTGGGAAGAAATTTTGTAAGCACCATGGGTCTTTTTCTCATTCTACTAACAATTGCTTGGTGTTCAGAAACTACATCCAGTGATGGATTGAGAAGGGATTGTTCATATTCGCTGAATAGCCCAAGCCATTGGTGGAAGTAAAGAAGAATCCATTCCAAAACATGGCAGACATAAATATGATTAACATTGCCAAAGTTGTGGGTAGTTGCAAGGAGCTTGAGCAGCTGATCACCTCATAGGTAGATGAGAAATGTTCTGAACTGCAGAGAGATGCAAATGTTGCATCCGTCGAATGCACCAAATTGCCCAAATCTCTAGAGAGATGAATGATTACAAAAATGAAGTAGTGTATGGGGGAAATTACAGACCCTTTTAGGTGGTTGAGATGACCATACTAATCGACGAGAAGCCTCAAACTTGGTTGCAGTAGAAACAGGTGGAGATTTCCTCTAATTCAGGAAAGTAAAGGCACTAGGGAGTCGTGCGTTTTCAAGGTAATACTAAGCATGCAAAAAAGCCTATTATACAAAGTGTCAAGGATAGGCTTGGAGACAGACGAGTAACACCTATCGAGAGATTGGTTATGTTCTTTGTTTGCGGTACCACCATGAGGCGAAAGATTGATTTGGGAGCTCAGGAGGTGACAGATTGAGGGCACAGGCCAAGAACTGTAAAACTAGCACTCGTTAGTTCTACACGCTGGCAGATGGTCAAACTGTAAGGTAATAAGGGGAGTAACGCAGCGGAAAATTTAAAAATTTATTACCTTAGCCATGGATCTCTTTGATGTAATCTATACGATTAAAGGGTGTTTAGCACAAATACCTCAAGCATAGAAGGTTTCTATGCTTCAAAGGGCAAGATCCTATTCGATGAAGGTGTTGATCTACCATGAAAAGCCCTCCAAGTGTCGAGCTTCCAACAGTATCCACACGAACATGATCTTTAGGAACCTTTGGGCTTGCTTGCCTTGCCTTTTGAGTGCTAGCTCCCTTGAATATCATGAAGAACACAAGAACAAGAAGAGGAGGAAGACAAAACCCTAACCCTTAGGGAGAAGAGGGTGTGGCGTTTTTCTTGGGAGAAAACACGCCTCTCTCAATTTTTCTCTCTCTAAATTTTATCTTGTGTTTCATCAATCTTCCAAGAGTCAAGGCATGGACTTATTTATAGATGTAGTATCCTAGTCTTTAAGGAAACAAGAGCAATTGGAAACCAAGAAGGTTTAGGAAGCTTACCTTAAGCTAATCCTATTCCTTTAGGAAACCTATTCCAAAAGGAAACCAAATAGCTTCTTAATTCCTTTTAGGAAACTAATTTCCATCAAGACTTAGAATATTTATAATTAAGTCCTTTAAGTTAATTTATCACATAAATTAACCCCATAAGTATCATATACTTATCTTAATAACAATTTAACCCAAAAACCATGTTCTTATTGTGTGTGACCCATTAGGTTCCATTCACGTTGGCAATAAGTGCAAATTATAACTCATTAATTAATTAATTAAGAGCAAGATAAATTAACACTTTAATTTATTATTAATTCACTAATTAATTAATTTGCACTTATAGATCATGAGTGGCGTCTAGCAATGCATCATGACTGTTAGTGTATGCCCTAAAACCAAGTTAGTTTTTGGGATTTTTTATTACGCTGATTTCGTGTTATACTTATATATGTGGCATTTTCTTTGTCATTTAATACTTGTTATTAATATTACTTGTTTATTTGATAAAGTCCATAGAATATTAACTGTGTATAAGAGATTGTAAGAGTTACAATGATGAGACTCTTATTAGACATTAAGTTATATTCTTAAATATCCCTAGTCGTAGTATTAATGAGATTGGACATCATTAATATGGGAAGACTAGCACATACTTTGCCTCTACTTATGGTAAGTAGTAGTTGATCTCGTCAACTATGGCGTGTGACACCTAAGCTGGTATGTGGATGCTTGTTAGAGAACAAGTTCATTGGATTGATCCGCCGAGAGTTACTATTCATAGTGCTAATGAATTATACTCTTAATGGCAATGGTGTAAGTGATCCTTAGACTTGAGATTACCATGGTATCTTGAGTGTGGATTGCTATGCTTTGACTCTATTGCTCGGTGCTCGTAAAAGAGTAGCCCATACGGTAGAGATTGGGTATAGTATGAAGCATGGAAGGATAGTGAGTAATCGATATAGGATTCACCACTCCTTATTATAGGAGAGTATATCCCGGATTGGCCACTTGTTGAAATATGACTTAAAGAATCTTTTGCGCAAAAGTGAAAGTATGACTTGAAAGAGTTTCAAGGTTATACTTTTATGAAAGTTATATTTCGGGAACAAGAAATCATTAATTAGTCATTTAAAGAGTGCGCACTACACTCTTAGACTAATTGGGATATAGTGTGGTGAAAGGATATTAATTACACGGTAACATTGTCATTGATAGGTGTAGTCTACCATATGACTTTCCTATTCACTTGGGTGGTCATGATGCATTGCTAGACGCCACTCATGATCTATAAGTGCAAATTAATTAATTAGGGAATTAATGATAAATTAAAGTGTTAATTTATCTGGCTCTTAATTAATTAATTAATGAGTTATAATTTGTACTTATTGCCAACGTGAATGGAACCTAATGGGTCACACACAATAAGAACATGGTCTTTGGGTTAAATTGTTATTAAGATAAGTATATGATACTTATGGGGTTAATTTATGTGATAAATTAACTTAAAGGACTTAATTATAAATATTCTAAGTCTTGATGGAAATTAGTTTCCTAAAAGGAATTAAGAAGCTATTTGGTTTCCTTTTGGAATTGGTTTCCTAAAGGAATAGGATTAGCTTAAGGTAAGCTTCCTAAACCTTCTTGGTTTCCAATTGCTCTTATTTCCTTAAAGACTAGGATACTACATCTATAAATAAGTCCATGCCTTGACCCTTGGAAGATTGATGAAACATAACACAAAATTTAGAGAGAGAAAAATTGAGAGCTTGGTGGCGTTTTTCTCTCTAAGAAAAACGCCACACCTCCTTCCCTAATTGTTAGGGTTTCAACTTCTTTCTTCTTCTTGTGTTCTTCATGAATCATTCAAGGGAGATAGCACTCAAAAGGCAAGGCAAGCAAGCCCAAAGGTTCCTAAAGATCATGTTCGTGTGGATACCGTTGGAGGCTCGACACTTGGAGGGCTTTTCATGGTAGATCAACACCTTCATCGAATAGGATCTTGCCCTTTGAAGCATAGAAACCTTCTATGCTTGAGGTATTTGTGCTAAACACCCTTTAATCGTATAGATTACATCAAAGAGTTCCATGGCTAAGGTAATAAATTTTTAAATTTTCCGCTGCGTTACTCCCCTTATTACCTTACAATGACCACCCAAGTGAATAGGAAAGTCATATGGTAGACTACACCTATCAATGACAATGTTACCCTGTAATTAATATCCTTTCACCACACTATATCCCAATTAGTCTAAGAGTGTAGTGTGCACTCTTTAAATGACTAATTAATGATTTCTTGTTCCCGAAATATAACTTTCCATAAAAGTATAACCTTGAAACTCTTTCAAGTCATACTTTCACTTTTGCGCAAAAGATTCTTTAAGTCATATTTCAACAAGTGGCCAATCCGGGATATACTCTCCTATAATAAGGAGTGGTGAATCCTATATCGATTACTCACTATCCTTCCATGCTTCATACTATGCCCAATCTCTACCGTATGGGCTACTCTTTTACGAGCACCGAGCAATAGAGTCAAAGCATAGCAATCCACACTCAAGATACTATGATAATCTCAAGTCTAAGGATCACTTACACCATTGCCATTAAGAGTATAATTCATTAGCACTATGAATATTAACTCTTGGCGGATCAATCCAATGAACTTGTTCTCTAACAAGCATCCACATACTAGCTTAGGTGTCACACGCCATAGTTGACGAGATCAACTACTACTTACCATAAGTAGAGGCAATGTATGTGCTAGTCTTCCCATATTAATGATGTCCAATCACATTAATACTACGACTAGGGATATTTAAGAATATAACTTTATGCGTAATAAGAGTCTCATCATTGTAACTCTTACAATCTCTTATACACAGTTAATATTCTATGGACTTTATCAAATAAACAAGTAATATTGATAACAAGTATTAAATGACAAAGAAAATGCCACATATATAAGTATAACACGAAATAAGCGTAATAAAAATCCCAAAAACTAACTTGGTTTTAGGGCATACACTAACACAAACACCCAAAGTTTCCAGACCGGCTAGATCCATGCCAGATGACCAAGACTCTAAAACAACGATGGCAAAGGCGACCGTAGGTAGGCCATCAGTTATCCAAAGCTAGAAGCCCAAAGAGGAAGGGACTGCACAGGCAGCTGACTAGCAGTCCATGGAAATTAACATAGTAGTAGTGTTGCCTATGTTTTTCCTACCACAAAAAGATCAAGAGGTGGAACTTGAACCGGTGATGGACAAGGATCAAGAATAGGGGGTTATGGAGATAGATTTGTTAGACTCAGTGCCTCAACCACAGCAGAAGAGGGAGATTTGAGTCGTGAAGAGCATGAAGGGCCCTAATAAAATCGTGCTAACCAAACCAGATAACATTATGAGCCAGCACCTGCGTCCTCTTTTCATCTAGGCATATATTGAAGGGGTACCAGTAGCACATGTGCTAGTGGATAATAGCATAGCTATAAATATCCTGCCAACATCTATGCTAAAAAAGATTGGCAAGACAAGCGAAGCTTTGATACCCACCAATGTCACAGTTAGCAATTTCACTAGAAGTGTAACGGATACATGGGGGATACGACCATTAGATGCAATGGTGGGAGCAAATACAATCACCACATCTTTCTTTGTGATGGATACAACGTCAACATACATTGGGTTACTTGGATTAGATTGGTTACAGACGTCAAAATATGTCCTATCTTCGTCACATTAAACTCTCTTTATTTGGAATGGTGGAGATGCTAAGGTTATCTGCGTTGATGCAAAACCTTTCCCCACTAAAACAAGGGCTATGGAAGCAATATATTATTGCGACAACATCACTACTACCCGATTCGGCCGAGCGAGGCTGATTAAGGGGGCAACATTGCTAAGAGGCTAAGCATTGCTCAGATTTTCTCCCCTACTCCTTGTAGGGAGATTTTCAGACCGTATAATATAGATGAACAACTAAATGTCGAATCCAATAGTGTTTAATGTGAATAAGTCAAACCAGCATGTCAGGGTCAAAATGGCAACCCAGATTTGCCAACTTCCAGAAAAGATGGAAAATTGCTAGGATCTTTTGCAGCAGGTAAAGAAATAGGTTAGGGACCAACTTCCTCGGAGGGTAGAGAGTAAGATGATTGAATAGACTGACGTAGTCCCTGAAGAATATCTAGTAGATTTTTGACCACCGAATTCTTTGAATTGTCCACTATACCGGCTAGGATTGATAACATTAAGATTGATGCTAAGGACCCAGTTTTACAAATCAACCTTGGAGCTTCTATTCAACCAAGACCCACCTATATAAGCAGCCATTTAACTCCAACTCAACACACACAATTGCTAGAAACCTTAATGGAGTTTAAGGATTGTTTTGCCTGGGACTATACTGAGATGCCCAGATTAAGTCGTCAGATCATCAAGTATCATATTCCTTTGAAGCCCGGATACCGGCCGCATAGACAACCACCCAAGCAGTTTTTGGATCAAGTTGTCTCCAAGGTCAAGGAGGAGATCGAAAGGCTACTGATGGTAACTTTATCGAAATGGCAGTGTATGCCAAGTGGATTTCTAATGTAGTGCCCGTGGGGAAGAAAAATGGCAAGATAAGAGTATGCATAGATTTTCAGAATTTGAATATGGCATTCCCAAAATATGAGTATCCCATGCCGATTGTGGATTTGTCAGTGGATTCATAGGCGTAAAATGAAATGATGAAGTTTGTGGACAGAAATACAGGATATAATTAGATCTTCATCACTAAGGAGGATGTGCCAAACATAGTATTCCAATGCCCTAAGTTGATAGGCATTTATCAATGGAAGGTTATGTTTCTTGATAAGTAATAATTTTACCTATTCTATTATAGTGCTTTATATAGGTTTTTAGTGTATATTTATTATTTTTAACATAATTTTAGCTCAATTTGATTAGATTTCTCCAATTTGATGATTTTTTTGAAAATTAGAGTTTTTACTCGATTTTTATGGTTTTGAAGCCAAATTTATATTTTGAGCAAATTAATGCACAATCTTTGTACAATCTTGCAGGTTTTATACATTCAATCATAATTTGGACCAATTGGAACACAAATCATCACGTATATACTCGATTCAAGGATGATTGGATTAAGGCTTCAATAGAACAACTTTTATATTCAAACTTGGAGGATTGTTTTGCTCACTCTTTGGGAAATTCTCCTCAAAAAATTCACCATGGAATCAAAGGATCAATATCACAAAAAGGTCTCAAGGTCATAAGAGGCATAACAAGCAAAAGAGAAGTGCAAAGAAGCAATGGAAGTGAAGAATTGGAAAAAACTAGGCGTCAGTAACAATGACACATTTCTATATTTTGGAAATAACTTGAGCAAAAAATATTGGATTGACATGATTCTTATGAAATTTTAAAGCTAAGAGGATACTCTACAAATCTTATGAGATATCAAAATCCAGTTCTCACATCTTCATAGCCAAAAATCTAAATTACTGAAGAACAAAGCTCTCCCAACCACCCCTTAGTATTTTGACAATATCTTTGCATCTAGAACTCCAAATGACCTAATTCTTGTGGTTTTGGAATACTAATTCAGAGGGCTACAACTTTTATGTTTTGAGGAAAAGCTGATTTTGCCTTCTTCTAGGAGCAATACGAGGATCACAATATGCGGACCAACTACCCGCGTATCTACTAGCCGACCATGCATGCCGGTATGAAAACAATGGCTTCAGCTTGCAGCTTATCTTCCAGCCCCTTTTGATGATTTTTTGAAGATTCTTTGCACCTGCACTACCCAAGGAAACATTGCAAATTTCAATGGAAATCTTTTTTCATTTCAAGGCAACTTTTCTTGCAAATTGTCATGCAAGTTGTCTAGATGATTGAGGTGAATTTTTCTATAAATAGGGATCTTATGCAAGACTTTTAAAACAAGTCTTGGAGGGAGGAGCACTCCCAAGTATTTTTAGTTTATTGTTTCCTTCATAGTTTGTCGTAGCAAACTCAATTCTTGTAAGGAAATCTCTTGAAGAATTCCTATGTCCCAATCCATTTTCAAGGGAGAAATAGAAGATACTTGAAGCCTTGTTCATCATTTGAATAAGATTTCTTCATCCTATCTCTTATTTACTTACTTTGTTATGGTTTTGTATATTGATTTCACGGCTCTCATGCTATATTTTTCATTATGATCTAAATACTAGTTTAATGGGTGGATGAAACTAATGATATGTTTTGAATAAGACTTATCTTGACATGTCTTGTCCTTACTTATTCATTTACTTGGTTTTTAAATTTGTAATTGATTAATCTCAATTGCAAATCATCTTGTTTGTTATATGACAATGAGAATTGCATAAAATAATAAAGAAAAGTAAATGAAAATACATGAGGATGTGGTGCTTGTAGGTGGAAAAGGGTTATTTGCTTGACAAGTAATGACCACCATTCATGATCATAACATGCTAGCAATAAGAAATTTCACTATGAGAATAGGAAATCTTGTTGTTAGTAACATCAAATCATCATGAGAATGAGGTTTGTTAGTAGTAATCAATTCATTATGAGAATAAGTTTTGGCTGCTAATAAAATTGAATCCTAAGTAAGACAAGATGTTATAAGCAAGTTGTCATGCATATTTTGACCATTAGTGGATTCTACATGCTAAACTTGTATTTGTGAGTTCCATCCATTAGTTTTTCTTAAAGTATTTGAGCTTTCTTTACTTCACCTACCACATGTTCAATGAAATGTCTAGATAATAAAATAAGTTAACAAGCTTTTGTAATTGCCACTGAAGTTTCCTCGTGGGATCAACCCTAATATCCCTATACTCGTTTCGACCCGTATACTTGCAATTATAGGGGAATTAGGTATTTTTATTACTTGTATGTGTGTAAAATTTGAGAGATCTATTGCTATATTTGTATACCAAATCCACCCACATCAAGTTTTTAGTGCCGTTGCCGGGGAAACATAGAAACTTTGGCAATATCAAGGCAAATACAAGCTTTATTAGTCTAGACATTTTTGTTTTTCTTATTTTGATATCTCTTGTGTTGTGATTTGGTAGGTACTAATTGAATCTTGGGTGAAGGGAAGCATTTAAAGGTTGAAGTTGATTTAAGCATTTCATCGAACACTTGGTAGACATGTTCAATAATATGCATATGGATGAAGGTATTGCTGAAAGTTTCAATGTCATATGTTACAAATCAAAGGCAAGAACAAGAAACAAGTGTAAGTGATTATGAATTTGATCCAGAAGTCATTTGTGTAGTTAGACATGACCAATTTGAAGGAAATCCAAATGAATATGCTTATTCTCATTTAGCCAATTTTTCGAATTTAATTGATCTTCTTAGTTTTGATGGATACAATGGAGTAAACAAGGATCCTATAAAATTAAGATTGTTTCCATTAACTATGGTACATGAAGCTAAAGATTGGCTAAGATCATATGAATCAAATTATTTCACTAGTTGGAAGCAATTAGCAAATGCTTTCCTAGAGAAATATGATATGGCATTATGTTGACTATAAGTCTAATTTGAATGTTATTTATTGTACTACATGTGGAGGTGACCATGAAAATCATGAATGTGCTATATTAGCTAAGGTACAATCCTAGTGATATTCAAAATGAATTCATATGTTAGCATTAGTACTCAAACTTGTGAAAAATATGATTCTAGTGATCAAATAGGTATGTGTAGTACAAGGGTGGAAAGGCATGTCTTATATTTCTTTTGTTCATGAAAGTGATGATGGTGAAGAAATGCTTGATAATTCTACTTTTGAACATGACCAAGAACAAGTAATTGAAGAAAATGCATTATGTGTGTGAAAAGGTAGTTGAAAATGTGAAAATGATAAAATAGTTGTTTCTCCTACTTTTGAACACACAAATCTCAATAATGAACTTGTTCTTGATGAAGAAATTGAAAATTCAAAGGTAGAAAATGAAGAGTTTAATGATATTCCTTTCACTTGTAACATTGATTTTATTGGTATTGAGAAGGATACTAACACAAGAGAAAGGCATAGCCAATTTTGGCTATGAAATGTCTTTTAAAGTGTTCTTTGTCATAGGTACAATTGCACAATGGATTCATGGACATTGGGAGCACTATCTTGGCACAAAGGATTTACCTATACTTGTTGAACCAATTAAGCACCAAAGGTGTTATTCATCCTTCATGGGATACACCTATTACGTGACCAACGTGTTCCAAGTGTAACTCTAGACTTTAAATAAAGCGCTCGTTGGGAGGCAATCCAATGTTTTTGGTAATTTAAGTTGCTTTGGTGTGTTTGGAGTTTTATGTGTGTTTTATAGTTAGTTTGTTTGATTAGTTTAGTTTGAATTTGAGTTTGAAGCATTTTGATGCAATCCATGAAGTTTCGAGTTTAAACTTGGATGTTTAACGTCAAATTTTCATATTTCATGTGTTTTGAAGGTACATTTGGTTTAGACATCTTAGTTTTATCATTTGAAATGTGTGTGAAGTGGTTTTGAAGCTTAAATGAATAAGGAAATCAATTTGAAGCATGGAAGTGCAACTTACTATTCTATTGGTTACTATTTATGTGCCAACTTTGATTAAGTACATTGATTCTCATTTGGTAATCCATGGACTTTTGATGCAAAAATTGGTTTTAAGAAACTTTGTTTTATCATTTGAAACTTGTTCAAAGTAGATTTGAGGATAAATACATGCAAAGAATCAATTTGAAGATTTGCGGGAAAGATGTTACTATTCATTTGGTTGTTTGATGTCAAAATTGATTCTTTGTGATTTTGAAAATTTGATGTTTCTCATGCCAAATTTTCATGTTAACAACTTTCTGTTTACCTTGGAAACATATCTGAAGTGTTGAATTGATAAAAAAATCAAAAAGAAAAAGTGGAATTTCAAGTTCATTTTGAAATTCGAGTTGCAGGTTGAGCGAGCAGCTAACTTTGATTGAATTTAATTTCATTTGTGTTGATATTTTGGATGAATTAATGCATGAATTCAAATTCTGTTGACATAGTTACATGATCATAAAGTTATTTGCCCAAAAATAGAGATTTAAGTGGTAGAAATCAACGGCCAAAGTGGCTGAAAAATCAGCCTAGCGCAGGAAATTGCAGCAGCAACCTCTGGGAGCTGCTGCAGATCCACGAGTCAGTGGACTTGCGGGTTTGACTTGCAGATCTTGACCCATGGATCCATGGAATTTTGGCCCTTCCATTGGTGCTTTTGTGTGGTTTTGTTTGGCAAATGATATGGCATGGTTTGTGTGATGATTTGGCAACTTCTTGGGCATAAAAGAAACACCTTATATACATTCAAAGGGATTGCATTTCATGTTTCAATGCTTGATTCAAACTTGAACCTGTTGCACCAATGTATGAAATTTTGATTTGAGGTATTTTGACACAAGTTTCTTTTGCATATCAATTCATCACAACACATATACACTTGTTCATATCACTTGTGCATCAAAATTTCAACTCCTTGGAGCTACATTGCAATAACTAAGTATGGGGGAAATCAATTACTTCAAAGCATGCTATGTTACCTTTGAGTTTAGTTGTCATTAAAACATGCTTTAACACAACTTTTGAGTTTTTCTAAGCTTTGAGAATAAGGTTGTGGAGCAAGGATGGACCAATTGAAGATATGGTGAACCATTGCAAAAGAAACTTAACAAAGGCCAATGGATATCAATGGACAACAATAATATCAACTTTTGGGACTCATGAACCAAACAAGGGAGTTTTCTTGTTCCATTTTCTTTCTTATCTTTTCTTTTACACATTGAGGACAATGTGACATTTTAAGTGTGGGGAGAAGGTATAAGGATTATGATTGGTTAAGAATGAGGGTATTTATGAAATGTTGTTTTGATAAAAAAATGGCCAAAAATTTTTCAAAAATTGCCTCATTATCACACTTTAATGTCATAAACTTGTTGAATTCTCTTACTTTTAGAAATAATTTATGCAACTTTGATTGAATATTTTCAACAAATATATGAAGAAACAGTCATTGTGTGATTAGGAGTTTTGTTTCTAAGAAAGTATATCTTGTAAAATAGTTGTAATTATGTCTTGATTTGGCATGTTTGATTTTAAATTTCTTTTCTTTACTTAATTTTACATTTCTGCGTGGTAGATATGGACAAGAAATATACTTATTTTAATAAAGGGACAATAATATTATGAAGTTCAATGATCAATGTCTACTTATTACTACTCAAATGATTCAAAATGCTTAGTAACCGGGAATCTTCATCACAAAATGTCGATTTTCGCGTCAAACGGCAATTGAATTAAGAGTATGCATAGCAAATTTAATTGAAAGTGAATTGTTGAGTAATAAGGGGTTTTCATCACAAAATGTCGATCCTTTCATCAAAAGACAATATCACTTATCAAACTAAAGATTAAAATGTGGAAAAAAAGATTAAAGTGTTGAGTAACCGGGGGTTTTCATTTAAAAATGTCAACCTTCACGTCAAAAGATACTTGCTAATTATAAAGTTCAACATGTCCCTATTTGTGTAATTAAGTTGTATATAATTGTCCATATTGAATACTTAGAATGTGAAATTTTGTAAGGAATTGAAATTTTGTTAAATAAAGTCTTAATCTTGATATAATTATTTCCCTTTTACTTGGTATGATGAGTATTGAAAACTTAACAAGGAATTGCATAATGCCTATTTACTTTATCTTGTAGAATAGCATTCAAAAAGGTGGCACATGTTATTTCAAATGGTTGAATCATTATTTGATCTCTTGATTTTCCAATTACTTGAGGACAAGCAATGATTCAAGTGTGGGGGAGTTTGATAAGTAATAATTTTACCTATTCTATTATAGTGCTTTTATAGGTTTTTAGTGTATTTTTAGTATTTTTAACATAATTTTGGCTCAATTTGATTAGATTTCACCAATTCCATGATTTTTCTGGAAATTAGAGTTTTTACTCGATTTTTATGGTTTTGAAGCAAAATTCATATTTTGAACAAATTAATGCACAATCTTTGTACAATCTTGTAGGTTTTATACATTCAATCATAATTTGGACCAATTGGAATACAAATCATCACATTCATAGTAGATTTTTTTTTTTTCATTCATAGTAGATTCAAGGATGATTGGATTAAGGCTTCAATAGAACAACTTTTATATTCAAACTTGGAGGATTGTTTTGCCCACTTTTTGAGAAATTCTCATCAACAAATTTACCATGGAATTAAAGAATCAACATCATAAAAAGGTCTCAAGGCATAAGAGGCATAACAAGCAAAAGAGAAGTGCAAAGAAGCACTGGAAGTGAAGAATTGGAGAAAACTAGGCATCGGTAACAATGATACATTTTTGTATTTTGGAAATAAATTGAGCTACAAGTATTGTATTGACATGATTCTTGTGAAATTTTAAAGCTAATAGGATACTCTACAAATCTTATGGAGACATCAAAATCCAGTTCTCACATATTCATAGCCAAAAATCTAAATTACTGAAGAACAAAGCTCTCCCAACAAAGTCTCAGTATTTTGGCCATATCTTTGCATCTAGAACTCCAAATAACCTGATTCTTGTGGTTTTGGAAAGCTAATTCAGAGGTCTATAACTTTGATGTTTTGAGAAAAAGCTGATTTTGCCTTCTTCTTGGATAAATATCCGGATCACAATAAATGGACCAGCTGCCACGTATCTACTAGCGGATCATGCATGTCGGTATGAAAACAATGGTTTCAACTTGTAGCTTATCTTCCAGCCCCTTTTGATGAATTTTTAAAGATCCTTTGCACCTGCACTACCCAAGGAAACATTGCAAATTTCAATGGAAATCTTTTTTTCATTTCAAGACAACTTTTCTTGCAAGTTGTCTAGATGATTGAGGTGAATTTTTCTATAAATAGGGAGCTCATGCAAGACTTTTAAAACAAGTCTTGGAGGAAGGAGCACTCTCAAGTAGTCGTAGTTTAGTGTTTCCTTTATAGTTTGTAGTAGGAAACTCAATTCTTGTAAGGAAAACTCTTGAGGAATTCCTATGTACCAATCCATTTTCAAGGTAGAAATAGAAGATACTTGTGTAAGGTAATAAGGGGAGTAACGCAGCGGAAAATTTAAAATTTATTACCTTAGCCATGGATCTCTTTGATGTAATCTATACGATTAAAGGGTGTTTAGCACAAATACCTCAAGCATAGAAGGTTTCTATGCTTCAAAGGGCAAGATCCTATTCGATGAAGGTGTTGATCTACCATGAAAAGCCCTCCAAGTGTAGAGCCTCCAACGGTATCCACACGAACATGATCTTTAGGAACCTTTGGGCTTGCTTGCCTTGCCTTTCGAGTGCTAGCTCCCTTGAATGATTCATGAAGAACACAAGAAGAAGAAAGAAGTTGAAACCCTAACAATTAGGGAAGGAGGTGTGGCGTTTTTCTTGGAGAGAAAAACCGCCACCAAGCTCTCAATTTTTCTCTCTCTAATTTTGTGTTATGTTTCATCAATCTTCCAAGAGTCAAGGCATGGACTTATTTATAGATGTAGTATCCTAGTCTTTAAGGAAACAAGAGCAATTGGAAACCAAGAAGGTTTAGGAAGCTTGCCTTAAGCTAATCCTATTCCTTTAGGAAACCAATTCCAAAAGGAAACCAAATAGCTTCTTAATTCCTTTTAGGAAACTAATTTCCATCAAGACTTAGAATATTTATAATTAAGTCCTTTAAGTTAATTTATCACATAAATTAACCCCATAAGTATCATTATACTTATCTTAATAACAATTTAACCCAAAGACCATGTTCTTATTGTGTGTGACCCATTAGGTTCCATTCACGTTGGCAATAAGTACAAATTATAACTCATTAATTAATTAATTAAGAGCCAGATAAATTAACACTTTAATTTATCATTAATTCACTAATTAATTAATTTGCACTTATAGATCATGAGTGGCGTCTAGCAATGCATCATGACCACCCAAGTGAATAGGAAAGTCATATGGTAGACTACACCTATCAATGACAATGTTACCAGTGTAATTAATATCCTTTCACCACACTATATCCCAATTAGTCTAAGAGTGTAGTGCGCACTCTTTAAATGACTAATTAATGATTTCTTGTTCCCGAAATATAACTTTCCATAAAAGTATAACCTTGAAACTCTTTCAAGTCATACTTTCACTTTTGCGCAAAAGATTCTTTAAGTCATATTTCAACAAGTGGCCAATCCGGGATATACTCTCCTATAATAAGGAGTGGTGAATCCTATATCGATTACTCACTATCCTTCCATGCTTCATACTATGCCCAATCTCTACCGTATGGGCTACTCTTTTACGAGCACCGAGCAATAGAGTCAAAGCATAGCAATCCACACTCAAGATACTATGGTAATCTCAAGTCTAAGGATCACTTACACCATTGCCATTAAGAGTATAATTCATTAGCACTATGAATATTAACTCTTGGCGGATCAATCCAATGAACTTGTTCTCTAACAAGCATCCACATACCAGCTTAGGTGTCACACGCCATAGTTGACGAGATCAACTACTACTTACCATAAGTAGAGGCAAAGTATGTGCTAGTCTTCCCATATTAATGATGTCCAATCTCATTAATACTACGACTAGGGATATTTAAGAATATAACTTAATGTGTAATAAGAGTCTCATCATTGTAACTCTTACAATCTCTTATACACAGTTAATATTCTATGGACTTTATCAAATAAACAAGTAATATTAATAACAAGTATTAAATGACAAAGAAAATGCCACATATATAAGTATAACACGAAATAAGCGTAATAAAAATCCCAAAAACTAACTTGGTTTTAGGGCATACACTAACAACTTGGAGCCTTGTTCATCATTTGAGTAAGATTTCTTCATCCTATCTCTTATTTACTTACTTTGTTATTGTTTTGTATATTGATTTCATGACTCTCATACTATATTTTTCATTTTGATCTAAATACCAATTTAAGGGGTGGATGAAACTAATGATATGTATTGAATAAAGACTTATCTTGACATGTCTTGTTCATGCTTATTTATTTACTTGGTTTTTAAATTTGTAGTTGATCAATCTCAATTGCAAATTATCTTGTTTGTTATATGACAATGAGAATTGTATAAAATAATAGAGAAAAGTAGATGAAACCTACTAGTAGATACATGAGGATGTGGTGCTTGTAGGTGGAAAAAGGTTATTTGCTTAACAAGTAATGACCACCATTCATAATCATAACATGCTAGCAATAGGAAACTTCACTATGAGAATAGGAAATCTTGTTGTTAGTAACATCAAATCATCATGAGAATGAGGTTTGTTTGTAGTAATCAATTCATTATGAGAATAAGTTTGGTTGCTAATAGAATTAAATCCTAAGTAAGACAAGGTGTTATGAGCAAGTTGTCATGCATATTTGTGACCATTAGTGGATTCTACACCCTAAACTTGTATTTGTGAGTTCCATCCATTAGTTTTTCTTAAAGTATTTGAGCTTTCTTTATTTCTCCTACCACATGTTCGATGAAATGTCCGGATAATAAAATAAGTTAACAATTTTTGGTAATTGCCACTAAAGTTTCCTCGTGAGATTGATCCTAATATCTCTATACTCGTTTCGACCTGTATACTTGCAGTTATAGGGGAATTAGGTATTTGTATTACTTGTATGTGTGTAAAATTTGAGAAATCTATTACAATATTTGTATATCTAATCCACCTACATCATTTCTTTTGGGCTAAAGAATGCTCGAGCAACAATCCAGCGAGCCATGAACTATATATATATATATATATATATATATATATATATATATAGGCTAACCCAATAAACGGGAGAGGCCACCACTCCTTAATTAATTTAAAAACTAAAGAAATCTTTACAGAGAAATGAATGAAAAAATGAAAAGTACATAAGGAGTACTACTCCCTTATAAAATATTTATGAAATGACGGGAACCCTAATCTATCTATTCTAAGCTCTCTTCTTGCACAACGAGGAATGCGTTCTTGTGAATTGTAAACCGTATTGATAAGTAATA
This sequence comes from Mitragyna speciosa, assembly GCA_024721245.1. NCBI lineage: Eukaryota > Viridiplantae > Streptophyta > Magnoliopsida > Gentianales > Rubiaceae > Mitragyna > Mitragyna speciosa. Next base: position 20,992,682 of record CM045566.1, on the reverse strand, counting down.
AATTTATCAGTATTATTATATTTATTATTCTATGTTTTAGGTGCTATTTTAGTATAATTATAGTAATTTTGGTTGCAAATGGTTCATTGTCCAACATTCTATAGAATTAGGGTTTTCTCCTAGAATTTGGGAGTTTGAGGCGAAATTATTATTTTGAACAAGTGATGCACAATTTTCATACAATGTTGCAGGTTCATCATACTTAAGCTCATTTTGGATCAACTGGAGTCAAGGATAATCAAATTCAAAAGTAATTCAAAGGGCTAAGCTTTGATGAACAACTTGGAGAGAAATTGCACAGATAATTCTGAAAAAATATTTGGGAGACCTAAAAATATGTGAAAATGCGTGGATAAAGTCTGCACACATGACCAGATCAGCTAAATTAGAAATCAAGTAAGGACCACAAAAATGTAATCTACGGGTTCGCAGATCAACGTCAACCATTAACTTCTAGGGCTTCAACTTGCATCTTCAACCAGCTATTTTTGCAGACCTTTTCAGATGAGGATAGGATTTTGCAAGTTGGAGATTTCATTGAAAACATAAATGAAGACTTTTGTGCAAATTTGGAATCTCCAAGCAAATCTTCATCATTTTCATACATTAAATGCATTTGCAAGTTGGAAAATGACTTAAAGAACATTTGTCTATAAATAGAAGTCATTTGTAATACATCTGAAACAAGTTTAGATAGGAAGAAAGTAGTAGTTAGCTTATTTTATACTGGTTTTGATAGAAAATTAATAGAATTCTCTTCATCCTTCAATATAAGAGAGCTTTGCAAGATCAACCTTTGAAGGTGAATAAGAAGAGAAGTTTGTTACAATCTTGGTTAAGCAATTATTAACTCTTTCTCCTTTACATTTGTTGATATGAATTATTGTTTTGAATTTAAACTTTTAGTTGCTTCACTAACCATGTTGAACTAAAAGCTTCATTTAGAATATAGATGAAGCTAATAAATCCAAAAGCATCACTTAAATTCTCTAAACTTACTAAGTTTACATTTGTTTGTTTACTTGTTCAAGTTTTAATACTTGTTTTTTCTTGGCCAACTTAAACAAGGCATTTAGTTGCTACTTGACATTGAGAAATGCATGTAAAAATTGAAAATGAACAAGTAATGCTTAAGTGAATCATACGAGAATAATGGTTGCTTAAGTGAATCAGTACAATTCGTGTTTTCATAAGGTTTCATTATGAGACTAGTTGAACCCTTGTCATAGAGAGAACTAGTTATGACACTTAAGGAATTGGATTCTAAACAAAGCAAGGCAATACTTGGTTGGTCATTCATGCATGATTCATTAGTGGATTCTATTTTCTAGGATTCTTTGCTTGAATTCTGCACAAGTTCTCAATCATTTACGTATTCTATTGAAGGGACCACATATCACATTTGTTTTAATTATGTTTAGATAATAAAAGTTAGTGCATAAGCCTTAGTAGTTGCATATATTTGATTCCTCGTGAGATTTGACACCTAATACTCCAAATACTACAACCGACTCGTGTAGTTACAGAATAAGTAGAAAGATTAGGTTTTTATTACTTGATTTGTGTATATTTACTCATATTTGCTGTACCTAATCTACATCATGTCAAGTTTTTTGCACCATTGCCGAGGAATCAAGGAAATATTAGAGCCAAAGCTAACTTTATTAATCTAAACATTGTATTTATTCAATTGTAAATAACTATTTTCTTTTATTTTGTAGGTGTATGCATAGGAGTTTAAGAGTAGTGCTTCCATTTCATTCGGAGACTGAAAGAACCACAAGGCGAGGAGACAAAGCCTTGAAGAACAAGCTAAGGAGGAGGAGATTGGAAATACCTCAAGTACATCTCAACCACAAGAACATCAAGAGATAACCATGACGGAGGGAAACCAAAATCCTAACCCACAAACTCGTTCTTTAAGAGATTTTGCTATGTTGGATCCAACTAGTTCACACACACAAGTATTATAAGACCATCGATTAATGTAAATAACATTGAACTTAAGCTGGGATTAATACAAATGGTTCAACAAAATTAATTTGGTGGTAATACTAATAAAGATCCACACTCATAGATGGCTAATTTTATGAAAATATGTGATACAATTAAATTAAATTGTGTTTCTAAAAAGCCCTAAGGCTTAGATTATTTTCATTTTCTTTGAGAGACAAAGCCAAGTAATGGCTACAAGAATTTCCACTAAATAACTTTGCAACTTGGATGGACCTTACCAAAGCATTCTTGAAAAACTATTTCCCACTAGGAAAGACCACAAGACTAAGGATGGACATAACAAACTTTCATCACTGCGAAGGAGAGTCTCTTTATAAGACTTGGGACCGATACAAGGACTTAATAAGAAAATGTCCACACCATGGACTCCCAAATTGGCTAACAGTACAAACCATCTATAGTGGACTTAACTATCAAACAAAAATTAATATAGATGCAGCTGCAGGAGGAGATCTTATGGCAAAGTTGGCGAAAGAAGCCCAAGAATTGATTGACGAGATCGTGGCAAATCACTACTAATGGGCCAATGAAAGAGGTATTCCTAGAAGAACTCAAGGTCATGGAAGCACAAGAAGAAGGAGAATGAGAAGAAAGAACCAACTACATTTTATTGATATATCTATACCCAAAAGAGTGGAGGATTCTTTATGTTATGGTCCTAAAAAGTGAAGCTCACACCGACAAAGTCTAGCTCTAAACTCTAAATGAAGTACTTGTTGGGAGGCAACCCAACGTTCTTACTCTTGTTGTGACATTTTACTTTGATTTAATATGTATTATAAGGTTTAAATTATGTTTGTTTTGTTTGTTTTATAGGGACTTTAATACCAAACCAAAGGTGCAAGATTGATTAAAGAATATTCAAGACCATGGGTTTATTCTCTAGACCCCTATTTGAATGCATTTCCTACTTAGAAGTATGCAGATCATGTTTTATATAGAGTATGTTATGTGTTTTTGAAGTTAAAAGTTCATAAGAGTCACTTTTCGTGATTGAGAACCTTTTGATCAAAAAGGTCAATTGACGATTTATTAAGATTAGATGAGGTTTGACCTTGTTTATGTGACCTTGTTTATGTGCTTAATATGTTCAAACAAACATGTGTAAACTATGAGTTTGGAATGTGCATTCAAATTTTGTAACTTATGCAACTTTGGAAATCATGCTCAACCCAAGCAAAGTGTTATAAATTGGATGCAAAAATTGAAGGATTTGTTTTTGCACACGTGTATTTTGATGATTCAAATATGTCCCAAGTATTAAATGGTTCAAAAGCATGTTAGATTTAAAGTTGAAGTTGCAGCAAAAAAAGGAGAAAACCAATGGAACAATAACCTACAAATTTTGAAAAGTCACTGCCAGTTACAGAAAACGATCTGTGAGTCGTCATCTGCATATCCAACCCACGGATCAGGTTTAGAAAGTTTATGAAGTCCACATGCACAGTGATCCGCGGACAATGGTAGTGAACTGCAGGTACTCCATCCGCGGATCACATGCGGGATTAGTTTTTCAAGCTTATTTTTAATGAGTTTTAATTGATTCTTTTGTAACTTCTTTGGCATGATGTGTGTGCATGTTTTGAACATCTTAATTAAAACTTTAACATACTTCAATCTTGCATTGTCAATGTTCCATTTGCTTTTATATTTTTGACTTAATGGCATGAAATATTTGACTTTGACAAAGGACAAATTTGAGCAAATCTCTTTGATCTTTCTCTTCATCAGTAGATCATACGTTTGCTCATATCACTTGAGTCTCAAATTTCCACCCCATGGAGCCACATTGCACAAATTAAGTGTGGGGAAACCATTAGCTTTCAAGCATGCTTGTTCTTTTTTATATTCATTAGCTATTCACTCACCCTCTAACATAGCATTCATGTATTTTGAGCTTTGAAAACAAAGTCAATGAGCAAGTTTAGACCAAATGAGGAACTTGATTGATGTGATCCTAGGAGTGCTTACAATCTTGATGCTTAGATATTTTCATGAAGCAACTCGTTTGGACCAAGATGAGATCAAATCATGGCTGGATCATGAGGGGAACTTTCAAGCTTTGTGACTGCCATGGTGTAATTTTTGACTTTGGGCCTCTTAATGGACTTGTTGATCAAGCTATTCAAGTGTGTTCATTGGGCCAAGAGTTTATGCATTGGTTATGGATTAAATATACATTCAAAGAAGGTCCAATTGAAGCTTCTAAGTGGTCCATAACATGTTTCTAAGGTGCTGGTTTGGTTGGACTTGTTGGAAGGCCTTTTAAAGATGCAAGATGGAGGCCCAATAGTGCTTAAAAGGAGGTGTCCAGCCCATGAACAATTTTTGGACGAATTTTTAAGTTTAATTCTTTTATGTTAAGTTTTCTATTTTGTTTACAAGTTGTAACCTCTTAGAAAGTTACCATATTGTGTTAGGTTACAACTAGTGCTCTTTGTTAAGTTTCTAGAACTTTCTACAAGTTGTTATGCATGTCTATTTATAGGCCAAAACACTGTTACGAATTTTATAAGTTTTGATGATTAATTAATTTGTGAGTTCTCAAATTGAGTGCTTCTTTCGTTCTTTGCTGATTAAGAACAACCCCCGAACTTGTAGAGTGATTCCAAGTTCAAAAACCCTAGCTTAGAGTTGCCTTATTGGTTTGATCAAGATTTCTAGGTGCTGATTCCTTGAGTTCTTGTTCGTTCCATAAGGAGGTTCAAAGCTTCCTTGAATTTTCGAGTTATTCATCTTGCGTGTTCAAGGCTTTGGTGCTGATTCTAGAGTCTAGTTCATCCAAGGGAAAGGTTCGAAATTCATACTTGGTCTTTCAATGCAATTCCACGTTATCCGCAGCGTATCAATTGGTATCAAAGCTAGTTCTTGAAATTCTAGGTTTTTCTAATCCAATTTTTCCTTTGGAGAAATTTGGATATATCCCTTTTATTTTTCTTTAATTCGTTCTTGAGTTGTTTTTCAAAGTGCTTCGTGCCTAGCTAAAGCAACTTGTGTCTTTCTTTGTGTTTCTTCTTTGTGTCACGTTTGTTTAAAAAAAAAATTGTTCCTTATAATTTTTTGTTCTTGTGCTTTCTTGGATTTCTTTAGGGTCTTAGTGTCGTTCTTGATTGTCTTCAATCAAGAATTCTAGGTTTGGTGTGGTTTCTTGATAATCTTGACTATTTTTATTTCTTGAATTTCTTGTGTTAAAAAAAATTCAAGAAAATTAATTCTTGGACAAACAGGCCTTAAATTGAAGTTTCTTGGGGTTTGAAGGTGTTTGTGGTGTGTTTTGTGATTTGCATGTGAAAAAAAAAATTCCAGAAAGAGGCATGCAAAAAGGGGTAAAAGAAAAAGCCAAAGCACTAGAAAAATAAAAAAAAAGGGAATAAAAGAGGCTGCACGAGCGAAAGAGCCATGCAAATAATTTTATTCAACTATATTTGGTTGTTTCTTGGTGTTACAAGGTGTTTCTTGAAACATCTTGGGCTTACTTGGTGATTTCTTGAATTCTTTAAATCTGTCCAAATTTCTTCTTGGATTTCTTGAGGTTCTTGAACAAGTTCTTGAGCTATCTTGACGTTCTTGGCAGATTTCTTGAACTTCTTGGTCAGTTCTTGAATTTCTTGAAGATCTTGGATGAATTTCTTGAAGGTTTCTTGAAGTTCTTGAATATCTTTGATCATTAGAGTTGTGTTTCTTGAATATTTTTCTTGCTGGAATTTAATTTCTTCAAGAAGTGCTTGCTGGAAATTGTTTCTTGAAGAATTAGTTGCTGGACAGAAAATCATGTCTTTCTTGAAGTTTTTTTATTCTTTCCAGGTGTGATTTGTTGGGAAGAAATGGTTTGGGAAAAAATATAGGAGTTTGGCCGTGTCTTTGAAGAGAAAAATTGGGAGGAGGTGTGCTGTTTTTGTGAAAATCAACGTGAGGAAAGGAGAAAAAAAAAGTAGGAAAGGCTGTTGTTCCTAAAAGATAGGAAGGAGACCGTGAGCTTTTGAGAGAAATTTTAGGGAGCTGGCCGTGAGTTCTCTTGAGAAAATTTAGGTCCAGCCGTGTCTCTTGAAGAGAAGAAATAGGAGGCAGCTATTTTCTTGAAGAAAATCTACGAGGGGGCGCACATTTTGTTGAGAAATAGTAGGAGGCTTGGCGTGAAGGGGGAGAAAAATAAGGGGCTGTCCGTTTCCCTTGTGAGAAAAAATAGGAAAGCTGTCCAAATTCTTTTGGGAAGGGAGTGAGCTAAGAGAAAAAGGAAAGTGCAGTGATTTTTTAAAAAAGGAAAGTGTTTTCTTGTGTGTGCTTGTTCTTTTTGGAAAGTAATTTTTGTTTTTGCACAAGAATATTATTTTCTTTCAAGTGAACATTAAAAATCAAGATTTTTCACACAAGAATACCACACATTAGGGTTTACAAATTGTGATTTCTCGAGTCAATCTTGATTGTGCTTATTTTCTTTGAACTTCTCTTGATCATTTACTCTAAGCTTATTTTTCTTTGACCTCTACACTTACTCTTGTGGTTTTGAATTCTTGGAGCTTTACAAGGAAAGTTGAGGTAGTTCTTTTCATCAAAGGACATACAAAGGAGCTACTCAATAGTGGTAAAAGGCTTAGGGGTGAGCACATTTGAGGGAAAAAGCCACAATTCTTTGAGTGATACACGAGGGTTGAGTGTATACACTAAGGGAGTGGTAAGGCAATTTCCTTTATTTTTGTTTATCTTGTGCTAACTTGTTCTTGTAGGTTTACTTGACCATGGCCGAGCAAGGAGATATTTCAATGAAGGACATCCAATTTACATTGAAGACCATGCAAGAGGAGTTTAGAAGGATGTATAGCTGCATGGATGATGTGGAGTCCACCATTAAGGGAAAACAAAGGTGACCACTAATCCAACTTATGAGGAGGAGCATGAAGAGTATGATTCTGATACTGAAGAAGTAAACTCCTTTGGTGGTGACCGTGGAGAATTATTGCTCACTAGGAGGGCATTGAATGTGCAACCAAAAGACGATGAGGAGAATCTACAAAGAGAGCATATTTTCATACAGTTGTACTGTGCTCAATAAGGTATGTAGCATGATCATTGAGTAGTGGTTCTTGTACTAACGTTGCTAGTACCTTATTTGTAGATAAGTTGCATTTGGAGACTGTGGAGCATCCCAAGCCCTACAAACTTCATTGGCTTGATAATCTAAGAAGAGATCAAAGTGACTAGACGTGTGCTTGTTACTTTCTCAATAGGCAAGTACAAAGATGAAGTTTGGTGTGATGTTGCCCCAAGTGCAAGCATGCCATATTCTTTTAGGGCGTCCTTGGCAATATGATAGAAGAGTTTCATATGATGGATACAAGAACAACTACTCTTTTAAGTGGAATGAACGAAAAATTGTTCTTAATCCAATCTTAGCCATCCGAAGCTCATTCTGATCAAGTGAAGATTGCAAGGGATTTTCAATTACAAGCTAAGGAGAAGAATGAGGAAAAGAGTAAGAGGGAAGTCGTGCAAAGTAGAAAGAGTGAGGAGAGTGTTTCTTCTACAAGAGCAAAGAAAAGAGAAAACAAGAGTGTTTTGCTAGCTAGATCAATAACTCTTGTATCCTTGTACTCTAAAGAAGAAGTGTATTTTGCTAACTCACTTTATAACTCTTTTCCTAGTATTTTTGTGGTGATTTTGCAGGTTGATACTCATGGAGAGACGCCACATTATTGCTATTTTGTAGTGAGTTGTCATTCAAGAAGCATATGAGTTGACAGAACCGTGATGAAGTTCAAACGCCACATTGAGCTTAACAACTATGATGGATTCAATTGATTGGTGGCCTAAGTTTTCTTGTTTTAGTTGTTTTAAATTGCAAATTATTTCATTCTTGAATATTTGTTTTGTTAGTTTAGATGATTATGTTTTGCATCTAGCATGTTTAAATTCGCCTAGTGCATTCTGTCCAAAAGACTTTCTTATGTTTTATCATTTATTTTTAGACAATTTTCAGTTTATTTTATGTGATATATCATGCAATATTTGTGTGTTTTTGTTACATCGTTTGAATTATTCTAGTGAGTTGATTGATAATATTTTTCACATTCTAGGGCTTATTAGGCATAATTCATATGATGCTCATATTTTTAGTTCACGTGATGTTTACTTAGATTCTTTTCATAAGTCTTTGTTCAACCATAAATTTTATCTTGTTAGTAATTGTTGCTCTAAGTCCAATTATGGTTGCATAGACTTTGGAAATCGTGTTATTCTTTTCCATGTTTCTAGGGATAGTTTGCATCTACATATTTTTATTCTTCTTAAGTTAGAATTTGTTCTTGCATCTTATGTTTCAACTTGCATTGAGTTTCACATTCTAACTTCATATGTCATGTGTATCTATCATTGGTGTTTATTTTTCTATCAATCCTTTAGTTACTTATGTTAGCTTATATGATCTCGCAGATTCGAGGACGAATCCTTTCGAGGGAGGAGGGATTGATGTGATCCTAGGAGTGCTTTACAATCTTGATGCTTAGATATTCTCATGAAGCAACTCGTTTGGACCAAGATGAGATCAAATCATGGTTGATCATGAGGGGAACTTTCAAGCTTTGTGACTAGCCATGGTGTAATTTGTGACTTTGGGCCTCTTAATGGACTTGGTGATAAAGCTATTCAAGTGTGTTCATTAGGCCAAAGTTTATGCATTGGTTATGGATTAAATATACATTCAAAGAAGGTCCAATTGAAGCTTCTAAGTGGTCCATAACATGTTTCTAAGGTGCTGGTTTGGTTGGACTTGTTGGAAGGCCTTTTAAAGATGCAAGATGGAGGTCCAATAGTGCTTAAAAGGAGGTGTCCAGCCCATGAACAATTTTTGGACGAATTTTTAAGTTTAATTATTTTATGTTAAGTTTTCTATTTTGTTTACAAGTTGTAACCTCTTAGAAAAGTTACCATATTGTGTTAAGGTTACAACTAAGTGCTCTTTGTTAAGTTTCTAGAACTTTCTACAAGTTCTTATGCTAGTCTATTTATAGGCCAAAACACTGTTACGAATTTCATAAGTTTTGACTGATTAATTAATTTTGTGAGTTCTCAAATTGAGTGCTTCTTTCATTCTTTGTTGATTAAGAACAACCTCCGAACTTGTAGAGTGATTCCAAGTTCAAAAGCCCTAACTTAGAGTTGCCTTATTAGTTTGATCAAGCTTTCTAGATGCTGATTCCTTGAGTTCTTGTTTGTTCCATAAGAGGTTCAAAGCTTCCTTGAATTTTTGAGTTGTTCATCTTGCATGTTCAAGGCTTTGGTGCTGATTCTAGAGTCTAGTTCATCCAAGAGAAAGGTTCGAGATTCATACTTAGTCTTTCAAGCAATTCCATGTTTATCCACGCGTATCATTGATGAAGCATTGCAAAAAGTAACTTTTCAAGGCCAATGGACGCCAAAGACATAACAATGTCAAACTTTGGACTTTCTAAACCAAATAAGGGGAGTTTTCATGTTTTATATTGCTTTCTTATCGTTACCTATACACATTGAGAACAATGTTTCATTTCAAGTGTGGGGAGAAGGTATAAGATTATGTTTGGTTGGGTTTTAATTAAGTGTGTCATTGTTTTGGTAAAATATGGCCAAAATTTTTGAAAATTTGCTTCTTTAACATGCTTTCATGCCACTCACTTGTTAAATTCCTTTACTTCTTGAAGTAATTTACGTAACCTTGCTTGAATATTTACTACAAATAGATGAATAAGTAGTTGTTATGTGATTAGGAGTTTTGTTTTTAAGAAAGAATACCTTGTAAAATGGTTGTAATTATGTCTTGATCTGGCAAGTTTGATGTTAAATTTCTTTTCTTTACTTGATTTTACATTACTAAGTGGTAGATATGGATAAAAAGTATACCCATGCATTATTTGAATAAAAGGACCGTATATTATGTACTAAATTGATAAATGTTTATTTATTTCTACTCCAATGATTCAAATTGCTTAATAACTGGGAATTTTCATCACAAAATGTTGATTTTTGTGTCAAACGGCAATTGAATTAAGAGTATTCATAGCAAGTTTGATTGAAATTGAATTGTTGAGTAATAAGGGGTCTTCATTATAAACTATCGATCCTCTCATCAAAAGGCAATTTCACTTCTCAAACTAAGTACTAAATTGTGGTTAAAATAATCAAAATGTTGAGTAACCAAGGTGATAAGTAATAATTTTACCTATTTTAATAGAGTATTTACATATAATTTTAGTATGTTTTGAGTATTTTTTTGGTATTTTTGATATAAAAATAACTCAATTTTATTATTTTCTATCAAACTAAGGAATGTTCCAAAATCAGGATTTTTAGTCTGGAAATTAGGGTTTTGAGGCAGAATTATTATTTTGAGAAAATGAATGCCCAAGTTTATTTGGTTTTGCAAAATAAATACATTGTGGATCAATTGGAGCTCAAGGATTATCAAATTGAAGATTGATTCAAGTTGTATCTTTTTGATCACTTAAGCTTGGGAATTTCCAGAATAATTTTTCTTCATTAACTCAACCAAGCAATTTATGGTACAAATGATGGAAAAGGTCTCAAGGCATGAAAGGAATAACCAAATTTTGAAAAGGGCAAAAGGATCAAAGAAAAGTGATCCAGGGTTCACATCCGCAAGTTGCTAACCAGCGGATTGAGGCAACTTGCAGAATTTCAGCTCTCTTCAACTTGTAGCTTATGCACACCTCTTTTCTAGATAATTCCAACATCCAACTGCATTCTCTCTACCCTAGAAGATAATTAAAAAGTTCAAGGAAGACTTTTACAAGATTTAGAATCAAATTTGATCATTATGTCTCCAACTTGAAAAATGACTTCAGCTAGGGTTTTTCCTATAAATACATGCCTTTGTAGTTCATTGAAGACACGCTTGGTTATATGCTTGAAGAAGCTAGAACTATAGCTTGGTAGGAGGAGCACTCCTTGTAAATACTTAGATTAGTTTTCTTTCTTAGTTTTGTAGTAGGCAAAAAATTATATTCTTGTAGCAAGACTTTGAAGAAACTTCACTTTTACTCAACATGTTTGATGGAATGAAGGAAGAAGACTTGGAGCCATAATTGAGCATTTCTTAACCTCTTCTTTCTAGTTTCATTCATGCATGTTTGTTTACTTTCATTTATGTGCTTAATATTATCTTTATTATGTTGAACTAAGTTGATTCCTACTAGGTTTAGGATGAAGCTCTAATATGTTTGAGTTGGTTTATGGCCTATTTATTCTTATTTATTCATTTACTTGGTCTTTAACACGTGTTGTTGATTAGTTACCAATTTCAAGGCATCTTAGTTGTTATTTGACAAAGAGATTTGCACTTAACAATAGAAAGAGTAAATAGAACTTATGTTGAATCTCACGAAAGTAGTGATTCACATAGGTGGATTAAGGTTTGAAGCCACAATTCATGAGTTTAATGAACTAATGCATGCTAGACTTCACCACGAGAATACGAAAACTCATGTATTAGTAGTCTTCCATTCATAGAGAGATCTAGCTTGGAGTACAAATGGAATTGAATCCTAAACATGGATAACAATCATCATGGCCATAAGCTAGACTTTCATATTTGGTGGATTCTTAAGCCTAGTCAACTTTGTTTAACTAGTTTTTTCATATTTTGTTAACTTGAATTTGATTCTCCTACCCTTTTTACCATCTCCAAAGTTTGATTGTCTAGATAACAAAGCAAGTTAGTAGCTTTGGTAGTTGTTAGTTCATGTTTCCTCGTGGAATCAAACCTAATACTCGTTACAACTACAATTGACCCGTGCACTTTTGGAACGAGTATTAGGTTATAAATTTTATTACTTTGTGTGAATTGTGCCTTATTTTGATAGTAACCTAAACTCACAATCAAATTTTTGGCGCCGTTGCCAGGGAAACATTGAAATCCTGGCAATATCAAGGCAAATACAAGCTTTCTTAGTCTAAACGTTTTTCATTTTTCTTGTTCTGATATCTTTTGTTTGGTGTTTTGTAGGTTCCTTTTGAATCAAGGGTGAAAGAAGGTGAAAACAAACTAAAGTTGATTCAAGCATTTCATTAAACATATGGAAGACAATTCTTATTGTAACAACTATTGTCCTTATAATGAATACAAGTGTTAATGATAAGTTACAAATGTTAAAATCACAAACTGATGCATTAAATGGCATGCTAATGAATAGATTTGGATATTATTCTACTGTAAATGTTCCTTGTTGTACTATTTGTGAAGGAAATCATGCATATTTTGAATGTGGATATAATGATCATGTACAATTTGAAAATAATTACACTTATCTACCTCAATATGAAAATCATGCTCAAAATGAAAATTTGGGGCCGGTGGATCAATGGAATCAACTAAATCAACCTACTTATGTTGAACAAAATTCATCTTGGGAAATAAAGCCTAAAACTAATATGGATGAAACAGATGATATGAGTAGGAGATTTGATGGCCATTGTGCTATAATTAGAGAAGCTTTGAACTCTAGGAATGAGGAAGTAGTGAAAAAGAAAATGAAATGAACCTAGAGTTACCATATGGTGCAAAAGAACAAGTACATGTTCAAGATCAAATAGTTGAGAGTAAGAATGTAGAAATCAATGAGAACTTGTTTAATAATCCTACTTTTGATGAAAATGAAGTTAAAGATCAAAGAGATTTATGTGCTAATAATGTGAATAACTTGGAATAATGTGGTGGTTATTGTGTTTATTGTTATGTTTATATTTGTTCCATGTGTGGTGGTATTCATGAAGAATATAATTGTGACTCAATCCGACCACCATTAGAAACTTATGACAATCCACAAAACACCTCTATGCGTGATAAATATGATTTTGAGCATGATAATAAAATTCATGAACATGTATGTGTGGAAAATATGGTTAAAAGCAGGGAAATGGAACATGATGATCAACATTTTGAATCCCCCACTTGTGAAATCATGCATGAATTTCATGAAACCGAATGTAAAAATGATGAAGAAATACTTGATGATTCTACCTTTGTACCTGAGCAAAAGCAAGTAAATGAGGATAATGCATATGTGTGTGAGGAAGTAGTTGAAAATGTGGAAATTGATAACAATCTAATTGTTTCTTCTACTTTGGAGCATACAAATGTTGAAAATAACCTTGTTCATGAAAAGGAGAATGACAATTCAAAGGTAGAAATGAATGAGCTTAATGAGAAAAATGATCTTTCTTTCACGTGTGACGTTGATTTTCTTGGTATTGAAAGGATACTAATACAAGAGAAAGGCATAGCCATGGCTATGAAGTTCTTTTAAAGTATTTCCATGTAATAAGTGAAATGGCAAAATAGATGATGGACTTAGGAGCACTTATTTGGGCACAAAGGATGCAGCTCTATTTGTTGAACCAATTGAGCACCAAAGGTGTAATACATCTGTAGATACCAAATTTTGACGCACCATGTATTTTTCCAACATTGGGGGTATTTTTATATTTTTGGGGTCAAATTTTAATTTTCAATAAAAGGGGAACAAAATCAAGAATTTTGGGGGGGGCAAAATAGTAATTTTTAGCTGTAAATTTTATATTTTTTATTAGTTTTGGGTTTTTAATTGTACATTTTCGCATTTTTATACATGTTTTTTAAATTTTGTGATTTTTTTTGGGTTTTATTGATATTATTTTGTACATTTTGTCAGTGCAAGGGCAGAGTGGTCATTTCGCCTTGCAAATACCATTTTTTTGCTCAATTTTGAGTACCAAATTTGTTTTTCAGGTTTTAAGCATTTTTCTGATTTTTTTTAGGAATGATTGCTATTTTTTTTGTAAATACCACATTCAAGGGCAAAATAGTCATTTCGTACCCCGAACTCATTCTTTACCAATTTTGAGTCATAAATTCATTTTTTAGAAGTTTTAAAGTTATTTTAAATTTTTGATAATTTTTTGAGGTTAATTACTATTTTTCTGTTTATTTTGTTAAACAAGGGCAAAATAGTCATTTCACAACAAAAAAGCATTTTTGTCAAATTTTTGTGTTTCTAATTTTTGGTAATTTTTTCGGATCATTTTTCATTTTTTCTGTAAATCCCGTGTTTAGGGGTGAAATGATAATTTTGCATGAAAATATATTTTTCTCTCCCAAATTTCGTTAACAAATTTATTATATACATTTTTTTGGGTTTTTTTCACTTTTTTAATGTTTTAGAAAAATCATGGCATTTTAATTTTTAGTTTTGATTTTAATTTTAATTTTAATTTTACTAAAAGTTATTTTTAGGATAAAATTAAGATTTTGCTACTAGAGATATTTCAGTCATTTTTTATCCATTTCTAGGAGGTTAAGGCTTGTGCACCATAAATAGTCATTTTTAAGAAAAAATGAAAAACCCTAGACAAGTCTTATCCAACGAATAAAAGATCAAAGAATACACATATTACACACGCTAAGGCCGTCATCTTCAATTGCTGTTTACTGTTCATCGCATCTTCAGACTACTGTTCATCATCTTGTCACCAACATTTAAAAGGTAAGTATTTAATTTTTTTTATTCACTTTTATTTCCATTATCCTATATAAATTTGATTAGTTGTATTTATTTGTTTGAGATTTGAGTTAAATCTTTGAATTTTTTCCTTCTATTTTGTTTTCTGGGTTTTTTTTTTTTTTTTTTGTCAAGATTCAACATACTAGCCTACTCCTAACCTACTCTAGGGGATGGTCCAACTGGACCTGAGGAGCCAATTGAGACTAAACCACCATTGGACCAAAGGAGCACTAAGGTGCTCCTTTGAATTTAATACCAAAGGAGCTGCTGCAGGTGGGGCTTGAAACCCCAACCTGCAGCAGGGGCAGCTTTACCAACTGCTCCCCTGACCACTGAGCCTTCGGCTCAGTGGCTGTTTTCTGGGTTTTATTCTTCCTCCATTTCTGGTTTTTTTCTCCTCTGTTATCACTCCATCACCATTCCCCCCCAGTCAATAGCTCCACCAATTTTCACTGGAATTCCAAAATCATCAGTCAAACTACAACCCAAATTCCAGTCCACCACCCAAAACCCACCAATTCCCACCACAGTCAAACCACCGTCAGCCGCAGATAACCAAAGATCACTACAATCCCTACCACCAAATCACCAGTCAACCACCAGCTATGCTAACCCTCCAACAGAACAACCTCCACCATCTCCCCTGCACCACTACTTGCAGAAGCCACACATCAATCACCCAAATCACCCAAATTCCAAGCCTCTCCACGACCACAAACTACCAACACCACCCCAGTTTTCCCCGAAATTCAACCAAAAACCACAGACCCACCACCAAAACCACTTAATCACACCCAAATCCCAGCCCAAAAAGTGCCCGAAATCCAGTCAAAATTGCTGAAATGAGCCTTTAGTAGCTCTGCACCAGTTTCAAATGTGCAGAAAAACTCACAATCGGTCAGTCCAATCTCAACCAAATCACTGCCACTAGCTAATCGCCCAACCACAGAAAATCGCACCAAAATTCTATGTCACCGCCTGCGCAGCCCCTTCCCTCGCCCTCAACAACTGAAACTACCAACAACCACCAGAACTCCAATTTCCCCTCGCACCCCCCATAGCTATTCCACCACCTCAATTCACCACCAGAATCACCGAGCCTCCACAAAGACCTCCAATCACCTGCAAAAGAACAATAGCCAGCAGCACAAACAATTCCTCCATTACCACCTGAATCACCGCCTACAAAATCACCCATAAATCATACTTTCTACTGCCATCAAATTTCACCACTGTGAAGTCAATCGAGACCCAGAGTAGGCCTTCCCAACACTACCAAATCAGCCTCCTGCAACCATAAATTCACCACCAATACATACTTGACAGCCCCACATCTCTAACCAAAACCGTCCCAAGCCAGTCCCAACTGAGAAAACAGTCAAGAGTAGCCTCCATTATCATCACCTCCGGTACCACAAATTCATCCATTAGTCAATTACCACCCAAAATCAGGGTCGAAAACAGCCCCAAAAGCTCCATCGCAGCCACTCCAAAAGCCACCCTAGCAATCCAATTTCACCAAGCCCACCTCCAAATTCACCCTTGCACACCATAGTCCCAGTAGGGGGAAGGAGACGCACGAGTGAGAGGAAGAGAGAGCGGAGAGAAATAGAGAAGATGGAGAGAAAAGAGGAAAGAAAGAGAGAGCTGGAAATAAAGTGAGAAACAGAGAGAGTAAAGAAAAAGAGACGAGAGAAAAGGGGGAAAAGAGAAAAGAAAAAGCAAAAGAGAGAAACAGAAGAAGAGAAACCGAGAGAAAATCGGAAATCTGGGGAAGAAAGAATGATTTTGGAGGAAGAATTACATGTGATCTTTGAGGGATTCTGGTGCGTGCTTTGGTTTTTGGTATTTGCAGAATCAGATTTTGTTTTTGTTTCCGTTCGATCAAAGCCGAATTGAGAAATGGGTTCACACTGGAACATAACCCAATTGACATGCATTTAATCGTGAAGAAAAGAATACAATGTGGGGCCAGTTGTTTCCTTATCACTTTTGTCTTCTATTCCTATGTTTTGTTTTGTTTATTTTGGTTATCTCCATTCACGATTTGGGTAATTCATTTGTTTAACTTAATGCTGGCAATCAATTCCAAGCCTCATTGGGATCTCATGCCCATATTTTATTTGGGCGGGATGGGTATCAATAATATGGGATTGGACTTATTTGGGATTATACCCATTAACACCCATTTAAATATGGGTATGGCTGGGAAATGATTGGGATTCCCATATCCAAATATAGACAAACCTTGAAATAATTTGTTTTTTATCAGATCCACCTCTTCTATACTTTCTTTTGAAAAAATCCTTCATTTAAGCTGCATTAACAAAACATCTTTCATTTTTTATTTATTTTTTATTTTTTAACATTTTTTTCAATAACAATGGAATACCAATTTTTTTAATGATAGACAAGTTAGAAATTTATTTTTGCATTCTTAGCTTCTTTATTTTGCCCTCTTAGATTCATCTATTTCTACTATAAATATTATGTTAAATTTTATCTATTGACATCAATTTTATGTGGTTAAACTGATGTTTATACTAAAAAAATTCATGTGAATTTTATATATTGAGTGCTTTAATTTCAGTTCAACCTTATTCTCGAGAAAATTAGTCTTTATATTCTAGTTTCATCAAAGTTTGTAATGTCCATGAACAAATGAGATGTTGATTTATTTTAATTTTTAATTTGCTTCATTACTTTAGTAATGGATTTTAGTATCAGGAGTTTTAATAAGATACTATCTAAATTGATTTTTTTATGTGTAGATAAATTAAATATCTGCACATCTTCAATCTATCATCTTTACATGTAACAATTGAAAAACCACAGTTTATAATTAAAAGATTAAAGAGTATTAATAAATAAGATCTAAAAAAATAATAATATAAAAAAAAAAGTTAAAAATTTATTGAGGTTAATAAATTAAAAAAATAAATGATATAAAAAATAAATATTCATGTTAAACTAAAAAAAACAAGTAATCTAAAAAAATAACAATTGATTAATAAGGAAAAGATAATTTAGAAAAATAATAAAATGGGATAAATTGGGTTTTTGGACGGTATCAAATGGGACTAGCCCATTTTAGTCTCACCCATATTGATCCCATGACAAATATGGGATTGTTTGGATATGACCCATATTTCACAGTCCCAATTAAATCCCGCCCAAATCCTGCCCATCCCGCCCATTTGCCATCTCTAGTTTAACTTAATAATTAATTTTAGGTAAGGTTAGTTAATTAAGTCAGTTTTATCGACCTCTAGCATTTTCATTTCAGCCCTTAGGTTTTTTTTTTTCTTGCAATTAGGCCATGACCAACTACATCGTACCCCTAATTGTCTAGAAGTTATAATTTTGCCCCTTCATTTATTTTAATTTGCAAAATTACCCTCACTTACTTTAATCTGCATGGCTTTTAACTTAATTTTGTTCGAATTAATGATTTGGCCCCCCTAATTTGTGTTAATTTGCTCATTTTTCCCACTATTTTACTAAAATCTATATTTTTACCAGTTTATTAGTATTTATATTTTTATGATTTCTTTTACCTAAATAGTGGTATCGTAATGCAATTGCTCATTTTGTTAGCAATAAGTACCGGGTCTTCAAAGAGGTACCCTCATTACCTATTAATTTCTCTTTATGTGTTCCTATGTGCTCCTATGTGATTTTTTTTTTCATGCATTTTCTTTATGTGTTTCTTATTTCACATACTTTTTGTGTATTTATTTGTTTTATGTTATTTAATTTTGAATTTTATTATTTTGGAAAAAATGTAATATTTTTGTATTTAGCTAGTCAATGTAATAGTTAGATTATATTTATCATATTTTTACAAAATTTTGTATTTTAGATAGCAAGTATAATAGATAGGTCATTTTTCCCCCTCAAACTGTAGCTAACCCTCCGGTGTAATAGTTAGGGCTCATGTGCTTTTGTGTGTCTGTGTGCTTACTTGTTTTACTATTTTCCTTAGGATTTATATCTAGATATCATGCTTACGTGTTATGTGCTCCTATGTGATCTTATATGTCTTTTATATGTTTATTTGCTTTTAATTCATGTTTTATTATTTTAATTCATGCTTTATCAATTTTATTATTCCGTTACCACACTAGTCCAATACTAGTTGTGGCTTTATCGTTTCCCCACTAGTCCAAAGTGAGAATCTCTAGTAAGGGCTAGTCCAATGCTAGACCCTTAGGGCATTTTAGTGTTAGGTACACTCTTGTGCATTTCACATCATTTCACACATTATTTCCTTTTTAGTTTTTAATCATTTTGCATGATTTTTATATATGTATATAATCATCGTTATTATCTATTTTTTTATGTATTTGGCAGTGCATGACATTTAGGTCGCATTTTCACTGAGAAATCAGGTTATTTGTGTGATTCGACTAGAAATAGTCGTCTACTCTCGTGCGAAGTGGTGGATTGACAAGCCGTTCCCCCCTCCGTGAGTAGAAAGATATCAGTCACGAGTTATTAGTTTCCCGTACCCATTATGCTGCATACCCACTATCTTTGTTCACTTACTACCTATATTACTATTTTTCTTTTCATTTTGCATGTCATTTTTGCATAGACACTCGTGACTCTCGCGGGGCCTCACCTCGAGTTTCGCAATTAATGCGATGATCTCAGTCAAACTTCGACAGGATATTTCGACACTCTCGATTATTCACATTTAGATTTAGGATTTTCATTTATATAGACACATCTGAACGCGATAGAACTTAAGGTTGATTTAGAAAAATTTAATTAAACCACGCAACTAGCCTCGGCTAGGTTGAAAGGGTGACTTAGGCAAGAGCCTTTGCCTTTCCTTTCTTCAAATGTGACTCTTGGGCCTTCTTCTCTCGTTTTTTCATAAACTAGAGTCGAAAAAGGGTTTTCAATATTTTTTCTAAAGTTTTTGTTTTTGTTAAAAGATTTTTCAGGTGACTTGGTACACCCTAACTCAGTACCAAGTGGCGACTCTATTTTTAAAATAAAACCCTTTTTCAAAAAATCAATTGGCCAAACTACTGCACTTTTAGTCCCGGCCTTGTTTTCTTTTAAAATACCATTTTCTTTAAAATACATTTTTTTTACTAAAATCTGATATTCATCACAATCACAGTTTTTTCAAAAATTTTATTTTCAAAAAAGGTCACCAGATCGGACCATCTTTTCAGGACGCGACAATCAACGACCCCACCCGTGTGTCATTTTGGACCGGACTGCCTTTTTCGAGGCATGACAGCAACGACCCCACTAGTACCTCATCGATTTCGGACGCGACAACATCCTTTGTGGGATACACCTATCACGTGACCAGTGTTCCAAGTCTAGCTCTAGACTCTAAATAAAGCATTTGTTGGGAGGCAACCCAATGTTTTTGGTATTCTAAGTTGCTTTTGTGTGTTTTATATTTTATGTGTGTTTTGTAGTTAGTGTGTTTCATTAGTTTAATTTGATTTTGAGCTTGAAGCATTTTATGCAATCCTTGAGGTTTCATGTTTAAACTTTGATGTTTAATGTCAAATTTTCATATCTCTTGTGTTTGGAAGGTACATTTGGTTTAAACATCTTAGTTTCATCATTTGGAATGTGTTTGAAGTGGTTTTGTGGTTTAAATGAACAAGGAAACCAATTTGAAGAATTAAGTTTCAAAGTTACTATTTCATTGATTTACTATTCACGAGCTATGTTTCATTGAGCAATTTGACACTCATTTGGTAATCCATGGACTTTTAATGCATAAATTGATTTTGAGCAACTTTTTTTTGAAACTCGTTTAAGGTGATTTTGAAGTCCAAAAAATGCAAAAAATCAAATTGAGTGTTTAGTGGAAAAGTAACTATTCATTTAATTGTTTTACATCAAAGTTGATTCTTGGTAATTTTGGTCTTAATTTTGCAAAATAGATGTTTTGAATGCCTAAAAATCATGTTGACAACTGTGTTTTAATATAGGAAACATGTTTGAAGTGTTGAATTGATAAAAAACATTACAAAAAAACTTTTGAATTCCAAGTTCAACTTGAATTCAATGTTGTAGAATTTTCGAGAGGCCAAATTCGGTCGATTCTCATTTCTTATGTGTTAATGATTTGGATGAGTTCAATGCATGAATTCAAAGTTTGTTAACATGATTACACGATTATAAAGTTGTTTGTCCAAAACTTAAGATCCAAATGTTCGAAATCATTGCTCAAATTTGAGAAAAAAATCAGCCCTATCACCAGAATTTCTACACTTTTACAGTAATTTCTAGGAGGTATCCGTGGGCTATTCGCAGGTCACCCTGCCCCACGGATCTTGAAAATTTTGTGGGTTCTTTGGCTAATTTTGGTCAATTTTGTTTGAGAGTTGAAGGGTTTCTTTGCAAGTTTTTTGAGCAACTTTGTAGGGATGAAATGAACACTTTAACACATTTTAGGGGATTGCATTACATGTTTCAATTGTTTGATTCAAACTTTAATTTTTGGCATCAAAAGTATGAAATTTTGATTTGAGGCATCTTGACTCAAGTTTCTTTAATATATCACTTCATCATAAAACAATACACTTGCTCACATCACATGTGCTTCAAAATCTCACCCCCTTGGAAATACATTTCAACAACTAAGTGTGGGGCAAATCAAGTATTTCAAAATATGTTATGTTACTTTTTGAGCTTAATAGTTATTAAAACATATTTTAGCATAGCATTTGAAGATTTCTAAGCTTTGCAACAAAGTTGATGAGCAAGAATGACCAAAATGAGAACATGGTGAAGCATTGCAAAGAAGAACTTCACACAGGCCAAAGAGAAGACATGGACAACAACAATATCAACTTTTGGACAAATCAACCAATCAAGGGGAGTATACTTGTTATATTTTTCTCTCTTATCTTTGCCTTTACACATTGAGGACAATGTATCACTTTAAGTTGGGGGGAAGATATAGGAGTATGTTTGGTTTGGTTTTAAATAATTGTGTCAAGATATTGTTTTGGTAAAATATGGTCTAATTTTGTCAAAATTTGCCTCGTCATCATATTTTTTTGACATTAACTTGTTGAATTCTCTTACTTTTGAAATAATTTATGCCATTATGATTGAATAATTTCAACAAATATATGAAGAAGTTATTATGTGATTAGGAGTTTGATTTTTAAGAAAGTATATCTTGTAAAATAGTTGTACCTATGCCTTAATTTGGCCTGTTTGATTTTAAATTTCTTTTCATTACTCAATTTTACATTATTAAGTGGTAGATATGGACGAGTATACTTATTTGAATTAAGGGACAAATATATTATGAGAAAAATTGATGAATGTTTATTTATTTCTACTCTAATGATTCAAATTGCTTAGTGATAAGTAATAAATTTACCTATTTTAATATAGTATTTTATATATGATTTTAATATGTTTTTAGCAAGTTTTTTATACTTATGATATAAAAATGCCTCAATTTCATTATTTTTCATCAAATAAAGGATTGCTCTTAAATTAGGTTTTTTGTCTGAAATTAGGGTTTTGAGGCAAAAATATTATTTTGAGTAAATTAATGCCCAAGTTTATCTGATCTGGTAGGGAAATGAAGATTAAACACAATGCGGAACGATTGAAGCTCAAGGAACATCAAATTCAAAGTTGATTCGAGTTGTGCTATTTTTATCATTTAAGCTTGGAATTTCTAGCAAATATTTTCTTCACCAAATTCTACGAGTCAACTATGGTTTGCTTGTGGAAAAACATCTCAAGGGAATTATAGGAATAACCAAAATTTAAAAGGGCAAAATTGAAAATTAAGAGCAATCCGTGCGTGGCGCGAATCGTCACCAATTTGCTGACTTCGACTGGTTCCAATTTGCAGCTTGTTCACACAACTTTTGCAAATAATTCCAACATCCAACTACACTTTGGGATGCCCTAGAAGATAACACAAAGCTCAAGGAAAACTTTTGAGGATAAAGGAATCAAATTTCATCATGAAATCTTCAACTTGGGCAAGGAATTAAGTTAGGATTTTTCCTATAAATAGATGCCGTTGAAATTCATTAAAGATATGCTGAGTTTTATGCTTAGTTTTGTGCTTGAAAGAGTATAAACCATAGTTTTGTAGAAGGAGTACTCCTTGTAAATACTTAGATTAGTTTTCTTTCTTAGTTTTGTAGTAGGCAAAAATTATCTTCTTGTAGCAAGACTTTGAAGAAACTTCACTTGTAGTCAACATGTTTTATGGAATGAAAGAAGAAGACTTGGGGCTATAACTGAGCATTTCTTACCCTATTCTTTCTTATTTCATTCATGCATGCTTGTTTACTTTCATTTATGTGCTTACTATTATCTTTATCATGTTAAACTAAGTTGATTTCAACTAAGTTTAGGATGAAACTATGATATAAATTTATTCTTGTTTATTCATTTACTTGGTCTTTAACACTTGTTGTTGATTAGCTACCAACTTCAAGTCATATATTTGTTATTTGACAAAGAGATTTGCACTTACCAATAGAAAGAGTAAATGAAACTTATATTGATTCTCACAAGAACAGTGATTCACATAGGTGGACTAAGGTTTAAAGCGACAATTCATGAGTTTAATGAACTAATGCATGCTAGAGTTTATAACGAGAGTAGAAAAGCTCATGTATTAGTAATCTTCCATTCATAGAGAGATCTAGTTTGGAGTAAAAATGAAATTGAATCCTAAACATGGATAAAAATCATTATGGCCATAAGCTAAACTTTCATATTTGCTGGATTCTTAAGCCTAGTCAACTACATTTCAGTTGTTTCTTGATATTTTGTTTACTTGAATTTGATTTTCCTACTATTTCTCCATCACCAAAGTTGGATTGTCTAGATAATAAAGTAAGTTAGTAACTTTGGTAGTTGCATAGTTCTTATTTACTCGTGGGATCGACCCTAATACTTGTCATGACTACAATTGACTCGTGCACTTGCGAAACAAGTATTAGGTTATAAATTTTATTACTTGTTTGTGTGATTTAGGTGGATTTATTGCTATATTTTGATATAACCCAAACTCACAATCAAGTTTTTTGGCACCGTTGCTTGGGAAACATTGAAACTTTGGCAATATCAAGGTTGATACACACGGGGATATGAACGCACCAAGATCGCCTTGAATCCAGTTGCTTTGAATCCCACGACTTGAAAACCCAATCCTCAAGGTCAAAAACTAGGGGTTGTTGTGCATAAACAAGGAACCCTAATCTATGGCTTGTAGGAAAACGATGAACAAGACACGTAGAACTCTAAGCGGAGGTTGATCACCACAAGAATCACTTTCGAAGGACCGGGGTTAGTTCTTAATCAGCAAAGAACTAGGAAGATCTTAATTAAAGAGAACTCACGATGAAAATTATCATAAATCACATAATGCATTTGAACATGCGTTTTTGCCCTTATATTGGGTTACACAAACATAGAAAAACTTAAAAAATACCACTAGTTGTAACCTATCATGTGCTAAACACTACCATACAAGTTACAACTCTAAAAACTAAGTAAAACGCAAAACAGAAATG
The DNA here is from genome assembly GCA_024721245.1 of Mitragyna speciosa. NCBI lineage: Eukaryota > Viridiplantae > Streptophyta > Magnoliopsida > Gentianales > Rubiaceae > Mitragyna > Mitragyna speciosa. The sequence continues at coordinate 20,968,597 of CM045566.1, read as the reverse complement.
AAGATCGTAACTTTCTGGTCCTATCCGTGCCTAGTATCTGCACGCGATTACTGGCGCAGATAGCACCAGAAGGTTGAAGCACAATTTTGCGTCCTTCTGATCCTATTCGCACTAGCTATCCGTATCGCGACATTTTGATCCTACCCGCATTGGCTATCCGCCCGCGGATAGGAGGCGCGGATGGGACCAGAAGGTCTACATCCAAGCTAGTGACGTTCAACCAAGTTCGCGACATTCTATTCCTATCTGCGAGGCTTATCCACATGCGGTTAGCCAGCGCGAATAGGACTAGAAACTCTTTTCCCCTCCAGTGCTCATTCCAATTGAATCTTCAGCTTGCTTCCAAGCGTGGACAAGGTTGGGGATTGCTCCAAAACTGGATTTTGGCCTTCCTCATTGATACAAAGCAGCGTGATCCATTCCAATGACGACTCCAATGTTTTTGCTTTGCTCCAAACTGCCTCTTCCTTGCCTTTAACCTCTACAATCAGGTTGAATAAGGCCTCTTTCATCTTTTTGCTCTTTAATCACGTCATCGGCCCTCCTATTCCTTCCAATGGATCCATCGCCTTGAACTTGTTATCTTGAGCTACATGATGGTTTCCACCAATCCCTCCTTCCTCGACAAGATTCGTTCTCGAATCACCTACATCATATAGAGATAAGTTAGATATATTAAAAGTACCACTAACATTACCATACTCACTCAACAAGTCGATTCGGTATGCGTTCTCCCCAATCCTTTCGAACACTTGAAACGGACCATCACCACGTGGGTTAAGTTTTGATTTCTTTTGCACAGGAAATCTTTCTTTACGCATGTGAACCCACACATAATCACCAGGCTCGAAGATCACTTGGGTCCTTCCCTTGTTTGCCTGTTTGGCATATTGCTCATTTCTCTTCTCAATGTTGGCACGCACCTTTTGGTGTAAGTCAGAAACAAAATCAACTTTCTTTTTGCCTTCAAAATCAGCAATTTTTTTAGTAGACAAAGGAAGAATATCTAATGGAGTTAAAGGATTAAAACCATAGACAACTTCAAAAGGAGAGTAAGAGGTAGAAGAATGAACAACACGATTGTAAGCAAACTCTATGTCTGGCAAACAATTTTCTCAATTCCTTAAATTGCACTGTATAATTACACGTAATAGTGTAGTGAGTGTCCTATTGACCACTTTTGTCTGACCGTATGTTTGTAGATGTGCAACCGTAGAAAATAACAATTTGGTACCCATCTTACTTCACAAAGTAGGCCAAAAGTGACTGAAGAACTTGACATCCGTATCGCTCACTATAGACCTAGGCAATCCATGCAACCTAACAACTTCTTTAAAGAACAATTCAGCAATATGAGTTGCATCATTAGTCTTAGCACATGCGACAAAATGAGCCATCTTGCTAAACCTATCGACCACAGCAAAGATGCTGTCTTTGCCACATTGGGACCTAAGCAGACATAGAACAAAATCCATTGATATGTCTACCTAAGGATGCAAAGGAACAAGTAAAGGGGAATACAATCCATGGGGTTTTACCTTAGACTTGACTTGCCTACATACAATGCATTTATCAAAAATGGCTTGTACATCCACATGTATGTTCGGCCAATAAAAATGCTCATGCAATATAGCCAATGTCTTTTGAACACCAAAATGTCCCATCACCCCTCCCCTATGTGTTTCCTTAACTAGCATTTCGTGCAAAGAACATATAGACATATAAAGCTTGTCACGTTTAAACAAGTAACCATCGTGCCTGAAAAATCACTATTTTCACAAGTTTCACAAAGAGACAAAACTGTAGCAAAATCATCATCGTGCTCATATAAACTCTTAACATTATTAAATCTAAGCAATTTAGTTTAGAGTGTAGTAATAAGGGTGTACCTGCAAGAAAGGGCGTCAGCTATCACATTTTCCTTACTTTGCTTATACTTGATGATGTAAGGAAAACTCTCTATGAATTCAAGTCACTTCGTATGTCTCTTATTTAATTTTCCTTGGAACTTCAAAAATTTCAAACTTTCATGGTCAGTGTAAATCACGAATTCCCGAGGAAGAAGGTAGTGTTGCCACGTCTACAATGTTCTCACCAACGCATAAAGTTTCTTGTTGTAGTTAGGTAATTTAACGTGGCTCCATGTAGCTTTTCACTGAAATGGGCAACGGGCTTCCCCTCTTGCATAAGAACTGCTCCAATTCCAACCCCAGAAGCGTCGCATTCAACCTCAAACACCCTATCAAAGTCAGGCAAGCTCAACAAAGGCGCATTAGTCAGTTTATCTTTCAATAAGTTAAACGCCTCCTTATGTTTACTGTCCCACTTAAACACCGCATTTTTCTTAACAAGTTCATTAAGAGCTGCAGCTATAGTACTAAAATTACAAACAAATCTCCTATAGAAGCTTGCAAAACCATGAAATGATCTCACCTCATTTGCATTGGTTGGGGTAGGCCATTCTCGAATAGCTTGAACCTTGGAGTTATCCACTTGTACTCCCTTCGAGCTAACTACAAAACCAAGAAACACAACAGACTCCGTGCAAAAAGTACACTTAGGCAAATTAGCATAAAGTTGATTTTCTCTCAACACCACAAAAACTTCATGCAAATGCCTAACATGATCATCTAAAGATTGCCTATAGACTAAAATATCATCAAAATAGACTATGACAAATTTGCCTATGAAAGAGTGAAACACATGATTCATAAGACGCATACAGGTGCTAGGTGCTTTCGTTAGGCCAAATGACATAACCAACCACTCATACAACCCATATTTTGTCTTAAAGGTTGTCTTCCACTCATCTCCCTCTTTCATGCGAATTTGTTAATAACCACTCTTTAAATCAATCTTAGAAAATAATTTAGAGCCATATAATTTATCTAGCATGTCATCTAACCTAGGGATGGGATGACGATACTCTACCGTTATTTTATTGATGGCCCTACAGTCAACGCACATACACCACGTTCCGTCCTTCTTTGACACTAGGATGACAGGCACGGAGCATAGACTAAGGCTCTCACGTACAAATCCCTTTTCTACGAGCTCATCAACTTGACGTTGAATCTCTTGTCTCCTCAAGAGTCGCACGATAGGCAGGTTGGTTGGGAAGACTTTTTACGAGTATGAAATCTATTTGGTGCTCAATCCCTCTCATCAGCGATAGACCTCGCGGTATCTCCTCCAGAAATAAGTCTTGAAATCCTACAACAACGACACCACAATACTAGGCAAGGATGGGTTAAGGTCAGAAGTAGAAAAGAATATATCCTTGTACAAAACAAGGAGTACTTGTTGCCTATCTAAAAGTACTTCTTCAACCTCACTTTTACTGGCAAAAGCACTCACTCCCTTCTTTTCTTTTTTTTCACTTTCTTCTTTCTCTCTTCTATTCTCAATTTTCTCCTCCTTCTCACTCTTCAAATCCGCCACTCTCTTCTTTTCTTTTTCACTGATTTTTCTTTGTCTCCCCTCATTTGGAATTCCTTGGCTATCTGTACTTGATCTGTGTGAGCCTCAGAAGGCTTGATAGGATTCAACACAACTCGATGATTCTCCCACTTGAATATATAATTATTCTTGTAGCCATCATAGAGAACCCTTTTGTCAAACTGCCAAGGCATTCCCAGAAGAATATGACACAGCCTGTATCGAAACTACATTGCACACCGAACATTCATCCTTATATTTGCTGATGGATAAAGGCACTAAGACTCATCTCGTCACCTTCATATCCTCCTTGATCAGCTAGCCAGTGCAGCTTGTAGTGGTCCTCGGATGCTCCTTGGTCTCTAGGTGCAACTTATCTACAAATAACTGTACTAGCTACGTTAGTACAACTGTCCACTTATCAATAATCAAACTGCATACCTTATTATTAATGGTACAAGCAGGTGTGGAAGATATGTTTCGCATTGTAAAGTTCTCCTCATCTTCCTTTCGATTGCACACTCAGAGCTCTTCCTTGTGATTAAGGCATTCCCTATGGTCGCCCCTATGACACATCTTCTTCTTCATCTTTCTGAACCTCCTTCTAGAGGTGGCATCTCTTCGTCATCACTAGACGCAACATTGGCCACATCTCCATCCTCCATGATCATCATTGCCCTCTTATTTGGGCAATTTGCAACATAGTGTCTGTATCCTTGACACCTAAAATAGCGAATATCCCGCAACCTTTGAGAAGATTCACTCTTCACCTTTGATTGAGGCTTGGAAGTAGTAGTGTCTTGCCTCGACTTCACGGTTTCCCTTGAAGTCTGCACTCCACAAACTTCTCTCTTATCATTAGAACGATCGTCCCTCCATTGAGAACGTGTAGATAGTGTAGCAAAGTCCCGTGGTTTTATTGTCTTTAATTGCCTCTCAACCTTGATGGCCATATCCAGCAAATCATCCATCTCGATATAATGATAAAACTCAACTCGTGCTCTAATCTCAAAATTGAGGCCTCCAAGAAATCTAGCCATCAGTGCCTCACCTTCTTCCTCCAAATTGGCTCGGATCATAAGTATCTCAATTTCCTTGTGATACTCATCCACAGACATTGACCCTTGCCTCAGAGTTTGCAACTTCCAATGTAGGTCCCTAGTGTAGTCGCTTGGGACAAACCACTTGTGCATAATCCTCTTCATCTCTACCCAAGATCAAATAGGTTCTTCCCCATACTTGATGTGATTTTTGTTGAGCTGGTCCCACCACACACTAGCATAGTTAGTAAACTCTACGGCTGCCAACTGCACTTTCTTCTCATCTGAGTAATTATGGCATGTGAACACACGATCCACCTTCCTTTCCCACTCCAGGTATGCATCAGGATTTAACTTGCCTTGGAATGATAGAATCTTCATTTTGATACTACTCAGATTTCCATCTCTTTGTGGTTGATTCACCACCTTCCTCGACGTTGCACCACTTCTTCTGAATCACTATTTCGTGCACGCTCCTTCTCATATACAGGATTGCTCAAAACCCTTGCTTGGGTTACGCTTCCCTATCTATCAAGTTCATCAAGGATTTCTTCCCTCATAAGACGAAGCTTACGGTCCATCTCCTCTAACAAAGCTTCTATGAATAATTTTTTATCAAAAGGAGCCCCTTGGTGTGTCTCGCCACCGTGAGACATGATTATGAACCTGCACGAAAATATTAGTAACAAAGAAAAATAATATTAACGAAGATTTCCTTACTTCTCACCCTAAGTGTATACACTCGCCACTCGTGTATCGCTCAATTTCACTTTTTTTTTTATAATGAACTCACTCCTAAGCCTTTTTCCGCTCGTGAGATCAATCATGTATGCCCTTTGGTGAAGAACTTACTCAACCAATCAATTCAAGAGGTCCAATGACTACCAACACAAGAATAGATAATGTGAATGAATAGCTTAGAGTATGAATTCAAACGACTCTAACAACAAGTGGTCAAGGAAAGATAAGATTGACATGAAAAAATCAATCCTAATTTTGTGGTATCTTGTGTGACAACAAAACACTCCAAAATTTTCCCCAAATGAAGACTTGACTAGGCCTTCAATCATTTGCAGAATTTTTTTTTTTGGGCAGGGCTTTTCTTTGTGCAAAGCCCCCTTTTTTTGTTATCAAAACTACTAAAACTTGGAGTCCTTTCAAAAGGTTTGATTCGCAGATTGTTATTACCCACGAATTGTTCTTCTTGACAAAATTTCAATCACACACCCAAATAGTAACAATAGAACATTCAATAACAAGAGTACACCACAGAAATGCTAGAGTCCTTAGTTATAGATAACCAAGAACAACTCTAACGAACCTAAACAATCAAAATTCAAACAAAAAAATTACAATGGTGACAAGATATCACACTAATGACGTCAACAACGGAAGACACGAATCCAAAGAACCACGCACAAACCCTAGCAATAATTTTCTTGCAGAAAAACTGCAAAAAATTGCAAAAAACCTGTTGTAACTGGCAGAGAAATTAATTTTAGGGCAAAGAAAATCAAGACACAATAAACGGATAAGAAGTTTTGATCGAGACTCGAAGTACTTGATCAAAAGAAACAACACAATGGACACACAATAACAATAAACATGATATATTCGATTTTTCTTAGGAAAAACACGGATTCAATAAAACCTGGAACAAGGAAGCCTAGGCTCTGATACCACTTGATATGCGTAGGATTATGAACGCACCAAGATCGCCTTGAATCCAGTTGCTTTGAATCCCATTACTTGAAAACTCAATCGTCAAGGTCAAAAAATAGGGGGTGTTGTGCGTAAACAAGGAACCTAATCTATGGCTTGTAAGAAAACGATGAACAAGACACATAGAACTTTAAGCGGAGGTTGGTCGCCACAAGAATCACTCTCAAAGGACCGAGGTTAGTTCTTAATTAGCAAAGAACTAGGAAGATCTCAGTTGAAGAGAACTCAAGATGAAAATTATCATAAATCACATAATGCATTTGAACATACATTTTTGCCCTTATATTGGGTTACACAAACATAAAAAGACCTAAAAGATACCACTAGTTGTAACCTATCACGTGCTAAACAATACCATACAAGTTACAACTCTAAAAACCAAGTAAAACACAAAACAGAAACGAAGATCGTAACTTTCTAGTCCTATCCGCGCCTAGCATCCACATGCAGTTACGGGTGAAGATAGCACCAGAAGGTTGAAGCACAATTTCACGACCTTCTGATCCTATCCGCACTGGCTATTTGTGCCCGGATAGGAGGCGTGGATGGCACCAGAAGATCTGCATCCAAGTTCACGACTGTAAGGTAATAGCATAGGTAACGCAGCGGAAAAATAAAAATTTATTACCTTAACCATGGATCTCTTTGACATATCTATATGATTAACAAGGGGGTTTGCATGAAGATTACCTTAAGCACAGAAGATTTCTATGCTTCTAGGCAAAGATCCTTCGAAGAAGATGTTTGATCTACCACGAAAAGCCCTCCAAGCGTAGAGCCTCTAACGATATCCACACGAACAACTTCTTTGGGAACCTTGTAGGCTTGCTTGCTTTGACTTTTGAGTGCTAGCTCCCTTGAATTATTAAGAACACAAGAAGAAGAAAAACCTAACCCTTAGGAGAGAGAGAGAGAGGCGTGCCTTTTCTTTCTTCTATTTTCTCTCACTAGTTTTCTTTTTGTGTAGCAACAACAATTCAAGAGTCAAAGCATGAACCTATTTATAGAGGAAGTATTCTAGTCTTTTAGGAAATAAAGCTAATTAGAAACCAAGAAGGTTTAGGTAACTTACTTTAAGCTAATCCTTCTCCTTTAGGAAATCTATTCCATAAGGAAACCAATTAGTTACTTTATTTCTTTTAGGAAACTAATTTCCTACAAGACTTAGAATATTTATAAATAAGTCCTTTAAGTTAATTTATCTCATAAATTAACCCCATAAGTATCTCATACTTATCTTAATTACATTTTAACCCAAAGATTTTGTTCTTTATGTGTGTGACCCATTAGGTTCCATTCACGTTGGCAATAAGTATAAATTATAACTCATTAATTGAGCTAGATAAATTAAACACTTTTAATTTATCATTAATTCACTAATCAATAAATTCATACTTATAGATCATGAGTGGCGTCTAGCAATGCATCATGACCACCCAAGTGAATAGGAAAGTCATATAGTAGACCATACCCTTCAATGACAATGTTACCGTGTAATTAATATCCTTTCACCACACTATATCCCAATTAGTCTAAAAGTATAGTGCATACTATTAAATGACTAATTTATATTTTCTTGTTCCAGAAATATATAACTCTCCATGATGTATAACCTTGAAACTACTTCCAAGTTATACTATCACTTCTGCAGAAGATTTATGAGTTAATATTTCCAACAAGTGGCCATTAAGGGATATACTCTCCTATTAAGGAGTGGTGAATCCTATATTGATTACTCACTATCTTTCCATGCTTCAAACTATACCCAATCTCTAACCTATGAGCTACCCTTTTACGGGCACCGAGGAATAGAGTCAAAGTATAGCAATCCACACTCAAGATACTATGGTAATCTCAAGTCAAAGGATCACTTACACCATTGCCATTAAGAGTTCAACTATTGGCACTATAGTTGAAAACTCTTGGCGGATCAATCCAATGAACTTGTTCTCAAACAAGCATCCACATACTAGCTTAAGTGTCACGCACACCATAGTCAATAAGATCAACTACTACTTACCATAAGTAGAGGCAAAGTATGTGCTAGTCTATCCGTATTAATGATGTCCAATCTCATTAATACTATGACTAGGGATATTTAAGAATATGACTTTATGTATTAGTAGTCTCATAATTGTAACCCTTACAATCTCTAATACACAGTCAATATTCTAAGGACTTTATCAATCAAACAAGTAACATGGAAATACAAGTATAGATGATAAAGAAAAATACCACATGGATAAATATAACATAAACAAGTGTAAAACAAAACACCTTTAAACCATCTTGGTTTTAGGGCATACACTAACAACGACGTTCGACCAAGTTAGCAACATTTTGTTCCTATCCACGAGGCTTATCCGTATGCGGTTAGCCAGCACGAATAGGACAGAAACTCTTTTCCCCTCCAGTGCTCATTCCAATTGAATCTCCAACTTTCTCCCAAGCGTGGACAAGGTTGGGGATTGCTCCAAAATTGGATTTTGGCCTTTCTCAGTAATACAAAGCAGCGTGATCCATTCCAATGACAACTCCAATGTTTTTGCTTTGCTCCAAATTGCCTCTTCCTTGCCTTGAACCATCACAATCAGGTTGAATAAGGCCTCTTTCATCTTCTTGCTCTTTAATCGCATCATCGGCCATCCTATTTCTTCCAATGGATCCATCGCCTTGAACTTGTTATCTTGAGCCGCATGATGGTTTCCATCAAAGGCAAAAAAACAAGCTTTATTATTCTAGACATTTTTTATTTTTCTTGTTTTGATACCGTGTGTTTGGTATTTTTGTAGGTACCACTTGAACCTAGGTGAAACAAGGTGAAATCAAGCAAAAGTTAATTCAAGTATTTCATCAAACACATGGAAGGAAACTCTTATTGGAACAACTATTGGCCATATAATGAATACAAGTCTAGTATTCATGGAGGTATGTCCTTTAATGATGAGGTACAAATGTTAAAATCACAAATGGATACATTAGAAGGCATGCTAATGAATAGGTTCAGTTATAATTCTAGTATAAAGGTTCCTTATTGTACTATTTGTGGAGGAAATCATGCATATTTTGAATGTGGATATAATGATCATGTACAATTTGGAAATAATTGCACTTATTCAACTCAAAACGAAAATTATGCTCAAAGTGATAATTTGGGGTGGATGGATCAATGGAATCACCCAAGTCAACCTACTTGTATTAAACAGAATTCATCTTGGAACTTAAAGCCTGATGCCAACATGGATGAAATAGATAACATAAGCACGAGATTTGATGGCCATTTTGCTAAAACTATGGAAGCATGGAACTCTAGGAATGAGGAAAAAATGCACAAATACAATAAAATAAACCTAGAGTCACCATGTTTTGAAAATAAACAACTCCATGTTCAAGATCAAGTAGTTGAAAGTAGGAATATGGAAATCAATGATAACTTGCTTGATAATCCTACTTTTGATGAAAATGAAGATAAATTTCAAAGAGATTTATGTACTAATGATGTGAATAACTTGGAATAATATGGTCTTTATGATTCTTATGATTATGCTTATATTTGTTCCATGTGTGGTGGTAATCATGAGGAGTATAATTGTGGGTTAATGCAACCACCATTAGAAACTTATGTTAATCCACTTGACACCTCTATGCATGAGAAACATGATTTTGAGCATGAAAGTGAAATTCATGAATATGCATGTGTGGAAAATATGGTGGAAAGTAGGGAAATGGAACATGATGATCAACATTTTGAATCCCCCACTTGTGAAATCATGCATGAATTTCATGAAAATGAGTGTAAAAATAATAAAGAAATGCTTGATATTCTACTTTTGAACATGTGCAAGAGAAAGTGAATGATGATAATGAATGTATATGATAAAGTAGTTGAAACTGAGGAAATCGATAATAATTTAATTGTTTCTTCTACTTTTGAACATATAAATGTTGAAAATCAACTTGTTCTTGATGAAGATATAGTCCATTCAAAGGTAGAAATTCATGAGTATAATGACCCTTTTTTCACTTGTGATTTTGATTTTCTTGGCATTGAAGAGATACTAACACAAGAGAAAGGCATAGCCAATCATGGCTATGAAGTTCTTTTAAAGTGTTTCCTTGATGTAGGGAAAGTGGTGCAATGGCTGATCAACTTGGAAACACTCACTTTGGCACAAAGGATATACTTATTCCTACTCAATCAACTAAGCCCCAAAGGTGTAATACATCCTTTATGGGATAATAAATTATGTGAGAGGATTGGAGGAAAGTCTAGCTCTAGACTATAAATGAGGAGCTTTTTGGGAAGCAACCCAATGCTTTTAATATTTTTGTGATATTTTAGTTGGTGTTGTTATGTATTATGTAGTAAAGTGTGTTTTGAGTTGTTTGTTTTGTAGGTATGCAACTTGGAACTTGAAGATCAAGTTTGATTCAAGATGTTACAATCATGAGTTTGACTTTATAACTCCTTCTTTAGCATTTCATACTTTAAAAAGTGTTTAATATGCGTATTATATGTTACATGATGTGTTTGAGAAGTTGGAAGGAATTGAGGTTTCTATTCATGGTTGGGAAACTTTTTTGAGCAAAAAGTTCATTTGGTGATTCAATGTGATTATTTGATGTTTGGCCTTGTTTTTATATTTAATATGCTCAAAGCAACATGTGTGCATAGTTAGTTTGAAAGTTGTCTTCAAATTTTGCAAAACATGCAATTTAAAGAATCATGCTTAATTCATGCATAAAAGTTGTGAATTGAATGCAAAATTTGAAATATTTATGTTTATACGTGTATTTTGATGATTCAAACATGTTTCAGGTGTTATATGATTCCAAAACATGTCAAATTTAAGTTTGAAATTGCTATAGAAAAGTGAAATGACTAATGGAACAGGAACCTGCAATTTTTGAAAAGTCACTGCCTATTGCAGAAGATGATCCACGGGTCAATATCAGCGAGTCGCCATCCATCAATCCCACCCATGGATCAAGTTCAGAAAGATTTTGAAATCCACACACACAGTGATCCGCGGACCAAGGGTAGTGAACTGTGGGTACTCCACCCGCAGATCACATGCAGGATTTGTTTTTCAAGTTTATTTTTTATGAGTTTCAATTGGTTCTTTTGTGACTTCTTGTGCATGATTTGTACACATATTTTGAACACTTTAATTAGCACTTTAACATGTTTCAATCTTGCATTTTCAATGTTCCAATTTCTTTTATATATTTAACTTAGTGGCATGAATTGTTTGACTTTTGAAGTGAAGCAAATTTGAGCAAGTCTCTTTTGTCTTTCACTTCATCCATGTATCAACATTTGCTCATGTCATTTAAGTTTAAAATTTTCATCCCTTGAGCCATATTGCACAAACTAAGTGTTAGGGAAATAAAAGCTTTCAATCATGCTATGTTTATGTTATGTTCTATAAGTTATTTATGTACCATTTAATATAGCATTCAAGTGTTTTGAGTTTTGAAAGCAAAGTCAATGAGCAAGTTGTGATCAAATGAGGAACTTGATGAAGCGTTGCAAATAGGGACTTGTCAAGGCCAATGGACTGCAAGGACACAACAATATCAAGCTATGGAACTTCTAAGCCAAACAAGGGGAGTTTTCTTGTTTCATATTACCTTCTTCTTTTGTTTCATTTTGTCTTTACACATTGGGGACAATGTTTTATTTTAAGTGTGAGGGGAATGTAAAAGAGAATGTTTGGTTTCATTTTAATTACGTGTGTCAAGGTATTGTTTTGGTAAAATATGGCCAAAATTTTTGAAAAATTTGCTTCTTTAACATGCTTTCATGCCATAAACTTGTTCAATTCTCTTACTTTTTGAATTAATTTGAGCAACTATGATTGAATAATTATACAAATATATGAGAAAATAGTTATTATGTGATTAGAAGTTTTATTTTTAAAAAAGTATATCTTGTAAAATAGCTGTAATTATGTCTTGATTTGGCATGTTTGATTTTAAATTTCTTTTCTTTACTTAATTTTACATTATTAAGTGGTAGATATGGACAAGAAGTATACTTATTTGAATTAAGGGATGAGTATATTTTGAGCAAAATGATGAATGTTTATATCTTTCTACTCTAATGATTTAAATTGTTTAGTAACTAGGACTCTTCATCAGAAAATGTCAATTTTCACGTCAAATGGTAATTGAATTAAGAGTATGCATAGCAAGTTTGATTGAAAGTAAATTGTTGAGTAATAAGGGGTCTTCATCACCAAATGTCGATCCTTTCATCAAAAGGCAATTTCACTTCTTAAAGTAACGGATAAAATGTGGTTAAAATGATCAAAGTGTTGAGTAACCGGGGGTTTTCATCTACCAATGTCAACCTTCACGTCAAAAGACACTTGCAAATTATAAAGTTCAATATGTCCCTATTGTGTGTAATTAAGTTGTATATAATTGTCCATATTAAATACTTAATGTGTGAAATTTTTTAAGGCAAAGAATCTTGGTTGAATAAGCTTTAATCTTGAGATAATTGCCTTCCTTTTACTTGTTATGGTTAGTACTAGAAACATTACAAGGAATTGCACAATATCTATTTACCTTGTATTGTGGAATTATATTCAACAACGAGGCATTTGTTATTTCAAGCCATGAATCATGTTTTGATCTCTTGATTTTCCAATTGCTTGAGGACAAGTAATGATTCAAGTGTGGGGGAGTTTGATAAGTAATAAATTTACCTATTTTAGTGTAGTATTTTATATATGATGTTAGCATGTTTTTAGTATGTTTTTGATACTTTTGATATCAAAATGTCTCAATTTCATTATTTTCCATCAAATAAAGGATTGCTCTTAAATTAGGATTTTTGTTCTAAAAATTAGGGTTTTGAGGCAGAAATATTCTTTTGAGCAAATTAATGCCCAAGTTTATTTGATCTAGTGGGGAAATGAATATTAAACACAATGCGGAACAATTGAAGCTCAAGGAACATCAAATTCAAAGTTGTTTCGAGTTGTGCTATTTTTATCAGTTAAGCCAGGAATTTCCAGCAAATATTTTCTTCACCAAATTCTTCCGAGTCAACTATAGTTTGCTTGTAGAGAAACGTCTCCTGGGCATTATAGAAATAACCAAAATTTAAAAGGGCAAAATTGGAAATGAAGAGCAATCCGCGGGTGGGCGGATCGTCACCAACTTACTGATTTCGACTGGTTTCAATTTGCAGCTTGTTCACACAATTTTTGCAGATAATTTCAACATCCAGCTACACTTTGGGATGCCCTAGAAGATAACACAAAACTCAAGGAAGACTTTTGAGGCTAAAGGCATCAAATTTCATCGTGAAATCTTCAGCTAGGACAAGGAATTGAGCTAGGGTTTTTCCTATAAATAGATGCCTTTGTAATTCATTGAAGACATGTGGAGTTTTATGCTTGGTTTTGTGCTTGAAATAGTATAAACTATAGCTTGGTAGGAGGAGCACTCCTTGTAAATACTTATATTAGTTTTTTTTTCTTAGTTTTGTAGTAAGCAAAAATTATCTTCTTGTAGTGATGTTCACCACGCTACACTACGGGTTCTTTAGGCAAGTATACCTATCATTCCGATAGTACAGGATAAGTGAGTATCAGGTATCGTTCCCACGAGGACTATATGAATACTAGTACTAACACTTTCCCTATTATCTAACCTACGAAGTCGAAAGATTGAACTAAATGAATTAAAATAAACTAACTACTTAGACCTATTTAGCAAACAAGAACACCCGAACAGAGAAAATAGCAATGATCAAAAGTAAGAACTAGATGTGGAATTCCCCTAATTCTTTCCTTATTTTGTTTCAATTCCAGATTAATGAATGAATGAATTCAAGTATTCAGACCCTAGAATCCTATGTTAGGTCATGATCTCTCTCAAGTATCATAACCCTTATCTCTCTAGTTGATTAATGAGAATCTCTTCTACCATTAAAACCCCAAAGAGATGAAGTTACAAATCAGGGATTCTATTGTGTGGGTTAGGTATGAATCTACCTGGGAAGACTTATGTTATTCTATCTCTAGCAACCCATGTAAGTCTCATTATTTGTGAAAGGATCTAATCAGTTAGGTTATTTCTCAATAAATCTAAGTGAAATCGATGATTAAATCAAGGGCCACGCGCAAACACCCAATTCAATCAAGCAGTAAATTCACAAATAAACCCAAACAAAAAGAATTCCATTCATTAATCAAGGAAAAAGATCCATAATAAGTGAGATAGGGTTCAACCCATCTAGTTCCTAATCTATTTAGTTCATAAATACAACGAAAAGATCAACAAATGACAAAGCAAAAATAGGAGAACTCATTCTCATGAAGCCACCAATTCTTCGATTGTGCTGTTGCAGAGATTGTTCCGTAGTTGCAACCCTTCTCTTCTCGTTGTTCTTGCCTCTTCTCTCTATCTCATATGTTCTCTCGTCACTCCTCCCCCTAGAGAAGACCCCCTGTTCTGCTTTTTTATATTCTCCTTTGGTCTTCCCGTTCACGCCAACTCTACTGCTAAAAAATCGCAAAATCCTGTAAGTGAGCCGCCCCCATGTCTGTCCCAACCGCGCCCACGGCTGGATGAGCCATGGCTATGTCTAGATGAGACTCAAGTGAGCCGCGGGCACGGCTCAGCCCGCGGCTAAGGCTCTCGACCTTCTGATCTCGGCTACGGCTCAATCCGCGGCGCGGATAAGAGTGCGGCCGAAGTCAGAAACTTTTCTTTTGCGTCTAATTGTGCCTCCAACTGTGGTCCAGCAACTCTAATGTCTTTGTAGCTCAAAATCCTTGGACTTTGTTCCATATTTTGGCATGTTTTATTTTGTTAATCGTCCTCCATCATCGAATCAATCGTCCAAACTCCGTCTTTGCAACTTCAATTGATTACATTCGATGACGAAGCTATCCAAAACCCTACAAAATAGCACGAAAACATATGTAGTTCACACATTTACACAAATTGACATAAAAATCACAATTGAGAAGAAACAGCTACGAACTAGAGAAAAATCCATAAGAAACCTTAAAAACCTAGTCTAAAAAACCTACTAAAAACTAGTACACTTTAGCACTTATCATGTAGCAAGACTTTGAAGAAACTTCACTTGCAGTCAACTTGTTTTATGGAATGAATGAAGAAGACTTGGATTCATAATTGAGCATTTCTTACTTTATTCTTTCTTATTTTATTCATGCATGCTTGTTTACTATCATTTATGTGCTTAATGTTATCTTTATCATGTTAAACTAAGTTGATTTCAACTAAGTTTAGGATGAAACTGTGATATGAATTAGTTTATGACCTATTTATTCTTGTTTATTCATTCACTTGGTCTGTAACACTTGTTGTTGCTTAACTACCAACTTCAAGTCATCTAGTTGTTATTTGACAAAGAGATTTGCACTAAACAATAGAAAGAGTAAATGAAACTTATAGTGATTCTCTTGAGAGTAGTGATTCACATAGGTGGATTAAGGTTTAAAGCCACAATTCATGAGTTTAATAAACTAATGCATGCTAGAGTTTACCACGAGAGTAGGAAAGCTCATGTATTAGTAGTCTTCCATATATAGAAAGATCTACTTTGGAGTAAAAATAGAATTGAATCCTAAACATGGATAAAAATCATCATGGCCATAAACTAAACTTTCATATTTGGTGAATTCTTAAGCCTAGTCAACTATGTTTCACTATTTTCTTCATATTTTGTTTACTTGAATTTGATTTTCCTACTATTTCTCCATCACCAAAGTTGGATTGTCTAGATAATAAAGCAAGTTAGTAACTTTAGTAGTTACATAGTTCTTATTTCCTTGTGCGATCGACCCTAATACTCGTCATGACTACAATTGACCCGTGCACCTACGGAACAAGTATTAGGTTATGAAGTTTGTTACTTGTTTGTGTGATTTTAAGGTGGATTTATTGCTATATTTTGATATAAACTAAACTCGCAATCACTTAATATCCAAGAATCTTCATCTAAAAATGTCGATTATTGCGTCAAACGGCAATTGAATTAAGAATATGCATAGCAAGTTTGATTGAAAAGTGAATTGTTGAGTAATAAGGGATCTTCATCAACCAATGTCGACCTCTTCATCAAAAGACAATTTCACCTCTCAAACTAAAGCTAAAAAGTGGCTTAAATGATAAAAGTGTTAAGTGACCAGGAGTTTTCATCTACAAATGTCAACTTTCGTGTCAAAAGACACTTGCTATTACAAAATGCAATATGTCCCTATTGTGTGTAAATTGAAATGTATATAATGGTTCGTATTTAATACTTAGTATGTAAAATTTTGCGAGGCACTAGAATTTGGTTAAACACTGCTTAAATCTTGATATAATTACTTCCTTTTTACTTAATATGATTAGTATTAGAAGCATTACAAGGAATTGTATAATGCCTATTTGCTTTATATTGTGGAATTGCATTCAACAATAAGGCATTTGTTATTTCAAGCTTTGAATCATGTTTTTGACTTCTTGATTTTTCAATTGCTTGAGGACAAGCAATAATTCAAGTGTGGAGGAGTTTGATAAGTAATAATTTTACCTATTTTAATATAGTATTTTACATATAATTTTAGTATGTTTTGAGTATGTTTTTGGTATTTTTTATATAAAAATGGCTCAATTTCATTATTTTCCATCAAACCAAGGAATGTTCCAAAATTAGGGCTTTTAGTCTGAAAATTATGATTTTGAGGCAGAATTATTATTTTGAGCAAATTAATGCCCAAGTTTGTTTGGTTTTGCAGATTAAATGACGAATAAAGTCTGCAGACATGGATCCCAGGTTAGCAAAATCAGAAATCAAGTAGGGACCACAGAAGATTAATCCGCGGGTTGCCATCCACCGATCCCATCCACGGATCGACATCAACCAGCAACTTCTAGGGTTTCAACTTGCATCTTCAACCAACTGTTTTTGTAGACCTTTTCAGATGGGGATAAGGCTTTGCAAGTTGGAGATTTCATTGAAAACGTAAATGAAGACTTTTGTGCAAATTTGGAATGTCCAAGAAAATCTTCATCATTCCATGCATTAAATGCATTTGCAAGTTAGAAAATACCTTGAAGAACATTTGTTTATAAATAGAAGTCATTTGTAATGCATTTAAAACAAGTTTAGATAGGACGAAAGTAGTAGTTAGCTTGTTTCATACTAGTTTTGATAGAAAATTAATAGAATTCTCTTTATCCTTCAATAGAATAGTGAGGATCACTGTGAGAGAGCTTTGTAAGATCAACTTTTGAAGGTGAATAAGAAGAGTAGTTTGTTACAACCTTGGTTGAGCAATTCTTAACTCTTTCTTCTTCACTTTACATTTGTTGATATGAATTCTTATTTTGAATTTGAACTTTTAGTTGCTTCACTAACCATGTCTTCATCTAGAATATAGATGAAGCTAATGAATCCAAAAGCATGACTTGAATTCTCAAAACTTGCTAAGCTTGCATTTGTTTGTTTACTTGTTCAAGTTTTAACACTTGTTTTTGCTTGGCCAACGTAAATTAGTCATTTAGTTCCCATTTGACACTAAAAAATGCATGTAACAATCGAAAATAAACAAGTAATGCATAAGTGAATCATATGAGAATAATGGTTACTTAACTGAATCAATACAATTCATATTTTCATGAGGTTTCATGAGGAGAATAGTTGAACCCTTGTCATAGAGAAATTTAGTTATGACACTTAAGGAATTGGATTCTAAACAAAGCAAGGCAACACTTAGTAAGCCATTCATGCATGATTCATTAGTGGATTCTATGTTCTAGCATTTTATGCTTGAATTCTCCACAAGTTCTCAATCATTTACCTATTCTATTGAAGGGACCCCATATCACTCTTGTTTTAATTGTGTTTAGATAATAAAAGTTAGTGAAAAAGCCTTAGTAGTTGCATATATTTGATTCCTCATGGGATTCAACACCTAATACTCCAAATACTAAAACCGACCCGAGCACTTGTGGAATAAGTTGGGAGATTGGATTTTTATTACTTGATTGTGTATATTCGTTCATATTTGTTATACCTAATCTACACCACGTCAAGTTTTTGGCGTCGTTGCTAGGGAGTCAAGGCAATATTAGGGCCAAAGCTAACTTTATTAATCTAAACTTTGTATATATTCATTTGTAAATAACTATTTTCTTTTATTTTTTAGGTGTATGCAGAGGAGTTTAAGAGTAGTGCTTCCATTTTATCCAGAGATTGAAAGAGCAAGGAAGGCAAGGAGACAAAGGCTTGAAGAGCAAGATAAGGAGGAGGAGATTGGAGATACCTCAAGTACATCTCAACAACAAGAACATCAAGAGGGAACCATGATGGAGATAAACCGAAATCCTAACCCACAAACTTGTTCTTTAAGAGATTTTGCTATGCCGGATCCAACCGGTTCACACACAAGTACTGTAAGACCATCGGTTAATGAAAATAACTTTGAACTTAAGCCTGGATTAATACAAATGGTTCAACAAAATCAATTTGGTGGTAATACTAATAAAGATCCACACTCACACTTGGCTAATTTTATGAAAATATGTGATACAATTAAATTAAATGGTATTTTTGAAGATGCCATAAGGCTTAGATTATTTCCATTCTAATTGAGAGACAAAGCCAAGAAATGGCTACAAGCATTTCCACCAAATACCTTTGCAACTTGGACAAACCTTTCCAAAGTATTCTTGAAAAAATATTTCCCACCGGGAAAGACCACAAGACTAAGGATGGACAAAACAGACTTTCATCAATGCGAAGGAGAGTCTCTTTATGAGGCTTGGGACTGATACAATGACTTAATAAGAAAATGTCCACACCATGTACTCCCAAAGTGGCTAATAGTACAAACCTTCTAGAATGGACTTAACTATCAAACAAAAATCAATATAGATGTAGATGCAAGAGGAGCTTTTATGGCGAAGTCAACGGAGAAGCCCAAGAATTGATTGAAGAGATAGTGGCAAATCACTACCAATGGACCAATGACAAAGGTATTCCTAGAAGAACTCAAGGTCCTGGAAGCACAAGAGGAAGGACAATGAGAAGAAAGGACCAACTATACTTCATTGATATATCTACACCCAAAGGAGTGGAGGATTCTTTGAATTATGGTCATAAAAAGTGAAGCTCACACCTACAAAGTCTAGATCTAGACTCTAAATGAAGCGCTTGTTGGGAGGCAACCCAACGTTCTTACTCTTTTTGTGACATTTTACTTTGATTTAATATGTATTATAAGGTTTAAATTATGTTTCTCATGCTTGTTATATAGGGACTTTAATAAGGAACTAAAGGTGCAAATTTGATTAAAGAAGACTCAAGAACATGAGTTTGTTCTCTAGACCCCTATTTGAATGCATTTCATAGTTAGAAGTATGCTGATCATGTTTTATATAGAGTATGTTATGTGTTTTTGAAGTTAAAAGTTCATAGGAGTCACAATTCATGATTGAGAACTTTTTGATCAAAAAGGTCAACTGATGATTTATTGAGATTATATGAGGTTTGACCTTGTTTATGTGCTTAATATGTTCAAACAAACATGTGTAAACTATGAGTTTCAAATGTGCATTCAAATTTTGTAACTTATGCAACTTTGGAAATCATGCTCAATCCAAGCAAAGTGTTATAAATTAGATGCAAAAATTGAAGGATTTGTATTTGCACGTGTATTTTGATTATTCAAGCATGTTCCAAGTATTAAATGGTTCAAAAACATGTTACATTTAAAGTTGAAGTTGCCACGGGTTAGATCTGCAAGTCGTCATCCACAGATCCAACCCACGGATCACATGCAGGATTTGTTTTTCTAGCATATTTTTAATGAGTTTCAATTGATTATTTTGTAACTTCTTTGGCATGATGTGTGTACATGTTTGAACATCTTAATTAACACTTTAATGTGTTGAACATCCTAACTAACACTTTAACATGCTTCAATCTTGCATGTTGAATGTTCCATATGCTTTTATATTTTAGACTTAATGGCATAAAATAGTTGACTTTTGACATAGGGCAAATTTGAGGAACTCTCTTTGATCTTTCTCTTCATCAATATATCATACACTTGCTCATATTGCTTGAGTTTCAAATTTCCACCCCATGGAGCCACATCGCACAAATTAAGTGTGAGGGAAAGCATTAGCTTTCAAGCATGCTATGTTATTTTTGGTATTCACTAGCTATTCACTCACCCTCTAACATAGCATTCATGTGTTTTGAGCTTTGAGAACAAAGTCATTGAGCAAGTTTAGACCAAATGAGGAACTTGATGAAGCATTGCAAAAAGTAACTTGTCAAGGCCAATGGATTCCAAAGACATAACAATGTCAAACTTTGGACTTTTTAAACCAAACAAGGAGAGTTTTCTTGTTTCATATTGCCTTCTTATCTTTGCCTATACACATTGAGGACAATGTTTCATTTTAAGTGTGGGGGGAAGGTATAAGATTATGTTTGGTTGGGTTTTCATTAAGTGTGTCAAGATATTATTTTGGTAAATTATGGCCAAAATTTTTGAAAATTTGCTTCTTTGACATGCTTTTATGACACACACTTGTTAAATTCCTTTACTTCTTGAAGTAATTTATGTAACCTTGCATGAAAATTTTCTACAAATAGATAAATAAGTAGTTGTTATGTGATTATGAGTTTTGCTTTTAAGGAAGTATACCTTATATAATTGTTGTAATTATGTCTTGATTCGGCAAGTTTGATTTTAAATTTCTTTTCTTTACTTGATTTTACATTGCTAAGTGGCAGATATGGACAAAAAGTATACTTATGCATTATTTGAATAAAGGTACCATATATTATGTACTAAATCGATAAATATTTATTTATTTCTATTCAAATGATTGAAATTGCTTAGTAACCAGGAATTTTCATCACAAAATGTCGATTTTCGCATCAAACGGCAATTGAATTAAGAGTATCTGTAGTAAGTTTGATTGAAAGTGAATTATTGAGTAATATGGGGTCTTCATCACAAAATGCCGATCCTTTCATCAAAAGACAATTTCACTTCTCAAACAAAGCGCTAAATTATGGTTAAAATAATCAAAGTGTTGAGTAACTGGGAGTTTTCATCTAAAAATGTCAACTTCGCATCAAAAGACACTTAAACTTTACAAAGTTCAATATGACCCTTTGTGAGTAGATTGAATTGTATATGATTGTCCATATTGAATACTTAAGTTGTGAAATTTTATAAGGCATTGAAATTTTGTTGAACTAGCTTTAATCTTTATATAATTATTTTCCTTTTACTGGGTCTGATTAGTATTAGAAACATTACAAAGAATTGCATAATACCTATATACTTTATCTTGTGGAATTGTATTCAACAAAGTAGCATTTATTATCTCAATCCTTGAATCATTATTTGATCTCTTGATTTTCCAATTGCTTGAGGACAAGCAATAATTCAAGTGTGGGAGAGTTTGCTAAGTAATAAATTTGTCAATATTATTATGTATATTATTATATGTTTTAGGTGTTATTTTAGTATAATTATAGTAATTTTGGTCTCAACTCATTTTAACATTCTATAAAATTAGGGTTTTCTCTTGTAATTAGGGTTTTTTAGGCGAATTTATTATTTTGAATATTTAATGCACAATTTTTGTACAACATTACAAGTTCATCATGCTTAAACTCATTTTGGATCAATTGAAGTCAAGGGGAATCAAATTCAAAAGTGATTCAAAGGGCTAAGCTTTGATGAACAACTTCTAGGGCTTCAACTTGTATCTTCAACCAGCTATTTTTGTAGACCTTTTCAGATGGGGATAGGGTTTGCAAGTTGGAGATTTCGTTAAAAACATAAATGAAGACTTTTGTGCAAATTTGGAATCTCCAAGCAAATCTTCATTATTTTCATGCATTAAATGCATTTGCAAGTTGGAAAATGACTTGAAGAACATTTGTCTATAAATAGAAGTCATTTGTAATGCATTTGAAACAAGTGTAAATAGGAAGAAAGTAGTAGTTAGATTGTTTTATACTATTTTTGAAACAAAATTAATAGAATTCTCTTCATCCTTCAATAGAATAGTGAGGATCATTGTAAGAGAGCTTTGCAAGATCAACTTTTGAAAGTGAATAAAAAGAGAAGTTTGTTACAACCTTAGTTGACCAATTCTTAACTCTTGCTTCGTTACTTTACAATTGTAGATATGAATTCTTGTTTTGAATTTGGATTTTTAGTTGCTTCACTAACCATGTTGAACTAAAAGCTTTATCTAGAATATAGATGAAGCTAATGAATCCAAAAGCATGACTTAAATTCTCAAAACTTGCTAAGTTTGCATTTGTTTGTTTACTTGTTCAAGTTTTAACATTTGTTTTTGCTTGGCCAAATTAAACAAGTCATTTAGTTGCTACATGACATTGAAAAATGCATGTAACAACGGAAAATAAACAAGTGATGCTTAACTGAATCATATGAGAATAGTGGTTGCTTAAGTGAATCAATACAATTCATGTTTTCATAAGATTTCATCATGAGAATAGTTGAACCCTTGTCATAGAGAGATCTAGTTATGACACCTAAGGAATTGGACTCCGAACAAAGCAGGCAACACTTAGTAAATCATTCATGCATGATTCATTAGTGGATTCTATGTTCTCGAATTCTTTGCTTAAATTCTACACAAGTTCTCAATCATTTACCTTCTATTGAAAGGACCCCATATCACTTTTGTTTTATTTGTGTGTAGATAATAAAAGTTAGTGAAAAAGCCTTAGTAGTTGTATATATTTGATTCCTTGTAGAATTCGACACCTAATACTCCAAATACTACAATTGACCCATGCACTTGCGGAATGAGTTAGGAGATTAGGTTTTTATTACTTGGTTTGTATATATTTGTTCATATGTGCTATACCTAATCTACACCACGTCACGTATCAATTTGATCTTGCAGCCCGTCATTTGCCAATGCATCTACAACTTTATTCGCTTCACAAAAACAGTGATTAATCGAAGCGAACAAATCTAAATACTAAAGAATTTCCTCCACCTCCTTTGAAATAGACCATGGGCAAAGCATTTTATGCTTGAGAATGTTAACTAGCACCAAAGAATCACATTCAACCTCTCCACAGTTGGCCTACTACTAACAACGCTCATGCTTCCACTTGAATGCTCGTCCCTTCCCCAAAAAATCAAGAATAAGCACAAATAGACTTCCCTAAAGAATCTCTAATGACACCACCACTGACCACCATTTAACTATTCTCATTTGCATCCTTTTCCTATGCCTTGACAAAGAAGAAAAGAACACACTTTAGAAAAGCCATAAGATGATCCATGAATAATAACCGAGAACCAAGAGTTTGAGATAATTCTCCAAGCCATATCAATGAACTGCTCTCCAAACCCAAAGGCTCTAAGGACCTTCATAAGATAAGGCTATGAAACTCAGTCATAAACCTTGGCCATGTCCAACTTTAAAGCCACATTACCACCTCTCACTTTTTTACTAATATTCATCATCATTTATTGTGCCAAAAGTAGGTTCTCTGATATCTGTCTTTCATGAACAAAACCCAACTGATTCAAAGACACAATATTTGGCATAATTAAAGCCACTCTATCAAACAGAACATTGGAGATGACCATGTTGGCAAAGTTGCAGAGTCTAATTGGTCAAAATTGAGAGAAATCTTACAGGTGCTAAATTTTTGGAATTAAAACGATCACTATTGCAGTCAAACACCTTGGCAATACTTCACTGCAGAAAAAGCTAAAAACACTTGGTACATATCTTCCCCTACAATCTCCCGTGCCAAAGTAAAGAATTTGCCAAAAAACCCATCAGGATCAGTAGAGCTATCTCCATCCATTTTAAACACAATCCCCTTAACCTCTTCAAAAGTTGGAATTGCATTTAGAGCTTGATTCTCTTTCGGAGACACTGCCCCAGGTGCGACATTCAATATCTCATAATCTGGAGGTACATCCTAGCTGAGAACAATGATTGAAAGAATTGTGCAGCCCCTGCTCCAATCTCCTCATCAAAATCTAACCACTACCTTTGACTATTCTTGATAAATGAATAATAGCCTGACTTCATCTTTATTTCACCAGATTATGAAAAATCTTGGTATTTCTATCTCCATCCTTGAGCCATTTAATCTTATCCCACGTTTGGTACACTGGAATGACCTAGAATGGAAATGCCTTTCCACCCAGAATATTTTTCCTTCCAAAATGGACTGGAAAAGCCATTGTTTGATAACCCAAGTCATAATGAAATGCCTATTCCTTTTCCAATGTTTGGTATAATCATATTTAGGTGTCAAAATGGAATAAAATATATATCAATTTGACTTAATTGCCCTTAATTATTTGCGCTAGAATATACCATATTTTTATTTTGTTTGTTAGTAATTCTATACTTACAAACGACTTTAATATTTTTAATTTTAAAAATTCTTAATATTCTTGCCAAAATTAAATTACTTATACTCATTAATTAATTTTAAAATTTTTATAATTATTAGCATTATAATTAAAAATGCAAAAAAATTAATAATGAAACTACATTCATACTTTAATTTAATTTATAAAAAGTTTAGTTTTTACACATTTGCATAAAATTTAAAAATAGTATTTTAAATAGTTTTAGAGCAAAAAGAAAAAAATTTGAAACACATATTAAACTGATTGTGATTTAAAAATCTGAAAAAATTATTAATTGAAGTTATTAAAACTTAATATTTTTTTAAAAATTATAAAAATAAAAATTAGTGAATTTATCCTAGGTTAAAAAAATTCGCAGAAAAAATGTGGAGGATAAAATTGACTCTTATTTTTAAGATCTTTCCAAGATGAATTTGAAAAGGCATTTCCCTAGATTTTGTTGAGAAATGGGATTTAGAGAAAAAGTTGGAATGGCATTCCAAGTGGGAAGGGCCTTTCCAACTTAAAATGTCTGTACAAAACATGAGAATGGAATGAACCAGTTGGAAAGGTTTTTTCATTCCACCCCATTCCTACGTACCAAACGTGGGGTTAGATTTTTGTTTCCAAAAATTCTCTTCCACAGACAAGTGATATTGCAACGTAGTCCTTGCCTCACCAAGCTCCCCCATGGCCTGCAAAGCTTGATCCCCTTCCACCTTTTGCTCTTTTGCTGCCAACAAACATTTAGCGACCTTGACATTTTGGAAAATATCTCCAAAGGATTCTTTACTTCAACTCCTCAACACACCTTTCAATCTATGAAGTTTTGTCCCTAATTGAATCAAAGGACTACCACCTCGCTCTATCTACCATGATTGCTTAACCATTTCCAAGAAATTCTTGTGATATGTCTACACATTCAAGAACCTAAAAAGTTTCAGTTTGTTGTCCAACCTAGTTGATGCAGACAACAAAAGAGGTGTATGGTCCAAAGGCGCACGAGCCAAATGAGTGACCGAAATGTTCATCACCTCCATACACATGACATTGAGTAGCATTCTATCAAGATGCTTCCAAATACACAAATTACCACTCCAATTGTTGCACCAAGTGAAACGTGATCCCAAGAAGCCACCATCACATGACATTGAGTAGCATTGCATTCTATCCAAACGCTTCTGGTGATGATCCTTAGAAAATTTGATCGTTGAATCCAAATTACCAGCCATTTCACAATGGTCCATACACTCCACTGAATCTTTCGGATTTCTAGTAGCCCTTGGGGATAAATTCCCAGCCAACTGGGATAGTTCCTCCCCAAGAAAGCCTGCATGAACAACAAACTCATCAATATTCACCTCCTCTAATGGGAGTACCCCAGAAAAATCTACCGGGACAGTAGGAGCAGTAATTTGCAACCCTTTAATAACCTCCAATAATGCAGTCCCACCAGAAGGAGGATTGTTCACTTGGTATACCATCACAGGATCTACACAATGTCCGGTTCCCTGTACATCCTGATGTTGAGTTGCATTAGAGTTGCATTAGAGACCTAATCAAGCCCTATAGCTTTTACAGTTTGAACCTTGACTATATTTGTCTTACTCAGATGTTGCGTTTCTGCTTCTTTTGATTGAATTGGCTCCACCATATCTTTAGGCACCTACTACAGGTTTGGATTCACATTATCCTTATTTGAAGGAACAAACTCCTTCATGCTGCGACAGATTGCAAGCACATTGTAGATACCAAATTTTGAGCCATCGTTTATTTCTAACATTGGGGGCTTTTTTTTCTATTTTTGGGTCAAATTCTGATTTTTGAGCAAAAATCAAAAAGTCAACTATTTTGCGGGTCAAAACAATAATTTTCAGCACGTAAATATTTTTTCATTAGTTTTGAAATTTTAAATGCACATTTTTGTATTTTTATACATGTTTCTGAAATTTTGTGATTTATTAGGTTTAACTAGTATTTTTTCTATATTTTTTGTCAGTTCAATGGTCATTTTGCAACGCAAACACCATGTTCGCTTATTTTTGGGTTCTAAATTTATTTTTCAAACTTTTAGGCATGTTTTCACATTTTGTAATTTTTCGAGGACAATTCTTATTTTTTTCTATAGATGCTGAGTTCAAGGGCCAAAGGGTCATTGGTCATTTCGCACTTCGAACGCATTTTCTACCAATTTTTTGGTTGTAAATACACTTTTTAGGTTTTTGAGTCTATTTTTAATTTTTGGTAATTTTTCGAAACCAACTTCTATTTTTCTGTGAATATTGCGTTAAGGGCAAAATGGTAATTCTACGCAAAAATTTATTTTTCACCCAAATTTTATTAATAAACTCATTAGTTGCATTTTTTTTTTTGGGCTTTTTCTACTTCTTGGGTGTTTTAGAAAAATCATGACATTTTTTTAGTTTTGATTCTAATTTTTGTGTCAAAAAATCATTTTTTAGGGTGAAATGGTAATTTTATTGTGAGGGGCCTTTTTTTCTTTTCTTCCCTTTCTTGGAGGATAAAACTCTCTTACACTATAAATAGCTCATTTTGGATTAAATAAAAGGGAATTAATTAGAAAAATACTGCACATATTTACTATTCTTGCACACAAAACACATCTAATTTCAAACACTAATTCCTACCCACACTAACACACCACACATACACACATTCAGAATCAAAGGCACAC
Source organism: Mitragyna speciosa (assembly GCA_024721245.1). Classification (NCBI taxonomy): domain Eukaryota; kingdom Viridiplantae; phylum Streptophyta; class Magnoliopsida; order Gentianales; family Rubiaceae; genus Mitragyna; species Mitragyna speciosa. Next base: position 20,941,271 of record CM045566.1, on the reverse strand, counting down.
GTTAACACATCACACACTAGGATCTAGGTCATACACTAACACACACCTTTTTCACTTACTAAAATCAAAGCACACAAAATTTTCACACACTCAAACACATATAAGCACACATAAAAACACAAACCTCAAGAAAAATTTCAAGGTTTCATCATCAACCATCTGCACAAGGCATTCTTCATGATCTTAATCTCTAGTTTTGTTTAATCCATCTTCTCTAGTTTAATCAATTTATTATTTTTTTGGGTTAGTCTCTTTGGAGTTTTTCTTTTCTTCTCCCTTCTTTTTCTGGGTTTGTTCTTTTCATTTCTGGTTTTTGTTTCCTTCACCACCGTTCTTCCTTACTTTCCTCCGCTTCCCTCTCTCCCCTCACCACCAGTAGCCTCCAGTTCAACTACCGTCTAACCACCTTTGCCTCATCTTCAACCTCTGCTCCTCGGCTTGCCTTCCCTTCCATACATAACCACCTCTGTAGCCCCCACATCAACTTCAGCCCCCTCCTCAATTGATAGCCATCATCAGAACTTTTGATCATTAACCAGACCACCAAATCATCCTATCCACCTCCAAGCCTCCCCCCTGCCCCCTGCCCCCTGTCAAGTCCAGCCAGATAGGCCTCAGCATCAACCTTCAATCACAAATAGACTCCCCTATAACCAACAATTAGAACTACCACAACAACAGCCCCACATTAACCACTCCACCATCAACAAGCTGTAAAATGAGAATAAGACCACACAGCTACCGAAACAAAGCCAGCATTACAATAAGACAAAAATGTCCCACTAGCAATTCACCACAACTAGCCCCAAATGCCATATTTCTCACTACCGAAATCTCCTGCAAATCAACATCACCCAATTCCACCCAATTATACTGATAAGTAATAATTTTACGTATTTTTGTATAATATTTTTATAAATATTTTTAGTATGTTTTTAGTCTTTTTGCTATAAAAATGGCTTATTTTCATCATTTTCCATCAAATCAAGGTTTGCTCCAAAATTAGGGTTTTTGGTCTGGAAATTAGAGCTTTGAGGTAGAATTAATATTTTGAGCAAATTAATGCCCAAGTTTATTTGATTATGCAAGAGAATGATGATTAAACACAATTTGGATAAATTAAAGTTCAAAGAATATTAAATTCAAAGTTGATTCAAGTTGTACCAATTTGATCATTTAAGCTTGAAATATCCGGCAATTATTTTCTTCATCAAAATCTACCAAGAAAATTATGGTTCAAATGGTGAAAAAAAGTCTCAAGGACATTATGGGAATAATCAAAAATTAAAAAGGCCAAAATGGTAAAAGGGAGCGATACGCGAATCGCGATACGTGTTAGTGTATGCCCTAAAACCAAGTTGGTTTTTGAGATTTTTATTACGCTTATTTCGTGTTATACTTATATATGTGGCATTTTCTTTGTCATTTAATACTTGTTATTAATATTACTTAGTTTATTTGATAAAGTCCATAGAATATTAACTGTGTATAAGAGATTGTAAGAGTTACAATGATGAGACTCTTATTACACATAAAGTTATATTCTTAAATATCCCTAGTCATAGTATTAATGAGATTGGACATCATTAATATGGGAAGACTAGCACATACTTTGCCTCTACTTAGGGTAAGTAGTAGTTGATCTCGTCAACTATGGTGTGCGACATCCTAAGCTGGTATGTGGATGCTTGTTAGAGAACAAGTTCATTGGATTGATCCGCCAAGAGTTACTATTCATAGTGCTAATGAATTATACTCTTAATGGCAATGGTGTAAGTGATCCTTAGACTTGAGATTACCATGGTATCTTGAGTGTGGATTGCTATGCTTTGACTCTATTGCTCGGTGCTCGTAAAAGAGTAGCCCATACGGTAGAGATTGGGTATAGTATGAAGCATGGAAGGATAGTGAGTAATCGATATAGGATTCACCACTCCTTATTATAGGAGAGTATATCCCGGATTGGCCACTTGTTGAAATATGACTTAAAGAATCTTTTGCGCAAAAGTGAAAGTATGACTTGAAAGAGTTTCAAGGTTATACTTTTATGGAAAGTTATATTTCGGGAACAAGAAATCATTAATTAGTCATTTAAAGAGTGCGCACTACACTCTTAGACTAATTGGGATATAGTGTGGTGAAAGGATATTAATTACACGGTAACATTGTCATTGATAGGTGTAGTCTACCATATGACTTTCCTATTCACTTGGGTGGTCATGATGCATTGCTAGACGCCACTCATGATCTATAAGTGCAAATTAATTAATTAGTGAATTAATGATAAATTAAAGTGTTAATTTATCTGGCTCTTAATTAATTAATTAATGAGTTATAATTTGTACTTATTGCCAACGTGAATGGAACCTAATGGGTCACACACAATAAGAACATGGTCTTTGGGTTAAATTGTTATTAAGATAAGTATAAGATACTTATGGGGTTAATTTATGTGATAAATTAACTTAAAGGACTTAATTATAAATATTCTAAGTCTTGATGGAAATTAGTTTCCTAAAAGGAATTAAGAAGCTATTTGGTTTCCTTTTGGAATTGGTTTCCTAAAGGAATAGGATTAGCTTAAGGTAAGCTTCCTAAACCTTCTTGGTTTCCAATTGCTCTTGTTTCCTTAAAGACTAGGATACTACATCTATAAATAAGTCCATGCCTTGACTCTTGGAAGATTGATGAAACATACAAGATAAAATTTAGAGAGAGAAAAATTGAGAGATGGTGCGTTTTTCTCTCCAAGAAAAACGCCACACCTCTCTTCCCTAATTGTTAGGGTTTCAACTTCTTTCTTCTTCTTGTGTTCTTCATGAATCATTCAAGGGAGCTAGCACTCAAAAGGCAAGGCAAGCAAGCCCAAAGGTTCCTAAAGATCATGTTCGTGTGGATACCGTTGGAGGCTCGACACTTGGAGGGCTTTTCGTGGTAGATCAACACCTTCATCGAATAGGATCTTGCCCTTTGAAGCATAGAAACCTTCTATGCTTGAGGTATTTGTGCTAAACACCCTTTAATCGTATAGATTATATCAAAGAGATCCATGGCTAAGGTAATAAATTTTTAAATTTTTCGCTGCGTTACTCCCCTTATTACCTTACAGTTAGTTCATCAAACATTAAGAAAGTGAATAACTCAGTATTCTAAGATCATTTTGTATAATTGTTGCCTGCTCACCCTTACCAGACAATTTAGAAACTTGGAATGGACTTGAGTTAGGGTTATTTCTATAAATACATGCCTTTGTATTCATGAAAGTTATGCTTAGTTTTAAGTTTGATTAAGCTTGAACTAAAGCTTGGTAGGAGGAGCACTCCTTGTAAATACTTAGATTAGTTTTCTTTCTTAGTTTTGTAGTAGGCAAAGTCTATATTCTTGTAGCAAGACTTTGAAGAAATTTCACTTATATTCAACATGTTTGATGGAATGAAGGAAGAAAATTTGAAGCCATAATTGCGTATATCTTACCTTACCCCTTTTAGTTTCATTCTGGCATGTTGTTTATTTTTATTTATGTGCTTAATGTTATCTTATATATGTTAAACGAAGTTGATTCAACTAGGTTTAGGATGAAACTATTGTTAGTGTATGCCCTAAAACCAAGATGGTTTAAAGGTGTTTTTGTTTTACACTTATTTATGTTATATTTATCCATGTGGTATTTTTCTTTATCATCTATACTTGTATTTCCATGTTACTTGTTTGATTGATAAAGTCCTTAGAATATTGACTGTGTATTAGAGATTGTAAGGGTTACAATTATGAGACTACTAATACATAAAGTCATATTCTTAAATATCCCTAGTCATAGTATTAATGAGATTGGACATCATTAATACGGATAGACTAGCACATACTTTGCCTCTACTTATGGTAAGTAGTAGTTGATCTCATTGACTATGGTGTGCGTGACACTTAAGCTAGTATGTGGATGCTTGTTTGAGAACAAGTTCATTGGATTGATCCGCCAAGAGTTTCAACTATAGTGCCAATAGTTGAACTCTTAATGGCAATGGTGTAAGTGATCCTTTGACTTGAGATTACCATAGTATCTTGAGTGTGGATTGCTATACTTTGACTCTATTCCTCGGTGCCCGTAAAAGGGTAGCTCATAGGTTAGAGATTGGGTATAGTTTGAAGCATGGAAAGATAGTGAGTAATCAATATAGGATTCACCACTCCTTAATAGGAGAGTATATCCCTTAATGGCCACTTGTTGGAAATATTAACTCATAAATCTTCTGCAGAAGTGATAGTATAACTTGGAAGTAGTTTCAAGGTTATACATCATGGAGAGTTATATTTCTGGAACAAGAAAATATAAATTAGTCATTTAAAAGTATGCACTATACTTTTAGACTAATTGGGATATAGTGTGGTGAAAGGATATTAATTACACGGTAACATTGTCATTGAAGGGTATGGTCTACCATATGACTTTCCTATTCACTTGGGTGGTCATGATGCATTGCTAGACGCCACTCATGATCTATAAGTATGAATTGATTAATTAGTGAATTAATGATAAATTAAAAGTGTTTAATTTATCTAGCTCAATTAATGAGTTATAATTTATACTTATTGCCAACGTGAATGGAACCTAATGGGTCACACACATAAAGAACAAAATCTTTGGGTTAAAATGTAATTAAGATAAGTATGAGATACTTATGGGGTTAATTTATGAGATAAATTAACTTAAAGGACTTATTTATAAATATTCTAAGTCTTGCAGGAAATTAGTTTCCTAAAAGAAATAAAGTAACTAATTGGTTTCCTTATGGAATAGATTTCCTAAAGGAGAAGGATTAGCTTAAAGTAAGTTGCCTAAACCTTCTTGGTTTCTAATTAGCTTTATTTCCTAAAAGACTAGAATACTTCCTCTATAAATAGGTTCATGCTTTGACTCTTGAATTAGTTGTTGCTACACAAAAAGAAAACTAGTGAGAGAAAATAGAAGAAAGAAAAGGCACGCCTCTCTCTCTCTCTCTAGGCGTCTCTCTCTCTCTCTCCTAAGGGTTAGGTTTTTCTTCTTCTTGTGTTCTTAATAATTCAAGGGAGCTAGCACTCAAAAGTCAAAGCAAGCAAGCCTACAAGGTTCCCAAAGAAGTTGTTCGTGTGGATATCGTTAGAGGCTCTACGCTTGGAGGGCTTTTCGTGGTAGATCTAACATCTTCTTCGAAGGATCTTTGCCTAGAAGCATAGAAATCTTCTGTGCTTAAGGTAATCTTCATGCAAACCCCCTTGTTAATCATATAGATATGTCAAAGAGATCCATGGTTAAGGTAATAAATTTTTATTTTTCCGCTGCGTTACCTATGCTATTACCTTACAGTGGTATCAGAGCCTTCTTTGATTATATCTATATGATTTGTGTTTATTTAATTGTCACAAATATGGATGGTTTGTTCTTGATGAAATTTGTCTCAAAAGCATTATAGAAAAATCAAGAGTTTGATTTTTAAGAAAAGTTCTTGATTGTTTAAAAGGTGTTTTAAATAATTAAGATAAGTTCTTAAGGTTGTTTTTATGGTTTCTAAATTGTTTTTACATGCTAAAAGGGTTTTAACATGTTTTGATTCAAAAGAGTTTTGAAAAACGCCAAAGAATTTCAAAGATCGTATTTTCTGGACACAAACCGCGCGAAAACTCGCGCGCGTTTTGACCCGCGGTCAAAATCCCGTAACTTCTGTCCACAAACCGCGGATGAAACCGCGCACGGTTTGTCGCGCGGGTTACAAACCGCGGATGAACCCGCGCACGTTTTGTCGCGCGGTTTGTAGGCAGAAACCTAGCGGGATTTTTTCCTATTTTTGAAAGAACGCGAATTTTGATAATTTCTCAAATAAAACACTTTCCAATTTTAATTGTTAAGATTTGGAAAGTTAAAATTTGGAAACCTATACCTTCTATAACTATATTTTTGAGACAAATAAATTTCAAGAGCATTAATCTATACTATTTAGACCATATGATTTATGACTAGAATTAAATAAATCAATTTATTTAATTGTTAAATAGTATGATGGCATGGTGGATGATTATGGACTAGACCAATGCGATTGAATGGTTATTACTTCTTTTATGGTTGGCTTGTATTGGTTTTATAAATAGGGCCTGCGTGTCCTTCCCTCTCTATTTTCTGATGTAATTCTCTTCTCATCTAAACTCCCCTCGAATGTAACTCGAGGTTTCTTGATCAATACTTGTAATGTACAAAGTATAGGTTAGGAATAGGTTTATTTAAATTGTTTAGACTAGAATTACATATGTAATGTACAAGAAGATGGAGGTGGTACCAAGGAGTAACCAAGGAGGCGCATCAAGGAGTTGAAACGTCCCCTAGGAATTTTAACCAAATATTTTCTTCAAGGCTCGAAGGAAATATTACTAGTTAAAGTCCATAATCATCCACGTTTATTATGCTTTTATTTTATATGATTGATATATTTTAATTGCATAATATGATGAGACATTAATATTTAAACTAAAATCCCTCAATATCAAATATTAGGTCATCTACTTAAGTTGCCTTCCATTATTATAACAAAAACGAAGAGTTCCTATTAAGGTTGACACGTTGGCCTCCGTCAAGGTCACCTTACTCGGAATATGTTTTTGTTATGAGATATGATCTCTGAATAATGGGTTTGACTTAACAAAAATTACATAACGAGTTTGGCCTCCGTCAATGTTATGATATTTTTGAGGCAATGTTGGGTAATACATAAGATGTAAATTTCAAAGAGTTGATACCCAACTATCTAGGAGTCACAAGGGTTGTGATTGATAAATAGTTATCTACCTAATCGAATTTATCTTTGGGGCATTGGCCTCCGTCAAACCCAAAGCTAATTAGATGGGATCCTAGCCCACTAGAAATCTCCAACGGATTTCCGAATCAATATTGAGGGTTATTGATTTGAAGTAAAATAGTGGGAGCAAACCAAATAAATTCACGAATCCACATTTTTGGTTTGCATATAACATAAAACAAATACTTATTTTCTGTCTTTACTTTTTGTAGAATGTCTAACGTGAATTTGCGACCGATTCTTGACAACAAACTCAATGAAACCAACTTTGAGGACTGGAATATCAATTTGAGAATTGTTCTCAAACATGAAAAAATTGAGTATGTCCTCGATAAACCCATGCCCCCTCCTCCACCCGCTACTGCATCACAAGAGGACATAGATGCATATGAGATGCACAAAGCCGACAATGATGCTGCAACATGTATCATGTTAGCTGCTATGTCCCCTGCATTGCAAAAGCAACATCTTAAGATGGATGCTCCGTCCATGATTGTGCACTTAAAAGAAATGTTCGATGCACAAGCTAGGACTGAGAGGTATGAGACCTCAAGGGAGCTTTATCAATGCAAGATGGCAGAGGGATCTTCAGTGACTACCCATGTACTGAAGATGATTGGGCTAATTGAAAAATTAGCTGATCTGGGACACGTTTCTGACAATGAGTTAAGTATTGACTTAATTCTTCAGTCCCTCCCTGAGAGCTATTCACAATTCATCCTGCACTTCAACATGCGAAAAGTTGAGTGCACGTTGACTGAATTGATGAACATGCTCAAGACTGCTGAGCCTAATCTTAAGAAGGAGAAGGGCACCGTTATGCTTGTCTCGGGCTCCAAGAAAAAGAAGCCCAATTCTGGGCTTAAGAAGTCCAAGAAGAAGAGAACCAAGCCTAAGGGTGGGGTTAAGAAGGACAAACCCAAGGGCACATGCTTCCATTGCGGACAAGATGGGCATTGGAAGAGGAATTGCAAGGCCTACCTTGACTCTCTGAAGTCAAAGAAGCTTGGTGAAGCTTCAACCTCTGGTATGTTTATGATTGAGATTAATTTATCTACTAACCAAGACTCATGGGTATTAGATACCGGATCTGGATCTCATATTTGTAATAATATGCAGGGTCTTAAAGATAGTAGATTCTTGGCAAAGGGAGAGGTCGAGCTACGCGTAGGGAATGGAGCAAGAGTTGCTGCATTAGCCGTAGGAACCTATGTACTCTCTTTGCCCACTGGGCTTATTTTAGAATTGAGAAACTGTTATTTTGTTCCCGTACTTACAAAGAACATCATTTCTATCTCATTGTTAGATTTGGATGGTTTTACCATCATTCAAAGGAATAAAAGTTGTTCTTTTTCACGTGATGGTATTACTTATGGTACTGGTACATTAATTAATGGTTTATATATTCTAGATGAACAAAAGTCCATTCTCAACATAAACACCAAGAAACAAAAATTAGATATTGTTAACCAAACATACCTTTGGCATTGTAGACTTGGTCATGTAAATGAGAAACGCATATCCAAGTTACATAAAAATGGATACTTGGACTCATTTGATTATGAATCATTTGGGACATGCGAATCTTGTTTACTTGGTAAGATGACCAAGACACCTTTTTCTGGAAAGGGTGAACGTGCTAGTGATCTTCTTGGGCTTATACATACTGATGTTTGTGGCCCAATGTCGATCCATGCTAGAGGTGGTTTCTCCTACTTCATCACTTTCACGGATGACCATTCTAGATATGGTTATGTGTTTCTAATGAAGCACAAATCCGAGGCCTTTGAAAAGTTCAAAGTCTTTAAAGTTGAAGTTGAGAAACAACTTGGCAAGAGTATCAAAACACTTAGATCTGATCGAGGTGGAGAATACTTAAGTCAAGAGTTCCAACTATATCTAGAGGAAAAATGGGATTATTCCTCAATGGACTCCTCCATACACGCCACAACTAAATGGTGTGTCTGAAAGGAGAAATCGTACTTTATTAGATATGGTACGTTCAATGATGGGCCATGCATCACTTCCTAGTTCGTTTTGGGGATATGCCTTAGATTCCGCCTCCTATATACTCAACCGTGTTCCATCAAAATCTGTTGATACCACACCTTATGAGATTTGGTATGGTAAGAAACCAAATCTTAATCATTTAAAGATTTGGGGTTGTTCTGCTTATGTGAAGCGAAACATGTCAGACAAGCTAGAGGCTAAGTCTGACAAATGCTTGTTTGTGGGGTATCCTAGAGAGAGTCGTGGATACTACTTCTACAATCCCCTTGAGCAAAAGGTGTTTGTTTCAAGACATGCTACTTTTCTAGAAAAATTGTTTATTCTTGAAAGAAGTAGTGGGAGCAAAGTAGAACTTGAAGAAATTCAAGAACCACAAAGTAGTCAACAGTTGGAACAAGAGCTTATGCCACATGTTGATGAGGCGCAGTCGGAAGCTCAAGTTACACAAGAACTTCGAAGATCTAGTAGAACACGTTATGCTCCTGAGAGATATGGATTTCTCATTAGTGAGAGCAATGATGTGTTGGTCATAGATGATGATGACCCTACTAGCTACGAAGAAGCTATGTCTAATGTAGACTCTTTGAAATGGCGCGAAGCCATGAAATCCGAAATGGATTCCATGTACGAGAACAAGGTATGGACCTTGGTCGAGCCACCTGAAGGAATAAAACCCATAGGGTGCAAGTGGGTCTTTAAAAGAAAGACTGACATGGATGGTAATATTGTTACCTATAAAGCAAGGTTAGTGGCAAAAGGTTATAAACAAAGGCAAGGAATTGACTTTGAAGAAACTTTTTCGCCGGTAGCTATGCTTAAATCTATAAGGATTTTGCTTGCCATAGCTGCTTATTATGACTATGAGATTTGGCAAATGGATGTCAAGACTGCATTCCTTAACGGGAATTTGCAAGAGGATGTGTACATGACACAACCTGAGGGTTTTGACTCCATTGATAGTCATAAGGTATGCAAGCTACAAAAGTCTATTTATGGACTCAAGCAAGCTTCAAGGAGTTGGAACATTCGTTTTGATGAGACAATCAAAGAGTTTGGTTTTCTTAAGAATGAAGACGAGCCTTGTGTATACAAGAAGGTGAGTGGGAGCGCTGTCGTTTTCTTAATACTTTATGTGGATGACATATTGTTGATGGGAAACGACATACCTTTACTACAAACCGTAAAGGTATGGCTGTCCAAAAGTTTTTCCATGAAAGATTTAGGAGAGGCAACCTATATTCTGGGAATTAGGATCTATAGAGATAGATCCAAGAGGTTGCTTGGTCTTCAGTCAATCGACATACATAGACAAGATGCTAAAGAGGTTTAGCATGGAGCAATCGAAGAAAGGGTACTTACCTATGAGACATGGGATTACTCTTTCGAGAGACATGTGTCCTAAAACACCTGTCGAGATTGATAGCATGCAAAAGGTTCCTTATGCCTCGGCAATAGGATCCATTATGTATGCTATGCTATGTACAAGACCCGACGTCTCCTATGCTCTAAGTGTTACGAGCAGATTCCAAAGCTAACCCTGGTGAGGGTCACTGGGTAGCTGTCAAGAGTATTCTTAAGTACTTGAGAAGAACTAAAGAATTATTCTTGGTTTATGGAGGACACACTTTAGAAGTGTGTGGTTTCACTGATGCGAGTTTTCAGTCAGACAAGGATGATAGTAAGTCGCAGTCTGGATTTATATTCACGTTAAATGGTGGTGCTGTGAGCTGGAAGAGTTCGAAGCAAGAAACTACCGCTGATTCTACAACTGAAGCTGAGTACATTGCTGCTTCTGAAGCTGCAAAAGAGGCTGTTTGGATCAAGAAGTTCGTCACCGAGCTAGGAGTGGTTCCTTCCATTGTTGAATCCTATGCCTTTGTATTGTGACAACAATGGTGCCATAGCCCAAGCAAAGGAACCTAGGTCTCATCAACGATCCAAACACGTACTTAGGCGCTACCATCTTATTAGAGAAATAGTTGGTAGGAATGATGTAAAGATAGAAAAGGTTCCCACTGATGACAATATAGCTGATCATCTCACTAAGGTCTTCTCCCAGAAAAAGCATGATGCTCATGTAAATGCTTTTGGCCTAAAACAAATGAGTGATTGGTTTTAGTGCAAGTGGGAGTTTGTTAGTGTATGCCCTAAAACCAAGATGGTTTAAAGGTGTTTTTGTTTTACACTTATTTATGTTATATTTATCCATGTGGTATTTTTCTTTATCATCTATACTTGTATTTCCATGTTACTTGTTTGATTGATAAAGTCCTTAGAATATTGACTGTGTATTAGAGATTGTAAGGGTTACAATTATGAGACTACTAATACATAAAGTCATATTCTTAAATATCCCTAGTCATAGTATTAATGAGATTGGACATCATTAATACGGATAGACTAGCACATACTTTGCCTCTACTTATGGTAAGTAGTAGTTGATCTCATTGACTATGGTGTGCGTGACACTTAAGCTAGTATGTGGATGCTTGTTTGAGAAGAAGTTCATTGGATTGATCCGCCAAGAGTTTCAACTATAGTGCCAATAGTTGAACTCTTAATGGCAATGGTGTAAGTGATCCTTTGACTTGAGATTACCATAGTATCTTGAGTGTGGATTGCTATACTTTGACTCTATTCCTCGGTGCCCGTAAAAGGGTAGCTCATAGGTTAGAGATTGGGTATAAGTTTGAAGCATGGAAAGATAGTGAGTAATCAATATAGGAATTCACCACTCCTTAATAGGATAGTATATCCCTTAATGGCCACTTGTTGGAAATATTAACTCATAAATCTTCTGCAGAAGTGATAGTATAACTTGGAAGTAGTTTCAAGGTTATACATCATGGAGAGTTATATTTCTGGAACAAGAAAATATAAATTAGTCATTTAATAGTATGCACTATACTTTTAGACTAATTGGGATATAGTGTGGTGAAAGGATATTAATTACATGGTAACATTGTCATTGAAGGGTATGGTCTACCATATGACTTTCCTATTCACTTGGGTGGTCATGATGCATTGCTAGACGCCACTCATGATCTATAAGTATGAATTGATTAATTAGTGAATTAATGATAAATTAAAAGTGTTTAATTTATCTAGCTCAATTAATGAGTTATAATTTATACTTATTGCCAACGTGAATGGAACCTAATGGGTCACACACATAAAGAACAAAATCTTTGGGTTAAAATGTAATTAAGATAAGTATGAGATACTTATGGGGTTAATTTATGAGATAAATTAACTTAAAGGACTTATTTATAAATATTCTAAGTCTTGCAGGAAATTAGTTTCCTAAAAGAAATAAAATAACTAATTGGTTTCCTTATGGAATAGATTTCCTAAAGGAGAAGGATTAGCTTAAAGTAAGTTGCCTAAACCTACTTGGTTTCTAATTAGCTTTATTTCCTAAAAGACTAGAATACTTCCTCTATAAATAGGTTCATGCTTTGGACTCTTGAATTGTTGTTGCTACACAAAAAGAAAACTAGTGAGAGAAAATAGAAGAAAGAAAAGGCACGCCTCTCTCTCTCTCTCTAGGCGTCTCTCTCTCTCTCTCCTAAGGGTTAGGTTTTTCTTCTTCTTGTGTTCTTAGTAATTCAAGGGAGCTAGCACTCAAAAGTCAAAGCGAGCAAGCCTACAAGGTTCCCAAAGAAGTTGTTCGTGTGGATATCGTTAGAGGCTCTACGCTTGGAGGGCTTTTCGTGGTAGATCTAACATCTTCTTCGAAGGATCTTTGCCTAGAAGCATAGAAATCTTCTGTGCTTAAGGTAATCTTCATGCAAACCCCCTTGTTAATCATATAGATATGTCAAAGAGATCCATTGGTTAAGGTAATAAATTTTTATTTTTCCGCTGCGTTATCTATGCTATTACCTTACAACTATAATATGTTTGAATTAGTTTATGGCAAATTTATTCTTGTTTATTCACTTGCCTGGTTTAACACTTGTTGTTGATTAACTACCAACTTCAAGTCATCATAGTTGTTATTTGACAAAGAGATTTGCATTTAACAATGGAAGAGTAAATGGAACTTATGTTGAATCTCACAAAAGTAGTGATTCACATAGGTGGATTAAGGTTTGAAGCCACAATTTATGAGTTTAATGAACTAATGCATGCTGGACTTTACCACAAGAATAGGAAAGCTCGTGTATTAGTAGCCTTCCATTCATTGAGAGATCTAATTTGGAGTATAAGTGGAATTGAATTCTAAACTTGAGTAAAATCAACATGACCATAAGTTTAACTTGCATATTTGGTGGATTCTTAAGCCTAGTCAACTTTGTTTAACTAGTTTTTTCATTGTTTGTTACTTAATTAGATTTTCTTACCATTTTATCACCTCCAAAGTTGATTGTCTAGATAATAAAGCAAGTTAGTAGCTTGGGTAGTAGCTAAATCTTGTTTCCTCATGGGATCGACTCTAATACTCGTCACAACTACAATTGACCCATGCACTTGCGAAACGAGTATTAAGTTATAAATTTTATTACTTATTTGTATTGATTTGTGCTTGATTTAACCTAAACTCCACAATCAAGTTTTTGGACCCCAAAATTCCTCCTTCCACCGCCTCCCCTCACCACCACTAGCCTCTAGTTCAACCACCGTCTAACCACCCCCGCCTCATCTTCAACCTCTGCTCCTCTACCTACCTTCCTTTCCATACATAACCACCACCGCAGCCCCCACATCAACTTCGACCCCCTCCTTAGTCAATAACCATCATCAAAACTTTCTATCATTAACCAAACCACCAAATGATCCTATCCACCTCCAAGCCTCCCCCCCTTGCCTACTATGAAGTCCAGCCAGATAGGCCTCAGCTTCAGCCTCCAATCACAAACAGACTCCCCTATGACCACCAATCAGAACCACCACAACAATAGTCCTAAATTAACCACTGCACCATCAACAAGTTGTAAAACAACAATAAGACCGCACAGTTACCGAAACAAAGCTAGCACTTCCATAAGACAAACACATCCCACCAGCAATTCACCATAACTAGCCCCAATTGCCATATTTCTCACTATTGAAATCTCCTACAAATCAACATCACCCAAATCCACCCAATCATACCACCCCAAAATTCCTCCTTCCACCACCTCCTCTCACCATCAGCAAACCCATAGCCCACCAATTTACCATTCAACTTGCTCCACTCATTTATTAGCCCTTGCCACAGACAAACGCACCACCATCAGATGCTCAAAACTCCCACAATTCAACCGAAAACTACAACCATTGGCCACCACATGACCATCATTGTAACTTCGAAACCACCACAGCCATACCATCCACCAACCAACTACCGAATCACTGGCCATAGCCCCTGTCTCCACCATTTCCTAGAGCTTCCAAATTCACCACACAAAGGCCACAAATCAGTTACATGAACCATCAATTCAACTGACTAGCAACTATCGCTCAACCTACCATTACCAAACCCTCCCCTACAATGCCACCACCTACAACGCCATCATCACCACTACCTTCAATGTCCACTGCCACACCTCCATCCACAACCCATCATCACCCCTCCCTATCCTTCAAGGAGGTAGAAATTGACTTGGGAAAAATGTTCCTATTGTTTTGTGGGTATGATTAGTGCGAGAGAGAAAAGAGAACGAGGTAGAAGAGAAAAGCTAGAGAAGACAAAGAGAGGAGAGGAAAATAGAAGAGAGATGAAGAGAAAAGAAAAGCAAAACGAGAAAGAAGAATGTGAGAAATAGAAGGAAAAAGAAAGAAAGGGGACACAACAAAGAGATTGAGAGGAAGAAAAGAAAAATGAATCTGGGGGGTGAATTGGGATTTTATTTTGATTAGCTTTTATTTTAGTTTGGTAATTTCTATTTTGTCTGTATTTAGTCTTTAATTCAATTAATTAAATTAAATTAATCCAGCCAGTTTGTTTTTGGATTTGTTTAATTCAGTGTAGCTATAATTTAGATAATTCTTTTAATTGATTAAGCTAATAGAACTAGTTGATTTAGTCGTTATTTTAATTGGGCATTTTTTCTATTTTTGAGCTTTTCCTTGTGTATTACAATAAATATTTATTTTTGAACCCTTATTATTGCTGGAATTTCATTTTTGAACCTTTATCATTGCTGGAATTTTCATTTTTTGAACTTTACGATGTTAGAATTTCATTCTAAGTCATTAAGCTTTGCTGAAATTTTAAACTAACTCTTAGAACTTGCTGTATTTTATAATTTTGTCCTCTATTGCTACCGAAATTTGTGCTTTGGTCCCCACATATTGCTGGAAATCTTAATTTTGTCCTTGTGCTTGTTGAAATGGCAAATTTACCGTCATCAACATTGCTGAAAATTATATTATCACCCTCAAGCTTGCTGGAATTATGCTTTGTTGCCCTTTGTGCTTGCTGTAATTTATCTTTTTCATCTTAGTTTGTCAAAATTTACTGTTTAGGCCCCTATTTGCTTTATTTTGCATCATGACTTCTTGATTAGTTAGAATTTTCAATTTTATCCCTTAAGCTTTATAGAAATTTTCTAGTCCCCTTAGTTGCTAGACTTTACGTTTTTAACCCGATTTGTCAATATTCACATATTTTAGGCTTCATTTATTTATATCGAGATACCTTGACTTGTTTGTTCATGTTGATTAATATTTGTATTGGGTTTTCCACAAAAGGTATTATTATTACCTATTATTTTCTCTTTATGTGCTCCGATGTACTGCTATGTGATTTTTTTAATGCATGTTCTTCAATGTGTTTCTTATTTTATATACTTTTTGCAAATTGATTTACATTATGTTATTTAGTCTCGAATTTCACTATTCAGCAAAAATGTAATAGATTTGTCACAATTGCCTTTAGTTTTAGCTTATTTTTGTATTTAGATAGTCAATGTAATAGATAGGCTACATTTTCTTCATCTTTTTAATTAATTTGCAAATATTTGTATTTAGATAGACAAGTGTAATAGATAGGTTATTTTATCTTCCCCCTTAAATTGTGAGTTAAATCCCCCCTGTGTAATAGCTAAAGCCTATGTGTTCTTTGCGTGCTTATGTGCTTATTTGTTTTACCGCTTTCACTAAGATTTTTACATCTAGATATCATGCTTACGTGTTATGTGGTCCTACATATTTTTATATGTCTCTATATGTTTATTTGCTTTGATTCATGTTCTACCATTTTAATTCATGTTTTATTAATTTTATTATTCCATCACTACACTAGTCCAATGCTAGTTGTGGCTTTATTGCTTCCCCACTGATCCAACGCTAATGGGAAATTCCTAGAAAAGGGCTAGTCCAACGCTATACCCTTAGGTCATTTAGTGATAGTTTCACTTCCCGTATGCATTTCATATCATTCCACACACTATTTCTCTTTTCCAGGTTTTTTCCATTTTCGTGTGATTTTTGTATATATTTATTATATATATTATTTATTTTTTACAGATATTCAGTGCATGACATCTAGATTGCATTTCACATAGAATCTAGGTCATTTGTATGATCCGACTAGAAATAGTCGCCTACTTACGTGGGAAACGATGGCATAAAATGTCATTCTTCCCCTCCGTGAGTAGGAACAGTTAGTCACGAGTTGTTAGTCCCCCATACCTATTATATTGCATTCTCACTTTCTTTGATCAGTTACAATCTATTACTATTTTTCTTTTCTTTTTCACATTCCATTTTTGCATTCACACTCGCTACCCCCTTAAGACCTCATTCCAAGTTTTGCAATTAATGCGATAACCCCGATCAAGCCTAGACGGGACATTCTGACCTTCCCAACATCACATTAGATTTAGGATTTGCACTCATTTAGACGCATCCACACATAATAGAATTTAGGGGTTATTTTAGACAAATTTGATTAAACCTTGCAACTAGCCTCGGCTAGATAGAAAGGGTGCCTTAGGCGCGAGTCTTTGCCTTCTCTTTTTTCAAATGTAACTCCCGGACCCTTTTCTCTTATTTTTTCGTAGACGAGTCGAAAAGGGGTTTTCAAGTATTTTTTCTAAAATTTTATCTTGTTTTGTTTAAATGATTTTTCAGGTGACCTAGTACAAATCAATACCAAGTGGCAACTCCATTTTTTTAATAAAACCCTGTTTCAAAATTATTTGGCCGAAACTATCGCATTTTTAGTCCAGGCATTGTTTTGTTTTTTCAAAAATACCATTTTTTCCAAAAAAAACTTTTTTCACTAGAAACCCGATTTTCTCACACATGCACAATTTTTAAAATCCAAAAAACTTTCTTTCCGAAAAGAGTTACTAGATCGGACCATTTTTTTGGGGTGTGAAAATAATGGATCTACCCACGTGATTTTTCTGGGCGCGACACGCATGACCCAACTTGAAGCAATGCACACAATATTCAGGAACATTCTCTACTCCACAAGTTGCCAAAATCCATTAGAGCCACTCTTGATCTACATTTTATCTAGTCTAGATTGCAAGAAGTCAAGTTCCACATAGATTCTTGCCACGTTAGGTCTTGACAAAGAAGCTGTAGACGAGTCCATCTTCAGAGGATTGCCAATCAATCTAGTAATGGAGAATAAAGGACCTTTGTTAAAAAAAATGAACAGGAAGATATGGAAGACAAATCCACAGTGGAACAACAGATGATTCCATCTCAACCGAAAAGGACATATACCACTTCAATATTCTCATGACAAATCCCACATAATCAGCAACGAAGATAAACTTCCTCCAGATGAAATCTGATCAAAACATGTCAAGGATCCAAAAGACCAAGAGAGAAAAAGCCATTGAATCTGACTGCATGAAATTCCTTACATAAAGATTTCATCGATGGGTGCCCTTTCGAAAATTTGCCAACCAGCAAAAACTTGAAAGGGACCGCCATTTGAATGATTTCCTTATCCATGAACGAGATATCTAGACGCCCTCAGTAGCTTTCCAAAGGCTTGATAACCGGCTGTTGCAAAACATTGGCAGTAACAATATCAGTAAACGATCTCTTAGAAGGGGAAAAGAAATACCCTTTGGGCTATTGAATAGGCATGGGACCCTAATGACAAGGAACCCTTAACTTTAAGGACACCAGACTATCACCAACAAGTTAGACGGAAGAAAAGAATGAAGCCCGTCGGCAAAAGGTTCGGCCATGAACTATATGTTTCATGATTATATCAAGAAATTCGTTGGAATCTACATAGATTATATAGTCAAAAAATCATTGGGTTTCGAAGACCATATGATTAGTCTAAGAAGCTTGTTCAAGAGGATACAACGACATCAATTGATGCTTAACCCTCTGAAGTGTACATTCGTCGTGTCAGCAGGAGTATTCCTTGGCTTTTTGGTACACAAGAAAGGGATCGAGGTTGAGCAGAACAAGGCTAAAGCCATTAAGAGGTCACGGCCGCCGAACAACTCCAGCAGTTTCTTGGAAAGTTAATTTTTTGAGAAGATTCATTGCTAACCTCGATGGAAATGTGTATGTTTTTTCCTATTGCTAAGATTAAAGCAGAACGAGCAAGTTATCTGGAGAGAGAAGCAATAGTCAACATTTGATGTGCTCAAAGACTCTTCACCGAAGGCACAATTGGATGCCTTTTGGCCCAATATAACAAAGAACGGAAGGAAAAGCTATGTACTACTTGAGCAGACAACTCACATCCACCGAGTGTCGATATTGCCAGATGAAGAGTTGTGTCTGTCCCTGCATTCGCAGCTAGAAGATTGAGACACTACATGCTACCAGTGATGGTATACGTGATGTCACGATTGAACCTGGTGCGATATTTAGTAAATCGGTAAATGGGCATTGTATCTAATGGAGTACCAATTTCAACACGTGTCCGAATAGTGATAGAGGTGCAAGCATTGGTAGACTTCATAATCAATTGTGCACCAAATTTAGATGAAGAAGCTAGTCAAGATGAGGATGAGTTTCGAAAGGGACTGTGGAAAATATGGTTCGATGGTTCATCGGCGGAGGCGATCAACAGAGTTGGAGTATTAATAGAGGCTCCAGATGGCCAGGCATATTAGTATGCATTCAAGTTGACGTTTGACTATGCAAACAACCAAGCTGAGAATGAAGCTTTGATAATCGAACTAGAAATACTACTAGAGCTAAGGGCTGATGAGGTGGAGGTGTTTGGAGACTCCATGCTCATGATCAAACAAACTTTCACCAAAACTCAAGGATCCAGGGAGTTTTTCTATCCCATGCACTATTGGTGATGTGAATTTTTTCAATGCATTATGTGATTTAGGTACTAGTGTGTCTCTACTTCCTATGTCAATAGCTAGAATGTTAGGTTTTAAAGACGTTCAAAACACAAACATCACTTTGCTGCTAGTGACGTGATGTAAATTAGGTATAAAAATATAGGCAAAACACACAAAAATCAAGTAATAAACCTAATCTCCTAACTTTACCCCAAGTATATGAGTCAAGTGCAGTATGGGGAGTATATATGTATCGTATTCCACGAGGAATCAAATATTTGCAAGTACTAAGGCTTTATGGCTTACTTTATTATCTAAACAACCAAAAATCAAGGTGTGTAGTAAAAAGGAAGTTCAATAGAATAGGTAAATAGTGACAACAACTTGTAGGATTCAAATATTCAAGATGTTTAGAATATAGGATCCACTAATGAATCATAAGATGCATGAATGGCTTGCTAAGTTTTATCTCGCTTTGTTGAGAATCCAATTCCATTAAATCATAACTAGCGCTCACTATGAAATGATTAGATTCCAACTATTTTCATGATGAAATCTTATAAAAACATGAATTGTAATTATTCACTTAAGGATTCATTATTATCATATGAATAACTCAAGTAATACTTGTCCATTTTCCATTGTTAAGAGTATTTCTCAATGACAAATAACAACTAGATGACTAGTTTATGTTGGCCATGCAAAAACAAGAGTTATAACTTGAACAAGTAAACAAACAAATGCAAGCTTAGCTAGCTTGGAGAATTTAAGTCATGCTATGGATTCATTAGTTTCATCTATATTCTAGATAACGCTTCTAGTGAATCATGACTAGTGAAATAGAAAAAAACTTAACAAGAATACAAGAATTCATACTTCAATTATGAAAATAAGAGATAAAGTTGAGAAAGGCTTATGAACAAGTGTTCAACTTCTAAGTAGGCATAGGCAGGGAAGTCACTGATGGTCTACATAACTGTTGCACGAAGAGTAAAATGAGACTGAGAATATTCATCATATGCTTGAATCCCGTTGCACCATAAGACTTTAAGCTCATCCACAAGAGGTCTTAGAAAGACATCAAAGTCTTTACCAGGAGACTTTGGACCTGGAATCAACAATGCTAAACGGTAGTTGCTCTTATGCATTGTATGCCAAGGCGACATGTTATAAGGCATCAAAATTACAGGCCATAGACTATATGTTGTTGTCATATTGCTAAACTGATTAAACCCATCTGAAGCTAACCCCAATCGCACATTCCTTGAGTCAACAGCAAATTCAAGATATAGCTCATCAAAGTGTTTCCAAGCCTTCCCATCAGCAGGATGACGCAGCACCCCAAGCTCTTCTCTACGAAATTCCTTATGCCAACTCATGTCCCTCGCCGTGTGCCTTGAAGAATAAAATCACTTTAGGCGAGGTGTGATAGGGAAGTATCGCAGCCTCTTATGCGGTATTTTGTTACGAACATAGCGACTATTTTTACAAACAGGACACACGATGGCATTTCTATCTTCACCATAAAAGATAGCACAATCATATTGACAAACGTCAATAAGTTCATACCCCAAACCTATTTCAGAAAGAAGTTTTCTATTGTCATAATAGCTTTGTGGACAACTATTACCCTTTGGGAGCACTTCGTGGAGAAGTTTCAACAACATCTCAAATGAATTGTCGCTCCACTTATTAATCACTTTTATGTTCATTAGCTTCACAACAAAGGTCAAAGCAGAAATTTGGCATCCCTCGTATAGTGGATTATGGACAGCTTCATATAGCTTCTCATAACAGGCCTCTTTAGCAGTTGATCGTTCGTTTCCATCTAAATCATCCATAGGTCCTACATTGAAAAATTGATCACCAAAGGCATCATGCAGTCCTGCTCCCGAGCCATCAAGCTCATCCGCGACAAAATCTTCGTTACCCACATTTTCCTCGTCAACTTCTATCTCACCATGGTACACCCACCGTGTGTACGAGTCATTGATTCCCACCATAATCAAATGAGCTCTAATAACATCTATACTTTGATACCTCCTATTGAGACAATCAAAACAAGGACATAAAGCTAAACCCTTAGAATTCAAATTCTGCTTGGCAACTTGAATAAACTCCTTTATCCCCTCCACGTACTCAGGAGATATCCGATTCCAATTCTTTACCTATGAATGATCCATATTATCTATGTGTTAGCAACCTAAAATGAGGCAGCAGTAAAGTTGTTATCATTAAACTAGAATATTCTTGGAGTTATTATTATTCTCACATAATGTTAATCCATGAATTAGGAAGGAAAGAGCAAATGAAGAGTAAAAATCAGTTTCATATAAAGTAGACAATTGACCAAATAATAAAGTATAAGGTTGCTACTTTTGTAATTAAACTGTGACGATATCAAGTTATCTATAGAGGTGAAAGGAGAGAAGCATTGCATGTGAGACTATTAAGTCATCATCTACAAGCTCCATTTTCGCTTATAGCAAAAGTTATAAAATTGTACTACTTATTCTTATACTTGTAGCAAAAAAACACACGTCCACTACCTATGGACATAAGATTCACTCATTGTCGCTAAGTGTTAATCAAGTCACCTAAAACATTGTATGCCACAAAAGAGTCCCAAGTCATGTATTCAATGATTGAATGCATACATTTCCTATGCACATGTCATTTGCACAGGAATATTCCATTTGCACAACAATTCCACCAAGAGGAAAAATGGAAAGATATGTGCAAACTTCCCTGTAAGATTCTAAGAAGAATTACAACTTCTTATGGACATCAATATCATACAACTTCATTTAACAATTTTTCCTCAAGCAAAACTCATAAAATTTGCATACAAAAAGAATGAAAGTAAATTATACACGTAGTAAAAACAGATAGTAGATTAGAAAATGCAGAATAACATGAAATAAGAAGTATAAACATACACTAAACACAATAAAAAAAAAAGATAAAATACTAGCCTTGACATCAGTTAGTTAGAAGCAATTTCAACTACAACTGATCGTCAATATTTTTCAAATCAAATGCCCAAACAAAAGCAGGTTCACTAAAACATGTGCTTCATGTGGATTCTAGTAAATTCTATCAAAGAGATCACAGTAATGTATAAGAAGAAAAACAATTTCTTTTAGAAAAAACAAGAAAAAAACAAATAGATCCAGTTTCAATTCCTCCTCATAATTTCAATGGTACAATTTTAAAATCACTAAAAAAGAGTTGTACCTTTGATTATAGTTGATCTACCTTCCAGTATCTTGTCAAGTTCAATTGATCTTGTATCAATCTAAATGCTTTTGAGCACCCCGAGCACAGAGTTGGGTAGCACTGGTGAAACCTGAAGGCAACAATTATGATGTTGTTGACATACAAATATACTTCATAAAAAGTAAAAACAGGCAAAATGAACTCTATACCATGTTTAACAGTTAAGCCTTTTTTCTTGTGGCCATATGCATGCCTAAAATTAAACATTCACAATGTAGAGGCAAAATGATCTATATACTACCTCAATTCTCTTATCTACTTTAGCTTTACTAATACCATCCCTAAGGCCCTTCAACATCAAACTCCATCAATTTAGCCATCATTCTATATTACATAAAACATCAACAAGTAGTAGCAAAAGTTTTCACAATGAAAAATAGCACAACTACAGCAATTATAGCTGCAAGAAAACAGCAGTTATAGCTGCAAAAAAAAAAAAAGCAGCAGTTGTAGCTAAAAAAAAGTAGCAGTAGCAACTACTACAAAAGTAGTCATACAGTAGAAGTCTTGGGTTTAAGTCACAAAGGGATAAGCCCAGAAGACCATTGCGGGAAACCATCTCTAGGACGTAGAAACCCAGATTTCTTACATATCCAGTAATCCAATTTCCTTTGTGCTTCTTGAAATAACCACCCCCAACCCCTCTCTCTCCAAAAACCAAAAAAAAAAATCCAGAGGCTCCATGATTACCTGTGGAAGATTGTCTATATTCAGTCCAAGGAATCCTTCAGAAATTTATTATGTTTTGATTGTTTAATTCTTTAGAAGAGCAGACTAAAAGGAATTAAGCAAGATATACAATTTAGAATGGAGGAAGTACTCTAGAAAGACAAGCACAAAGAACGGTGTTGCCATGTGCTTCTGTTTAAGTCCTTTAATGAAAACTAGATTTTATGAATCCCTCTAGGTATTTTATTACATACTAGTAGTCAAGGGTATTTTGATAATTTGACTGTTCTGCAGGAATTTTCTGGTTTAAGTAATTTCTGTTTTGTGTCCTAGTTAAATTAGGAAGCAGTTTTTAGTTGTTATTACCAATAGAATTAGGAACGCCTTTAAACAACTGCCTACATTCCTAAATTATTTACATTCTATATTATATGCATTAAACAAAAAATAGTAAATTTGACCATTCTACAAGGGTTTACTTCCTATATTACAGCATCAGTAGTCAAAATGAAAAGACAAAGTTAAAAAATGAAAAATAAAAAAGCTTTGCAGTATTGCTGGGATGCCTTTTAGTCCAAATAAAAAATGAATCTAAAGACTAGAATAACTGGAAAGGAGTAAGGGTCCATTGGGTTGGTGAACTGTAGCATGTTAAATCTCAAATCAACATCAACTTTCTACGTAAAGAAAAAGAAATTCGCAGGATTCTTATGATTGCGATAAATCAAGATCAACTTTCTAAACAAAAAGAATTAGCAGGAGAGAAAAAGAGAAGAAAGAGAAGAAAAGAAGCCATCACAAATATGTGTGCTACTTAAAACTAAAGCCAGAAGTGCTTTGTCAATGGAGGGAATTTGAATATCCAATCTAAAAAATGTAAAGGCTTCTCTTTCTAATTTCCAGTTTTACTTCCATCAAAAACATTCTATCCTGTACACTAGAACAAACAATAATCAACAAATGATACAAACGATTATGCAACACTTATGCCTTTGCACATTTCATCTCATCAACTTGCCATCAAAATTGACAAAATGTAATGTACTCCTCACACCAGCACTTTGATATAAAAATCATTTGTTGTAGATTATGTACCACTTTTCATGATTTTCACTCAGCATTTTAAGTTTATATTTGAGATGCGAAAATCAAATTGCACTCACTTTCAATTTCTTTCTTTCTTTTTTTTTTTTTGGTCAAAATGTCAAGACAAAACTTTCTTGTTTGATATGATTCACAATGGCACCCAACAAATATACAACATATTTTTCTCATCAAAATCACTGCTGTTCAATTAGAAAAGAAACAAGCCAAATGGGCATTCTTCTATTCCCAAAGAATACAATTGGTAAAAACTTCAAAATAAGTAAAGAAAATACAACACTGCACACACATAAAATAAGTAAAGAAAAGAAACGAGCCAAATGGGCATTCTTCAATTCAAAAGAAACAAAACTTTCAATTGGTAATCACAAATTCCCAAAGACCAATGCACACATGCCCCCCAAATCGGGAACAAGACCCAAAGAAAACAAAACTTATTAGATTAATTTCTGATAAATGAACAACAAATAAAATTCTTCAACACCCAAGTAACCCACTTGGTTATTCAATATCCTCCCATTTTATCATCTTTAGCCTCAGAACGCTTCTCATTGTCAAATCTTCACTTTAGATTCATGCCAACAACTAAAATTTCAATCCCTCAAAATCATTTATCCAACTAAACACCTGAAAATCATACAGAAAGGAAACAATACAGCCCCCAAATCGTCATTCTAATCCACAGACGAAACCAAATACTTTAAAACCAATCATCAAGACTCCGAAATGAAATCAAATTCAGCATCAGAAATCCAAGCAAGTTTAATTAGATTCACTGGCAATAAATGGAATATAAAAATGGAATATAAAAAATCTTACAGTTAGGTAACTCTAGATTGGTTGGTGCTCATCTAAGCACTTCAGTAGCAGCTGCTGCAAAAAGAATGGCAGTCTTAGGGGTTTGTATCTTCAATGCTCCCACATCAGCATGAATGTGTTCATCTAACAGTAGAGGCGACGGCGGTGAAGGCAGAGAGAAGAGGCGACTGAGGCGAGAGAGGCAGACGGGGCGACGGCGGCAGGCGTGCAGAGCAGCAGAGACGGCAGCGGCGTGCAAAGCAGCAAAGATGACGGGCAGTTGTTTTGGGGATAGGAAGAAGAGTTATTGGAGAGAGTTGATTTGGGTGTGGGATGAAGAACCGAAGGAAGATTAGGGCATTCTGCTTTCTTTTTCTTTCAATTTGTTTTCTTGTTTTTGTTTTCTTTTTATTAACAAATATACTAATGCAATTTTAATTTACAAAATTACCCTTCACTTATTTATAATTTATATATATTACATTCGTAATTTTATGAATAAAAATGAATAGAATTGTGATTTCATATATAATATTTAATATATCTGTGTATATAAATGATGTGGCATTTTTTTCCACATCATCTGCCTATAATTAATGGTGCAACTATCTTTTCCCACACATACGTGACATTTATTCTTATGTGTGGGTAATATAAACAACAAAAATCCCCCACGTCAGCATTCCCAAAAAAATTTAAAATGCCGCCAATTCTAAATTTGGAGGGAATTTTTCCTACCAAAATTTATGTGTAACTATGGATCTTTACCTACACTTAATTTAAATAAAAAAAGCCACATCAACATTTAAAAAATTGGAATAAGGCACCAAATTCTCAATATTTGGAGGGAAAATGTCCCACCAATTTCATATGTAATGATTGACTTTTACCTACACTTAATGTGAAAAAAAAAAAAGCCACATCAGCAATCAAAAAATTCAAAAATGAAGCCATTTCTCAATATTTGGCAAAAAAATTTTCTCGCCAAATTCAAATGTAATTATACAGTTTTACCTACACATCATAAATGCCAAATATATAGTAATTAATCATACTAGATTTACCCACACATATAGAATAAATGTGTAACTAAATACCCACACATATGATGTGTAGCAATTTTATGTGTAGGCAAAAACTAAATTTCCTGTAGTGTATGGGGAGCTACTTCTCATAATTGGAGCTACTACTGCTGTCATTAATACACAATTCCTCCTTGTATAGACTTAATTTTCACATGTTTTCTTATTATTAGTTTCTTGCAAATACTTGGTACAACTTCGAATTTGATCAATCAATTTGCAAAGTTTTATTACTCATTATCTCAATAGAGTTTTCTGTTTTGATGTTTCCACCATTTTAGCTTGGGAAGGCTCTAGTGATGGCCTTTAACTCTCATTTTCACATGTGTGCACGTGTATGAAAATAACATTAAGTTTTATATTTTGTTATGCAAAGCTGCACTAATGCATCCCCTAATCCGCCGCCATACTACCAACGTATTCACCTACCACCACCCCCTTCCCAGCTGCCCTCATATTCTCTCGGGGCCTACTTTCTCTGCCGTTCACTTGAGACTATTTCCTCACTACCCTCTTTGATCTTGCTTTTTCCATACTCACAAATCCATTCAATTTCTTTTCCCTAAATCCCTTGGTTACATGTTTTGACCCTTTGTTCCATAGATGTAGGCAGTTTTGGTGGAGGCTTTTTTGATACTTTGGCAATATGTTCTTTGGCCTCTTATGCTGTTGTAAGTCTGTAAACACCAAATTTTGACACATCACTTAATTTTTCTAACATTTGGGAGTATTCTCTATTTTTTGAGATCAAATTACAATTCTAGTGCAAAAATCTAAATCAACACTTCTACAAGCAAAATGTTAATTTCAGTATGTAAATACCTTTTAAAAGTATTTTTGGCTTCCAAATTCATATTTATATTTGCTGAACATTTTCTTAATTTTTGGTGATTTTTCAGGGTTAACTGCTAATTTTATGTGAATTACGCATCTTAGGAACAAAACAGTAATTTTGACACAACAATGTCCTTCTCCTTTATTTTTGGTCTCTAAATTCATATTTCATGTTTTTAAGCATTTTTCTAATTTTTTTCATTTTTTTCAAAGGTCAATTGCTTTTTTATTTTTTGCAAATTATGTCTGAATCAAGGGTTAGGGGAAAAATGGTTATTTTATCATGTGATCCTGTTTTCCATCCATTTTTTGCGGCTAAATTCATGTTTTTATACTTTTAGCCTTTTCTAATTTATGGTGATTTTTCAAGATCAATGTCTATTTTTCTATTAATTATGCCGTTCAGGGGAAATGGTAATTTTATACCCGAGTGTCTTTTTTCACCGATTTTTATTTCTAAACCCATAATTTGAACTTTTAAGTTTTGTTTTCCTAATCTTTTGATATTTTTTAGTGGGCAATTACATCTTGTAAATTATGTCAAATTAATTTTTGGGGGAGGGGCAAAATAATAAAAATGATTTGCTGAGCCTTTTGTTAAAATTTGGCAAAATACCTAGAAGCTTTTCTTTTCTTGGAAACCAAGAATAAGGAACTTTCTTGCCAATTTCTTAAGATCTATCCCATTTATGCTATAAAAATCCAGTTTTCCTTTTTCACATTTTTTTAGAGACAATTTTTCAATTTTTACTATTTGCACATGCTTGCATACACTCACAATCAAACACACATATCTCACACACACTTACACACATATTTTGCACACACTTACACACACTCAGAATCAAACACACATTGAAACACACACTCTTCTCACACACTTCACACACACTAACACGCACGTGCATAGTCACACATACACACACAATCGCCTCCCTCGTCAAACCAAACTGCCAATATCACCAACCTCAATAGCAAATCACCATAATACCACCATCACGCGCCACCACTCCAAGTTGCGTGCCATCACTCCAAGTTTCCTCCTCTCCCAACCAAATCACAGCCCACTATTCTTTCACCAAGCTTCCATTAACAACCCTAATTCTCCTCAAGCACCACAACACCACATCACCACTAGTCGAAGCTCCACGCAACACAACCAAGCCCACTGTCGGCCAACTCCTCTTTCTCTATCACATCATCCCATGACCACCTTCAAATAATGACCAGCAATCAATAGCTTCACCAACTGACGACGAATGTCCTCCAAGCTTCAGACAACAATCTAAAACCACAGCTGCCACATAACCAAGTAGCAACCACCCTAACCTCCTCAACCAACCTTCCTGTATAATCGCCTTCTACCACCAATTGAAACCATCTCCACAACCCTCAGCCCGACCAACCAGTTAGACAATCGTAGCCATCATCAACACCACCAATAACCAAAACCCACTAGTAGCTTTTTTTCAACCACCAGTGTCAATCCTAGCCAAGCAGTAATCATCAAAATACTATCAACTGCGCCATCACAATCAAATGCCATCATAAGAATCCAAACTTATTCATTAACAGCCCATCTCAAACTAATTCCACATCATCACTACCATCCTCTTGCCTCTACCAAACAGCCACAACCAAGCCTCCTTCTACCACATCATCACCGCCACCCTATCACCTCTACCAAAATCCATAATTGAACCTCTTCCTACCACAACTCCACCGTGGAAAGCCCACAACTCCACCTATTCACTACCACTAACGGCATCTTCCTCAACCGAACTGCTGCCATCGACATCTCTATCAAATTTTTGGAACAATTAAATCAAATCTAGCATATTCCTATTTGGTTTTTAGTAATTTTCTATTTGTAATAGAATAGTTTATTTGGTAACTGAATGTGTTTGGTACGTCTTGTTTACTAAGTTTAGTTGGTCATAAATAGGATATTTGTTGATCTAATTTGTTAGAGAGTCCCAGAAAGTCTAGAGAGACTCCATAAAGTCCATAGAATTTATTGAGTTTTTTTCATTGTTTGAGATATTAATAATATTATGAGAATATTTTATTCTTTTCCTCCCAAAATATTTTCTTGTGATTAATTTCTCTCAATTCTATAATTTTGTGAGTTGGTTTTTGAACACTTAATTTTGTGGGTTCTACAATTGGTATCAAAGCCAGCGGAAACTGTCTTCTTGAATTTTCTCGTTGGAGATAGTTTGTCAAGCTAAGAGGCTAGTCCTAAGTTTTCAGTTGTTGAAGTTAAGTAACAAGGTTTGCCTTGAAGTTTTCAGTTATTAGAGTTGGATCATAAGATTGGTCTTGAATATTCTGTTTTTGAGGAATAAATCATAAATTAGGATTGATTGTGAGTGTTGGGACAGAAACTAATGAAGGATCCTTTCAAATTTATTGATGCTACAGAGTAGCAGCATTGAAGATTTTGATTCAATTATCAGCCAGGAAGACCAAATAATTGCAAAGTGAGGGAAGAAAATTTTATTCATATAGGTTTTTTTTTTTTTGTGATCCTACAATGGTTAGAGATCTAGTCAATGGTGAAAAAAATAGAAATTTGCATGCTTGTTCTAGAAGCCAAGGGAGAACATAAATCGATTCAAATAATGGAACAATATCTCAAACAATGTGATTTAAGTGATATTATTGATGACAAAAGTAGCCCTTTTTTTACCAAAAAAAATTCGAGAATAAAAGAAAAATTTTTTTTGGAAGATTATGTACAAATCAATAAATGGGAGAGTTTATAGAAAAATTTTTCTTTATTCTCAAATACCTCATAAAATTTGGAGTGATAGTGACTTTACAAGTAAAAAGTTCTACCAATTTGTGGGAAGTAAATGTTGATGAGGAAAAATTTACTAAAAGTGTTCACAAAAATTTTAATTTGGCTGAAAGTTTTGATCTTGATACAATTTTTGGTGTGATTAAGGATGGAGAATTTGTCACTGAAAAAGAGAAAGTCACTAATTTGCTAGAAGAAATAGAAAAATGTGGATAATGATAAATAATAAAATTACCAATATTATTATATATTTTATTATGTATTTTTGGTGTGTTTTTAATATAATTATAGTAATTTTGGCTTCAAATAACTAATTTTCCAATAATTAGGGTTTTTCTCCCATAATTAGGGTTTTGAGGCAATATGGGTATTTTGACCTATTTAATGCACAATTTTTGTACGCTTTTGCAAAATCATAATACTTAATCTCATTTTGGATCAATTGGAGCCAAAGTGGATCAAAATAAAAGAAGATTCATGTTATTAAGTTGATTGAATATTTGGAGAATTATTGAAGAATAAATTGCACAAAATTTGGGAGACCTAATTCTTCAGCAAAAATACATTGAAATGTGTGGAAAAGTCTTATACACGTGAAAAGCCAGCTTAGCAAGTTAGAAATCAAGTGTGCCATATTTTGTGTGATCTGTGGGTGGCTGGTCTGCGGATCTAACCCGTAGATCGGCAAGTTGGCTAGGGCTATGGCCACTTGCAACTTGCTTCATTTTCCAGCTGGTTTTGTGGACTTTTCTAGTGAAGATTGGGTTTTGGAAACTATAGATTCCATTGAGAACACAAATGAAGACTTTTGTACCAATTTTGGAGCTCAGGAAGAATCGTCATCATTTCATTGCATTTAATGTATTTGCAAGTTAGAAAATGACTTGAGAAATTGTCTTTAAATAGAAGTCATTTGTAGTATGTTTGCAACATGTTTAGATAGGTTTTAGAGGTTAGTTAGTAAAATTCTAGGAGAACTAATAGAATTCTCTATCTCTACAAAATAGTGAACCTATTGCACTCAACTTCTTGTGCTTCAATCTTTGGAAGAGGAATAAAAGTTTGAAGCCCTATTCAATCTTTGAACAAGCACATTCTCAACTCTATCTCTTTAATTTCATAAGTTTGAAGCACGAATTGTTGCACGAAAGTTGAAGTTTTTACTGTTTCACTAGCATGATGCACTAAAAACTTCATCTAAAATATAGATGAAGCTAATGAATTCTAGAGCATGATTTAATCAATTATAATTTGATAAGCTTGCACTTGTTTAAGTTTTAACACTTGTTTTTACTTGGCCAACATGAACAAGTCATCTAGTTGTTATTTAACATTGAGAAATGCATTTAACAATGGAAAATGAACAATTGATGCTTGAGTTATTCATATGGAAATAATGAATACTTAAGTGAATCAATGCAATTCATGTTTTCATAAGGTTTTATCATGATGATAGTTGAGATCTTGTTATTTCATAATGAGAATTAGTTATGATTCATATGGAATTGGATTTCTAACAAGGCGAGGTAAAACTTAGCAAGTCTTTCATGCAACTCATGATTCATTAGTGGTTCTATGTTCTAGACATCTTAAATATTTGAATTCTTACAAGTTGTTGATTTCATGTACATATTCTATTAATATTTCACTTCAACTTCAATTTCACATCTTGATTATTGATTGTTTAGATTAGAAAGTTAGTGATTAAGCCTTAGTACTTGCAACAAATTTGATTCCTCATGGAATTCAACGCCTAATACTCCAAATACTACAATTGGCCCTGTACTTACAAAAACAATGAGAGATAAGGTTTTTATTACTTAATTTGTGTGTTTTGATTTAATTTTCTTAGCCTAATCTACACCACATTAGATAAAAATTTCTTAGTTGACTTGGACTCTCTCAATGGTGAAATAAAAATTAATGATGATGATTGAAAACTGAAGATTCTCAAATCAATGAAATTATTAATTGGGTTGATAATGTGGATTTGATTGGGGTTGAAGATAGAAATTTGAATGATGATAAGAATTTATTTTTTAGAGTGGATAAATTATATGAAAATTGTGGTAGTAGAGTTTTGGAATTCTCTGGTAGTAAAAATTTTGTCAAGGAAGAAGGTTATGATTTTTGTTTTTGAGCAATCTTGTTGGTGATTTTTATGAGATTAACTGTGGTGAATATGTTGATCAATGGGTGTGTATGAGTGAATTTTTTGATCAAGAAAAAAATTTGGCTGGAAAATTATTTGCAAATTATAAAGTTCGTCTACTGTCACGTGTGAAGATGAAGGTCAATTACAAGGTGTTACACATTATGCATACTGCGATAGAAATTTCAATAGAGATCTATGCTCATGATGAAATTGGATGTGATTCAGTGGACAGCTTGATTTAAAGGAGGCAACGTTGGAACAATTAAATCAAGCCTAGCATATTCCTATTTAATTTTTAGTAGTTTTCTATTTGTAAAAGAAGAGTTTATTTGGTAACTGATTGTGTTTGATATTTCTTGTTTATTAAGTTCAGTTGGTTATAAATAGGATATTAATTAGTCTAATTTGTTAGAGAGTCCCAAAGAGTCAAGAGACACTCCATATAGTCCATAGAATTTATTGAGAGTGTTTTTCATTGTTTGAGATATTGATAATATTGTGAGAATATTTTATTCTTCTCCCCTCCCAAATATTTTCTTGTGATTAATTTCTCTCGATTTTTGTAATTCTGTGAGTTAATATTTTTTAACCTTTAATTTTGTGGGTTCTACACAAATCACTCCCTTTCTTGGCCAAGGAGGTAGAATTCTTGGATTCTTATTATTTGATTCATATCTCGTTTAATCCATGAGCTTTTCTTACATGCATATTTGATTGATGATGGACGTGCTTTTGAATTTGAGGGACCTTGGAATTTTTACTTCTTGGATTTGGAAATTAGGTTTAGATTAGTGATTTAGGGATTTTGGTTTGAAGAATTTAGCCATTTATTTTTGGAAGAATTGAATTGGGGATATTTCTAGATTTTTTTAAAGGATTTTTAATAAATTGATTTTAATATAAATTTACAATTGACCCCTTAGGTTTCTTATTAGTGTTATTTAGCCCCCTAGAAACTTTTCTATTCTTTGCATTTAAGTCCTTTATTTGTAGATTCAACCCCTAGAACTCATTTTCTTTTCAATTAGGTCCTAATTAATTTACTATTTTAATCCCATATATTGCTAGAAATCACAAATTGGTACTTAATCTTCCTATGATTTACAAAATTGTTCCTAATATTTTTTCTGGAAATTGCAATTTGGTCCCTTATTTTTGTTGAATTACGATTTGCCCTTTGAATGTTGCTGGAATTTCAAATTGATCCTTACATGTTGCTGTAATTTTCAATTTGATCCTTAAATGTTGCTGAAATTTACCAATTTCATCCCTAATGTGCTCTAATTTGCAATTTGGTCTCCTATTGTTTGCTAGAATTTCTATTTAAGCCTCTAAATTTAAGAAAATCACATTTTTGCCCTAAAAACTTTGTGTTTTTCAATTTTACTTAAAAAATCTTCTTTTTTTATTTACTTATTGGGGTTGTTTTAGCCTTTTAATCTTTCATTTATATTTTGGAGTGTTAATTCATCATTTGTTTTATGGTTTTTAGTATTTTTGTTCTTTTTTCCTTAAGATATTTGATCCCATTGGTGTCTTGACCTTATTGTTGATTTTTTAATATAAGTAGGCCAACATTCTGGCACCTTACATATATCTTCACAAGAGAGGTACTCTTAAATCCTTTATTCTCCAAATAGTTGTTTATGTGCTCCTATATGTTTAAGTGTTCTTACATGCTTTTATTATTTGCTTTGACTTAATTTGTATTTCTATTCCTTTGGGTTGCATGCCTATTTATTTAATTTAAATTTTCATTGTTATTTGAGAGGAAATGTAATAGATAGGCAATATTTTAATTTATTGTCTATTATTAAAAATTGTATTTAGGCTAGAGTTCATAATAGTTAGGTATAATTTCCTATTCTTCCCCTTTAGAATATAACTATGTTCTTCCAATGTAATGGTTAAGCTTTGCATGTTTGATTTTAAGCCTCATGCATGCATGTGCTTATGTGCTATGTGTTTACGTGTGAATTTGCTTTCTTTGGGTTTTTGCATCTAAATACTATGCTTACGTGTTATATACTCCTATATGCTTCTACTTGCTTCTATGTGTTTAATTGCTTTCATTTATGCTTTATTTGTTCTATTATGTTATGTTATAACATGTGACATCACCACACTAGTCCAACGCTAGTTGTAGTTTTCCCTCGTTTCCTGGCTAGTCTGATGCTAGCAAGATTTCGTAGAAATAGGCTAGTCCAATGATAGACCCTTAGACCATGCTAGTTCATTCGCATGCAATTCATCGCACTTACATGCATTTTTTCTATTTTTAGGTTGGTTCTCCATGTGCATATTAATTCCCCTATATATTAGCCTTTATTCCTATATGTGCGAATCATGATATTTAGAATTACATCTCATGTAGAAAATTAGGACTTAGATAGGTCATTGCTTTGCTTAGGTTAGGAAGAGTCACCCTTCGAACGGGAGAAATGGGTGTGTATGGCTCGCATAGTCCTAGCACGCCATCTGCCCCTTCGTAAGAAGGAAAATGTTGTCACAAGTCTTAGCGTTCTATACCCGTTATGTTGCTTTCCATTTCCTTGGTCAATTATATCCATATCTATATTTTTTTCATTTTTTTTTTTTTTTGCATTTCATTTTGCATAACTTGTGACTCCTTCGAGGTCTTATTCTGAGTTATGCAATTAATGCGTTAATTCTAAATTAAATCTCGAAGGGTCATCTTGTCCTTCTCGATACTACTCCTAGGTCTAGGTTTTTACATTCATGTAGTTACATGCAAATGCGATAATTTTAGGATTACATTAAAAAATTTTTTATTAAACCTGGCAACTAGCCTCGACTAGGTTAAAAGGGTGCCTTAAGTTTGAACCTTTGCCTTCCCTTTCTTCAACTATGACTCCTGAAGCCTTTTTCTCTTGCTTTTCTTGAAGACCTAAAGTCGTCTAAAAGTTTTCTTTTTTTTTCTTACTTTTTCCATCAAAATGTTTTTTTTTTCTAAAAAGCTTTCCTTGTTTTTATAACTTTTGTTCATAAAAAATATTTTTGGTGACTTGGTACACCAAAATTTAATACCAAGTGGAGTATCCCTTTTTCATAAAAATCCTTTTTAAACTACATTTGTTGACTCAAAATGTTGCATTTTTCAATGTCCCATTTTGACTCTTTTTTTTTAACTTTATTTTCAAAACAAAATCCTTTTTTTTTTTTTTAAAAAACATATTTCTTTTCATTTTTTTTTTCTTCTCACAAAAAATAGGGCACGATAAAGTCAGCATCCTTTTTGTTTTTCTTTTTCTTTTTAAGTTTTTTCCTATCATATTGAATAGTACCCTTTTTTTTTGCAATTTAATATTTTATCAACCCCTCATAAAACTATGTGAGATTATGATTGGTTTACCCCAAAAGGATTTGTGGTATATTATAAATGAGAGTTGATGATTGAGTACGGCACTAGCCTGAGCTTTCTTCATCCAATTATGATCTCCCTTCTAAATTTCTTGTTTGTTTAATTTCATTTTCCACTAATTATCATCTATCTCTTAGATTGATTTGCCCTGTATCCTATTGAAAAAATAGAATTTTATCAGTCTTCTAAAAATAAATTACATTCTATGGTGATCATGAAGGTATAACTTGGCTTGTTTATATGATTTTTGCCCTCTTCTTGTTGGCTTCAAAGCCACATCTTACATTTTCATTGTGAAATGTGTTTTACTACTGATATAGTTATTGCATTAGAGAATTTGAGTCATATAATTTCGAGTAGTTCCTATGCTTATTTAAGAAACGTGGTTACTGTCACGCCCCATTTTTTGAAAAGGAAAATAATAGGTGTGAGTGAGGTAAGGAAAAAGAAAAATGAAGAATTAAATGTGGTTGTGTTTATTTATTGAGAAAAGAGTGTACGTTTTTTTGTAAAATGATAGAAAGTGTTAGATGTTTGGAAAAAAGAAAAGGAAGAATTAAATGTGATTTTATTTATATTGGAAAAAGAGTGTATGTTTTTATAAAAATAATTTCAGAAAATACTTTCTAAAAGATAATTCGATAAAATGTGACAAACAAATGCTTTATTTTGAAAACAAAAGAAAAAGGGTCTAAAATGGGACTTTGAAAATGCGACGGTTTTTGGGCCCGAAAATAGAGTCTAAAAAGGGTTTTTTAGCGAAAAATGAGTCGCCACTTGGTATTGAGTTTTGGTGTACCAAGTCACCCAAAAATATTTTATAAAAGATAAGAAAATTAAAAATGATTTATTTAAAACTAATAATTTTTGGAAAAATATAGAAAAAACAAGGAAAACCCTTTTAGACGACTCCAAGTCTTTGAAAACAAGAGAAAAAAGGTCCGGGAGTCACAGTTGAAGAAAGGGAAGGCAAAGGCTCGCACCTAAGGCACCCTTTCAACCTAGCCGAAAATAGTTGCGAGGTTTAGTCTAAATTTTCCTAATATAACCCTAAGATTTTATCACATTTGGATGCAACTATATGAATGCAAATCTAGTCCTAAAAATGAGTATCGTTAAGAGACAAAATGTTCCATTGAGGTTTAGTCGAAGTTACCGCATTAATTGCGAAACCCGAGTCTAAACCTCGATGGAGTCACGAGTGTGGATGTAAAAATGGAATGCAGAAGAAAAGAAAAATAGTAATATAGATAGTAAGTGAACAAAGAAAATGGGGATGCAAATACAACGGGTACGGGGGACTAATAGACTGGTGACTAACTATTCCTACTCACGGAGGGGGGAACGACATGTACGCCATCGCTTCCCACGTGAGTAGATGACTATTTCTAGTCAAATCATACAAATGACCTAAAATTCTATGTGTAGTGGAATCCAAATGTTATGCACTAAACATATGTTTAAAAATAGATAATAAATGATAGAGTATATATATATATATATATACAAATCATACAAAATGGAAAAAGGCCTAAAACAAAAAAAATGTGTGTGAAATGGCATGGAATGAACATGCGAGAAATGATCCTAATACTAAAATGACCTAAAGGCCTAGCATTGGATTAGCCTATTTTTCTATAAATTCTCCGCTAGCGTTGGACTAGCGAAGAAACCGGAATTAGCCACAACTAGCTTTGGACTAGTGTGGTGACGATACACATATAGAATAATAAAGCAAGTAAATAAATAAAGCATGTATTAAAGCAATAATCACATCAAAGCAAATAATAACACATAGGAGCACATAGCACATAAACATTGTATTCTAGATGCAAAGTCCTAAAGAAAACGAATAAAACACATTAGCACATAGCACACATAGCACACAAAGCCCTAACTATTACACCGGAGAATAGCCTAATTACAATCTAAAAATGGAAAATGAATAAAAGATATCCTATCTAACCTATCTATTACACTTTCTATCTAAAATACATAGGCTTTGATTAAATAGATAAAACATAAACTATCTATTACATTAACTATCTAAATACAAAAATTTTGCTAAAAAGAATATTACCTATCTATTACATTTCTTTGAATAATTACAAAATTAAATTCAAGTAAATAATATGACATAACTAAATACTCACACATGAATAAAAATTATAAAAAGACATACATAAAAAAAACATATAGAAAAACACATAGGAGCACATATGAGCACATAAAGAGACATTGGAAGGGTAATCGAGGTACCTCTCATTCGTAAACCCGATATAAATTGCTACTAAAATGAACAAACATGTCAAAATTACCACTATTTAATAAATCAATCACTAATTGAATAATTTTCTACCGATCACTATGAACTTACTACGATAATTCAAACAATCATAGCAATAATAAGCAAAATAAGAGAAAGAAAATAATGATAATAGTAATTAATTATTTAGGAAAAAATGAAAATTGTTTAAGTAAAAATAAATAAGTAAATAAATAAATAAAGCAAAACAACAAAAATAAAGAAATAATAATAATAGAAGATAAAATACAATAATACATACTTAAACTTTTAACACCCCAAATAATGATTATTAAAATAACTAAAAGGAAAATAAAGAAACTAATTTGAACATTAATTAGACTAACAAGACCCAATTTTAGAACATTAATTATAAATTTGATAAAATAAATAAAGAAAATGTGAAAAGAAATAATCTAAAGCTTTTGAGGACTTAACTAATTTTAATTTTTTTGGCAAAAATAAAATATTATAAGATTTGGATTAAAAATGAAAATTTAGGCAACATTCTAAAGTGAAAATGTAATTTACAACAAAACAAAAGGGTAAAATTATAATTTTTAACCCTAATTAAGGTAATGACATAGTTTACAACAAATTTAAAGGATAAAATATAATTTTCAGCAAGTATAATGCCAAAAAATAAAATTTACAGCAATATTTAAAGCCAAGAATATAATTTCAGCAAAGTCATTAAATAATACATAATTTACAGCAATGTATAGGGTCAAATTGCAATTTTCAGCTATATAAAAGAGCTAAAATAAAAATTCCAGCAACTATAAGTATTAAAATACAAATTCCAGAAACAAATAAAAGACTAAAAATACAATTTCTAACAATTAATGGAGGCATTAAAACAAATTCCAGCAACATAAAGGACCAAAATATAAATTCCAGCAACAATAGGGGCCAAAAATAAAATTCCAGCAAGTATAATAACTCAAATAAAATTCCAGCAAGGTTGGGAGGGATAAAAAATGAAATTCCAACAAGTATTCTAAGGCAAAATAGAATTTCCAGCAATGTTGGGGGGACAAAATAAAATTCCAGCAAGCATTCGAGGGTAAAAATAGAATTTTCAGCAAGTTAAAATATGAAAAATACAATTTCCAACAAGTTTTAAAACCAAATTGCAATTTTAAACAACATTCAAGGTTCAATTTGTAAATTATAGTCACATTAAACGCCAATTTGTAATATCCAACAATAAGAAGGGGGTAAAACGAAATTTTCAGAAATATCTAAGGGTAAAAATGTAATTTCAAAAAAGTATAGGGGTCACAATATAATTTTATAAAAATATAGAGGTCAAAATGGAAAATTGAAAAATATAGGGGGCAAAATTATAATTATCTAAAAGTTGGGGGACCTAAATGCAATTAATTGAGACCTAATCGAAAAGAAAATAAAATTATGGGAGTCAATCTACAATAAACAGAAATTTAAATGCACAAATCAAAAATTTCCGGGGCCACAATAGCATTAATGAAAGTATAAGGACTATAAAATAAATAGCTATTATTAATTAAAATAAATTAAAAAAACTAACCTAATCAAAACGACGTAGTTTTGAGTAAAACTACGTCAAAACGACGTAGTTTCACTAAAACTATTTTTTTTTTTTACGATTTTCTTTTTACCCGGTTTCTTCTCTTTTTTTTTCTTTCTTTCTTTTTTTTCTTTTTCTCTCTTTTCTTTTTTTCCTTCTTCTTCCCCGATTCCATTCTTCCTTTTTTTTTTTGTTCTTTTCTTCTTTCTCTTTTCCCCCTTTTCTTTCCCCCCCCCCCCCGATCCTGACTTTGTTCTCTCCCCTTCTCTCTCTCTCTTTTCGCCGGACTTTTCTCTCTCTCTGTGCCTCTCGTCGGTTTCCCTCTCTTGTCTCTTTTCTCTTTGATTCTCACTCTTCCTCACCCGCTCTATCTTTCTCTCAAAATCCCCTAAAAATCCAAGTCATGATCTCTCAGATTACAGTGTTCATCTTCAAAATCCAGATGCGAATTGATCAATAAGCAACAGCAAGCATGCTATATTCACCGACCAAATGATAAACAATGTGAATTAATTAGAAGAGGGCCAAATAGTTTACCTAAATTAGAGGAGTGTGGAAGTGGATTGCCGATTGATGGTGGGCCTAGTGATGTCGCCGGAGGTGGTACTGCAGCAAGCTGGTCGCGGTGGTTCTGTTTTGGTGGTGGTGCGCTGGCGGTGGTGGAGCTTCGGCAGTGGGGTGGTTGTTGTTGCTGTTTTTTTTTTCTTTTTATGCTGATTTTGTGCAGGTGTGTTGTGATGTTGTGCGTGTAAAATTAGTGAAGTGTATGTGTGTGAAGAATGCAAAAAATAATGCACGAGTGAGTGCGTGCCTGATCAGACGAAACGGGAGGGGTCGTATGTGTGTGAAACGTGCTTGTATGTGCTGATGATGAAGCTGGTGTGTGTGTGTTAAGTTGAGCATGATGTATGTGTGCCTGTGAGGTGTGTTGAGTGTGTGTTCTGTGAAGTCCGGATGTGTGATTGTGTGTGTTCATTCTGCATGAATTTGATAGTGTCTGTGTGTGTATTTGCTTGTGGTTTGTCTGTTGCTATGCATGTGTAGTGTGTGAGTTTGATGTTTGTGTGTCTGTGAGTGTGTGCAAGGAGAAGTGCAGGGGAGGGGATGCAGAGGGAAAACAGAGAGTGAGGGAAGTGTGTGCAGACGGTGAAGGAGAGGTTGAGAGAGTTGAATTGAGTGAGTGTGTGTGGTGTGTGATGTCTTGTGCGTCCGTGTGTGCAACTGTGTGTATGTGAAGGGCTGTGTGTGTCTGGGTGTATGTGTGTGTGATTGTAGACTGTGTTTTTTGTCTATGGAGTGTGTGAATGAAACTGGTGAGTGTTGGAATGGTGAATCTCTGGCTTGAATGTGTGTTGTGTGTTTCTGTGTGTTTACAGAGGTGCGTGAGTGTGTATTTGTGCTGTGTGGTTGTGGAGCTTGAGCCGAGAGAAGGAGGAGGTGTGTGCCTGGTGTGTGTGCTGTGTGTGATTTGGCCGAGAGAGAAGAATGGAATGGAGAGGGAGAGTGAAGTGTCAGTGTAGTGTGTGATGTCTGTGAAGGAAACTGGTGAGGGGAAGAGGAGGCAGAGAGAATAAGAGTGAAATGCAAGTAAAATCCCCAAAAATCTGCTGAATTGCAGGGGAGTTGGGAGGATGGTGACGATGATGGAGTTGGTTTCAAGTATGGCCATAAGGCTGCTTTGCATCTTAAGCAACTATTATGCTGCTGTAGCAAGCTGCAAAACGCAGCTTGCTCCAGCCCTTTCTCTTTTTTTTTTTTTTAAATTTTGCAAAGAAAAAGAAAAGAGAAAAAAAAGGAAAAAGAAAGGAAAAAGAAAAGGAAAAAGAAAAAGAAAAAAAAATGTGGGAAAATGAAGAAAATTGGAATGAAAACAAAAAATCCTATGGACTTCTTAGAATAAAATAAAAAGTAAATAAAATGAAATAATAAAACTAAAATTAAAATTAAAATTTAGCATTACTAGAAAAAGAAAATTTAATAAT
Organism: Mitragyna speciosa; assembly: GCA_024721245.1. NCBI lineage: Eukaryota > Viridiplantae > Streptophyta > Magnoliopsida > Gentianales > Rubiaceae > Mitragyna > Mitragyna speciosa. Next base: position 20,900,281 of record CM045566.1, on the reverse strand, counting down.
GAAAATTAAAATGTTAAAATTACTTCATCATTGAAAAATATGTGAGAGACAAAAGGATACCATTTGAAATAAGTAACAAATAGTCTTTAAAAATTATTAAAAATTATTTATTATTATTATTATTATTATTATTATTATTATTTATTTGTTATTATTATTATTATTTTTTATAAACTCTACAAGTATTAAATGCACATATAAAATATTTTATACAAAAATTCTTAAATAAAAATGCATTGGAAACTGTGACATAATATGATAAAAATTATGAAAATCACAACAAAAGTAATAAATGGCTTTTAAAAATCACAAAAAATTTTACACAAAATATATTATCCCATAAAACACATATACTAAAGTTTTCACTCAAAATTTTTTAAGATTAACACATTCTTGGGAAACGTGCCCTTGATAAATAAAAAGACAAAAATTAAATAAATTCTAAACGACATCTAAAAATTATGAGATTTTTACAAAAAATTTATGAGTATTCAAAATGCATATATAAAATTTTTCACTTGAAAATTCTCATAAAAATAGCGCATTGGAAAACGTGCCGTTGAATTAAAAAATACTAAAATTTTAAATAAATAATGAATGACTCCTAAAAATCATTAAAATCATAAATAATGATAAAAATAGTAAAATCATGTATTTAGAAAAATAAAATAAAATAAAATAATATTTACATGGCGAAATTACCATTTTGCCCCTGGTACGACAAATTAGATATAATACATGAAAATTGTACTCGACCCCCGAAAAATGAAAAATACCCCCTAAAATAAAGTAACACACATATTTTTACCAAAGGTGTGTCAAAATTTGGTGTCTACAGTTACTTTTAGTTAAGAAATTGAGTTTGAGATTATTTTTTTGTTTTAAAATGAAATAGTGGATGAAGATAGCTTATGTTTGCAGATGATGTTGAAATCACATTTGTATGGAAGCATGCTCTTTTAATAGTCTCTCATTTCAGTGACCTGGTAGAGCTTTTGATTGAAAAACTGGTATTCATACCAATTTCAAACAATTCTTAAATAAGATGGTGAGTTTAAATGCACTGTTTTTAGTAGTTACAAATGCAGGTCCTTTAATCAACCTTATTCAACTGCTCCATATGCACTTTACTAGCTTTTAATTTGCTTTCATAAACAAGAATACCCAACTATGATGGATGCCAAAAAAAATTTTCTTTCATCAATAAAATTAGTTATTTACCAATGTGTGACTTAAAGGCATGTTCACAACCATATTAAATCTCAAAACACTACTTCTATGTTATCTTTAGTACTTATAACTATTTTCATTCTAAAATATGAGTTAAATTCTTGAAATGTCGACAAGCTTTAGGTCTTGAGTGTGTTTATTGACACAAAAATAAGTTGAAACACAAAGATATACTTTCTCTTTTTATTAGGTAAATTAATAATCTTACTATGTTTATAAGTAATTAAGCTTCAACAAAATGAGGATAGCAATTAATGTCCACGTTTCATAAATTGGTATTGCAAGTCTATCTATGGAATTCATCTCTTTTCCCCACTTGTTCTATAACCAGGTGTTGTATGATATTGAAGAACTTGAGATGGCTTGGGTTAAGGAAAATAGACATAATGTTCCCTAAATATAATATATGTATATGGAAAGATGGGGGGTTGAGGGTAAATCTTTAATGTTTCTAGATGCCTATGTTATGCTTTATGTGGCCAAGCTCTATTCGGCTCGCTACATGCAACACACGAATCTGATGCCTGATTTAGAAGTCATTGCCTCTATCGAAACATTTGTGTTGATGTTTCGAACATGTTGAAGCTGGCTTCTATGTTATTCCTTTTCCCATATGTCTTACCTAATTATTTATTTAACAAGCTTTAGATTCTGCATTTTTCTCCCCCAGTCCTTTTAGCTGATTTATGTTGAAAATTTTTAGAATCAAAATTATTACGAGTAAATAATGAAAGAAAGATCTAGATTTTGTCATTTTTGGTAATTCACATTTATATTTTAGGGACTGATGAATGTCATCCACCTTTATGTTTGTTTAATCTTCCCATTACATTGATGCCAATCTTGTGTTTGTTATTTTGTCTTTGTTGTGCTTACTATTTGGTCCAATCCTTTGGCCATTTAACTCCCTTATGTTGTGTCTCTTCATTGTATTTTTGCTTCCACATGTAATCTTTGGTTACTATGCGTGTTATTTGTGGACTGTATGCTCATGCTTGTTTTAGTTATTTTTGTCAAAGTCTTGGAAATTTTAGTTGCACTACTTTTTATGTTCTATTTCTTACTGTTTCTAATTAGTAAGCCCTCCCCCCCCCCCCAAAAAAAAAAAACCCCAGAAAACACCAAAAAAAAAATCCCAACAGCACAACAATGAATAGATAGGAAAATTGCAACATCTTGCATTTTGTGATTTGTATATGAAATGTTTCCTTGTTTGTTTAACTTGTCAAATTGATACCATCATGGTTATTGAGATGTTGGATGTACATAAAAATTACCTAACTGGTGAAATATCATCTCAACTGGAGAACATTTTGAATTTTTGCTAGCTTGATGTAGAATGGATTTCACATTCAGTCACAATTTGAATCCTTTGTAGAAGGTTTGATATCAGGACAACTTTACTATTTTCAACCTTTAGGATGTTGTTACTGTTGTTGCTAATTTTATTAGCCTTGCTTTGTGATGAGTATGAATTATCGATGATGAATGTTTGGTTCAAGCAACACTAAAAGAACTTTTCATTGTTTTGAAAGGTTTCTTCTGAATTTTTTTTGGTGATTTCACCGTTTCTTGAATTGGTGCAATACCAACAAATCCAAATAGGGATGGTTAGATCATTAGATTTGTGTGAAAAGAAATTCTGGATTGATTATTATGGTAGATTAATTGTAGGGATTTGGAGTTTTTGATTGTTAATGGACCTAGTTTGATTAATGGCATTTTAATGGGGCTTCTTATTTTACTATGGAACTTATGTAGAACAAAGTGAGTTAATTAAGTAGATTCAACTTTGTTTAAGGGACTGAATTCATTGACTTTTATATTGAAGATTTACTGTGTTGTGAGGGACATTGTTTGCGACTATCGTATATTCTGTTTTGTCTTTTGTTTAATCTTCTTTAGAGAATTGCTGATGAATGGTGAGGATTTGCAACTTCCCATTTTGTTTGGATTTTCTTTGAACTTATAAAAATCTTATTTCATGATTTAGAAATAATTTGTCAATTGCTCAGAATTGCATATATAGACCTTGTTATTAGATAAAGCGCAATGCGTGTGCGCTTACGTGTGCATATGTGCGTACGTGTCTCTGCGTCTATCTTTTTTTATTCCTTAAATGATGCTGGAAATTGTTTACATCTCATGCTAGATACCATTTTTACCATTGCAAAGTGGTAATTGGCGATTTTTATAGCGTGTTGTCCACTGCCAACTTTCTTGTACGCATGTATTTATGTCATATAACTTCACTTTGATTTTTAATGTAGCAACGATTGTGGCTTCCAAAATTCTATACTGATGCAATTAAGCTTTAGATTCAACTGTTTTCTACCAGCAGCAACTGCTTTCCCATTATTGTTACCATGTGTTATACAATTTTGCAGCTCCATCTTGTTTTCCTATGTTGGACGTATGTGTATGAAGAATACATGCCAACAAATATTATGCAACACTTGAAGAGTGATACTCAGAAACAAATTAGGTTGAATCAGGTCAGTTAAAATCTATAGTATACGACTTTGTGCTTAACTAGAAGTTTCTTCTATAATTGCTTTTCATTCTTTAATTGCTTCCTTTGCATATTAATCTCTCTTCTTCCTTCCTATAATTGTTTAGCTTCAATTCAAGCTTTCATTGGGCACCCTCATGCATCGCATGAGGTCCAACCACTAGTTTGCAGTAACAATTACTAGACAGAGTTATGACAAGTACATAGTTATATTTGCATGCACAAAAATCACTACAATAGAGGAACACAGAGTCATTACTAAAATTTTATTACTACCATCAAATGCAAATTAGACATGTAATTTCCAATTTCACATGAAAGCACACCCACAGGATCCTAGCGATGGCATTTCTCCTAGTACAAAATATGTGAAAAGGTTAAGATATTAATACTTAACAATTCAATAATATAACAGTAATGGCCCAGTGGTCAGGGAGAGACCCTTAAGGTCTTCCGGGTCTCCCCTTGCTGTCCTTAGATCAAATCCTAAGGCCTGCAGTAGTTAGGAGGTTTTCGGAGAATGGGGATTTAGGTAATTTCAGGGAGCCATACCCCCAAATTGTATATGGCAAATAGTTTGGGGTTTCACTCAGCACACCGTTGAGATTCCCACCCCACTTGTGTGAGGCAACAAATATATAATACAATAGTGATTGATAAAAAAAAAAAGTAATATAAGAGTTTCAAATCTCAGATTTCATTTTTTTTCTGAGAAATTCAAAATTCAAATATTAAATTTCAAATTTATGAAATATACCCACATTTTTTTTTACAGATATCTAAGGTTAATTTTTTTCATACAATACTCATTGATAGTTACCTAACAAGTAAAGTAGAACTCCCCATAATATTTTGTCAATCGTTAACTGTATTCTATCATTCTCCTAACTTACTCTATGAGAAAGACCTAATTGGACCTAGGGAAACAGCACACCATTGGGAGCCTCACCCCACTTGTGTGAGGTAACAAACATGTAATACAATAGTGATTGATAAAAAAATAATATAAGAGTTTCAAATCTCAAATTTCAATTTTTTTTTGAGAAATTCAGATTTCAAATATTAAATTTCAAATTTATCAAACGTACCCACATTTTTTTTTTTACAGATATCTAAGGTTAATTTTTTTTCATACAATACTCATTGATACTTAACTAAAAAGTAAAGTAGAACTCCCATTAATGTTTTACCAATCGTCAACTATATTCTATCATATTTCTAACTTACTCTATGGGGAAAGGTCCAACTGAGCCGGCAGGAATCGATATATTCTATCATATTCCTAACTTACTCTATGGGAAAAGGTCCAACTGAGCCAACGTGTCACGGGGTGGCCAAACGCTATGTCCCGTGACCTACTAAAGTCCCCTAAGTACGTTGCCCAAGAAGGGATGTCATTGCAGATCGCGCCCCGTATACTTGCCTAGTCCGCACCCAGAGTCGTGCTGTCGTTGGTTGGCACGTCCGTGCCGCAGCCCTCGTGCCCTATCGCACCCGTGCGTTACTTCTTATCGCACTTGTGTAGTAGCCGGTACGACCTGCTGCACTCCTGTCGCAGTCGCACGCCTAGCACCGTGCTTACCGATGCCAATCAGGACTCACGAGAGGACGGAGTCGCACGCCCGGTACCACCTGCTCCCGGGATGCATGGGACCACCGATCACAGATCGGTGCGATATTTGAAGAGTATGAAGAACCAAGCACCAGGAGTATAGTGATGTAATTTTAGGTGCTAATTCTTCTTGTACATGTAGATAGACTAGTTAGTGTTTTTTTCCTTTTGTAGAGAAAAACAGTGTCTACTCCTGTCACTTAGAGTTTTTTTGCTAGGACTACTATAGGGGGTGATAAGGAGTTGGACACGAGTCGGGTGTAAAACGAAAGTTGTAAATCTTGAGATTGTTGAATGAAATGTTATTTCCTATGAAACCACTGTGCCTCTAAAGCTTATATATACATGTATTTGCTATATTTGGGATTGCGACACACAGTCAGTTAGTAGGCGGAAGTGACGGTGCGGAGCATCACTTGCCACACGGCTTGTTTTGTTGAGGGAAAACGTGCGACCCGTGACACAACGGGAATCGATGGAGACTAAATCACCATCGAACCAAATAGGTGCATATGCACCCATATAAATTTTTGATGGAACGCAAGATTCGAATCCTTGACCTCCAAATCACTTAGCCTTCAAATGCTTCGTGTGGCCAACCTAACAAAGTTGAGTTGTTTAACTCTCCTTAATTAAAACCTATCCTCGTACAGCTCGCAAGCTCTTTAAAATTACCACAAAAAAAAAAAAAAAAAGGCAAACAGCAAACTTTGGACGTCTGACCTTCCATGACTTAAGTGGGGTGCTACTCCCCGCAGAACAGCAAACTTTCGATTACCGGATGTGGGTCTTAAAGGTATGGATGGCTTGATCTTCATTTTGCTTTCACCTTTTTTCCTTCTGTTTTGTCTACTGCCCCTTCTATTTCTTGCTGCCGCTTATTGGCTTTCTTTTCTGTCGATTGCTCATGTACCTTGTGAAAGTATGCATAACAAAATTAGGGATAAGGAGGACTGTTTGTTGGCCATTTTTTTTTTAATATTATACGTGAATAAAGATTGAAAAGTTTGAATCTTTTATCGAAAAGTTTGAACCGTTCCTGTTAGGATGTGTCTTTTTTTTTTTTCCCCCTTGCCGCACAAGAATTAAGGTTGCTTTTCATATGCTGCGGGATGAGGTTGGATTTTTTCCCTTTTTTTTTAATTTTTGTTCTTAAATATAAGGTTTGTTGACTGCAAGATTCCCTAATACTAAATTTCTAATTGCTAAGCTGTAGTGGTTAGTGGCAATGGTTAATCGAAATTTTTTTTTTTGGTCAGTGGTCTAAGTCCTTTAGTTTTCAACTTCCCTAGGCATATCAAGCATCTAGAGATCCTGCTTTGAACAAGAATGGGAGAGGTATGCACATTCAAATTTATTGCGTTTCCAACAGTTGTATGATGAGGTCTTTTACCGCTGTTTTAGAGAAATGTTATCCCTAAATTTTAGGTTAATCAATTTTTTTTCTTTTAAAAATTGATAGGATATGCAAAGACAGAGCAATTTAAGCGATGTCCAGAGTGTTTCGGAAATAATTGCCTGTGATGATAAAGATGAATTTCTATCTGTCCTAGATAGGACCATCATAGTTGATTCAGGAGAGTTGATGAAACTAAAACTTGGTGAATCGGAACTCTGCCCATATGAGCTTTTGCACCAGATTTGTTATCATGGTGCTGTACGCTGCGGAAAGGCATTGTTGGAAGGAAAGGACGGATTGACTATTGACCTTAATGTTTCCAACAGCAATGGGGTTTTCCCTCTTCATGCAGCAGCCTGCTCTTTGTCTTCTAGTTTAGTTGATCTGTTTCTTCAACATGGGGCACAAACTAATTGCAAGGTTGATGGTCTCGATTCAGAGAAAGGAGGATTGCTTCCTCTCCACATTGCTCTTGAGATGTTGAGGTGCCGTAACTAATCTTTGATTTGTTCCGTGAGCTCGCTATTTAATGTATCTTTGCTCAAGTTGTTTGCCTCACTTGTGTTCACCTCTTAACCAACTGCACTGGGTGGACTGGTTTAGGTGTGATAATGGTTTGAGAAGATGGAAGCCAGAACGAAAAGAGTCCATCTTTGACCTAATCATCATGCTTTGTTTTCCCAGAATGGTTTGCTCTTCTTTACCTTTTTTTTTTTTGCATTTCTTGATTGCAATGCTTCTGTTTGAAGTGTGCTCACACAAGTTTGGTTCCCTTTTTCAGCATGACTCACTTGAGACTATTAGGTTGCTTGCCTGGAAAACAGAGGCTATTAGTGATGTTCTTATTAACTGTGCATTAACGGGTAAAATCATTGAACTGGCTGCTCTATTGATGGTTGCTCGGGAAAAGGTTATGGGTCCTATATCTTGTCAATCTGTAGATAGTACAGATGTATCTGTCCCATTTTTCCAGTTTGTCAGGACCGAATTAGCTGTGTTGGTTGATCTTGAGTGCTACTTAATTGGTAGAGGATCACAGGAACAGAAAGAGTTGTATGAGTTGTGTAAGGCAAGAAAATCAGCAATGCTGCCCATTCTGCCATTGTTTCAACTTTTTGAAAAGGCTGGCGATATAATTGAAAATTATCGTCAATTGAGGCAGGCAAATGTAAGTAGTGATTATCTTTATTACATGTTCTTTCTGATTGGACCAAAAAATGAGCTTCACTTGAGTACCTTCATAGTAGGATAAGTTGTGCATAGAGATGGAGCAATAGGAATGGACTGTTGTGGTTGTGGACCTTTTGATTGTCAGCCACAAGCTCATATGTAAATGGTGAATTTGTTCCTACATCTATTTATTGTCTGACATGGACTTAAATATGCTAAGTCAATATATTGAATTTTCTTGCAGATCCCGGAGGAACAGGTTGCGGAAGATGTCGCAAGGCATCTTGTTGAAGCTGGTTTCAGTTTCAAGTATGATGGCTTCCGATTACGTGCTATAGGAAAAAGGTTTGGGATACCTGCTATGGACATTTTATATTGTTGAATGTTTTTTCTTCTAATCATGTATTGCAGTTGCATTGGCTGATAGTTGAAATTGTCATATCATCTTGAAATGACACAAAAAAAAATAATAAGTGGAATTTTTCCTTCATGAAGGCCTTATTTGCACTTTTTGGATTTATTTATTTGTTTATTTTGGTTGGCTGTGGTGAATTTACAACAGCTACTGTTAGTTTATGTCAAAACTGTCTATTGACGTGTATAATTTGTTCTTGATGCAGTTCATTTTATGTGGCTTTGGAACCAGCGACTGACTTGAAGGAAGATGAAAAGGAAGATATTGGTGATTAATTTATAGCTTCTTTGAACCCTATATCTTTGCTTACTTTTTCCCCCCCTCTGCATTTAAGGAGAGCAGGATGCAAGAGTGGGTCAAGGAGATATGTTGACTTATTTGATTTTGTTTCAGAAGTTGATTCAGAGGATGACTTTGGACAACAGGATATTAATGCACCATTTCATTCAAAGCATTATTCTTCACTCGATACTAAAGTAAGATTATGTTCAGATTTGGGTACTTTGGATTCTTCTCTGTCCCATTTTAATTAGTTTCTCCCCAGCCTTGCTATTTATGAATTTTGGGAGTATGTTGTTATATCTGACTTATTGGAATACCTATTGATGCTTCATCCAGAGAGAAGTATATTTTAAGCTTGAAGACAATCTGGAAAGCACTCTGATGACTTGCAAGGTAAAGAAAGAGAGCAAAAGTTGATTTATCATGGTAGTTGGATAAACAGTTGATGTCATGTATATCTTCTTTTATTCACATACACTTGTCCTTATGAGTCGTTTGCCTGTCATTCCAGAAACATAAAAAGGCTTTCTTATATGCAAATGATTCAGGCCATTGCAGCAAAAGAAAAGCATGTCTTGACATGACATGATTTAGTAAAATTTAGAAACTAAACTTTTAATTTATGGTGTATTGGTAGGGATGTAAATTGTTTTCTAACTAGGAAAATGGCAAAAGTCTTAGTTTTTTCTGTGAATTTGAAACTCTCTGTGGAGTCTCTTGGTTAAGATAATTTTCTAAATTTTTCGAAAGTGAATTACAGACTTCTTAAGTGTTTATTAAGATGGAGAGTACTGTGGTCTTTCCAGAATAGGGTACTTAAGTAAAAGATGTTATTGTCTTTTGTGAATATATCTTAATTTACTCTTTTTCTCTTTAGAAACATTTGAATTATAGGACAAATTTTTTGTTTGTTGGACTTCAAAAATAGTAGGTTCTTGGAAGTTATGTCAATTAAATAACCCAAAGATTGCTGGGAATTGCTAATTGTCGAAGGGGAGAAGTTTGTGGACCTATGATGAAAATTTTAATTAATATTTTTGTGGTATACTTGGTAAACAGGGTAAAAGTAAAAACCTACTGAAAGTTTAAGGTGACAAAATCTCGAGGGGTGCTTGCTGGCAAATGGTGTAATAAGTGAAAGCTAGGCAAAAGAAAGGTAACTAACTATATGACAAATATTGAACTAAGATTATGCTGCGTACTTTTCTCAAATATAAAAAGTAAAAGACCACCTGGCGATACATTGTCAACTGTATGGTTACATAGTAAATCAAAGTCTTTATGGTGGTCGTTTGCCTTCATACCTGTTGGATCTTTAACAATTAGCACTACCATTCTTTATCCTGTACAGCAAGGAATTTTCATTTCTCCATCTCAAATTTTAAGTGAGTAAAACCAGAGCCTCTTTCTTTGATGACTATATCATTGTATGTGATTTAATTGTAATTTGGGAAGTGCAATCAGCATATTTATTGTATACTGCTCACTTTTCATGAATTTCATTTCGGAACGTGGTTGCTGTACCAGTTAACTTTGAGATTAACAAGTTACCTATCTGGTCACACTGTACTGGTAGACCTGATCTGGAGTAACTCTGCATTGTAACTCTGTGGAAGTAGTGGTTGCAATGAGTATAATTAGGGGTTAATTAACGTTATTCCTGAAATTTCATCGGTAAATAGGATTCTATGGGTTGATATGCTTATGTTAAAAGTTTTGGGGAGGGTAAACCTGTGGCATGTTAAATTAACTAAGAAAAAACAATTGTGCCACCTGGGCACATCTTGGGAAATTTTCTAGCATTTTCTTATTTCTCTTTCTTCTCTTTTCACTGTGTTTAATTCTCTCATGGGTGCTACATTGGTCTGCCATGCTGGACATATTAATAAATCGTGTTTTATTTGGTTTAATTATCTGTTTTGATGGAAAATGGATTTGTCTGCATGTGACAGAAATTTGAGCTGCTTGTTTGGGGTAAACTTAAGATGGATACATCTTCATGATTGATTTAACCCACGAAATGAGGTTAATTCTTGCAAAGCAATAATAAACATGATTTGGATCCATATCCTAATATTAGAAGACTGGGCAGTTTTATACTTTGAGGTTTGCTGACCGGAGTTGAGCTTCCTCCTTGTTTGGTTGATCATTTTGTATCTGCTGTAGTGTGCAGGCAGATTATAAATGCGGTAATTCTGGATTGGAGCAACTAAAGATACCTCCTTTATTTACAACACTTGAAAAGTTGAGGTACATAATATGATGAGTAACTTCTTCCTATGTCCTCCATGTTTGCTACATCAAAGAAGCTGTCATGTCACTGTTTGTCTTGGCATATGTTTTCTGAGATTACACTTAAATTCTTTGTAGCACGTGTGAAATATTGCAACTTTGGACTCCTAAGCAATCCATACTCAAGTTGATCATCATGCTTTGCCTCCCTCAAATGGTTAGTTTTACTATGTTAATTTCCTATGTCACCTGGAATGTTATTTTTTTGGATAGTGGAGGATATGCTTCTGTCCTTAGGTTGCTCGTTTGATATCAGTGATATTTTGACAGAAACAAGTTATCGAGACTGCTAGGGCGCTTGAACTAAATGCAAAAGAGGTCAGTAGTGCAGCTTGCTACTGTGCAATGGAGGGTAAGCTCATTGAACTAGCTATTCTTCTAATGGTGGCCCGTGTGAAGGCAATGGGTCCTGTATGTGCTTATGAAGAAATTTTGAGTTCAGAAACACCTATCACTTTTCGTCAATTTGTACGGAGGGAATTGGTGGGATTGGTTGATTTGGAAGTCTACCTAAGGGGCAGACCTTCAGAATATGAAAGAACATTTTACAGATTGTGTAGGAAAAGGAAGTTAGCAATGCTATCTGTACTACCATTGCTTGAAATATTTGAGAAGGCAGGTGTTGCAATCGAATATTATCTCCAGTCAAGGCCGGATGATGTGAGTTAATACATACTTTGCTACCAGTTTGTCAATTTAACAGTTAGATTGGAGTTTCTTAACAGATGCATGGCCCAGAAAGTTTTATTTTTTGGTAACTTGGGGGGTCAAAGTGGATGACAATGTGAACTAGTTCTCATGTCTTGAACAACTTGTGCATTAACATATAAGCACCTCCATGTGGAGTTTTCTCACAGGTGCAAGAGGCTGATGTGGTTCAAGACGTTGCAAGGCTGTTTGCAGATGCTGGCTTCAAATTGAAGTTAAAAGATATCGACCTTAGTGACATACCAGATAGGTCTGAGGTTCTTAAACCTTTTGGGCACTATTATTTTTCATCATTGAGGTAGAGAAGTTGTGGCTAGGACTGGTAGAGTAATCATGGAAACAAGTAGAGAGGATCCGAAACTCGAGCCGAAATATAGAAGGCATCAATGTATTCATTGCCACTATGGTAAAACAAGAGAACCTATACCTACATCCTTTCTTCTCCTCCCGGAGCAAAAAAAAATGTCACCTGACAAATAGCAAATGTGTTTTTAAATGCTTTTGAAATGTAAGTAACTTGGGCATAGTGTTTCACACTTGCTATAATTTCTGTTCTTTTGTGTTGCAGAACTTCAGCAACGGTGGTCTTGAATGAGAAAGATAATTCCATTCATGTTATAAAAGGAGACCATGGTGAATAACCCCTGTGCCATCCAGTTTCACTTAAGAATTTCTATTTTATATTGTCAAAGTAACTGAGAGAACTATTTTATATTGTCAAAGTAACTGAGAGAACTCAATCACTTGACTAGTTATGCTATTTGACAATGCCAAAGATGGTACACGTGGTGTTCGTGGAACGGGATATGCTATGTTACCTCCTGCACGGCTTGGCAGTCCTCTTCGTATACCTGTAAGGATGAATGATTTTTAAAAACTATGCAAGTTATCTAGATAGATGTGAAGTGTGCCAGAATGAGTGGTTTTTAAATGCCATGCGTGTCTCTGTCCAGATGAATAAACTTCCCTTCATGAAGTGCTGTCATGTATCAAGCGCTGAAGTTGCAGCATTATTCTGACTTAGGATGTGTTGACATGATATCTTATTCATGCCTTAAACTTGATAGTCTAGCTAAAATCTCAATGACATTTTAATTCTTCTCTCTCTCTCTCTCTCTCTCTCACGTGTTCTTTTCTGTTTTCTAGAATGGATACATTTTCAATTTAGGCCTTGTGCGTTTGGTGGGTTTTTGTCTCTTTCTTTCCTTCCATGCAGCTGTATGCTTGCATTAGACTGACTGACAACGTCCACCCTGTCCCTCCCCCCTCCTTCCCTTCCTTTTCCTCTAATCGTAAAGCTAAAACATATTGTTTCGGCTTACAGTCAAAGATGGCATCTAACATTCAGAAGTGCATTTTTGCTCGACAATTTCCTGGTTCCTTTGCTTTTTACTCAAAAGCTCAGGAATTCCGCACACCCTGGACATCAAGGGACATCTTTTCATGTGGTCTGCGCAACATACAGGTAGTCCAGGGGAAAGGTACTGGCAGAGCAGAACAGCAAATGCAGAAATTTCTTGCAACAAAATGGTTCTACGCTTTTGCTTTAGCAATCAAGAAGGGAATTAAGGGCTTATGATTCTATCTATTATTCTGCTGGTATGGTGAAATCTGACATTTCTGCTTTTGTTTCTTGTTGATGCTTCCCTTACGGCTTTAGCTTGCGTTGTCCCCATTTCATCGTTTAAAAAGCCTAATCTTTAAGACCCTTATATGTTCTTTAAGTCGTATTTGTCTAATCTGTTGATTCATTTTATCTTTATTATCAGTTTTAATCTATACCTCAATTACTAATCTGGCAACCCATCAATGTAGATGGAGAAAGAACGCCAATAAGTTTAAGATATGTAAACTCTACGTGGTTTTGTGGGCAATTACAGGTATTCAGTTGCAATTTGATGGAGTGAGGCACCTAACTGTATGTTTACCTGGCACATTAGTTTTGAATCTTGTCTATGACTTGTACGCTGGGTTTCTGATTACTGAATGTGTGTTATTGTTTGAAAAGTGTGTTACTTGCATTGAACTACATCTTCAAAAAAGTATATTTGTGCCAGAAGCAATTTCATTATCTTTTGGAGGTGTTGAAAGTTCAACGTGTTGTACATCAAAGGTTTAAACATTAAATATTACCTTGTTGATAACTTGTGTTTCAAGTGAATGATTTTCAGATGAAAAGGCAGACTTTTGTGGCGAGGAGATCTCCTAGAGCGAGGCTGGATCAAGAATTTGCTTAGGAACGCTTATTTCTTGCCTTTTTAGTATTTACTCCCAGACTCGTAGCATCTTTAGTTTATTTAAAGTATGGTTTTACTGGAGGACCATAAACGTGTGTGTTCTGGCTTGTGGGAATCTAACTAAAATCTTACGGAGAGCTTTATTATTATATTTCTTACGGACAGCTTTATTATTATATTTTTTGGGGGTCTGTGCGGGGAAGAAATAGACTAGTTCTTTGCAGAATGTGGCAGACATGATAATGGGGAATGCATATGTTGATGTTGTTTTTGTTGTTTTATTATTATTTTTTTGGCTTAATTGGTTGTTACGACTAAAACAAATTAAATGGATGGAAAGTGAAGTTTTCATTTGTCCCAACAGCTGCTTCTGCTGTTGCCTCACAGAATCCAAATAAGGAGGATGCTGACTTCAGATCTAGAACCAATTCAGAAAGATCTTTATGACCGCATTTGAAAAGATTTAAGACTGTTCAGAGTTGATGTTGCAAGTGCGAAGAGGAATCTATCGCTTAATATTGTGGTTTTGTGGGTCATGTAGCACATTAGAAGTACGTAACTAACAAAGGGTGACTGAGGTCTGAGGTTACATTCGATAAAGCATATCAAGCAAGTTCCGCTTTTTTAACCATTGAATCATCAATCAGCTCGACATTACTGTTCAAATTATCTAATTGGAGCAAGTTACCGGGTGGCCATTAAACTATTGTCATCGTCGAGTATTGGTCACTTATTTGTTAGATATCATTGTTAGCTCTGTCAGATCTGAGTGCTCATGTGATTAGGAGGTATGACAGATCTGAGTGCTCGTGTGATTCATGAGGGGCGGGTAAATATAACCAGAAAATTGAAAAATCGCAATACTCTGTTTATTTCGAACAAAAAAATGAAGGTAAACGAACTGAATTGTAAAAGTGCTTAGATTAACCGATTCTTATTTACAAAAGTGATTCTGGTTTTGGGTATTAATTTTTAAAAACTACGGTTAATCGAATCGGTCTACATCTATGTTTTAAAGGTTAATATTTATGAATATTATAAAGAAATAAGAAGTATTAAATCATTTTAGTTTTAAGTTGAAGTTAACTAAAAAATTTAAATATTATATTAGACTTTCTTCCCATTTAATTTTTTATTTGTATTTTATTTTTTGTTTTTATACTCCGATTATCATATATATTCTTAATAGTAAATAAAAAAAATGCTTTCATACAACTTAGATACGAAATATGAACATAACACAAATATTTTTTACTTGTATTTGTGAAAAATTTTGATTTCTAGCTTTTTTTAATTTTAAAAAGAGCGGATGCAAGAGTTTGAAATTGTATAAGTAATTTTTTTATTTGAAAAATTATTTATGTTGTAATAATTTTTTATCTATTTTGTCAAATTTCCTTAATACTATATGGTTTCGGTTATTCGCGATACCCGACCCTCTTTAATTGGGTAACCGCTAAGCGGTTAATCGACTAATGAGGGTCGGATACGGTTAGCAAATTAGGCGAACCACTATAAGCGGTTTCGGTTAGAATATTAGGTGAATGAACCGGTTAACCGATCCATGTCCACCCCTTGACGGAAAGGCAATTTAGTATCTCGTGTGATTCACTAGGCATGACAAAAGGGCAATTTAGGAAACTTGGAAGGCAATTTAAGAAGCGTTGCACATGAGAGAAAGGAAATGGTATAAACACACTGAACTTCCTAAAGTGCCCCCACGTTATTGACTAGCCAATCTTTAGTACTAACATGGACATGCCTTCTTACATTTAATTTGTGCATTGAAATATTGGAATTTTTAAATCATCTACAAATGAACACCCCCCCACCCCCCCGAAAAAAAAAAGGAAAAAAGAAGAAAGAAAAAAAAAAGAAGGGAACTATAATAGAAAGCGGTAATGGGGTTTTATGCCCAGCTGCATGAGATGCCAAATTTCTGGCTCACACGAAATATGTGGTGCACATATGAGTTTTACGTGATTTGGCAAAAGTAATGCAATTGTTGCTTCTCAATGTAGTGCATGGTCCATAAGCGCCTTTAGATGGAAAATTTGGATGTTTACGTTGATTTATACTTTAATTGAACAATTCATGCATTTTAAGAATGTATTGATTAACCTTTAAGGATCATAATACAATTTTTTGATGGAGCATTTTTCCAAAAATCTGGCAAAAATTTAGGAGGCTTAGGAGGCCCGCTACTCCATCCTTTACACGGCAAAGATTTCTCAATTCACGAGGTAGGTGCATTGATTGAAGGTCTTGAGTACAATCAACAAATAACTCGTTTCCCTATGCTCGCAATCGTTGGAGATAGTGACGATGTGATTAGTGTATTGGAGGGGTATTATAGCAAACCTGAATATGGTTTTGAAAAGTATGTCAAAGCTTGCGAAGCACTAAGAATGTTGGTGGCATACTCTCTCCACCATGTATATAGGGAGCAAAATTTATTGGCGGATGCGTTGGCAGGATGTGGTTTGAATATGAGGTCTGATGAGATTTCATATCTTAATATAAACAATGTGAACCGGATGAGTTGGAGTGAAGATAAAAGCACACGTGCAGGAGAAGTTGGGATTGATCATGGGTTATGATATGGAGCCCCATCCAATCATTCGACTCCCAGCCACCCGAATTCTATAGAGAAGTCCATGATGAAGAGAAGTAAGAGCTGTTGATAGAAGATGATGAAAAAATGGAACTAGATCTGTTAATGTTAGGGGGTTCCAATCCCTCGTCCCAAGTACTAGCAAGCCTAGCAGCTTAATAGGATCCTTGTTGACCAAAATATGCTTTATCTTGTATTTTTTTTGGATTTTTCTTTTCTATTTCCAGCTAGGGAAATAGAATTGGAAAATTATTCACTTGTTCTGCTTACTTATTTTTTGAATTATCAATTGTCTAATAGTTCTGAACAAAGAACTTAGGGGATCTTTTCTACCCTTGACTGCTTCTCGTTAGTTAAAAAATTTCTGGCCTGCACAATGCTTGGTCTCATGGTTTATGGCATGGTACTGCAGTTATATTGGGCTTCAGTCATGAGGTTATGAGCTTCAAATGGTCACAGCCATGATTTATGTAAATTTCTGGAAAATGACAAATTTTTATTGGGAGTCATGGATTAATCCACAACCTCACAGTGAAAGGCTCTTTTGAAAAAAATCAGAAAAGTTATTCTATTTTTGCAATTCCCCATGATAGTCAGTTTCAAATAACTTACTGCAGACTGCATGAGCCTAGCTGTTATGAAACAGGAAGTTTTAGTGGTACACAAGCATATTTCACATCTAAGAAAAACAGAACAAGACAAAGTTCATGCATATTTCCAGCACTGCTGCCAAATTTTTTTTTAAAAAAAAAAATCAAATTGGAGAGGACATGCTTAGAAAAAATTCATTTGCAATTTAAGTGATGATTATAAATTTTTGGTTGACTTGGAGTTTGACTCGGATTTTCACATTTCTCTCACAATGGCTTGTGATTTTGGCGGGCTTGCAGTTAATCTTCATAATTTTTGAATTGCATTTTAGCTCCTTCCCTTTCCTATATGCGAAAACTGAAAAAGGGAAATTAAAAAAAGTTCCAGAACAGCCTGCAGTATGCTTTTTCATTCGTTTAACAAATATTCAGAGTAAGCCAGTCCCCTCTCTTTCTCTTGCTTCCAATCTGCACTTATATTCTGATGTTCAAATTAATGCAATTCTGCTCCTGGGTGTGGTAGCGTTAGGAGGGAGAGTACAGGATGGGTAGCAGGAGGACAAGGTTGCAGAGATGGTTTAGTGTATGCCAAGAAAGCCGTGGTGGATAGGTTGAGAAAAGGGGAATGGAAGAAGGTGAGCTTTTGGTGGTTGTATTGGGGACTGAAAGGAGAGGTGGTGATGCAGGAGGATAGACAGAGGCATTTGAGGGTAAGACTGGTTTTCAGATTATAAGTAGCATTACGACCTTACCACATCACTGCTATCCATAGATCAAATTTGTTTCATGGATGGAGTTCACTTGACTACGCAGGGAAAGGGGTCGGAAGCCTGAAAGAAGAGTGGGAGGGATTCCTGATGCCCATCTTTCTTACTTATGACTTTTATTTCGTTACTGAACTTTTCATTGATTTTGATAAGTAACTATATCATGTATGCTTTTTGATAACCATCTACTAATTTCAGTATGGAGGCATTACGTTTGAGTGGGGGAGGGAAAAAAAAAAAGGAAAAAAATTTGAGCAGATATTCGATGCTGGTTGTATATTCTTAAGTAAGTTGTCAAAAGAATCGTATTGTTAAGTAAGTTGTCAAAAGAATCAGATTAAAACCATGTACTTTATTTGGAACTATAGATTCAGATGTTAGGACATGCTTATATATTTCACATGTTCCAATGTTCATTCATGATCCTTCTTTTTGTTGTTGATACAAATTTTCTTCAATGTTCATTTGTGATCCTTCTTTTTGTTGTTGATACAAATTTTCTTCACAGTATACAATGTAATATTGGTAGCTATGTTTATTGGTGCATACTTATAAGGGACAGTTTTTGAGTATACATGCGTGTAGTTTTGAGTAACAGGTATATGTTTTCTAACTGTTGTATACAGGGGTCATATATAGCTAATAAGTAGTTTGGAACACGTCTGTACTCCATGTTTGAACATGTAAGATGGAAATGCTTAATGTCACTCATGGATGCTAGATGTTGTAGGGGTTCTGTTTTGTTGTAAATGGAGTTTTGTCCCATGCATTGAAGTAGGAACTTAGGTAAGAAGAGTCAAGGGCTTGACCATTGTCATTTTGCCTGTTCTCAACATGTTTGTCATGTTTATTTCTCAATCATAACTACAGTAGGACTTTGCTGCATAGGAACCCAGTTTTCTTTAGGGGAACCATCAATTTGTCATGTAAGTGAGGGAAATGTCTAGGACATAGTTGATCAGGGAGTTAAGACTCTAGAGCAAGTTGCTAAAATCTAGAGAACTCTGGAGGATTCTATAAGTTATGTTCATTTTTTGCTATCTCTGAATTTTCTTTGTTCATTACATCAAGAAACTTGTGTATTTGGATTTGCTTAGTTTTTCTTTGTGTCCCCCTCCTTTGTTTTAGTTTAGAAACAATGTAGTGGTGAACTACACGTTTAATGCTAATAATTGTTTGGTTGACAGGTTTGAATGCATAGTCAAATCTCATCTATCACATTTATCATTAATATCTGCCTAGGTAGAATAACTGCCATAGTAGTTTTGCTGTTTGGTTCAAGACTTCATAATCTCTGTTTTGACAAATTGTTGTTTTCTGGGTTCTGTTTCATTGTAGGTGAATTTGCTTTCATATATGGTAACTAGGAATTTAGGGAAAAATATTTAGGGGTTGCTTTATGGTCATTTTGACTGTTGTTTACTTGTTTATTGTGTTTATGGTGGCTATGCATGACCACTGGGGTTCTTTTTTGCATGGATCCTAGGTTGTTCGCAACTATGGTGACAATAGGTTATGGAAAGGCAGCGGATATGCTTATGGAGTATGATCTATCAAATTCTTAGGTCTTAACTGTCCTTGCTTTGGTGGTTCGTCAGTCTCTCTATTGCTTTGCTTATCTCCTCCTTTGGACCACTTGCTTTCATGTCCATTATGAATGGTCAGAATCCATTTTTACTGACTGAGAAAATAAAGGCCTCATTTTCTTCATTATAGTGAGGTAATTTACATTTTTGCCAATGTCTCTGAAGTTTAGTTGCTTAGCAAACAACCTGCAACTATTTTCTTTGAATCTGAATTTGCCAAAGAAGTTATGCATCATCAGAAAATTGTGTTTTATGCCTTCCGTTTTTCTGAAAGTGGGGTTTAATATGTAAACACTGAGATAGAAATATTGCTTTCTAAAAATGGAGAAGTACTGAGAAATCCTCTTGCATTCAACATCCCTGGTATGCTGCATATTAACATTGAATGAAATTCTTGGTAAGCCCCCCTATACCATACTGATGACCTGCATGAGATTAGATTACCTTAACCCTGATCCTTGTACACCATGTTGGCTTGCCCAAACAAATTTTCCATCATTCTTACACTTTGATGGAATTCAGATACTTTACCATTTTATAGCTTGGAGAAACTTAGTA
The DNA here is from genome assembly GCA_024721245.1 of Mitragyna speciosa. Taxonomy (NCBI): domain Eukaryota; kingdom Viridiplantae; phylum Streptophyta; class Magnoliopsida; order Gentianales; family Rubiaceae; genus Mitragyna; species Mitragyna speciosa. The sequence goes on along the minus strand of CM045566.1, from coordinate 20,880,309 downwards.
GGAGGAGAAGTACTACATTGAAGGCTTCCTTATGTCTCAAAAAGAAAAAATGGAGCTCATTTTTCACTTCTCTCCTTCGTTCCAGAAATCATCCCTTTTGTTTTTTAGTATCCTAAAATAAAGCGCAAGGACTTCTAATACAGTTTCAGGAAATTAAAGAACAGGTCATTAAATCACCAGCTTGATAATGTAGAATGTGATTCCTCTGGGCGGCACAATTGAATTGTTTTCAAAACTTCAAGTGTCATTGTGTCTGCTAGGAGTGAAAGTTATTGAAGTGGAAATCAATACTGTGCAAGGAAATTTTGGTTTAGAATCAAATTGGATCTGTAAGGATGTAGGGAAACCTTTAGATACAAAAGGAAGAAATAGAAAGGTGATGAAAGTAATGAAATAATGAGGCAGCTGTATGAGTCTTGCTTCATCGTCGGAACTCTAGAGAAGGACATGAAAAGAGTTACTCCAGCTGTATGGATCGAAGAGTTTTCCTGTGAGCTGTAAAGCGTGGATTCTGTGTAGATGGTTGGCTATCAGGTCAAATTTTTGAAACTTATACTTTTTTTTTGTCAATTAAGTGGTGCTACTTTTATGTCATTTAACAAAAACGGCTACTACTTTCCGTAATTATAATGCAACGAAAACTGCAATAAACCTTAGGACAATGGATAAAGTCAGTTGCCAAGCTGTGATATGCCAACAAAAGTGAAATAGATCTGTGAACTTGGGTTTGTGCTTTTCCTCTACGATCACTTGCTAGGAATTAGTTGAAGTAGTACAACTCCATAGAGACTGAGTAAAGATAATTCGTAACTGAAGAACTGAGTCGAATATCCATTATCAAGATGATCAGATATTTTTGTCACAAAACTTAATCGATTGAATGCTACTTCTTCCACCACAACCGACATTCTTCCACCACATTCTTATGTTACACTATCAGGTCGGCTTGTGATTCCATAATATGGATCCAACTTATAAAGTTGATGAATTAGGGATAACACTCAACACCAAATAAAACAGGGATGGCCCAAATCCTGTGGCAGTTTTTGCTCGATTGCGATAGCTATCCCTTTAAAGTCAAATTAAATGAAATCAATTAATTTCATGGGTACTAGCACATCTTGCCATGAAGTAACCTTGTACCTTCTTCTTCTCACTTGTCAGTCTTCTCTCTTCTCAAATTAATCTTCTAATTCCTAATCATTGTTTACATATCAGTTCTTTTCCCTCCTCTCTCTTTAACGGTTCCTGCCTCTTGTCTTTTTCCTCCATCCCTCTTGCATTGTTTTTTCTCAATGATTCTCTTTATCAATATCATGATCTCTTGCTCAAGGATACAAAACATGGAGCCTATTGAATAGCAATCAAGGCTTCAGGAAGAAAGTGAAGATAAACAAAAGGAAAGATAGGTTTAGATTTTAGTCAACTCTTATTTCTATCCAATATTGAAGATCTGCAAATTGGGAGGTTGACTTACTTTTGGCTTGATAAAAAGCTGCATGTCACTGGACTTCTAGAGACTTTTTTGTGAACACTAATTTACTGGAATTACATTTGAACAAGTGAAAAGAAAGTCTATGAAATATATTATCCCGAGATGCTTGATGCTTCCTTATTCCCCTTCTTGCTACATTAGTGGGATTTTAATTTCTAAAGTTAGAATTATCATATTTGTTGCATTAACAGTTATGGCAACTTTCAAAAATATAGAATTGCTTATGTCGAAGAATAATGAGTGGTTTGTTTGGATTGAAGATTATTTGGATTTTTTAATTTTTTTTGCTTTTGTATTATTCACGGTAACACTTTTCTGACATGATGCGTTTCAGATAAAAAGGTAGTCTGAAAATGTGTGTGGGATTAACAAAATTTTGCTCCAAATAATATATTATCTCAGGAAAAAATGCACATTGACATATAGATAGAGAGACATAGAGAGAGGGAGACAGCATACTCAAGTTGGCAGATATAAAATTGATAAATAAACAAAAGTGGTTATGTATACAATCAAAAGAAATTTTTGCGGATGGAGAGGGGCATGGGGGAAAAAATTATCTGGGAGATTGACATTGCCACAGTGGAGAGAGAAGATTATTTAAAAGAATGAGAAGAAGGTAGAGAGTGATGAAATAGGGGAGATTTGGTAGGGAACATGAAATGTGGTGGAGTTGTTTGAATCACAGTTCTGTAGGAAAGCTGGATGATTAGTCAATAAGTAGGGCTGAACTTTTGTCCATCAAGCAAGCAGGGAATTTGGGAATGAAGTAGGTTTTTATTAAAACTGACTGAGAGACGGTGAATGTTTTTGAAGCAGAAAAATTTGGAAAGCCTTCCAGCTTTTGCAATTTCTGAGGTTTGCCATACTTCCATGGCAACAAAAAATGAAGCTGCATTGTTCATCACACATTAAGTGGAACAGAATAGCTGATCGTATTGCTAATTGGTGAGACATAGTTGACACCTGGATTGATAATGGTATCTAATTGGTATCAATTTTGTTTTCTTAATTTTCTTATTGATAATGGTCCTAGTGAGTAGATTATATACAAGACTTACTCTGTATGCTTTTCTGACATCATTGTATCAAAAAAAAAAAAAAAAAGGAAGAGAAAGAAGAACACAAATATTTCCTATGTAGTAACCATCTATTCAGCAGCACAGGCATTTCCTTTTGTGCAGTAAAGTACGTCTCATTGTTTGGAGGCAGTTTCCAAAGATGCAGAGACTGTTTGACTCACTGAGGTTGCCTATCTGTACAGAAACTGTATGTTTATTCCTCTCTCCAATCCATTTAGACCTGTGGTTCAACTATTTTCTCCTCTTTTTGTTTCTGGGTCAGGTAACAATAGCAACATCCAATTTTCCCTTCCCTTTGATTTCGTGCCTTTTTTTTTGTGTTGGGGTTGGGGGTTCAGCCACCCGCTGGGGGGGGGGGGGGGGGTTTGTTGTGTGCGTGCGTGCTTTGGTGGTGATGTAGGTAAAGATAGTAATATCTGATTTTTCTCTTTCCCCTTTTGTTTTCAAGGTCTTGGTCGGGTGGGGGATGGAGGGCGTATATTAGGCCAGGTAATGATAGCAATGTCCGAAAAAGGAGGATTTGGATAAGGTTCATGAGAAATGAATTTCGTTTGTTTCACCATTTTTCCTTGTTAAGTATTGACTTTTCTATATGTTAAGAATATAAAGTCCCACATCAAAATCCCAAAGATTCACAAACTAATATATAAGGTTCATGGGCCACTCCACTCATTGCCAATTAATTTTGAGATGGAAGTCCATGTTCTTTAACACTATAAATAACAGAAGGTTAAATAAAATGAAGAAAACTGTATCCTCCATGATCTTTTTCTTTAGGGCATATTTTCCTTTTCTTTGATTTCAAGGAGAAAATAACGTGTGGTAGGGAAACCAATGGGATGGAATCAGGCAATGCCTTAAGATTGCCGTAAGTTATTTCAGTTTACAGTTCAGACATCTTGTACTGTACATGATGCATTTTATGGACTAAAGTTTATTACCAATGTAGCTTATGTTCCTTGTCTTATAATGCTATTCCTACTTTATCCCTATGTTATGGGTCCATGTGAGAGTTATATGCAAAAGATGCATGAAGAATGGATTCTATTTGCATGTAAGCGAGTGCAGTTTGTCTCAATAAACTGGATGCTAATACTTTGCTGCGCATTTCTTAATACAATAATTCATGTGGACATCTCTTTACTGCTGTTCCGAGTTCTACTTGTGTGCCGTATATTAGGAGATGATTCAGATGGTGAGGAGGAAACAATAACACCCTCTTCTGCAAAGGGTCAGAAAAGGATGTTGGAGGTGTAAACATAACTCTAAATCTTCTATTAATTTGTTGCTTCTTGGAATCATTGTGTAACTAGAGTGATAGCAAAACTGCTGGTTAGCAAATTGAATTTGAAGCCTGTGAACTGGGAATTTCAGATTCTCCTCAACTTTGCTGCTACTGGAACATGCTAAAGACTTAACAAGAAACACATAGGTAATCAGAAGATATATTCAGCTGTACACCTAGTAAAAAATAAGAGACTTATGATTTTTCATTGGGAATAGAAGATGTAAGAAATATGCAGAGGCCGTAGAGAAAGGTAAACAAATGGGAGAGGTTGTGGTCTGATGAAAATTTGTGTGGGATTTTTTAAATACATCGAAATCCATTCTACTAAAATTCTCTGTATTCACGTTGTTGAATTTTGAAAGCTATCTTGAGAGAGGAGAGAAAGAGAGAGCCCGGGGGGGGGGGGGGGTGAATGGTATACGATTCAAGTGGAAGCAACGGTTAAAAACTCTATTGCCTTACAGTAGTTTTTTCAAATTATTTATGGATTTCAACTTGTAAATGACAGACAACAATTTACCTGCATAAGACTTGATTTTGTTTCTCAATTGTTTGTTTTGGGTTTCATTCCAAAATTTTGCGCTTATGCTTTTTGCTTTTTTTCTATTCAGGAGAGTGGTGTGGTGGTGCTTTTTCCAGGTTTTCATGTAGGTAGTCTTCTCTGGAGCTCTCGTCGACTTAAGCGTTAGTTGTACAATAATTCTTCCCCATGATTTTTTTTTTTGGGCATTGCAGGTTATAGATTCTGTAATATATTATTCAAATTTTAGGTTTTCGTGGCTTGGTATTTGATTTTCATGTATTTTATTTGCTTTGCTTTGTTTTAAAGCTCTTTCCTTTGCCTTCTTTTGGCAGATTGCCTTCTAATTTAGTGCTAGCTGATCCATGTTTGGTTATTTGTTTCCCTTACTTTTGTTTCTCCTATGTGGAATGTTTTAGAAGAAATATTATGAAATTAGGTTCTCTTGCTTGTCTTTGCATTAAACTTACTCTGTGATTTTGCTTTTCAGGACCAACTGATTATTCAATGTTGAAAGATTCCATAGGGTTAATGCAGAGTGATGAATTTTTTAGGTAACTATTTGTGTTTCTGTAGGTAACTATTTGTGTTTCTGTCTCCACTTTTTTATTGTCTGCCTTTTGCATTTTTCGTGTTGCTTTGATCTTTTCCCAACTCTTCTATTACTGAGGGACCTACTCTTGACAATGAAGTAGCTTATTGTTATGATCAGAATTTGACAGTAAGGAAAAGAAATAAAAGCAGGGAAAAGAATAGGAGACAGTTAAGCAGGAACATAGGAAGGAGATAGCTGGGAAAGAGCAGAATTTTATTGAGAGGAGAAGAGAGCTATATCAAATGAATTCCAAGCTAACTCTCAAATGTTCATAGGGGATCTTTTAATAGAATCTCTACTCAAATTCCTTAACTACCATGTACATATACCAAGTAGTAACTGTTACTAACAACTTTCCTAACAAACTCTTGTCCAGCTGGCAACCAACTAACAACTAACTCCTTGACAAAACAGAATTTCTGTGAGCTAATTGACTTGTGATGAAGTCATAACATTTTTGACGGCTCTTTTTACATGTTTCCAGAATTTATATTTGTCTTATCGGCCTAAGTGCTTAATTGAAAAGTCCAAGCTTTGCTAGTTTAAGCAAAGGTCACTATAATTTTTTTTTTTAACAATAAACTCTATATATTTGTAGATTTCAACTGTTTGAGTCAATTATGAAATGATGACCCTGGTTTGTTTATTCTAAATAAGTTGAGTAGATAGAGTTGATCAGTCTCACCAATCTCGTGCGGTCAAATGGAAACAGAAGTTATTGGTATTATATTACTTTAGATATTAATTATTCTTTTCTTTTGCACCGCATTAATTTTTTTGCGACATATTTCAGGTGTTTTAATTAGTGAAACTGCATTCAACGTATTGTGCTAATAACATAATTTGTCACATATAGAGCTGCTGGTTCCTCCACTTGCAAGGCCTTTTTTCCCCTCTTCTATTTCCCTTTAGAAAGTTTTGACCTTTTATTCCTTGTTCAATTTCATTCTTTGTTTCATGTATTTGGCCTCTGTTTTCTGAATTTTATGCACCTTTTCACGTCTTCTTTTACTACTTTGGGAGAGGTGGTGAAGTTTTTGAGGTAAATTTCAACTTCATAATTTCTGGTTTTACTGTTTTGTACTTGGTTAAGTCCTCTATTCACATAATGCATAATTATGGATTGATGACAGCACTTTGATGCAAAACTTTAAAATTGTTTAACTAAAACAGGCATCTTTTTGGTGCCAATACTTTTGCTATTAGAAACCAATGCTCCCCCACCCCTTCTTCTTTTCGCAATCTTCTTGGGTTGATTGGTTGCTATGGTATCAATGTGTCATTGGAGGGGAATATATGCAAATCCATTTTTATTCCCTTTTCTGGTTCATTTTGACTTTCCTGTTTTTCTCATACTTTGACTAAATTTTTGGGGAGGGATAAGAAAACAAGTTTTCCATAAGTTAAGGAAAATTCATGTTGTGTATGTCAACTTCAATGGATTCAAAAGATCTTTTCTCCTATATGTTTAACGTTTTGGCTTTTTATGCGTACTGCAATTTATTTCCGGTATCTAATAAATCATTCTTTTTCAATTTTTTTTTTTAGGTTGATCATGTTTTTCTTTTGCAGCCTACTTTCTGCATTTTCAGACAGGTACATCTTATACTCCTTCAAGAATTCTGAATTTTGTTACAAAGTTTAGTGCTTCAGTGTAGTCTAAGGTACTGTGGGTATTCTAAGCTCCGAGCTATTAGAAAGTTTCCGACCCTTTATTGTTTTACCTGCAGTATGCCAATTCCACAGTATATTCTAATTGGTGTTGCAGAAGAATTAGGCTATTATGTTTGTCTCTCTTCCCTGAACAAGCTTAGTGAACCCTTCTTATGGTCGTGTTTTGATCATTTCCTGTACCCTCCAAAAGGCAGGGTAGACACTTTTTGGTATATAGAAAACTATTTTGTAATTGCTACTGAAAAAGCAAAGAAGAAACTAGTTGACATGTAAAAAAAACCAGTGGCCAAATTACCTTCTAATTTGAGCTTGGAGGTGGTGTCTGTAATGCCAACTTGGTTATATTCATCTTGAATTTGCTTTTAGTGCCCCGTGGTCTGCAATTTTCTCAAACTAGTTGCTCATTGAAATGTCCTTGTAATTGTGTTGTATGCTAGACACAAGAATGGAGTCTTTTGTTTTCTGTATATACAAGTATATGGCTCTTTTTTTTTTTTTTTGAGTGTAAAAAGAAAATTCATTAACACGAATCCAGGAGTACAGCATTCATTACAGATTGAGGAAAATCAGTGAACCAAACTTGCCTACATTTTTTGTTAAGAGCTAACTTGGCTGCAGCATGTGCTGATGAATTTAAGGACCTATGCACAAAATTAACGTGTACAACAGGAAACTCTTTCAAAAGTGATCTAATTCCTGCAATTAAATTGTCAATCATGGATAGATCTTCCTGGTTGACTTGATCTTGTTGATTACAGAAAGGGCATCCCCTTCAAGCTCAAAGTGTGTGATCCCAGATTCATGAGCACATTGTATTGCTATCATAATTCCAAGTGCCTCTGCATGCTGAGCATTAGAACAGTGTGAAAAGTAGTCTAGCATGATTGCCTCCACTTTTCCTCTGCAGTCACAAACCAGCAATCCAATTCCAGCTTCGTTGTCTTTGAATGCTGCATCCACATTTATCTTCAAAATGTTTTGTTGAGGAGGTTTCCACTTGCTTTTAGCATTTGAATGATGCCAATAGCCAGCAGAAACCTCTCTCATTGTCTGAGCTGCTTTGAACTCGGTTAGCAGTAGGTGACCATAATGCTCTATTTTCCTGCTCCTCTTCCAGAACCCATAAAAAGATCCTCATTTCTGGATTTCCATAAGAGCCACAATGTCACTGCTACACCTTCAGTCTCGTCCTTGCTTCTTGTTTCCATTAGTGTTGCAAAACAATATTTGAAATTTATAAATCTCCCACTGTTAAAACCTTGGATTTCCTCACTGCTTTTCCAAACCTGTAGTGCTTCTTGCCTTCCAAAAGCACATGTTTGTCTGTTTCCATTGTTTCACCACATCTCTTACATGTTGCATTACCTTTACATATCCTTCTGCAGATATTGTGCTCTGTTGGAAGGATCTCTTTACTCGCTTTCGAGAGGAACACCTTGACTCTTGGGGGCAGGTCTAAATTCCACAGAATTTTCCAGTAGCTTTCCTCTTTGTTAGTGGTTGAGGAGTTCCCTTCACAGCTGGACTGCTTTTTCAGCTCCATGGCCAAATGGTAGGCTGATTTCCCTGTGAACACCCCATTATTCGTGAAATGCCATACCTGATCATCTTGTGGCCAACAAGGGGAAAGTGGGATCTTTGTAATTGCCTCCACTTCATGTTCCTGGAAGAGATATTTGAACAAACTATCTCTCCATTGTACTCTTTGATAATCAATCAGGTCTCCCACCTTTGCATTCTGCCAAATAGCTTTGTTGATTGGGGCAACTTTGAAAGAGTAGGGCAGAGGAATCCATTTATCATTCCATTCATTTATTGAAGTGCCATTTCCAACTCTCCACCTAATACCTCTAGCTAAAAGGTCTCTTGCCTCAAGGATGCTTCTCCATAAGTATGAAGGATTCGAGCCAAGCTTTGCATCCTAAAAATTTGATTGTGAAAAGTATTTGATTCTACTAAAGAGGTAGGATTCTTGATAATCCTCCATCCTTGTTTTTCTAAGAAAGCCATGTTGAAAGATTCAAGGTCTCGGAACCCCATTCCTCATTTTTTCTTCTTACAAAGGTTGTCCCAGCTTGGGCAACAAATCTTCTTCTCATTTTCTTTTTGCCCCCTCCAAAAATTCCTCAAAATAGCTGTTATCTCATTGCATGTTTTCTTTGACAGTTTTAAGCATGACATCAAATAGGTTGGAATGGATTGTGCTACGGCCTTTATGAGAATTTCTTTTCCAACTTGAGTAAGTGCCTTTTCTTTCCAGCCCTTAAGCTTTCTTTGTATTCTTTCTTTCACATAGCTGAATATTTCTGATTTTGATCTTCCTATCATGTATGGAAGCCCCAAATACATTTCTCTGCCATCATCCATTTGAACACCTAAACGTTCAGCCAGTTGCTCTCTTTCTTGAATTGAAACATTGCGGCTGCAAAAGACATTTGATTTGAGCATATTCACTTTTTGGCCTGAAGCTTTCTTATAGTTTCCCAGCAACTCTAGTATTAATCTGACATTTTGATCATTCATTTGCGCAAAGAGCAAGCAGTCATCCGCAAATAATAAGTGAGATATCATTGGACTTTGAACACCCAACTTGATTCCATGCCATCGACCTTGAGTCTCTGCCCTTCTTATGAGGAAAGAGCTTCAGAACATAGAATGAAAAGATAAGGGGATTGTAAACTAAGAAGGAGAAGAAACTTATATATTGTATTCTATTATCTGAATGAGTACAAAGGCCTATATTTATAGGTTGTACAAAATGAACCTAGACACTTATCATATGAGGTAACTAGTCCTAATGATTCTAATTAGGCTAATTGAGATATTTACAATCTTGTAATTAATGCTAATTGATATACTATCACTAATAGATAATATACCATATCTGTAACATTAATGCTAATTGATAAACTATCACTAATTGGTAATATACCATATCTGTAACACTCCCCCTCAAGTTGGAGCATAGATATTACTTATGTCCAGCTTGTTACACAGATAATCAATTCGAACGCCATTTAGAGCCCGCCATTTAGAGCCTTTGTAAAGAGATCTCTCAACTGTTGTCTAGTTTTCACAAATCCTGTGGAAATCATGCCTTGCTGTATTTTTTTCACGAACAAAATGACAATCTATTTCAGTGTGCTTCGTTCGCTCAGGGAAGACGGGATTAGATGCAATATGAAGAGCAACTTGGTTATCACACCAAAATTTTGCCGGCTTTGAAATTTTGAAACCTACTTTAGTTAGGAGCTGATATATCCACATTATTTCACATATTGATTGTGCCATAGCTCTATATTCCGACTATTCACTTGATCGTGAGACAACATTCTGTTTCTTACTTTTCCATGAGACCATATTTCCCCCAACAAAAACACAATATCCTAAAGTGAATCATCGATCTTCTTTAGATTCTGCCCAATCAGCATTTGAGAATCACTCAATCCTAGCGTGACTATGATTTTTATACAAAATACCACATCCAGGAGCTTCTTTTAAATAGCACAAAATTTGTTCAACAGCTGTCCAATGATGAAGAGTTGGAGCCGACATATATTGACTCACAATACTAACAGATTATGCAATATCTGGACGAGTTACTACAAGATAATTCAATTTTTCAACTAATCTTCTATATCTCTCAGGATCTTCAAACAATTCACCTTCTTTTGTGAGTTGCAAATTAGGAACCATTGGAGTACTAGATGGTTTAGCCCCTAATTTTCCTGTCTCAGATAATAAGTTAAGAACATATTTCCTCTGAGAGAGGAATATCTCCTTCTTACTCGTTGCTACTTCAATACCCAAAAAATACTTTAACATTCTCAAGTCCTTTGTCTGAAACTGACTGTGGGGAAAAACTTTAAGAGATGAAATCCTTATAGTATCATTCCCAGTGATAATAATATTATCCACATATACTACTAACAAAATAATACCAGCTTCAAATTGTTTGTAGAAAACAGAGTGATCAGATTTACTTTTCTGCATTCCGAACCTTTCAACTACTTGACTAAATTTTCCAAACCAAGCACGAGGACTTTGTTTCAACCTGTAAAAGACTTTTGAAGATGGCAAACTTTTCCAAACTCCCCTTGAGTAACAAACCCAAGAGGTTGCTCCATATAAACTTCCTCTTGAAGATCTCTACGAAGAAAAGCATTCTTGATATCTAGTTGATGCAAAGGCCAATTATTAGTAGCTGCCATAGAAATGTATAACCTGACAGATGTTAACTTAGTAATAGGAGAAAAAGTGTCAGAATAATCCACTCCATAAATTTGAGCATATCCTTTTGCAACAAGACGGGCTTTCAACCTAGCAACTGACCCATCAGGATTTAATTTAATTGCAAAAATCCATTTACACCCAATAGCCTTCTTCCCTGCAGGTAGATTTACTAAGTTCCAAGTACCATTACCATCTAAAGCATTCATCTCCTATATCATAGCATTGTGCTATCCAGGATAGGATAAGGCTTTATGGACAGCTTTAGGAAGAGAAGTGGAGTCAAGGGATGCAATAAAGGAACAAGAAGAGGTTGGTTAGTGATTATAAGACACAAATGAAGACACAAGATAAGTATATTGACGCTTACCTTTGCGGAGAGCAATAGGAAGATCATCACTTAAGACGGGATTTGATGACGAAGGAGCTGGTTCAAGACATGCATCTGGAGGATTTTGTCGTCGAGAATACACTTGAATGATTGGAGGTTTAGCAAGAGAAGAAACTGAGGATGTGACAGTGTAGATTAACAAATGGTCATTCTCCCCCTAACTTGAATGAGTTGAAGATGGGGTGAAATATGTGTTTTCAAGAAAAGTAACATCAGCTGACAATGTACCTATTAAGGCTAGGACAATAACATCTATACCCTTTTTGAACACGAGAATAACCAAGAAAAATACATTTCAATGATTTGGGATCTAATTTTGTGACCTGAGGACGAATATCGCAATAAAAACAAGTACAACCAAATATTTTAGCCTCAATGGGAAATAAAGGTTTAGTTAGAAAAAGACTATGATAAGAAGTCTCACCATTAAGAACAGATGAAGGCATACGGTTAATTAGAAAGCAAATTGTAGACACTGCATCAATCCAAAAATGTTTAGGAACATGTATTTAACTAATAAAGCTCTTGCAGGTTCAAGCAAATGTCTATTCTTTCGCTCAGCTACCCCATTTTGAGAAGGTGTATTCACACAAGAACTCTAGTGAATAATCCCATTTTGCACCATATAAGATTGAAATGATTATGAAAAATATTCTTTGGCATTGTCATTTTGCAATATTTGTACAAAAACATTAAATTGAGTTTAAATCTTGGCACAAAAATAAGAAAATAATTCAGAACGATTTTTCATGAAATATAACAAGTCATACGAAAGTAATTATCAAGAAAAGTAACAAAATACTTTAATCCAGTTTTAGACATAACTGGACATGGACCCCAAACATCTGAATGGACTAATTCGAAAGGAACACTCGCCCGATTATTGACTCTAGGACTCACACTAACACAATGATGTTTGGCAAATTAACAAGACTCACAATCTAATGAAGATAGACTCTGAAATTGAGGACAAAATTTCTTTAACAAGGGTAGAGAAGGATGACCTAGTCTACAATGTACTTCAAATGGGGTTACGAATCTAGAACAAGCTATAGGCTTTGGCATCTATGTGTCAAGAATGTAGAGTCCTCCAGACTCATGCCCTTTACCAATAATCTGCTTCATTATAAGATCATGAAATAAGCAATGGTTAGGAAAGAATAAGATACAACAATTAAGAGTGCGAGTAAGTTTGCTCAGCGACATTAAATTGAAAGACAACTCGGCAAACTTAAGATAGATGACAATGAGATCAATGGACTATGATTAATTGTGCCCGATCCAAGAACATGGGATGTTGACCCATCAACTAAGTAACAGTGGATGTAGATGTGTGTGACTGAAAGGTAGAAATTAGACTAGAATTATTTGTCATATGATCTGTGGCACTAGAATCAATTACCCATTTGGAGGATGAGGATACAAGACATGTTCGGTTTACTTGACTCGTCGACGGCAGTTATAGGAGTAGATGAAGATTTTAAAAATTCTTGGTACTGAGAGAATTTAGCAAATTCTTCTGTAGATATCAAAACAAACTTTTCAGATGCATCATTGGCAGAGGCAACATTTGTGGATTGGGTTCTCTGGGTCTTATACTGCAATTTCCTGCAATCACACTTTATATGACCTGGTTTGTTACAATAGTGACACACTACTCTTGAATTCTGTCCTTGAATATCTGTTCATTTACCAGTGCCCTTGTATTGTTGTCTTCTAGATTTAGATTCGTTGTTTCGACTGACAAGAGCACTGCTAAGCTGAATAGATTGGGAATTCTCTGTGCGAAGTGTTATACCAAATACATCTTGCAAGGAAGAGATTTTAGAACCAGAGAGAATATGAGATTTAGTAGTTTCAAATTCAGGTGGAAGACCAGCCAGAAATCTCATAACAGCCATTTGTTCCCGTTGAGTTTGTTGAATTTTCACATCAGGACTGAATGGTAATAACATATTCAGCTTCTCATAAGTTTTCTTAAAATCCATAAAATAAGCTGTGAGAGACCTTTCTTGTTTCTCTGCATGATGAAAAGCTTTGCACACCTCATAAATGCGGGAAATATTCCCTTTCCCAGAATATAAAAATTTTAAATACTTCATTAACTCCTTAACAAATTCACAGTGATTAATTAAACCAGTTACCTCACTGTCAATGGAATTCCTTATCTGCAGGAACAATCTTGCATCTTCTCTTAGCCATGATTGTCTTGAACCATCTTTCGGAGGATCATTAGTTAAATGATCATCTTTATCAATAGACGCATTGTTTGCTCCAATCAAGATAGTTAGAAATACTAGGTTTATGTTTTGTGATCTTAGACATCACAGGAACCATATCAGACATAACTACAAACTTAATTCTCAGCCATTATTCAAAATTTAAAACTCTAGGACCAAAAGGACAGATCCAAACTCTTGAAATAAGAGTAGAGAATAACAAAACCTGTCTCACAAAAAAGCCAACACCAAATTTTGTTTTGACAAAACAAAACACTGGACTTTGGGGAAACGCCGATCGGTCAGTTGGTGGTGCCCCTTTTTGGACCAATGGTGGTGCTGACAAATAGTCATTTTAGATGAGTGACCAAATTCAAATCCTAATCTTGGTGTTATGTCTCTGATACCATGTAAACTAAGAAGGAGAAGAAAATTGTATATTGTATTCTGTTATTTGAATGATTACAAAGGTATATATTTATAGGTTGTACAAAATGAATCTAGACACTTACCATACAAGGTAATTAATCCAAATGATTCTAATTAGGCTACTTGAGATATTTACAATCTTGTAACTAATGCCAATTGATATACTATCACTAATAGATAATATACCAGATCTGTAACATTAATGCTAATTGATATACTATCACTAATTGATAATATACCATATTTGTAACATTAATGCTAATTGATATACTATCACTAATTGATAATATATCATATCTGTAACAGGAATAATGGATCCCCTTGCCTTATCCCCCTTGAAGGCTTGAAAGGCATTGTAGGGCATCCATTTATCAGGATTGAGAAAGAGACTGTCGTTACACACATCATTATCTTGTGGTTGAAACTTGGTGGGAAGCCAATGTTGAGTAGTCTGTTTTGCAAGAAATTCCACTCCACCCTATCAAATGCTTTATTCATGTCTAACTTTAAGCCAAAAAGTTTTTCTTGAGGATCCCTTCTAGTTCTCAGCCAATGGAAAGCCTCAAAAGCTGCAATGACATTATCAGTGATAAGCCTATTCTTCACGAATGCACTTTGAGCTCCATCTATGATTATTGGCAAAACTTTCTGCATTCTTGTAGCCAAAGCCTTAGCAATAATTTTGTAACTCACATTGCATAGGCTTATAGGTCGAAATTCATTTATCTTCGTGGGCTTTTTCACTTTTGGAACAAGGACTGTTTGTGCAATTTAATTTTTCCAATGAGCAATTTCCATTTAGTACAGAAAGGGCCATTTTAATTACCTCATCTCCAACCAACGGCTGGTACTTTTGATAGAAACTTGCACGGAGACCGTCAGGGCCCGGGGCTTTCCACGAGTGCATATTGTTCAAGGCTACCTTGATCTCGTCTTCTGTAAAATCTTGCTCCAACTGCTCTTTTAGCTCTGCTGGTATTTGGGTGTTAACAACATCACTTACAATTTCGTTTAACACTCCATTTGAGGTATATAAATCCTTGTAGAAATTTTCTACATGCTCCATAATCTGCTCCTCTTTTTCAATCCAATCTCCAATTTCATTTTGCAATCTTTCAATTGCATTCCATTTCTTTCTTTGGGATGCCTTCTTATGGAAGTATGTGGCATTCCTATCTCCATTTTTTAACTGGTTGGATTTGGCCCTTTGCTTCCAATGAATTTCTTCCAGCTTCGGCAATGTGTCTAATTCTCTCTTTAGTTCGGCTTCCATTCTAGGCTCGAGCCTCGGATTGCGTTGAACTTCTGATAGTTGATGCTTGATCTTCCTGATCCTCTTGGGAATGCTCCCGAATTTCTCCTTCCCCCAAGCTTTGAGTTCCTCCAATACTTTTGTACTGTTCATAACAAAATTGTCGAGAGGATTTTGTTCATTGGTGCTCCAGTTTTCTTTTGTTATCTCTTAGCATTCCTCGCAGGTCATCCATATTTCCTCAAAGCTGTTTGGTTTTTTCCTTTTTTTGTGCCTCTTGTTAGCTGCATGTTCCTTCTCAGTAAAGACCATTAAAGGCATATGGTCTGAATGAGTGCCAGGAAGATGAATGACTTCTGATCTTGGATATCTGGAACACCAGTCAAAAGAGGCAAGTGCCCTGTCTTATCTTTCAAGAATCCTATTTGAAGAAGTAGTGCCTTTTGACCATGTGTACTTGCTTCCTATAAAACCAAGTTCATTCAGCCCCGAATCTGTTATGGGTTGCTTAAAAAGATGCATTTGTCTAAGACTTCTCTGACTCCCTCCATTCTTTTCACTCGGATGCACAATCTCATTAAAATCCCCAGCACATAGCCAAGCCATATTGTTAATTGTAGCCAATCTTCGTAGTAACTGCCACGAGTGATGCCTTTGATTCGTTACAGGATTACCATAGAATCCTGTAAATCTCCACGGTTCATCTGCATCCTGTTTAATTATGGAGTCTATATGTCCTTCTGAGTGACTTTCCACTTTCATATTGATGCCTTCCTTCCATAACAATGCAAGTCCACCTCCTGTTCTCTTTCGATTAACATAAAACCCATTGCTAAAACCCATCTTGCATCGAATTCTTTCCATAGCTGTCAGTATGGTATTGAAAGCTAGAATTGCTCGGGGGTTCCCAAGCCCCCTCCAAATTAGGATCCTCATTGGCCTCTGCAGGGCTGCTCAGCAGCCACCGCCATTTGGTCTCTATCTGTATTTTTATCACCAGCGATGGTTCTTTGTCTCTTGCCTTCATCCGATATCTGCATGTCATCTTTATTTTCCTTTCTGAGCCTCTTGCCACCTTTAAACACTTCATCATCCACTTCAGAGCTAATTGCGTGTCCTTGAGCAACATTATTTCCTTTAGCTTCAAGTTTCAGAAGGTGACATTGTATTTGATCTCTTCTTGGGCTTACTGGCCTCCTAAACGAGGAAAATTTTTGTTTGGCTTCATTGTGGACTTTGCTTTCTTTATTGCTTTTAACCAATTCTGGGCCCCCTACATTGCCGATAGTTTGGGCTATCTCTACCGGATGTTGGACATGTCCAGCTTCTATGGAATTGGACTGGTCCTTACTTTGAAATAAAGAACATACCTGGCTCTCTTTTTCTTTCCCGCCTTCTAAGAAAATTGCTTCTGGTCTGTTCTCCATCATCATAGGGGTCACGTCTTGAGCCGCCATTTCAGTATCCTGAGCCCCACAATCAACTGGTGCTTGCTGCTCTCCATGATGAATTTCGGTCCCAATTCCAGCCTGCCCTCTTCCCAGCGATAAGGAAGACGTACTCCCCTCTGCCATGTCTGAATTCCATATACATTTGGAATGGATGAACTCGGTTATTAACCAAAACCCATACCTATTGTCTCTGCTATTTTTTTTGTTTGTCACAGTTTCTTGCTGAATGTCCCATTACACCGCATCCATAGCAGAACGTAGGCAATTGTTTGTATCGAATAATTGCTAAAACTTCAGTTTCATCTTCCTTCCTCAGCTTAACAGCTCTTCTCAAAGGTTTCTTGATGTTTATCATAGCCCTTATTCGGAAGAATCTTTCCCGTCTCCCCTTTTTCTAGTAACTGTAAGCTTGTGATTGAATTGAAACTGTTTGCTATCTTTATGGCAACTGCCTTTGTGCTGAATTCTCTGGGCAAACCCATTATGTTGAACCAGAAATGGGCATGATCGAAATCCTCTTTCTCTATCTGGATGCCTTTAAACCATTTCTTAATGACCAGGAGGTTGTTATCAATATTCCATGGTCCTTTATTGATTAGCTCCTGAAGATCCTCTTGTGATTTGAAGAAGAATTGATAGATATTTGGAGATATCCTGAAAACTCCTGCTTTTTCCAGGCTTTGGATAGAGCATTTCTTAAGCCTTTCAAATTTATCTCCATTGCATTAACGAACTTCCCATAGCAACTGTTGATGCAGGCAAGTACCCCTTCCTTAATTTCCTCTTCACTTACATCTATGATTGTTGATTCATCTTCCTCAAACTAGACCGCATGCATTTGCTTGATTATATCTTGTATTGACTCACCCATGATGATACCACTTCAGATAGAATTAATACTGGGGAAAAGGATCAACATAACAGAAAAGAGTTTTTTTTTTTGGTTTCTAGTGTAACCCTTCAGTTGGAGGGAGAAATGCTCTAGCTATTCTAGAGAGAGTTATGGCTGCTGAGTTATATGCATCCAAAAAGTTCAAGTATATGTTCAAGTATATGGCTCTTTATACAGATCGTTGATAGCATCCTCACTTTTTGACATAAGAAATCATGACACAGATTTTGGCTGTCAAAGCTCATTCCTATCATCTCTGTAATGTTAAGAGGATCTAAACTCGCCTCACTTGCATTGTGCATTTAGTACCTGGATTCTAAGGTTCTTAATCTTTAGTTACTCTGAATTTTCTTGTGCTCATGTGGGCATTACATCATGAATGTTCTGAACTCTTATGTATTTGGGAATGCTTTGCAGATGTAATTCTGTTCCTGTAGCTGTCAAAATAATTCAGCCAGACATCTCATGAAATCTTAGTCCTGAGTGCATAAGAAAGTTTTAGAGGGAGGTTGTTATGCTGTCCAGGGTGAAGCATGGTAATATTGCCAAGTTGTGTGGCAATTAAAAAAAGCAAAAAAAAAAAAAAAAAAAGTGATGCTATTCCGAAATGCACAATTTTTATGGTGCATGAGAAAAGATTGAGTTACACGGGCAAGATATGTTGCCCTTGACCCTTTTTGTTCATCTTATTCTAATCTGCTGAACCTTTACTAGCATAAAAGAAAAATGTACAAGTTTAAGGAAAACAAAATGGTTCATTGAAGTCTCTACTATGACTTGGTTGCAAGCTTTTGATTTTATCTTATCTTTGTAACATGTGCTTAGCTGCAGTGTTTTAAGTATTAGAATGACAACTGTTGCTTTTCTACTCCTTGCCGTAAATCCGTCACATGATGGTGCAAGTTTGGTAATGGCTGCATATTTACTAGAGTTCCACTGCTGTAAAGTTCTGAAACAAACCTATTTCTCTTTTTGTGCTACTCTAAGAAAACCACTAGAGAAGTTGATACAAATAAAGTCGATACACTTGCTACTCTAAGAAACTAAAAAGTGAAAGCTTTTCCATTCATATTTTTGTTGTGGGCCATGAGAAAGGTAAGGTAGGAAAGTAAATATTACTATTGCTTTAAATTCAAATTTTTGAGTCATATTATTGATTGTTGTGGGCTGAATTTGTAATAACAAACATGAAAGGATGGGAGGTAAGCGTTATTTCATAATTATGAGGGGAGGTCAATGAAATTGTCGTAAACTTAGGAGAGGTATGTGAAATTATCCGTATCAATTAAGACTACCAACTATTAACAATACACTAGAGCTACTTGCAGTATTCCAATTTTCATATGAATAAAAGCTTTGCTATATGAAGATAGTACTAGTACCTTTTTCTTATAAAAATAAAAGATTGTACTAGTGCATTAAAATACTACTTTCGTCTTTTTTTTTTAGAGTAAATACTACTTTCGTCTTTTAGTTAAAGCAAATCAACGCTGTAACTATAAGATGGCATCATTGCAAGTCTAAAAAATAAATAAATAAATAAATAAAGAACAATTGAAAAACTTGTTAATTGTTATTAGGGATCCCAAGTAAAATCCAAACACTCCCATTTATTGGGTATTTTTGGAATTAATCCAATTTAAGACCCAAGGTCAATCACTGAAGCCCATCTCAAATGAATACTTTGGTTATTCTTTCTTCCTTTGGCATATTGAGTTGCGAAAAATGACATATTAAGATAATTTCCTAGAAACACAAAATTCTATCTCCAATGATGCACTAATATAATGGCTACCCTAATGTCCCCAACCACTGTTCTGACATGTAAATTTAAACGACCTAGTGCTTGTCCAACAGATTACTTGGGAACGTTGGAATCCAACAGGGTCTTTATCTTTTTCTTTTTCCCCCTTTTTCCTGAGAGCTTTATTGCAGCATAGCGTAAAATATTTTATGAAACATAATTTTGTGCCGACTGCTGCTAAAGTTCAATTTGGCACAAGTTAGAATTATTTAGGTACTAATAATTCCCATGTCCCCTCTCTTACTTCTTAAATCCTACCCCTCCCCCGTTGAAAAATAAAATAAAATAATAGTGTTGTAAATGTACGTCTATGATTTGAGTTCTATACTTAGGCCCTCGATTATTGTAGATTTTTGCAACGAACTTACGAGTCAGAACAAGCAAAAATTACTTTTGGGTAACTTCTAAACTAATTTCATTTTTCTAGTCAATTGAAAAAAATCTAAAATCTAGATGCATTATTTTTATATGTCTACCTAAATCTAACACCACGCACTAATCCTTACGCACGATGTTGTTATTCAAAATGATTAACTCTGCTTTGCACCTCCAACTTATACTACATTTTGACTTTACACTCGAAACTTCAATTTTAAACACTTTACACACTAAATTCTTAATTTTGAGCACTTTATATCCTATACACTTAAGAGTTGTCACATTTAGGTCCACTTAATGACAACATTAGTAAAATTAATTAACTATAAAATAGTGATAATGTACTGAAAGTAGTTAAAATGAGTAAGGATATATCGTCATTATTTTATGCCGTCCTTTATCTCTGTAATTTTGCTAACAACATTAGTGATTGGAACAATACAAGCCAATGATAATGTGCTGAAAGTGGTCACATGGAGTCAAGAGATCGCAGTTAGAACAAAATGATATACTGCTGGGACAGAGTTAGAAAAATTTTTTAGTGGGGGTAAAAGCAACATTAAAATTTCTTACTTGACATTAAAAATTTTTACTTACTTTTTTACCTTTTTTTTAAATAAAAGAATACCAATACTCACATAACAAGAAGTAATAATGCATATATTTCACATAAAACATAAGTAAATTTATACTCAAAATTACTAATGTAATAGTAATTTGATTTCAAAAAGTAAATCAAATCATTTACAATTATTCACGACAAGTTTTTATCTTTTGATAATAGTCTATAAGCTACTCATTTTCAACTTCATGAAGTATATTTTTTGTAATGTAAATAATTAAATAATCATTCGTCCAAGTGTCTCCCATTCTAATCCGCAAGAGAAAGAAAATGAGCAGTCACTAGAATATCAAAGAAGTATCAAGGGAGGTAGTGTAGACACATTTAAAAATTTGTCCATTTGTCTAAAACTCATGTCCATCAAGCAAGCCAAGGGGAGCAAGTGGGGGCCCATGCCCCACCTTGCATCCGCCATTCATTAGTTTCCACTATCCTTTACCTCGTTGATTCTGCTAAGTTATCAATGATTTGACTTAAATGGGATAAAGTTGAAAGTTTGGGTGTAAAGTCTCTAAGATTGAAATTTAAGATGCAAAGTAAGGTGGCGTTTGATAAAACTAAAGTTTGAATATGAAAATTTAAGTGTTGAAATTATTGAGTAGCTTAATTGATAAAGTTGTGTCCGTTTGATAACTAATTGAATTTATGCACTGAATTTAAATATCTCATTTTATAAATATAATTATGTTATCTTAAAATTTGAAATAATTTATTGATAATGTATATGAGAAAGATATATTATTTGTTTGCTTGTGAGAGATAGATGACAAGCGCATTTGTGTGTGAGAGACAGTATGTGTAAATGTATGAAAGTGTGTGCAAGTATGTGAGAGAAGAAAAATTAAAATACATGTGCGTGTATATAAGAGAGACAAATGTATATGTGAAAGTGAAAAAAAAATATATACTTACGTATGTGCATGTGTATGTGTGAAAAATATGTACGTGTATGAAAGAAAATGTATATGGGGAGAGAGTGTGTCGAGAGAGAGAGAGTGCATGTATGTGTGTGTGTGAATGCATGAGAGAGAGAGAGAGAGAGAGAGAGAGAGAGAGATAGTATGTGTGTATATGTGTGTGGATGAGTGAGTGTGTGGGGAAGAGAGAGAGTGTGTCGGGAGGGGAGATAACATACTACACGTTTTTAAAATTCAGCAAATTAAGTGAAAATTTTTCACTTAAAATTTTGTACACAAATTAAATAAATACTTAATGTATTAAGTGATAAAAAAATTTTGTTATCAAATATATTGAATTGAAAAAGCTCTTAATCCATTAATTTTTAACATTAAGTTAGGATATCAAACACCCCTAAGAAAGTAACGAATTCAGAGGTACAAAATGGAGTTATCTGTTAGCTCCAAAAATAATGCAACCAATGAACAATAAACAATATTAAAGATAATCAAGTGTAAAGCTAAAAATAATAAATAAAAATAATAAAAGTAAAGTTAAGAAAAGAGCACACTGGAATTTTTATAGTGGTTCGGCACCAAACTCAATACCTACATCCACTCTCAAGTACAATCACTTAGAATTCAATTCACTAGTAGCTTCTTCAATTGTTGGTGAAGTAAACCAACTTATACATAAGGGAGGATCACTCTTGCTCTCTCTTCCTAGCTCTAGTTGAGCCAAAGTCCTCGCTTTGCTCACACTAAGCTCTACTGACACTAGCCAAGAGTTTTACAATCACTCACAACCCCCACACTATGCTACAATTGAAACCTTCCACTTACCCAATTGAAAAGCATACAAAACCCCAAAAATCTACCTACCAAAGAACTACAAATACGCCCCAAACAAGAGTATTTTCTTCCAAAATCACTCTAAAACACTTCTAAACTTTGTAGGCAAAAGTCCTTTCCATTTCTATACATTTTAGTATATATAAGGGTGAGAAAACAGCTAGAAAATGGCCTCCAACGGTCAAATGGAGAATTCTGCCAAAACTAGCCGTTAGGTAGTAAATTTGATATTCGGACGTCCGATTACTGTTCATTTGGACGTCCACATGAGTTATCCGGACGGCCGCATCAAGTTCGGTTACTCATCTGCAAACATTCTACCAAAGTTACTTCATCAGGACGCAATTGCTGTTCATTTGGACAGAGTCACTGTTCATCAGGTACTGTTCATGGTTAATGTCCATCCGGACTTCTGCATCCCAAGTCCACATTACAACTTTCTTGCGATTTTTTCTTTGATTTCTTTTTTATGCCCAAACACTTTTACTACAAGAATAACTTGAGAAAACATTTGTAAACATTATCATTAGTTTGTTAATCATCAAAACTAAGATGATGTGAGAGCATAAGGTCTTTGTTATTTGAGATAAATTATGATCTAATACAGAGATTGAATACGTCTTCATTATGCTAGTATTTACCTCAAGGGTTATTCCTCGCTTTCTTGCCTCTACCACCTGTGCGTACCCATTTCCCCAATATTGTGTATTTCTATCTATAGTCCCAACTAGAAATATAACACTTTCTTTGAAATTCCTACTTCGTGGTATAAAGGTGTCAAAATGGGTGATTCGGGCGGGTTTGGATTGGTCATAATTGGGTAATAGGTATAAATGGGACAACTCTCCCATTTATACCCATTCAAATAAATAGGTATTGATAAGTAATAAATTTATTTATTTTAGTATAGTGTTTTATATATGTTTTTAGTGCGATTTTAGTATGTTTTTGATATTTTTGATATTAAAATGGCTTATTTTCATAACTTTCCATCAAATTAAGGTTTGTTCCAAAATTAGGGTTTTTAGTCTGGAAATTAGGGTTTTGAGGTAGAATTAGTATTTTGAACAAATTAATGCCCAAGTTTATTTGATATTGCAGGAAAATGATGAATAAATATATTTTGAATTAATTGGAGCACAAGTATTATCAAATTGAAGGTTGATTCAAGTTGTACTTTTTGATCATTTAAGCTTGGGAATTTCTACAATAATTCTTCATTAATTCTACCAAGAAAATTATGGTTCAAATGGTAGAAAAAGGTCTCAAGGGCATCAAAGGAAAAACTAACAAAAAGGAAGGGCAAAGAAGCAATGGAAGTGAAGAATTGGAGAAAACCATAGGGTTGGCGATAATGATACATTTTAGTATTTTGGCAATAACTTAAGCTCAAAATATTGGATTGAGATGATTCTTCTTGAATTGTAAAGCTAAGAGGACACTGTACAATTCTTATGAACACATCAAAATCCAGTTCTCACATCTTCATAGTAAAAAATCCAAATTACTGAAAAACAAAGCTCTCCCAATCACCTCTTAGTATTTTGGCCATATCTTTGCACTCAGAGCTCCAAATGACCTAATTCTTGTGTTGTTGGAAGTCGAATTCAAAGGGCCACAAGCGGATGAACAACTCGTGGATCCCATCGCGGATCCTGGACAGAAAGTGACATTTCGGCTTCTTGCAAATTGCAGCTTGTTCATACCTCTTTTTCAGGTAAAACCAACGTCCAATTGCACTTTGGGATGCCCTAGAAGATAACACAAAGCTCAAGGAAGACTTTTACAAGATTTGGAATCAAATTTAATCATTATGTCTTCAACTTAAAAAGAGACTTGAGCTAGGGTTATTTTTATAAATACATGCCTTTGTATTCATGAAAGTTATGCTTGGTTGTGTGCTTCAAAGAGTATAAACCATAGCTTGGTAGGAGAAGCACTCCTTCTAAATACTTGTAGATTTTCTTTCTTAGTTTTGTAGTAGGCAAAATCATATTCTTGTAGCAAGACTTTGGAGGAACTACTTTGTATTCAAGATATTTGATGAGATGCAAGGAAAAGTTTTGGAGCCAAGTTCATCTATCAAATGAGCAACTCTAACCTTATTCCTTTTCGTTTCATTCATGCATGTTTGTTTACTTTCATTTATGTGCTTAAGTTTATCTTAAATATGTTGAACTAAGTTGATTTCTACTAGGTTTAGGATGAAGCTATAATATGTTTGAATTGGTTTATGGCCTATTTATTCTTATTTATTCATTTACTTGGTCTTTAACACTTGTTGTTGATTAGCTACCAACTTCAAGTCATCTAGTTGTTATTTGACAAAGAGATTTGCACTTAACAATGAAAAAAGTAAATAAAACTTATATTGAATCTCACAAGAGTAGTGATTCATATAGGTGGATTAAGGATTAAAGCTACAATTCATGAGTTTAATAAACTAATGCATGCTAGATTTTACCATGAGAGTAGGAAAACTCATGTATTGGTAGTCTTCCATTTGTAGAGAGTTTTAGTTTGGAGTAAAATTGAAATTGAATCCTAAACATGGATAAAAATCATCATGGCCATAAGTTAAACTTTTATATTTTGTAGATTCTTAAGCCTAGTCAACTTTGTTTATCAAGTTTCTTCATTGTTCAACTTTGTTTATCAAGTTTCTTCATTGTTTACTTACTTGAATTTGATTTTCCTACCATTTCACTACCTCTAAAGTTTGATTATCTAGATAATGAAGCAAGTTAGTAGCTTTGGTAGTTGTTAAATCTTGTTTCCTCGTGGGATCGATCCTAATACTTGTCACAACTACAATTGACCCGTGCACTTAAGGAACGAGTATTAGGTTATTAATTTTATTACTTGTTTGTGTGATATTAAGCGGATTTATAGCTTTATTTTGATAGTAACCTAAACTCACAATCAGGTATAAATGTGTTGATCAATTTATACCCATTTAATAAATGGGTGTGGGTATACTTACCCATTTATATCCACTTGAAATTTTACTATTTCTTTTTTTTTTTCCATATGTTGTTTGATAAGAGATAATGACATTTAATTGGTAAAAAGTTCAAATTTATCCCATTGATACCCACCAAATTTTAAATTTGTGTGCGCAATTATTTTTTAATTAAATAGGTATAAATTGGGTGACCCAAGTTAACCTATTATCCACCAATAAATTGGGTATAATTGAGTCATCAATTTAAACCCATTCAAAGTGCATTGCATACCCATACTCACTTATTAATGGGCGGGTATGGGTGAGCCAATACAAATGGGTTATTATTGAATTTACGCCTCTACTTCATACACTGCCTGTTCTTTTTCTTGCCTCCCAAAGACACGCACCCTAATCCTTACTGCGCATGGGTCTGCACTCTACCTCCTAGACAATTCTAGGCTGCATAGGCTTGTGAAAGTATTGCTTGGGCCATACACATTACATTAGCATATTAGGTGGTGTGCAAATTTAACCTGCTGTTGACATGTGGATGTGGTCCCCATTTTGTGTCTTCCTAGATTGTGAGAGTGTTGACATGTGGATGTGGTCCCTATTTTGTGTCTTCCAAGATTGTGAGAGTATTCAACGAGACGTGTGTAATTGGTCAGTTTGGATTTGTAATTTGTTAGTGAAAAAATGTAACTACTTGGGTTTCCATCCCAAATGGGACTACTTTCCATCCCAAGTAGTTACATTTTTTCATTGGTCAATTACATTTTTTCACTAACGAATTACAAATCATAATTGATCAATTACACACACCTCCAAACTTGTGGAGTGGCTAAAAAGGCTGTCCAATCTTGAGGACGAAGGACCTTTTTAATAACTATTTTATGATAATTGGCTTTATTTTTTGGAACTTCTTCTGGGATCCATTTAGGTGGATCAATTGAATCAGTTCTACTGGTATAAATTCATAAAATCTCTTGGTTTTAAAAGGGCTTTCACCCTCAAAATTTAAGTTTGGAAAAAATATTCTTTCCTTTAATTGTTAAAATTTAAATCAAACAGAATCATAGAATGCTCAAGCAAAGGCGAAACAACAGTACGTTCCCAAAGTTCAAATTTTGTAGAAAGAAAACTTGTTGAAAAATTTGGTTGAAGGGGAAAGTTCAAAGTACAAGGAAGAGAAGTAGGATGTACAACATGGCTTAGAAGCAAAAGCGGAACAAACCCCAAATTTGACAATAGATTTGTTGAGATCTCCATGTCCAAAGATGGGAAAATAGAAGTTTAGAAGGATGATACTACTCAGGAGGTACGTGATAATGCAGCTATGGAGATGTGGTTGAGAAAGCTCAAGCATCTTCTGATGCGATGTTTAACTGTCTTGAAGTGTAGATTATTCCTATTGGAGTAGAAGGAAACCAAATTCCTGACAACTTGACGAAAGCTCAGATGATGGACAGTCAAGGTAATTAATGTCGTTTGCAGCATACAACTAAGGAACTGGTTAAACACTTTGAATTGGAAGATATAACATGGGAACTCATTCATGAAGCTGAAAATGCAGCAGGAAATCTTTTGCCAAGAGGTAGTTTAGAGGCTGTAGATATGGAGGTCCATCAGAAGGATGTCAACCTGGAATATTGCAATCTGGAAGTTGGTTCATCTCAACTGGAAACTGCAATTGAGGGAGGTGAAACATGGAGGGCTCCTGGCAAAGGTAAAAAAGGAGTACATTTTTTTGTTGCATTATATACAACTTTATGTTCTAAGACCAAATCTATGTCTAATTCTTTCCAGTTATTATAATGATTAAATGTCTTTTTTGGAATATTCGTGGGGTGAATAGACATCCAAATTTTAGAAGATTGAAGAAACTAATTCGGTTACTTTCTTTGAAGATAGTTGATATAGCTTAATAAAAAATTGAGTCTTTGAGACTAACTGAAATACGAATGAACTTAGGGATGGATTCGGCAATGTGTAATGCTGAAGGATCTATATGGCTATTTTTCCAGAACACTTGTACAATCTCATGGATTGGTGAGAGTGATCAACACCTCTCCATTGTTGTGCAAAGTTCTTTGTTCTCGTAGGTTTGTAGATGTACATTTGTGCATGCAAAATGTTTCAAAGGAGATAGATGTTAGTGTATGCCCTAAAACCAAGATGGTTTAAAGGTGTTTTGTTTTACACTTATTTATGTTATATTTATCCATGTGATATTTTTCTTTATCATCTATACTTGTATTTTCATGTTACTTATTTGATTGATAAAGTCCTTAGAATATTGACTGTGTATTAGAGATTGTAAGGGTTACAATTATGAGACTACTAATACATAAAGTCATATTCTTACATATCCCTAGTCATAGTATTAATGAGATTGGACATCATTAATACGGATAGACTAGCACATACTTTGCCTCTACTTATGGTAAGTAGTAGTTGATCTCATTGACTATGGTGTGCGTGACACTTAAGCTAGTATGTGGATGCTTGTTTGAGAAGAAGTTCATTGGATTGATCCGCCAAGAGTTTCAACTATAGTGCCAATAGTTGAACTCTTAATGGCAATGGTGTAAGTGATCCTTTGACTTGAGATTACCATAGTATCTTGAGTGTGGATTGCTATACTTTGACTCTATTCCTCGGTGCCCGTAAAAGGGTAGCTCATAGGTTAGAGATTGGGTATAGTTTGTGTTAGTGTATGCCCTAAAACCAAGATGGTTTAAGGTGTTTTTATATTTACACTTATTTATGTTATATTTATTCATGTGGTATTTTTCTTTATCATCTATACTTGTATTTCCATGTTACTTGTTTGATTGATAAAGTCCTTAGAATATTGACTGTGTATTAGAGATTGTAAGGGTTACAATTATGAGACTCTAATACATAAAGTCATATTCTTAAATATCCCTAGTCATAGTATTAATGAGATTGGACATCATTAATACGGATAGACTAGCACATACTTTGCCTCTACTTATGGTAAGTAGTAGTTGATCTCATTGACTATGGTGTGCGTGACACTTAAGCTGGTATGTGGATGCTTGTTTGAGAACAAGTTCATTAGGATTGATCCGCCAAGAGTTTTCAACTATAGTGCCAATGGTTAAACTCTTAATGGCAATGGTGTAAGTGATCCTTTGACTTGAGATTACCATAGTATCTTGAGTGTGGATTGCTATACTTTGACTCTATTCCTCGGTGCCCGTAAAAGGGTAGCTCATAGGTTAGAGATTGGGTATAGTTTGAAGCATGGAAAGATAGTGAGTAATCAATATAGGATTCACCACTCCTTAATAGGAGAGTATATCCCTTTATGGCCACTTGTTGGAAATATTAACTCATAAATCTTCTGCAGAAGTGATAGTATAACTTGGAAGTAGTTTCAAGGTTATACATCATGGAGAGTTATATTTCTGGAACAAGAAAATATAAATTAGTCATTTAATAGTATGCACTATACTTTTAGACTAATTGGGATATAGTGTGGTGAAAGGATATTAATTACACGGTAACATTGTCATTGAAGGGTATGGTCTACCATATGACTTTCCTATTCACTTGGGTGGTCATGATGCATTGCTAGACGCCACTCATGATCTATAAGTATGAATTGATTAATTAGTGAATTAATGATAAATTAAAAGTGTTTAATTTATCTAGCTCAATTAATGAGTTATAATTTATACTTATTGCCAACGTGAATGGAACCTAATGGGTCACACACATAAAGAACAAAATCTTTGGGTTAAAATGTAATTAAGATAAGTATGAGATACTTATGGGGTTAATTTATGAGATAAATTAACTTAAAGGACTTATTTATAAATATTCTAAGTCTTGCAGGAAATTAGTTTCCTAAAAGAAATAAAGTAACTAATTGGTTTCCTTATGGAATAGATTTCCTAAAGGAGAAGGATTAGCTTAAAGTAAGTTGCCTAAACCTTACTTGGTTTCTAATTAGCTTTATTTCCTAAAAGACTAGAATACTTCCTCTATAAATAGGTTCATGCTTTGACTCTTGAATTATTGTTGCAACACAAAAAGAAAACTAGTGAGAGAAAATTAGAAGAAAGAAAAGGCACGCCTCTCTCTCTCTCTCTAGGCGTCTCTCTCTCTCTCTCCTAAGGGTTAGGTTTTTCTTCTTCTTGTGTTCTTAATAATTCAAGGGAGCTAGCACTCAAAAGTCAAAGCAAGCAAGCCTACAAGGTTCCCAAAGAAGTTGTTCGTGTGGATATCGTTAGAGGCTCTACGCTTAGAGGGTTTTTCGTGGTAGATCTAACATTTTCTTCGAAGGATCTTTGCCTAGAAGCATAGAAATCTTCTATGCTTAAGGTAATCTTCATGCAAACCCCCTTGTTAATCATATAGATATGTCAAAGAGATCCATGGTTAAGGTAATAAATTTTTATTTTTCCGCTGCGTTACCTATGCTATTACCTTACAATAGACAGCTCTTATGGGATGCATTGAAACTTGAAAATCCAGATAATTGTGCTTGGATGATAGTAGGTAATTTTAATGTTATAGTCAATATGGATGAAAAGAAAGGGGGGAAGAATGTTTCGAGTAAATGAAGCAGAAGAAATGTTGATGTTTATGCATGATGCACAGGTTTTTGATGTAGGATTCACTGGCTCTCCATATGCTTGGTGCAATAATACATATGGTAGAGCAAGAGTTTGGAAGAGGTTAGATCGAGTTCTCTTAAATGATGCATTTGTTGCTCTAGATGTTGGGGTCTCGATACAGCATTTGGCACGCACTCCTTCTAACCACGCTCCACTTTTGATTAGTGGATCAACCATAAACGATGGTAAACCTAGGCAATTACGTTTCTTGAATTTTTGGACTGATCATCATAACTTTCTAGAACTTGTTAGGAGCAATTGGGAGGTTGAAGTTTTTGGTTATCCATTGGCCGTGTTGGTTGCTAAATTGAAAGGGGTGACGAAAGATCTTCAACAACAGTCAAGAGAGACCTTTGGTGATATTTTTGAGCAAGTTAAACAGGCTGAAAAACATGCAAAAGAAGCTGAAATTGCATTTGATGTGGATGACTTGGCTACCAATTTGGAGCTCATGCAAAGTACTAGAGCACATCTCAATAAAGTAACCTGTATTGTGAATAAATTTTGGCAACAAAAAGTTAGAATTAAATGGTGGAAAGAAGGGGATAGGAATTCAAAATTTTTCCATTCTATTGTCACAGAAAGAAGGAGGAAGGCCATTATTCATCAAGTTAAAAATGAGAGTGGTGCATAGGTGACTGATGAGGAGGGAATAGCTCGGGAGGCTTGCCAATTTTTCTTACAGTTATTCACACATGAAGGGGGTTATGAGGAGGGGTAGTTTAATCATATTCCCACATTAATTGTGGAGGAGGACCGCAATCTTCTAGAGGATTACCCCTCGAAGGAGGAGATTCAAAATGTGGTGTTCTCGATGGATGGGGAGGGTGCAGCTAGATCAGATGGTTTCATAAGTAAATTTTTTACTGTGGCTTAGAATATTGTGTTTGAAGATCTATATAAAGTTGTGTTAGTTTTCTTTTGTGGTGAGCAACTTCCGAGGAGTTTCACTTCTACGATGTTGGTGTTAATTCCCAAGATTCTTCACCCTCAAAACTTCTCTCAATTTAGGCCAATTTGCCTGTGAACTTTTGTAAATAAAATTATTTCAAGACTATTGGCTGATAGGCTGACTAAAGTTCTTCCCAGAATTATTTCTCCACAGCAGAGTGGATTTGTTTAAGGCAGGCATATGACTGAAAATTTTTTGTTAGCACAAGAGTTGGTTTTTGGAATGGGGAAAAATAATAGAGGAGGGAATGTGGTTTTGAAACTTGACATGGCCAAAGCATACGATAGCGTTTCATGGCCCTAGTTGTTGGGTGTATTGTGAGGTTTTGGCTTTGGTAAAAAGTGTATTGATATGGTGTGAAAGTTGGTTTCAAATTAGTGGTTTTCTGTTATTATAAATGGTCAACCTAGGGGTTTCTTTAAATTTTTGAGAAGTCTGAGGCAAGAGGAATAAGGAGTTGCCCCAGTTGAAGTTCTGATTGCTGTCCTGTAAGCCAACAGTGCAAACGGCAACTTCTCGTGCCAATCTCGATAAGTATCAATCATTTTTCAAATGATTTTCTTCAAATTCTTATTGGTGGCTTCAACGACACCATTAGCCTTAGGTTTGTAGATAGCAGAGTTTCTGTGTTTGATTTGAATAAACCACACAATCCATCTACCATGTTATTATTGAGATTCTTTGCATTGTCGGTGATCAAAGTTTCGAGCACACCAAAACAACAAATGATATGGTTCTTAAGAAAATCTGCTACCACTTTCTTGGTCACTTGCTTGTAAGATTCTGTTTCTACCCACTTGGTGAAATACTCAATCGCCACAAGGATGAATTTATGCCCATTTGAAGCAGGAGGATCAATTAATCCAATGACATCCATTTCCCACATTGAGCACGGCCAATGAGTAGTCATACTGTGGAGTTCCGAAGGAGGAGCATGTATCACATCACCATGCATTTGGTACTTAATGCACTTTCTGATGAACTCAACACAGTCATGCTCCATGGTGAGCAAAAAATGTCCGGTCCTCATTATCTTTTTGGCCAGCAAGTGTCCATTCATATGTGGCCTGCATACGCCGCTGTATACTTCCCTCATCAAATATTTAGCTTCCTTTTCATCTACACATCTCAAAAGGCCCAGATCGCTTGACCTTTTATACAATACTTCTCCATTCAAGAAAAATCTCGTAGACATCCTTCGGAGAAAATTCTTATCCTTTGTACTAATACTTAAGGGATAGAATCCATTCTTTAAATACTCTTTCAAATCATGAAACCATGGAAGACCATCGGACTCCCACTCAATGCGCAGACAGTGAGCTGGTTCTTCTTGAATCTTAATGGAGATGGGTTCGATCACTACATCATCAGGGTGACTGATCATGGAAGACAAAGTTGCTAAAGCATCTGCGAATATATTCCGAGTACGCGGAATGTGAGTGAATTCCAAAGTTTTGAATTGCCTGGCAAGAGTGAGTAAGCAACAATGATACGGAATGATTTTAAAATCCCGAGTTATCCATTTTCTCAATGTTTGATAAACCAACAAGTCAGAATCACTGAACACTGCTAACTCTCTAATATCCATATCCAATGCCATTTTCAAACCCAAAATGCAAGCTTCATATTCGGCCATGTTATTAGTACAATCAAACTTCAACTTAGTTGTAGCAGAATAATGTTTTCTATGAGGTGATATCAGAACTGCACCTATCCCTGCTCCGCACGAATTTGAGGCACCATCAAAAAATAATCTCCATTCTGAAGATTCCTCATTTGCATGATCTACTGCTCCCCCAAACAATATCCCTTCATCTAGAAAATAAGTCTGCAAGGGTGTGTAATCATCTTCCAGGGGATTTCCTGCCAAATGATCTGCAATAGCTTGACCCTTGACTGCCTTCTGAGTTGTGAACACAATGTCAAATTGACTGAGAATCATCTGCCATTTAGCCATGCATCCAGTGGGCATCGGTTTCTCAAGTAAGTACCTCAAAGGATCTGATCGAGATATAAGGTAAGTGGTGTGATCAAGGAGATAATGTCTAAGTTTCTGAGTAGCCGAAATTAATGCACAACACAACCTTTCCAAGAATGAATAGTTTGCCTCATAAGCCGTGAACTTCTTACTCAAATAATAGATTGCCTGCTCCTTCTTCCCTGAATCATCATGCTGACCCAAGATACAACCCATTGCTCCGTTCATAATTGAGATATACATGATGAGTGGTCGACCTGGCTTTGGTGGCACTAAGACAAGAAAATTTAACAGATAATCTTTAATCTTATCAAAAGCCTGCTGACAATCCTCATTCCAATCCATTGGGGCATTCTTCCTTAACAACTTAAACAGTGGCTCACAAGTGAGGGTTAACTGAGCGATAAATCTGCCGATGAAATTTATCTTTTCCAGAAAATTTTTCACGTCCTTCTGTGTCTTCAGAATTGGCATTTCCTGTATAGCTTTTATCTTTGTGGGATCTATCTCGATACCCTTCTTGCTAACAATAAATCCCAATAACTTTCCAACAGGAGATTCGAAAGCACATTTTGCAGGATTCAATCTCAAACTATATTTCCTCAACCTTTCAAACAGTTTTCTCAAATCTACCAAATGGCCTTCGGACCTCTTAGACTTGACTATGATGTCATCCACATAAACTTCTATCTCTTTGTGGATGATGTCGTGAAACAACGTAGTTATAGTCCTTTGATAAGTGGCCTCAGCATTCATCAGTCCAAAAGGCATGACTCTATAACAGAATGTACCCCATGGAGTGATGAATGACGTTTTCTCCCTATCTTCTTCTGCTACCAAGAGCTGATGGTACCCAGCGAAACAATCAATGAACGAATCCATTTCATGTCCTGCTGTGTTGTCCAACAAAATGTGAATATTGGGTAAAGAAAAATCATCCTTTGGACTGGTTTTGTTTAAATCCCAATAATCCACACAAACTCGTACTTCTCCCGACTTTTTGAGAACCGGAACCATATTCGATAGCCAAACGGGATAGTGGGACACAACAATGATATTGGCATTGAATTACTTGACTATTTGCTCTTTAATCTTAAGGCTCATTTCGGGTTTGAATTTACGAGGTTTTTGTTTTACTGGAGGAAAGTTTGGGTCAGTGGGCAATCGGTGAACTACTATATCAGTAGAAACTCCAAGCATATCATCATATGACCATGCGAACACATCCTGGAACTGCGTGAGGAATTCAATCATTTCATTTCTCTACTTCTTATTTAAATGCACACTGATTTTAACTTGTTTCACCTTTGTCTCAGTGCCAATATTAATAGTTTCTGTTTCTTCCAAGTTCGGCTTGAGTTTTTCCTCGTATTGTTCAAGATTCTTAAGTACGGAATCATAATCTTCTTCGATATCACTCTCATTCTCATTAGCGGCTTGCACTATTTCAGAATTCAGAAAGATATTGAAATTGCAATCATTGGTTTCAAGTAAAGTGACATCCAAAGGATCATAAGCAGTTATTTTCGGTCATCTGAAAAAATAAAAGTAAAGAATACATAAATGAATAGACAAAAACATAATCTTCGTCTCATTAAAACTCAGAATGCATTAATTTAAAAAAAAAGTGGAATATGTACAACCACAGAAGTGTGGCACTATCCTTCAAGGAAAACATAAAGACACAATTCAACTTTAAAGAAAGGTTTAAAAAACCATTTTCATTGAAAAGTAAAATGCAAAACATAATATGAGTCTGACTCTATTAACATAAAAGAAAAAGTCCACTTTAGGGCTCTGTCTAGATATGGACATTGAGCAAAAGTAATCCCAAATTTACCGAAACTCCCTTTGCATAGGGAGATAATCTGCAATCCAGTTGTTCAATGCCCCTTCTTCAATTTCATCGAAACTAACAGTGTCAGATGCTTCCTCAATATCAGTCATTCTGATGAACAGGCGACTCATTCTTTCTTCGACATTATCATCCTCATTATAAATTTCAGAGATAGTAACGGCAGATGACCTCGGAAAGCTATGATAAAGTGGGGGAATATAGAGTGGGACGTGCCGTCCTTCCTCCTCAGCTCTTTTATTTTCTTTCGTCTCTTTCACATCCTTATCAGTTGGGTGAAAACCAAGCTCGAAGGCATCCTTCTGCTCTGTCAGCTGAATGGGTTCTACCACTCCTTGTAGCATCCTTCCAATGCCCTTACCTGGTTGGTAATCAGCCTTGATTAGTTCTTTGGCAATCATGATACTGGCATCACATAACATCTGTTCTACAGGTGGTTTTCCTTCAGAGATCCAATTAACCAACACAATGTTGGAAGCGCGAAAACTCTGATCCAATGGCAACTTGTCTTTTGCTTTTCCCGAAGATCCGCCGTTTATCATCATGGTGCAGTTGTCCTCAGCAAAGACAGTGATCTGTTTATTATCCATAATAAATTTTACTAACTAGTGCAAGGATGATGATATCAATCCTGAAGAGTGAATCCACAGTCGCCCCAGTAGCACATTGTAGATTCCCGAAAAATTCATGTCTTGATAGGTAACCTGATATTGGACTGAACCCACTTCAAGCACTAAATTGATCTCTCCCATAGTCTCTTTCCTTGATCCATCGAATCCTCTGACTATAATTGGCGATTGGCGGACTTGTGATTTCAAGTATCCCAACTTCTACAGAGTGCCCCAGGGACAGATATTCAGAGCAGATCCATTATCAATCAAAACCCTAGGCAGATGTTTTTCATTGTATTGCATAGATATGTACAGAGTTTTGTTGTGCCCTTTCCCCTCGGGAGTCAGCTCATCCTCAGAAAAAGTGATCTGGTTAGATGCCAAAATATTCCTTACTATTCTAGCTAATTTTTTAGTGGGGATATCCTTAGAAACATGAGACTCATTAAGAATCTTCAAAAGGGCATCCCGATGCAACTCAGATGTTAACAGGAGGTTGAGAATCGAATTTGCGCCGGCATTCGGCTCAATTGTTCCACTACCTTGTATTTGCTTCTCTTTAAAATCTTCAAAAAGTCTTCAGCTTCTTTCTCACTAACAGGTGATTTGGGTGGCAGAATGCTCTCCTTCCCTTTAGCTGGAACCATAATCTCTGGCTCAGCCATCACTCCTCCAGACTTCAAAACTGCTGTTACATCACCATTGTATTCAAAGCCTTCATAATTCCAAGGCACTTGCTGTAAGTCCTCTATTGGCAGCTGTTCTGGCAAATCGATGATCTCAGGTTCAAAGACTTCCAACTTAAAAGGTGAAACATCTAGGACAAATGGCTGGCTTGATGAATTGACGGCTGACAATATTTCTTCTGACATGATCGGTTTTTTTTATTGGGTTACAGGTGATGCCAATTTTTCAGTAAAAATATCATTCATATATTGACTCATGAATTCCTTTCCCGATAACATCGGTCTAGCTCGCCTGTCATCCCCATTAGTAACGCCCACTATCTCTTCAATCGTAACTATCATCTCAAAAGGATCAGCAAACTCTTCATCCAAAGTAATCATCCCAACTGTAGATCCATGCTGAAGCAAAGGGTTATTGTCTACATTGGGTGCCTACCCTCTCCCTCTCCTCAATATTATTTCTTTATCATCAATTATGTCCTGAATCTTGTGTTTCAAAGCCCAACAGTTAGTTGTGGGGTGTCCTCGACCTCCGGAATGATAAGCACAGATGGCTTGATGATCATAGTCATGGGGTAACCCGTTAAGAAAAGTTTTCTACGGTATTGTGTTAATTTTCCCCGCTACTCTCAATTGGTCATATATCTGATCTAAAGGACGACCAAGGGGAGTGAAAGCCCTAGGCCGCCTCTATGGAGGGTTAGCTGGACCTGTTATATTTTAAGGCTGATTGGGTAGAGTGTAATTGTTAGGATAAACAAGCCTCGGACGATTCTGAATAGGTGGGCTAAAGTTATTTTGTGTGGGTCGAAGGTTTTGGAATATGGATTGGGTGTTTGGGTAGAATGGTTGAACATTTATTGGTTGATATTGGGTGTTGAAGACGGGTTGAGAATATTGAGGGTAAACAGGTGGCGAAGGTGTTGACTGGGGATACTGTAGGTGTTGAATCGAGTAGCTTGATCGGTTGTTGAATCTGGGTTTAGAATTGGGATCTTGGTTTATGATAAAAGCTGCTTCCCCTTCTTTCTTCTCGGGCTTCTTCCCAATGGCCTTTTTCACATTATTCATGTTTTGCAAAGACTCAACTTGTATTTTTACAGCCGCCATATCCGCTACTTTTCCTTTCTTCACACCTCTTTCTATGGCCTCGACTTGTTCAATGACCTGAGCAAAAGATTTTCTAATGGAACCAACAATCGCCTGGTAGTACGGTGGGTCTTGGGCATCGATAAACAACTTTATCATTTCGTTCTCATCTATCGGCGGACTCACCTTGGCTGCGACGCTTCGCCACCTCTGACCATAGGCTACATAGCTTTCTAAAGGCTTCTTTTTCAATTCTACCAAAGAGAATCTATCAGGTACTAGATCACAATTAAACTCATACTGCTTAATAAAAGCTCTAGAGAGGTCCGTCCAGTTTCGGATTTTCGAAAAGTCCAACTTCAAATACCACACCAATGCATCATTTTCCAAACTTTCACCAAATAACCTCATCGGCAATCTATCATCTTCAGTCGGCTTTCTCAACTTGTTACAAAACATCTTGAGGTGAACCACAGGGTCTCCATTACCGTTGTACTTAGAAAACTCTGAAATTTTGAACTTTGGTGGCAATTGGGTATCTGAAAACATACAAAAATCTTCATAGTCCAATCCTCCATATCTGTCGAATCCTTGACTTTCTTTGATAAAGTCATCAAACCTATCCAACCTCTTTAACAAAGCCTTCTCCATCATATTGGGATTCTCTTCTCTGGCATAAGACTCTGCATCTGCTCATCCTTGAAATCCAGAATCTAGCACAAATTGGCTCGCAGTATGGACTGGCAAGGGTTGGTTGTTCAGAGTGAAGTGGGTGGTTTGCTAAGGGTATTGAGGTTGTTCCAGGGTGTTTTGAGTATGTCTAGGGCTAGGAGGAATTGGAATGGACATTGGTGGGTTCTGAATGATTGGAGGTAGAGGAGGCATTTGGGTATTCTGATTATCCAGGGGCAGAGTCTGTTGGACAATTGAGACAGTGTTGTTCACATCTAATGTGTTCCCTCCTGTATTGGGTTGGGTCTGCAAAGTTCCCTGAACAGCTAGTGCGTTAGAGGTAGAGCCACCATTGTTCATGTTGCTAATGAAATGTGCAATAATCTGACTATGAAAAGACACCTCCTGAGTCATATCGTTCATTCTGGATAGCATTTCATTCATCTGGTCCCTCAGTGCCGTCATCTCAGATAACTGATTTCCCGTGGGCATTTCGGGAGATTTCGGGCGGTTACTCATGTTTATATGCAATAATCTGGCACGGGACCGTGTGTAAATGGGGCTTCGGTGGAATGAAACTATGATTAAGAGTACCTGAAATACATGTTGGAGAGGGAACTGATTCAGTCGTCTTTTCATTTTGGTGCAGTAAAAAATTCATTGTTCAAAAAGAAAAAGAAAAATACTAAAGTTAGTAAGTGTATGAATAATTTCAATGCATGTCCTAGGGGAGCCTTATTATGCCAAGGGTAAGTCTAGCATGAAATGCAATCCTCCCGAAGTAGGGCCTGTTTACCAAACCTGTACCTTGAATCATAACGTCTTGAAATGAAGCACTTTCATTGATAAAGTTGAAGTTTAAATACATTGTTTACATCATTTCTCGAAGATGACTTTGTACAAGATCATTAAACTTTTTTAACCTATCTATCATAGCATCTTTTGATTCTCTAAAGTACGGGTTCTTCATGCGTTCTGCTTGATCGTACAATTTACTACATTTCCTCTTCATCTCCTGGTTCTTCTCTCTAGCATCCTCATACAACTCTTTGTTTCGTTCTGCCATTTCCTTGCTCCGTTCCACTGATTGCCTCAATTGCAAGTTTTCCTTATTATTCGCCTCGATGATAGCCATTAACTTCCTTACCTCCTCGGATTGTGTTTCTTGCGGTCTATTCTCTTTGCGATTCTTAAACCAATCTTCATACTGAGGGGTCACCAGACCCTTTTGCTTAGATTGGGGATCATAGATAATGTTGTCGTCATTGGATAGTGTGCCCCAGGCCTGAATGATTTGGGTCTTCATTGAAATAGTGTCCGGACAAATCCCTTTGTCGAAACTGACGGTGAAACTGACTAAATCCGGTGTGGGTGGCAGACCTTGAATACGTCCAAATTGTCTAAAAAAGCTTTTTGGTGTGTAAGCAGCAATGCCCTAAGTCCCCAACAAAGGTGTGAAGTCTGAAGATTTTGTACGTAGAACTGGATTTTGACAGTCGGTCCAATCTAAGACCCATCTAACTTTCTGGTCTGGCAATGTCTCTAAAAAATCTAAATAATCAGATGCATTCATCGACCTGTCGTTCTTATCAATCCTTTTGTGATGAGTGACTATCTAATTATATCCGACCAAGGGCAGACTATTAGGAGTGGATAAGCACCTCCTGAAGTGTTCCATAGCCCATATGTATAAAATCTAATTTGATCCATGAAAGAAATTTTTCCCTCTTTGAC
Organism: Mitragyna speciosa; assembly: GCA_024721245.1. NCBI lineage: Eukaryota > Viridiplantae > Streptophyta > Magnoliopsida > Gentianales > Rubiaceae > Mitragyna > Mitragyna speciosa. Next base: position 20,841,066 of record CM045566.1, on the reverse strand, counting down.
AATTTGTACATGAAACAAATATATCTGCCAATATAGTCGGTATTATAGATGTTCTTCGACCCCCGATCCCAAAAAATAAATTAGTCATAAGCTTGGTGGTCCTGAACCCGATCTTTTTGTCTCTCCTAGGGAAAAAATAAATGTCGGCCATCACGAACCCATACACCATCGGTCTTTTATGCTCCCATATCATCTTGGATGCAAATGTGAAGTCCTCCATGTGTTGGTCAAACCTATCTTTTGCTGCGAATCGATCGAATAGGAATTTCACATCTATGCTCTGATCTGATTCTTGCATTACAGATTCCTTTAAACAAGTGAAATGACAGAACTCAGTCTTCCCTGAAATAGTTGGAAACACTGGTATTGTATGTTCTGTTGTTAAATTTAACAACCCGGAAACCTCCTCGATAGTAATAGTCATCTCTCGACCTCCAACCCTAAATGTCGAACAGTTAGAATCCCATAGGTGAACCAAAGCTTCTACCATGCGTCCATCTACCTCTATGTCTTTAAAATCACCAATGAGTCCTAGAAAAGTTGCCACTTGATTGATTTCACTGTAGGAGAGAAGTGTCGGCCATTTCTTGACTTTTGGCAGGACTGCTAACATCTGATAGATGCGTCGAGGCCTGTCCATCTGATGTACATTTCCATGTCAGATACCTTACCTATAGGCCCTACTTCTCGAGTTTTACAGAAATGTAAACGTGCAATTCCCCATGACAAGGGTTATGTACCCAAGGGAAACAGGGTTGACTTATTCCTACCATGGGGTTCGCTATATGGCGTCCCCTTCTAAGGCTAATGCATGATGGCATTTTATTAAAGCAAATTAAAATATGCAAAAATGCTAATTTTGAGAACCATCCTAAAGAGATTTTTTTTTATTTTTTTTTATAATGATGCAAAAAAAAAAAAATTTTTCGAAAAAGATGGACCATAAACTGTACACAAGCAATTATTGACTCCAAAAATATTTGATTGAAAAATCAAACTTCTAAAAGGTTACGAGACACAATATTGAAAACAAACAAAGAATCATGACTCTACAAGTCAAAATGTCAATTTATGAAATTATTTTTGTGTAATGTGGGAGGGGGGAGGGAGATATGGTAAAAATGACACATTAATTATATATATTTTATTATTATTATTATTTTTTTTAAAAAGATAAATACAAGCTATTCCAAAAAATTTGACAACTTGGGTGCATTAGTTCGGATAAAATTGACAAGTACAACAAGAATGAATAAACTTTGAAAAGGATTTGAAATTACACCTCTTATTAAAAAAATAGATTTTCGGGATTTTTACACACTTTACAACGACTTGATTCTTGGGTATTTATAACAAAATGCAATTTGCAAAAAATTTATAAAATTGCATTTTCCATCTTTCTCGAAGAAATTAATTATGAAAATGAAATTTAGACGTGCCAAAAGAGGGTTGGCTTCCTACGAGAGCACCATGCCAGGGCTCTTTATTCTATGGTTGTGAATGTAATCAAAGAATAAGAAAGAATGCGTTAGCTCATTCGACAAATATCACATAACACATTGGGAAAAACAAATAATACATAGATAAAAGTAAATGTCATAACAAGGAAAATAAAAGAGGTTGGTGCCCTCCTCTCGTGCCTAGTGTGCCTGATAAGGTAAGGCTGACTCTACCCTAGGTTATTCTACATAGATGCATGAGGTTGTGCTCACTAATGTATCTAGACTCAATAAGGCTGTCGGTTCCCAAGCCTTCAAACCTAGGGGTAAGGGTCATTAATCCCAAAACCCTTGGTCGGTGGCTCGAGTGATCTCCCAAACACTGCTACGTGCACATCGTGCCCCGGCCACGTGTCTGAGTGGATCTTAAAAGTCCCCGAATCTCTAAACTTATGGACTTAAGCTGAGAGTTCAGGTGATCTCCCAAACATGATTACGTTCACATCGTGCCCCGCGCACATGCCTAAGTAGATCAATCCTATTCCTAACTGGGATGGGTGGGTGACAACCACCAAAAAGAGAAAAAGGGTAAAAAGCATCGAATGCACGTATGGAGTGCTCCTTATGAGAGGAGGAAAAGTAATATTAACACATGCAGGCTCTAAGGGTGACTGATCCCCTCCCCAAATGCAAGCGCGGTCGAATAAAGCAAAAGTAAATAAATCATACATCACATAGATAGCCGAGAGAAGGGAAGTGTGTGAGATGTAAAAGAAAAATCTAAAAACCTAAAAAAGAAAAATGCAATCCTAACATCCAAACGCGATGGACTAGAAGGGTTAAAGAAGGAAAATGTGATTAAGCCTAGTGCTCGGACTCACTAGTGATCCCCAGTGGAGTCGCCGAAATCCTGTCGCGTCTGAAAAATCATGAAATAAAAGGGTGCGAGTGGTGGGATCGTTAACTGTCGCGTCCAAAAAGACAGTCTAATCTCGGTGACCCTTTTGAAAATAAAGGTTTTTAGAAAAACTGTGCGTGTGTGAGAAAAATCAAATTTTAGTAAAAAAGTGTATTTTAAGAAAAATGGTATTTTAAAAAGAAAACAAGGCTGGGACTAAAAGTGCGACAGATTTGGCCAAATCATTTTTTGAAAAAGGGTTTTATTTTGAAAAATGCAGTCGCCACTTGGTACTGAGTTAGGGTGTACCAAGTCACCTGAAAAATCATTTAAACAAGAGAAAAGGTAAAATTTTAGAAAAATTATTTAAAACCCTTTTCCGACTCCGGTCTAAAAAAAAGAAAAAGAAAAAAAAAACAAGAGAAAAAGGTCCGGGAGTCACATTTGAAGAAAGGGAAGGCAAAGGCTTGCACCTAAGGCACCCTTTCAATTTAGCCGAGGCTAGTTGCGAGGTTTAATCAAATTTTCCTGAATTAACCCTAAGTTCTATCGCGTTTGGATGTATCTAAATGAATGCAAATGCTAAATCTAAATATGAATATTGAGAGGGTCAAAATGTTCCATCGAGGCTTGGTCGGAATTATCGCATTAATTGCGAAACCCGAGTCGAGACCTCGAGGGAGTCACGAGTTTTTATGCAAAAAGTGATGCAAAAAAGAAAAGAAAATAATAATGTATAGTAAGTGAAGGAAGAAGGAGGGTATGCAACGTGATGGGTACGGGGGACTAATAACTCGTGACTGAATGTTTCTACTCACGGAGGGGGGAATGGCCTGTACGCCACCCCTTCCCACATGAGTAGTCGACTAGTTCTAGTCGAATTACACAAATGTCCTAAAGTCTAAGTGAAATGCAACCTAGATGTCATGCATTTGAAAATGTGTTAAAAATAAGTAAATAATAATAATAATAATAGTAGTAATAAATCATGCGAAAATGGAAAGAAAACTATAATGTGTGAAGTGGGATGTAAAATGCATACGAATTCACCTAATACTAAAATGTCCTAAGGGTCTAGCATTGGACTAGCCCTTTCTAGGGATCCCCCACTAGCATTGGACTAATGGGGAAACGATGAAACCACGACTAGCGTTGGACTAGTATGATGACGGAACAATAAAACTAATAAAACATGAATTAAAGCAATAAAGAATGAATTAAAAGCAAGTAAACACATAAAAACATGTAAGATCACATAGGAGCACATAACACATAAGCATAATATTCTAGATGCAAAAATCCTAAGGAAACATCTTTACCCACACATAAATTAAATGTCGGCCAGTGTAGCTAAAAAACCGCGGAGAAATGTTTTTACCTACACATAATTTTATGTGTGGGTAATAAGAATACATTTATCTACACATATATATGTAGGTAAATATTTGTAATATGTGTGGATAATTTAGCTGGCAAATGTGTTATGATGACGTGGATGACGACGTGGAAGATGACGTGGTTGCTGACGATGCTTCCATGTTGGTAGGTTTGTATGACGTGTATGATGATGTGGCATGTGATGTGTCATATGACGTGGCATGACATTTCTTTTATGTGTAGGTAAAGGTTTAGCAATATGTGTGGGTAAATAAAGTACAATGTGTGGGTAAAAGGAGGTCAATGTGTGGCTAAATCTTCATACATATGTTCCAATACACTTCTATGCATGGGTAAAAATCACTGAATGTGTGGGTAAAAGTCGCTCAATGTGTGGGTAAAGATAAGCCAATGTGTGGCTAAATCTCCATACATATATAGCAAGACACTTCGTGTGCGTGGGTAAAAATATCTACATGTGTAGATAATGTAACGTATTTTTTTTTTTAGCATTTGTATGTGTAGGTAAAACACTCATATGTGTGGGTAAAAGTATGTGCATGTAAACGTAAGCTACCTGCATATGTGGCAAAAATGTACCTGTATGCATTTTAAATTTCAATTACATTCATGCCTAACAAAACACAAGAATCAGACAAACTAACAGATTTCCATATCACAATCCAAAAGTCCAAACATTTAAACATCCAACACAAATTTAAAAGTAAGAAAGTAATACGTCCAAATAGAAAACAGTAGAAATATCACAAAAGATGGCTTACTAAAGCCATAGAACTAGTATCAGCAATACATAAAATGTCACTCAACATCATCATATCCTGAATTAGCATCAGCAAACTCATCCCTACTGCTGTGAGAATGAGAGCAATCGGAATGGCGAGAGGCAGGATCAATGTGTCCTGTGCCGGGCTGAGATGGTCCTGAGCCATGATCTGATGGCACATGGGGTACAGACGGTGGAGGCATAATATTCTTCGATGCTAACACATGTTGCATATTCTGAACAGTCCCCTCGAGCTCAGTAAACGAGACTCATACTGGCTCAAAGTATTCAGCAATTGAGTGTACGAGGGATGCCTCAAATCTCCACTGCTCACAAGACTTGCAACTGTTAACAACTGAAATGGGCTCTTCATCTGGCAAAGTTACTAGGATCTCAAAGCAATAAAAAACAGAATAGGTTACAACATGTTGACAGGTGCTTTTATTCCAAATGCCTCACCCATTGCAAGACGCTCACTAGACTCCTAATAAGCACATGTTGTCAAAATTAAGGAGATAATTTAACACTACAAGCGATACAAACAACTTGAAGATAAAAATTTCCAAAAAGATTGTACAAAATAAAATGACTAAGCACATTAAAACCTTCTAATCAAATAAGTTCATTAATTAGGAAAACATACTGGGTGATACTTCAGAAGATTGTTAATAATGGTGAGACGAATTCTCTCCAAAAGATCAGGATCTTCAACTTTACGTCCACTTGCCCTAATATTAGAATTGATTAAAACCATATTACATAAACCAAAACACGGCATATCCAATATCCAGATTAAACATTATGCACGTATAAAAAGGTAGTTTAGTACTCCATACAATTCTGCCAAGACATGCAAGCATCAAATGTGGGGCAATAGATTATAATAAAGCACATGGAATATTGATTTTAATATGACACAAAAAGAAAGCGAATGCAATAGCAATCCAAGAAATCAAGGTTCATACCATCCCAACCCATCAGCTAGCTCAAATCTCCAAAGATAAAATACAAAATACTCTTGAGAAATCCAAAAGAATATTTGGAAAAGATTCATTTTATCTTTCAATGATTACAGAGCACCACATTATTCGAGACCCTTCCTAAAACCCTTTTTTTTTCCCATCTTAAAAGAAAATTTCCAGTGTTATGGTCCTTCTAAATTTAGTTTCTCCTTAATAGACCACTGCCAATTATCAAATGCAATAACTCAAATCTGACAGCAAGAAAGTGACAATTGTAAAATCCTATATTTTTCCTGAACATAAAGAATTAGATCATATGGCACAGCGTTGGTGCATGTGTTTGGAAACACAAGTATTAGATGCATGCATAAGACAAAATATCTTAACAAACATGTAAAAAAACTCAATATCAACAACTTCAACATATATGTGTGTGTGTGTGTGCGCGTGCACACACACATGCGTAAGTACAAAAGTAAGAAACAATTTCATAAATCAGCCAATCAAATTCAACAACTATCATGCTACTCTTCATAGCTTAAAGGAACTTAATCCATCTATGAAGCTGCAAGCAGGATCAGAAAGTGGAATCAAGAAGTTAACATTTTTCTCATTTATTTTGGATGAAGAAATGATATAAACATTTACTTACAAAAGTGTTATGAAAAATTTTGTTTGTATCACGGAACCCTCTGTATTCACAGTTCCTTTTACCACATCCAAGCCTAGATCTTTCAGTGCTTTCATCTGCTCCAGAAAATCAAGAGTACATGTTATTTAATCTTAATTGAAGATATATATCACAAATAGTCATATTTGAGAAAACTAGAAAAGTTAACCAAGATGTAGAACTTTAAAAAATTCAAATAAGTAGTAGTAAGGTATTTAATGTTGCTCCCTTAGTCGCGGGTAGATATTTATCATTAAAGCAGCAAGTTTAACATTGTAAATATCAAGGAGCTATCCGATTGTCTAGCATAAAAGAAAATCTCATGCAATTGGAGAATGCAAGAGTGAAATCATATATGAGTAAAAAGAAACAAAAAGGTCACATTTATTGGTTTGAAACAGATGATTAATTACTTCAACCGTTACAAGTTTTACTCCATAAAATGGGCAGCATGACATTAACATTTCAAAAGTCGATGCCTCTTACAAATGGGAAATGTTTATGTTTTGGAATGAAAGATGAGGTTCACAATAACTTCTAAAAAGATCAAAGGCCATGGTTCAAGGAAAGATATCAGAAGTGCCCAACATAACTTTCTAACACTCAGAGTATCCTATCTTCCCCACCAAAAAATTTTTCAGCTTTTATGTATTAAAGATCCCATGAACTACTTTTAAATCCTTCTAAAAAAAATAAATACAATACAATATACATATAATTAAAACCAACATGAAAACTAGTGTACCAACGTGCAAATATAATAGTATAGTAACTTCACCGTGTCAATGAGAGCACCAAGACGATCGCCAAAGCTAACTTCCACTATTTTTGCATCAGAGTCAGAATCTTGATCTATGAGAACAATTGGCATAGGAACAGCATCCGTCTCCTGCTCAGATAGATTTCCAAAACAAAAAAGTTCACAATCTCAGCAATCAAAATAAATCCCTCAAAAATAAGTCCTTACGCAGCAAAATTGACACCATAAAAGAACAAGGAATGAATTGATAACTAACCAATGAGGTTGAAGTCATTGATCCGACACCATCTATCGAGGCGCAGCGAATATTTCTATCCACAAAGAAAAGAAACTCATAAAAACACTATATTCTTCTCGATGAATCTTTTTTAAATAAAATAAATAAATTAGAAACAGCAAAGACTCAACGGCAAGAAAAACTTAAAATTCTAAAAAAAAAAAATTGATACCGTTTCAGTTTCCTTACTTTTTGTTGGAGAGGGTGGCGATTCCGGAATGGAATAAGCCGTGGGTGAGTTTAGGGGCGGAGTAGGAGAGAGTGAAGTGAGGAGTGGAGAAGCCGGAATCGACATCGGAAAACTTCGATCCAACCGGAGCGAAAGAAGCCGGAGTGAAGAAAGCGTTGGCGATAGCCATGGCGGACTTCTCAGAGGTTTCGATCAATCGAAACCGGCGAAAATAACTTCAAAATCAGAAGCTTCTGGAGTATCTTCAACCTATAAAGACCAGCCAGAGGAACCTACAAAGAGAAATAGCAATCCAAATTTAACAAATAAAAACTGCATCTAAAGTTTATCTTTCGGGGGTGGAGGTTAACAGCTTACAGATTTAAAATTGCAAACTTTCTCCTTACTTTTCTACGAAATGAAACTCGAACCAAGAGCATGAAAGAGAGACTATTATTTCCAAAATCTGGCAGAAAAATGGGCAGCAAGAGAAAAGACAAAAACGTGAGTGAATGATATGGATACCGAGTCGGTGGGTGGTCACCAAAAAAATGACTTTTTATCAGGCCTTACTCAATGAGAAGTTAAGGAAGGAAAAAAATACTTATCAGGCCTTACTCAATGTAATGGAGAGCACCAATTTCCAATTTTCCACCATATAATCTCTAGATTATAATCGACCAAGATGGGGAAGAGAAGGCATGGAAGTGGCTAGTTGAGGGGGGCGGCGAGGAGCAGGCTGGCCGACGTGGTGACGGGCAAACCAGTAGAGGTTCGGTGAGGAGTAGAACAGGGGAGGTAGCGGCGGTTGTTTGGGGATGGGAGGAAGAGCAGGGCTGTTTTTGGGGGTAAGACTAATTGATTTGGGGATGAGAACCGAAGAGGGCTGTCTTTCTTTTTTTTTTTTTTTCTTGAATTTTCTTTTATTTTTTATTAACAAATACACTAATGTGATGTTAATTTACAAAATTATCCTTTATTTATTTAATATTCAAACATCTTATGTGCATAATTTTATAAATAAAAATGGATAAAATTGTAATTACCTATATAATATTTAATATATGTGTGTGTATAAATGATGTGGCATTTTTTTCCACAACATCATGCTGATAATGAATGCTACAATTATCTTTACCCACACATATATGACATTTATACTTATGTGTGGGTAATATGGCCAACAAAAAGGCTAACATCAGCATTTCAAAAAAAATTTGAAAATGCCGCCAATTCTCAATTTGGAGGAAAATTTTCCCACCTAATTCATGTGTAACTATTAACCTTTACCTACACTTAATTCAAAAAAAAAAAAAAAGCCACCTCAGCATTTAAAAATTTGGAAAAACCCGCCAAACCCTCAATATTTGGAGGGAAATTATCTCATCCAATTCATTTGTAACTATTGACTTTTACCTACACTTAATCTGAATTAAAAAATGCCACATCAGCAATAAAATTTTTTGAAAATGCCGCCATTTCTCAATATTTGCCAAGGAAATTTTCCCACCAAATTCATATGTAACTATACATTTTTACCTACACATAATAAATGCCTAATATATAGTAATTAATTATATTAGATTTACCCACACATATGGAATAAATGTGTAGCTAATCACCCACACATATTATGTGTAGCAATTTTATGTGTGGGTAAAAACTAAATTTCCTGTAGTGTAAAAGAAATAAACACATAAGCACGCAAAAGCAAAATAAACCCTAACTATTACACTGGAGGGGCTTGATTTACAATTTATGGGGGGAAATTAAAAATACCCTATCTATTACACTGTCTATCTAATTACACAACCCTTGCTAAAATATGAGAAAAATAACCTAATTATTACATTGACTAGCTAAATACAAAATATTACATTTTTTGCCAAAAATAATAAATAAATAATAAAATTTTAAAATTAAATATCATAAAAGAAATAAATAAACTAGGAACATGCAAGACAGTAAATATATGAATAAAGATGCATAAAAATCACGTAAGGCACATTGGAGCACATAAAGAAGAAGTTAATGAGAAATAGGGATACCTCTTAGAAACCCGGTACCAATGCTTAAAAAATGAATACACATGTTAAGGTACCACTATTTCAATAAATCACAAAAGTACCAAAATTTAATCAAATTGAGGGTAAAATACCAATTCTATTAAAAAGGGCTTGAGAGCAAAAAATGTAAACCTAAGGGTTAAAATTAAAATTGACATGAACCTATGGGGTACACTTGAAAATTAAAGCAAAATTGGGTGACAAAAATAGTAAAATCGGACATACACGGGAACAAACTTGAAATTATAGGACTTAATCGAAAGCAAATGAAATCTAAGGATCAATCTAAACGAACTAAAAAATAAAAATAAAAAGCTTATTTGAAAGATATTTTGATTACTAAAAACATTAATTGAATTAAATCACTCAATTACTAAATTAAAACCAAAATATAAACAAGTAGATCGCAATTAATTGTGTGAAGAATAAAACTAAATAAGCCAACTAAATTAACTTAATTAATTAAATTATTAAATCAAAACCCAACGCTTTGAAGAAAAATAGAATACATATATATGTGACTAAACTAAAATTAAAACAACAAACCAGAGATTAAAAGTAAATAAATAAATTAGAACCCTGGATAACTAAATCTTCCCCCAGGTTCGTCTTTTTTCTTCTATCTGCTTTTCTCCCCCACGTTTCTGTGATTCCCTCTTTCCCATCTCTTTTGTTTTCTCTTTCCAGATTTCTGTCTTTTCTTTTTTTTTTTCTTTTCTTCTCGCATTTTCCTTAGGTCCCTTGTTTCTCCCCTTTCTTTCTGGTCTCCCTCTGCCAGATTTCTCCACCTAACTCTCTTATCTACATCTCTCCCAGCTCTCTATTTTCCCTTCTTTCCATTTTCTCGGATTCTGTCCTACTCTCTTTTTTTTTTTTTCAATTGCTTCCTCCAATATTCCCATTTTCTTTCACTCGCTCTCACTCTCACCGCTGCTTTCTCTTCTTCTTCTCTCTCTCTCAACTCTCTCAATTGCTGCTCTCTCTTCTTTCTTCCATTTCCTTTTCGATCGTCTGTTCTCTTTGTTCTCACGTCTCTCTTCCAACTGAAATCGGCCCTATGTCTTCTATATTTATTTTCTTTCTCCCCTCTAACTGATTCACCTCTCTCTATCTCTTTCTCTCTTTGCTCTCACTCTTACGTCTCTGTTTCTCTCCCTGAAACCAGCAGACACCCTTTCCCTAAATCAATTGCTCCTTCGAGCAAAGGAGGTGGGGGGTGTGGTAGTGATGGTTGGAGAAGATTGGTGGTGAAGGGATTAAGGTGAGTTTGGGTGAAATTGGGGCTGTTCGAGACTGACTGAAGGTGATGGGAATTAATTAGAGGCGAAAGGAGGTGGCGGCAGTGGCTTGGTTTGAAGTAGTGGTTATCTGGTGATTGAAATTCTGGTGTTTTGGGACTGAATTGGCGCAGCTTGGATGCAAATTGGAGGCTGTGCCGCTGGTTGCAGAGGTGGATGTTGATGATGGTGCTGTGGTGGTGTTTCGGTGGATATTTGTAGGCTGATTGAGTGCGATTTGAGGCTACGATGGGGCTGCTTTGCGATTGCTTTGGGAGGGATTGGTGGTGGTCTATTTGGTTGTAGGTGGCGGTGGTAATCTGGTAGCTCTGGAGCTGGAGTTTTGTGTGTGTGTTGGTTTTTTTTTTTTCGTTTCTTTGCAGGTTACGGTCAAGGCAAAATTGCAGTGAAAGAGGATCTGTACTGATGGTGCGATGGGCTGTGATGTTTGTGGTGTGGTGGACTGGTTCATGGTAATAGTGTTGCTGGACTCTTGGGATTTTGATTAACTGTTGAAATTGGGGCTGATGAGGCTTACGGTGGTGTGGTGAGATGTTTGATGTGTGTGTCCGATTGTGCTTGTGTGTGAGTTGTGTGTGTAAGTTCGTGAAAGGGAATTTGTGAGTGCGTGAATTATGTGTGCAAATGTGTCTGTATGTGCGTGGTTTGCTGTGCGTAAGTGTGTTTTGCTATTGATTTTGGGCGTTTTGTGGAGTTCATCGTGTGATTGTTTTTGACTGATGGTGGTGGTATTGGGTGGCGGTGTGAGCAGGTGACTGATGGTGCTGGGGAGGTATTGAGGTTGAAATTGATGGAGGACGATGAATCTCCTGGTTACTGGTGGTCTTGGTGCTGACAAGGGATATTATATTTGTTTCGGTGATTTGTGTAGTGAATGGGGGTGGAACCTGGTGGAGCTTCTGGTGGTTCGGGTAGTTAAAGGTCGGGTTTTTTGGTGATTCACGGTGGTGAGGTGCTACAGAATAGCTTGAGAGTGGTGGTTTGTGAATTGATTTGGACTGATGTGGAAGAAGGAAGTGGGGGACGGTGGAGGGACAGAGAGGAGAGAAAAACTCAGAAACAGGGACATAAAACCCACAAACTCGGGAACAAAATTGAATAAAATTGCGCATAATAATAAAAAAAAAATCAACCAAAATTTCAAGAAACTAAAAGAAATAACCAGGTTTATATAAAAGTGGATCAAACAAGAGAGAGTTAAGAAAATACCTCTTAAACCTGATGATGATGAACAGTGATTCGTTCTTGGAGGAGACGATGAACAGTAGAATCTGGAATTGCAGACGATGAATAGTAAATGAAAAATGAGGAACGGCGCTAGTGTGTGTTTTTGAGTGTAAAATGTGTGTGTTTTAATCTAAAAAATCATAAAAGCAAAGGTGTTTTAGGGTTTTTCTTTTTTCCCTTCTTTTTTTTTTCTGCTGATTAGGGAGAGTATTTATAAGCCACTTGTCTTGTTGGCCAAGAATGCTGTAAAATAACGAGAATGCCACTGGTATTAAAAAATATTAATTTTATAAAAAAAATATATATTTTTAAACCTAAAATTGAAATTAATACAAGAAATATGACAGGGATCTCTAAATTTTCAAAAAGAATTCACAGTAGATTTTAAAAATAAAAAACTAGAGCTCAAAAACAGATAGAAATGCGCTCGGGGTGTAAAATGACGATTTTGCCATTGGACATCGAAAATACACAAAAAATAGATATTAGCCTCAAAAAATTAACAATAAGTTTAGAACATTAGAAAATAACGACACAAAATCATGACATTATCCTTTAAGTCATTTAATACTTTGCATGACACCTCTACCATATATTACACAAAATCATGTCAAACTTTAAGTCATTTAATTCAGCACTAAAAATAACGACATTATCCTTGCATTGAGATAACCAATACCTATTTGGATGAAGATAGATCGCTTGGCATTTGAGACTGATCAAAATATAAGCATGAAAAGTACTACATAGGATGACAAGCAATATTAGTAATATTGTATGTATGTGTGTGCATGTGTGTGTACACATAGAAGAGGGATATGTACCAAACAGACAATCTTTCATTTCTATGCCTACTGAACAACATTAGAAGCACACAGTTAATCCACACTAATTTTAATTTATCCAACAATAATCCTGTAAGGTAATAGCATAGGTAACGCAGCGAAAAAATAAAAATTTATTACCTTAACCATAGATCTCTTTGACATATCTATGTGATTAACAAGGGAGTTTGCACGAAGATTACCTCAAGCACAGAAGATTTCTATGCTACTAGGCAATGATCTTTCAAAGAAGAGGTTAGATCTCTCACGAAAAGCCCTCCAAGCATATAGTCTCTAACAATATCCACACGGACAACTTCTTTGGGAACCTTTTAAGGCTTGCTTGCTTTGACTTTTGAGTGCTAGCTCCCTTGAATTAATTAAGAACACAAGAGAAGAAAAGGCCTAACAATTAGGAAGAAGAGAGAGAGAAGAGACACGCCACAAGAGAGAGAGAAAGTGGCGGCTTTTCTTCTTCTAATTTTTCTCTCACTAGGTTTTCTTTTGTGTTGCAATAATAATTTAAGAGTCAAAGCATGAACCTATTTATAGAGGAAGTATTCTAATCTTTTAAGAAATAAAGCTAATTGGAAACTAGAAGGTTTAGGTAACTTACTTTTAAGCTAAGCCTTTTCCTTTATGAAATCTATTCCGTAAGAAAACCAGTTAGTTACTTATTTTTTTTAGAAAACTAACTTCTTGCAAACTTAGAATATTTATAAATAAGTCTTTTAAGTTAATTTATCTCATAAATTAACCCCATAATTATCTCATACTTATTTAATTACATTTCAACCCAAAGATTTTGTTCTTTATGTGTATGACCCATTAGGTTCCATTCACGTTGGCAATAAGTACAAATTATAGCTCTTTAATTAATTAATTAAGAGGTAGATAAATTAAACACTTTAATTTATCATTAATTCACTAATTAATTAATTTGTACTTATAGATTATGAGTGGCGTCTAGCAATGCATCATCACCCCCTAAGTGAATAGGAAAGTCATATGGTAGACCATACCCATCAATGCTAATGTTACCGTGTAATTAATATCTTTTCACCACACTATATCCCAGTTAGTCTAAAAGTATAGTGCATACTATTAAATGACTAATTTATATTTTCTTGTTCCAGAAATATAACTCTCCATGATTTATAACCTTGAAACTACTTCCAAGTTATACTATCACTTCTACATAAGATTTATGAGTTAATATTTCCAACAAGTGGCCATAAAGGGATATACTCTCCTATTAAGAAGTGGTGAATCCTAATTATTCACTATATTTTCGTGCTTCAAATTATACCCAATCTCTAACCTATGGGCTACCCTTTTACGGGCACTGAGGAATAGAGTCAAAGTATAGTAATTCACACTCAAGATACTATGGTAATTTCAAGTCAAAGGATCACTTACACCATTGCCATTAAGAGTTCAACGGTTGGCACTATAGTTGAAACTCTTGGCGGATCAATCCAATGAACATGTTCTCAAACAAGCATCCACATACCAGTTTAGGTGTCATGCATACCATAGTCAATGAGATCAACTACTACTTATTATAAATAGAGGCAAAGTATGTGCTCGTCTATCCGCATTAATGATGTCCAACCTCATTAATACTATGACTAGGGATTTTTAAGAATATGACTTTATGTATTAGAAAATCATAATTGTAACCCTTCCAATCTCTAATACACAGTCAATATTCTAAGGACTTTATCAAACAAACAAGTAACATAGAAATACAAGTATAGATGATAAAGAAAATACCACATGAATAGATATAACATAAATAAGTGTAAATACAAAAAAGCCTTAAACCATCTTAGTTTTAGGGCATACACTAACAAATCCAACTAGAAAGGCTCAATCAGCAATTTTTTACAACTTTATTAAGCATTTTTCAACGTCTTAAAGTAACAGTGTCAACCACCAATTTATAATACCTTAGATTGATAAAGCTAGTTGAGCTACTACGAATAATTTTACATTGATAAAGCTAGTTGTTGACATGATACCTTGAGTGATGAACTTACCTAAGGAAAAGAAGTGAAAAAGCGCATTGAAGTTGCCATAAATAAATCAGGTAAAGGAAGTGGCTACAGGATGATAGCTAGTAGCATTTGAGAAAAAAAAAATATATATCTAACAAGGAGACAAAGGCATTGAAGAACCTACAACCAACACGATTGGACCAACAATACCTCACACACTCCACCATTTCTCACTATTTTGAATCAAGAGTTTTCACTAAAAGGGTAGGAACAGTTTGCCATGCTTAATTCTGAAGGAAGGACTTAATTACCTATTTTGGAAAGGATGAATAGAACACTTGAGAATGTTGAATGGTAGTGATTGTGGACCATCCATACCACTACATTTCCACTACATTAAAAAGGATGCCAACTCGTATTTGTTTCATTGTGAATTGGAATAGACAACACAATTCAAACATTAGTTATAGTCTATAGAGCAACATGTTCTGCAGATGCCATAGCTTAATTAGGAAGAAAAACTAGACTTGTTCTTACTCCCTTCAATCAGCTAGTAGCAATACCGAACACAACATCTTATAATCATTAGTATACAGATTTTGTCCTGCTGAATGCTTGTTTGCATGAGAGCCACTTTCCCTTGCACAAGTGTGAAACTAGCAAAAGGAAGGAATTTTAAGCTCAATCTACCCAATCTACCCAAATAAAGGAATAAAAACACAGAAAGTTTAAGTTAATTTAAAAGTTTTTAAAAGTCAATATGTTCTGTCAATAAGCATTAAGTAAAAGCCAACAAAGTCATAAGGAATCTAACATTGGAGAAGAAGTGAAAAAGCCACAACAAAGTGATAAGGAATCCAAATTTGAGTAAAAAATGGAAAAGCCAAGAAAAGTGTGTGTTGAAGATCTTGAAGCAATAGTAACTTGGTCTCCTTCCTGAGTCCTGACAGAGTTCTAGAAGTTAAGTAAAAGAAATTCAATCAAGAATTAATCAATCACATAGATTTAACAACTTGATGATATTAAACACCTCATTTGCAAGAGTCTCATTTTAGGTGTGCATAAGAAAGTGTGCTCATATGCACGGATTGTCTCTTGAAATTAATACTTCATTTAAAATTCAGAAGCTTATCTACATATGGGAAATGGAGTTAACAATATTTTGTTGTTTACTTTAAATAAATCTAAAAGCTGATTATGCATGATTACCTTATTTTGGGTGAATAGAGTTGCAGTATATCGTGCCCAAAAGCTCAAGGTTACTACTACATAGATAATATTGCAATTAGGATATGTAATACTTATCTTAGACTTGATATATGAACTGATAGCTAATTTTTCACATTAGTTTGAACAACTTTACCGAGTTCTTAAATAAAGCAAACTTATCTTAAGCGTCTAAAGTTCCTTTTTCTTGACTAAAATTTAAAGGATATTTCATTTTTATTATTAGCTTGATTTTCCTCTAATATAATCCTCGCCCCAAAAACATTAGAATTATTAAAGCTAACCTAGATAAGTGAAATCCAAACTACTAAAATAAGAAGAATAAATAACCAAAAATATCCACTAAGGATGCAAACCCTTATGACAAACCACATGAACCAGAGTACATTATCACATTTGTTACTTATAAGACAACCACTGTATGCTGCATATCCTGCATCTAAATGACCCTTGTCTACTTCTCCTACTAAGTTAAAAGGACTTATATAATACATCTATGACCTTAGAAAATTAGAAGGACTTACATGACACATTTATGACCAGTTAGCTAAATACATATATTATCTTATTTGTAAAGTGGACAAACAAGAATGGCAGATAGGGCATTAAAAAGAAGAACCATCATGCATATGATTAAGTATAGGGCAAATGAAGTATTTTTGTCAAATATTCAACATTCAAACAGAATATTTTTGTCAAATATTCAACATTCAACATCATCTTAATATGAGTTTAATACTCCTCATTAACTGGCATTATGACAAATTATCAACTTTACAACTAGTTGCAAGACTAGAAAATCCAAAGAAAAAGAATGAAACTTTTAAAAATTAAGAATAATTTAAAAAAAATTTTGGCAGTAAAGTAGGAGTATCAATCTCACCATGTCCCTGTTCTAAGACCATGGCATGCGAACCTTATAAACTTGAGGCAATGGAACCAAGCACCTGGTACTTAGCACTACATGCCAATATTACCAAAAAATTCAACAATTTCAAAAATAAATGAAAAAATAAAATTACCAAATTAGAGTAGCTTCCATTTGTTTCAGCAACCATAAATGGATAAAGCTTCTCCAAGCTTCTGTATACTGATCCAAGCCGCATTAATCATTTTCATTTCCATTGTTTCTACTAATGATTGAATCAAATCCTAATGTACCCATATATAACAACATTAACAATTTGTATAATAATGGTGCTAACAATTAAACCCCTCTCTGCCATAAACTACTGAAATCATTGCAAGACCTTTCGCAGCTTCATTTCCACAAATCCATTGCCACCGCTGTCCTGGAAGAAACTCGTACTTCCTCCACCTCCATCGCCGTCACCAATTATGGTAGTGCTCTTATTATTCTGGCTATGGCAATTCTGCGATGAAGGCGGCAGCACGATGGCAGAGAGTTGAATGAGTGAGAGAGTGGGAGAGAGAGAGAGAGAGAGAGTGAGCGAGAGATTCAAGCCATGCCCTAGCTTTTCAATTTTTTTTTGAAGAAAGGTTTTCGGATTTAGAGAGCAAAAATTTCATCTAAGAGAGAGAATAAAAATGATAAATTTTGAGAGCGATTAATGTAGGTGTGGGTTTAATTTTTTGTACAAAAATACGGTACTTTGTGTGGTTGTTTTAGTTTATGTTGCAAGTGGGTAGTGAATTATGGGGTAATCAAAATTATGCAACTTATACGCAACAATTTGTCTATGTGTCGCATTTAAAATGCCACAATTAACCACATTTGTTGTAGTGATAGGAGAAGGAGAATGAGGAGCAAGACGAGAAGGAGAATGAGGAGGAGCAAAAAAAATATGGGGATGGGATAGGGACTATGAGTACGAAAACAAGAGGAGGAGGAGGAGAATATGAGGACAGGGTCAGGAACTATGAGTACAAAAGAAGAAAAAGGAGGAGTAAGAGTAGGAGCAAGAGGATGAGAAGGAGGAGAACGAGAATATGTGGACGAGGTCGGGGATTATGAGTACGGAAGGAGGAGGAGGAGGAGGGATTATGAGTATAGCCGAAAATGAAGGAGGAGGAGGAGAAGGAGACCAGGGATTATGAGTATAGAAAAAGAAGAAGAAAAAAAAAAAGGAATGGGATCAAGGATTATGAATACGAAGCATTGTCACTATTGTCTATTTCAAAAAATATTATGAAAGCTATTAAAGAGATCAATTTTGAATATATGACCAGGTTAAATTACTAATTTGCAACATTGATGTTTATGAAGTTTGAATTTTGCTTATTTATCATATAATTGTTGAATGTTTTATTTTGCATTTAGTTCTACTATTGGTAGTTGACTACACTATTGACAATTCACCTATCATTTGTGTTTTGGTTATGGTTCGTTTTGGAAGATATATGCTTATGAAGGTATGACTAGTTGTAGTTGCGGTAATATATACATTGTAGGTATCCAATTTTAGCTTGTTCTTCTTATTGCTTTTCATTGATAATTCGTCTATCATTTGTGTTTTGGTTATGATTCATTTTGGAAGATAATGCAGTCCTTATTCATTTAAACCCTATATATCAGTATTTTTTTCTCCTATTTGTCACTGAGGGGTAAAACAATTTTTTTTATTTGCTTACTCTATCATTTTCTGTTACTTAAATTTTGAGTTGCAAAGTTATTATATGTATGCTACTTTTTCACATGCTTTGCATTCTAGGACAACATTAGCTCATACTGCTGAATAACGATGTCTATGTAAACATTTTAGAATAGACATGTTGGATGAGTTGTCATTTCTTAAAACATGTATATATGTATCAAAGTTGGCCCACATTTAGGCACATAATTAGAATTCAATTGCTGCCTCAGAGTTGCTCTAAATTTTTTTTGGCTAGTTGGTGTTGCATTGCAGTGTGCCTTTTTTTTTTTTTTTTTTTTTGTGAGCACATTTTAGGGCATAATATTTTGCTATTGACATTGTGCATTAAAGTTTAACTAACGAGACCCTGCCTGATATGCAGACAAGACAAATAGTTTTTTGTTCTGCCACACAAACGAAAAGGGTGGCTTTTTTTTTTGTTCCTCCTTTTCTTGGAACAATAAGAGACATGTAGTTACTGTATTTTCATTGGAATTCATAGTATGCTACTATTTTAAGTTGAGGATATTGCTTGCTTGTCATTTCAAAAAACTCCAATTTAAATTGATTTAGATGATGGACAAAGAAGGTAATTGGGTTACATATTAGTTTGTTATTACTCATGGACAATGTTGGTATTTGGGCCTTCATGTAAGATATTGGCTATATTAGGTCATCAATGAGGGGTAGCAACAAGGGTACTGTGTTATCAAAAGTGCCCCAAGATTATACTTTTGTACTCATTCTTGGAGAAGAATCTGATAAAGAAAGTGATGGTTTTCTTCTCATTATGTAACTCTGTCAAATTCCATTCTGAGTTGTTGAGATACATACAAATAGACTACCATGATATCCATGGAAAGCAAAAGCAGCAAAAATGAACATCCTCCTTTTTTTACTTCTATAAAGCCTAAATGGCATTTTGTTATGTATGGATGTTGTTGCACTTGTTCTTGATATACCTGTTGTAGTATGTCCTTGAATTGGTTTTTCTTTACCCTTATGTGCATTTGGCGTGAATTTGTTTTATAGATATTGAGTACTAAAGTATTGTTTTTCATATGTCATTAGAAAATATATGTATTTTGAAGCCAGATTCATTCATTCCTTTTCCCTACGTTTCACAAGATTGGATTGTGTAATATGACCTCCCTGATGAACCTAAGGTACATATTATTATCCTCTCATGGAAGTTCTTCATCTCACAATTGCCAACTTTGGATGGCATGATTATTCTTCCTCCTCTTCCTCTTCCTCTTCCTCTTTCTCCCCTTCATCATCTTCTTCTTATTCCTCTTCCTCCTCCTGCTCTGCTCTTCTTTCTCCTCTTCCTTTTCTTCTTCTTCCTCTTCCTCTTTGTCTTATTCTTCTTCTTCATCATCTTCTTCTTCCTCTTCTTCGTCCTCATCTTCCTCTTTTTCTTCCTCTTCCTCTTCTTCTTCTTGTTCTTCTTCTTCGTTTTCCTCTTCTTTTTCCTCTTTTTCTTCTTCTTCTTTTTCTTTTTCTCCTCCTCCTTCTCCTCCTCCTCCCCCTCCTCCTCTTCTTCCTCCTCCTCTTCTTCTTCTTCTTCTTCTTCTTCTTCTTCTTCTACTTCTTTTGTTTGTCCTAAGTAGAATTGTGGCTCATTACGAGAAATGAAACAAGGTATTATAATTTGTACACCTTATATGTTAGCTGCTAGTTTGGACCGTAATGAATCGTAATAAGTTTGGTGGCTCTCTAAGCCTAGTCAAACCAATAGGATTATAGAGGGCTCATCTCCGTCAGGTGGTCAACACTTAAGTTTTCTTGTCTCCGTACGTGGCTTAGTTTGCATTTCTAGTTCTCTCTGTCCAATTTCTTGCCATTCCAATCAAGTAGTTATGTGGGCTTTTCAAATTGTGCTACTCTACTAGTTGAATTCGGGTTAATTTCAATTTATCCTTTTAAAGGATACTCCACTTCTCACTTTATCCCCTAATATTTATCTTATATCACTTAATTTCTTAAAAGACAAAAATACTCCTATTCTATGCTGATATTTTTTTATTCCACATTAGTATTCTTGTTTTGAATATATTTTATTTTTAAGTAAATAAAAACTTCTTTAACAAAAAATTTAGCATGTCAATCTCTATTTTACAAAATTGAACAAACTATATGTATTTGTTTGTATATATAATTAGTTAATTACAAATTAATTTCATTTGTTTTTCAATTTAAGAAATTGAGAAAATTTTATATTCTATTTTCTTATAATTACGCAATTTAAAGTCCTCATTTTTCTCAATCACATATTCATCTATCAGCTATTTGGATGTTTGTTTTTCAATGATGAATTTATGCTTATTAGAATCTTTTCTTTACCATTTTTTAGAAACAATCAATTGTTAGGGTATTTCATAATATATGTGCTCCATTCAAGTGAATCCTTACTACCATCAATTAGAGTAGTCTAAATCAAATTACATATAAAAATCCATTGAAGAAAGGAAGTAGAAATATGTAAATAAAAATTTAGCATAGTAGAGGGTATTTTGTCCTTTAGGGGAATAAGTGGCACAAAATAAACTTTAGAGGATAAAATGAAAATTAGATTATACTCCAGGGGGATAAATTGTAATTAATTCGTTGAATTCCCATTTGGGTCTAATTAATTCGTTGAATTCCCACTTGGGAGTAAGATTCTAGAATTATCTTTGTAGCTTCCAACTCTCAAACCCATATATCATACATGCCATCTTTTCTTTCTAAACTTCATAACCAATTAGGCCTTTCTCCTAAGAAATTTTTCTTTATATTTTTTGAAAAAACATTTCTTAGTCACTACTTCACATACATACATCAAATCATTAACAATATTTTTTTAACAAAACTCTAAAAAATAGCAATTCAAATGACCCTTATCTTTTTGTGGGTATATACTATTCCAATATTGCTTTCACAAAATGCTTTTTTGTTGAAGTTACAAACCGAGTTCTTAAGCTTAACTGAAAGGAAGTTGGAACATGTGAAAGGGAAATGATATTTTGATCTTCAACACTTAGCACTAGTTGCTTTATACAAGAAAACAACAGGTGTATATAAAGCTAGGGCTGTTCAAAAAAAAATTGAAAAACTGAAAAACCGAGAAAATCGACTCACTTCGAACTGAAAATAAAGAGTAAACGAACTGGTTACTGACACCGGGTCGGATAGTGGGTCGAATCATAAATTAAGCGGGTTGGATAGCAGTTCACATTCTTGTGAACCAACAAGTACTTGACCCGGTCCATAGTGAGGGGTAGTTTTGTTATTTTTGTATGTGGTATTGTTTTACTAATTCATTGTTTTACTTTTTATTTATTTTATTGTTAATACTAATTTGTACTTCTATTTCATTCTTGATTGATGAACTTTTGACTATTCATTTTATTATTTGGATGTTCATTTGATTATTGATTAAATATTTTTTTATTTTTATGGCTAATTGAAACGTGATGATGAAGTTTGAAAAACTGAGTAACTATCTGCTTATTTAGTTTTTTTATTTTTTGGTTGCTTTGAAATTTATAGTTTTATGATATAAACGTAGCAATTCCATGTTTATTTTTCTTTGACCTCTACACTTACTCTTGTGGTTTTGACTTCTTGGAGCTTTACAAGGAAGGTTGAGCTAGTTCTTTTCATCAAAGGACATAAAAAGGAGCTACTCAAGAGTGGTAAAAGGCTTAGGGGTGAGCACCTTTGAGGAAAAAAGCCATATACATTGAGTGATACACGAGGGCTTGAGTGTATACACTAAGGGAGTGGTAAGGTTGTTCTCTTTATTTTTGTTTTCTTTTGTTCTAACCTTTTTTTGTGTAGGTTTAAACATGGCGTGGGAATCTCTTGTGCTAAGAAGAACAAGTCAATTTGATCACAATGTGGCCTCAAAATCCTCTAAAAAGCTGTCCCAGAGTTATAATTTTTCAAAGAAGGAGGATATGTTGAAGACCCTCGATGGTTGGAATGATCTTTGTAGTAGATATGAAGCACTTGTGGCTGCACAAAAAGAAAAAGTGCTTGAGGAGGAATCTACACCACTAATGAAGGACCAAAGTTCATCAAGTCACATCCATTGGAGAAATAATGATGCCTTTGAAGGGGAGGATAAACCATCAACTTCAAAGTCTAAGGAGATCATAAGAGCCAATGGTGATGAGGAGATGAAATCATTGAAAGATGGTAGTGATTGTGAACAAGTGATTGCGAACAAGTGCAACATGAAAGTCGATTCTATACTAAATGCACTGTGAATAACAAGGTATGTAGTCTACAAATCAATCATGATAGTTGCACTAACTTGGCTAGTACTATGTGTGTTGGAAAGCTAGGTTTGCCCTTGTTGAAGCATCCAAATCCATACAAAAGATTGATTGATAATAGGGAATTTGAAGTAACCAACCAAGTGGAGTTGGAGTTTTCAATTAGCAAGTATCGTGATAGGGTTTTTTGTGACGTGGTACCAATGGAGACTTATCACATAATCTTGAGGCATCCATGGCAACTTCAAAATAAGGCCAAGTATGATGAAGTGAACAATAACTACTCTTTCAAATGAAATGGAAGGAAAATCACTTTAACTCCTTTGTCACCACTTGAAGTAAATAAGGATAAAGAGAAAATTGCAAGAGATTGCAAAGAGTGGGAGAAATCAATGAGCACGCCATCAAAAGAAAAGAGTGAAGACAAAGAAGAATGTGTGCAAGAAAAGAGTGTGAGTGGTATGAGCATTGAGGGGAAACAATCTGAGTGCAAAGAAGAGAATAAGAGAGTTCATGAGGACAAGAGTGTTCTACTTGTGAGATCAAAATCTCTTGTATCGATGTACTCAAGAGAAGAACATTATTTTGCTAATACTCTTAACACTTGTTTTCCTAGTGTTTTTGTTTCTCTTTTGCAGCCACTTAGAGATCAAAGTCTAGAGGGAGAAACGCCATCTCAAGGATGCTTTATTCAATGGAATGATGCTAAATTGGCAAATTGTGGAGTTCAATTGGATCAAGACCATGATTTGAGCATTAAAGGAGTTTTCTTGTCCTATGTCATCAATAATAATTGGATAATGGATTATATGTTTAATTGGTGGCATAGTGTACCTAATTTTTCCATTATTAAGCATTCTAGTTTAGGTGTTTATACTTGTTTTTATTCTGTCTTTTGCATTCATTCATGTAGGTATACATTATGTCTAGTGTTTTGTTTTTGTTTTTTTGGTTTGAATTCTAATTTAAGTGTTCTAATTTGTTTTCGTGAAATCTTTATGCATGATTCTATATTTCGTTTATGTGTCATAGGGGGTGGTGCATTAGATCATAGTGATTATTCATATTCCATAGACTTTGTTACAAGCATGGATGAGTTTAGTTCTTTGTCTAATTATGTTGTACAAGACTTTGTTAATTACTCAAATTCTGTAGATTATGATTTTTATGTTGTGTTGAGTAATTCTTACACAGATTTGCATGAAGTGTTTAGGGACCACGTGCATGAAAGAGACAATAGTGTTTTAATGCGTGCATTGCTTAATATGCATCAATGTTGTTTGATCATATTTGATGAGCTATTTTTGCCTTATAGGTGTTTGTATATTGTTCATGCGAAGTTTGATCCTTCCCTTGGGGATATTGAGTTTTTAAGTAAGACCTACACTGCTTCTAAGTATACTTACTGTTATTTTTATGTTGTAGGTGATTTGAGAACGAATCTCTTAGAAGAGGGAGGGAATGATAGGAATCCAAGTGCCTCAACTCACTATAAAAATGTTGAAGAAATAAGCTTTGAAGAGTGCAAGCGTGAATACCATTTTAAAGCCTTCAAGTTAGGAGTTATGGATCCAATAGCTCAAGTGAAGCTTAAGGATAAAAATCAAGCAAGGAATTTGGGCCATAAGTTATGTTATTGGCTTTGGATCAAATTTACATACAAAGAAGGCCCAAAAGAATGAAATAAGCAGTCCATATCATGCGTTCAAGGGGGCTGGTCACTCAGACATGTTTGGAAGGCCTTTAAGGATGTAAGATGGAGGCCCAATGGAGCTGATGGAGGGATGTCCTGCCCATCATCTAACCATGGACGAATTTTTGTATTTTTTGTTAGTTTCCCAAGTCTTTGCAAGTTGTAACTTTAGTTAGTTGCTTAATTGTGATAGGTTACAACTAGTTTTAGTAGTTACTTACAATTCTAAGCTCTAGAATCATCTTTGTAAGCCTATAAAAGGCTATGGTACTATTCATACGATTTTTATATGATTTTTGTGATTAATAAAATTCTTCTTCTCTTTCATGAGAGTTTTCTTTAGTTCTTTGCTGATGAAGAAATACCCTCAATATTGTTGAGTGATTCCAAGATCAAAAAAAAACCTTTGCTTAGAGTTTTTCTTCTTGTTTTGATTAAGTCCTTAGAGTAAATTAGGTTAGACGAATGAATTTGCTCATATCGATCTAGCAAACTTTATCCTTGGGTTCGAAATTTCTACAAGAGTTAAATTCAAGGCGACCAATCTCCACGTTCAGGTTGCTTTGGTTTACGAATCAAAGTGGGTCTAAAGTTCAACGAGGTTGTTTCTTTTGAAGATAATTTGATCCAATTCAATGAGAGGATTTGGATTAAATTGTCGCCTGATTCTTCAAGATGATCTTTGGGGTGATATTCCTGTGATATACGAAAGGGGTCATCCCCGATTGTATCAAGTTTGATACATGTGTGGTGGCGCCTATTTCAAATTTGGAAGCTTCATCCATGATATTCATCAATTTATGTGATTTGAATGATTCTACAAGGAGTCTTGTATATTCAACCATTCTTGAGCTTGGAGAATCCGTGGATCAATCAAGGGAATTGGACTTGAAGATTGCGTTTTGGTTTTGGATTAAACATGCATTTAAAAAAGGCCCAAGAAGTAGCATATGGTCCAAAATAATGCATACAAGTTGGCTAGGTGATAAGTGCTAAAGTACATTAGTTTTTAGTAGGTTTTTAGGGTTTTTATGTGAGCTTTCCTCTATTTCTTATCTATTTCTTCTCATTTATGATTTGAATGCCAAATTGTGTAAATGTGTGATTTACATGTGATTTGTGTCATTTTCGTAGGATTTGCACATTGCATCACCAATTTGGATCAATTTGGATGGCAATTGGATGATATTTTGAGGTGATTTGAAGTTGGTGATGAGTTAAAGTCAAGAAACCCTCAAAGTGGTACAAAGAAACAAGAGGCAAAGAAGAATTGGAAAAGAAAAGGTTTGACAGCCTGGATATATTTCAGTGATTTCGCAATAACTTGAGCTAGAGATATTGGATTAAGGTGATTCATGAAGCATTTTGAAGCTAATACAATGATCTACAATTCATATGAAGACATCAAAGTTCAGTGCTTAAGTTTCGGAGGTCAAAAGTTCAAGTTATTGAAGCACATTTGCACTGCAGTACTGTTCCGACCAGTTCTTAGTATTTCCGATATATCTCCGCCTACAGAGTTTCAAATGATGTGATTCTTATTGATTTGGAAAGTTTATTCAAAGGGCTAAAACTTTCATGTTTTGAGAAAAAGCTAGTTTCGCCATTTTCAAGGTGAAATTGTACATGGAAGAGGAGTGAAACATTCTGACCAAGGCCGTGGGTAAGGCCTTGCCACGGCCTGGGGTACGGCCTTGGTCAGAAAGGGAGGACACAAGGCCGTGGATAAGGTCGTGCCATGGCCTTAGCCACGGCCTAGTTACGGAAACTTGCATTTTTAAGTATTTTTGGGCGAATCTTTTGAGGGGAGAACCCTACCTCTTTGGAGAAGGGAAAAGGTGGTTTCTTTGGGTTCAAGAGCACAAGAAACACACTTTTACATACATCTAGAGGGATGTAGAGAGAAGAAAGCAAGAGTGGAGGAGCAACTCAAGGGCTTCCATGGTACAAAGCAAGAAGGATTCATTAAGATGCAAGGGAGGAATCAAGAGAATTACATGAGAATGAGTTTTTCCATTCTTTTCTTGTATTTTGTTGGATTTATTCTTGTACATATGATTGAGTTGTGAATAATTTGGATGGGATGAATCCTAATTTTCTATGACTATGATTTGAATCTTTAGTTAATGAATTCTCAATTTTTGTCTTAAATTTATTCTTGAGTTTATTGATTATTGAATTGGGATTTGCATGCATCCTTAGATTCAATATTGATTTCATATAGGTAGATTGAGAAATCACCTATTTGATTAGATCATCTCTTGAATAAAGAGGCTTTCATGGGTTGCTAGAGATAGGATCACATAAGTCTCCCCAGTTAGATTCAAACCTAACCAAAACCATAGAATCCATAGAACCTTAATGCTTCTCTTTGGGGTTTTGATTGAGAAGAGATTCCAATCAATCAACCAAGGAGATAAGGGGTTAATACTTGAGAAAGGTTGAACCTAATTAAGAGATTCTAGGGTCTAAGTGATTGAGTTATTCATTAATCAAGATAGAGTCATAGCATACTTGGTTTAGGGTATTCTTCATCTAGATTCGCCTCTACTTTTGTCCATTCTCTCTACTGAATTCTAGATTGTGGTTTAATTAGGTAATTAGTTTAATTAATTTGTATTTTCAATTAATTCGCCATTCGCTTTGTGAGGTTAGATAATAGAAAGAAGGTTAGTACTAGTACTCACATAGTCCCTGTGGGATCGACACTCGGTACTCCCATACACTATACTACTAGGAACGATAGGTGCACTTGCCTAAAGTATCCATAGTATAGTCAAACGGATATCACTAGGTTTGATGGACCCAAGTTGAAAGCCTTAAAATTGCAAGACTGAAGCCCAATGAAATCCAAGGAGGGATGGCCTAGCCCATTTATTATTTTATGGCGAATTTCTTTTTATTTTTTTAGAAGTTTAGCTTTTATTCAGTTTCTTAAGTAGTTTACAAGTTGTAAACCTTAAGTAATTACCTATTGTGTTAGGATACAACTTAATTTAATTTTTTAGACTATTCTAGCATGTTTTTAGGTTACTTTTGTAAGCCTATAAATAGGCCAAAAATGTGTTACGAATTTTACTATGATTTTTGTGATTAATAAAATTCTTCTCTTTCATGAGTGTTTTCTTTGGTTCTTTGCTGATGAAGAACTACCCTCGATCTTGTTGAGTGATTCCAAAATAATAAAAAAAACCTTTGCTTAGAGTTTTTCTTCTTGTTCTGATTAAGTCCTTAGAGTAAATTAGGTTAGACGAATGAACTCGATCATATCGGTCTAGCAAAGTTTATCCTTGGGTTCGAAATTTCTACAAGGGAAGAAGTCAAAGCAAACCAATCTCCACGTTTAGGTTGCTTTGGTTTACGAACCAAAGTGGGTCTGAAGTTCAACGAGGGTGTTTCTTTTGAAGATAATTTGGTCCAATTCAGCGGGAGGATTTGGATTAAATTGTCGCTTGATTCTTCAAGACGATCTTTGGGGTAATATTCCTGTAATATACGAAAGGGGCCACTCCCGATCGTATCAAGTGGTATCAGAGCTTTAGGCTTCTTGAAAAAATCAAGTTTTTGTATCTAACCCACTTGGGATACCTTTTTATTTTTTGTTGCCAATCCACTTGGATATATGTTTTTAAATTTTGTTTTGTTGTTCTTGGTTCAAGATCTGATTTTTCTTGAATCAAAGTTGTGTTCTTTTGTGGTTTGATTGTAAAGAAAAAAAAGAAAAAAAAAAAAAAGAAAAGGCGTACTGTTCATCGTCACTGTTCATCGTCACTGTTCACACGGACACTGTTCACGCGACGTTACTATTTACGACTAGGGTTTACTGTTCACGGCGGATACCGTTCACCCTAATTTTTTTTAAGAATTTTTCCATTTTTTTGGGTTTGTTTTTGTGAGTTATTTTGTGTTTGTTGAAAAAAAAAGAAAGCGAGGAAAAAAAAAAGGAAAAAGGAGAAAAAGGAAAGAGAGGAAAAAGAAGGAAAAAGGAGAAAAAAGGAAAGAAAGAGAAAAAGGAAGGCAAGGAAAAAGGCAAGTGTTGTTAGAGATAGTAAAAGCCTAAATTGAGTGAAAATACTTTGTAGTGTTTCTAACAATTTTTGTGGACTACATCATGGAGGAATTTCTTAAAGAATTTAAGCGGGAATTCAATAAAACCATGGATTCTCTATTTGATCGTTGGGAAGCTGAAGGATTGATTCGCAAAAAGAGAAGTTCCAATTTTACCTCTTCCAAGAAGTTTGTTTATGATAGCTATGGTCCTAAAAGTGTTTCCTCAAAGAAGATGGAGCGTCCATCGCCTTCAAAACCCACTCAAAAACCATACGTTGAATCGAAAGAGGAAGATTTAAAGAAGCATGGCAATACTACTACGAGTGAATTTGTAGAAAAGTGGATGGCTGACTATGAAGCTTTGGTCGCACACCAAAAGAAAGAGGAAGCTTGTAAAATTGAAGAGGAAGAAGTGCCACCTATGGAGGAGCCTAACCTTCAAGAGTCACTAATGGTGGAGCATATTGAGGATGCATATGAAGCATTATTGGAGGATTCAAAAGAAAAGGAGCCACCAAGTGTTGAACCCCTACCTCTTGAGATCGAGCCATATTCTTCATCTATCTTGGGTGACGATTAGAGAACGAATCGTTTCGAAGAGAGGGAGTTTGATACGTGCGTGGTGGCGCCCATTTCAAATTTGGAAGATTCATCCATGATATTCATCAATTTATGTGATTTGAATGATTCTACCAGGAGTCTTGTGTATTCAACCATTCTTGAGCTTGGAAAATCCGTGGATCAATCAAGGGAATTGGACTTGAAGATTGCTTTTTGGTTTTGGATTAAACATGCATTAAAAAAAGGCCCAAAAAGTAGTATATGGTCCAAAATAATGTATACAAGTTGGCTAGGTTTGATGGACCCAAGTTGAAGGCCTTAAAATTGCAAGACTGAAGCCCAATGGAGTCCATGGAGGGATGGCCCAGCCCATTTATTATTTTATGACCAATTTCTTTTTATTTTTTTAGAAGTTTAGCTTTTATTCAGTTTGTTAAGTAGTTTACAAGTTGTAATCCTTAAGTAATTACTTATTGTATTAGGATACAACTTAATTTAATTTTCTAGACTATTCTAGCATGTTTTTAGGTTACTTTTGTAAGCCGATAAATAGGTCAAAAATGTTTTATGAATTTTACTATGATTTTGTGATTAATAAAATTCTTCTTCTCTTTCATGAGAGTTTTCTTTGGTTTTTTGCTGATGAAGAACTACCCTTGATCTTGTTGAGTGATTCCAAGATAAAAAAAAAAAAAAACCCTTTGCTTAGAGTTTTTCTTCTTGTTTTGATTAAGTTCTTAGAGTAAATTAGGTTAGACGAATGAACTCGCTCATATCGGTCTAGCAAAGTTTATCCTTAGGTTCAAAATTTTTACAAGGGAAGAAGTCAAAGCAAACCAATCTCCACGTTTAGGTTGCTTTGGTTTACGAACCAAAGTGGGTCTAAAGTTCAACGAAGTTGTTTCTTTTAAAGATAATTTGGTCTAATTCAGCGGGATGATTTGGATTAAATTGTCGCTTGATTCTTCAAGACAATCTTTGGGATGATAATCCTGTGATATACGAAAGGGGCCACCCTCGATCGTATCAAGCTCCTCTGTTGGTGACTCCTGAAGGTTAGGTTCTTCCATAGGTGGCACTTCTTCCTCTTCAATTTTACAAGCTTCCTCTTTCTTTTGGTGTGCAACCAAAGCTTCATAGTAAGCCATCCACTTTTCTACAAATTCACTCGTAGTAGTATTGCCATGCTTCTTTAAATCTTCCTCTTTCGATTCAATGTATGGTTTTTGAGTGGGTTTTGAAGGCGATGGACACTCCATCTTCTTTGAAGAAACACTTTTAGGACCATAGCTATCATAAACAAACTTCTTGGAAGAGGTAAAATTGGAACTTCTCTTTTTGCGAATCAATCCTTCAGCTTCCTAACGATCAAATAGAGAATCCATGGTTTTATGGAATTTCCGCTTAAATTCTTTAAGAAATTCCTCCATGATGCAATCCACAAAATTGTTAGAAACAATACAAAATATTTTCACTCAATTTAGGTTTTTACTATCTCTAACAACACTTGCCTTTTTCCTCGCCTTCCTTTTTCTCTTTCTTTCCTTTTTTCTCCTTTTTCCTTCTTTTTCCTCTCTTTCCTTTTTCTCCTTTTTCCTTTTTTTTCCTCACTTTCTTTTTTTTTTTCAACAAACACAAAATAACTCACAAAAACAAACAAAAAATGGAAAAATTCTTTAAAAAAAATTCGGGTGAACAGTATCCATCGTGAATAGTAAACCCTAGTCGTGAACAGTAACGTAGCGTGAACACTGACGTAAACAGTGACAATGAACAGTACGACTTTTCTTTTCTTTTTTTTTTTTTACAATCAAACCACAAAAGAACACAACTTTGATTCAAGAAAAATCAGATCTTGAACTAAGAACAACAAAACAAAATTTAAAAACATATATTCAAGTGGATTGGCAACAAAAATAAAAGGATATACCCAAGTAGATTAGACACAAAAACCTGATTTTTTCAAGTTGCCTAAAGCTCTAATACCACAATAGGTAATTACTTAAGGATTACAACTTGTAAACTATTTAAGAAACTGCATAAAAGTTAAACTTCTAAAAAAAAAAAGAAATTCGCTATAAAATAATAAATGGGTTGGCCATCCCTCCTTGGACTCCATTGGACTTCAGTCTTGCAATTTTAAGGCCTTCAACTTGGGTCCATCAAATCTAGCCAACTTGTATGCATTATTCTGCTCCAAAAAAAATGTATTAATCACAAAAAAAATTGATATAATTTAACTATAAGATTATTGATACTTGTGTTATTAGTGATTTAATGATGGTTTACAAATTTTCTTATTTTGTTTTATATTTTAAAAATATTAGTGAATTATGATAGACCGGGTTGGGTACCCAGCCTATCTGAACCAGTTTTACGGGTAACTGAAAGGCCGGGTACCCACTATATGTGGATCGGTTCATGGTTCAGAATTTTATCGAACCAATAGGACCGATTCGGTTCAATATTTTGTTCATAGACCAGGTATCCAATCCAACCCCTATATAAAAGGTACCTAGCCATCTACAGTAAAACTTCGATAAATTAATACTCCATAAATTAATAACCCCTATTAAAGAGTAATTTTTTTAGTCCCAACTTGGGCTAAGGAGCTAAATTAATAATTTTGATAAAATTAAAAGGAAACATTTTTTTTGTAAAACAATAATTTTTTTTGCAGACCTTATATAATCCTTTGGTCCCATTCACAACATAAATTAATAATTCAATGTAATTACTGTGACAACCCCACCTTAACCAGAGGCACACCAAAGGGCTAAGCGGACTGCCTGCCTAGCTCTCGCCAGGACTCGAATCATGCACTCACTCATCCCTCCACGCATACTTAACCCAAAATAAATACATTCATATAATTCACGTGAAAGTACAAGTATCACTAATGTGCTTTATACACCAAAATTTACATGGTATTTACAAGAATAGTCTAAAAAATTGGACTATCAAAATACACAAATCAAAACATTTACTACGTCCAAAATAGCTTTTCCAGCTTTAATATTTCGGGAAACCTGGGTAAAGGAAAACAAATAAAAGGGGTGAGCTATAGTAGCCCAGTGAGTGCCCAAGTCATGCAGTCATACCAGGAATCCATTATTATTTTATTGAACAAATTAATAGGTAAGTTAAATAAGCAAAGTATGAACAATTTAATTAACAAGTAGTCAATGGCGGATACAGGGCTCAACTTCGGGAGCAAACTCAACCACAGAAGGAGCAAGTACTGATCATGTAACCATGATGTTAGGACCGAGATAATAGCTTAGATCTTTATCAAAGGTCATGCCAAAATTAACAAGCAAGAACCCTAACCACCATTCACCTTATAACCTCCGTACAGGCTACCACATCCAGGGAGTAATCTCGACCTTGGAGGGCCAACACGCAAGAAAGTTCAATCTGGAGTTGGTCTCTTTGAGGATTCACAACTCAAGGGAAAGAACAACACGCCCTAAAACACCCAGCACCTTGTATCCTCTCACGTGCAGCCGGGTTGACTATCCGTGAAGTAACGGTGAAGTTTGTCACGGTAACCTCAAGCACAAGTAACACATTTGATCACGAAAGCGTGTAACACATTGCGGAATATATGCGATAAAGTACACATCTTTCCTCACGTAACACCTTACAGGAAATAATAATTTCAAGTATGACATAACATTTCATGCATCATCCACACATAAAGAGACTCACCTGGAATGCCTAGGAAAATATTTTATAAAATGGTCGAGGTTCACTTTCGGATCCTGGAATTCAAAAGAAATAATCTAATGAAAACCCTAAGTAAGTTAGCAAGAAAATTCAAGAAATAACCCAATTTATTTCTAGGGTTTCATTTCTAGGGTTTTTTAGAGTTTAGGGTTTTACCCTAGAGTTTAGGGTTTTGACTTTAGGGTTTTCTTGTTCTAGGAAAATTCAATTCATTAATAGATTATTTTCTAAAAATTTCTGCACACCAAACTCTCTAAATTTAACTTATTCTAGGTTAGAAATTTCATCTACTATTTTTCCTTCTTTATTTCTACCGAAATTTCGGCAGCATCTCCCCTTAAAATCGGACAAACCCAAAATTTTTACCTGCAAGAAATCAACCAACCAATCCAATTTCCAACAAGTTCTATAGCTCCCATGTTGAAACCAAACTCAATTCCATTCAAAATTCCACTCAAATTCAAGATTCCAAGTCCAAGTTTCTTCAACCATTCATCACATAATACATGAAATTTCAAGGTTTAAATACTATCTACTAGTCCATCTAACCAAGAAAACACTTCAACTAGCTAGTAAAATTTCATTTCAAGCTTAAATCTTCAAGTACTAATAACAAGTACCTAATATAAAACTTGAACAAAAGGATAATTAAAACTTGAAATTAGTAGCAAAAGTTCATAGTAGATACCTTAAGCAAGTTTAGAACTTTTCTTAGGAAGAAGAAAAGCTCACTTTCTATGGTGGAGATTATCCAAAATTTGGAGAGAAAGCTTCAAGAAAATGAGAGCAAAAGAGGGGAAAAGAGAGAGTAGGGAGGGCCGGCCAAAAGAGAGAGAAAAGAGAAAGAAATAGGCCAAGAAAATGGAAGAGAAATAGAGAAAATAATGGGGAAAAGAATGACCAATTATAGCAAGACAAGAGTCATGTTAGGTTTTATGTTTTTAATGAAATAGTGGCCAACTTGGTTAATTTTGATTAGTGATGATTTTCATCATTTATCTCCTAGTAATTTGCAAGACTTTAGGGCACACATTTTAAAGCAAATGAGAGAAGAAAAGAGGGAAAGAAATCCGGCCACAAGAAAAGAGAAAAATTCAGCCAAGGAGAAAAGAAAGAAAAGAAGCAAATTTGGACAAGAAGAAAAGAAAAGAGAGGAAATTTCGGCCAAGGGAAGAAAGAAAAAGAAAGAAGAAAATTCAGCCAAGAAAAGAAAAGAAAGCAAGAGAATAAGTGAAATTTTTGAGTAAAATTGAGCTAAAGTTCAATTGGTCAAAAGACTAGAAAATAGTAGAATAAGTTAGTCAAAATTAAACACTATTATAAACTAATGGTCCAATGAAATTAATCCAAATTTGGTACTTAGGTGTCCTACTTAATAATGAAAGAATCTTAGTTAATTAACCTAATTAACTAAAGAAATCTTTCAACTAATGAATCAAGGATTAATACTAAACTCCACATAAAAGAATTTCTCTTTTTAAGTGCATTTTTGGTTTTCCCTTTTCTTTTTCTTTTCTCTATTTTTATTTGTTTATTTTTTTTCAACTACTAGACATACATGAATTAAATAGTTTTGGTATGAATTTCTAGGGCGTTACAATTACATACTCATATTTTCCTAAAATATAAAAAAGTGTTATTTATATGCATAATAGGGTTAACAATAGGGGTGTTCATGGACCGGGTACCTGGTCCATGGACAAAAATTGTGAACCGAACCAATCCTACCGGTTCGGCAAAATTTCGAATTGCGAATCGGTCCACATATAGCCGGTACCCGCCTTCCGGTTACCTGCAAAACCAATTCGGTTATACTGGATACCTAACCCAATCCATCATAGTTAACATGTATTTTTTTAAAATAAAAAATAAAACAAGAATAAATAAAAAAAATTAATAAATCGCTAATACTACATGCATTAATAATCTTAAAGTTAAATTACATTCCAAAACCTTAATTCTTAAAACAATCAAACATAAATAAATAAACAGGTTGTCATTTAGGTTTTCAAACAACTTCATCCTCACATTTTAATTAGCCATAAAAACACAAAATACTCAATAAATAGTCAAACGAACATCCAAATTTCATTCTCCACTCTCCATTCTTCATTTTAATAATTCACTTCATTTTTCTTCATTCTTTAAAGTTCACCACAATATGCTCATTATTCAAGGATGAAATTTCGATAAATAATGACAATAGAAGCACAAATTAGTAGTAATAATAATGCCTATAAAAACAAAACAAAAGTGCCCTACTACATAAAATGTCTAATGTACCCCTTATTGTGGACCGGGGCGGGTACCTGCCAGTTCACAAAATTGTGAACCACGACCCAACCCAGTCACTTTACGAACCGACTTGGTGGTAAGGAGCGGTTCAATTATCTCATTTTTTCGGTTCGGGACGGGTCAGTACCCTAGATTTTTTGGTTTTCCGGTTTGTTTTGAAACAGTCCTAATTAACAACATTTTGCCCCCCTTCCCCCCCCCCCACCCCCGCCCAAACTTAGGAGGAACCCTGAACCTTGAAGATATACACTTTTCCCCCATGAAAACTAGTTAAAGTTAGAAATACCAAAAAATAAAAGTGAGTGTAATGACATTTTTGTCCTTGTACTCAAGAAATTAGCAATAACTTAGCATTATTTTTTTATTGCTAAAAGATATAATTTTCTTTATCGTATCAACTATACAATAATATCTAACTAAAAAAAGGTAAAAAAATGTTTACATTTAGTTCATATACTAAAAATTTAATATGTTGAATTAATATTTACTTTTATGTATCCTTTTCTTCAATTTTTTTTAATTGGCTAATCCCGTACATGGGGGTGGGCACCACTCCATAATTTTATTAATATAATAAAAAGAGGGGGACATAAAACCTTACCTCAATTATTAAGTACATGAAATTAAATCAAAAATTAAAAAATAAAAATTACATGATTCTAATATAAGGCATCTACTGTTTGTCTGATAAAACTAAAACCTAAAACATGTTTGGGAAGTTCCTTCACTTGATAATCCCGCCAATGAAATCCTTTTCTTCAATTTATTATGCTGTAAGTCGAACAAAAATGATAAATAATATAATACAAAAATAAACACAAATACTAATATCTTTTTTTTAAAAGAGGTAGCACTAAAGTTTGTTTTTTCTTTAAAACAAGTAGTTTTTACTATTTAGTTTATATGAAATATTAGGCTAATACTATTGTCATTTTTTGATGATGTCTTCCTAGGTTACTAGTATTTATTTTTCTTCTAAAAAAATTGATTTAATCTCTATTTTCCTTCTCTAAGTTTAGATTAAATGAGGCATATCAACAATTTTTAGCAAATTTGGTTAAGAAGTTACATTGGACTAATTTGATAGATAAAATGACAATACTGTTAGTATAAAAGTTATAATAAAACCTACTTTCAAGAAAAAAAAAAAGAGTGTAGTATAACCTCTTTTCAAAATTTTGATAATTTTTCTTATTTTAATATTATATTAATTATTTTTTCCCTAATGTCTAATAAATTACATAAAATATATATGAAAGTAAATACTAATCCAACCTAAAACAATTTAAAGACATAAACTAGATGTGAATTTTTTTTTATCTTTTTTCAACTTAACATTGTTACATAGTTGATATGATGTAGAAAATATATTTTTTTGCACTGAAAGGAAATACAAAGTTATAAATAATTTCCTGAATACAAGGACAAAGATGTCGTTACACTTACTTTTTTAGTATTTTCAACTTTGATTAGTCTTCATGGGGGCAAAGTTTATGTATTTAATGTTAAGGGGGGAAAGTGTGACTACCCCTAAGTTCAAGGGCCAAAGTGTTATTAAGCCTACGTAATATTATTAATATAACTGTCATATGCATTGAATACAATGCATTGGGATATCTATCATTTAGTATTCCTAAACCCTTTTGACCTTTTGATAGTAGAAAAATGATATTAGTTAAGCTACCTATGTACGTTGAATGATTGTTTCTTTGAATTATAAGTACAATTGATAAATTAATACATTAGTAATTTATCGATTAATTAATACTCTTAAAGAATAGAATTTGTATGGCCCAAGGTTATTAATTTATAGGAAAGGTTTTAACTTAATTCATTGCTCTTTTATGAGAAATCAAAAGAAATTTCACTTATCCAAAGATGTCGAATATGATTATCATTACATAGTTTTGCAGACGGAATTTCCTTGAGGATGCAGATGGAATTTACAAAAGCATGAACTGGTTTATAGCCTCAGAAAAGCGATTGGATACATGGGCGAGGTGGGCAGCGGCGCTGGTGTGGAATTGTGGCTGCTAAAATGACCAAGGTCATCTTTTCGGATACTTCTTCAAAATCATGCACAGTCAACTCTAACCTTATTCTTATCCAATACAATACCCATAATTATGCTATTATTATTACATTTTATTAAGCTTGCATATGATATTGTCTATAATCTATAATCTTACATGTTAAAATGTACAAAATTAGTGTTCTACATGTAACTATTTCGTGGTACCATACACACACAGAGTATTGCAAACAATAATCCTCAATTTGTCTGAACATAAAACTCTAAAACTACTGGATCTATCGCCATTTCCTTCCCACATTTTTTTGCCATTAAAAATCATCTAGTTCTTTTGGAGAGGCATTTTGGTTGCAAGCTCTATCTTGGACTCGCAATACTTTCTCCACATCTAGGGCAGATTTATTGACTATTATTTGAGACGATAATTCTTGTTCTTCCTCATTGTCGCATATGATATATCACCTGAAGTGCAATTGAGTTATTTTTCTACTAGCACAACTATTTCGAGCTTTCAACTATTAAACCTACTAGCATATGAAATATTCAGTAGTTGCAATATTTCAATAACGTTCTAACTTTTATGCTTTATGTTGATTCACTTGATTCAACTCCCACTTTTCTTTGAGATTGCTTTGCCCATTTTGGTAAAATGTGATTGTATTTGTAGATATTTCATATGGCTTGATGAACCAATTTGAGAAAAAAAAAAGCATCATAACTGATTTGTTGATAATGGGAATCGGATAAAGATGCAACTGCCAAAAAGCTATAGAGGGGAAAAAATGGTGATTGGCATCATCCGCCTATTGAATAAGTTGTTGGTTCTACATTTGATTGGGGAGGGAAAAAAAAAAAAAGTGAACATGCAATTGAAAGGAAGTTGGTGCAATCTTTTTGCTTAAGGGGCTCGTGCTCATCTGTTCAACATGTACGCACATTTCGTCTAAATTGGTTAATTTCCACATTTGAAGATAAAATTGTTCAAAAAATAAACAGTTCAAATACTAAATATGTTTTAACTAAAATTTTAGGGATGAAATGGATCCAAAATAGTTATTTTCCTAGGATAAAATTGGTTAAAAGTTGTTAGTTCATAATAAAAATGAAATGGATTCATGCCCCAAACATTAAGTATAAAAATTGGCATTTTCCCCAATGATAAAATATTGGGGATTTTTCTTAAATTATCTTTTTATTTAATATCTTACTACAATTTTGTGTTTTAAGATAAGGGTAATTTTCTTAAATGATTTTTTATTTAATACATTGCTACCATTTTGTGTTTTAGCCTTTAAGGTGGCACCTTACAGTGAATAACAAGTTATAAAGGGTTTAATTGAATGCATTAAAATTGAAGTTGAAAGGCCAAAACCATTTCAGTGCAAATACAGAGGACCAATATGGCACGGTCATTTGCGAGCCTTTATTTGGGGATGCTAATCCAAGTCCATGGCTGACCCGCCCCAGAGCCCCACACAGTGGCCACTTTAATACCCAACTTGGTTACAAGCCTGCGTCACCCAACTCAGCATTTACACTGGCGGGTTCATTTCATCATCCTATAGGTTGGTTCGATTACAAATTGGCTAGATCATAAGTCCGATTTTGTACAAAAGTCAAGAAAACCTTAAAAATCGTTAAAAATTAGTTCAAACGTGTAAATTGTAAAAAAATCGAATAGATCGTGAATCGATGATTTTTTTTATTTTCTCAAATTATGAACAAGAAATCAAACTACAAAAGAAAAAACTCTAACGTAAGTAATACAAAACCGATTTCCTGACACTCTCAACTCCTATTAGGGTTGTTAAAAAATTAAAGAAATTGAAAAATTTAGAATACCGACTTGTGCTAAATCGTAAAAGTACAATAACCGAATCAGTTACTGATACTGAATTGGCTCGGTTTCACATTTTTGCGCGAACTGAATCGGTTATCGACATTGACCGGATCGGGTTTCACATTTTTGCACGAATCGAGGGTATGGTCCACGGGGAGGAGTAATTTTGTCATTTCATACCAGGAAACTTCACCCTCACCAGAGCTAGCCGTTCGCACTCCTCCCTCTCTCTTCAAAACCACATACTCTCCTTCCTCTCTCCACTGCCGACGTGTCTCTGTCCGGCCTCTCTCTAACCGCCTCCGGTCGCCACTACGGGTAGTGACTGCTTTTTCGCTTGTTCCCGCGGTCCTTTGGCTTCAACTCCCAACTCCTGCCGTTGCTTTCACCTCAACTCCTTCCCCAATTTGTTTGCCCTAGTTCATAACTCAAACCCATTTTCCAGTCATTTTCCTGTGTAGCGGCAAATTAGGTGTGATTCCTTCTGCCTCTTTTTTTTTGGCATGTTGTATTCCGTCTATGATTTGCGTGAATTTGTAGTGATGTTGCTGTTGTATGCGTGTATTTTTGGCATTTTTAATTTCCGGAGTTTTGGCCCCGATTAATGGGGGCTGCAGCAGCCGTGGTGTGATGTGCGGTGGTGGTGTGTTTAGGTGCGTGAAGCTGTGCTGATAAATGCTCAAAAGAAATATTATGACCCGAGTATTCCGGTCCTGTTGGAGACAACCCCCGAGAAGTGTACATGGTGCTTTACTAGCACACTTATTGGGGCTTGTTTACATTAGTGCCCAAAGATTATATTTCATCATTACTTTTCCAAAATGAGTTCTACGTGCTGTTAAGAGCCATTCTACTCCACTCCCAGCAGATTATCGATGTAGGAACTAAGGTGTTAGCTTCCAGTGCCATCCTGTTTCCTTGGATCTCTTCTTGTCTTTCCATTTCCACTGGCAGGAAAATACACTCGTATGTAATTATCTTCAACATTTGGTTGTCCCCTGTGATGTGCAGCTACAGATGATTGGCATTCTCAGGGTCCTTGTCACAGCTAATTAACTCCAACATTTGCTGTGT
Source organism: Mitragyna speciosa (assembly GCA_024721245.1). Taxonomy (NCBI): domain Eukaryota; kingdom Viridiplantae; phylum Streptophyta; class Magnoliopsida; order Gentianales; family Rubiaceae; genus Mitragyna; species Mitragyna speciosa. The sequence goes on along the minus strand of CM045566.1, from coordinate 20,800,955 downwards.
ACCTTTTATTTGGTGAATGGTGGTGCAGGTGTATGATAAATGTGTTAAGTGGTGATGATAATGGTGGTAGTTGGTAAAGCAATGAAGAGGGTGAATGACGGTGATGATGATGGCTATGATTTACTGCTTAAGTGATCAAACTGTTCTGTACATATGAATAATATTCCGAACTTAAGGTTTGATTTTGCATATTTTAAATTTAGAAATAATCTTAACGAGGACTTTGATCCTGGTTTGGTACTTATAATGCTTCAATTGGGTTTAATCAAAATTTGATTATTGCGGATTTAGCTAATGTAATATTAGGAGAATCAAATACGACACGAACCAATGGATTAGAGACTTCCAGATACTTAGAATACTTCAAATGTGAAACTGTTCTTGCATACTAAAGATAATTTATGTAGCTTCCAATCAAGATCCAATTCTAAGAATTGCTGGAGATGTTTAAAAATAATACCTTTTCTTGATAAGATTATACCCATAGTAAAAAACTTGCAAGTTTTGGTGACTGTACGTGGAGTTATGGTTTGTGTAGTAAAGTATAAATATTGAAGTCACGCCTTGCATAAATAACTTCCCATGAATTACTCCCAAAGAAACAACAACGAAAGAAGGGAAGGAAGAAATGTTTGTACACAGTTTTATATCAGTGTGCATGATATTTAAAGATGACTATTTTTTGGATGTTTAAAGATTAGAAGCATGTTTTTTTTTCTATTGTTCATAGTATGGACATGGATGATTGTATAACTGTTTGACCACTCACGACCTTTTTCATACATAAATTACTCAAGTATAAGATTATCTAATCCTTAACAAATACTCTATACATTAAGCTTAATATTGGCCAACCGAACCTAGGTTTTTTAATTTTTTTTCCTTTTTTTTTTTGGGGGGGGGGGGGGGGGGGGGGGTTAAAAAAGCCTTGCCAACCAAACATTCAGCTCATACCAACAAATATTAAGTTACCACTTGAAATGCTTTTCAGCATCTCCGCATGCCTTCACTTTCTTCACAATATTTATGTTCCTGTATCCGTAATGTTATTTCTTTGATTTGACTAGTCCATCAAAGTTGAACACTAAGAATTCTTTTTCTTTTCTATTTTGTATTACTATAACTAATCATTAACATGATTTGCATGTGGCATGGAACGTAATCATTGCTAGAATATATTGAGAGAACTATAAAACATAGCATGGACATAGCTTCTGTTTTCTCATGAATATCATGAAGAACAGATTCATGAAATGTGAAAAAAAAAAAAAAAGTTTGAACCACCGGTTGGACCTGTCGGACCATGAACCGATCCTCTTCCGGTTCACTGGCCGGTTTGATTCTGAAAACATTGGTCATAGTCCTTCCGTACTTACTCTGCAGATGTGATAGGGTTTTCTGTTTGTCTCTATCGTCCACCCGCAGCGTTTTTTTCCTACCTTATTTCAGGTTTCTCCTTTCTTACTTTTTTGCACAACCTAGAATTGCTGACCTTTCTGCTCACCTCTTGTATTCAGTCAAAATCTGGATATTCCTTTTTGCTTTCATTTTTTTGGATTTAATTTATGAATTGATTTTTAGGTGTATATATATTTAGGTTTAAGAGATGCTAGGATATGTTTTGTGGATATTAATTTTAATAGCTATCTTTGCAGTTCACCTTAATTCGGTGGCCCCAAGTTATTATTTACTCAAAGCTAGTATTTGCTACCATGGATGACACAGTTATTACTACCATGGAGGACACAATTATTCTAATTGAGCGTGGTGTAAGTGTTCTAAAATCATGTAGAAGGTTGTTTTTCTTTTCTCCCTTTTCTTTTTCTTTTTCTTTTTCTATAACTTGTAGTAATGTTTTTTGAAAATTTGTTGTTCCTATCGGGAGCGAATGCAGAAGGTGCAGCAGGCTATATTGCAAGACTATGATAATGTATTTGTGAGGCTAGTGAATGGGGGATATATGAAAGATTCTTCATCACTTATTTGGTTGTGGATAATTGAGTTTCAGTCTCTCAAGTGCGCCCAAGCTATGGCTTCCGGAAAAACTGGTCTAACCCAAAAGGACTCGCTACCCATTGATGTTGCTATTTCTGAACTTGGGTTTGGCCCGCCATCCATCTGATTTATGTGAAAATTTATGTACATTTGTTTCCACTACTCAGTAGTACACTCTTCTTTAATCTCAATTAATTTGATTTGGTGCAGAAAGGCGATTGATTGGACCCCAAGTCAGTCTTCTTGTGCATTGATTTTCAAACTTTGTGACAAATCTCTGGTACGAATCTCCTGCAAATTCTTTGATTATTGTAGTTACCATGGAAGTAAGTATTGTGTTTGGTAAATTTCCCGGCCTTAAGTCTATTCCTCACATTTTAACAGATTGTTCCACTGAAGATTTTATCTCTGCTTTTGCATCATTCGCCAATTGAATCCACTCGTGAAGTCTTTTATCGATATGCACAACAAGGAATGGCTATTGAGATGGCTGTGTTGCTTTACGTGGATGGCGCCTTTAATGAGGAAAAATCAGGCTTGTGCGGTTCTGAGGATTTCAAGGCACTGCGCCAATATATTGGTGAAGAAATTGTACATCTTTTTGAAGAAGAGCATAAGCTAGCAAAATCAGGTGAGGGATTTGCCATGGAGTGCAGGAGTAAGAAGAAAGAGAAATTGTGCATTTTGCAGCTGCTTGAAATTTTTCAGCGAACCTGCTTTTATGTATGTAAGATCATGTGAATAGTATTACTTACTTTCGGAGAATGAGATAAACTATGAAAGTGTATTGGCTTGGATGTGAGCAATCACACACTTGATTTGGTGCTAAAGGAGGACTATGTTCTTTGCAACTTTAGTTGAAATATTCTGAACTCGTAACTGGTTTTAATAGCAATTCTATTAAAGAGGTGAATCTGATGTTTTGCGCTTTCTCTCTCTCTCTCTCTCTCTCTCTCACACACACACACACACACACACACACAAAAACACAAACACACACATCCTGACTTGTTTGTTTTGCAGGGAATTGGAGAAGATCCCTCCTTTGAATCACTTGCACACTGTTTGCGACTTGCAGGCTTTGAGTTGAATGGTGAATTCAAGTATATTCTTACGGACCAACCTGGTAATCCCAATTCTCCTTCTCTCTCTCTCTCTCTATCTCTCTCTCTCTCTCTCTGTGGATTCTGTGCATCATTCTTTTTTTATATCTTCATGCTCACCTCTGGCATGAATTGTTTATTATCTGGTGTTAATATGTTTTACTTCTCATTCCTTTCATTCTGGTCTGCTAAAACTTCTTGGCGTTCTAATTCCAGGCAGCGAAGGAAAGTGGAGACGAGGTTATTTTCGTACTCCTGACCCCTTAAAATTTCTGCTGTATTACTTGCAAGGATTATCTGCTGATATTTTACCTCTTTTCCCCCCTTTATTATTTAAAAGTTCCTCTAGATGAATATGAACCTCTGGGATGTAAAAAGAAATTGTTCTACCTGCCATCCTTCTTGCAGCCACAAGGGCTTCTGTCCGCTATGGTAAACATCCTGTCTGATTGATATAACTTTTGAGTCACTAGCTTATTTTTTCGGACTATAATTGATACTCTGAAAATCATTCATGTTTTAATCTCTGGCTTTGGTTGATATATACTTGCCTGGATTTTCTTACACTATACTGGTTGGGATTTCTATTAGTTAAAAATTTTCGAGTAGTGCTGGAATGCTTCTAATAAGCAGAATCATTGCATGTTAGCATTGCATGGTTTTATTGTTTGGGTATGATCAATGTTGTCTTGATGGTCATTCATAATTCTTATTAGCTTCAATTGTTCAATATTATGTTTAAAGGAACGTGTCAGCAAAAAAGAAAAGTCTTGGTTCTATTCTTCAAGGTGCTTCATGATTGTAAGGGATGGAATCGTAACTTGTGACAATGAAGCTTCAAGGAAGCTACTAAAGAATCCATAGAACTTCGTTCTAGAACAGAATTTTTTTTTTTTTTTGGTTGATTCAAAGACATGTTTCACATTTGAGTAAAAACTAGTGAAGTTCATACATCGTTGGAGTATTCATGGAAATTTAAAAGGAATCAAGAAAAAAGTATCAATTGAAGACAATTTTTTTTTTTTTTTTTGGAAATAACTGATATGATATTTAATCTATGATTAAATGGTCAAATAGGATGTGGAAATTGCTTGCATGATTGGTTTGGTTAAATATTCACCCAATCTCCTTGGACTGAGTGTTGCGATTTTGTTGGAGTTAAAAGGTTGAATTCCCTAGCTATGAAATAGCTACTATTTAAGGGTAAAAAATGAAGGTGCAAAATGTACAGAATAGCTTAATGAGTCTTTGGGTTATTTGAATCTGGTCTGACAATTTTTTTCTTATACTTTGACCCGTGAAAGAGGAGGGACTTTTGTTATTACTATTGAAGAAAAAGTGGACAATAAAAAAAAAAAAAAAAGCTGGTACCTTAATCATCTGTAAGCCATTTTTTAAGAGAGGGGAAAGGTCGCTGCTTGCATGTGGAACCAAAATGCTGAAGTATGAGAGCAAAGAGTGAGTGATAAACATGTGAGTGCCTTTTCGTAAAGTGGACAGAGAAGTTATTGTTTCTAACATATCTGGCAAGCTGTACACAAAATATCATATTTCTATTTCTGTTTATAAAAAAGATGTGTACATTTTTACACTTCCAATTGAAAAAGTGGACAGTGACTGAGTTATTACTGGACAAATAGAAGTTTCAAATGCGCACACTTTTTTTTGTTGTTTTTTTTTTTTTTGGGGGGGGGGGGGGGGGGGGGGAGGGGAGGAGGGGAATGGGAAGGGTAAATAGAATTATAATACTTCTTTAAAATTAAAAAAAAAATAATTGGGAAGTTTGAAACTTGAGCTTTTCCCGTCCTTAACCCATGTTTTCATCCTCACAGCAAGGTTATTCAGTGGTGAAAGGGGGAACAATAATTCAAAGAGTTCTCTCTACTATTCATCTTGTCCACAATGCCAAACTGTTTTGACAAAGAAAAGCCAAATTTCTATTTATTTCTTTGTTGTGATGAAATGTTATAGGGTTAGCAATTCTACTCTTCTCATCCTGCTTCCTGGTTGGATAAATGTACTGAAACAATCATTCAGATTAATGCTTTGTACTTTTTGGTGTGGCATTTAGGGGAGAGAGAGTAGGATGGCTTGCTGGTTGCATATGGCGTCAAGATGGCTGAGTGAACACCAGAAAGGGATTGGTCTGTGGCTGAGTGAGAAAGGCAGCAAGTGAGGTTTTGATTAGGTGGCACAAAGGCAGGTTCTTGATGTATTAGTTTATAGGTATGGCTTTAAGAGTAGAATTAGATGTTGCTTTTGATAGAGGGACGGCTTTATGAGAAAAGTTTGTTGTTGTTTTCCTTTAGGCTATGTGATAAGAAGGAGAGGGAGGGAATCAGAAACCTGGAGTAGGGAGAAATGTCAGATACATCTTCATTTTCTTTGTCCTTTTCTTTTCAAATTTGCTTATCAATTATTATTGATGCTTGCTTCTTTAAACGATGATACAAATACCAAGGACAGCGTCTTACTTTTTTAGAGCAAATATTTCATGTTGATTGGAGTTCGCAAGTATACTAAATTGGGTCACGTCTGAGGTGAAAGTTAGATACAAACACTGGATTTGAATGGGGCTACAAATCTTTTGGACTACCATTTGACTCTCTACCAATGGGTAGCTTTTTGATGAAATTTTTGGTGCATGAAAATATGCAGTTTAAAGTGAAAGATGTATGCTTTGCCTGCTAAGCATTGTACTGGAAGTTTTTTGAAACAAATTAGAAGAGAAACCATCAATTTTTTGTCCGTTTGTGTCCTCTGAAATTGAAACTCTTATAAGAAGCAAATTCAATGACTCGCTTTGTTTATCGGTTTTTAATGAATTTAGTAAATTAAGTCATACGTCTCTTCTCCTCCTGTTTCTGGTTTGCATCACCCTCCACACATACTTACACATTAAGAGTAGCCTGTGCCCACTTCCCACCCCCCCCCCCCCCCCCCCAACAAAACAACCCACACCCCACAAAAAAAAAAAAAAAAATTGGGAGTGTGTGGTCTTCAGGAGGTAATGGGAAGGATGCGTTGCTGGGGCATAACCAATAGTGATTGTTAGTCTGTGTCAGAAAATGAGCAGTCAGTGGTTGAGGAGTCGGGAAAGGAAACTGGTGAGGGTTTTGGTTGTTGAGTTGCACTAGAGAAAGGAAAGGTGGTGATGCATCAGGATAGGTGAAGGTATTTTGGTGGTGGATTTGGTTTTTGCTTTAGTTTTGGGACTTTGTAGACAGGGGGAGGTGTAGGAAGCTGGAAAGAAGGGTGGACGGTAGTGCTTGATGCTGCTTCTTTCTCTTCTCTTAATTTGTTCTTTTTAGGGGCATTTGGTGGTCGATTTTCTGATATCCAAGGATTCCTATTGATCATATGGTTTCATATCTTAAAATTAAGTTATAATCATCTACAAGTTCAATTAGAATCCCGTTGTACTTTGATCCTATTTAAGTGAACAGCAGAAATCTTAAGACTGTTCAGAAATTCATGATGTTTAAAATTTAAAATGCTATATGTAATCAGCTTGACACGGTGATGAGAGGTTGATGGAAAGAATGTGAAATGGAGGCTGTATGTAGATACGTGTTCATACAAGTTCATGCCACTGATTCTACTAATAAGGTCAATAATGTGTTCACGCAGGTCCATGTGACTGATTCTAGTAATTTCATAGACGAGACAATGATAGTATTTGAAAATAGGACACGAGATTTGTTTGTAGCGAACAAGTGTAATATGCCTTGTCTAGACCTGTTGATGAACAATAATTTCATAAATAATGCACTTTTAGTCGCATGTATACCTCTTTGCAAAAGTAAACGAAAGAAAAAAGATTTGTTTGTGTACTTTTTATCGAGGCTTTTTGACATTTTCATTGTTGATTAGGTACCAAAAAAAAAAAAAAAAAAAAAGCAAAAAAAAAAAAACTCTCTTTGTCCATGGTATTTTATGAATTTCTGATAACTGTGTACTTCTTATGCCAATTGATCCTGGAAAAGCCTGTAGTCAGGAAGTTAAACAATGAACAGAGTGCATCTCTGGCACCATTTGTTCGTGGTAAAAGAGGCTACTCTTCTGCTGTGCCACCATTTCATAGAGCAGTTCTGCATGGTGATCCGTGCACAGGTGTTAAAGTTGTGAAGGGAAATGCCGGAAGGGTGCAGCCGACGAGGAACTTAATGAGGTGGACTGTTAATGAGTTGGTTATGAAGGGAATCCATAGGATAAGAGGGGTTTGATCAACGACATCTTGACTTGGCAATTGTGACACGAATATGGGATATGCGTAACCTGATCCATTTTTTGTTTTTGTTCCGTGTGGACAAACTTAGTCCTTCGCACAAGGAACTTAAGTTTACTGTTCTTGTTTGCTCCTAAACGATATCTTGATTCGTCGCTAGTTAAGTGCTGTTGTATTCTCTTTGGATCACATTCAAATAGCCAATTAACCTTTTTATGTTCGGCATAATAGATACGTTGTCTCCCTTTGGTTGGTTTTGAAGCTTTCTAGTGCACCGTTAATATTATTGTTATTTCTAATCATATAATTATTGAGAAAAAATACCGAATGCTGACAAAGAAAATGAATAATATTAAACAAAAACCACTATATTGCTGGAGATTGGATGTGTGTTCTATATTGAAAGTTGGAAGTCTTTGTATTTTCTTGTACTTTTACATGATGGACCGCTTGAGTCGATAACCTATATTGTAGCTCTGAGGGAATTTCATTTGGTTCCTGTGCCTTTCATAAAAAGTTTGAGGTATTTTCTAATTGGTATTAGCGGGAACTTAGGAATGCATCTAAATTGTACTTAGCTGTGTAAATTAGCACAATCACAAATTTTGGGAAAAAAACTTCGGTGGTCATTAAACTTTTTCTATCATAAAGTTATTACCACTAATAGTTACTTATGGTCATTTTGTTAAATTTTGCTGTTAATTCATGCAGGATCAATTGACAAAATGATTATAAGTAATTATTTTTATAAGTTTAGTGACCTTTTTGAAACGACGGAATAGTTATAAGTAATCATTTTTATTAGTTCAGTGACTTTTGGGAAACTAAAAAACCCTTGTCCATCTGGCTTAACAGCCATATCTGACGGAATGGCTATAATTAATCATTTTTATGATTTCAGTGACTTTTTTGAAAAAAACAAAAAAGTTTAGTGATTAAAACTTTACGATTGAAATAGTTTAATAGTTTGCGGAGTTTTTTTTTTCCCTTTTTTATCTATATATTTTTGGGTCTAAGGTTAATAGCCTATACTATTCTTAGGCCAATTCTATCATGAACTTGATTCATGTGGACTCAATGATCCAGATCTGGGCCATCAAGGCTCAGTGGAGTCCACTGAGTCTTGGTGGCCCAGATCTGGATCATTGAATTCATATGGACCGAATCCGTTTAAGCAAAATCCCTATTCATATGCTATGGGGGAGTGGGAGTTTAAGGTGGCGTTTGGTAAGAGAGGTTTGGGTTTGAGAATTAGAATCAATCTCATAGTTGTTGTTTGGTAAGAGGGGTTTGAATTTGAGAATCGAAATCAAACCCTCAATTCTCAATTGGTGGGTTTTGTGAAACCCAACAAAATTGGTGGGTTTTGACCAAAACCTATGAATGATTTCCGCACCTGTACGTCTGCACGGATCATTTGAACGTCTGGATGGTCTATCCTAACGTCCAGAATCTCATTCGGATATTGTTCGCATCAATTTTGCATGTTCCAGGCATGCGGACGTCCGGATGATCCATGCGGATATTTGGATGACTTGCGGATATGATTCTGATTGCCAAAAAACCAAACAGCAAATATAGTAATGATACTCATTGCGAAATTGAATCAAACGCCACCTAACTACGCTATTCCAAACCAGATAAATATACTACTGCATCTTCTGATTTTTTGAACCTCTAAATTTTCCTTTAAATTTTCTGAAAATGGGAAGTATTATTGTTTCCCTTAATGTGTTAGGCGAGATTTGAATCATGAACTTCCAAAACAGACAACCGTACTGCTGCATCCTTTGATCTTTTGAACCTCTAAATTTTTTAAAAATGGGAAGTATCATGGCTTTCTTTAACATCTTAGGCAAGATTTCAACCGTCCGACCTAGTACGTTGCATTACTGCACCATTTAATATTTTGAACCTCTAAATTTTCAAAAAATGGGAAGCATTATGCTTCCCCTAAATGTCTTAGGCAAAATTTAAACTCTTTGACCTGGTACATGGGAGAGCTATAAGAGGCTTTTTTTGGCCACTAGACCAAAGCCCAATGGATAAATGCACACAATCACAATTATTGCTACAGTTATTGCTCTCCCTATAATAGCTACTACAACGTATTTATCAAAAAATAATTTACAATTCTGCTTATTTTGATAATGTTGCAGGTACTAATTACTAACTATAATTTTCTTATATTCTGATCAAAACATCAACAGGGTGGTTTTGCAGGAAGGAAGAGATAAAGGGATTGTTAGTTTAATTACATTGGACATGTTTTAGATGTAAAGCAAACTATGGTTAAACATCTCATTTCAAAATCTATGCATTGTAAGCTTTTTTTTTTTTTTTTTTTTTAAAACATTGGTTGATATATGCCTTTACATATAACGAGGAAAGTGCAAATGCTACTCATGTATTTGTTATGAACTATGAGTGATATTAAAAAAAAGATAAACAAAACTTACATTTTGGTCTTGAACGTTGTCGCAACAAATGTTCATGTAGACAAACAATTGTCCAAGCTACTATACACCAACATTTTCAGTCATGTAATATACAACTTTTCTTAAGTTTATGAAGTGATTTATGCCTAATTATAAATTCTTGTTTTGTATTCCTCATATTTCTTTCTGTAATAGTGGTTAGAATATCCAAAGGTCTTTAATTGAAGAATGAAAAATATTTGAAATTTACTTCTAAACACACACCTCAATCAACTCAAGTTTTATTATCACTTTAAATTCCCATTAATCAAATGAATGACGTTTTCTCATATTCTTACAGCTGTTACTGTCATAAAATAATTGGATTTGAGGAGAACTAAGTACTCGGGGTTCTCCTTGAAAAATTGTGCTCCAGATGCTTGTTGTAGTAGCTCTTATTAAAAATTATTTTCAATTAATGAGAGGACGGAATATATTATTCACAGATTTCAACTTGAAGTGAAAGCTATCTTATATATTGATAATGATAAAGGATCTAAATTTTAGCAGCCAAAGAATCAAAAGAAAAATGAATTATTGTTGAAGAGGAAGACATAATTTTGATGATTCTAAGAATATGCTTATCATGCTGTTTAATTTTTTTTGTTTTTCTTTCTCAGGCATTGTGATATATTTAATCCTAACCAATACTGGATGAGAATGCCTACTTTAACCCAATCACACAACTTCCTTCCATAGCGTAATGCCATTAATTATACAAAAAGATGTGACTATCTTTTGGACCGTAAGTGAAAGTGGAAACATCGGTTGTTTAATTATTTATTTATCAAAAATGGGTTCTTTATGGACTAATAAAAGAATTATAAAATAGAATGATCACATGAAATTTTAATTACAAATTACGCTGGATTGATGGTGTGGTCATACTAAACCAAAGTCGTGATGCTGTAGCAACATCACATAATCTTTCCTCGTGAAGTTAACTGATGCATTTTGGACACAGAAAATTTCAAAACTTCTTCTTTACATTAAAATGCATAGGGCGAAACAAAATTAGGTGAAACCTTAAGGACTATTTAGCAATTTGTTCTTCTATACAATGTACCCTCGCATTGCCGCTCTCACTATAAACAAACTTGACAGCGCTGGCAACGGTCTGTGATGGGGAATGAACTATGGCCACTGAGAAAAACGCTAAGTTAGATTCGTCCAAACAAGTTGAGTCAATCAAGAAACAACGACATCGTAAGAAAGGCAAGAAAAACAAGCAGTCTCTGTCTCTAGTCCCAAAACAATCAATTAAAGCTGCTGAAGCTGGTTCTGCAAAAGAACAAGAAGAAGAAGCCATAGAAAATGATGATAAATATGAGAAAAAGAATAATAAAGAGAAGAAGAAGCAGTTGAAGAGGCGAATACAAGATAATGAGGACAAAATCGGAGGAGGAGTGTAATACCCAATATAAATAAAGGGCAAAAAGGTCATTTGGCCTAAAAAAAAAAAAAAAAGAGGCGGTGAGATTTTTTTTCCAAAAGAGAAGTCAGCAAAAACTTCTGCAAAGAAAGAAAGCAGCAGCGAGAAAGAGAAGAAAAAGAGAAGAAAGAAAGAGAAGAAAAGAGAGAAGAAAGAAAAGGAAAGAGAGAAGAAGAAGAAGAAGAAGAAGAAAGGGGAGAAAGAGAGAGAGAGGTCCGGCCAGCAGGAGAGAGAGAGAGAGAGAGAGAGAGAGAGAGAGAGAGAGAGAGAGAGAGAGAGAAGTAGGGAAGAAAAGAAGAAAAAAAAAAGAGGAAGAAAAAGGAAAAAAATTTGGATTTAGCTAAATAAGGTAAATCTTTATGCTTAAATCTTGTTTATTAAATAGATTATGATAAGTATGTGATGTTTTTGGTAGAAATAATAGCATGCATGGAATAGAAATTGAGTAGATAGAATTTTAGAGTTTAGGAAATTTTAGGAAAATTTAGAGAAAAATGATTTCTTGGTATATCTAGAGTTAATAGTTTTATTATGGTGTTAATTTCTAGTAAGAGGAGGAAAAAGTTGATTTGGGAAATTAAAAGTTGAGATTTGATTATAGTTTAGGCCATGTAAGATGGGTAAGTGATTGAGTTAAGCCTTGGGGTTAGATTCAAAGTTAGAGTATTATTTTTCTAATATATTTTTAGTGGTTAATTTTTGATGGTTATGTTATATAATAGATTCAAGAGAGCAAGTGGCGGAGGAAGCCGCTTAAGAAGGAGACTCTACTCCGAAATTTTTTGTCCATAGCCTATTTGAGGTAAGTGTAATGCATATTATGAATCACTAGTACGATATCTTGCTTGCAAAGAATTTTGTAGATATTTTAAAGTATGTCATATGTTGACAAATGGATGTACTTTGAGAGAAATGCATACAAAGTGGTTTATTTTGTATACAAAGTGGTTTATTTAGAATATGAAAGTTTAAATGAGTTTGGAAAGTATTTAATGGTGAATGATTTACGTTGAGTGTATAAGATAATACATTTGACGTTTTTTAAAATATATTTTATATATTGTTAAAGTTTTAACATTAAAGAATGAGAAGGTGAATGGTTGTTTGTGACAATGATTTTTGTTAAATAAAGTTGAAAGAATTTAGTTGTGAAAATGATTTGAAAGTAACTCTATGCAGAGCTAACTAAAACTAACAGGGTTATTGTTAGTCTGGGTGCACCTAGTATATGCCGGCTAGGGAATGTCCGCAGTGATTCCCTCCCTTCGCGGGATAGTACACCCTTCGGGGGATAGCCCTTCGGGGAACAGAGACAGATACCCTTCGGGGGATAGCCCTTCGGGGACAGAGTTACCCTTCGGGGGATAGTAGGTTCTGCATAGTTGTGACTTCGAGAAATAACAAAAGTTGTTTATGAAACTAAAAATGTGATTTTATTGAATGTTTTATGTCATATATGATGATTATACGGTTTTTCTGCCAAAAGTGTAATTTTGAGTAAATTGTTTAAAATATTTTACAATATGTATTATGCTTACTGAGTGTGAAAACTCACCCCTCTATATTTTTTCAGTATTTTGTAGAAAGTGCAGGAGTAGATCAAAGCAGAGATTTGCATAGCCACAAACTTGGAAGGTACCACCCGGTTATTTTTGTTTATCCGGGTATAGGACATGGTTATTATTTGAAAATTGTGGCAATATGGTATATGACTAGTTTGGTATTGTAAATATTATTTTTGGCATAGTTGCTCCGTTGGTTGTAAATTATGAACCTTGAGATGTTTATATAGAAATATATGAAGTTCTTATGGCATAATTTTTCTGGTGGAAATGGATGATTGATGACTTGCGAATGAGATAATATAATGTATTGTGAATGTATTGAAATGTTTGGGCTGGCTGAAATCTTGTGCAGGTATTTTTAAATTTTTGGGAAAGGTCCAGATACAGAGGAGATGCTGCCGAAATTTCGGTAGAATTTAGAGAAAGTTAGGCTTACGTGGTTTTGGAGTGGTTTATTCCACTTCGAACTACGTGCCGGTCATGACCTTTAAATTCGGGTCGTGACAAAGTTGATATCAGAGCAACGGTTATGGGATTGTGATTATTTTTATAAGATTGAATTAATAAGTTATAGAATTAGTCTATTGTCTTAAACCACGGAGCTATAGGCTTTAACTTGTCATAGAATATTTATTATATCTTAGTTTATGCCAGTGATTCTTATTGTTCAAGTTAAGCATATATATATATATATGTTGCTTGTAGAAGTGATAATAATTATGTTATTTGCTATTAAAGATGGCGAGATCAACTAGCGGCCGAGGCAGCGGCCGAGGCAGTAGGGGTGGAAGAACCCCAAATGCAGGCCGTGGCAGGGGCGGTAGAGCCCTAACTATGGGACGTGGTAGGGGTGAAAGAGCTCCAAGCAGAGGCCGTGGTAGGGGTGATAGAGCCCCAAGTGCAGGCCGCGGCAGGGGTGGCAGAGTTTCACAAGCAGCCCCTAACATAGCTATTCCTCATGTTACATGGGGTAGCAGACGTAGTAGGCGAAATTTCACGTCAAGTGAAAGAGAGGCAGAAGCAGAAAGAGAGACAGAGAGAGGAGACAGAGGCAGAGAGGGAGGTTGAGTCCGCAGCCACTCCAGGGCCACAGGATGTTATCCAAAGTTTGAATTTGTTGACACAAATTGTGGCCAGACATGATAGCTTACATGCTCAGGCAGAGAATACACCATCCTCGTCGCGTGCTAAAGAGGATGAGGTGCCATTATCTGAATTCTTGAAACTTAAGCCGCCTGAGTTTGAAGGGAAAACAGATGAAGATCCTTATTTATTTTTAGAAGAGATCGATTCTAGATGTAAAGCAATGGGATGTAGCTCTCAAAAAGCAGTTCAATTGGTCGAGTTCCGTCTAATTGGGACGGCCAAGCGATGGTTTAAGATGGACAGAGTACCTAATTGGACATGGGAGCAGTTCAGTCAAGCTTTTATGGATAGATTTTTGCCCGAGAGCGTTAGAGATCAAAAAGCAATGGAGTTCGAAAGATTGAAACAAGATCCTTCCATGACCGTTAGCGAGTACGATGAACGGTTTGCGGAAGTTGAGTAGGTATGCTCCCTACTTGGTTAGTACTGAGAAGTTAAAGAGATCGCGGTTTATAAAAGGTTTGGTGCCACGACTCCGTGATCATTTGCTTTCTGCTAGAGTCACTACGTACGGAGAGGCTGTTGAATGTGCCCGACAGCTAGAGATGTCACGAATGGATAGTTTGGGAGAACAGCAGTCTCGACCGAAAAAGAGCAAAAGTACGGGACAATTCAGTGGCCAGCAAAGTCGTGGCATTGTTACTGGCGGGACGAGTAGGGGTTCAGGTCATCAAAGCCAAGTAGGTCAACAGGAGTTCTCAAAAAGAAGTTAAGAGTCAAAGATCTACAAGTTATAACCAGCAAGGATTCCAGTCAGACTGGACAGGGTACCCGTCCTTCTACCCCATGCTCCATATGTAATAGGATGCATCGGGGCACGTGCAGAGTTGGACAGAACGTATGCTATCGTTGCGGTCAAGAAGGGCATTTTGCCAGAGAGTGTTCCGTCGTTCTTATTACGACAAGGCTCTACACAGAGGCAGGCATCTGTAGCTTCTGCTCCGAGTCATACCGTAGACCAGATGGAGGGAACCAGTGGACGAGGCTCAGGAGGTAGAGGTTTTGGAGGCAGAGGATTGATACAAGCTGGTAGAGGTCAGCCAAATGCAGGTAGAGGTCAAAATACGGGGGCTCAAAGTTCTGTTGGGCGTGGACAGGCGAGAGTGTATGCCTTGACTAGACAGGATGCTCAGGCCTCTAATGCTGTGGTGTCAGGTACACTTTCTGTTAATTCTTTTGATGCACGAGTATTGTTTGATACCGGGACTACTCACTCATTTATATCCCCATTTTTGGCTAAGAGGTTGAGTAGACAGTCAGAAAAGTTAGATGAGCCTTTGGTGGTGTCCACTCCAACAGGAGAGAGTATAGAGGTGAATTCAATATACCGATCTTGTGGGGTTAAGATAGGGAATAAAGATCTTCCAGCGGATCTCCTATTGTTCGGAGTAGTGGATTTCGATGTGATATTAGGAATGGATTGGTTGTCTCAATATTATGCTTCCCTAGATTGTAATAAGAAGATAGTGAACTTTAATCTTCCCGGTGAGTTAGGAGTTTCAATTTCAGGGAGACAGAAGTTTAGTTCCCTATAATTTTGTGTCAATACTCAATGCTAGACGCATGTTGCATAAAGGATGCTGTGGGTATCTAGCTTTTGTTAGAAATGTGAATTCTTCGGAACCAAAGATGGAAGATGTACTAGTGGTGAGTGAATTTCCAGATGTGTTTCCCGAGGATTTGCCAGGATTACCTCCAGAAAGGGAAATAGAGTTTTGCATAGATGTAGTGCCTGGAACTGAGCCAATCTCAATACCACCTTATAGAATGGCACCAACTGAGCTTAAGAGCTTAAGGAGCAATTACAAGATCTGCTTGATAAAGGATTCATCAGGCCTAGTGTGTCACCTTGGGGTGCACCAGTGTTGTTTGTAAAGAAGAAAGATGGGTCTCTACGGCTATGTATTGACTATAGGCAATTGAATAAAGTCACAATTCGCAATAGGTACCCACTGCCTAGAATTGATGACTTGTTTGATCAGTTGCAAGGGTCTCAATATTTTTCTAAAATAGATTTGAGATCCGGATATCATCAGTTACGTATAAGGAATGAAGATATTCCAAAGACGGCGTTCAGGACTAGATATGGACACTATGAGTTTCTCGTGATGTCTTTTGGACTCACTAATGCTCCGGCAGCCTTTATGGATCTCATGAACAGAGTATTCAAGCCATTTCTCGATACTTTTGTAATAGTGTTCATCGATGATATTTTGGTTTATTCTAGGAGTAAGGAAGACCATGAGCAACATTTACGCATAGTACTTCAAACTTTGAGAGAGCATCAATTGTATGCCAAGTTTTCTAAATGTGAATTTTGGTTAGATAGTGTGGGATTTCTTGGGCATATAGTGTCAAAGGATGGGATAAAAGTTGATCCAAAGAAAATTGAAGCAGTTACACATTGGCCGAGACCAACGTCAGCTACGGAGATTCGTAGTTTTCTTGGGTTAGCCGGTTATTATAGGCGTTTTGTGGAGAATTTTTCGCGGATTGCTGCCCCGCTGACGAGATTAACTCAAAAGAATGTAAAATTTGAATGGACTGATGCATGTGAGCAGAGTTTTCAGGAGCTTAAGACTCGTTTGACTACAGCTCCAGTATTAGCACTACCTTCAGGTTCTGGTGGATATGTGGTTTACTGTGATGCTTCAAGAGTGGGTTTAGGGTGCGTATTGATGCAACATGGAAAAGTTATGGCTTATGCTTCTCGTCAGTTAAAGAAGCACGAGCAGAATTATCCTACTCATGATTTAGAGATGGCAGCGATAGTATTTGCTTTAAAAATATGGCGACATTATTTGTATGGGGAGAAATGTGAGATTTATACAGACCACAAGAGTTTGAAGTACATATTTGAGCAAAGAGATTTAAATTTGAGGCAAAGGAGATGGATGGAGCTGCTAAAAGATTATGATTGCTCAATCTTATATCACTTCTGGAAAAGCAAATGTGGTAGCAGATGCTTTGAGTAGGAAGTCAGTTGGGAGTTTAGCTCATATAGCAGTTGATAGAAGGCCATTAATTCAGGAGTTACAGGGGTTACATGATCAAGGGACTCAATTGGAGATTTGTGACAGTGGAGTATTATTAGCTCACATTAATGTGCGTCCAGTGCTTTTAGATCGAATCAAAGCAAATCAGGCTAAGGATGAGCAGTTAGAAAAGATTCGAGACGAAGTTGTTAAAGGTGATAATAAGGAGTTCAATATAGATGAAAATAATGTACTTCGTTGTGGCAATAGGTTATGTGTTCCAAATGTGGAAGATTTGAGAAAGAGATCATGGAAGAAGCACACCAGTCAGCTTATACGGTACATCCTGGTTCGACCAAAATGTATCAAGATTTGAAGAAAATATATTGGTGGAATGGGATGAAGAGAGACATTGCAGAATTTGTGGCTAAATGCCTAGTGTGCCAGCAGGTGAAATTTGAGCACCAAAAGCCTTCGGGTTTACTTCAAGAACTTCCTTTGCCAGAATGGAAATGGGAGAGAGTGACGATGGATTTCGTAGTCGGATTGCCCCGTACGAGGAAGAGGTTATGATTCAATATGGGTAATTGTGGACAGGTTGACGAAGTCAGCTCACTTTATTCCAGTAAAGACTACCTATACAGTGACTCAGTATGCTCAATTGTATATTGACAAGGTAGTGAGTCTTCACGGGGTACCAGTGTCTATAGTATCGGATAGGGGCACTCAATTCACATCACAGTTTTGGAGGAAACTTCAGGAGGCCTTAGGAACTCGACTCGATTTTAGCACAGCTTTTCATCCTCAGACAGATGGTCAGTCCGAGCGAACCATTCAGACGTTAGAGGACATGTTGAGAGCATGTGTTATGGATTTCGGAGGTGATTGGGAGCAACATTTACCATTAATTGAGTTTGCCTACAATAACAGTTATCACTCGAGCATTGAGATGGCTCCATATGAGGCACTATATGGTAGAAAATGTCGGTCTCCTATTTGTTGGGAAGAAGTAGGAGATAGGAAGTTATTGGGTCCCGAAATTGTACAATTGACTACGGAGAAGGTCGCAATGATCAGGGAGCGTCTTAAAGCGGCTCACAGTAGGCAGAAGAGTTATGCAGATGTGAGAAGAAAACATCTTGAATTTAGTGTTGGAGATCATGTGTTTCTTAAGGTGTCGCCTATGAGAGGAATTATGAGATTTGGAAAGAAAGGAAAATTATCTCCTAGGTATATTGGACCATTTGAGGTACTTGAGAGAATAGGAGCAGTGGCGTACAGGTTGGCCCTTCCGCCGGATTTTTCTGGAGTTCATCCAGTATTTCATGTATCTATGTTGAGAAATACGTGGCGGATCCTTCTCATGTCATTGAACCACAAACAGTTGAGTTGAGTGAAGATTTAAACTACTATAGAGCAACCAATTGCAATTGTGGATTGTCAAACCAAGAAACTCAGGCATAAAGAGATTCCTATGGTTAAAGTACAATGGAGAAATCATTCCATAAGAGAGAGTACGTGGGAGTTGGAGGAGGAGATGCGAAACAAGTATCCAAGTTTATTTCACATTCAGGTATGTAGATATTTCAAATTCGAGGACGAATTTTTTATTAGGGGGAGAGAATGTAATACCCAACTTAGTTAAAGGGCAAAAAGGTCATTTGGCCTAAAAAAAAAAAAAGAGAAAAGTCAGTCGGTGGGATTTTTCCACAAGACGAAGCTAGCAGAACTTTCTGCAAAGAAAGAAAGAAGCATGCGAGAAGAAAGAAAAGAAAAGAGAGAAGAAAGAAAGAAAAGAAAAGAGAGAAGAAAGAAGAGAAAAGAGAAGAAGAAGGAGAAGAAGGGGAAGAAAGAAGAGGAGGTCCGGCCAGCAGGAGAGAGAGAGAGAGAGAGAGAGAGAGAGAGAGAGAGAGAGAGAAGAGAGAGTAGAGGAAGAAAGAAGAAAAAAAAAAGAGGAAGAAAAAGGGAAAAAAATTTGGATTTAGCTAAATAGCGTAAATCTTTATGCTTAAATCTTGTTTATTAAATAGATTATGATAAGTATGTGATGTTTTTGGTAGAAATAATAGCATGCATGGAATAGAAATTGAGTAGATAGAATTTTAGAGTTTAGGAAATTTTAGGAAAATTTAGAGAAAAATGATTTCTTGGTATATCTAGAGTTAATAGTTTTATTATGGTGTTAATTTCTAGTAAGAGGAGGAAAAAGTTGATTTGGGAAATTAAAGTTGAGATTTGATTATAGTTTAGGCCATGTAAGATGGGTAAGTGATTGAGTTAAGCCTTGGGGTTAGATCAAAGTTAGAGTATTATTTTTCTAATATATTTTTAGTGGTTAATTTTGATGGTTATGTTATATAATAGATTCAAGAGAGCAAGTGGCGGAGGAAGCCGCTTAAGAAGGAGACTCTACTCCGAAATTTTTGGTGCATAGTCCTAATTTGAGGTAAGTGTAATACATATTATGAATCACTAGTACTATATCTTGCTTGCAAAGAATTTTGTAGATATTTTAAAGTATGCCATATGTTGACAAATGGATGTACTTTGAGAGAAATGCATACAAAGTGGTTTATTTTGTATACAAAGTGGTTTATTTAGAATATGAAAGTTTAAATGAGTTTGCAAAGTATTTAATGGTGAATGATTTACGTTGAGTGTATAAGATAATACATTTGACGTTTTTTAAAATATGTTTTATATATTGTTAAAGTTTTAACATTAAAGAATGAGAAGGTGAATGGTTGTTTGTGACAATGATTTTTGTCAAATAAAGTTGAAAGAATTTAGTTGTGAAAATGATTTGAAAGTAACTCTATGCAGAGCTAACTAAAACTAACAGGGTTATTGTTAGTCTGGGTGCACCTAGTATATGCCGGCTAGGGAATGTCCGCAGTGATTCCCTCCCTTCGCGGGATAGTATACCCTTCGGGGGATAGCCCTTCGGGGAACAGAGACAGAGTTACCCTTCGGGGGATAGCCCTTCGGGGACAGAGTTACTCTTCGGGGGATAGTAGGTTCTGCATAGTTGTGACTTTCGAGAAATAATCAAAATTGTTTATGAAACCAAAAATGTGATTTTATTGATTGTTTTATATCATATGGGACGACTATATAGATTTTATACCAAAAGTGATGATTTTAAATAAATTGTTTACAATTGTTTATAATATGTATTATGCTTACTGAGTGTGAAACTCACCCCTCAATATTTTTTCAGTATTTTTGTAGAAAGTGCAGGAGTTAGAACAAAAAGGAGAATCTCATAGCCACTCAATTCAGAGGTATTACCCGGTTATTTTTGTTGTTCCGGGTGTAGGATAGTATAAGTATTATTCTGCACTTATGGCCATGTGATGCAATATTTGGTATTGTAAATATTATTTTTGGCATAGTTGCTCCGTTGGTATGTAAATTATGAACCTTGGGATGTTTATATAGAAATATATGAAGTTCTTATGGCATATTTTTTCTGGTGGAAATGGATGATTGATGACTTGCGAATGAGATAATATAATGTATTGTGAATGTATTGGAAATGTTTGGGCTGGCTGAAATCTTGTGCAGGTATTTTTAAATTTTTGGGAAAGGTCCAGATACAGAGGAGATGCTGCCGAAATTTCGGTAGAATTTAGAAGAAAGTTAGGCTTACGTGGTTTTGGAGTGGTTTATTCCACTTCGAACTACGTGCCGGTCATGACCTTTAAATTCGGGTCGTGACAAAGAGGAGGAGGAGGAGGAGGAGGAGGAGGAGGAGGAGAATATGGGGACGGGGTCGGGAATTATGAGGAGAAGAAGAAGGAGGAGGAGGAGAATATTGGGACGGGGTCGGGAATTATGAGGAGAAGAAGAAGGAGGAGGAGGAGAAGCAGAAGGAGGACAAGAAGAAGAAGAAGGATTAGGAGGAGGAGAAGCAGAAGGAGAAGGAGAAGGAGAATATGGGGATGGGGTTGGGGATTATGTGTACGAAAGAAGGAGAAGGAGAAGGAGGATCTTTGGACGGGGTTGGAGATTATGTATATGGAAGAAGGAGAAGGAGGAGGAGGAGGAGAATATGAGGACGAGGTCGGGGATTATTCATACGGAAGGATTATGAGTACGGAAAGAAAGAGGAGGAGGAGGAGGAGAAGGAGTAGAAGGAAAAGGAGAATATGGAGACGGGTCGAGGAGTATGAGTACGAAGAAGAGGAGACGGAAGGTATGGGGATGGGGTCGGGGATTATGAGTACAAAAGAAGAAGGAGGAGGAGAAAAATAATATGGGGACGGGGTCAAAGATTGTGGGTATTGAAGATGAAGAAGAAGAAGAATAATGAGGGATTATGAGTACGAAAGGAGGAGGAGAAGGTCGGCGATGATGAGTGCGGAAGAAGAAGAAGAAGAAAAAGAATAATAATATGAGGATGGGGTTGGGGATTATGAGTACGAAAGAATTCTCATTATTGCCTATTTTAGAAAACACTATGAAAGCTATTAGAGAGATGAATTTCGAATATATGACCCAGGTTAAATTACTAATTTTGCAACTCTTGATGCTTATGAAGTTTGAATTTTCTTTATTTATCAGATAGTTGTCGAATGGTTTATTTTGCATTTAGTTCCGCTATTGATAGTTAATTACGCTACTGATAATTCACCTGTCATTTGTATTTTGGTTATGGTTCGTTTTGAAAGATGTGTGCTTAGAAAGATATGATTGGTTTTAGCTGCTGTAGCATATACATTGTAGATATCCAATTTTAGTTTCTTTTCTGACTACTTTTCATTGATAATTCACCGGCCATTTGTGTTTTGGTTATGGTTCGTTTTGGAAGATGACACGGTATTTATTCATTTAAGCCCCATATATCAGTATCAAAGTTGGTCCACATTTACGCACGTAACTAGAGTTCAATTATTGCCTCAGAATTGCACTAATTTTTTTTTTTTAGCTGGTTAGTGTTGGATTGCAGTATGACTTTTTTTTGTGAGTACATTTTAGGGCATAATATTATGTTATTGGCATTGTGCATTAAATTTTAACTAATGAGAGCCTGCTTGATGTGCAGACAAGACAAACAGTGCTTTGTTCTACCACAGACAAAAAAAGGAGGTTATTTATCTACTCTTGTTTTCTTGGAACAATAAGATACCTGTAGTCACTTTATTTTCATTGGACTTCAGAGTATGCTACTATTTCAGGTTGAGGATCTTGCTTGCTTGTCATTTTCAAAAAACTCCAGTCTACATTGACGTGGATGATGGACGAAGACAGGTAAATGGGTTATTTATTACTTTGTTATCACCAATGGACAATGTTGGTTTTTGAGCCTTCATTTAAGATATTGGATATATTAGCTCACCAATAAGGGGCTGCAACAAGGGAATTGTGTTTTCGAAAGTGCCTAGATATTTCTGTACTCGTTCTTGAAGAAGAATCTGACAAAGAAAGTGATTATTTTCTTCTCCTCACGTAATTCTGTAAAATTCTATTTTGAGTTTCTGAGATACATAAAGATAGACAATCCTAATATCCATGGAAAGCAAAAGCAGCAAAAACGAACGTCGACCTTTTTGACTTCTGCAAAGCCGAAAAGCCTTCTTGTTATGTACGGATATCGCTGCACGTGGTCTTTATAGACAGGCTGTGATATGTCCCTGGATTAGTTTTTCTTTACCCTCGTGATGCATTGAGCGTAAACTGGTTTTAAGGATATTGAATAATGAAATATCGTTTTTTATATGTCATTAGAAAATATATCAATCCTCGAACCAGATTCATTCATTTCTTTTCCCGATGTTTCACAGGATTGGATTGTGTAGTATGAGCCCCCTGATGAACCTAAGGTGCATATCGTTATCCTCTCATGGAATTTCTTCAGCTCACAATTGTCAACTTTGGATGATATGATTATTCTTATAATTCTTCATGTTATCCCTTTCAGGAGTATATTCACTAGGTTGACTGCACGTGGGGAAGGTGCTAGGGGGCTTGCCGTACTTTTCTTGATCCCGGAAGAGCTAAAGTTTCTTAGCTACATGAAGCTCTATTCTTCTGTTGCAAATAATATAAACAAGAAGTGGTACATAAGTTTTAAAGCAAGTTGGAATTGTAAACCCATTTTCTTGACTTTGTTAGCGGCACCCACCAACAGATCATAACCTGTATGCATTGAGAACCTAAGCATCTGATGCAAGGCCATCCATTTTGATAATTTTTTGTTCTGCCTATGAGAAAAATCAGTGAACTTTCTCCGGACAGTTTAAGTTTCATTGGTGATTTCCTTCAGCAAGTGAAAATAGTGGATTGGGAAGAAGATAAATTAGAACCTTTGTTCCCACAGGGTTGTTCCTTTGTAATTGTGTTGTGGAAGCAAAATGTTTTATTGACAAGTCTCTTCGAATTCTACTAGTAAGCATGGTTTAAAGTCTCAGTCTCAGATGCGCTCGTGGTCGCGGTCGCGTCGTATAATGTTCCACATCATACTCAATGTATCGGTCGCGTTTGGGCGAGACGCATATTTTCAAACAATTTTTTTTTTAAAAATTATAATAATCATTCAAAATATAAAACATACTAAACAAAAATAACCAAAAAAATTAGTAAAGAAAATTTTTTTAAAATGTACTATTTTTACTGATATAAAAAATAGTATATATCTTTAAGCATTCAACGCAATGCTATCACAAATAAAATCAAAATAGCACATAACATAATTTTAAAAGTAACAATTGTAAAAGTAAATAGAAGAGTAGTTAAAAGACAATTTTTTAAGACATGCCCATGTTTTATAATTGTTTCTTAGAAAAATTGAAAATAAAAATTTCACGAATTTATATTGTTTCTCAAAGGAATTGAAAATAAAAATGTTAGGAGACATTTTGTGATGCAGCATGCCCATATTATATGATTAAAAATCTTTTGTGTGTTGGTTGTTAAAAAAAATATTAATTTTTTAATTTTTATTTCCTAATCTAAACTAATTTCCTATTTCTTTTCTTAATTAAAACCCTAAAATTTTCCTTTTTCTTCTTTTTTCTCTAATGCCCCACCCCCTCTCTTTCTCTCACGCTAATTCCCGCTCCTCCCTCCTCCCTACCTGTCCCTATCCTTTCCACCCACCACCCACACACCAACCACCATCCACTACCCATAATCCATCGCCTCCCTCTACTCTCTGTCTCTCCCTTAAAGATATTCTACTTAAAGATCGATCTCCCTGAAAAGAAGACGACAAATCTTGTACGCCTACCCAAAGGCCTCGGGCTTTTGCACTCTAGAGGTATGTAGTGCTGGATGCCTTCGACGGAGAGAGAACAAAGGCTGCCTCGATTGAACTATAGAGGAGTTTTTTTAGCAAAAGACAGCTTGTCAGTTCTCCTCCAAGTTCTTCTAGGCATCCTTATACTTTAAACTACTTCACCGCCTCAGATTAGTCAGGTCAATTGAAGTAGACGGCCAGAAGCCTTGAGGAGAATTAACAACCAGGCCTTTGAAGATCTATATATGGCTAGAACTACATTTCGGAATGACTCGATCGCGACTCGGCCAATTTTCTTCGACTCAGGAACAATTCGGTCCGAATCAACCAATTTTCAGGGAATTCTCAACGAGTCTTCAGTCTTCGAGTAATATAAGAGCGGTCTCTGAACAGAAGCCTCCGATCCGGTGATGACTCACCAAGTCATCACAGTAAGGAAATGGGCTATATTAATAGGCGCTTTAGATTTTTTTTTCCAAGGTGTAGTATTCTATGATTTATCTAAACAGCTTTTGTGCCAACAATCCAGGCTGCTAAGATACCTGTAAAAGATTATGAATTCAATAATAAGAAATTGGCAAACGTGTAGTCTCGCCTGGCAATTCTTCTTTGCAAGTTTTTATTTTCTTTCATTATCTGAGTTATTATCGGATTGTAGAGTTATTCCTTGAGCTTACCTAAGCAGTAATGGGTTTGATGCAGGGAGACCCGGTCTCTAATAACTATTGTTTGAGCAAGTCCGCTAAAGATGCTTGTAAGATCCTATTTGCTTGCCTAACACTCACATTTTATGAAAAATATTCTTAATGTTCACCGACTTGATCTTCAGGTAGTTGATTCTTTTTCTTTGTGCTTTTAATTGCAAATTACGCGAGTGAAATTTTTTCTTTACATTTGTGTATAATTCTGAATCAGATGTCATTCTTAGACTCACTCTCAGATAAAACTTTTGGTTGTTTAAGGTAGCCGTAGGATTTTATTAGGCCTTGGATGACATTATGGATTCTTTTTTTTTTTTTTTTTTTTGAGAAAGAAATTATGG
Source organism: Mitragyna speciosa (assembly GCA_024721245.1). Taxonomy (NCBI): domain Eukaryota; kingdom Viridiplantae; phylum Streptophyta; class Magnoliopsida; order Gentianales; family Rubiaceae; genus Mitragyna; species Mitragyna speciosa. The sequence continues at coordinate 20,775,752 of CM045566.1, read as the reverse complement.
ATTCTTAACCCCTGGTTCTGGATCAAAATAAGCTGTACCTTTTTATTTTGGCCTAATGAATGCAGGGTTTTTGACATTCTAAAAATTACAAAGGCAGTAAATATGTGGCATGTTTCGATGTTTTAAATCAGAAAATGCCAAGCACCTTCATTTTCATTTTCTTGGTTTTCCCTTTTTCTTCTGCTTTAGTAAGATGTTTGATGGAAACCAACCTCTACAATTGTAGGGTTGGATGCTTCTGTCCTTGTACGTACAGTTTTTGCTTAGTCATATCTTCCGATCTTTTAGTTGGAAGTAATAACGTTGATAGGAGATAATTTACCCAAAAAACCACTTTGAATATAGAAAAAATTAGACAATGCTATGATGATTGTAGATGCTACAAATTGATTCAGATATATGCAGGTCGTACTTATGTAGGTGATACAGATTGTAGACTTTTTTTTTTTTTTTTGAGTTAATGGAAAAAGGGAGACCCACAAACCCATAACACCTGGCAATTGCTGACAAGTGAGAGGGTTGATGATCTTTATCTCTCAAAATTTTCTCTCAGTTTCTCCCGATATGGGAATTAGTTTCTTTTGAGTTAATGGGGAAAGGGAAAAAGGGGTGCGGATTGTAGACTTTCTACTAGATAATGTAGAACACTGTCTGAATTGTATTTTTGAGTTCTTATGGAGTACTTTGATACATTCATTGTATGATTCATTATGCTATGTTGTTGAAATCTAGTGATTTTTTTTTTTTTTTGTCTGTTGTAGGCTATGGCTGCTTCATTTGGTTTCTCTTCTCCTTCCAGAGTAAATCTGAATATTGACGGTAATGCTTCGAAGTTTCGGAAGAAAATGCAAGAAGTTGAAGTAACCCGAATTGGGTTTAGCGAGAACAATCCATATGGGAGGAAAAGTGAAGATGATATACGACAATTCGTTGGATATCATCATATCCAACGTTTTATAGAAACCTAGGATGCATTGCACCAATTTTGTATCGTGTTAATTGAGTTCTATTTCCGAGCGATATTGGTTGTTTTTGTTAAAAATAGAAGTGCATTGTTCCAGGTTAAAATTTTCTGTTATATTTTATTTATGCCAATTGTCTTTTTTATCATGATTTTTCATGGTTGAGCATTTCTTGAGAAATTAAATAAACTAAAACATTGCATTAAAATATGTTTAATGCTTCTCTTTTTGGGGAGAAAAAACATCTAAAATGCTCAGTTTCGTATTTCATAATGATTGATTCCATTTGCATGAAATTTAGGCTTTTATATTATCCTGAAGTCAAGAATATTATGTATTGTAGTGGCCGAATTTATTTGCAGAACTCATTCTTAATTAGTGTGCCAAATTGGTTGCATCATATTCTTCTCATAATATCAAGCATGTGTAAAGAAGCTCGGTCAAGTCGAATGTACGATCTCATGCTTCATCATGTTATTTTCTACTAGCTGGGTTTCTTTTCTCATTAATTGATGTCATGCCCCGAAAAATCACAATACGGTCGGACAACCCTTTTTGAAAAGTATGTTTTTTTGGATTTGGAAAAGTATGCTTTTTGGTCGTGTGTGTATGAGAAAATCAAATTTTTGTGAAAAAATGTATTTTTAGAAAAAATAAAATTTTGGAAAACAAAATGAGATTAGGACTAAAAATGCAACAATTTTGGCTAAATTGTTTGAAAAAAGGTTTTATTAAAAATGAAGGCGTCACTTAGTATTAAATAGAAGGCAAAGGCTCGCGCCTACGGCACCATTTCTTTTTAGCCAAGGCCAGTTGCAAGGAGTAATTAAAATTTTTTAAAATAACCTTAAATTCTATTGCATTTGGATATATCTAAATGAATGCAAATCCTACTCTAATGGGGTGTCGGGAGGGTCAAAATGTTCCGTTGAGGTTTGATTAGGATTATCGCATTAATTACAAAACCCAAAATGAGGTCTCAAGGAAGTCACGAGTGTGGATGCAAAATGGAATGCAAAAAGAAAAGTAAAATAGTAGTATAGATAGTAAGTGCTCAAAGAAAGTGGGATGTCACATAATGGGTACGGAGGACTAATAACTCGTGACTGACTGTTCCTACTTTGGAAGGGGAAAAACATGTTAAGCCACCATTTTCTATGTAAGTAGGCGATTATTTCTAGGCAAATCATACAAATGACCTAAAATTCTAAGTTAAATGCAACCTAAATATTATGTATCGAACATATGCTAAAAATATATAATGATAATAGCATATATAAAGCCATGCAAAAATGCGCAAGTTTGGGTCATCAGTGGTGCTCACCTAGAGGGACGGTTTTGGGGACAAATTCCTCCTCAGGTATTTTAGATTTCAACCTCCTCGAAAATCTAGGTTGGTGGCAATATCATGGGAAAAATCCCCGAGAGGGTTCTACAAGTTAAACACTGATGCTTCTATTGACACTCAATGATTTTCCAGGGGTGGGACACTCAAAGATGTTCTGGGGGTGGACTTCTACGTGATCATAATGGGAAGGTGGTTTTTGTCTTCTATAAGGAGTTTGGGGATCTCAAGGTGTTGAGAGCAGAAGCAAAGGCACTTTTGATTGGACTGGAATTGGTGGCTCAGCATGGATTTATTAATATTTTGGTTGAGGTTGATTCTCTTGCACTGGTGGCGTTAATTAACAGTCAGCAATTGGGCAGTTGGCATGTGTGTACTTCCATTTGTCGCATTCAACAGTTGCTATCTACTCTTCGAGCATCCATCGTACATGTGTATCGTCAGGCTAATAAAGTGGCAGATAGTCTAGCATCACAACCTCTTTCTCATTTCCATGTGTTCACTAAATCACAATAGCCACCTGTGGTCAAGAATTTGGTATCGTAGATAGAATAGAATTTCCCACTTCAAGATGCATTAATGTGAAGGAGTAGCACTCCTAATTTAATTGCTTTACTGTTTAATAGTTTATTTTTAATTTGATGTTTCTATATATCCATTTTTGGAGGTCAGGTTGGGCCCCGCACAAAGTCTTGTAAATAGTTTATTTTATTTTATTAATAAAATTAGGACTGGCATCCCTCTCCCGTGTACGAGGTTTGCTAAAAAAAAAAAGAAAAAATGGAAAAAACCTAAAAAGAGAAATAGTGTGTGAAATGACATGAAATGCATACAAGGAGTGAAACTAGCACTAAAATAACCTAAGGGTCTAGCTTTAGACTAGCACATTTTCTACGAATTCCCCACTAGCGTTGGACTAGCAGGGAAGCGATAAAGCCACAACTAGTGTTAGACTAGTGTGGTGATGGAATAATTAAAAAAATAATAATAAAACATGAATGAAAAAAATAAAACATGAATCAAAAGCAAATAAAGACATATAAGGGCACGTAGGAGCACATAACATGTATGCATGATATTTAGATGCAAAATCCTAAAGAAAGTGATAAAGCAAATATACACATAATCACACAAAAAGCACATAGGCCCTAACTATTACACTGAGGGATCGAACTACATTTTAAAAGAAAAAGTAAAAATAACATATCTATTACACTTGCTATCTAAATACAAATACTTGTAAAAAAAATACGAAAAGAAAGTAATTTAACTGTTACATTAACTGTCTAAATACAAAATCTTGCAAAAATAGTAAAAACATCTATTTATTACATTTTTGCGAATGATTAAATTCGAAACTAAATATCACAATGTAAATAAATACGTAAAAAGTACGTAAAACAAGAAGCACATGGAGAAAATGCATAAAAAAATCACATTGGAGCACATTGGAGCACACAAAGAGAAATAAACAAGTAATGGAGGTACCACTTTTTGAAGACCCGGTATTAATACTAGCAAGATGAACAAAAGGGTTAAAAGTACAACTATTTGTGTCAAATAAAGTAAATTCCAACAAATTGGGGTGAATGTAAGTTCCATTAAACGAAGAGGCCTAAAGACAAACTTCTATAAAGTTTAAGGGATAAAATTGAAAATTCACGCAAGTCTAAGGGTTAGAGATGCAGATTGAAATAAATGGGGGCAAAAACATAAATTTTAGCGAGTGAAGGAAAATTTTTTTATAAATTTCAGCAAGCATTAGAGATCCAATTGGGAAACCATAACACACTAGGAAGCAAATTGATAAACTATAATAACTTAAAAGAGAGCAATATAATCTATGATGGCCTAATTGAAAGGAATAAAACTACAGGGGATTTACTTTACAAAACTGGAGACTTAATTGCATGAATTAGCTAGTAATAAAAAAAAGACTAAAATAGATAAAGTTGAATCAATTATTTAAACTAAATTGGATTAATTAACTTAGTTACCAAATCAAAAACCAAATCATAAACAAAACACTCATGAATACTACATAAAAATAAAAATAAAGATAAGGAGCAAAACATTAGAAAAAAACACAAATGAACTTAAATCAGTTACCATAAATCAATTAACTAATCTAATTTGATGAACTTAACAAAACAACAGCAAAACAACTAATAAAAGAAACAATCAAAAAGGCATAAAGAGGTCCCAAAAACGCAAATTCCTCTAACCCGAACAGGTTTCCCCTTTCTCTCATTCTCAATTCTCTCTCTCTTCGTTCTGTTCTTTGTCTCTCCTCCCTCTCTCTATCCATCGTCTCTTTCTCTCTCTCCCCTTTCTATTTTTATTCTCCCCCCTTCTGTCTCTGGCTTTCATCTTCCCCAACTCTCCTGAATCTGCCTTCTTCTCATTATTTCCGTTTGTCTCTCACATCTCTCTCACCTCTCTCTATTTTCTCTCCATTCTCCCTCTATCTCTCACTTCTCTCTAATGAACCCCTCACCAAAATTGATCTTCCTTTCCGATCTATTTCTCTCAATCGGCTATCGTGGTGAAGTTGCTTGGATATGGAATATTGGTGAATCATGAGGGCTAACTGTTGATGGCCGTGGGTTGTTGTGTGTGCAGGGTGTTAGTGTATGCCCTAAAACCAAGATGGTTTAAGGTGTTTTGTGTTACACTTATTTATGTTATATTTATCCATGTGGTATTTTTCTTTATCATCTATACTTGTATTTCCATGTTACTTGTTTAATTGATAAAGTCCTTAGAATATTGATTGTGTATTAGAGATTGTAAGGGTTACAATTATGAGACTCTAATACATAAAGTCATATTCTTAAATATCCCTAGTCATAGTATTAATGAGATTGGACATCATTAATATGGATAGACTAGCACATACTTTGCCTCTACTTATGGTAAGTAGTAGTTGATCTCATTGACTATGGTGTGCGTGACACTTAAGCTGGTATGTGAATGCTTGTTTGAGAACAAGTTTATTGGATTGATCCGCTAAGAGTTTCAACTATAGTGCCATTGGTTGAACTTTTAATGGCAATGGTGTAAGTGATCCTTTGACTTGAGATTACCATAGTATCTTGAGTGTGGATTGCTATACTTTGACTCTATTCCTCGGTGCCCGTAAAAGGGTAGCTCATAGGTTAGAGATTGGGTATAGTTTGAAGCATGGAAAGATAGTGAGTAATCAATATAGGATTCACCACTCCTTAATAGGAGAGTATATCCCTATATGGCCACTTGTTGGAAATATTAACTCATAAATCTTCTGCAGAAGTGATAGTATAACTTGGAAGTAGTTTCAAGGTAATATATCATGGAGAGTTATATTTCTGGAACAAGAAAATATAAATTAGTCATTATTAAAGTATGCACTATACTTTTAGACTAATTGGGATATAGTGTGGTGAAAGGATATTAATTATACGGTAACATTGTCATTGAAGGGTATGGTCTACCATATGACTTTCCTATTCACTTGGGTGGTCATGATGCATTGCTAGATGCCACTCATGATCTATAAGTATGAATTGATTAATTAGTGAATTAATGATAAATTAAAAGTGTTTAATTTATCTAGCTCAATTAATGAGTTATAATTTATACTTATTGCCAACGTGAATGGAACCTAATGGGTCACACACATAAAGAACAAAATCTTTGGGTTAAAATGTAATTAAGATAAGTATGAGATACTTATGGGGTTAATTTATGAGATAAATTAACTTAAAGGACTTATTTATAAATATTCTAAGTCTTGCAGGAAATTTGTTTCCTAAAAGAATTAAAGTAACTAATTGGTTTCCTTATGGAATAGATTTCCTAAAGGAGAAGGATTAGCTTAAAGTAAGTTACCTAAACCTAAATATTAAGTCATCTATTTAGTTGCCTCCCATTATTATAAAAAAAATGAAGAGTTCCTATTAAGTGTTGACTTGTTGGCCCACCGTCAAGGTCACCTTACTTGGAATATGTTTTAGTTGTGAGATTTGATCTCTGAATAATGGGTATGACTTAACAAAAAATACATAACTTGTTGGCCCACCGTCAAGGTTATGGTATTTTTGAGGCAAACTTTGACTTCAAGGGTTGATGTCAAAATAGGAATCACAAGGGTTGTGATTGGTAAAAGTTACCTACCTAATCAAAGTTATCTCTGGGTTGTTGGCCCACCGTCAAGCTTAAAGATAATTAGATGGGATAGATACATTAGTAATTTTGATTATAAATTCACTTATATTTTATGTGAAATATATGCATTATTTTTTCTTGTTATGTGAGTATTGATATTCTTTTGTTTAAAAAAAGTAAAAGAGTAAGTAAAAAATTTTAATGTTAAGTAAGAAATTTTAATGTTGATTTTACTCCCACTAAAAATTTTTTCTAGCTTCACCACTATTTGGGGAGGTGTTTTGCTACGATTTGGGAGTTGTTTTTGGTATTTTATAGGCAGATTTGGTTTGGCGTGCTTTTGGCAGTGCACTGGTGTATAATGGGTTTGTTGTGGTTGGATTTGATGGTGGTTGATTGGTGAGAATGGTTGCTGATTGTGATGTTGAGTGATGTTGACTTGATGATGAAATTGGTGCGATGGCGAATAGTGTAAACTAGAGGAGGTAAAAGGGAGGTTGGAGGAGATGTTGGAGAGTGAAAGGGAGGATGCAGATGTATATTGATGGTGGTGGCTCAGGCGGTGATGGAGATAGACTAGCTTGCTGGTGGGTGGCAGCGTGAGGTTATAGGGGTTGATTGTGGTGGTTCAAATGGTTGTTGGGTTTGCTTTGGTGGTGCGCATGCTTGTGTATGTGGGTTTGTTCATGTATGGTCTTTGCAGGTTATAGGTAGTAGTGGTGATGGAAGGTTATTTGATGGATTTGGCAATTGTGAATGGTGGAATTTGGTTGTCTGGTTCTTTTTGGGCTGACTTATAGGAGATAATGGGGGCTATGGGAGTGACGGTGATGATGACCGCGATGGTCGAGAAGGGAATGGTGATTTGATGGTGATTTTGAGATTGCAATTGTAGGTGGGGGGACTTGGTGAAAAGGGGCTGATGATGGCTGATAGTGGAAGTTTTCTGGTAGTTGATTGCTGGTGGTAGGTGGAGTGGTTGAAGCCAGCGGTGATGGGAGGGATTGTGGGAAGAAATTGGTTGCTGGTTGTGGGATTTAGATGGGGTTTGGGTTTTGCAGATGGGGGTAGCCGTGGTGGTGGAAGGAGGAAGAAGGTGATATGGGGTTGAGGGTGAAGACAGTGGAAGAAAGAAAAACCTAGAAGAGGAAAAATGAAAGAAAACCTAGAAAAGAAGAACACGAAAAAATCTTAGGAGAAATACAAAATCTATAAGCAGATCTAATTAAAAAAAATCAAACAGAATAAGGATTTAAAATAATAAAGTACCTTGCTAAAGATTAAGGGCTCTTGATAGTCTTCAATGGCTGAGACTTAAGTTCTTGTTCTATGTGTGTTTGATCTATGAGTGTGTGTGCAGTGTGTGTTTGAGTGTGTAGAAATTAGTGTCTGTAAAGTGTGTTTTTATGTGTGCTACGAATAGTAAATGTGTGTGTAGTATTTTTTTAATTCGTCTCCTTTTTATTATCATAAAATGAGGCATTTATAGTCTGATGTAATCTTGTCCTCGAAGGACGAGCAAACTGAGTAAAATGCCCTTAACCATTAAATCACAATTTTATTCTAAAAATTAATTTTTGACACAAAAAATTAAAATTAAAACTAAAAAATATCTTTTTTTTTTCTAAAAACACGAAAAAGTGGAAAAAACCAAAAAATTAAATAACAAATTTTATTAAATAAAAAATTGGTCAAAAATACATTTCTTGTGCAAAATGACAGTTTTGCCTCTGTAACCACGAAATATAGAGAAATAACTATTAGTCTCGAAAAATTGTCAAAAATTAATTAAACCCCTAGACAATAAATTTAGAATCCAAAAATTGACAGAAAATGTGTTCTGGTACGAAATGACTATTTTACCACTAAATGTGTTATTTACAAAAAAAAATAACAATTGACCTCGAAAAAATCAGAAAAATGTAGAAACATACTTGAGAGCCTGAAAAAGAAAATTTGGAATCCAAAATGAGCGAAAAAATGGTGTTTGCAAGGTGAAATGATCATTTTGCTTTGTATTGACAAAATATACAGAAAAAATAGTAATTAACCTAAAAAAAATCACTAAAATTCAGAAACATGTATGAAAATATAAAATGTACATTTAGAACTCCAAAACTTATAAAAAAATATTTAAATGCTAACAATTACTGTTTTGCCCCCAAAATAGTTGGCTTTGCCCCTTTTACTAGAAAATTGAAATTTAACCCCAAAAGTAAAAAAATGTCCCCTAATGGTAGAAAAATAAATGTGTGTCAAAATTTGGTGTCTACAATCGACTTGTTATTATTATTCGCTTGTATGTATCTATGTATCTTCTTAATTAAAAGTTAAAACCATTCCATATTTTCAATAGTAATTTTAATCATACATGCCTCAAAGTAATTGTTTAATTCATTTTGTGGTAATATATACTTAGTAGACAAATATTAACATCTAATAAATAAAGATCACAGATTAAGTTGATACTTTAGAAGTTTAATATCTAGGATATGATCTCAACTAGAGCTTTTAACAAGTCAAATCGAGCCGAATACTTTTTGTTTAGATTTTGTTTGTTTAATAAATGAACAGGCTTGGCTCGGGTTGTGATATGAACCAAATGGCGAAAGCTCAAGCAGATAGTGCTATTCGAGTCATCCCCAGTGCATCACCAATGCATAGGGCCTTAGTCATCCAAAATGGCGGCTTAAAGACGTCAAGGATGGTCAAAAGGAGCAAGAGGAAGAGGCCATTCAAGGCTGGGACGAGTACACTTGCAAACGTTCAGAATAAGACGCATAGAAAAGGCCATCAAAAAGTTTCTGATAAAGGTTGCGGGCAAGACCACGCCACCGCCTTCCCCACGGCCTCCGTCAAAAACTTTACCAAGACGAGATGATGTTCTAATGAAGGCCACACCGAAGGCTGTCTCGCGGCTTACCCCGCGGCCTTAGTCTGCAAATTTACGATTTTATTTGTTTTCTGCGTTTTTACTTAGTTTTTAACGTGTAATAGACTAGTTATTTTCTATATTGGTTATTTAGGGCGTTTTTGCCTATATAAGGCTAATGATTATCATTGTCTAGACAGATTTTATTGAAGTTGAATAAAATTATGAGGGTTTTTCCTCTCTGGTTCTCTTGGTGAGACTTGTGAGTTCTTTTGATATCCTTGAGTTCTAACCAACGTGTGGGGTTAGGGTTTGGGATCCTCTTCAAACTAGTTTCAATTTTTGGGTAGAATTAGGATTAGGTTGTCCGTTGATACACAAGAACGATCCTTTGGGAGGGATTGGTCCTGTGACTTGCGAACTAGTCAAGGTTCTCGTTACGTGTTTAACGAGGGGTCTCGGGGCGGATTGCATCAAGTGGTATCAGAGCTTTTGGGTTCTTGGTGTCAGGTTTCCCTAATCCATCTCTTGAATTTTGATTCTTTGAGATTGGATATATCTTTTTCTCTTTATTTCTTTTGTCAAATTCCTACCGTAATTCTTGTGTTTGCCTCTTGTTCTTGAGCAATTTTCGTTTCTAAGGTTTTCTACTATTGTGGGTTTTGTGCGTTGTTGTTTTTTGTGATTAGAGATTGTTGCTTTGCAGAATTCCTAGTGTCTTAATCAATTTTCCTGCAATTTTCTACTAGTTTTAGCAATTTTTGTGCCTCTTTAACGTTGTTCTTGCTTCAAGGCGTCTAAAACCCCTAGAAGATTTGTGTCTTTTGTCTTTTTGTTGATTGGGTTATTGATTATTGGTGATTTGTTGACTATTCGTTAACAAAAATCATCAAAAGTCTTATCCCATTGTTCCCAACAAAAAAAAAAAAACACAACACTGTTCATCATCATTGTTCATCGGGTACTATGCACTGGTAATGTTCATTCTCGAGTTACTATTCATCCAAAAATTTTTTCTCCAGTTTTTTTCTTGTCTTGGGTTGTGAGTGTTAGTATTCTATTTGTAGTATTCGATCCCTTTTGATTCTATACCGTTATATTATGTATTCATTCTATTCTTAGGTCAATATGCCTAACGAGGGAGAATCCAAAATATTTGATCTTAGAAATTTTGCCGAAACCATAAATGCCAACATCCAGCAAGGCATTAGGCAGGCAGTGGAAGCTGCATGTGATCGAATGGAGAGGCATGGCTATCCACACTCTAGATCAAGAAGCAGCCATAGAAGCCACACGAGGAGGTCAGTATTGACTGAGTCTGGTAATTCCAATGATGAAATGGAGGCTGCAAGGAGGCACCGGTGTGATGAGTAGGCTCGTGATGGCAACATTGGGACTATTAAAATAAAAATTCCAACCTTTTAAGGCTGGAGTGATCCAGAGCAGTACTCGGAATAGGAGCAAAAGGTGGAGCACGTATTTAACTGCCATCACTACACTGAAGAAAAGAAGGTTGAGCTTGCTGCGGTGGAGTTCTTAAACTATGCTAATGTATGGTAGGACCAGTTGATTACTACCAGATGGAGATGTGGAGAGCGACCTGTCCGCACGTGGGAGAAGATGAAGACTATCATGCGGAAAAGGTTCGTGCTGAGCCACTAGTACCAAGAGTTACATCAAAAGCTGCAGTCATTGACTGAAGGAAGTAAGAGTGTAGACGAGTACGCCAATACATGGAGATGGCGATGATTTGGGCCAATGTAGTGAAGGATCAAGAGGCCACAATGGTGAGATTTCTAATTGGCTTAAATCATGATATTCGAGAGGTTGTTGAGTTGCAGTCCTATGTGGAGTTGGAGGACTTGGTTCAGAAAGCATAGACTGTTGAAAAACAACTTTAGGCAAGGAGGCGAGGAGGTACAGGGTCTTCTTATAGGAGGACTGGTTGGTATAATAGGAGGGAACAAGATGAGAGGCCAAGAGACTTGAGTAAGCCAAAGGAGGGCATGGGTAAAGGCAAGGGACAAATGAAGGTGCCTACGAAGACACGTGGCATCTAGTGCTTCAAGTGCCAAAAACATAGTCATGTGGCATCCCAGTGTCCTAACTCTAGGACCATGATTATGTTGGATAGAGGAGACATAGAGAGTGCTTCTTCAGATGATGAGAAGATGCCACCACTGGAGGGAGGAAGCAATAGTAAAGGTCCCATTAGTTGTGAACTTGACAAGGGAGAGCTTCTTTTCACAAGAAAAATTTCAAATGAGCACCCTAAGGAAGCTGGACCTAATTTGCAGAAAGAATTAATCTTCTACACTCGGTGTTTCATCAGGGACAAGGTATGTGGCATTGCCGTTGACTCTGCCAGTTGTACTAACCTTGTGAATTCATTATTGGTAGATGAGTTTGGTTTGAGAATAATGAAACATCCCAAGCCTTATAAACTGCAGTGGGTGAGGGATAGTGGCGAATTGAGGATAACCAAGCAAGTCGAGATCGAGTTCACCATTGGAGCCTACAAAGATAAAGTTATATGTGACGTGGCATCGATGGGAGTGTGTCATCTGTTGTTGGATCGTCCGTGGCAATTTGATTGCAAGGTGATGTATGATGGGTTCCGCAATCAGTACTTGTTCACTTGGCATGGAAAGGACATCACGCTTATACCATTAACACCATTAGAGGCTCATAGTGACTATGTGAAGCTATCCAAGGAGATTGAGGTTGCAAAGGGGAAGAAGAAGATGATGAAAGCACCTTTCACTAATTCTCATTCTTCTCTTCTACATATTTCTTCTCTGCAGGTACACGATATTCCTTTAGTTGGAGTCATGAAGAAGCAAGATTCGAGAACAAATCTTCTTGAAGAGGAGGGGAATAATATAAACCAAGCGGCAAAAACTCAAGTAGATAGTGGCATTCGAGTCATTCCCAGTGCATCACCAATGCATAGGGCTTTAGTCATCCAAAATGGCAGCTTAGAGGCATCAAGGATGGTCAAAAGAAGCAAGAGGAAGAGGCCATTCAAGGCTGGAACGAGTACACCTGCAAACATTCAGAATAAGACGCATAGAAAAGGCCATCGGAAAGTTTCTGATGAAGGCCGCGAGCAAGGCCGCACCACAGGCCTTCCCCACGGCCTTCGTCAGAAACTTTCTGATGGCCTTTTCTATGCGTCTTATTTTGAACGTTTGCGGGTGTACTCATCCCAGCCTTGAATGCCTTCCCCACGGCCTCCGTCAGAAACTTTACCAAGACGAGATGATGTTCTAATGAAGGCCGCACCGAAGGCCGTCCCACGGCCTACCCCGCGGCCTTAGTCCGCAATTTTACAATTTTATTTGTTTTCTGCATTTTTACTTAGTTTTTAACGTGTAATAGACTAGTTATTTTCTATATTAGTTATTTAGGGTGTTTTTGCCTATATAAGGCTAATGATTATCATTGTCTAGACAGATTTTATTGAAGTTGAATAAAATTACGAGGGTTTTTCCTCTCTAGTTCTCTTGGTGAGACTTGTGAGTTCCATGAATGATTCGTGAATTCTTTTGATATCCTTGAGTTCAAATCAACGTGTGGGGTTAAGGTTTAGGATCTTATTCAAACTAGTTTCAATTTTCGGGTAGAATTGGGATTAGATTGTCCGTTGATACACAAGAACGATCCTTTGGGAGGGATTGATCTTGTGACTTGCGAACTCGTCAAGGTTCCCGTTAGGTGTTTAACGAGGGGTCTCGGGGTGGATCATATTAGGTTGATTATTAAATGAGCTAATATTTGTGTTCAAGCCTGGCTTGTCAAATAAAATAATAAGCTCAAGATCGAACTCGAATTCGGCTTGTTTAACACAAACGAATCAAGTTCGAATACGGCCGAACAAGTTCGGCTCATTTAACACAAACAAACAGAGGTCGATTGAGCTTGATTCACTTACATAAACAAACCAAGCTCGATCGAACTCGGTTTTTACCCAATCAAACCAAGTTCGATTGAGCTTGAAGATTTTCATTTTGAGAATAATGTGAAAAGACTATTACCCATGTTTGTGAATACAAACAAGTATTCATGAACAGTATTCGAGTTTGTTCGTTTAATAAACGAGCTCAATTCCTTGTTCGAGTTTGGCTTGTTTAACTATTCGAACGAGCCAAATTTGAGCTTTTAGGAGCTAAATACACTTGTGTTTACGAACAGCTCGATTCATTAAAAGCTCTAATCTCAACTAAGATTTCAAGCATATAGAGCACACATCTATACAATTCTACCATGGCAACAATATGATATTGATGTCTATTAAAAGGAATGTAGATACCAAATTTTGACACACCGCTCATTTTTCCAACATTAGGGGCACTTTTGTGTTTTTTAGGGTCAAATTCTAATTTTTCAAAAAAAGGGGAACAAAATCAGCATTTCGGGGAGGCAAAATAGTAATTTTTAGCTGTAAATATTTTTTTAATTAGTTTTGGGGTTTTAAATTCATATTTTATACTTTCATATGTATTTTAAATTTTTTATAATTTTTTCGGGTTTAATTGATATTTTTCTGTACATTTCGTAATGCAAGGCCAAAGTGATCATTTCGCCTCGCGAACACCATTTTTGTCCATTTTTTAGTCCCAAGTTTGTTTTTCAGGTTTTTAAGTATTTTTCTAATTTTTTTTGATTTTTTCAGAAACGATTGCTATTTTTTCTGTAAATACCGTGTTTAGGGGCAAAATAGTCATTTTGCACCTGGAATGTATTTTTTACCAATTTTGAGTCCTAAATTCATTCTCTAAGATTTTAAGCTTATTTTTAATTTTTGGCGATTTTTCGAGGCCAATAGCTATTTTTCTGTTTATTTTGTCATTTTAAGAATAAAGTAGTTATTTCACACCTAAAACACATTTTGTCAAGTTTTGAGATTTTTAAACTCATTTTCAGGTTTTTTGAGCCTATTTTAATTTTTCGTAATTTTTCGGGACAATTTTTCATTTTTTTTCATTTTCTCTTTAAATCCTGTGTCTAAGGGCAAAATAGTAATTTTGTATGAAAATATATTTTTCTCGCCCGAATTTCGTTAATAAATTTACATTTTTGGGCTTTTTATACTTTTTGAATGTTTTAAAAAAATCATGGCATTTTAATTTTTTTTTAGTTTTGATTTTAGTTTTAGTTTTAATTTTATCGAAAGTTATTTTTAAGATAAAATTAAGATTTTACTACTAGGGGTATTTCAGTCATTTTTTTCCCATTTATTGGAGGTTAAGACTTGTACACTATAAATAGTCATTTTTAAGGAGATAAAAAAAAACTACAAACACATGTTCTTTTTAGCTATTAGGATTAAACACACTCATACACCAAAACTCACACAACCAGCCGTTTCTTCATTTTGCCCACTGTCCATCTTCAACTCCAACTCGGGTCTATTGCTCATCATCAAAATATCAAGATTCACCAGTCACAACCATTATAAAAAATCCAGTCCCTCCATGTCTCATCCACCATCATCATCTTGCCACAACCTTCATCAGTCTCAACCCACCAGGCCTCCACCTACAAAAATCAACAAACAAAACTCCCAATCAACCAGCAGACCCTTCAATCCCAACCACATCACCCACAACCGCCAGAACAACACCACCAAAACCTCTGGAACCAACTGACTACCCCCTTTTCAGTTCCAAACTCCCCAAATGTCCCTCCCCTGTTACTAGCCTCACAATTTCTGTCAAACGCCCAATTCAACCACCTGGAACCACTAGACCGCCACCAACGCCTGCCCAATCACAATTAATTCCTCCATCAACCCCAAATTTGGAGACCCACAAATTGAAACCTCCACCACCAGTGACAATTCCACCTAATCCACATCCATCATCCACCCAATTCACAAGCACACCACACAAACCAAAAACAATCAAACAAAATCATCAGACCTCCATCGTCCCAAGTCTCAACCAACTAGCTACCACCACCGCCTACCTCACTACCACCACTGTAAGCTCTACCATCACCAAATTACCATCCCAAAACCTACAAACAGAAATAAACAAATCCAACCATGAGTCAAATAACCCAATCCCCTACCCAACCAAAACCCACGGCTTTAACCATCATCACAATACCACCCATCAGCCCATAAATTCCCACCACTTGCAACCCCAATTCACACCCGAAACCACCCAAAATCGCAGGCTTGAATTACACCCAGAACCGCTACACAAAACCACCCAAATTAGCACCAAAACCACCTCCAAGCCCAGCAGCCACAAAATAGCTGCCAAAATCAGTCACAAACCCGACCATCGCCGAAAGAATAAACCACATCTTTGATAAACCAGTAAGTCTTCTTTGCACTTTCCTCTTACGACCTGTTTGATGCTTCCTTGTAAATTTCTTATTGGTTTTGGATTGATTTGAAATCAAATTTGGAAGTGATTTTGAGTTACTGTTAGGACTAGAATTTGGATTTATTGGTCAACTAAGGTTTAGTTTGGTTTTTTTTGAAGGAGTTCTAACTCGGGTTTTAGGGAGTTAAAGAAATCAGTTTATAGATTGGGAAATTCAGGGGAGTTTTAAGGCTTTACTCATCTCGGCTAAAAGAAGAAAAATGAGTTTTGGGGGGGTTTCTTTTGGGAGTGTCACGTGTTTTGTTTAATCATTAATTTGACTGTTGCATCTTTTGGGTATTAGTCTATATGTTTTATTAGTTTCCAATTTAATGAATTGTTTCTTTGTTTTGCTTTGCTGTATATGTTGGCTTAGTTTTTTTAATTCGTTTAGTGATTTTTTTAAATTCGTTTAGTGATGTTGATATAGTGATTTTGACATTATTTCATATTTGTTTGGTTTTTATTATTGGGTTTTCTTATAATTTTAGCTTTTTAGGTGTTATCTCTTCGATTTTATTGATTTTAATATAGACATTTATTTTTTAGTCCACTAAGCTACTGGAATTTGTTTTAATCCCTTTAAATTGTTGGAATTTTTTTTCTAGTCTCCTATTGCAGCTAGAATTTTGTTTGTACCCCCATGTGTTGCTGGAAATTATATTTTAGTCCTCTACATGTTGCTGGAATTTGTATTTTTGTGCTTCTAGTTGCTGGAATTTATACTTCTCCCCTCCTCATTTTGCCTTTCTAGACGTTAGAACTCATTTTCATGCTTTATTTGATAACAAACACTGGTACTCTTAACATATTTGTTTATTTTGATAGTATTTAGTACCAGGTCTTCAAGAAAAGGTATTTTCATTACTTTTTAATTGTTTCTTATGTGCTCATCGGTGCTTTTACATGTTACGTGTTCATTCATTTTCGAATATTCATTAATTCATTAATTTGATTTTAATTTTTAAAATTATTCTAGAAGTGCGATAGATAGTCATATTCTACTATTTTGCAAGATTTTGTATTTACATAGCCAATGTAATAGTTAGATTACTTTTCTTTTGTATTTTTATAAATATTTGTGTATTTAGATAGCAAATGTAATAGATACGTCATTTTTATTTTTTTCTCGTTAAAAGGTAGTTCAATCCCCCCGATGTAATAGTTAAGGCCTATATGTTTTTTACATGCTTATGTGCTTATTTATTTTATCGCTTTTATTAGAATATTTGCATCTAGATATCATACTTACGTGTTATGTGCCCCTACGTGCTCTTATATGTTTTTACATGTTTATTTGCTTTCGATCCATGTTTCATTATTTTTATTTATGCTTTATGAATTTTTCGTTTTTCCGTCACCATACTAGTCCCATGCTAGTTGTAGCTTTATCATCTCCCCGCTAGTCCAACCCTAGTGGGTATCCCTAGAAAGGGCTAGTCCAATGCTAGACCCTTAGGTCATTCTAGTGATAGTTTCACTCCCTGCGTGCATTTCATATCATTACACAACACATTATCCTTTTTTTAGGGTTTTTCATATTTGCATGATTTTTTGTATATATTTTATTATTATTATTATTATCATCTATTTTTAGCATTTGAAAATATTTGACATTTAGGTTGCATTTCACTTAGAGTTTAGGTCATTTGTGTGATCCGACTAGAAATAGTCGTCTACGTACATGGAAAGTGGTGGATTGACAGGCCATTCCTTTCTCCGTAAGTAGAAAAATATCAGTCACGAGTCGTTAGTACCCTGTACCTATTATGTTGTATCCCCACTTTCTTCACCACTTATTATCTGTAACACCCCAGAAATGCATACAAAACTACTTAATTCATGTTATGTCCATTAGTAGAAAGAAAAAAAAAAGAGAGAAAGAAAAGAAAAAGGAAAACCGAAAATGCACTCTAAAAGGAGAACTTCTTTTACTTAGAGTTTAGTGTTAATTCTTGATTTATTGGTTGAAAGATTTCTTAAGTTAATTAGATTAAGTAAATAAGATTCTTTCATTATTAAGTGGGACACCTAAGTACCAAATTTGGATTAATTTCATTGGACCATTAGTTTATAATAGTGTTTAATTTTGACTAACTAATTCTACCATTTTCTAGTCTCTTGACCAATTGAGCTTTAGCTCAATATTTACCCAAAAATTTCACTTATTCTCTTGCTTTCTTTCTCTTTTCTTGGCCGGATTTTCTCTCCCTTTTCTTCTCTCTTTTGCTTTAAAATGTGTGCCCAAAAGCTCTTGCAAATTACTAGGAGATAAGTGATTAAAATTTTCACTAATCATATTTAACCAAGTTAGTAACTATTATGTTAAAAGCATAAAACCTAGGATGATTCTTGTCTTGCTATGATTGGTTGTTCCTTTTCCCACTTTTCTCTTTATTTCTTTTCTATTTTCTTGGCCTATTTCTTTCTCTTTTCTTTCATTTCTTGGCCGGCCCCATATCTTTCTTTCTCCTCTCTTTTGCTTTCATTTTCTTGAAGCTTTCCCTCCAATTTTTGGATATCTCCACCATAGAAAGTGAGCTTTTCTTCTTCCTAAGCAAAGATCTAAGCTTGTTTGAGGTATCTACTATGAACTTTTGCTATTGATTTCAAGTTTTAACTAGCCTTTTGTACAAGTTTAATACTAGATACTTGTTATTAAAACTTGAAGAATTAAGTTTGAAATGAAGTTTTACTTGTTAATCAAAGTGTTTTCTTGGTTAGATAGATTAGTAGATAGTATTTAAACCTTGAAATAATATGTATTATGTGTTGAATGGTTGTGATAAGTGATAATTTTACCTATTTTAGCATAGTATTACATATATATTTTTAGTGTGTTTTTAGTACATTTTAATTATTTTGATATAAAAATGGCTCAATTTGATTAAGTTTCTTCTATTTGAAGAATTTCTCAAAAATTAGGGTTTTTAGCCAATTTATAGGGTTTTGAAGCAAAATCTATATTTTGAGCAAATTAATGCACAATCTTTGTACAATTTTTCAGGTTTTATACATTCAATCATAAATTTGATCAATTGGAGCCAAGGTTATCTCATTCTTAGCGGATTCAAGGATGATTAGATTTTGAATTTCAATAGAACAACTTTTATATTCAAACTTGGAGGACTGTTTTGCTCAAATTTCGGGAAATTCTCATCAACAAATTCACCATGGAATTAGAGATCAACATCACAACAAGGTCTCAAGGTCACAAGAGGCATAACAAGCACAAGAGAAGTGCAAAGAAGCAATGGAAGTGAAGAATTGGACAAAACTAGACGTCAGTAACAGCAACACATTTCTATATTTTGGCAATAACTTGAGCTAAAAATATTAGATTAAGATGATTCTTGTGTAATTTTAAAGCTAAGAGGATAATCTATAATTATTATGAAGACATCAAAATCCAGTTCTTACATCTTCATAGCCAAAAATCTAAATTATTGAATAACAAAGCTCTCTCAATCACGTCTCAGTATTTTGGCCATATCTTTGCATCCAGAACTCCAAATTACTTGATTCTTGTGGTTTTGGAAATCTAATTCAAAGGGATACAACTTTTGTGTTTTGAGAAAAAGCTGATTCTGACATTCTTCTAGGAGACATACGCGGCTGAAGATACGCGGCTAACCAGACTCGTATCGTTAGGCGCGTATCATACATGTAGGCTAGAAAATGACACTTTCAACTTGCAGCTTATCTTCCAGCCTCTTTTGATGACTTTTTGAAGATTCTTTGCACCTACACCACCCAAGGAAACATTGCAAAATTCAAGGAAAATCTTTTTGTGATTTGAAAACAACTTGTCATGCAATTTGACATGCAAGTTGGTTAGATGATTAGGGTGAATTTGTCTATAAATAGGGAGCTCTTGCAAGACATTAAAAAAAAAGTCTTGAAGGGAGGAGCACTCCCAAGTAGATTATAGTAGTAGTTTTTTTTTTTTGTAGTTTAGAAGAATTTTCATTACTTGCAAGAAAACTCTTGGAGGATTCATGTGTATCAATTCATATCAATGAGAATGAAGCTTTAGAGCCATGTTCTACCAACAAATGAGCATTTCTTACCTTAGCTCTTTAATTTCTTACTGTTTATGAGTTGTTTTTATCATATGTTATTCATACAAGTTATGTTTAACTAAATACTTGTCTTAGGGTAAGATGAAGCTAATTATAGGATTTGAATGTTATTATACTTGTTATAACTTGTATTTGCTTGTTCATCTATCAAGGTTTAACATTTGTAGTAGCTTGATCAACTATTGCAAATCATTTAGATGTTATTGACATTAAGAAATGCTTATAACATTGGAAAATGGTAGATGAAGCCTATGTTGTACACACATGCAATTAGTGGTATAAGTAGGTGGATTGAGGTTGTTTAATACCACAATTCATGCATTTCACAAGGGTTCATCATGGAAATATTTGAACTCTATCAATTCATTGTGAAAACAAGTCTTGATTTCATATGGAATTGCAATCCTAAGCAAGACAAGATTAACATAGCAAGGTGTTAATTCATTCAATCGTATTAATGATAATTAGTGGATTCCCAACCCTACTACTTGTGTTTGTGAATTTCTTCCATTTGTTTTACTTCAAGTATATGAATTTTCTTAGCCTTGTACACCACATATTTGATAATTTGTCTAGATAATAGAGCAAGTTAGTAGCTTGGGTACTTGCTAAATCTTGTTTCCTCATGGGATTGACCCTAATACTTCCCCTACTACAATTGACCTGTGCACTTGCGGAAAGGGGTATTAGGTTATAAATTTTATTACTTGTTTGTGTGAATTTTGCCTAATTTTGATAGTACCGAAACCTCACAATCAAGTTGAAGAAACTTGGACTAGAAATCTTGAATTTGAGTGAAATTTTGAGTGAAATTGGGCTTGATTGAGACATGCAAGCTATAGAACTTGTTGAAAATTGGATTGGTTGGTTGATTTCTTGCAGGTAAAATTTTAGGTTAGTCCGATTTTAAGGGGGAGATACTGCCAAAATTTCGGTAGAATTAAAGAAGAAAAAATGATAGGTGAAATTTTTAACCTAAAATATGCTAAATTTAGGAGTTTGGTGTGCAGAAATTTTTAGAAAATGATCTAGAAACGAATTAAATTTTCCTAGAACAAGAAAACCCTAAAATGAAAACCCTAAATCTAAAACCCTAAACCCTAGGGTAAAACCCTAAACTCTAAAAACCCTAGAACCTAAACCCTAGAAATAATTGGGTTATTTCCTGAACTTTCTTACTAATTTACTTAGGGTTTTAATCGAGGTTTTCATTAGATTATTTCTTTTGAATTTCAGGACCTGAAAGCGAGTCTCGACCATTTTACGAAATATTTTCCTAGGCATTCCAGGTGAGTGTCTCTATGTGTGCATGATGCATGAAATATTATGTTATGCTTGTAATTGTTATTTTATGACATGTGTTACTTGAGGAAAGATGTGTACTTTATCACATCTATTCCGCAATGTGTTACGTGCTTTCGTGATCCAACGTGTTATTTGTGCTTGAGACTTCCGTGACTAACTTCACCGTTACTTCACGGTTAGTCAACCCGGTCGTGCGTGGGAGGACATAAGGTGCTGGGTGTTTTAGGGCGTGTTGTTCTTTCCCTTGAGTTGTGAATCCTCAAAGAGGCCAACTCCGGATTGAACTTTCTTGCTTGCTTGTTGGCCCTCCAAGGTCGAGATTACTCCCTGGATGTGGTAGCCTGTACGGAGGTTATAAGGTGAATGGTGGTTAGGGTACTTGCTTGATTAATACTGGTATGACCCTTGGCGAGGACCTGAGCTATTATCTCGGTCCTAACGTCATGGTTACATGATCGGTACTTGCTTCCTCCTGCGGTCGAGCTTGCTCCCAGTAGTTGAGCCCTAGTATCTGCCATTGACTACTTGTTAATTAATTGTTCATACCTGCTTATTTATACTTGTTAATTATTTTTATTCCATGAAAATAATGGATTCTTGGTATGGTTGCATGACTTGGGCACTCACTGGGCTATTATAGCTCATTCCTTTCATTTGTTTTCCTTTACCCAGGTTCCCTGTAATATTAAAGCTGGAACGGCAAGTTTTGGATATAGTGAATATTTTACTTATTTTGGATAGCCAAACTGTTTGGGCTATTATTGTAAATAATATGTATATTTTGGCATGTAAACTTTTAGTGATACTTGTACCTTTAAGTTACATTATATGAATGTATTTTATTTTGGGTTAAATATGCTTGGATGTTCTGAGTGAGTGCTTGACTTGAGTCCTGGCGAGAGCTAGGCAGGCAGTCCGCTAAGCCCTTTGGTGCGCCTCTGGGTAAAGTGGGGCTGTCACAGTTGGTATCAGAGCCTAGGTTTGAATCCTGTCTCTAGGTTTGAAAGGTGTTAGTGTGTCAGGTAGGAATTGGGGTTTGAGTCAGTTACTCTTAGGCCTGATCACCCTAAGTTGTGAGTGATAAAATCCCAATTCCCGTGCCTGAAAACCTACGTGAATATATTTGAGAATGGTCTAGTTTATTTTCTAAGCTTGATTTTGAGGTGTGATACTTAAGTATTGTTTATTATTAAGTCTTTCTGGGTTTAGATCTGAGTGATTTATTTTTCTTTAAAACATGTAGGTATGTCAGAGAGTGGTCGAAGTGAGGCGTCACAGCCATCAGGTGCGGCTCCGTTACAGCATGAGCACCGTAGAAGACCAATAGTTCGTTACCGTGAGGGATCGGGGCATCCCTACCGTACATTTTCACCTGCCCGCCGAGTACGCCCTGCATGTGGTTGTTGGAGGACGTACTCCTACCCCGACCATGTTGTACTTTCATTGATTGAGGATAGTAGACGGGTTGAACGTGAGGGTGACACCTCCCAGGCCCGCATTCACGAGTTGAGGGAGATAGTCAGGGTCCAGGCCCAGAGGATCAGAGAGTTAGAGACTGCTGTTCAGGAGGAACAGCAGAGGACTGATGCATTTCGAGGACAGTACCAGGATGTACATGGCCGGCTCACGCGCGTGGTGCAGCATGTCCGAGGATCACACTGGACGTCTGGTAGACGAGAGTGGCTTGATGGTAGAGCACGTACTAGGTGAGGTACGAGACATGGCTCAGCATGTAGGGCCAGGGCAGGCCGTGCATCCACCTCATTGGGGCCGAGGAGGCTCCTGAGGGTGAGCCAGAGAGGGACGTGAGCTCGGTAGGATCAGTCCAGTTGGACTAGATCTCTAGATAGAAATATGTACAAAGACTTATGCTAGTTTTGTTATGCTTTGTATGTGTGACATGTTTTGTATGTGAACTTTTGAAAATGTGTAAATTGAACTGCTTGTATATATATATGTGACTTTGCTTGGCATAAAACTTGATTTCCTTGTTTATTCTTGAATTTGTGCATTTTGAAATTATATCTCGTCACTTATCACGTGAAATTTGAAATAATTCATTAATGTTATTATAGAATATTAAGTCATGAGTGGACGAGGTCGCGGTAGAGGACGTCCCCGTCGCCAAGACCGGGACGAAGGACACTACTTCGAGCAGTAAATCCTCCTTCATGGGGCTGACCTCAATGATTGCGATTCTTGAACCGAATGACCTGACTGTTCTAACTCAACTTGGAACCGGCAAAATCCAGCTATGGAAGCCTGGTGGTCCTCATAGAAACCTGGCAAGTAGGAGAGGATGTGGCCTTAGAACGGTTTCAGAAATTTAACCCTCCCAAGTTCAACTGGCGGCCCAAATCCCGAAATCGCTGAAAAATGGTTAGAAGATATTGAGAAAATTTTTGCTGCCTTGAAATATACTGACGAACGGCAAGTGACATTTGCCATATTCCAGTTGAAAGGTGCTGCCACCCCTTGGTGGAATTTAATAAATGCCAAGTGGGAAAGATATCAAACCCCGAGGACGTGAGCCTAACTTCACTAGGGAGTTTAAGGAGAAATATATTCCCGTGCGAGTACAAGAGAAACGGGAAGATGAATTTTTGAAATTGAGACATGAGCGTACTGAGTGTAGCTGAAGTATGAAGCTCAGTTTACTAAACTATCTCACTATGCCCCGGAACTTAGTGGCCACTGAACGACGGAAAAGAGAAGATTTATTCAAGACTTAAATTTGGAAATTCAAGATGCCCTCGCCGCCGCCACCATTGAAACTTATGAAGCCTGCAGTGGAAAAAGCGCAGCAAGTGGATGAAACAAAGTCTTTAGTTCGGACGGTGAAGGCAAGGAAAGGGAGAAGTACTAAGCAGATTCCCGACCCTTAACCGGAAATGCTCCAGCCCCTTAAGACAGGGGAGGGAACTGGAGGAGTGAGAATTGGGCAAGGTGCCCAGTCGGAAGGACAAGAGGGCTCCGATGAGAGAGCTCTCGCCAAGAAATGAACAAAAGGAGGATACCCAAAAGGAAATGCGATCACCAGCTGCTCCTGTTGTCTGTGGGTATTGCGGTAAAGGTGGTCATAGTGAAGATGCTTGTTGGAGGAAGAACCGTAAATGTTTGCTTTGCGGTAGTGGCGATCATCGAATAAATCAATGTCCAAGATAGGCAACCGGCAGGACCGAGCGTAGCTCAACCTGGGCACAAGGAACCAATCAAGCCAAAGAGAGCGGGAATAAACGGAAAGTGCCAGCTCGCGTTTATGCTCTCGACAAGCGCTGATGCCCAGGAATCGTCAGCAGTCATTGAAGGTACGATTCTTGTTTTTCACCGTCTGGCTAAACTGCTAGTAGATCCCTGGTTCCACTCATTCATTTGTGAATCCTCAATTTATGACTGCTATAGAAATACAACCTGTTAAATTATCTTATGAATTGGAAGTGAGAACTCCTACTGGGGACCATTGCTTGACAACCAACCTTGTTTACAAAGATTGTGAACTTTGGGTAGGAGAAGAAAATTTCTAACGGACCTCATAGCATTTACCTATTCGAGGTTATGATGTGATATTAGGCATGATTGTTTAACCCGGTACAGTGCTCAATTAAATTGTGGGACGAAAGTGGTGGATTTTAGTATACCGGGAGAACCTATTTTAAGGATTGGATGTAAAGAAAACCCTAACTTCTTCGAACCTTCTTTCTGCCATGCAAGCTAGGAAATTGATGTCCAGAGGGGCAGTGAGGATATCTTGCTTATTTAATTAATACCCCTGAAGATAAAGTGAGACTTGAGGATGTGCCAGTGGTAAGAGAGTTTCCGATGTCTTTCCTGAAGAATTAAGCTCCCTACCCCCTGAGAGAGAAGTGAATTTGGAATAGAATTGGTGCCAGGAGTCTCGCCAATATCTAAGACACCATATCCGCATGTCTCCTGCAGAACTTGGAGAGCTTAAGGTCCAACTCCAGGATTTGTTAGAAAGAGGATTTGTCAGGCCGAGTGTATCACCATGGGGAGCTCCAGTGTTATTTGTAAAGAAGAAAGATGGTACTCTTAGGCTTTGTATTGACTATCGAGGGTTAAATAATGTCACCTATAAAGAATAAGTATCCTTTACCTCATATTGATGAATTGTTTGATCAATTGGAAGGAGCTGTAGTATTTTCCAAGGTGGATCTTCAGACAAGGATACTATCAATTGAAAATTAAGGAGGAAGATGTACCTAAAACTGCTTTTAACTCTCGATATGGTCACTTATGAATTTGTAGTAATGCCATTTGGATTAACAAATGCCCCAGCGGCTTTTATGGATTTGATGCATAGGGTTTTCAGACCATACTTGGATCAGTTTGTGGTGATTTTTATTGATGATATTTTGGTATTTTCAAGTCCGCATGAGGAGCATGAACAACATTTGAGGATTGTGCTACAAACTTTGAGAGACAACAAGTTGTATGCTAAGTTTAGTAAATGTGAATTTTGGAAGGACCAAGTGTCATTCTTAGGTCATGTCATATCTGGAAAGGGAATTGCAGTAGATCCTTCTAAAGTGGAAGCCGTGGTTAATTGGAAACGACCTGAGAATCCAACTGAAGTTCGTAGTTTCTTGGGATTAGCTGGCTATTATCGGCGGTTTATTAAGGAATTTTTCAAAGATAGCCACACCACTCACTGCTTTGACCCAAAAGAATGTTAAGTTTAATTGGGATGAACGGTGCGAAGCAGAGCTTTCAATGAACTCAAGAAACGATTAACATCGGCTCCAGTGCTAGCATTGCCCAATGGGAAGGAAACTTTCAGTGTGTACACTAGATGCTTCACGGGAAGGTTTGGGATGTGTGCTAATGCAAGGGAAACAAGTAGTTGCCTACGCTTCCCGTAAGTTAAAACCTCATGAAAGGAATTATCCCACACATGATCTGGAATTAGCAGCTGTGGTATTCGCACTCAAGAAATGGAGACATTATTTGTATGGAGTCACTTTTGAGGTATATACAGATCATAAGAGCCTGAAGTATTTGTTTTCTCAGAAAGAGCTAAATTTGCGGCAACGTAGATGGGTGGAGTTATTAGAAGGATTATGATTGTACTATTAATTATCATCCGGTAAAGCCAATGTTGTCGCAGATGCTCTAAGTAGAAAAGTTCAAGTAGCTAGCTTGGCTATCCGTGAGTGGAGGCTTATTAGAGCAATTTAGCGAGAGCAATCCACGGATAGTTGGCTCTAAAGTGATTTGTGGGAACGTAAATGTACAATCTGAATTGTTGGAACAAATTAAAGAAGCTCAAGGCAAGGATCCTACGCTACAAAAGCGGATAGAGAAAGCCAAAGCGAGGGACCTTACCTGAGTATAGTGTTGGACCGGAGGATTGTTGAGGTTCCGAAACCGTATCTTTATCCCAAGAGACGAAGAGTTAAGAGAATAATCATGGATGAGGCTCATCGTTCCAGGTACACTGTGCACCCGGGTAGTACAAAGATGTATCAAGATCTGAAGAAACTTTATTGTTGGGATAATATGAAGAGGGAAATAGCACAGTATGTTCAAACTTGTCCTACGTGTCAACAGGTAAAGGCCGAACATCAGAGACCGTCAGGACTATTACAACCTTTGGAAATCCCGGAGTGGAAATGGGAGCACATTACCATGGATTTTGTTTCTGGTTTACCGAGAACCCAAAGAGGGCATGATGCTATTTGGGTAATTGTTGATCGACTAACCAAATCTGCTCATTTTCTGCCCATGAATATGACTTATCCTTTGGAAAAACTTGCCCGAATGTTCATTGATGAAGTGGTAAGACTTCATGGAATTCCAGTAAGTATCGTCTCGGACCGAGATCCTCGGTTTACTTCCCGACTTTGGAGACAAATGCACGAAGCCTTGGGAACAAAGTTGAACTTTAGCACGGCTTACCATCCCCAAACTGATGGACAGTTCGAACGAGTGATCCAGATTTTGGAGGATATGCTACGGGCGAGTGTGATGGATTTTGGTAGCAATTGGGATCAACATGTGACCTTGATTGAGTTTGCTTTACAACAATAGCTACCAATCCTCTATCCAGATGGCCTCCATTCGAGGCACTGTATGGAAGAAGATGCAGAACGCCTGGCTATTGGGATGAAGTGGGTGAACGAAAAATGTTAGGTCCAGAAAAGGTACCTATGGATAGAAGAAGCCTATGAGAAAGTTAAGCTAATACAACAACGACTCCAAGCTGCTCAGAGTCGACAGAAGAGTTATGCCGACACTCGAAGGAAAGAGCTAGAGTTTGAAGTTGGAGATGAATGTGTTTCTCAAAATTTCTCCATTCAAAGGAGGCATCCAGTTTGGTAAGAGGAAGAAACTTCAACCAAGATACGTGGGACCATTCAGAATCGTTAAACGTATCGGCAATGTTGCATACCAATTGGAATTGCCTTCAAAGTTGTCTAAAATGCACAATGTCTTCCATGTGTCTGTCCTGAAAAAGTACCATCCGGACCCACGACACGTACTTCAACCCGATGAGATTGAATTTGATGAAACTTTAGCATATGAAGAGCAGCCAGTTCAAATCTTGGATCGCAAAGTGAAAGAACTGAGAAATAAACAAATTCCTCTTGTTAAAGTCCTCTGGAAGCATCATGATTTAGAAGAAGCCACCTTGGGAGACAGAAGAAGAAATGCGGAGAAATTATCCCAAGCTCTTCGAAAATCAAGGTAGAATTTCGAGGACGAAATTCTTTTAAGGGGGGAGGATGTAACACCTTAGAAATTCATACAAAAACTACTTAATTCATGTTATGCCCATTAGTAGAAGAAAAAAAAAGAGAGAGAGAAAGAAAAGAAAAAGGAAAACCGAAAATGCACTCTAAAAGGAGAACATCTTTTACTTGGAGTTTAGTGTTAATTCTTGATTTATTGGTTGAAAGATTTCTTAAGTTAATTAGATTAAGTAAATAAGATTATTTCATTATTAAGTGGGACACCTAAGTACCAAATTTGGATTAATTTCATTGGACCATTAATTTATAATAGTGTTTAATTTTGACTAACTAATTCTACCATTTTCTAGTCTCTTGACCAATTGAGCTTTAGCTCAATATTTACCCAAAAATTTCACTTATTCTCTTGCTTTCTTTCTCTCTTCTTGGCCGGATTTTCTCTCCCTTTTCTTCTCTCTTTTGCTTTAAAATGTGTGCCCAAAAGCTCTTGCAAATTACTAGGAGATAAGTGATTAAAATCTTCACTAATCATATTTAACCAAGTTAGTAACTATTACTGTTAAAAGCATAAACCCTAGGATGACTTCTTGTCTTGCTATAATTGGTTCACTCTTTTCCCACTTTTCTCTTTATTTCTTTTCTATTTTCTTGGCCTATTTCTTTCTCTTTTCTTTCTTCTCTTGGCCGCCCTCCCTATTCTCTCTTTCTTCTCTCTTTTGCTTTCATTTTCTTGAAGCTTTCTCTCCAATTTTGGACAATCTCCACCATAGAAAGTGAGCTTTTCTTCTTCCTAAGCAAAGATCTAAGCTTGTTTGAGGTATCTACTATGAACTTTTGCTATTAATTTCAAGTTTTAATTAGCCTTTTGTACAAGTTTAATACTAGATACTTGTTATTAAAACTTGAAGATTTAAGTTTGAAATGAAGTTTTACTTGTTAATCAAAGTGTTCTCTTGGTTAGATAGACTAGTAGATAGCATTTAAACCTTGAAATAATATGTATTATGTGTTGAATGGTTGAAGAAACTTGGACTTGAAATCTTGAATTTGAGTGGAATTTTGAGTGAAATTGGGCTTGATTGAGACATGGAAGCTATAGAACTTGTTGGAAATTGGATTGGTTGGTTGATTTCTTGCAGGTAAAATTTTGGGTTAGTCCGATTTTAAGGGGAGATACTGCCGAAATTTCGATAGAATTAAAGAAGAAAAAATGATAGGTGAAATTTTTAACCTAGAATATGCTAAATTTAGGGAATTTGGTGTGCAGAAATTTTTAGAAAATAATCTATTAAGGAATTAAATTTTCCTAGAACAAGAAAACCCTAAAACCAAAACCCTTAATCTAAAACCCTAAACCCTAGGTTAAAACCCTAAACTCTAAAACCTAAACCCTAGAAATAATTGAGTTATTTCTTGAATTTTCTTACTAATTTACTTAGGGTTTTAATCGGGTTTTCATTAGATTATTTCTTTTGAATTTCAGGACCAGAAAGCGAATCTCGACCTTTTTACTGAAATATTTTCCTAGGCATTTCAGGTGAGTGTCTCTATGTGTGCATGATGCATGAAATGCTATGTTATGCTTGTAATTATTATTTATGAAATGTGTTACTTGAGGAAAGGATGTGTACTTTATCGCATCTATTCCGCAATGTGTTACATGCTTTCAGTTATCCAATGTGTTATTTGTGCTTGAGACTTCCGTGACTAACTTCACCGTTACTTCACAGGTTAGTCAACCCGGTCGTGATTGGGAGGACATAAGGTGCTGGGTGTTTTAAGGGCGTGTTGTTCTTTCCTACTGAGTTGAGAATCCTCAAAGAGGCCAACTCCGGATTGAACTTTCTTGCTTGTTGGCCCTCCAAGGTTGAGATTACTCCCTGGATGTGGTAGCCTGTACTGGAGGTTACAAGGTGAATGGTGGTTAGGGTACTTGCTTGTTAATAATTGGTATGATCCTTGGCGAGGACCTGAGCTATTATCTCGGTCCTAACGTCATGGTTACATGATCGGTACTTGCTTCCTCTGCGGTCGAGCTTGCTCCCGTAGTTGAGCCCTGTGTCTGCCATTGACTATTGGATAATTAAATTGTTCATACACTATTTATTTAACCTGTTAGTTATTTTTATTAAATAAAATAATGGATTATTGGTATCGTTGCATGTCTTGAGCACTCACTGTGCTACTATAGCTCATCCCTTTTATTTGTTTTCTTTAACCAGGATTTCTATAATGTTAAAGCTGGAATGGCAGGTTTTGGATTTAGTGGATGTTTCCTTTATATTTTGATAGCCAAATTGTTTAGGCTATTATTGTAAATACTATGTATATTTTGGAATGTAAAACCCTCAGTGATAGTTTTACTTTTAAGTTGAATTATATGGATGTATTTTATTTTGGGTTAAGTATATTGGATGTTCTGAGTGAGTGCTTGATTTAAGTCTTGGCGAGAGCTAGGTAGGCAGTCCGCTAAGCCTTTTGGTGCGCCTTTGGGTAAGGTGGGGCTGTCACATTATCTATATTACTATTTTTCTTTTCTTTTTGCATTCCATTTTGCATCGATACTTGTGACTCCCTCGAGGTCTCGACTCGGGTCTCACAATTAATGCGATAATCCCTGACAAGTGCAAAATTTGCATATATATATATATATATATATTAGATGGTATTTTTAGTATATTTTTAGTTAAGATATTATATTTTTGACAATAAACGACATGTTTTCATTTAGTAAGGTTTATTTTCTAGAATTAGGATTTTTGCATTAAAACTATTATTTTAATGTATTTAATATCTATTTTTGTAGAAACATTAAGTAAGGCCAAGATTAAGGTGATATAGTGAACAAAAGAGGGCAAAAGAATGACTTTGATAGAAGAAAAAAAACAAAGGGAGGAAAAATAGAAAAATCAGCAAAAGTTCTAAAAAAGTCATGAAAAGTTCCAGGACACTTAAAAGGACAACTCAACAAAAATTTACACATGTGGGACCAGAACATACGATCTGTGCCTGACGATACATGGCTAACCCGCCGCGTATCACTAGGCGCGTATCGCACCCAACTTGTCAAATTTCGGCTGTCGCAACTTGCTTCATTCCCCAGCTGTTCTTGTACACTTTTTAACTGTACTTAGGTTTTGCAAGTTGAAGAATGCATTGGAAGACCAAGTGGAGACTTTTTAGCCTTCAACTAGGGCTTTCAACATTCCAAATCATTAAATGTAACTTGCAAGTTGGAAAATGACTTGTAGTATCCATGTCTATAAATAGAAGTCATTTGTGAAGAGTTAGGGATATGCTAGGTTAGAGATTTTGTAGAGAATTGTTAGAATTCACTTAAGTCACAATAGAAATATTGTGAGCTAAGAGTGTTTCTACATTCAAAGACCCTTGTAGCAATTCTTGTGAAGGGAATACAAGTTCTTGAAGCCATTCCTATATTGAATAAGCCTTCTTTAACTTTGTATCATTCATTTATCTTGATTGCTATGGATGGGTGTTGTCAATTCCTATGTTTTGATATGGAAACAATTATGTTGAGCTAAATCCTTATTTCTAGGGTTTTGATGAAACTATTGTATCTATATTAAGGCTTGTAGTAAACTTGCCATTTCTTGCTTGCATCTTTTCAATTATTCAAGTGTTCATCTGTGTATATGAAAGGCCATCACATGCAAAGCATCATAGTTATTAGGATACAATTAAGTTTGATCTTAATAATGGAAAGTGAAGAGCTAAACTTAAGTATTAACACATGAGAATAGTGTTATGCTTAGGAGGACTTAACTAAGCAATTCATGCATACAACATCAATTCTATCATGATAGTAGGTAGATTGAATCAATTCATTGTGAAAACAAGTTTTGATACAAATAGAATTGCACTCCTAAAACAAGGCAAGCTCACTTGTTAAGAATTAATCTCTACACCTTGATTTAGATCATTAGTAACATCATTACCCTAAAACTTCTTCATTCATATTTTCTACACAAAAATTTCTTCCATTCATAAGAAATTTCCCCTAGTCTAGTAGATACTAGCAAAGCTCACCTATTCAAAATTGATGATTGGTTGGATAATAACGAAGGTGAAAAAACTCTAGTAATTGCATATTAAAGTGGTTCCTTGTGGGATTCGACCATTGATTCTTTGTTTTTGTAGTGCATGCATAGATACTTGAGAATTTTGGTGCCATTTGATCCGGAAATTGAGAGAACTGCAAGAAAGGCTAGAGGACAAGCTCAAAATCAAGCAAAGGTGGAGGAATTAATAGGAGATACTTCGGAGATAAGGTTACCAAGAGAAACCATGGCCGAGGTAAATCCTAAAATTTTACGTGATTATGCCTTACCGGACTGGTTCGCAAACAAGTATTTCACAACCACCGGTAAATACCAATAATTTTGAGCTCAAACCGGGTTTAATTCAAATGTTAAGACAAGAGCAATTTGGAGGTAATGCAATGGAAGATCCCAACTCACACTTGGCAAGCTTCTTACAAATTTGTGATACAATTAAATATAATGGAGTAACGGACGATGCAATTAAATTAAGATTGTTTCCATTTTCACTAAGGGACAAAGCAAAACAATGGCTTGATTCTTATGTGTCTAATACTTCCACCACTTGGGCTGAATTATCCCGAGCATTCTTAAATAAATACTTCCCACAAGAAAAAACTGCACAATTGAGAATGGACATAACCAGTTTTACCCAAAGCAAAGGAGAATTATTATAGAAGGCATGGGAAAGATTCAAAGAACTATTAAGAAGATGCCCTCACCATGGCCTCTCGGACTGGTTAATTGTACAGACTTTCTATAATGGACTTAATTACCCCACAAAAATAAATATTGATGTAGCTGTAGGTGGAGCACTTATGTGAAAATCGGCCGAAGAAGCTCAAGCATTAATTGAAGATATGGCATCAAATCACTACCAATGGGCAAATGAAAGAGGTAATTTTAGAAGAGTTGCATGTATGTATGAATTTGATGCCATTAGTTAAGTGCTAAAGTTGATTCGGTTTTTAACATGCTTAACAAATCAAATGGTCCTAGCTCTCATGTAAGTGTTGCATGTTGTACCTCTTGTGGTGGAAATCATGAAGCAAGTGAATGTTATGAGCAAGTACAATATGTTAACAATTACAATCGTCCATCTCAAGGTAATCCTTATTCTAATACTTATAATCAAGGATGGAGAAATCACCCTAATTTTGGGTGAAAAGAACAAAAACCCGCTAATCTACCAGGTTTTCCTTCACGTAATAATACTTCTGAATCTAAATCTTCTTTGGAATTAGCAATGGAAAATTTTATTAATGATACTCATGAAAGATTTCATAAACATGATTTAGAAAATTCGGAAAGGTTTAGAAAGTTAGAACGAAAAATGGATACACGATTTAGAGAACTTGATTTTTAAATAAGGCAATTAGCGGAAAATATGAACACTAGTAACCCGGGAGAATTACCAAGCAAAATAGAGATAAACCCTAGAGAACATGTTCAAGCAATCACCCTTAGAATAGGAAAAGAGTTAAATGAACCAAGTGTTGAGATAGGAAAAGACATTGAGAAAAATAAGGAAGAAAGGGAAAAAGGGATAGAACTTGAGGAAAAAGAATGGAATGAATCCATTGAATCAGTTCCTATTCCACCTAAAATTCTATTCCCACAAAGATTTAAAAACGAAAGACTTGATCAAAAATTTGAAAATTTTACTAAGGGCCTTAAGCAACTTCATATTAACATTCCTTTTGTAGATTATATATTGCAGGTTCCAAAATATGCAAAATTTCTCAAAGATTTGATGTCAAGGAAGAGAAAGTTGCATGATTATGAGACCATGGCTTTAACGGAAGAATGAAGTGCACGAATTCAAAACAAGTTGCGTCCAAAATTGAAAGAGCCCGGTAGCTTCTCAATTTCATGTACAATTGGTAAGGTAAACTTTTCAAAAGCTTTGTACGACTTGGGGGCGAGTGTTTCCTTGATACCTTTATCAATTGCAAGACAATTAGAATTCAATGACCTAAAAAGTTCCAATATTACCTTGCAATTAGCAGATAGGTCTATTAGACACCCATTAGGAATGTTAGAAAATGTGTTGATCAAAGTACAAAAATTTTACATTCCAGTAGATTTTGTGGTGTTAGACATGGAAGAAGATATCTCTATGCCAATTATTCTTGGTAGACCATTTTTAGCTACTGCAGGTACTATTATTGATGTCAAAAACAGGAAGCTTAAATTTCAAGTGGGAGATGAGGAAATAGAGTTCAATTTGAATGAAATGGAAAATTTTCCTTCTTTCACTAATCAAGTCTATTCAATCATAACAGAAGAGGATTCAATCCAAGAAGACACACAAGTCTATCTTGGAGATGATGCTCTGGAAATTTGTTTATCTTTGGCAAGAAAACTCATTGAAGAAAATGATGAAATTGATGAAGTAGCCAATTACTTGAATGATCAAGTGCCTTACAAAAGGAAAGATGTCTTCGAGGACCTTGGACCAAGCAAAGAAACCCCACCAACTTCAATTGAACAAGTACAAAAATTGGAGTTGAAACCACTTCCTAGCCACCTCAGGTATGTATTTCTTGGAGAAAAAGAAACATTACCGGTTATTGTTAATGCTAACCTTGAACATGAGCAGCTAGACAAATTACTAAGCATACTAAGGCAGCATAAAAAGTGTGGCAGCCCCACGTTACCCAGAGGCGCACCAAAGGGCTTAGCGGACTGCCTGCCTAGCTCTCGCCAGGGCTCGAATCACGCACTCACGCAACCATCCGAGCGTACTTGACTCGAAATAAAATAAGATAAAATAAAATAGAACAAGATAAAATACACTTATATTACTTTACTTAAAGGTACAAGTCATATCAAAAGTTTACATGTCCTAATATACATGATTTTCACAAGGATAGCCTACAACAGTTTGGCTATTGCAATAACTAGACATCTAGTATAATCAAAATCAGTCGATCCAGCTTTAATTTTTCAAGAAACCTAAGTAAAGGAAAACAAATAAAAGGAATGAGCTATAACAGCCTAGTGAATGTCCAAGTCATGCAATCATATCAAGAACTCATAATTTTAGTAAAGAAAATAATCGATAAATTAAACAAACAAGATATGAACAATTTAATTATCAAATAGTCAAGGGCGGATACAAGGCTCAACTACGGGAGCAAGCTCAACCGCAGGAAAAGCAAGTACTGATCATGTAACCAATGATGGTAGGACTGAGATAACAACTCAGGTCTTTATCAAAGGACATGCCAGTTTTATCACGCAAGCCCTAACCACCATTCACCTTATAACCTTCGTACACGCTACCACATCCAAGGAGTAAACTCAACCTTGGAGGGCCAACACGCAAGAAAGTTCAATCCGAAGTTGGCCTCTTTGAGGATTCACAACTCAAAAGGGAAAGAACATCACGCCCTAAAACACCCAGCACCTTATAACCTCCCAAGCCTGTCCGAGTTGACTATCTGTGAAGCAACGGTAAAGTTAGTCACGGAAGTCTCACGCACAAGTAAAACGTTGAATAGTGAATGCACATAACACATTACCGAATAGGTGCGATAAAGTACACATCTTTCCTCAATTAGCACATTTTAACACATAATATTTGCAAGGGTAACATAATATTTACAAGTGAAACATAACATTTCATGCATTATGCACACATAGAGACACTCACCTGGAATGCCTAAGAAAATATCTCGTAAAATGGTCGTGATGCGTTTTCGGACCCTGAAATTTAAAAGAAATAATATAATGAAAACTCAATTAAAACCCTAGTAAATTTAGTAAGAAAAATTCAAGAAAATACCTCACTTATTTCTAGGGTTTTGGTTTTACTTATTCTAAGAAAATTTAATCTATCACTAGATCATTTCTAAAAATTCCTACACTTCAATTTCCTTCAATAGAATATATTCTAGGCTTAAAATCTCACTTGTCAATTTTTCTTCTTTTAATTCTACCAAAATTTCGGCAGCATTTCCCCTTAAAATCGAACTAACCCAAATTTTTTCCCTGCAAGAAAAATCAGCAATCCAACCCAATTCAACAAGTTCTACAACTTTCATGTTCAACTCAAGTTCAAATTCAATCAAAATTTCACTAAATTCCAAGTATTCTACTCCAAGAATCTTCAACCAAACAACATATAACACATGAAATTTCAAGGTTTAAATGCCATATAGTAGTCTATCTAATCACAAGAACACTTTATCTAGCAAGTAAATCTCCAATCCAAACTAAGTTCTCCAAGTAGTAGTAACAAGAATCTAGGTTTAAGCTTGCAAATAAAACTAATTAAAACTTGAAATTAATAGGAAAAGTTCATGGTAAATACCTTAGATATACTTAGAACTTTTCTTAGAAAGGAAAGAAGCTCACTTTCTATGGTGGATTTGCCCAAAATTTGGAGAATAAGCTTCAAGAAGTTGAGAGCAAAAATGAGAGAAGAAGAGGAAGAGAGGTGGCCGGCCAAGAAGGAGAAGAAAGAGAAAGAAATAGGCTAGGAAAAATGGAAAAGAAATAAAGAAAAGGTGGGAAAAGATTAACCAATTAAAACTTAACAAGAATAAAGTGAAGAGGTAGTCTTTTAATGCAAGAGTAGCTAACTTGGATCAATTTGATTGGTAGAACTCTTTAACCTCTTATCACCTAATACTAGCAATATTAAGACACAAATTATTAAAGCAAAAAGAGAGTAAAATAGAGAGAGAGAGAGAGGAATCCGGCCATAAGGAGGAAAAAGAAAAAAAAAGAATTTCGGCCAAGAAAAAAAAAGAAAAGAAAGAGGAAAAATTTCAGCCAAGGGAAAAGAAAATAAAGCAAGAAAATAAGTGAAATTATTGAGTAAAATTGAGTTAAAATTCAAGTAGTCAAAAGACTAGAAAATAGTAGAATAAGTTAATCAAAATTTAAACACTAATATAAATTAAATGGTCAAGAAAAATTATTCTAAATTTAGTACTTTGGTGTCCTTGCTTAATAATGAAAACCTTAATTAATTAACCAAATTAACTCAAGAGATCTTCCAACTAATAAATCAAGAATTAACACTTAACCCTAAATAAGAAAAATGTCTCTTGTAAGTGCATTTCTAGGGTGTTACAAAAAGGCAATAGGATGGACTATTTCTGACTTAAAAGGAATAAGTCCCTCCATATGCATGCATCGCATTCTATTGGAGGAAAATTGCAAACCAGTTGTAGAAATGCAAAGGAGACTTAATCCAAACATGAAAGAGGTGGTAAGAAAAGAAATTCTCAAATGGCTTGATGCAGGTATTATCTTCCCTATCTCTAATAGTGCATGGATTAGTCCAATACATGTGGTACCAAAGAAAGGTGGAATGACTATCATAACAGGGAAAAATAATGAACAAATTCCATCTAGAATCATTAATGGCTGGAGAGTGTGTATAGACTATAGGAAATTGAACGCAGCAACAAGAAAAGACCATTTTCCTTTACTATTTCTTGATCAAATGGTAGAAAGAGTAGCCAGACATGAGTATTATTTTTTTCTTGATGGCTATTCCGGTTATAATCAAATTGCCATAGCACTCGAGGACCAGGAAAAAACAACTTTTACATGTCCATATGGTACATTTGCATTTAGAAGAATGCCATTTGGTTTGTGTAATGCACCTGCTACTTTTCAACGTTTGATGATGGCATTATTTTCATATTATATTGAAAAGATTATGGAAATATTTATAGATGACTTTTTAGTGTTTGGTTCATCTTATGAAAAATATTTGCATAATCTTGAACTAGTTTTGCAAAGGTGTGAACAAACCAACCTTGTTCATAATTGGAAAAAATGTCATTTCATGGTTAGAGAGAGAATAGTTTTGGGGAACAAAATTTCCACTAATGGAATTGAAATAGATAAAGCAAAAATTGAAACAATTGAACAATTGCCCCCACCAAGTAACATAAAAGAAATACGAAGTTTTCTTGGACATGCAAGCTTCTATAGGAGATTCATCGAAGATTTCTCAAAAATAGCAAAGCCATTGTGTGATTTATTATGCAAAGAATCCCCTTTTAATTTTCATGATAGATGCTTGGAAGCTTTCGAAAGATTGAAGAAAGAATTAGTGTCAGCTCCTATCATTACTTCACCGGATTGGTCACTACCATTTGAATTAATGTGTGATGCAAGTGACTATGCGCTTGGAGCAGTTTTAGGACAAAGAAAAGACAAAAAGTTGCATGTTATCTCTTATGCTAGCAAGATTTTGAACGATGCACAAATTAACTATGCAACTACAGAGAAAGAATTCTTGGCAATTATTTTTGCATTAGATAAATTTAGATATTATCTAATAGGATCTAAAGTGATTGTATATATAGATCATGCCGCTCTTAAATATTTGTTAAATAAAAGGATGCAAAACCCAGGCTAATTAGATGGATTTTATTATTGCAGGAATTTGATTTGGAGATTAAAGACAAAAAGGGATCCGAGCGGTAGCGGACCATTTATCAAGACTTGAGTATATTCCTACCAACAATCAAGTTCCAATCAAAGATGATTTTCCGGACGAATGGGTAATAGCTATTACACAATCTCCATGTTATGCCGATATTGTAAATTATATAGTAGGAGGTGTAATACCTAAGGATTTTAATCATCATAAAAAGAAAAAGTTTATGCATGATGTTAAGAGTTATTTTTGGATTGAACCACTTTTGTATAAACATTGTCCGGATAGCATGATAAGAAGATGTGTATCCGAAAATGAAGTAAATGGCATTTTATATCATTGTCATAATTTAGAAATCAGAAGACAATTTATCACATCTAAAATGGTAGCCAAAATATGGCAATCGGGATTTTATTAGCCTTCTATGTATCATGATGCTAGAGAATATGTAAAACAATGTGATACATGTCAAAGAACCGAAAACATCTCTAGAAAGCAAGAAATGCCACTAACTACATTTATGGAAGTGGAATTATTTGATGTTTGGGGAATTGATTTTATGGGACCATTTCCTAGTTCTTTTAATAATAAGCAGTACATCTTAGTTGCAATTGATTATGTTTCTAAATGGGTGGAAGCCATTGCTTCGCCTACCAATAACTCTAAAGTTGTACTTAGATTCCTTAAAAAGAACATTTTCACAAGGTTTGGAGTCCCGAAGGCAATCGTGAGTGATGAAGGTAAACATTTTTGTAATAAGCAAGTTGACTCACTTTTATCAAAGTATGGTTGTAGGCACAAGACTTCATTACCCTACCATCCTCAAGCAAATGGACAAGCCGAATTAGCTAATCTAGAATTAAATCTCATATTGGAAAAAACGGTGAATAAATTTGATAAGTGCTAAAGTGAACTAGTTTTTTTAGGTTAGGTTTTTAGGGTTTTCCATGAGTTTTTCTCTATTTCTTAGCTATTTCTTCTCTTTTATGATTTTAATGCCAAATTGTGTAAATGCATGATTTAAAAGTGTTTTTACACCATTTTGTAGGGTTTTGATAGCTTCAACTCGATTTCAATTGATTGGAGTGCAATGAAGAAATAGGCGAAGAAGAATTGGAATGGAAACAGTTTGGCAGCTTGGACATATTTCAGTGTTTTGGTCATATCTAGAGCTAGAGACATTGGATTGGGATGAATCTTGAAGTATTTTGAATCTAAGACAATTTTCTACAATTCATATGAAGACATCAAAGTCCAGTTCTCACGTTTCAATGGTCAAAATCCCAAGTTACTGAAGCACATTTGCACTGCAAGGCTGTTCCGACCAGTTCTTAGTATTTTGAGTATCTCTCTGGCTACAGAGCTCTAAATGACATGATTTTTGATGTTTTGGAAATTTATCTCAAGGGGCTACAACTTTTGTGTTTTAAGGAAAAGCTAATTCGGCTGCCTTTGAGGCCAAATCTGACGTAGACAAACCGCGTGACAACCCACGCGCGATTTGTGCTGCGGTTTCCATTCAGAAATTAAGTGAACAAACCGCGCGACAACCCGCGCGCGGTTTATGCCGCGGTTTCTTCACAGAATCTGCAGCGTATTTAGCAGCTAAACTGGCCATTTGACGAAGAGAAGAACCCTAACTCTGGAGAAAACACACACACGCCGCACACACCTCAAAAACACATATTTTGCACATCTAGAGTGATGTAGGGAGGAGAAAGCAAGAGTAGAGGGACAACTCAAGGGCTTCAATGGTGAAAGCAAGAAGATTTTATCAAGATGCAAGGGAGGATTCAAGGGGGCTGCATGAGAATGAGCTTTCTCTTTCTTTCTTGTCTTTTGTTAATTTTATTCTTGTAATTATGAATTGAGTTTATGATTTAGATGGGATGAACCCTAAATTCTTATGTCTATAATTTTATTCTTGGCTTAATGAAAGACCCACTTTGTTCTTAGATTTATTCATGAGTTTATTTGTGTTTTGGATTGGGATTTGCATGCATCCTTCAATTCAAGTATTGATTTTGTATGGGTATATCGAGAGATTGCACATATGATTAGATCACTTTATGAATAGAGAGAACTTGAATGAATTGCTAGAGATAGGATTACATGAGTTCTTCCTAAGTTGAGTTTTAGGATTAAAGCTCAACTACAAATAGAGTCCATTGATTAGAAATTGCATCTTTTAGGGGTTTTAATTGAGAAGAGATTCCAATTAATCAACCGAGAAGGTAGAAATTGTTTCACTTGAGAAAGGATATAATTCACATTAGGGATTCTAGGGTCTAAGCAATTGGGTTAATCATTAATCAAGTTAGAGTCTTGGCATGTTGGTTTAGGAGAATTCTTCATCTAAATTCACCTCTACTTTTGTCCATTCTCTCTACTAAATTCTATATTGTCATTTAGTTAGATAATTAGTTTTAGCTAATTTGTATTTTCATTTAATTCGTCATTCACTTTGTGAGGTTAGATAATAGAAAGAAGTTAGTACTAGTACTCACATAGTCCCTGTGGGATACGACACTCGGTACTCCTGTACACTATACCACTGGAAACGATAGGTGCACTTGCCTAAAGTATTCATAGTGTAGCGAAACGGATATCAAAATTGAGAAAAGATTGGACAAAGAAGCTTGATGATGCTTTATGGGCATATAGAACAACCTACAAAACACCATTGGGAATGTCTCCATACCGACTAGTTTGTGGGAAAGCATGCCACCTTCCTGAGAGGAATCAAGGAGCCTCACATACTGATATACTTGTTGGTTATGGAGGATTCCATTGTTCAAGACTAGCTCGAATGTTCAAGCATGATTTGATCAATAACTTGGCCAATAATGAAGTTGTTCTTGAGGCATTTATGAGTTCTCCAAGGTGGATTGTCATAAACAATGCAAAGAGAGCTTGGAGAGGACAATTTGGGCCATTGGAGATTGGTTCGTGGATCTTGAGTTTGGTGGAATTTGGATCATCAAACATCATGATTGAGGTTTAGACAAATAGATTCATTGGTTATGGACCAAATCCACATTCAAAGATGAGCCATGGTGGAGTTTGGATCGAAAGTTGCTCTATTGGTTTTGGATCAAGTTTGCATTTGAAGAAGGCTTATTAAAGCTGCTCAAGAGGTCCAATCCTTACAAGCCTATTGGAGTTGAGTCCGTAAAGCCCAATAAGCTATATTTGGTGGACTTAAGTGGTTATCTAGTCCATGCAACCTTTAATTACGAATTTTAGTTTGTTTTTTGGTTAATTATGTTTTTGGTAGTTTTCCATATTGTTTACAAGCTATTTTTTATGTTAAGTAGTAGAATTAGTTAGAGAATCATTTTCGATAGTTAGTTCTAGAATCTTCCTTACTCTTTTGGATGACTTTTGTAGCCTATAAATAGGCACAATTACTGTTACGAATTTATCAAGATTATTCCTCAAAAATTCGTATGAATAGTGTGTGCTCTTTTTAAGAGTGTTATCTTGGTTCTTGGATTAGAACTACTCTTAGTCTTATCAATCCTTAGATTGTGGCGACAACATACCCCGCTTAGAGTTCATTCTTTCGCGTTTGATCAAGTCTTTAAAACTATAGTTTAGGCATATTGAACTCACTCACATTGGTCCTAAATTAGAGTTTTAGAACTTAGTTCTTCGTTAGAGAAGGGTTCGAAGCATACAACTTGGATTCATCAAGCGGTCTTGGCAATCTCGCTGCCCTTGTGCACATCACTTCCAGTAGAAATTGAATATAAATCATATTGGGCCATAAAGTCGATTAATTGTGACTTAAATCTTGTAGGTAGGAAGCGGTTGTTGAATTTAAGTGAATTAGAGGAATTCCGACTCCAATCATATGAGAATGCCAAGATGTACAAGGATAAAATCAAATTTTGGCATGACAAGCACATAACTCCAAAGCAATTTGAGGTAGGTCAAAAGGTATTATTATTCAATTCAAGGCCCATATTATTTCCCAAAAAATTGAGATCTAGATGGTCGGGACCCTTTGAAGTAACCAAAGTCTTCCCATATGGAGCGGTTGAAGTAGTGAACCAAAATAGAAAACACGTCAAGGTCAATGGTCAAAGGTTAAAGCCCTACCTTGCCAGACAATTGGTGCCTAAGGGAGCAATTTATCCTTTAGGAGAAGCCAATTCATGAACAAAGAAAGGATAAAAGTCAAGCTTTTGACTTTAACTAAAGCACTTGTTGGGAGGCAATCCAATATTTGTGGTATTTTAAGTTGTTCTGGTGTGTTTTATGTTTTATGTGTGCTTTTGAGTTAGTATTTTTTATTAATTTAGTTTGAATTTGAATTTGAGACATGTTGACACAATTCATGGAGTTGCATGCTTAAACTTGGATGTGTAATGCCAAATTATCATATCTCTTGTGTTTTGAAGGTACAATTGACATACACATCTTAGTTGCATCATTTGAGAGATGTTTAAAGTGGCTTGGAGATTTATATGAATAAGCAAACAAAATTGAAGCATTGCATTTCAAGTTACCATTCCATTAGTTACTATTCATAAGCCAATTTTGATTAAGAATATTGATGCTCATTTTGTAATCTATGGACTTTTGACGTATCAAATGGTTTTGAGCAACTTAGTTTTATCAATTGAAAC
This sequence comes from Mitragyna speciosa, assembly GCA_024721245.1. NCBI lineage: Eukaryota > Viridiplantae > Streptophyta > Magnoliopsida > Gentianales > Rubiaceae > Mitragyna > Mitragyna speciosa. Next base: position 20,732,849 of record CM045566.1, on the reverse strand, counting down.
TTGAACAAAATGACTTTGGAGTTCAAAATATGATAAAAATCAAATTAAGCTTTTTGAGGAAAAAGTAACCATTTCATTGGATTGTGGAACTTCAAAAGAAAACTCTTTATGTTTTTGTTCATAAGTTGGAAACTTTGATGTTTTTTATGCATAAAAAGCATGTGAACAGCCTTGTCTTCATCATTAACGCAGGTTAGCAGCATTAAGATAGTCAGAAACATGAAATCAAAAACATTGGTTTTAATGATTTAGTATGAAACTCAAGTTGCAGAAATTTTGTGAAATCACACCTTACTTGCTGAATGATCATGATATTATTGCAGGTAGAGTAGGTGTCAACTTATGAAAGAAGTGTTTACATGTTTACAAAAGTTTGGCCAAAAAGAAGAAGAATAAATGGAACAAATTTGCTCATGAAAAAACCAATCTAAACATCAGAAACAGAACCACATACGCGTCACAGCGATACGCGAGTGGCAGACGCGTATCACTAGCCGCGTATCACCGCATACAAGATTCTCGGCGGTATGCACGATACGCGTCAACAGTGATACGCGAGAGATAGACGCGTATCCTAGCCGCGTATCAAGTTCTTGGAGGTATAGTAGATACGCGTTAACAGCGATACGCGGGAAACCAGGCACGAATCGCTTGAAAATTTTGGCAAATAACAGAGGCACGAACAGGTATTCTTCTTCCCTCTTTTCTGCAAAACTACTTTAGTTCCCCATCCCAACTCCATCTACATCCCTTCTCCTTCAATTTTGTAAGGTAATAAGGGGAGTAACGCAGCGGAAAATTTAAAAATTTATTACCTTAGCCATGGATCTCTTTGATATAATCTATACGATTAAAGGGTGTTTAGCACAAATACCTCAAGCATAGAAGGTTTCTATGCTTCAAAGGGCAAGATCCTATTCGATGAAGGTGTTGATCTACCACTGAAAAGCCCTCCAAGTGTCGAGCCTCCAACGAGTATCCACACGAACACGATCTTTAGGAACCTTTGGGCTTGCTTGCCTTGCCTTTTGAGTGCTAGCTCCCTTGAATATTCATGAAGAACACAAGAACAAGAAGAGGAGGAAGACAAAACCCTAACCCTTAGGGAGAAGAGGGTGTGGCGTTTTTCTTGGGAGAAAACACGCCTCTCTCAATTTTTCTCTCTCTAAATTTTATCTTGTGTTTCATCAATCTTCAAGAGTCAAGGCATGGACTTATTTATAGATGTAGTATCCTAGTCTTTAAGGAAACAAGAGCAATTGGAAACCAAGAAGGTTTAGGAAGCTTGCCTTAAGCTAATCCTATTCCTTTAGGAAACCAATTCCAAAAGGAAACCAAATAGCTTCTTAATTCCTTTTAGGAAACTAATTTCCATCAAGACTTAGAATATTTATAATTAAGTCCTTTAAGTTAATTTATCACATAAATTAACCCCATAAGTATCTTATACTTATCTTAATAACAATTTAACCCAAAGACCATGTTCTTATTGTGTGTGACCCATTAGGTTCCATTCACGTTGGCAATAAGTACAAATTATAACTCATTAATTAATTAATTAAGAGCCAGATAAATTAACACTTTAATTTATCATTAATTCACTAATTAATTAATTTGCACTTATAGATCATGAGTGGCGTCTAGCAATGCATCATGACCACCCAAGTGAATAGGAAAGTCATATGGTAGACTACACCTATCAATGACAATGTTACCGTGTAATTAATATCCTTTCACCACACTATATCCCAATTAGTCTAAGAGTGTAGTGCGCACTCTTTAAATGACTAATTAACAATTTCTTGTTCCCGAAATATAACTTTCCATAAAAGTATAACCTTGAAACTCTTTCAAGTCATACTTTCACTTTTGCGCAAAAGATTCTTTAAGTCATATTTCAACAAGTGGCCAATCCGGGATATACTCTCCTATAATAAGGAGTGGTGAATCCTATATCGATTACTCACTATCCTTCCATGCTTCATACTATACCCAATCTCTACCGTATGGGCTACTCTTTTACGAGCACCGAGCAATAGAGTCAAAGCATAGCAATCCACACTCAAGATACTATGGTAATCTCAAGTCTAAGGATCACTTACACCATTGCCATTAAGAGTATAATTCATTAGCACTATGAATAGTAACTCTTGGCGGATCAATCCAATGAACTTGTTCTCTAACAAGCATCCACATACCAGCTTAGGTGTCACACGCCATAGTTGACGAGATCAACTACTACTTACCATAAGTAGAGGCAAAGTATGTGCTAGTCTTCCCATATTAATGATGTCCAATCTCATTAATACTACGACTAGGGATATTTAAGAATATAACTTAATGTGTAATAAGAGTCTCATCATTGTAACTCTTACAATCTCTTATACACAGTTAATATTCTATGGACTTTATCAAATAAACAAGTAATATTAATAACAAGTATTAAATGACAAAGAAAATGCCACATATATAAGTATAACACAAAATAAGCGTAATAAAAATCCCAAAAACTAACTTGGTTTTAGGGCATACACTAACAAAATTAACCACAAAACCTCACCATAAACACTACAAACACCACACAACATTCAAGATTCTCCATCAAATCTGCACAAAAAGGGGACAAATCCACAAAAATTCTCCAAGAACCCTAATTCTCCCTTTTATTGTGGTGTCAAATCAACGCCATTCATGGACACAGTTCCATCTTTGACACATCATTGAAGCATTTGCATCATCTTCAAGGTAATCTTTCATCACTACAACTTCAAGTTAAGTCTTCAATTTCCATTTTGATGTTATATGCGAAAATTGATAGACATTGAATTTGTGTTATGCTATGTTAATTTTAAAGATGAAGATGCCTTATTTGCATTAGATTGAGCATGGATAACACTTGTTTAGAGTAATGTGGAGAATGAACATGAGAATTTTGAATAGAACAGTGAATTTTTGGTGAAATAAGAAGGATGAAATCACTACATTCATGTGAATGAGAACTAAGGCTTAATTCTTTCATAAAAGGACATTGTTAGCATGTACAAAGAATAAAATCAAGCTACATTAAGTTAGCATGTCCAAATTAACATGGGCAAATTCAAAGAGGAACAAAGGCAATCATCCTAACTCAAATTAGAGTAAGGAGGATATTGGGAACCTAAGGCATAAAGGGAAAACAAGATATAAAACTACCATGAAGGAATAAGGCCACATTTTAAGGATGAGAAGTAGGGTGATAAAAGTAAGGGGTAGAGGACATACTAAGATGCATGCTAACTTGAAGAAAATAGAAGCAAGAACAAGGCTTGCTTGCATTCTTTACTCATGAGCTAAACTTGTTGTTGTTGTTTTAAGGAGAAAAATGTCTCGAAGACGCGGTAGAGCACGGATTGCACAACAAGAAGAGGAGGAACCCGTTCCCCAATTCGACACTCGGCGTTTTACATCCTTGGAGAATGAAGAATGGTACAACGCCTGAGTACATAAAGAATTGATCAAAGAGAAAAGCTTGGACAATGAGGTGGACCAATTCTTCCAAATCAGTGCCCTATTTGCACGAATGGGATGGGACCCAATCCTAAATCTACCGGAGCTAATCTACTCCAAATTTGGTGCGTGAATTTTATGCCAACATTGATGACAAGGAGGGACATAGTGCATCCTACCTACAAACCACAGTTCGAGGCAAAAGGATTGTGTTGCTATGGTCCCGGATTGCGGAGATGCTCCATTGTAGAAATGAGGGGATGGATGTAGACTACAAAAAGGAATTCAAGTGGGACGATCAAACATGGAACATTCAAGAAGCCAAAAGACAGGTTCGGGGTCCAAGATGAAGTAACTCGCCATGGCGACTTATGAACGGACCGGCATCTTTACCAAACGGTTTGACAATGTTTATCATATTTGTATTTTCATCTTTGCTCATAATGTTATGCCTAAAAGAAGTAGCAAAAATGAAGTTAGGAAATGCCGACTTGTATTTGATTGGATAAAATGGTACATGGGCAAGGAAACGACCTTCGTCAAATTCCTTTGCCTAGTATCATTATCAGTTACATGCGCACTATTGTGCGAGCTCGGAGTTCCAGAAACTTGTTTTGGTTTTCCCAGGTTATTGACTAGGGTCTTTGAGTTCTACGGAGTCAACACTCAAGGAGAGGCCCCCCAACTAATTCCCAAAGCAGACATCATCACCATCTCTTACCTCCGTCGTCTTCATTTGAAAGATCCAAGCGTATTGCAGCAAATTCCAGGACAGCAAGCGGAAGCACAACTCGGGGAACATCAGGAGGACGTTGAGGAATCTTCCTATCATGCCGGGCCTTCATCCTCTACCCAAGCCGGCCCTTCTACCACAGCTCCTCCAAGGCGACATACAACTCAATGGTAGCAATTGATAGAAGAAATGCAGCACATCAGAAATGACCAAAGAGAAGCCTTCCAATCCATCACTCAACGTCTTGACACCATAGATGGACGACTACACACCTTGGAGCAACGATGGAGCAGCCAACATGATCAGCCTCCCTTCTTCTTAGTTATTAGGATATTTTCTTTAGTGTTTTGTTAAAAACAATTTCAGTTAACTTTGTCATTTCCTAGTAAGATGTTACATTAACTAATATGTTTTATTTGGTATTATTCATATCAGTGACCTACTCAAGGACCGTGATAGCTTATTCGAACTACTCAAACCTATGTATAAGGGAGTTTTAATTGCTTTCATACTTTCATGTCTCTCTTTTGTTTCATTTCTCTCACATTAAGGATAATGTGCAAGCTAAGTGTGGGGGGGAATAAGGTTATGAGAGTTATATTCACTTATTTGAATTTAAAGAACATAGTAGGTGGTGAAAAGTTGATTGGGAAGTTGAAATGTGCTTATGTTTGACAGGGAGTTTAATCCTTTTATAGGGGAAACTCCGTCAAAATTTTTCAAAAATTATTTCAACTTACTTTATTCACATGATTCCAAAGTTTGGAAAGCTATCATGATCTTCATAATCTAATTTGTTTTAGGCAAAAAGTTAGCTTGTCAAAATCTTCTAGTTGTTGAAATACTTACATGTAGTCCTTTGAAATAGTTTGATCCATATAAAAAGTAGTAGTTATTATGTGATAAACATTCTTGTTTTGAGGAAAGTATCCTAAGAGAAGAAGAAGTAATTATGCCTAAAAGGACACAAGTTTATAGTAAGCTTCTTTTCTTTATTCGGTCTTACAAACAAAGCAAGGAGTATAGAAGGTTAAGGGGTCAAAATGCTTTATGATTATTAGTTTAAGAGGGAAAATAATCAGAAAAAGAAGAAGAAATGAAGAAAACAATTGCTATCAAGTACTTAGTAACCGGGAATCTTCATCTAAAAATGTCGATTTTCGCGTCAAACGGTACTTAGAAAAAGAAAAAGCAAAAAGCAACTTGAGAGTGGAAATTATTGAGTAACTGGGGGTCTTCATCTAAAAATGTCGATCTTCGCGTAAAAAGATGATTTGTCACTCTTAAGAAAGCAATTGAACAAAATAAAAAGTAAATGAAGTGTTGAGTAACTCGGGGATCTTCATCTAAAAATGTCGATCTTCGCGTAAAAAGACAACTTCATAATATGACAAATGCATGTGAACTCTCCCTCTTTTATGGCATAATCATAAGGTGTAAAGATTACTTGATCAACTATATGCATTGATGTTTGTAAAACTTAGTAAGGCAAAGAAATTTACTCCAAACAAGTGAAAATTATGGTATAATTACTTTTCCTTCACTTAATAATATGAGTACCAGAACAACAAGATGTCACATAAGGATTATTTACTTGCATAATTTTGGACGAAACTATTTGAGGAACCCACATGAATTATCTCACGACTTGAATCATTATTTTGATCTCTTGATTTTCTAATTGCTTGAGGACAAGCAATGATTCAAGTGTGGGGGAGTTTGACAAGTGCAAAATTTGCATATATTTATATATATATTAGATGGTATTTTTAGTATATTTTTGGTTAAGATATTATATTTTTTGACTATGAATGACATGTTTTCATTTAGTAAGGTTTATTTTCTAGAATTAGGATTTTTGCATTAAAACTATTATTTTGATGTATTTAATATCTATTTTTGCAGAAACATCAAGTAAGGCCAAGATCAAGGTGATAAAGTGAACAAAAGAGGGCAAAAGAATGACCTTGATAGAAGAAAAGAACAAAGGGAGGAAAAATAGAAAAGTCAGCAAAAATTCTAAAAGAAGTCATGAAAAAGGTACCAGGACACTTAGAAGGACAACTCAGCAAAAATTTACACAAGTGGGACCAGAACATGCGATCCGCGCCTGACGATACGCGGCTACCGCCGCGTATCAGCTAGGCGCGTATCGCACTCCAACTTGCCAAATTTCTGCTGTCGCAACTTGCTTCATTCCCCAGCTGTTCTTGTACACTTTTGAACTGTACCCAGGTTTTGCAAGTTGAAGAATGCATTGGAAGAGCAAGTGGAGACTTTTAAGCCTTCAACTAGGGTTTTCATCATTCCAACTCATTAAATGTAACTTGCAAGTTGGAAAATGACTTGTAGTATCCATGTCTATAAATAGAAGTCATTTGTGAAGAGTTAGGGATATGCTAGGTTAGAGATTTTGTAGAGAATTGCTAGAATTCACTTAAGTCATAATAGAGATATTGTGAGTTAAGAGTGTTTCTATATTCAAAGACCCTTGTAGCAATTCTTGTGAAGGGAATACAAGTTCTTGAAGCCATTCCTGATATTGAATAAGCTTTCTTTAACTTTGTATCATTCATTTATCTTGATTGCTATGGATGGATGTTGTCAATTCATATGTTTTGATATGGAAACAATTATGTTGAGCTAAATCCTTATTTCTAGGGTTTTGATGAAACTAATGCATCTATATTAAGGCTTGTAGTTGGTTAACTTGCCATTTCTTGCTTGTGTCTTTTCAATTATTCAAGTGTTCATCTTTGTATATGAAAGGCCATCACATGCAAAGCATCATAGTTATTATGATACAATTAAGTTTGATCTTAATAATGGAAAGTGAAGAGTTGAACTTAAGTATTAACACATGAGAATAGTGTTATGCTTAGGAGGACGTAACTAAGCAATTCATGCATACAACATCAATTCTATCACGATAGTAGATAGATTGAATCAATTCATTGTGAAAACAAGTTTTGATACAAATAGAATTGCACTCCTAAAACAAGGCAAGCTCACTTTGGTAAGAATTAATCTCTACACCTTGATGTAGATCATTAGTAACATCATTACTCTAGAAGCTTCTTCATTCATATTTTCTACACAAAAATTATTGCATTCATACAAAATTTCCCTAGTCTAGTAGATACTAGCAAAAGCTCACCTATTCAAATTGATGATTGCTTAGATAATAACGAAGGTGACAGAACTCTAGTAATTGCATATTAAAGTGGTTCCTTGTGGGATTCGACCCTAATTTCCTTACTACAACAAACCGTATACTTGCGGAACTAGTTGAAGATTAGGTTTTATTTCTTGACCTTGTGTATGTTTGACTTACTTTTATATATCTAATCTACACTATGTCAATCCCGACCAAGCCATGACGGCACATTTTGAACCTTTTGATACTCATATTTTGACTTAAGATTTGCATTCATATAGACATATCCAAATGTGATAGAACTCGGGGTTAATTTTGGAAAATTTGATTGCATCTCGCAACTAGCCTTGGCTAGGTTGAAAGGGTGCCTTAGGTGCAAGCCTTTGCCTTCCCTTTCTTCAAATGTGATTCCCGGGTCTTTTTCTCTTGTTTTTTCGTAGACCGGAGTTGGAAAAGGGTTTTCAATATTTTTTCTAAAATTTTTGTTTTTTTTTTTGTTTTGTTAAACGATTTTTCAGGTGAATTGGTACACCCTAACTCAATATCAAGTGGCAACTCCATTTTTTAAAATAAAACCTTTTTTCAAAATTAGTTGGCCAAAACTATCGCACTTTTAGTCCCGGTCTTTTTTTCTTTTAAAATACCATTTTTCCTAAATAACACTTTTTCACTAAAAACTCAATTTTTATCACACATGCACGGTTTTTCCAAAATCTTTATTTTCAAAAAGGGTCACCGGATCGGACTGTCTTTTTAGGACGCGACAGTCAACGACCCCACCATGTGTCATTTTGGGACGCGACATATTTTAGCGACTTCACTGGGGATTATTAGTGAGTCCGAGCACTTGGATTAATCACTTTTTCCCACTTTAAAGCTTTTACTTTTTCGCATTTGGATGTTTGGATTGCATTTTTCTCTTCTAGGTTTTAGGTTTTTTAATTTTTTGTATCTCACTGTATGTGTTTTAATTTTGACTGTTGAGTTGGGTATTGATGTTTCATTAGTATTATTTCATACTGCTATATGGTATCTATTCTAATTTAATGAGTTTATAGAATATAATTTTATGTTTTCTTTTGTTGTTTGATTCTTAATCTGGTTAACAAATTTTGGCATTTTTGATTGATTTTAAGGCTTTTAGCTGGTTCTTTTAGGAATTCCTTGAATGGATTTTTACGAATGGTATATGTTTGTGCTTTTGGTTGTTATATTTTTAGCAATATTACTATGCCCCTGAGGCTCTCTGTTTTTCCGCACTTCAGTCCCAATTTTATAGTTTGACCCCCCTAGTTTTTGTGTTCTTTCAATTGGGTCCTTAATTTGCATATTTACTCTCCACTTGTTTAAATTTATAGTTTTTGCCCCAATTTGCGTTATTTTGCATCATGACTCCTTGATTAGTTAAAATTTCTAATTTTTCCTCTTAAGCTTTATAAAAATTTATTTTTAGCCCTTTAGATGCTAGACTTTACATTTTTTATCCTCAATTTGTTAAAATTTATGTTTTATATTTATTTTGCTAAATAGTGGTACCATTAACGCATTTGCTCGTTTCTTAACATCTAGTACTGGGTCTTCAAAGAGGTATACCCATTTCTCGTTAATTTCGCTCTATGTTCTCCAATGTGCTTCTATGTGATATATTATGCATTTTCTTCATATGTTTCTTATTTTTATATGCTCTTTGCATATTTATTTACTTTATGCTATTTAGCTTCGAATTTTTATTATTTGGCAAAAGTGTAATATTTAGATCACAATTTCCTTTACTTTGGTCTATATTTTGTATTTAGCTAGCCGATGTAATAGTTAGATTACATTTCATGTATTTTTAGCAAAATTTGTGTATTTAGATAGCAAATGTAATAAATAAGTCGTTCTTAAGCAAGTGTAATAGATAGGTTATTCTTACTTTTTCCCCTTAAAATTGTAGCTGACTCCCTAATGTAATAGTTACGGCTTGTGTGCTTTTGCGTGCTTATGTATGTGACAGTCCCACCTTACCCAGAGGCGTACCAAAGGGCTTAGCGGAATGCCTGCCTAGCTCTTGCCAGGACTCACTCAAGCATGCACTCGGAACATTCACGTACCATTAACCCAAAATAGAATACATTCACATAGTTCAACTTAAGATACAAAAGTCACTAAAATGTTTACAGGCCATGTTCTAAAAGTATACATGCCCAAAATATACATATCATTTTCAATGGTAACCAAACAGCTCGGTTATCCAAAAATACAAGAACAAAGTGTCTATTTTAATTAAACTCGCCATGCCCAGCTTTAAGAGTGAGAAATACCTGGGTAAAGGAAAACAAATAAAAGAATGAGCTATAATAGCCCAGTGAGTGCCCAAGTCATGCAGGCATGCCAAAAATCCATTATTTTAGGAAAATAAAACACTTTAACAAGATATTTAATCAGCACATGAACAAATAAATAAACAAGTAGTCAATGGCGGATATAGGGTTCAACTACGGGAGCAAGCTCGACCGTAGGAGAAACAAGTACCGATTATGTTACCAAGGCATTGGGATCGAGATAATAGCTCAGGTCCTTGCCGAGGGTCATATCGGTACTATCAAGCAAGACCCTAACCACCATACACCTTATAACCTCCGTACATGCTACCACATCTAGGGAGTAACCTCGACCTTGGAGAGCCAACACGCAAGAAAGTTCAATCCGGAGTTGGCCTCTTAGAGGATTCACAACTCACAAGGGAATGAACATCATGCCCTAAAACACCCAACACCTTATATCCTCCCACGCACGTTCAAGTTGACTACCCGTGAAGTAACGGTGAAGTTAGTCATGGAAGTCTCAAACACAAGTAACACATTTAATCATGAAAACAAGTAGCACATGGTGGAATAGATGCGATAAAGTACACATCTTTTCTCAAGTAGCACATTTTAGCACATAGAATTTGCAAGCATAGCATGATATTTACAAATGGAAATATCACGTTACATGCATCATGTACACGTAAAGACACTCACCTGGAATGCCTACGAGAATATTTCGTAAAAAGGTCGGGTCTCGCTTTCAGGTCCTGAAATTTAAAAGAAATAATCTAATGAAAACTCGATTTAAACCCTAATTAACTTAGTAAGAAAATTCAAGAAATACCCCACTAAATTCTAGGGTTTTTGTTTTAGGGTTTAGGGTTTAGGGTTTAGGGTTTCCATCTTAGGGTTTTCATTTTAGGGTTTTCATTTTAGGGTTTTCTAGCAAAATTTTGACATTATTTCCCCTTAAATTTCGGCCTTCCAAACTTGTTTTTCCCATCAAGATTTCAACCATCAAATCCATAATTCAACAAGTTCTACAACTTCTAAGTTCAATCCAAGCTCAAATTCAATCAAAATTTCACTAAATCTCAAGAATTCTACTCCAAGAATCTTCAACCAAATAACATATACCCCATGAAATTTCAAGGTTTAAATGCCATTTACTACTCAATCTAACCAAGAAAACACTATCTCTAACAAGTAATACTTAAATTCAAGCATAAATCTTCAAGTTAAAAATCATAAGAATTCAAGATTAAACTAGTACAAAAGACCAATTAAACTTGAAATTAATGGTTAAAGCTTATAGTACATACCTTAAAGAAGCCTAGAACTTTGCTTAGAAGGAAGGGAAGCTCACTTTCTATGGTGAAATTGTAAGGTAATAAGGGGAGTAACGCAGCGGAAAATTAAAAAATTTATTACCTTAGCCATGGATCTCTTTGTTGTAATCTATACGATTAAAGGGTGTTTAGCACAAATACCTCAAGCATAGAAGGTTTCTATGCTTCAAAGGGCAAGATCCTATTCGATGAAGGTATTGATCTACCATGAAAAGCCCTCCAAGTGTAGAGCCTCCAACGGTATCCACACGAACATGATCTTTAGGAACCTTTGGGCTTGCTTGCCTTGCCTTTTGAGTGCTAGCTCCCTTGAATGATTCATGAAGAACACAAGAAGAAGAAAGAAACCCTAACTATTAGGAAGAAGAGAGGTGGCGTTTTTCTAGGGAAGAGAAACACCTCTCATGCTCTCAAGTTTTCTCTCTCTAGATTTTGTATTGTGTTTCATCAAAATCTTTCAAGAGTCAAGGCATGGACTTATTTATAGATGTAGTATCCTAGTCTTTAAGGAAACAACAGCAATTGGAAACCAAGAAGGTTTAGGAAGCTTACCTTAAGCTAATCCTATTCCTTTAGGAAACCAATTCCAAAAGGAAACCAAAAAGCTTCTTAATTCCTTTTAGGAAACTAATTTCCATCAAGACTTAGAATATTTATAATTAAGTCCTTTAAGTTAATTTATCACATAAATTAACCCCATAAGTATCTTATACTTATCTTAATAACAATTTAACCCAAAGACCATGTTCGTATTGTGTGTGACCCATTAGGTTCCATTCACGTTGGCAATAAGTACAAATTATAACTCATTAATTAATTAACTAAGAGCCAGATAAATTAACACTTTAATTTATCATTAATTCACTAATTAATTAATTTGCACTTATAGATCATGAGTGGCGTCTAGCAATGCATCATGACCACCCAAGTGAATAGGAAAGTCATATGGTAGACTACACCTATCAATGACAATGTTACCGCGTAATTAATATCCTTTCACCACACTATATCCCAATTAGTCTAAGAGTGTAGTGCGCTCTCTTTAAATGACTAATTAATGATTTCTTGTTCCCGAAATATAACTTTCCATAAAAGTATAACCTTGAAACTCTTTCAAGTCATACTTTAACTTTTGCGCAAAAGATTCTTTAAGTCATATTTCAACAAGTGGCCAATCCGGGATATACTCTCCTATAATAAGGAGTGGCGAATCCTATATCGATTACTCACTATCCTTCTATGCTTCATACTATGCCCAATCTCTACCGTATGGGCTACTCTTTTACGAGCACCGAGCAATAGAGTCAAAGCAAGCAATCCACATTCAAGATACTATGGTAAACTCAAGTCTAAGGATCACTTACACCATTGCCATTAAGAGTATAATTCATTAGCACTATGAATAGTAACTCTTGACGGATCAATCCAATGAACTTGTTCTCTAACAAGCATCCACATACCAGCTTAAGTGTCGCACACCATAGTTGACGAGATCAACTACTACTTACCCTAAGTAGAGGCAAAGTATGTGCTAGTCTTCCCATATTAATGATGTCCAATCTCATTAATACTACGACTAGGGATATTTAAGAATATAACTTAATGTGTAATAAGAGTCTCATCAGTGTAACTCTTACAATCTCTTATACACAGTTAATATTCTATGGACTTTATCAAATAAACAAGTAATATTAATAACAAGTATTAAATGACAAAGAAAATGCCACATATATAAGTATAACACGAAATAAGCATAATAAAAATCCCAAAAAACTAACTTGGTTTTAGGGCATACACTAACAGAAATTGCTTGAAATTTGGAGAGAAAGCTTCAAGAAGTTGAGAGCAAAATGAGAGAAAGAGAGAGAGAGAGAGCTATGGCCAGCCAAGAGAAAATGAAAAGAGAAAGAAGTGAGCTAGGAAAATAGAAAAGAAATAATGAAAAAGATGGGTGAAAGAATAACCAATAAAAATATTACAAGAGTCAAGTTAGGTTTAGACTTTTTCAGGCATTAGTTGTAAACTTGGTTTAATTTAATTGGTGACACAAAAATATCTCTTTTCACCCAGTAGTTAGTAATATTATGAAATAAATCTTAAAGAAAAAAGAGAAGAAAATAAGGAGAGGGAAATCCGGCCATGAGGGAGAGAAAAGAAGAGAGAAATTCGGCCAAGGAAGAAAAGAAAAAGAAAGAAGAATTTTCGGCCAAGAGAGAAGGAAAAGAGAGAAGAAAATTCAGCCAATAAAAAAAAATAAAGCAAGTGATTAGGTGAAATTTTTGAGGAAAAGATTAAGCTAAAGTTTAAGTAGTCAAAAACTAGAAAATAGTAATATAAACCAGTTAAAATGAGACACTATGGTAAACTAATGATCTAATGAATTTAATCCAAGTTTAATTCTTAGGTGTTCTACTCAATAAGGAAAGAAACTTAGTTAATTAACCTAATTAACTTAAGAAATCCTCCAACTAATAAATCAAGAGTTAATACTAGATTTCAAATGAGAGAATTTTTTCTTTCTTTTAAGTACATTTTAGGGTTTTCTCTTTCTTTTTTTTTTCTACTATTGTCATTTTTATTTTATGCTACTAGTGGACATACATGAATAAAATAGTTTCTTATGAGTTTCTAGGGTGTCACATCCTCCCCCCCTTAAAAGAATTTTGTCCTCGAAATTCTACCTTGATTTTCAAAGAGCCGGGGATAATTTTTCTGTATTTCCTCCTCTGTCTCCCACGTGGCTTCTTCCAAGTCATGATGTCTCCATAGGACCTTGACAAGAGGAATTCGTTTATTTCTTAACTCTTTTACTTTGTGATCCAAGATTTGAACTGGTTGTTCTTCATAGGCAAAAGTTTCATCCAACTCAATCTTCTCGGGTTGAAGCACGTGCCATGGGTCCGGGTGGTACTTTTTCAAAACGGATACATGGAAAACATTATGCATCTTAGACAATTTTGAAGGCAGTTCTAGTTGGTATGCCACTTTGCCGATACGTTTAATGATTTTGAATGGTCCCACGTATCTTGGTTGAAGTTTTTTCCTCTTACCAAACTGAATGCCTCCCTTGAATGGTGAAATCTTGAGAAACACGTTGTCTCTGACTTCAAACTCCAACTCTTTCCTTCGAGTGTCGGCATAGCTCTTCTGTCGACTCTGAGCAGTTTGGAGTCGTTGTTGGATTAGCTTAACTTTTTCGTAAGATTCTTCTATCCACGGCACTTTTTCTGGACCTAGCATTTTCCGTTCACCCACTTCATCCCAATAGCCTGGCGTTCTGCATCTTCTTCATTACAGTGCCTCGAACGGGGCCATCTGGATAGAGGATTGGTAGCTATTGTTGTAAGCAAATTCAATCAAGGTTACGTGTTGATCCCAATTGCTACCAAAATCCATTACACTTGCTCGTAGCATGTCTTCTAAGACCTAGATTATGCGTTCGGACTGTCCGTCGGTCTGGGGATGGTAAGCCGTGCTAAAATTTAACTTTGTTCCCAAGGCTTCGTGCATTTGTCTCCACAGTCGAGAAGTAAACCGAGGATCTCGGTCCGTGACGATACTTACTGGAATCCCATGCAGTCTCACCACTTCATCGATGAACATTCGAGCAAGTCTTTCCAAAGAATAAGTCATGTTCATGGGCAGAAAGTGGGCAGATTTAGTCAAACGATCAACAATTACCTAAATAGCGTCGTGCCCTCGTTGGGTTCTCAGCAAACCAGATACAAAATCCATGGTAATGTGCTCCCATTTCCATTTTGGGATTTCCAAAGGTTGTAACAGCCCTGACGGTCTTTGATGTTCAGCTTTGACCTGTTGGCATGTCGGACAAGTTTGAACATACTCTGCTATTTCCCTCTTCATATTATCCCAGCAATACAGTTTCTTTAGATCTTGGTACATCTTTGTACTCCCCGGGTGCACAGTGTACTTGGAGCGATGGGCCTCATCCAAGATTATTCTTTTCAATTCTTCATCTCTTGGGATGAAGATACGGTTTCGGAACCTCAACAAACCCTCCGGTCCAACACTATACTCAGGTAAGGTCCCCGCTTTAGCTTTCTCTATCCGTCTTTGTAGCGTAGGATCCTTGTCTTGAGCTTCTCCAATTTGCTTCAACAATTCAGATTGTACATTTACGTTTCCACAAATCACTTTAGATCCAACTATCCGTGGATTGCTCTCGCTAAATTGCTCTAATAGCCTCCACTCACAGATAGCCAAGTTAGCCACCTGAGCTTTTCTACTCAAAGCATCCGCGACAACATTGGCTCTACCCGAATGATAATTAATAGTACAATCATAATCTTCTAATAACTCCACCCATCTTCGTTGCCACAAATTTAACTCTTTTTGAGAAAATAAATACTTTAGGCTCTTGTGATCTGTATATACCTCAAAGGTGACCCCATATAAATAATGTCTCCACTTCTTGAGTGCGAATACCACAGCAGCTAATTCCAGGTCATGAGTAGGGTAATTTCTTTCATGAGGGTTTAACTTTCGGGAAGCATAGGCAACAACTTGTTTCCCTTGCATTAGTACACATCCTAGGCCTTCCCGTGAAGCATCGGTATACACCCTAAAAGTTTCTTTCCCATTAGGCAATGCCAGCACCGGGGCCGATGTTAATTGTTTCTTGAGTTCATTAAAACTCTGTTCACACTATTCATCCCAATTAAACTTAACATTCTTCTGGGTCAAAATAGTGAGTGGTGTGGCTATCTTCGAAAAATCCTTGATAAATCGTCGATAGTATCCAGCTAGACCCAAGAAACTACGAACTTCGGTCGGATTCTCGGGTCGTTTCCAATTGACCACGGCTTCTACTTTGGAGGGGTCCACCGCTATTCCTTCTCCCAAAATGACATGACCCAAGAATGACACCCGATCTTTCCAAAATTCACATTTACTAAATTTAGCATACAACTTATTATCTCTTAAAGTCTGTAACACAACCTTCAGATGTTGTTCATGATCTTCATGTGATTTAGAAAATACCAAGATATCATCGATAAATACTACTACAAACTGGTCCAGGTAGGGTTGGAAAACCCTATGCATCAAATCCATGAAAGCTGCTGGGGCATTAGTCAACCCAAATGGCATGACTACAAATTTGTAATGACCATATCGAGAGTTAAAAGCTGTTTTAGGCACATCTTCCTCCTTAATTCTGACACGATCCGGGTTGATCTCCCTTTTCGTGTGTCATAGGAACATCCCCAAAGGACCGTCTTGAAGATCAGGGTGTAAATCAATCCAAACCCTCCCGCAGAATTGGATCAATTTACCTATGAATAATTCAACCCCAACCAAATCCGTTGATTGAAACCAAATCAATAGAGACCCTAGACCCTTACCAAACTTGTTGATAAAAACCCAAGGTATAACCTTACAAGAATCACTCTTGAAAAGTTGGAAAGAGTTCTCATCTCAAGAACTCACGAAATCCCTCAAAGGGAGAAAACCAATTTTCATTGATCAAATCATAATTCAACATAACCATTCCCCCATAATAAACGACAATAGTTAGCCTTATATAGGTGTACAAACCCTAAAACTAAATATGGAAATTTTAATTAAATAAAACCTAAAAATTAAACTAAAACTAATTAAAACAATAAAAATTCCAAGGTGCGGACGAAGGCCGCGGGCAAGCCTTAGGCGCGGCCTTGGTTAGAAGCAATTCTGGCCTTGGCACGCATTCTGATCCAATCCGTGGGGAAGACCGTGGGACGGCCTGGGGTGTGGCCTCCAACAGAATGTCTGCGACTGGCTTCTGGTCTTGTCCTTTGAAAATCCGTCCTCGCACTTTGGACCTAAAACGTGACCACCAGCCTTTGGCCCCTTGAGTGGATGCTAAGTAAGCCATCTTCCATGCTCCATTGCCATAATTTAAACTCTTTGACACCTCCAATTTGCACAAAATGATGATATCCATTGGTGAAGCTTGAATGATAGGAATCATGGCCACAGGATTCGTATCAAATTCTCAATTGATAGTACCCTTGTCTAAGGTCTATCTTGGAAAATACTATTGCTCCTTCCAATTGATCAAACAACTCGTCAATCTGAGGTAAAGGATATTTATTCTTTATGGTGACATTATTTTACCCTCGATAGTCAATACAAAGTCTAAAGGTACCATCTTTCTTTTTCACAAACAACACTGGGGCTCCCCATGGTGATACACTCGGCCTGACAAAACCTCTTTCCAATAAATCCTGGAGTTGGGTCTTAAGCTCTCCAAATTCTGCAGGAGACATATGGTATGGAGTCTTGGATATTGGCGCTACTCCTGGTACCAATTCTATCCCAAATTCTACTTCTCTCTCCGGTGGTAGATAGCTTAATTCTCCAAGAAAAACATCGGGAAATTCTTTTACCACTGGCACATCCTCAAGTCTCACTTTATCTTCGGGTGTATTAATCAAATAAGCAAAATACCCTACGGCCCCCTGAGACATCAATTTCCTAGCTTGCATGGCAGAGAGGAGGTTTGAGGAAGTTAGTGTTTTCTTTACATCAAATCTTAAAATAGGTTCTCTCGGTATTTTAAAATTCACCACTTTTGTCCCACAATCTAGTTGAGCACTATACCGGGTTAAACAATCCATGCCTAATATTACATCATATCCCCGAATAGGTAAAGCTATAAGGTCCACTAGAAACTTTCTTTCTCCTACCCGAAGTTCACAATATTTATAAACAAGATTGGTTGTCAGGCTATGGTCCCCAGTGGGAGTTCTTACCTCCAATTCATAAACTAATTTAACAGGTTGGATTTCTAGGGTAGTCATAAATTGTGGATTTACAAATGAGTGGGTAGAACCAGGGTCTACTAGTAGTGTAGCCAAGTGATGAAAGACAAGGAGCGTACCTTCAATGACTGCGGATGACTCCTGGGCATCACGCTTGTCGAGAGCGTAGACACGTGCTGGTACTTTCCGTTTATTGCTGCCCTCCTTAGCTTGATTGGTCTCCTTGGGCCCGGGTTGAGCGGTGCTCAGTCCGCCAGCTGTCTGCCTTGGGCATTGATTTATTCGGTGGTCGCCGCTACCGCAAAGCAAACACCTACGGTTCTTCCTCCAACAGTCGTCCTCCACATGACCGCTCTTACCACAGTATCCACAGGCTACAGGTGCAGCTGGTGGTCGTACCTCTTTTTGCGTCTCCTCTTTTCGTTCTCCTCTTAACGAAGCTCTTCTCACTGGAGCCCCTCTTGCTCTTCCGAATGGGGTGCCTTGCCCAAGTCTCACCCCTCCAGTTCCCTTTCCCCGTCTTAGGAACTGGAGCATTTCCAGTCGGGAGCCGAGTGTCACTGGTACCTCTCCGTTTCCTTGCCCTCACTGTGCGGACCAAGAACTTGGTTTCTTTACTTGCTGCGCCTTTTCCACTGCAGCTTCATAGGTATCAATAGTGGCAACAACAAGGGCATCTTGAATTTCCAAGTTGAGGCCCTGAATGAATCTTCTCTTTCTTCGTCGTTCCGTGGCCACAATGTTCCGGAGCATAATCGAGACAATTTGGTAAACTGAGCTTCGTACTCAGCTACATTCTGTGCACCTTGTCTCAGTTTCAAAAATTCATCTTCCTCACTTTTCTTGTACTCGCACGGGAATGTACTTTTCTTTAAACTTCCCTGGTGAAGTTGGCCCACGTCCTGGAAGTTTGATATCTTTCCCACTTGGCGTTCACTAGGTTCCACCAAGGGGTGGCAGCTACCCTCCAACTGAAATACAGCAAATGTCACTTGCCGTTCATCCGAGTATTTCAAAGCAGCAAATATTTTCTCAATGTCCTCTAACCACTTTTCGGCAATTTCAGGGTTTGGGCTGCCGTTAAACTTGGGAGGGTTAAATTTCTGGAACCGTTCCAGGGCTACATCTTCCCCTACTGCCGGGTTTCTATGAGAACTACCAGCTTCCACTGCTGGGTTCTGTCGGGTCCCCAAGTTGCGTTAGAACATCGGTCATTCGGTTCAGGACCTGCAATCATTGGATCGGCCCCTGAAGGCGGATTTATGCTAGAGGTAGCTTCTTCGCCCCGGTCTTGGCGACGGGGACGTCCTCTACCACGACCACGTCCGCTCATGACTTAATATTCTATAATAACATGAATAACTTATTTCAATTTCTACGTAATAAATGACAAGATATAATGTAAAATGCACAAATTCAAAATTAACAAGGAAATCAAGTTTCATGCCAAACAAGATCACACATATATATACAAGTAGTTCAAGTTACACAGTTTCAAAAGTTCAGGTACAAAACATGTCACATATACAAGCATAACAAAACTAACATAAGTTTTCATACACATCCCCATCTAAAGATCTAATCTAAGATCTAGTCCAACTGGACTGATCCCACTGAGCTCACATCTCTCTCTGGCTCCCCCTCAGGAGCCTCCTCGGCCCCAGGAGGTACATGTCCAGCCTGCCCTGGCCCTGCCTGCTGGGCCACATCTCGTATCCTCATCTAATACGTGAGCTACTAACAACCCACTCTCATCCACCAGTCGTCCCGTGTGGTCTCGAACATGCTGCACGACACGGGTAAGATGACCGTGTATGGCCTGGTACTGCTCTCGATAGGCGTCAGTCCTCTGCTGTTCTTCTCGAACAGTAGTCTCTAGCTCGCGAATCCTCTGAGCCTGAACTCTAACGGTCTCTCTTAGCTCATGAATACGGGCCTGGGAGGTGTTCCCCTCCCGCTCGCCCCGCCTACTATCCTCTATCAAAGAAAGCATGACATAATCGGGGTAAGAATAAGTCCTCCAGCATCCACAAGCAGGACGGACTCGACTGAGCAGGTGAAAAAGTGCGATAGGTGATGCCGGGGTCCCTCACAATAGCGTACAATGGGTCTTCTACGACGCTCATGCTGCACCGGAGCTGCTCCAGATGACTGTGGTGCCCGGGGACACCTCACCTCGACTGCTATCCGTCATACCTATAGGTTTTAAAGAAAATAAATCACTCAGATCTAATCCCAAGAAAAACTTAATAATAAATAATACTTAAGTATCACAGCCTCAAAATCAAGCTTAGAAAAATAAACTAGACCATTCTCAAATGTATTCACGTAGGTTTTCAGGCACAGGGAATTGGGATTTTATCACTCACAACTTAGGGTGATCAGGCCTAAGAGTAACTGACTCAAATCCCGATTCCTACCCGACACACTAACACGGTTCGAACTAAAGGCAGGATTCAAACCTAAGCTCTGATACCACTTGTGACAGCCCCACCTTACCCAGAGGCGCACCAAAGGGCTTAGCGGACTGCCTGCCTAGCTCTCGCCAGGACTCACTCAAGCACGCACTCGAACATTCACGTACATTAACCCAAAATAGAATACATTCACATAGTTCAACTTAAGATACAAAAGTCACTAAAAAGTTTACAGGCCATGTACTAAAAGTATACATGCCCAAAATATACATATCATTTACAATAGGTAACCAAACAGCTCGGTTATCCAAAAATACAAGAACAAAGTGTCTATTTTAATTAAACTCGCCATGCCCAGCTTTAAGAGTGAGAAATACCTGGGTAAAGGAAAACAAATAAAGGAATGAGCTATAATAGCCCAGTGAGTGCCCAAGTCATGCAGGCATGCCAAGAATCCATTATTTCAGGAAAATAAAATAATTTAACAAGATATTTAATCAGCACATGAACAAATAAATAAACAAGTAGTCAATGGCGGATATAGGGTTCAACTACGGGAGCAAGCTCGACCGCAGGAGAAACAAGTACCGATTATGTACCAAGGGCATTGGGACCGAGATAATAGCTCAGGTCCTTGCCAAGGGTTCATATCGGTAATATCAAGCAAGACCCTAACCACCATACACCTTATAACCTCCGTACATGCTACCACATCCAGGGAGTAACCTCGACCTTGGAGGGCCAACACGCAAGAAAGTTCAATCTGGAGTTGGCCTCTTAGAGGATTCACAACTCACAAGGGAATGAACATCACTGCCCTAAAACACCCAACACCTTATATCCTCCCACGCACGTTCAAGTTGACTACCCGTGAAGTAACGGTGAAGTTAGTCACGGAAGTCTCAAACACAAGTAACACATTTAATCATGAAAACAAGTAGCACATGGTGGAATAGATGCGATAAAGTACACATCTTTCCTCAAGTAGCACATTTTATGCACATAGATATTTGCAATCATAGCATAATATTTACAAATGGAAATATCACGTTACATGCATCATGCACACATAAAGACACTCACCTGGAATGCCTACTGAGAATATTTCGTAAAAAGGTCGGGTCTCGCTTTCGGGTCCTGAAATTTAAAAGAAATAATCTAATGAAAACTCGATTTAAACCCTAATTAATTTAGTAAGAAAATTCAAGAAATACCCCACTTAATTCTAGGGTTTTGTTTTAGGGTTTAGGGTTTAGGGTTTCCATCTTAGGGTTTTCATTTTAGGGTTTTCAATTTAGGGTTTTCAATTTAGGGTTTTCTAGCAAAATTTTGACATTATTTCCCCCTAAATTTCGGCCTTACAAACTTTTTTTTCCCATCAAGATTTCATACCATCAAATCCATAATTCAACAAGTTCTACAACTTCTAAGTTCAATCCAAGCTCAAATTCAATCAAAATTTCACTAAATCTCAAGAATTCTACTCCAAGAATCTTCAACCAAATAACATATACCCCATGAAATTTCAAGGTTTAAATGCCATTTACTACTCAATCTAACCAACAAAACACTATCTCTAACAAGTAATACTTCAATTCAAGCATAAATCTTCAAGTTAAAAATCATAAGAATTCAAGATTAAACTAGTACAAAAGACCAATTAAACTTGAAATTAATGGTTAAAGCTTATAGTACATACCTTAAAGAAGCCTAGAACTTTGCTTAGAAGGAAGGGAAGCTCACTTTCTATGGTGAAATTGCTTGAAATTTGGAGAGAAAGCTTCAAGAAGTTGAGAGCAAAATGAGAGAAAAGAGAGAGAGAGCTATGGCCGGCCAAGAGAAAATGAAAAGAGAAAGAAGTAAGCTAGGAAAATAGAAAAGAAATAATGAAAAAGATGGGTGAAAGAATAACCAATAAAAATATTACAAGAGTCAAGTTAGGTTTAGACTTTTTAGGCATTAGTTGTAAACTTGGTTTAATTTAATTGGTGACACAAAAATATCTCTTTTCACCTAGTAGTTAGTAATATTATGACATAAATATTAAAGCAAAAAGAGAAGAAAATAAGGAGAGGGAAATCCGGCCATGAGGGAGAGAAAAGAAGAGAGAAATTCGGCCAAGGAAGAAAAGAAAAAGAAAGAAGAATTTTCGGCCAAGAGAGAAGAAAAGAGAGAAGAAAATTCAGCCAAGAAAAAGAAAATAAAGCAAGTGAATTAAGTGAAATTTTTGAGGAAAAATTAAGCTAAAGTTTAAGTAGTCAAAAACTAGAAAATAGTAATATAAACCAGTTAAAATGAGACACTATGGTAAACTAATGATCTAATGAATTTAATCCAAGTTTAATTCTTAGGTGTTCTACTCAATAAGGAAATAAACTTAGTTAATTAACTTAATTAACTTAAGAAATCCTCCAACTAATAAATCAAGAGTTAATACTAGATTTCAAATGAGAGAATTTTTTCTTTCTTTTAAGTACATTTTAGGGTTTTCTCTTTCTTTTTTTTTCTACTATTGTCATTATTATTTTATGCTACTAGTGGACATACATGAATAAAATAGTTTCTTATGAGTTTCTAGGGTGTCACAATGTACTTATTTGTTTTACCGCTTTCCTTAGGATTTGCATTTAGATATCATGCTTACGTGTTATGTGCTTCTACGTGGTCTTATATGCCTTATATATTATTTGCTTTTAATTCACTTTTTACTATTTTAATTCATGTTTTATCAGCTTTTATTATTTCATCACCACACTAGTCTAACACTAGTTGTGGTTTTCTCATTTCCCCACTAGTCCAACGCTAGTGATGGATTCCTAGAAAGGGCTAGTCCAACGCTAGGTTCCTAGGCCATTTTAGTGATAGTTTCACTCGCATGCATTTCATCTCATTTCACACACATTTTCCTCTCTTTTTAGAATTTTCCTTACTTGCATGATTTTTGGTATATATTTTATTATTTTATTACCTAAAGCATTTGACAATACATGACATTTAGGTTGCATTCCACTTGGGATTCTGGTCATTTGTGTGCTCCAACTATAAATAATTGGCGTAACATGCCGTTCTCCCCTCCATAAGTAGGAACACTTAGTCACGAGTTATTAGTCCCCCGTACCCGTTATGTTGCATCCCCCTCTTTCTTTGACACTTTCTATAGTATTTTCCTTTTTCTTACGGCATTTCATTTTGCATATACACTCGTGACTCCCTCGAGGTCACGACTCAGGTTTCACAATTAATGCGATAATCGTGACCAAGTCTCGACGGAACATTTTGACCCTCCCGACATCATATTAGATTTAGAACTTGTATTTATTTAGACACATCCAAAACGCGATAGAATTTAGGGTTATTTTAGGAGAATTTGATTAAACCTCGCAACTAGCCTCGGCTAGGTAGAAAGGGTGCCTTAGGCGTAAGCCTTGGCCTTCCCTTTCTTCAAATGTGACTCTTAGACCTTTTTCGCTTGTTTTTTTGTAGACCGGAGTCCAAAAAGGATTTTTAAATATGTTTTCTAAAATTTTTTTTGTTAAATGATTTTTTGGGTGACTTGTTACACCCTAACTCAATACCAAGTGGTGACTCTATTTTTAAAATAAAATCCTTTTTCAAAATTATTGGCCAAAACTGTCGCGTTGTTTAGTCCCAGCCTTCTTTTGTTTTCAATATAGCATTTTTCCTAAATAACACTTTTTCACTAAAAACTCGATTGTTTCTCACACACGCACACGGTTTTTTTTCGAAAAGCTATCTTTTCAAAAAGGGTCACCGGACCAGACTACCTTTTTGGGGCACAACAGTCAATAACTCGAGCCATGTGTCATTTCGGGGCGCGACAATTGTTATGCTCAACTTTTGAAAAATTTTCTTCGATAAATTCACCATGGAATTAAATGATCAACATCACAAAAAGGTCTCAAGGGTATATGAGGAATTACAAGAAAAAGAGAAGTGCAAAGAAGTAATAGAAGTGAAGAATTGGAGAAAACTAGGCGTCGGCAAAAATAACACCTTTCAATATTTTGGACATAACTTGAGTTAAAATATTGGATTGAGATGATTCTTGTGTAAGTTTAAATATTAGAGGATATTCTACAAATCTTATGCAGACATCCAAATCCATTTCTCACATCTTCATAGCCAAAAATCCAAATTACTGAAGACCAAGGCTCTCCCAACCATGTCTTAGTATTTCGGTTATATCTTTGCATCCAGAATTGACATCACCTGATTCTTGTGGTGTTGGAAAGCTAATTCAAAGGGCTACAACTTTCATGTTTTGAGGAAAAGCTAATTCATCC
The DNA here is from genome assembly GCA_024721245.1 of Mitragyna speciosa. Taxonomy (NCBI): domain Eukaryota; kingdom Viridiplantae; phylum Streptophyta; class Magnoliopsida; order Gentianales; family Rubiaceae; genus Mitragyna; species Mitragyna speciosa. The sequence continues at coordinate 20,708,348 of CM045566.1, read as the reverse complement.
ATCTTCTAGGGGAAATCCATGGATCAAGATCCACGGACCAACAACCCGCGGATCATGCATGTCGGCTAGAAAATGATGGCTTCAACTCACAGCTTATCTTCCATCCCCTTTTGATGACTTTTTGCAGATTCTTTGTAGCTGCACTACCGAAGAAAACATTGCAAAATTCAATGGAAATTTTTTTGTGATTTCAAGACAACATTTCTTGTAAATTGTTATGCAAGTTGTCTAGATGATTAGGGTGAATTTGTTACAAATAGGAAGCTCTTGCAAGGTATTTAGAACAAGTCTTGAAGGGAGAAGCATTCCCAAGTAGCTCATAGTAGTAATTTTCTTTGTAGTTTAGAAGAATTTTCATTATTTGTGAGAAAATTCTTGGAGGATTCATGTGTATCAATTCATATCAATGAGAAACGAAGCTTTAAAGCCATGTTCTACCAACAGAGCATTTCTTACCTTAGCTCTTTAATTTCTTACTTGTTTATGAGTTGTTTCTATTATATGTTATTCATACAAGCTATGTTTAACTAAATTTATATCTTAGGGTTAGTGAAGCTAATTACATGATTTGAATATTATTATACTTGCTATAACTTGTATTTGCTTGTTCATCTACCAAGGTTTAATATTTGCATTAGCTTGATCAACTATTGCAAATTATTTAGATGTTATTTGATATTAAAAAAATGCTTATAACATTGAAAAATGGTAGGTGAAGCTTATGCTGTACACACATGCAAATAGTGGTATGGGTAGGTGGATTGAGGTTGTTTAATACCACAATTCACACATTTCATAAGGGTTCATCATGGAAATAGTTGAACTCTAGTCAATTCTTGGTGACAACAAGTCTTGATTTCATATGGAATTGCAATTCTAAGCAAGACAAGATTAATATAGCAAGATGTTAAATCATTCAATCATATTAGTGAAATTAGTGGATTCTAAACCCTATAACTTGTGTTTGTGAATTTCTTCCAATTGTCGTACTTCAAGTAATTGAATTTTCTTACCTTGCGCACCAACTATTTGATATTTTGTCTAGATAATAGAACAAGTTAGTAGCTTTGGTACTTGCTAATTCTTGTTTCCTTGTGTGTGACACCCTAGAAATTTATACAAAACTATTTAATTCATGTATTCCCATTGGTAAAACAAAATAGTAATAACAATAGTAGAGAAAAGAGAAAGAAAAAGGGAAAACCTAAAAGGTACTTAAAAGAGAAATTCTTCCATTTAGGGTTTAGTGTTAATCTTTGATTTATTAGTAGGAAGGTATCTTAAGTTAATTAGGTTAATTAACTAAAATTCTTTCATTATTAAGTAGGACACCTAAGTACCAAATTTGGAATAATTTTATTGGACCATTAATTTATAATAGTGTTTAATTTTGACTAGCTTATTCTACTATTTTCTAGTCTTTTGACTACTTGAACTTTAGCTCAATTTTCCTCAAAAATTTCACTTATTCTCTTGCTTTATTTTCTTTTTCTTGGCTGAATTTTCTTCTCTCTTTTTCTTCTTCTCTTGGCCGAAATTTCTTCTTTCTTTTTCTTTTCTTCTTGGCCGAATTTCTCTCTTCTTTTCTTTCCACATGGCCGGTTCTCTCTTCTCTTATTTTACTCTCTTTTTGCTTTAAAATTTGTGCTATTAGCTCACTAATTTCTAGGTGATAAGAGATTAACATTTTCCACTAATCAAATTTAACCAACTTAACAACTAATACCTTAAAAGCATAAACCCTAGCTTGACTCTTGTTATGCTTTGATTGGTCATTCCTTTTCTTACTTTTCTCTTTATTTCTTTTCCATTTTCTTGGCCTATTTCTCTCTCCTTTCTTTCTTCTCTTGGCCGGCCACCCTATTCCCCTCTTTTCCTCTCATTTTGCTCTCAACTTCTTGAAGCATTCTCTTCAAATTTTGGGCAATTTTCACCATAGAAAGTGAGCTTTTCTTCTTCCTAAGCAACTTTCTAAGCTTGTTCAAGGTATCTACTATGAACTTTTCCTATTAATTTCAAGTTCTATTTGGTCTTTTGTATAAGTTTAACTCTAGATTCTTGATGTTACTACTTGAAGAATTTAGTGTGAATTGAAGATTTACTTGCTAGATAAAGTGTTCTTGTGGTTAGATGGACTAGTAGATAGCATTTAAACCTTGAAATTTCATGTATTATATGTGACTTGGTTGAAGAAACTTGGACTTGAAATCTTGAATTTGAGTGGAATTTTGAATGAAATTAAGTTTGATTTAAATATAGAAGCTGTAGAACTTGTTGGAAATTGGTTTGGTTGGGTGATTTCTTGCAGGTTAAATTTTGGGTTAGTCCGATTTTAAAGGGGAGATGCTGCCGAAATTTTGGTAAAAATAAAGACGGAAAAACAATAGATGAAATTTCTAACCTAGAACATGTTAAATTTAGAGAGTTAGTGTGCAGAAATTTTTGGATAAAATGACCAAATAATGAGTAAAATTTTCTTAGAATAAGAAAACCCTAAAATTAAAACCCTAAACCCTAAACCCTAGAAACCCTAAAACCAAAACCCTAGAAACAAGTGGGGTATTTCTTGAATTTTCTTATTAAATTAATTAGGGTTTTAATCAGGTTTTCATTAGATTATTTCTTTTAAAATTTCAGGACCTGAAAGCGAGACCCGACCGTTTTACGAGATATTTTCATAGGCATTCTAGGTGAGTGTCTCTATGTGTGCATAATGCATGAAATGTTGTGTTACACTTGTAAATATTATGTGATGAAATGTGTTACTTGAGGAAGGATGTGTACTTTATCACATCTATTCCACAATGTGTTACTTGCTTTCGTGATCCAATGTGTTACTTGTGCTTGAGGCTACCGTGATTAACTTCACCGTTACTTCACGGTTAGTCAACCCGGCTGCACGTGGGAGGATACAAGGTGCTGGGTGTTTTAGGGCGTGTTGTTCTTTCCCTTGAGTTGTGAATCCTCAAAGAGGCCAACTCCGGATTGAACTTTCTTGCTTGCTTGTTGGCCCTCCAAGGTCGAGATTACTCCCTGGATGTGGTAGCCTGTATGGAGGTTATAAGGTGAATGGCGGGTAGGGTACTTGCTTGATAATACTGGTATGACCCGTGGCAGGGACCTGAGCTATTATCTAGGTCCTAACGTCAGGGTTACATGATCAGTACTTGTTTCTCCTACGGTTGAGCTTGCTCACATAGTTTAGCTCATATCCGCCATTGACTACTTGTTAAATGACTTGTTCATGTGCTATTGTATACTTTGCTTATTAATTTTATTTCCATGAAATAATAAATTCTCGGTATGGTTGCATGTCTTGGGCACTCACTGGGCTATTATAGCTCATTCCTTTTATTTGTTTTCCTTTACCCAGGTTCCCTGAAATTTTAAAGCTGGAACGACTAGTTTTGGATTTAGTAGATGTTTTACATATTATAATCACCAAACTGCTTGGGCTATTATTGTAAATAATATGTATATTTTGGCATGTAAACTTCTTAATGATACTTGTCTCTTTACCTTGAATTATATGAATATATTTTATTTGGGTTAAGTATACTTAGATGTTCCGCGTGAGTGCTCGACTTGAGTCCTGGCAAGAGCTAGGCAGGCAGTCCATTAAGCCCTTTGGTGCGCCTCTGGGTAAGGTGGGGCTGTCACAGTGGGATTGACTGTAATACATCCCCTACTATAATTGACCCGTGCACTTGCATAAAGGGGTATTAGGATATAAATTTTATATCTTGTTTGTGTGAATTTTTCTTAATTTGGATAGTACCTAAACCTCACAATTAGTGGTGATGGGTGAGGACCGAGAGGGAGAGTTGGGAGAATTGTTGTGTGAAGTGTAGAAGAAAGTGTAGTGTTGTGAATGTGATAATGGCGAATTAGTCAAAAACTGAACCAAATCCCATAAAATCTGGCAAGGAGTGCGAGTGGGAAGGATGATGTGATTAATCTTGTGAAGGAGATGATGAGTGTCGGGGGAGTTGGTGATGTAGGGTGGCTGAAAAAATGTTGGTGTTTAGAGGCTGAATAAGGTTAACAGAAGCAAACAACAGTAGCAACTTTTTTTTTAATTTGTAAGAAAAATAAAGAAAAAATGGAATAAAATAAAACCACTTGGGCTCCTTCAAATATATTAAAATTCAGCATTATAAGACAGAAAGATCACCGAAAAACTTCAAACTTAATGTAGCATCGGGAAACATGTTATTTATAGATAAAAAAACAAAATTTTGAAATAAATACCTAACGATCTCTAAAAATCATGAAATTTTTACATAAACTCTTTAAATATATAAAATACACATAAAAAAATTTTTAGACAAAAATTCTTAATAAAAAGGTACATTGAAAAACGTGTCATATATGACAAAAATTATGAAAATAATAAATGACCTTTGAAAGTCACAAAAACTTTACACAAAATATATTATCAAACAAAACACATTTACTAAAATTTTCACTCAAAAATTTTAACATTTACGCATTCTTGGCAAACATGCCTTTAATGAACAAAAGGACAAAAATTAAATAAATACTAAACGACCTCTAAAAATCATGAAATTTTTATAGAAAATCTATAAGTATACAAACTACATATATAAAAATTTTCACACAAAAATTCTAATAAAAAGGCTGCATTGAAAACCGCACCATTAACTTAAAAAATCCAAAAATTCTAAATAATTACTAAATGACTTCAAAAAATCATTAAAATTAGAAAAATCATAAAAAATAAAAAATAGGAATTGAAAAATTAAATTAAAAAAAAGTATCTTCACATGAAATTATCATTTTGCCCCTGATATGACTAAGTAGTCATAATATTCACAAAAATTGCGATTGACCCCCAAAAAATAAAGAGTATCCCTAGGTCTAGCAGCCTAGACTTTGCATTTAGTTTATGAATTTATATTGTCCAGTAGCCTAGACCTGCTTTCTGCATTTTAGTTTACGAATTTATTTTGTCCAGCAACCTGGATTAGTTTTCTGTCCATTTCAGTTTGGCAACATAGACTTTGCATTTAGTTTATGAATTTATTTTGTCCAGCAACCTAGGCCTACTTTCAGCATTTTAGCTTGCGAATTTATTTTGTCCAGTAACCTGGATATGCTTTCTGTCCATTTTAGTTTAGCAGCCCAGACTTTGCATTTAGTTTATGAATATATTTTGTCAAGTCTACCAACAATCAACACTTGGGATGAGCTTAAAAGAGCTATGAAGAGCCGATTTGTGCCAAATCATTATCATCGTGATTTGTATCAAAGGCTTCAAACCCTCACCCAAGGAAACAGGAGTGTGGAGGATTATTTCAAGGAAATGGAGATAACCATGCTTCGTGTGGATATTGAGAAGAACGAAGAGGCAACTATGGCTAGATTTTTTAGCGAGTTAAAGCAAGATATAGTTGATGTGGTGGAATTCCAACATTATGACAACATTGATGATATGGTGAACAAGGCTACAAAGGTAGAGCGAAGGCTTAAGGGGAGGGGATACTCTAAACCTATTACAAACTATCATCCCCCAATTTCGAAGCAATTCACCTCAAGGAGGGATAATAAAGAAGCTCCAACTTCTACACCTCAAAAGCCCAAAGAGCAACTTCAAGGAGATGGTAAAGCAAAAGGGAAACCAATTACTGAACCATCTAAAGGGAGGAATAGAGATGTAAAATGCTTCATATGTCAAGGAAGAGGACATTATACTAATCAATGTCCAAATCAAAGAACCATGTTATTGCTTTCAAATGGTGAGATCTTGACTAACAATGAGGAAGAGTATGTGGATATGCCACAATTGATGGAGGAAGATGAAGACACATCCAGAGAGGAGTATGGAACGAATGATCAACTAGGCTTGGTAGTTCGTCGAGCAATGAATGCACAAATTAAGGAGAATGAAGCACAAAGGGAGAACATCTTCTATACATATCGCGCCTCGAAATGACACACGGTGAGGTCATTGACTGTTGCGTCCTGAAAAGACGGTCCGGTCCTAGACCCTTTTTGAAAAGAAAGTTTTTTGGAAAAAAACTGTGCGTGTGCGATAAAATTGAGTTTTTAGTGAAAAGTACGTTTTTAAACAAAATGATATTTTGGAAGACAGAATAAGGCCGGGACTAAAAGTGCGATAGTTTTGGCCAACTGATTTTTGAAAAAGGGTTTTATTTTAAAAATAAAATAGAGCCGCCACTTGCTACTGAGTTAGGGTGTACCAAGTCACCCAAAAAATTATTTAACAAAACAAAATAAATTTTAGAAAAATCATTTAAAACCCTTTTTCGCCTCTGGTCTACGAAAAACGAGAGAAAAAAAGGTCCGGAAGTCACATTTGAAGAAAGGGAAGGCAAAGGCTCGCGCTTAAGGCACCCTTTCAACCTAGTCGAGGCTAGTTGCGAGGTTTAATCAAAATTTCCTAAGTTATCAGTTGCGTCCTAAAAAAAATCATGAGCAAAGGGTACTAGTAGGATTGTTGACTGTTGCATCCTGAAAAGACGATCCAGTCCGAGACCCTTTTCGAAAAGATAAATTTTTGAAAAACTCTGTGTGTGTGAGAAAAATCGTGTTTTAGTGAAAAAAGTGTTATTTAGTAGAAATGCTATTTTAAAGAAAATAAGGCTGGGACTAAAAAAATGTGATAGTTTTGGCCAACTAATTTTGAAAAAGGGTTTTTATTTAAAAAATGGAGTCGCCACTTGGTATTGAGTTAGGGTATACCAAGTCACCCGAAAAATAATTTAGCAAAACAAAAACATAAAAATTTAAAAATATTTAAAAACCCTTTTTAGACTCTGGTCTACGAAAAAACGAAAGAAAAAGGTTCGGGAGTCACATTTGAAGAAAGGGAAGGCAAAGGCTTGCGCCTAAGGCACCCTTTCTACCTAGTCGAGGCTAGTTGCGAGGTTTAATCAAAATTTCCTAAATTAACCCTAAGTTCTATCGCGTTTGGATGTATCTATATGAATGCAAATTCTAAGTCTAAATGTGAATATCGAGAGGGTTGTCATGTTCCGTCGAGGCTTGGTCAGAATTATCACATTAATTGCGAAACCCGAGTCGAGACCTCGAGGGAGTCACGAGTTTTTATGCAAAATGTGATGCAAAAAGGAAAGAAAATAATAATATATAGTAAGTGAAGAAAGAATATGGGTATGCAACATGACAGGTACGGGGGACTAATAACTCTGACTGAATGTTTCTACTCACGGAAGGGGGAACGGCTTGTAAGCCACTGCTTCCCACGTAAGTAGACGACTATTTCTAGTTGAATAACACAAATGTCCTAATTTATAAGTGAGATGCAACCTAAATGTCATGCATTTTAAAAATGTGTCAAAATAATAATAATAATAATAATAATAATAATAATAATAATAATAGCAATAATAAAATCATATCAAATGAAAAGAAAACTAGAAGTGTGTGAAATATGAAATGGACACGAATGCACCTAATATTAAAATGTCCTAAAGGTCTAGCATTGGGCTAGCCCATTCTAAAAATCCCACTAGCGTTAGACTAGCGGGAAAAGAATGAAGCCACAACTAGCGTTGGACTAGTATGGTTACGGAATACCATAAATCATGAATTAAATAGTAAAACATGAATTAAAAGCAAATCAAACATGTAAAAACATACAAAATCAAGTAGCAGCACATAACACATAGGCATAATATCTAGATGCAAAAATCCAAATGAAAGCGGTAAAATAAATAAGCATGTAAGCATGCAAAAAGCAAATAAACCCTAACTATTACATCGAGGGCTTAATTTTACAATTAAAAAAAGGAGAAATTAAAAATACCCTATCTATTATACTTGCAATCTAAATATACAAAAATATTTGTAAACAATATAAAAAGAAAATAATCTAATTATTACATTGGCTAGCTAAATACAAGAATATTACATTTTTCGTCAAAATAATAAAAATTAAAATTAAATAACACAAAATAAATAAATATGCAAAAAGTGCATAAAATAAGAAACGCATAAAAAATGCATAAAATATCACATTAGAGCACATTGGAGCTGTGACAGCCCTACCTTACCCAAAGGCGCACCAAAGGGTTTAGCAGACTGCCTGCCTGGCTCTCGCCAGGACTCAAACACGCACTCGCGCGATACGTACAAACATACTTAGTGCAAAATAAAACACATTTATATAATTTACTTGAAAGTCCATGTGTCAAATATATGTTTTACACACTAAAATTTACATAGTATTTACAAGAATAGCCTAAACAAGTGGGCTATCAGAATACATGAAACAAAACATATACTATGTCCAAAATCAGCTTTTCCAGCTTTAGTATTTTTGGGAACTTGGTTAAAGAAAACAAATGAACGGGATGAGCTATAATAGCCCAGTGAGTGCTCAAATCATGCAGCATACCAATAACAAATAAACCTCTAAGGATAATAATTAACAAATTTAATAAATGATGAACAAGAAATGTGAAGTGTCATATAATCAATGGTGGATACAGGCTCGCTACAGGAGCAAGCTCAACCGCAGGAGTATCAATCATGAACAAGATAACATGAGTATCGGGATCGAGATAAAAGCTCAGGTCCGAGATACTTGTAAAATTCAATCCAGAGTTACCCTCTTCGAGGAATGAAACTCATAAAGGAAAGAATATCACGCACCTATAACCCACAGCACCTTATATCACCCCAAACTCCACAAGTTGACTAACCGTGGAGTAACGGTGAAGTTAGCCACGCAAGTACAAGGTCATGCATAAAGTTCAAGCATGAGTTAGCCCTTTTTTAGGACTTTACTCAGATATGAAAATTAACACACACCGAATAACACCCATCACCTTATATCTCTCCCATACTCAACCACGGAAGTCACATGCACAAATAACACGTTGGATAGTGAAAGCATGTAACACATTGCGGAATAGATGCGATAAAGTACACATCTTTTCTCAAGAAGCACATTTTATTTGATAATCATGTCAAGTATAACATCTCATCTCAGGCATTGAAGTAATAATGTCAAGTATTACATGGCATTTCATGCATCATGCACACGTAAGAACACTCACCTGAAGCCTAAGAAAATATTTCGCGATATGGTTGGGTTTCACTTCCGGATCCTGAAATTCATGAGAAAATAGTCGTATATAAAAAAAAAACTGACTAAAATCTAAGAAATTACATAAGAAAATTCAAGAAATACCCCATGTCTTTCTAGGGTTTAGTTTCTAGGGTTTTGTAGTTTAGGGTTTTACCCTAGGGTTTAGGGTTTTTGAAATTAGGGTTTTCTAACTTTCTAGGGTTTTGCCCGGAAAGGTTTAATTCACTAATAGCTAATCTACGAAAATTTCTGCACGTTCAAATTACTAAATTACAGCTTATAAAGCTTTAAATCATAGCCTAATTACTTTTATTTCCTAGGTTTTACCGAAATTTCGGCAGCACTTCCCCTATAATCGGACTAACCCAAAAATTTTAACCTACAAGAAAAACATCCAAACAACCCAATCTCAAGTAGTTCTACCAATTTCACATCAAACTCATTTCAACTTCACTCCAATTCATCACAAAAACACCTAAACTACTCCAAGTTTCTTCAACCAAATCAACCCTAAATCATGTCATTTCAAGTTTAAATCACTAGATACAAGTCATACAAGCCCATAAACAATCAAATCATGGCATAAAATTTCATATTTCATGGCTAAAATAAATCACACTTAACATTAAAGACATGGTTTAAAAGCTAGAAAACTATGATCTTTCACTTGAAATTAGAAGAGAAGTTCATGGGAAATACCTTTAGTAAGACAAGATTGCTGCTTAGGAGGAAGATCAACTTAATTTCTATGGATGAAAAGTGATTAAATGGAAGTAAAAGCTCCAAGAAAATGAAAGAAAATGGAGAGAGAAGAGAGAGGAGAGAAACCGGTTTTGAGAAGAAGAAAAAGAGAGAAAAAAAAATGCCTAGTTAAAGAAGAAAAGAAATAGAAAAGAATTGGGAAAAAGTTTGACCAATCAAAGCAAGACAAGAACAAAGTAAATCTTGACTTTCTTAATCATGGAAGACTACACTTGGCTAAGGGTCATTAGAAGAGGTTTTTGTGATTTATCCTATAATTATATCTTGCAAGAGATGCTAGGTACAAATCCTAAAGGTAATGGTACAACATGCTAGTAAAATAGAAAAATCATACCTTATTGTTTTTCCACTAAATTTCGGCCCTTCTCTCTCTTTTTTTTTTCTAATGAACATAATACAAGATAAATGGTTTTGCATGAATTTCTAGGGTGTTACAGGAGCACATAAAGAAGCAATTAAAAGGTAACGAAAATACCTTTTTGAAGACCCGGTACAAAAGCTTAAAAACGAACACACAAGTTAAAGGGACAACTATTTGATAAAATAAAGAGTAAAATATGAAATACTAACACATAAGAAGAATGTAAATTATAGCAAGTTAGAGGGGGAAAACAAAATTAGAGTAAAATAGGGCCAAATAGTAAACTTAAACTAATTGGGACAAAAATAAAAAATCCACGCAAGTCTAAGGGCAAAAATGTAATTAACGCAAATTGGGGCAAATAGTAATTCTAACAACTATGGGGACTAAAAATAAAATTCTATAAGACTTGAGGGGTAAAATAAAATAAATAAAAAAACAAATAAATCTAATGGTGTTGCGATGCAAAATTTAAGTAAATTGGGTAGACAAAACAATAAATTCAGCAAGTATAGAGGGTTCGCAATTTGAAGGACTTAATTGGAAGAATATAAAATTTGGAGGAGTGAATTTATAAGTTCGGAAGAACTCAATTGCATAAAACAATAAACCTGTAGGGGCAAGGGAAATATTAACAATATCAAAGAAAGAGGGCTTTGACATAAATATTATTTTATGGAGGATTAAGTAAAACTAATCTAGATTAATTATATAAAACTAGGGATTAAGTAAAACTAATCTAGATTAATTATATAAAACTACTTAAATACTAAGCTAGATTAATTATATAAAACTACTTAAATACTAGAATAATTAATAAATTAAACTAAAACTGAACCAAATCACACCTAATTAAGAAATTAACTAAAATGAAAAAACTAAAAATCATAAAAAAAATCCCTAAACTCCCCTTTTTTCTCAAAAAATTTCTTTCTCTCTCTCATTTTTTTTTTAGATTTTCTTTTTTTTCTTCTTTCTTTTTTCCTTTCTTTCCCCGTTTTTCTTTTCTCTCTTTCTCTCTTTTTCCCAATTTCTTTCTTTTTCTTTTCCTTCTTCTTCCTTTCCTCTTTTCCCCTTCTTTCTCTAACGAAATCAAACCCTTGTTTCTCTCCTCTATTTTCCCCCTTTCTTTCTTCTTTTTCCAGTTGCTTCTCCAAAATTTGCCCCCCTTTAATTTCTCTCTTTTCCTTCTTCACTCCCTTTTCCTTTCTCTGGTTTCCCCTTACTGCACTCTTTCATTTCGGATTCACCCTCTCTCTCTTTCTCACTCTCGCTGTCTTCTCTATTCTCTCCCCACCTCTGTTTCTCTTCCTCCGTCTGTTCCTCTCTATTTCTGATTTTTCTTCTCTGTTCTAATTCTTCTCTTTCCTCCGATTGATCTTTCTTTCTCTCTTTTCGCGTCTCTCCATCTCTCTCTGTCCGTCTCTATCATCTCTGATTTTCTTGGGCTTATGGGGTGTCTATCGGCGGTGAATTGGCCGTGGGTGTGAGGGCAGTGGTGAGGGTGTAGGTGAGAGTTGGTGGTTGTGTGGTGTTTCTGGCTTCAATTGTGGGTTGTTTGTTTGTCTTTGTGCAGGTTAGAAGGTGGTGCTTGTCAACGGTGGTATTTGGGTAGATTGTGTGTGGTTGTGACTTGTGTTTTGCAGCCCATGTGTAGCGGCTTTGGGTCAATGATGAAGCAAGTGGAGTGAGGCGGCGTGACGGTGGATGTTTAATGGATGCAGTTCTGATGGTTATTAGGCATACTGGTGGCAGTTTAGAGGGCTATTGGATCTTTGTGTGACTGTGTTTGTTGAATTGGGATTGCTTTTCTGTAGGTATTTGTGGTGAAGACAAGGAGAGAGTTGCTGGTACTGGTGTGAATTTGAGTTTGGGTGACCAGGTGTAGGTGGGTGATGGAATCGGCAATGAGATGGGGATGCCAGATGGTGTTGAATACTTTTGGGTGAAGCTCTGTGGGTGAATTTGAGTCAATTGGTGGTGCTGGATATTGATTGTGGCAGTGAGCTTGGTTGCAGGGGTGGAGTGAAGGTGGTGGAAATTTTGATTACAAGTGAGGAATTTGTCAATTGGAGGTGTTAATTGGAGATGTCCGTGGGACTGATGGTTGTGCAGGGGCTGTGGTGAGGACTGATGATTGCTGGCCGGCGATGAGGTGAATTGGTGACTTTGTTAGTCCTATGATGGCTCCTAATAGCTACAGATATTCTGGTGTTTGGGTTGATTTTGGTAGTAGATAGACTAGGATTGCTGATAGTTTGGGTTTCTGCAGGTTTGGGCAATAGTTAGGGGTTGTGATTGGTTTAGTAAGGGATGGGGTGGGTAAATTGTCTGGTGGTAGAGATTTGTGGTTTTGGGATGGAAATTTGGGTGGTCTTGTGTGTCTGATGGTGGTGGTCGATGAAACTGGCGGTGGAGCAGAGATGGTTGGTTCTGATATTGGAGGAAGAAATTGGGATGAAGGGAAGAAACAGGTGGAAAGGGGTTGAAGAACAATCGAACAAAAGAAAAAGAAAAGAAAAAAAAATTCCGGGGAACCAAAACCTTTTAAATGATAGATGAAGAAAAACTCAGAAAAACATGAACCCAGAACAAAATAGTAGAAAAAATTTCAGAACTTAGCTAAGATTTCACACAAATAAGCACAACTAATCACAACTAATCAGATTTGTCAAGGAAAAATGGATGAACAAAATAATAAATAATAATAAAAATGTAAAATATTACCTTTAAATGACAGATGAAGAGCAGTTGAGAACCTGGTGATGAATAGTATAGGAGATTGAGCTCCGTTGATGATGAATAGTAGAAGAAGCTGTAGTTAGTAATGAACAGTACAAGAAACTGCAAATGACGACTTGTGTGTGTGTTTTTGGGTATTTTTGTGTGTGTTTGATCTTTAAGGGTTAAATTAAATGTGTTTTTTAGGGTTTCTCAATTTTTCCTCTCTTCTTTTTGCTGATAAAAGAGGCATTTATAGGCCACTTGTCTTGTTGGCCAAGAATGCTATAAAACAACGAAAACGCCACTGGTATTAAAAATGCTAATTTTATTAAAAAAATATTTTTTAACCCCAAAATTAAAATTAATACAAAGAATCTAACAGCAATCTCTAAATTTTCAAAAATAATTCACAGTAAATTTCAAAATAAAAACTAGAACTCAAAACTGATAAAAACGCACTCGGGGTGTAAAAATGACAATTTTGCCTCTGGACAACGAAAATACACAAAAAATAGATATTAGCCTCAAAAAATTATCAAAAATTAAAAGTAAGCTTAAAACATTATAAAATGCCTTTTTGACTCAAAATTTGACAAAAAATGAATTTAAACTGTAAAATAACGATTTTGCCCTTGGGCAATGAAAATTCAAAGAAAAATAGTTATTGATATCAAAAAATTACTAAAAATTAAAAATAAGTTTAAAACACTGGAAAATGAATTTATGACTCAAAAATAGACGAAAATGAACTTAAACTATAAAATGACGATTTTACCCTTGGACAATGAAAATTCACAAAAAAATAGCTATTGACCTTGAAAATTTTCCAAAAATTAAAAATAAGTTTAAAGCACTAGAAAATGCATTTATGACTCAAAATTGACAAAAAATACATTTAAACTTTAAAATGACGATTTTGCCCTTGTGCTGGTAAAAATATAAAAGAATACCAATTAAATCCAAAAAATTCATAAAAAAAAATTAACAAATTCACATGAAAATAAAAATATGAATTTAAAACCCCCAAAAGCTTATAGAAAATATTTACAGATAAAATTACTATTTTGCCCCCAGGTTAAAAAAATTAAAATTTGGCCCAAAAAGTGCAAACATGCCCCTCCACTGTTTGAAAATAATTGGTGTGTCAAAATTTGGTGTCTACAGTTTGCCCCTTTTTTTCAGAAATCTCGTAGAAATTACAAACAAAGACGTAGACAATGCCAAATTTTGACTCACTTAAAATGTAGAAACAAATAAGAATGTAAACTAAAGTATCTAAACATGCATAGTGCATAAATGTGATGAGATGTAACTAATGACCAGAGAACACATGTATAAACATGCGACCGAGCTCTCTAGGAGTTGCCTACGTATCCCGGTGAAAGGAATCAGGTCAAACGTAATTCAGATGCAGGTGAACAGTGGATGTGAAACAGAATTGCAAATGGTAACACAAGAGTTCAAACTTGTGATCAAAAGAAAGAAATGCAACATTTGAACTGCTAAGTAAAGATAACATAGATTGGTAAGAGACTGTGAAATAAAATAAAGTGTTTAAACTAACAAACAAAAAATGAGTTCAGGTTGGCAAAATAAATACTGATAAGTTAAATGCAATGTCTAGGCTGCCAAATTTGAAAATGTAAATAAACAAATGCCGACCAAGCTGCTGGACGGATGCATGACCTTGGACTGCCAAGGTTGATGAATGCAAAGTTGGGCTGCCAACTTGGAAAAGGTGAATAAATAATCCTGGGCTGCCAAGAATCATAAAATGTAATGCAAAGTTTGGGCTACCAAATTTGAAAAAATAAATGACAAATGCATGGCCCTAGGCTGTCAGGGACCATAGAATGCAAAGTCTGGGCTGTCAGACTTGGAAAAGTAAATAACAAATGCATGACCCTGGGCTGTCAGGGATCATGGAATGCAAAATCTGGACTGTCAAACTTGTAAAAGTAATGACAAATGCATGGCCTTGAGTTGTTCGGAATCATGGAATACAAAGTTTGGGCTGTCAGACTTGTAAAAGTAAATAACAAATGCAGGACCCTAGGCTGTCAGGAATCATGAAATGCAAAGTCTGGGCTGTCAGACTTGGAAAAGTAAATAACAAATGCATGATCCTGAGCTGTCAGGAATCATGAATGCAAAGTCTGGACTGTCAGACTTGGAAAAGTAAATGACAAATGCATGACCCTAGGCTATCAGGAAACATGGAATGCAAAGTCTGGGCTGTCAGACTTGGAAAAATAAATAACAAATGCATGACCCTAGGTTGTCAGGAATCATGGAATGCAAAGTCTGGGCTGTTAGATTTGTAAAAGTAAATAACAAATTCATAACCCTGGGCTGTGAGGAATCATGGAATGCAAAGTTTGAGCTGTCACACTTGAAAAGTAAATGAAAAATGTAAGTTCATATTGTTGGACAAAAAAAACACAATAAAGATTTTAAGATGGAGGAAAAACAAGTGTTAAGCCTAAAATGAAATTCTATTCAAAATAAAAAATTTTCTCTTTTTTTCTTTTTTTTCTCTTTTTTTTTTTTTGACAAAACATAAAAAAAAAAAAGAAATGGACTAATACCATGGCTAATACATGATGACACAAGAAGAAATAGAATGTTGAAGTAAGATAACTGAACATGCAATCGGAACAATATGATATCTAATATTGCAAACATAATTAATGAAAATTAAAAATCAAGACGGTACCTAATGCTAATGGTTGAGCTTACCGTAACTGAAAATGAAAATTGGCACTCAACATAAAGTTGAGCCTACTAAGGACTGAAAATAAAGACGGTACCTAATGCTGATGATTGAGTCTATCGCAAACTGAAAATAAAGACAGTACCCAATGCTGACGATTGAGCCTACCGCAAATTGAAAATGAAAATCGGTACCCAATGCTAAGATTAAGCCTACCGAGAACTAAAAATAAATACGGTACCCAATGCTGACGATTAGGCCTATCGCGAACTGAAATGAAAATTGGTACCCAATGCTAAGATTGAGCCTACCGAGAACTGAAAATAAATACGATACCCAATGTTGACGATTGAGTCTACCGCGAACTGAAATGAAAATCGGTACCCAATGTTAAGATTGAGCCTACCGAGAACTGAAAATAAATACGATACCCAATGCTGACGATTGAGCCTATCACGAACTGAAATGAAAATCGGTGCCCAATGCTAAGATTGAGCCTACCGAGAACTGAAATGAAAATCATTACCCAATGCTAAGATTGAGCCTATCGAGAACTAAAAATAAATACGGTACCCAATGTTGACGATTGAGCCTACTGCGAACTAAAAATAAATACGGTACCCAATACTGACGATTGAGCCTACCGCGAATTGAAATGAAAATCAGTACCCAATGTTAAGATTGAGCCTACCGAGAACTGAAAATAAATACGGTACCCAATAGTGACGATTGAGCCTATCGCGAACTAAAATGAAAATCGGTATCCAATGCTAAGATTGAGCCTACCAAGAACTGAAAATAAATACGGTACCCAATACTAATGATTGAGCCTACCGCGAACTGAAAATAAATACGGTACCCAATGCTGACGATTGAGCCTATCGCGAACTGAAATGAAAATCGGTACCCAATGTTAAGATTCAGCCTCCTGAGAACTGAAAATAAATACGATACCCAATGCTGACGATTGAGCCTATCAACTACTAAAATGAAAATCGGTGCCCAATGCTAAGATTGAGCCTACCGAGAACTGAAATGAAAATCAGTACCCAATGCTAAGATTGAGTCTATCGAAAACTAAAAATAAATACGGTACCCAATGTTGACGATTGAGACTACTGCGAACTAAAAATAAATACGGTACCCAATACTGACGATTAAGTCTACCGCGAATTGAAATGAAAATCAGTACTCAATGTTAAGATTGAGCCTACCGAGAACTGAAAATAAATACGGTACCCAATACTGACGATTGAGCCTATCGCGAACTGAAATGAAAATCGGTATCCAATGCTAAAATTGAGCCTACCAAGAACTGAAAATAAATACGGTACCCAATACTGATAATTGAGCTTACCGCGAACTGAAAATAAATACGATATCCAATGCTGACGATTGAGCCTACTGCGAACTGAAATGAAAATCGGTACCCAATGTTAAGATTGAGCCTACCGAGAACTGAAAATAAATACGATACCCAATGCTGACGATTGAGCCTACCGCGAATTGAAATAAAAATCGGTGCCCAATGCTAAGATTGAGTCTACCAAGAACTGAAAACAAATACGAAAAAGTGCGAACACAATATGTGAAGTACTAAACATATTAAAGCACCGTGCAGTATGCTGGACAAATGCAAGACAACTACTAAATGAATGCAAATTTAGAAAATTCCTGAACGAATGCATAAATGCATGAATAAAATGCTGAATTTGAGTTGCCAGACAGAAATTAAAACCCAATGGATGAGTTGGGATTTAAATAGAAAAGTAAAATATGCGTAATGTTGGACAAAATCAAAATAACATGTAACATGCTAAACAAATAATGAACAAACGTTGCTTCAAAAAAAGTAAGCCAAGATGATATAGAACAGGCTGTTAGACAAAATACATGTGCTACACAAAATACATAAATGCATGATCTTAAATTGATGAAAAAAATGCACCAAACTAAAATCAACAAATGAGATTCAGACTGCTAGAAAAATGCAAAAAGAAATTTGAGACCTCGGAAAACTTAAAACAATTATTGTATCTGAATCATCCCGAAGATCAAAAAATTTTCAAAAATTTTTTTGCCCCAATGTATGGTATCAAACTAACCCGAAATCACTCTTTTTGAGATTTAGTATCAGAATTCATTTAAATTCAACCTTTGCAAAAAATTTACCCCAGTATAAATCAATCTCAAAAATCAAATTTGAGAATCAAAATTTTCTCAAAAAAGTTGCCCCAGTGTCAATTTTGGAATCAATTTTTGAAATGAATTTTGCTTAGTTAGACCATTGCTTATTGGAAAAAATTTGCCCATTGTAATTTTGATGTCAATTCTTTAAAATTTTCCTAATGTAAATTTGAAGTCATTCCTTTCCAAAATGTTTTCAATCATAAAGCACCAAGATCGATTTCTAAAATCAAATTTTCTCAAAAAAATTTGCCCCAGTTTTCGTTTCTAACGAAGGCTTCAAATGATGGTGACGTGATCACCCTGCAAAAGGGAGAAAACAGCAGCAATTGCAAAATAATGCCACCGAATGGTGGTCCCTTAATTTCACTAGCACAATAAGCATGAACGTTGCCATTTTGCATCTTTGATCAATCTCTCACCTTACTTTCTACAAGTTTCCCAAATTTAATGGCCTCCGATTTGTGATTCAGATCAAATTCACAAATAGTCTTTCAATTCATGCATGCCTCTGACTTCTTGATAGTATTTAGGATTGCCTTTGCTTTTATTCAAATTCAAACAAAACAAATGCCAAAATTTTTTTTTTAACATGAATTGGTTAGAAAAAAATAATTCACATGCAGTAATGTAACAGAAATTATGCACAGTAAACAACACGAAAAAGACTAAATGAAATACAATTAAATGAAAAATTTTTCAAGACATCAATTTTGAAATAATGGCTTAAAAGATGCCTTTTGATCTTTGGATGTTATTCTCATTTGAATTCTGACATTGCCACAACTGATCAATGCAGACGAGAATCCTCAATCAACTGTTGTCATCAATTTCCCAATGTATCCCATGTCGGCATACTGGTGTTCTCATTCGTGAGCCTTCAATTGTCATATTCTCCTAATCATGGTGTCCTTCCGGATTACTGACTTCAAGGGAAGAAATGAAATGAATGACAATGTCCAAAATTGAGATGATTTTTCCTTTTTCCATTAAAACAAACTAGTGCTCGAAGAATATTTGGCATTAGTAAGGCAATCTTCCCTTGTTGATTTGGGACAGATATATTAACATCATCTGCTAATGTGCTAGGATGCATCATTTTGACACTTGTCAATTTCTCCCACACTTGAATCATTGTTTGTTCTCAACCATTCGAAAAATATGAGCTTAACTAGTGATTTAAGCATTGAAATCACACATATACGTTGTAAAATGTATTTCCTTAAGACCAAGTAAATAACCATTATGTAATTTATCATTTTGTCTTTAATACTCATAATATCAAGCAAAAGGGAAGGAATTATATCTCAACTAAGTCGGTTCAATTAAATTTCTTCGCCTTACCTAATTTCACAAGTAAATAAATCATATGATCAATCAAACTGCATCCCATGTCTATGATTGTGATAGCCCCACCTTACCCAGAGGCGCACCAAAGGGCTTAGCGGACTGCCTGCCTAGCTCTCGCCAGGACTCAAGTCATGTTCTCACTCGAGACATCCACGCATAGTTAACCCGAAATAAAATACATTCATATAATATATATATATCATAAAAGTACAAGTGTCAACCGAAAATTTACATGTCAACATTAAACATAATTTTTACAAGAGTATCCAAACAGTTTCACTATTACAATAGATAGAACATCTACTGCATCCAAAACCAAATCGATCCAACTTTAATAATACGAGAAACCTGGGTAAAGGAAAACAAATAAAAAGTGATGAGCTATAATAGCCCAGTGAGTGCCCAAGTCATGCAACCATACCGAGAATTTATTATTTCATGGAAATAAAATTAATAAGCAAAATAAACATTAGTACATGAACAAGTCATTTAACAAGTAGTCAATGGCGGATATGAGCTCAACTACGGGAGCAGGCTCGACCATAGGAGAAACAAGTACTGATTAAGTAACCCTAGACATTAGGGACCGAGATAATAGCTCAGGTCCACGCCAAGGGTCATATCAGTATTATCAAGCAAGTACCCTAACCGCCATTCACCTTATAACCTCCGTACAGGCTGTCACATCCAGGGAGTAAACTCGACCTTGGAGGGCCAACAAGCAAGCAAGAAAGTTCAATCTGGAGTTGGCCTCTTTGAGGATTCACAACTCAAGGGAAAGAACAACACGCCCTAAAACACCCAGCACCTTATGTCCTCCCAAGTACGTCCGGGTTGACTAACCGTGAAGTAACAGTGAAGTTAGTCACGGTAGTCTCAAGCACAAGTAAACACATTGGATCATGAAAGCAAGTAACACATTGTGGAATAGATGCGATAAAGTACATATCTTTCCTCAAGTAACACATGTTATCACATAATATTTGCAAGTGAAACATAATATTTACAAGTGGAATATAACATTTCATGCATCAAGCACACATGGAGACACTCACCTGGAACGCCTAAGAAAATATCTCGTAAAATGGTCGCGATTTGTTTTGAGATCCTGAAATTTAAAGGAAATAATATAATGAAAACCTGATTAAAACCCTAATTAATTTAGTAAGAAAATTCAAGAAATACCCCACTTATTTCTAGGGTTTTGGTTTTAGGGTTTCTAGGGTTTAGGGTTTTCATTTTAGGGTTTTCTTATTCTAAGAAAATTTTACTCATTATTTGGTCATTTTATCCAAAATTTCTGCACACTAACCCTTCTAAATTTAACATGTTCTAGGTTAGAAATTTCATTCTATTATTTTTCCTTCTTTATTTCTACCAAAATTTCGGCAGCATCTCCCCTTAAAATTCGAACTAAGCCCAAATTTTTTCCTGCAAGAAAATCAACCAACCAATCCCATTTTTCAACAAGTTCTACAACTTCTATGTTCAATTCAAACTCAAATTCATTCAAAATTCCACTCAAATTCAAGATTTCTACTCCAAGAATCTTCAACCAAGCAACATATAATACATGAGATTTCAAGGTTTAAATGCTATTTACTAGTCTATCTAACCACAAGAACACTTTATCTAGTAAGTAAATCTTCAATTCTAACTAAATTCTTCAAGTAGTAATAACAAGAATCTAGATTTAAACTTGGACAAAAGACTAATTAAAGCTTGAAATTAGTAGGAAAAGTTCATAGTAGATACCTTAAACAAGCTTAGAACCTTGCTTAGGAAGAAGAAAAGCTCACTTTCTATGGTGAGATTGCTCAAAATTTGGAGAGAAAGCTTCAAGAAGTTGAGAGCAAAATGAGAGGAAAAGAGGAAGCAAGGGGGCCAGCCAAGAAGAATGAAAAAGAGAAAGAAATAGGCTAGAAAAATAGAAAAGAAATAAAGAAAAAGGCGGGAAAAAGAACAACCAATTAAAGCATAACAAGAGTAAAGTTAGGGTTTAGTCTTTTAATGCATTAGTTGTTAACTTGGATTAATTTAATTGGTGGAACTCTTAACCTCTTTATCACCTAGTAATTAGTAATATTATGGCACAAATATTAAAGCAAAATGAGAGGAAAATAGAGAGAGGGAGATCTGGCCACAACAAAGAAAAGAAAAGAAGGAAATTCGGCCAAGGAGAAAAGAAAAGAAAAGAAGAAAATTTGACCAAGAAGAAAAGAAAGAAAGAGAGAATTTTGGCCAAGAAAGAAAAGAGAAGAAAAGAAATTCAGCCAAGAAAGAAAGAAAGAAAGAAAGAAAGACAAGGAAATAAAGGAAATTTGTAGGTAAAATTGAACCAAAGTCAATTGTTCAAGAAACTAGAAAATAGTAAAATTAGTTAGTCTAAATTAAACACTATTATAAACTAATGATCCAACAAAATTAATCCAAATATGGTGCTTAGGTGTCCTACTTAATAATGAGAGATTCTTAGTTAATTAACCTAATTAACTTAGGAAGCCTTTCAACTAATAAATCAAGGATTAATGCTAAATTTCAATGAAAGAATTTCTCTCATAAATACATTTTTTATTTTTCCCTTTTTCTTTCTCTTATCTCTATTTTTATATGATATTATTTTATTGTTATTATTATGATTTCTCTACTAATGGACATACATGAATTAAATAATTCTCATATGGATTTTCTAGGGTGTTACATCCTCCCCCCACTTAAAAGAATTTCGTCCTCGAAATTCTACCTTGATTTTCGAAGAGCTTGGGATAATTTCTCCGCATTTCTTCTTCTGTCTCCCATGTGGCTTCTTCTAAGTCATGATGCTTCCACAAGACTTTGTCCAGAGGAATTTGTTTATTTCTCAGTTCTTTCACTTTGTAGTCCAATATTTGAATTGGTTGCTCTCATATGCTAAGGTTTCATCAAGCTCAATCTCATCGGGTTGAAGTACGTGCCGGGGGTTCGGGTGATACTTTTTCAAGACCGACAATGGAAGACATTATGCATTTTAGATAATTTTGAAGGCAATTCCAATTGGTACGCAACACTGCCGACACGTTTAACGATTTTGAAGGGTCCCACGTATCTTGGTTGAAGTTTCTTTCGCTTACCAAACTGGATGCCTCCCTTGAATGGCGAGATTTTGAGAAACACTCTATCTCTAACTTCAAACTCCAGCTCTTTCCTTCGAGTGTCGGCATAACTCTTCTGTCGACTCTGAGCAGTTTGGAGTCGTTGTTGGATTAACTTAACTTTCTCGTAAGCTTCTTCTATCCATGGTACCTTTTCTGGACCTAACATTTTCCGTTCACCCGACTTCATCCCAGTAGCCAGGCATTCTGCATCTTCTTCCATACAGTGCCTCGAATGGGGCCATCTGGATAGAGGATTGGTAAGCTATTGTTGTAAGCAAACTCAATCAAGGTCACATGTTGATCCCAGTTGCTACCAAAATCCATTACACTCGCCCGTAAGCATATCCTCCAAAATCTGGATCACTCGTTCGGATTGTCCATCGGTCTGGGGATGGTAAGCCGTGCTAAAGTTTAACTTTGTTCCCAAGGCTTCGTGCATTTGTCTCCACAGTCGGGAAGTAAACCGAGGATCTCGGTCCGAGACGATACTTACTGGAATTCCATGAAGTCTCACCACTTCATCAATGAACATTCGAGCAAGTTTTTCCAAAGGATAAGTCATGTTCATGGGCAGAAAATGAGCAGATTTAGTTAAGCCGATCAACAATTACCCAAATAGCATCGTGCCCTCTTTGGGTTCTCGGTAAACCAGAAACAAAATCCATGGTAATGTGCTCCCATTTCCACTCTGGGATTTCCAAAGGTTGTAATAGTCCTGACGGTCTCTGATGTTCGGCCTTTACCTGCTGACACTTAGGACAAGTTTGAACATACTGCTGCTATTTCCCTCTTCATATTATCCCAGCAATAAAGTTTCTTCAGATCTTGATACATCTTTGTACTCCCCGGGTGCACAGTGTACCTGGAACGATGGGCCTCATCCAAGATCTATTCTTTCAATTCTTCGTCTCTTGGGATGAAGATACGGTTTCGGAACCTCAACAAACCCTCCGGTCCAACTACTATACTCAGGTAAGGTCCCCGCTTTGGCTTTCTCTATCTGCTTTATAGCGTAGGATCCTTAGTCTTGAGCTTCTCTAATTTGTTTCAACTAATTCAGATTGTACGATTTACGTTCCCACAAATCACTTTAGAGCCAACTATCCGTGGATTGCTCTCACTAAATTGCTCTAATAACCTCCACTCAGCGGATAGCCAAACTAGCTACTTGAGCTTTTCTACTCAAAGCAGTCTGTGACAACATTGGCTTTACCCGGATGATAATTAATAGTACAATCATAATCTTCTAATAACTTCCACCATCTACGTTGCCACAAATTTAGGCTCTTTTGAGAAAATAAATACTTTAGGCTCTTGTGATCTGTATACACCTCAAAAGTGACCCCATACAAATAATTTCTCCATTTCTTAAGTGCGAATACCACAGCTGCTAATTCCAAGTCATGAGTGGGGTAATTTCTTTCATGAGGTTTTAACTTATGGGAAGCGTAAGCAACAACTTGTTTTTCTTGCATTAGTACACATCCTTAGGCCTTCCCGTGTAGCATCAGTGTACATGCTAAAAGTTTCCTTTCCACTGGGCAATGTCAGCACTGGGGCCGATGTTAGTCGTTTCTTGAGTTCGTTGAAGCTCTGTTCACACCGTTCATCCCAGTTAAACTTAACATTCTTTTGGGTCAAGTGTAGTGAGTGGTGTGGCTATCTTTGAAAAATCCTTGATAAACAGCCGATAATAGCAAGCTAATCCCAAGAAACTACAGACTTCTGTTGGGTTCTCGGGTCGTTTCCAATTGACCACGGTTTCTACTTTGGAGGGATCTACTGCTATTCCTTCTCCCAAAATGATATGACCCAAGAATGACACTCAGTCTTTCCAAAATTCACATTTACTAAATTTAGCATACAATTTATTATCTCTTAAAGTCTGTAACACAATCTTCAGGTGTTGCTCATGCTCTTCATGTGACTTAGAAAATACCAAAATATCATCAATAAATACCACCACAAACTGATCCAAGTATGGTCTGAAAACCCTATGCATTAAATCCATAAAAGCTGCTGGGCCATTTGTTAATTCAAATGGCATCACCACAAATTCGTAATGGCCATATCGAGAGTTAAAAGCAGTTTTAGGCACGTCTTCCTCCTTAATTTTTAATTGATAGTATCCTTGTCTAAGGTCTATCCTGAAGAATACCACCGCTCCTTCCAATTGATCAAACAATTCATCAATTTGAGGTAAAGGATACTTATTCTTTATGGTGACATTATTTAACCCTCGATAGTCAATGCAAAGCCTAAGAGTACCATCTTTCTTCTTCACAAATAACACTGGGGCTCCCCAAGGTGATACACTCGGCCTGACAAATCTTCTTTCTAATAAATCCTGGAGTTGGACCTTAAGCTCTCCAAGTTCCGCAGGAGACATGCGGTATGGGGTCTTAGATATTGGCGCAACTCCTGGCACCAATTCTATTTTGAATTCCACTTCTCTCTCAGGGGGGAGAGAGTTTAATTCCTCCGGAAAAACATCCGAAAACTCTTTTACCACCGGTACATGCTCAAGTCTTATTTTATCTTCGGGAGTATTTATTAAATAAGCAAGATATCCTACTGCCCCTCGAGACATCAGTTTCCTAGCTTGCATAGCAGAAAGAAGGTTTGAAGAAGCTAGGGTTTTCTTTACATCCATTCTTAAAATAGGTTCTCCCGTTATTTTAAAATCCACCACTTTCGTCCCACAATCTAGTTGAGCACTATATCGGGTTAAATAATCCATGCCTAATATTACATCATAACCCCGAATAGGTAAAGCTATAAGGTCCGCTAGGAATTTTCTTTCTCCTACCCGAAGTTCACAATCTTTGTAAACAAGATTGGTTGTCAGGCAATGGTCCCCAGTCGGAGTTCTCACTTCCAATTCATAAGATAACTTAATAGGTTGTATCTCTAGAGCAGTCATAAATTGAGGGTTCACAAATGAATGGGTGGAACCAGGGTCAACTAGCAGTTTAGCTAAACAATGAAAAATAAAGATCGTACCTTCAATGACTGCCGATGACTCCTGGGCATCACGCTTGTCAAGAGCGTAAACGCGAGCTGGTACCTTCCGTTTATTGCCGCTCTCTTTAGATTGATTGGTCTCCTTAGGCCCAGGTTGCGCGGTGCTCAGTCCGCTAGCTGTCTGTCTTGGGCATTGATTTATCCAGTGATCGCCACTGTCGCAAAGTAAACATTTGCGATTCTTCCTCCAACAGTCATCCTCCACATGACCACCCTTACCACAATATCCACAGGCAACAGGTGCAGCTAATGGTCGTATCTCCTTTTGATATTCTTCCTTTTGCTCACTTCTTGGCGGAGCTATTCTCACCGGAGCCCCTCCGGTTCTTCCAAATGGGGCACCTCGCCCAATTCTCATCCCTCCAGTTTCCCTCCCCGTCTTAGGGACTGGAGCATTTCCGGTCGGGGGTCGAGCATCACTGGTACCTCCCCCTTTCCTTGCCTTCACCGTGCGGACCAGAGACTTTGTTTCCTCCACCTGCTGCGCTTTTTCCACTGCAGCTTCATAGGTTTCAATAGTGGCGGCGGCAAGAGCATCTTGAATTTCCAAATTTAGGCCTTGAATAAATCTCCTCTTTCTCCGTCGTTCAGTGGCCACGAGTTCCGGGGCATAGCGGGATAGTTTTGTAAACTGAGCTTCATACTCAGCTACATTCTGTGCACCTTGTCTCAATTTCAAAAATTCGTCTTCCCACTTTTCTTGTACTCGCACGGGAATGTACTTCTCTTTAAACTCCCTAGTGAAGTTAGCCCACGTCCTTGAAATTTGATATCTTTCCCACTTGGCGTTTATTAGATTCCACCAAGGGGTGGCAGCACCTTCTAACTGAAATACGGCGAATGTCATTTGCCGTTCATCAGTATATTTTAAGGCAGCAAAAATTTTCTCAATATCTTCTAACCATTTCTCAGCGATTTCAGGATTTGGGCTGCCATTGAACTTAGGGGGGTTAAATTTCTGAAACTGTTCTAGGGCTATATCTTCCCCTACTGCCAGGTTTCTATGAGAACTGCCAGCTTCCACTGTTGGGTTCTGCCGGGTCCCAAGTTGAGTTAGAACATCAGTCATTCAATTTAGGACCGCAATCATTGGATCGGCCCCTAAAGGCGGATTTATGTTAGAGGTAGCGTCTTCATCGCGGTCTTGACGACGAGGATGTCCTCTACCGCGACCACGTCCACTCATGACTTAATATTCTATAATAACATGAATGAATTATTTCAATATCTACGTAATAAATGTCAAGATATAATGTAAAATGCACAAATTCAAGATTAACAAGGAAATCAGGTTTCATGCCAAATAAGATCACACATATTTATACAAGTAGTTCAATTTACACATTTTCAAGAGTCACATACAAAACATGTCGTACATATAAAACATAACAAAACTAGCATAAGTTTTTAGTACATATCTCCATCTAAAGATCTAATCCAAGATCTAGTCCAACTGGACTGATCCTACCGAGCTCACATCCATCTCCTGCTCACCCCCAAGAGCCTCCTCGGCCCCAAGAGATGGAGGCGCTGCCTGTCCTGGCCCTAAGTGCTGAGCCACATCCCGCACCTCATCTAGCACATGACCTACTAACAGACCACTCTCATCTACAAGTCGTCCCGTGTGATCCCGAACATGCTTGTACCATGCTGTGTAAGACGGCCATGCACCTCCTGGTAACTGCCCTCGATAAGCATCAGTCCTCTGCTGTTCTTCCCGAACAGCAGTCTCTAACTCTCGAAATCCTCTGAGCCTGGACTCTAAATGTCTCTCTCAGCTCGTGAATATGGGCCCGGGAGGTATTACTCTCGCACCCAACTCGTCTACTATTTTCTATCAAGAGAAAGCACGACATGATCGGGATAAGAATATGTCCTCCAACATCCTACAAGCAGGACAGACTCGACTGGGCAAGGTGAAAAGTGTACGGTAAGGGATGCCCCTGGTCCCTCGCGGTAAGCGAACTATTAGGTCTTCTACGATAGCTCATGCTGCAACGGAGCCGACCTGATGGCTGTGATGCCTCACTCCGAGCACTATTCTGACATACCTACAAGGTTTTAAAGAAAATAAATCACTCAGATCTAAGCCCAGAAAAACTTAATAATAAATAATACTTAAGTATCACACCTCAAAATCAAGCTTTAGAAAATAAACTAGACCATTCTCAATTATATTCACGTAGGTTTTCAGGCATGGGAATTGGGATTTTATCACTCACAACTTAGGGTGATCAGGCCTAAGAGTAACTGACTTAGACCCCAATTCCTACCTGACACACTAACACTTTTCACACCAGAGACAGGATTCAAACCTAGGCTCTGATACCAACTGTGACAGCTCCACCTTACCCAGAGGCGCACCAAAGGGCTTAGCGGACTGCCTGCCTAGCTCTCGCCAAGACTCAAGTCACATTCTCACTCGGGACATCCACGCATAGTTAACCTGAAATAAAATACATTCATATAATATATATATCATAAAAGTACAAGTGTCAACCGAAAATTTACATGTCAACATTAAACATAATTTTTACAAGAGTGTCCAAACAGTTTCACTATTACAATAGATAGAACATCTACAGCATCCAAAACCAAATGATCCAGCTTTAATAATACAAGAAACCTGGGTAAAGGAAAACAAATAAAAAGTGATGAGCTATAATAACCCAGTGAGTGCCCAAGTCATGCAACCATACCGAGAATTTATTATTTCATGGAAATAAAATTAATAAGCAAAATAAACAATAGTACATGAACAAGTTATTTAACAAGTAGTCAATGGCGGATATGGGCTCAACTACGGGAGTAGGCTCGACCGTAGGAGAAACAAGTACCGATTATGTAACCCAGACATTGGGACCTGTTAGTGTATGCCCTAAAACCAAGTTGGTTTTTGGGATTTTTATTACGCTTATTTCGTGTTATACTTATATATGTGGCATTTTCTTTGTCATTTAATACTTGTTATTAATATTACTTGTTTATTTGATAAAGTCCATAGAATATTAACTGTGTATAAGAGATTGTAAGAGTTACAATGATGAGACTCTTATTACACATTAAGTTATATTCTTAAATATCCCTAGTCGTAGTATTAATGAGATTGGACATCATTAATATGGGAAGACTAGCACATACTTTGCCTCTACTTATGGTAAGTAGTAGTTGATCTCGTCAACTATGGCGTGTGACACCTAAGCTGGTATGTGGATGCTTGTTAGAGAACAAGTTCATTGGATTGATCCGCCAAGAGTTACTATTCATAGTGCTAATGAATTATACTCTTAATGGCAATGGTGTAAGTGATCCTTAGACTTGAGATTACCATGGTATCTTGAGTGTGGATTGCTATGCTTTGACTCTATTGCTCGGTGCTCGTAAAAGAGTAGCCCATACGGTAGAGATTGGGTATAGTATGAAGCATGGAAGGATAGTGAGTAATCGATATAGGATTCACCACTCCTTATTATAGGAGAGTATATCCCGGATTGGCCACTTGTTGAAATATGACTTAAAGAATCTTTTGCGCAAAAGTGAAAGTATGACTTGAAAGAGTTTCAAGGTTATACTTTTATGGAAAGTTATATTTCGGGAACAAGAAATCATTAATTAGTCATTTAAAGAGTGCGCACTACACTCTTAGACTAATTGGGATATAGTGTGGTGAAAGGATATTAATTACACGGTAACATTGTCATTGATAGGTGTAGTCTACCATATGACTTTCCTATTCACTTGGGTGGTCATGATGCATTGCTAGACGCCACTCATGATCTATAAGTGCAAATTAATTAATTAGTGAATTAATGATAAATTAAAGTGTTAATTTATCTGGCTCTTAATTAATTAATTAATGAGTTATAATTTGTACTTATTGCCAACGTGAATGGAACCTAATGGGTCACACACAATAAGAACATGGTCTTTGGGTTAAATTGTTATTAAGATAAGTATAAGATACTTATGGGGTTAATTTATGTGATAAATTAACTTAAAGGACTTAATTATAAATATTCTAAGTCTTGATGGAAATTAGTTTCCTAAAAGGAATTAAGAAGCTATTTGGTTTCCTTTTGGAATTGGTTTCCTAAAGGAATAGGATTAGCTTAAGGCAAGCTTCCTAAACCTTCTTGGTTTCCAATTGCTCTTGTTTCCTTAAAGACTAGGATACTACATCTATAAATAAGTCCATGCCTTGACTCTTGATGATTGATGAAACATAACACAAAAATTAGAGAGAGAAAAATTGAGAGCTTGGTGGCGTTTTTCTCTCCAAGAAAAACGCCACACCTCTCTTCCCTAATTGTTAGGGTTTCAACTTCTTTCTTCTTCTTGTGTTCTTCATGAATCATTCAAGGGAGCTAGCACTCAAAAGGCAAGGCAAGCAAGCCCAAAGGTTCCTAAAGATCATGTTCGTGTGGATACCGTTGGAGGCTCTACACTTGGAGGGCTTTTCATGGTAGATCAACACCTTCATCGAATAGGATCTTGCCCTTTGAAGCATAGAAACCTTCTATGCTTGAGGTATTTGTGCTAAACACCCTTTAATCGTATAGATTACATCAAAGAGATCCATGGCTAAGGTAATAAATTTTTAAATTTTCCGCTGCGTTACTCCCCTTATTACCTTACAGTGGTATCAGAGCCTACTTTGATTATATCTATATGATTTGTGTTTATTTAATTGTCATAAATATGGATGGTTTGTTCTTGATGAAATTTGTCTCAAAATTGTTTTAGAAAAATCAAGAGTTTGATTTTTAAGATAAGTTCTTAATTGTTTAAAAGTGTTTTAAATAATTAAGATGAGTTCTTATGGTTGTATTCAAGGTTTCTAAATTATTTTTACGTGCTAAAAGGGTTTTAACATGTTTTGATTCAAAAGAGTTTTGAAAAAGACCAAAGAATTTCAAAGATCGTATTTTCTGGACACAAACCGCGCGAAAACTCGCGCGCGTTTTTACCCACGGTTAAAAACTCGTATGTTCTGTCAACAAACCGCGGATGAAACCGCGCACGGTTTGTCCCACGGTTTGTAAACCGCGGATGAACCCGCGCACGGTTTGTCCCACGGTTTGCTGGCAGAGTTCTAGCGAGGATTTTTCCTAATTTTTTGAAAAACACGGATTTTTGAAAATTTCTCTATAAAAACACTTTCCAACTTTAATTGTTAATATTTGGAAAGTTAAATTTTAGAAACCTACACCTTCTATAACTTTATTTTTGAGACAAATAAATTCAAGAATATTAATCTAATTACATTAGACCATGTGATTTATGACTAGAATTAAATAAAGTAATTTATTTAATTGTTAAATATTATGATGGCATGGTGGATGATTATGGACTATGACCAATGTGATTGAATGGTTGAATTTTTATCAATTTTGATGGTTGGCTTGTATTGGTTTTTAAAATAGGGCCTGCGTGTCCTGCCTTCTCTATTATTCTCATGTAATTCTCTTCTCACCTAACTCCCCTCGAATGTAACTCGAGGTTTCTTAGTCAATACATGTAATGTACATTGTGTAGGTTAGAGTTAGGTTTTAATTTTCTAAATTGTTTAGAATAGAATTACATGTGTAATGTACAAAGAAGATGGAGATGGAACCAAGGAGCAACCATGGAGGCTTATCAAGAGTTGAAGACCTCCCAAGGAATGCATCAAGGAGTTGATCACATCCCTTAGGAATTTGACCATATATTTTCCTTAAGGCTCGAGGAAAATATCTTAGTAAAGTCCATAATCATCCACGGTTTATTATGCATGTTTTTATTTTATATGTCGATATATTTTAATTACATGCTATGATGAGACTGTATATTGTATAATTAAAATAAAATCCCTCAAATAAAATATTAAGTCACTTGCCTTCCATTATTATAGTAAAAATCATAGTTCTTGTTAAGTGTTGACTTGTTGGCCCACCGTCAAGGTCACCTTACCTAGAGCATGTTTTTACTATGAGATATGATCTCGAAATAATGGGTCTGACTTAACAAAAATACATAACTTGTTGGCCTCCGTCAAGGTTATAATATTTTTGAGGCGATATTAAGTCAATATATGAGTTGCCTTCCATTATTATAACAAAAACGAAGAGTTCCTATTAAGTGTTGACTTGTTGGCCGACCGTCAAGGTCACCTTACTTGGAATATGTTTTTGTTATGAGATGTGATCTCTGAATAATGGGTCCGACTTAACAAAATGCATAACTTGTTGGCCGACCGTCAAGGTTATGGCATTTTTGAGGCAATGTTGGGTAACGCATTAGATGTGAATATCAAGAGTTGATACCCAACTATCTAGGAGTCACAAGAGTTGTGATTGGTAAAAGTTACCTACCTAATCGAAGTTAGCTTTGGGTTGTTGGCCGACCGTCAAGCTCAAAGTTAACTAGATGGGATCCTAGCCACTAGGAATCTCCAACGGATTCCCGAATCAATAGTTTGAGGGTTATTGATTTGAAGTAAAATAGTGGGAGCAAACCAAATAAATTCGAAGCCCACATTTTTTGTTTGCAATTATAACATGAAACAAATACTTATACTATCTTTTCATTTGTTGTAGAATGAATGTACACATGAACACACTTATCACCCTATATCTCCATTATATGCGATTTTCTTGGACTAGTGTAAAACTTGAGAATAGTTCTTAAGCACAATTGGCTATGTCCTTGATACCCACTTCCACTTGTCCTATAGTGACAATTATAGTTAGGAAACTAATGTGCATACAAGATGCATAAAAGATGATAATGATATTGCTACTTATATCGTAATGTCATCTATAATTCCTAAGCTATAAAAGTAGCACAAATTGATAGATCTTTTTGTCTGTGATTGTGCATCTCAAAGAGTTGTTGATACACAATCTAGGACCATTAGATATGAGATATCTAAGAGTAAGTCTAGTCAAGGAAGAAAGGGGCACTTTATTGTTTGTCAAGGGTAAAACCTAGCGTGGTCTTGAGAAGACCCATGTAGCTATGACAAAGCTTAAAGGTGTGATCAAAATGGACAAGTCTAAGGGCACATGTTTCCAATTCTATTGGAAAGGGAATTGTAAGGCTCGTTTCAATACTAAGAAGTTAAAGAGGCTTAGTGAAGCTTCTACTTCTAAGTATGTTTATATTTGAGATAAATTCATCTACTAATTAAGACCATTGGGTATAAGATACTGGATTTAGATCCCATATTTGCAAAATATGCAAGGTCATAAGCATAGTAGATAATAAAGAAAGAGAAAGTCAAACTACGTGTGATGAATGGAGCAAGAGTTGCTACACTAGCTGTAGAGACTTATACACTTTTTACCAACTGGGCTTGTTCTAGAATTTAAAACATTGTTATTATGTTGTGATACTTACAAAAGAGCACGAAATCAATTCACATTAAATGTGAAAAGATTTACCATTACAAAAGAGAATATATACTATTCTTTTACTGTAGTGGTGTTCTTTGTGGTATTAGATCACTAAAACAACGTTTTATAAATTCCTAGACCTTGATAAGTCCATTCTCAAACATAGACAAAAACTCTATATTTTGAAACAACTATCCTTCTGGCATTATAGACTTGGTCATGTGAATGAGAAACGCACTTCTGAATTACATAATAGTTGTGTACTTGGACTCTTTCAATTGTGAATCGTTTGAGACATGTGATTCTCATTTACTTAGAGAGATGACCATAACACCTTTTATTATAAAAGGTGAATATGCTAGTGATCTTCATAGACCTTCAACATATAGATGTTTTTGGCCCAATGTCGATCTATGCTAGAGGTTGTTTATCATACTTCATCACTTTCATGGATGATCATATGGGATATGATTATGTGTATCATATGATACACGCATCCATGGCCTTTGAAGTGTTCAAAGTCATTAGCATTGAAGTAAGAAAAACAAAGTTGACAAGAGTATTAAAACACTAAAGATTTGATCTATGTGGCTAATACTCAATGTCAAGTGTTTCAAAATAATTAAAGAAGAATGTGATTCTTTCTCAATGTCTCCATTTGAAACACCATTATTGATGATGTGTGAAAGAGGAGAAGTTGTACCCTATGAGATATGGCGCAAACCATGATGAGTCATACTACAATTCCTAACCTCATTTAAGGGGTTCTTGCCTTAGACGCCACTCCTATACACTCAACCATGTTCCAACAAGTATCTATTTGTGGGGTATCCTTGTGAAAACATTGGACACCACTTCTATAATTCCCTTGAGAAAAATGTTTGTCTCAAGAAATGTCTTTTTCTAGAAAAATAGTTTATTCTTAAAAGAGACAGTGGGAGCAAAGATAGAACTTGAAAGGTTCAAGAACCATGAATTGACAAAGATCAATAGTTGGAACTACAGCTTATGCCACATCTTGATGAGGCGCAACGGAAGCTCAAAGTACACAAAATCTTCAAAAGACTGTAGAGTGCATTATACTCGTGAGAAATATAGATTTCTCACACATGAGAGATATAGACTTCTCATTAGCAAGAGCAATAATTGTACTTAGTCATATATGATGACAAACCTACTAGTCACGAAGAGGCTTTGTCTAATGTAGACTCCTTGACATGGCAAGATGACATAAAATTCAAAATGGATTCCATGTACAAGAACAAGGTGTAGACCTTGCTCAAGTACACCTAATCGGATAAAACCCATAGGGTGCAAGTAGGTCTTTAATGAGAAAGACTGACATGGATGGTAATGTAGTTACCTATAAAGCAAGGTTAATGGAAAAGGATTCAATTCAAAGGCTTGACTTTGAAAGAAACCATTTTACCAATAGCCATGCTTAAATCCATTTAAGATTTTACTTGCAATAGCTGCTTTTATGGCTATGACAAATGGATATGAAGACTTCATCCCTTAACGGGAATTAAAAGGTATGTATATGATACATCCCTTGGGCCTTCACTACCATTGATAGTCATTGGGTAAGCAAGCTTCAAGGGTCCATTAGTGGACTTCTTGCAAGTGTCAAGGTGTTGGAGCATTTGTTTTGATAAGATAATCAAAGAGTTTAGATTTTCTCGAAAACAAAGACAAGTTTTGTGTAAATGTAAAGTTGAGTGGGAGCGTTGTCATTTTCTGGATACTATATGTGGATGACATATCGTTGATGGAAACAACATACTTTAAAGGTAAAGATATGGTTGTCCAGGAATTTTTACTAAAGGAGAGGCAATCTCTATTTTGGGAATTAAGATCTAGGTAGATCCAAGAGGTTGCTTGGTCTCACTAGATCCACGTACATAGGTTAGATGCTAAAGGGTTTAGCATAGTACAATCAAAGAAGGGGTTTTACCTATGTGATAGGAGATAACTCTTTTGAGAGACATGTGCCTTGGACACTTGTCGAGATTGATAGCATTAATAGATCCCGTATGCATTTGCAATAGGTTCAATTGTATATGCTATCCTATGTACGAGACCCGATGTCTTCTAACTTTAAGTGTTACGAGCAATTCTGGTGAGTGTCACTAGATGGTTGTCAAAGAATGTTCTTAAGTACTCGAGTAGCACTAAAAGACTATTCTTGACTATGGAGATTACACTTAAGAAGTGTGGGATTTAAAGATGCAAGCTTTTAATCCAATAAGGATGATAAGAAAATCATGAGATGAATTGGTGTTCACGTTGAACTGTAGCGGATAAAAGCGTTTTATGATAGACACTACAACATATTCTACAACAAAGGCGAGTACATGGTAGCTTTAGAAGTTACTATGGATCAAGGGATTCTTTATTGGACAAAGAATAGTTCCTTCCATTGTTTTATGAAAACAATTGTGCCATCGCTTAATCAAGGAACTAAAGTATCATCCATGATCTTAAAGTGTAGGTTTGTGCCGCCATCTATTTGTAGAAATAGTTTGGTACAAATGATGAAAAGATAGAGGAAGTTCCCACAATGTTAATGTCACTAATTCTTTCACCATGGCCTTGTCCTAGAATAGGCATGATAGTCATGCTCATGGCCTAAAGCCTATAGGTGATTGGTTTTAGTGCAAGTGGGAGTTTGTTAGTGTATGCCCTAAAACCAAGTTGGTTTTTGGGATTTTTATTACGCTTATTTCGTGTTATACTTATATATGTGGCATTTTCTTTGTCATTTAATACTTGTTATTAATATTACTTGTTTATTTGATAAAGTCCATAGAATATTAACTGTGTATAAGAGATTGTAAGAGTTACAATGATGAGACTCTTATTACACATTAAGTTATATTCTTAAATATCCCTAGTCGTAGTATTAATGAGATTGGACATCATTAATATGGGAAGACTAGCACATACTTTACCTCTACTTATGGTAAGTAGTAGTTGATCTCTGTTAGTGTATGCCCTAAAACCAAGTTGGTTTTTGGGATTTTTATTACGCTTATTTCGTGTTATACTTATATATGTGGCATTTTCTTTGTCATTTAATACTTGTTATTTATATTACTTGTTTATTTGATAAAGTCCATAGAATATTAACTGTGTATAAGAGATTGTAAGAGTTACAATGATGAGACTCTTATTACACATTAAGTTATATTCTTAAATATCCCTAGTCATAGTATTAATGAGATTGGACATCATTAATATGGGAAGACTAGCACATACTTTGCCTCTACTTATGGTAAGTAGTAGTTGATCTCGTCAACTATGGCGTGTGACACCTAAGCTGGTATGTGGATGCTTGTTAGAGAACAAGTTCATTGGATTGATCCGCCGAGAGTTACTATTCATAGTGCTAATAAATTATACTCCTAATGGCAATGGTGTAAGTGATCCTTAGACTTGAGATTACCATGGCATCCTGAGTGTGGATTGCTATGCTTTGACTCTATTGCTCGGTGCTCGTAAAAGAGTAGCCCATACGGTAGAGATTGGGTATAGTATGAAGCATGGAAGGATAGTGAGTAATCGATATAGGATTCACCACTCCTTATTATAGGAGAGTATATCCCGGATTGGCCACTTGTTGAAATATGACTTAAAGAATCTTTTGCGCAAAAGTGAAAGTATGACTTGAAAGAGTTTCAAGGTTATACTTTTATGGAAAGTTATATTTCGGGAACAAGAAATCATTAATTAGTCATTTAAAGAGTGCGCACTACACTCTTAGACTAATTGGGATATAGTGTGGTGAAAGGATATTAATTACACGGTAACATTGTCATTGATAGGTGTAGTCTACCATATGACTTTCCTATTCACTTGGGTGGTCATGATGCATTGCTAGACGCCACTCATCATCTATAAGTGCAAATTAATTAATTAGTGAATTAATGATAAATTAAAGTGTTAATTTATCTGGCTCTTAATTAATTAATTAATGAGTTATAATTTGTACTTATTGCCAACGTGAATGGAACCTAATGGGTCACACACAATAAGAACATGGTCTTTGGGTTAAATTGTAATTAAGATAAGTATAAGATACTTATGGGGTTAATTTATGCGATAAATTAACTTAAAGGACTTAATTATAAATATTCTAAGTCTTGATGGAAATTAGTTTCCTAAAAGGAATTAAGAAGCTATTTGGTTTCCTTTTGGAATTGGTTTCCTAAAGGAATAGGATTAGCTTAAGGTAAGCTTCCTAAACCTTCTTGGTTTCCAATTTCTCTTGTTTCCTTAAAGACTAGGATACTACATCTATAAATAAGTCCATGCCTTGACTCTTGAGAGATTGATGAAACATAACACAAAATTTAGAGAGAGAAAAATTGAGAGCTTGGTGGCGTTTTTCTCTCCAAGAAAAACGCCACACCTCCATCCCTAATTGTTAGGGTTTCAACTTCTTTCTTCTTCTTGTGTTCTTCATGAATCATTCAAGGGAGCTAGCACTCAAAAGGCAAGGCAAGCAAGCCCAAAGGTTCCTAAAGATCATGTTCGTGTGGATACCGTTGGAGGCTCGACACTTGGAGGGCTTTTCATGGTAGATCAACACCTTCATCGAATAGGATCTTGCCCTTTGAAGCATAGAAACCTTCTATGCTTGAGGTATTTGTGCTAAACACCCTTTAATCGTATAGATTACATCAAAGAGATCCATGGCTAAGGTAATAAATTTTTAAATTTTCCGCTGCGTTACTCCCCTTATTACCTTACAATCTCGTCAACTATGGTGTGTGACACCTAAGCTGGTATGTGGATGCTTGCTAGAGAACAAGTTCATTGGATTGATCCGCCAAGAGTTACTATTCATAGTGCTAATGAATTATACTCTTAATGGCAATGGTGTAAGTGATCCTTAGACTTGAGATTACCATGGCATCCTGAGTGTGGATTGCTATGCTTTGACTCTATTGCTCGGTGCTCGTAAAAGAGTAGCCCATACGGTAGAGATTGGGTATAGTATGAAGCATAGAAGGATAGTGAGTAATCGATATAGGATTCACCACTCCTTATTATAGGAGAGTATATCCCGGATTGGCCACTTGTTGAAATATGACTTAAAGAATCTTTTGCGCAAAAGTGAAAGTATGACTTGAAAGAGTTTCAAGGTTATACTTTTATGGAAAGTTATATTTCGAGAACAAGAAATCATTAATTAGTCATTTAAAGATTGCGCACTACACTCTTAGACTAATTGGGATATAATGTGGTGAAATGATATTAATTACACGGTAACATTGTCATTGATAGGTGTAGTCTACCATATGACTTTCCTATTCACTTGGGTGGTCATGATGCATTGCTAGACGCCACTCATCATCTATAAGTGCAAATTAATTAATTAGTGAATTAATGATAAATTAAAGTGTTAATTTATCTGGCTCTTAATTAATTAATTAATGAGTTATAATTTGTACTTATTGCCAACGTGAATGGAACCTAATGGGTCACACACAATACGAACATAGTCTTTGGGTTAAATTGTTATTAAGATAAGTATAAGATACTTATGAGGTTAATTTATGTGATAAATTAACTTAAAGGACTTAATTATAAATATTCTAAGTCTTGATGGAAATTAGTTTCCTAAAAGGAATTAAGAAGCTATTTGGTTTCCTTTTGGAATTGGTTTCCTAAAGGAATAGGATTAGCTTAAGGCAAGCTTCCTAAACCTTCTTGGTTTCCAATTGCTCTTGCTTCCTTAAAGACTAGGATACTACATCTATAAATAAGTCCATGCCTTGACTCTTGATTGATTGATGAAACATAACACAAAATTTAGAGAGAGAAAAAATTAAGAGCTTGGTGGCGTTTTTCTCTCCAAGTAAAATGCCACACCTCCTTCCCTAATTGTTAGGGTTTCAACTTCTTTCTTCTTCTTGTGTTCTTCATGAATCATTCAAGGGAGCTAGCACTCAAAAGGCAAGGCAAGCAAGCCCAAAGGTTCCTAAAGATCATGTTCGTGTGGATACCGTTGGAGGCTCTACACTTGGAGGGCTTTTCATGGTAGATCAACACCTTCATCAAATAGGATCTTGCCCTTTGAAGCATAGAAACCTTCTATGCTTGAGGTATTTGTGCTAAACACCCTTTAATCGTATAGATTATATCAAAGAGATCCATGGCTAAGGTAATAAATTTTTAAATTTTCTACTGCGTTACTCCCCTTATTACCTTACAGGACCGAGATAATAGCTCAGGTCCACGCCAAGGGTCATATCAGTATTTCAAGCAAGTACCCTAACCGCCATTCACCTTATAACCTCCGTACATTTAACACCCTAGAAATTTATGCCAAAACCATTTATCTTGTATTATGTTCATTAGAGAGAAAAAAAAAAAGTGAAGGGCCAAAATTAGTGGGAAAATTAATAAGATATGATTTTCTATTTTACTACCATGTTGTACCATTACCTTCAGGAATTGTACCTAGCATCTCTTGCAAGATATAATCCTAGAATAAATCACAAAAACCTCTTCTAATTAGCCTTTGCCAAGTGTGGTCTACTATGGTTAAGAAAGTCAAATTTTACTTTAGTTTTGTCTTGCTTTGATTGGACCACCATTTTTCCAATTTCTCTTCAATTCTTTTACTTTACTTAGCCTAGTATTTTTCTTCTTTTCTCTTCCTTGGCTGATTTTCCTCTTCCCTCTTTTCTCTCCATTTTCTTTCATTTTTCTTGGAGCTTTTACTTCCATTTACTCATTTTTCAACCATAGAAATTGAGTGGAACTTCCTCCTAAGCAACAATCTTGTCTACCTAGAGGTATTTCCCATGAATTTCTCTTCTAATTTCAAGTGAAAGATCATAGTTTTTAGCTCTTAAGTTATGTTTTTATGGTTAAGTATGATTGATTTTGGCCATGAAAAAATGAAGTTTTATTCCATGAATGTGAAGCTTGTGAACTTGTATGCCTTGTAGATAGTAAATTAAACTTGAAATGGCATGATCTAGGTTTGATTTGCTTGAAGAACTTGGAGTAGTTTATGTATTTTTGTGATGAATTTGAATGGAATTGAATTGAGTTTGATGTGAGATTAGTAGAACTACTTGAGATTGGATTGTTGGATGTTTTCTTGCAGGTTAAAAATTTTTGGGTTAGTCCGATTGTAGGGGAAGTGCTACCGAAATTTCGGTAAAACCTAAGAAATAAAAGTAATTAGGCTATGATTTAAGACTTTATAAACTTTAATCTAGTGATTTAAGCGTGCAGAAATTTTCGTAGATTAGCTATTAGTAAATTAAACCTTTCCGAGCAAAACCCTAGAAAGTTAGAAAACCCTAATTTTGAAAACCCTAAACCCTAGGGTAAAACCCTAAACTCCAAAACCCTAGAAACTAAACCCTAGAAAAACTTGGGAAATTTCTCGAATTTCTTTACTAAATTTCTTAGATTTTAGTCAGGTTTTTATACGATTATTTTCTCGTGAATTTCAGGATCCGGAAGCGAGACACAGCCTTATCGTGAGATATTTTCTTAGGCTTCAGGTGAGTGTTCTTATGTGTGCATGATGCATGAAATGCCATGTAATACTTGACATTATTACTTCAATGCCTGAGATGAGATGTTATACTTGACATGATTATCCAATAAAATGTGCTTCTTGAGGAAAGATGTGTACTTTATCGCATCTATTCCGCAATGTGTTACATGCTTTCTCTATCCAACGTGTAATTGTGCATGTGACTTCCGTGGTTGAGTATGGGAGAGATATAAGGTGATGGATGTTATTCGGTGTGTGTTAATTTTCATATCTGAGTAAAGTCCTGAAAAGGGCTAACTCATGCTTGAACTTTATGCATGACCTTGGACTTCCGTGGCTAACTTCACCGTTACTCCACGGTTAGTCAACTTGTTGAGTTTGGAGTGATATAAGGTGCTGTGGGTTATAGGTGCATGATATTCTTTCCTTTATGAGTTTCATTCCTCGAAGAGGGTAACTCTGGATTGAATTTTACAAGTATCTCGAACCTGAGTTTTTATCTCGGTCCCGATTTTTTATCTCGGTCCCGATACTCATTTTATCTTGTTCATGATTGATACTTCTGCGGTTGAGCTTGCTCCCGTAGCGAGCCTGTATCCGCCATTGATTATATGACACTTCACATTGCTTGTTCATCATTTATTAAATTTGTTAATTATTATCCTTAAAAGTTTATTTGTTATTGGTATGCTGCATGATTTGAGCACTCACTGGGTTATTATAGCTCATCCCGTTCATTTGTTTTCTTTAACCAGGTTCCCAAAAATACTAAAGTTGGAAAAGCTGATTTTGGACATAATATATGTTTTGTTTCATGTATTCTGATAGCCCACTTGTTTAGGCTATTCTTGTAAATACTATGTAAATTTTAGTGTGTAAAACATATATTTGACACATGTACTTTCAAGTAAATTATATAAATGTGTTTTATTTTGCACTAAGTATGTTTGTACGCATCGCGCGAGTGCGTGTTTGAGGCAGGCAGTCCGCTAAACCCTTTGGTGCGTCTCTGGGTAAGGTGGGGCTGTCACAAGTGGTATCAGAGCTTAGGATTGAATCCTGTCTCTAGTGCTAGACTTGTTTGGGTGTCGGGTAGGAAATTTGAGTTGAGTCGGTTACGCTTGGGCCTGATCAACCTAAGTGTGAGAGATAAGATTCGAATTTTCGCACCTGGACGCTATTGCGAATATGCTTGAGCATGGGTTTAGGTTACTTTTAAGCTTGATATTTGAGTGTAATATTTAAGTATTATTTATTATTAAGTACTTTTGGGATAGACCTAATTGGTTTATTATTTAAACATGTAGGTATGTCAGAGAGCGGACGAGGTGAGAGATCACGGGCGCCACAGCCAACCGAGGTGGCCCCGACCCAGCATGAGCATCATAGACGACCCATAGTTCGTTATCGTGAGGGGCCAGGTCATCCCTATCGTACTTTTTCCCCGGCTCGCCGAGTGCGACCCGCCTGTGGTTGTTAGAGGACATATTCTTACCCGGATTATGTCGTGCTTTCACTGATAGAGGATAGTAGACGGATTGAGCGCGAGGGTAACACCTCCCAGACCCGCATTCACGAGTTGCGAGAGATAATTAGAGTCCAGGCACAGAGGATCAAAGAGTTAGAGGCTACTGTTCTAGAAGAACAGCAGAGGACAGATGCATTTCGAGGACAGCATCAGGATGTACATGGCCGTCTCACCAGAGTTGTGCAGCATGTCTGGGATCGTACAGGACGATTGGTAGATGAGAGTGGCTTATTGGTAGAGCATGTACTTGGGGAGGTACGAGATTTGGCCCAGCCTGTAGGGCCAGGGCAGGCCGTGCATTTACCTATGGAGGTCGAGGAGGCTCCGGGGGGTGAGCCCGAGGGAGAGCTCGGTGGGGACGTGAGCTCAGTAGGATCGGCTCACTTAGCATAGATCTTTAGATAGGAATATGTATAGAGTTTATACTTATTTGTGCTATGCTTGTAGTTATGTTATGTTTTGGTATGTAAAACTTTTGGACCTATGTATATCATGCTATGTTCTATATGTGGGACTTTTGACATGTATAAATTAAATGACATGTATATATATATGACTTTATTTGGCATGGTATTTGTTTTTCTTGTCTTATTCTTTAATTGGTGCATTTTTATACGTCTCGTTCATTACCACGTGGATCTCGAAATAACTCGTTAATATTATTTTAGAATATTAAGTGATGGCAAGTCGAGGAAGAGGACGACCTCGTCGACAAGATCGCGAGGAGAGCAATATGTCGGGTGAAAACCCAAACCCTGGGGCTGACCCGATGATCGCCGTGTTAAATCGCATGACCGATGTTTTGACCCAGTTGGGAAATCGGCAAAACCCCGGGATGGAAGTTGGTAATCCTCATAGGAATCCAATAGTAGGAGAAAATGTCACCTTAGAGAGATTCCAAAAATTTAACCCTCCTCAGTTCAATGGTAGCCCAAACCCGGAGATTGCTGAGAAATGGTCGGAAGACATCGAGAAAATTTTTGCTTTCTTAAGATACCCTGATGAAAGGCAGGTGACCTTTGCCATATTCCAATTGGAAGGTGCTGCCACACCCTGGTGGAATTTGGTAAACACCAAGTGGGAACGCTACCAGACCCCGAGAACTTGGGTCAATTTCACTCGGGAGTTCAAAGAAAAATATATTCCTGCACGAGTGCAAGAGAAGCGGGAGGATAAATTTTTGAGGTTGAGACAAGGACTGATGAGTGTGGCGGAATATGAAGCACAATTTACCAAATTGTCACGATACGCACCTGAGCTAGTAGCCACAGACAGACGGAGGAGAAGACGTTTCATCCAAGGGTTAAATTTGGAGATTCAGGAGGCCCTTGCCACTGCTACTATAGAGACGTACGAAGCCGCAGTGGAAAAAGCGCAGCAAGTGGAAGAGACAAAGTCCTTGGTTCGGACGATGCAAGCGAGGAAACGGGGAATTGCTAGTGATTCCCGCATATCAGCCGAAAGTGTTCCAACCCCTAAGACAGGAAAAGGAGATGGAGGAGTAAGAATTTGGCAAGGTGCCCAATCTAGAAGGACAAGAGAGGCTTCGATGGACAGAGCCCTGCTAGGAGATGAACACAAGGAGGACACCTTGAAAGAAACTCAATCTCCGGTGATTCAAGTTACTTGCGGATATTGTGGTAAAGATAATCATACCGAAGAAAATTGTTGGAGGAAAAGCCGTAAGTGTTTTCTTTGCGGTAGTGCCGATCATCAAATGAGATATTGCTCGAGACAGGCGGCTAGTGGACAGGGTATAGCTCAGCCGGGAAACAAGGATCTTGATAAGGCCAAAGAAAGTGGAACCAAGCGAAGGGTACCAGCTCGAGTTTATGCTCTAGATAAACGTGATGCCCAGGAATCGTCAGAAGGCCTTGAAGGTACGATTCTTGTTTTTCTACGGTCTAGCCAAGCTATTCGAAAATCCAGGTAGAATTTCGAGGACGAAATTCTTTTAAGGGGGGGAGGATGCAACACCCTAGAAATTCATGCCAAAACCATTTATCTTGTATTATGTTCATTAGAGAGAAAAAACAAAAGAAAAAAGTGAAGGGCCGAAATTAGTGGGAAAATTAATAAGATATGATTTTCTATTTTACTACCATGTTGTACCTTTACCTTTAGGAATTGTACCTAGCATCTCTTGCAAGATATAATCCTAGGATAAATCACAAAAACCTCTTCTAATTACCCTTTGCCAAGTGTGGTCTACTATGGTTAAGAAAGTCAAATTTTACTTTAGTTTTGTCTTGCTTTGATTGGACCACCATTTTTCCAATTTCTCTTCAATTCTTTTACTTTACTTAGCCTAGTATTTTTCTTCTTTTCTCTTCCTTGGCCTATTTTCCTCTTCCCTCTTTTCTCTCCATTTTCTTTCATTTTTCTTGGAGCTTTTACTTCCATTTACTCATT
Source organism: Mitragyna speciosa (assembly GCA_024721245.1). Taxonomy (NCBI): domain Eukaryota; kingdom Viridiplantae; phylum Streptophyta; class Magnoliopsida; order Gentianales; family Rubiaceae; genus Mitragyna; species Mitragyna speciosa. The sequence goes on along the minus strand of CM045566.1, from coordinate 20,664,155 downwards.
TTTCAACCATAGAAATTGAGTGGAACTTCCTCCTAAGCAACAATCTTGTCTACCTAGAGGTATTTCCCATGAATTTCTCTTCGAATTTCAAGTGAAAGATCATAGTTTTTAGCTCTTAATGTAGCAGCCCCACCTTACCCAGAGGCGCACCAAAGGGCTTAGCGGACTGCCTGCCTAGCTCTCGCCAGGTCTCGATACGCACTCACGCAAACGTCCGAGCGTACTTAACTTAAAATAAAATAACTAAAATAAAATGGAATAAATAAAATACACTCATTTTATTTATCATAAAGTACAATTCACATCAAAAGTTTACGTGTCATAAGATACATGATTTTTCACAAAGATAGCCTAATACAGTTCGGCTATTACAATAACTAAAACATCTAGCATACTCAAAATCAGTCGTTCCAGCTTTAATTTTTTTTTTCAGGAAACCTGAGTAGGGAAAACAAATAAAACGGAATGAGCTATAATAGCCCAGTGAATGTCCAAGTCATGCCATCATATCAAGAACTCATTATTTTAGTAAATGAAATAATCGAACAATTAAATTAATAAATCAAGATATAAACAATTTAATTTAACATGTAATCAAAGGAGGATACAGGGCTCAACTACGGAAGCAAGCTTAACCGCAGAAAGAGCAAGTACTGATCATGTAGCCACGATATTTGGACCGAGATAATAGCTCAGGTCTTTATCAAAGAACATATCAGTTTTATCAAGCACAAACCCTAACCGCCAATCACCTTATAACCTCCGTACAAGCTACCACATCCAGGGAGATATTCTCAACCCTGGAGGGCCAACAAGCAAACAGGTTCAATCCGGAGTTGGCCTCTTTGAGGATTCACAACTCAAAAGGAAAAGAACATCAAGCCCTAAAACACCCAACACCTTATGTCCTCCCACGTGCAGCCGGGTTGACCATCCGTGAAATAACGGTGAAGTTAGTCACGGTAGTCTCACGCACACACAAATAACACATTGGTCAATGAAAGCAAGTAACACATTGCGGAATAGATGTGATAAAGTACACATCTTTCCTCAAGTAGCACAGGTATTCACATAATAATTGCAAATTTTCACATAATATTTATCAAATAAAATATCACATTTCATGCATCATGCACACATAAAGACACTCACCTGGTGCCTAAGAAAATATCTCGTAGAAAGGTCGGGTCTCACTTTCGGATCCTGAAATTCACGAGAAAGAATCGTGTAAAAACCCTGACTAAAATCTGAGAAATTTCATAAGGAAATTCAAGAAATACCCCAAGTCTTTCTAGGGTTAAGTTTCTAGGGTTTTGGAGTTTAGGGTTTTACTCTAGGGTTTAGGGTTTTCGAAATTAGGGTTTTCTAACTTTCTAGGGTTTTGCTCGGAGAGGTTTAATTCACTAATAGCTAATCTACAAAAATTTCTGCACGCTTAAATCACTAAATTACAGCTTATAGAGTCTTAAATCATAGCCTAATCACTTTTATTTCTTAGGTTTTACCGAAATTTCGGCAGCATTTTCCCTATAACCGGACTAACCCAAAAATTTAAAACCTGCAAGAAAATCAACCATCCAATCCAATTCAACAAGTTTTACAACTTCTATGTTCAATTTAAACTCACATTCAATCAAGATTCCACTCAAATTCAAAATCCCTACTCTAAGAATCATCACCCAAATCTGCACAGGGTTGGTTTTCAGCCAACTTCGTGCTATTTCTGGGGTCAATCCATTAAGAACTAAGGAATTATTATTACATGGTTTTAAAGTACGTTTATAGGGCTACAACTTTCGTGAGATCATCAATCCAAATTCCAACTAGAACAGGTTCAAAATCAGCCCTCAAGTTGGCTCATCATCAAAACTGTTTCACGCAGAATCAAATTTTCAGCCAACTTTGCAAGTTTTCTGCGGTTAATACACAATGAACCACCATGCAATCTTTATACCGTTTGAAAGCCCTATGAATCTAGTTTCTAAAACAACAAGAATCATTCGAATCCAAGCTATCTACATCAAGTTATGAAAGTTTTACTAAAACTGGTCCAGCATGACTGTTTTAAGTGTTCTTGAGTTCCAACTTAAATCTTCAACTAAACCACATATAAAACATAAATTTTCAAGGATTAAGCTCCAAGAACTTTCACCCAAACAACATGTTCTCCATGAAATTTCAAGGTTCCAAGGCCACATACTAGTCTATTTAACCATAAGAACACTTTATCTAACAAGTATATATCAAGTTCTAACTAATTTCTTCAAGTAGTATTAACAAGAAACTTGGTATTAAACTTGCATAAAAACTACTTAAAACATGAAATTAATAAGGTAAGTTCATGGTAAATACCTTAGATATGCTTAGAACTTTGATTAGGAAAGATAGAAGTCCACTTCCTATGGTTGATTTGTGTCAACTTGAGAGATGAAAGTCTAAGAAATTGAGAGCAAAAATGAGGGAAGAAAGAGAAAAAGCATGGCCGGCCAAGGTGAAGGGAAAAGAGAAAGAAATAGTCTAGGAAAAATGAAAAAGAAAAGAAGAAAAGATGGGAAAATGGTGGTCCAATTAAAATCTTACAAGAATAAAGTAAATAGTTAGTATTTTAATGCAAAATAGCTACTTGGATTAATTTAATTGGTGAAGATTAATAACTCTTACCACTTAATATAATCAATAATTAGACACAAATTATTAAAGCAAAATAGAACAAAAATAGAAGAGAGAAACCGGTCCTAAGGGAAAGAAAAGAAAAAGAAATTTTGGCCAAGAAAGAAAGAAAAGAGAGAGAAAAATTTCGGCCAAGGGAAAAAGAAAATAAGGTAAGAAAATAAGTGAAACTTTTGAATAAAATTGAGCAAAATTTCAAGTAGTCAAAAGACTAGAAAATAGTAAAATGAACTAGTCAAAATTTAAACACTAATATAAGTTAAATGGTCAAGTAGAATTATTCTAACTTTAGTACTTAAGTGTTTTTGCTCCAAAATGAAAATCTTAGCTAATTAACCTAATTAACTCAAGAAATCTCCCAACTAATAAATCAAGGATTAACACTTAACCCTAAATAAGAAAAGAAAATGTCTCTTATATGTGCATTTTCTAGGGTGCTACACTTAAGTTATGTTTTTATGGTTAAGTATGATTGATTTTGGCCATGAAAAAATGAAGTTTTATTCCATGAATGTGAAGCTTGTGAACTTATATGCCTTGTAGATAGTAAATTAAACTTGAAATGGCATGATCTAGGTTTGATTTGCTTGAAGAACTTGGAGTAGTTTATGTATTTTTGTGATGAATTTGAATGGAATTGAATTGAGTTTGATGTGAGATTAATAGAACTACTTGAGATTGGGTTGTTGGATGTTTTCTTGCAGGTTAAAAATTTTTGTGTTAGTCTGATTGTAGGGGAAGTGCTACCGAAATTTCGGTAAAACCTAAGAAATAAAAGTAATTAGGCTATGATTTAAGACTTTATATGCTTTAATCTAGTGATTTAAGCATGCAGAAATTTTCGTAGATTAGCTATTAGTAAATTAAACCTTTCCGAGCAAAACCCTAGAAAGCTAGAAAACCCTAATTTTGAAAACCCTAAACCCTAGGGTAAAACCCTAAACTCCAAAACCCTAGAAAGACTTGGGATATTTCTCGAATTTCTTTGCTAAATTTCTTAGATTTTAGTCAGGTTTTTATACGATTATTTTCTCGTGAATTTCAGGATCCGGAAACGAGACACAGCCTTATCGTGAGATATTTTCTTAGGCTTCAGGTGAGTGTTCTTATGTGTGCATGATGCATGAAATGCCATGTAATACTTGACATTATTACTTCAATGCCTGAGATGAGATGTTATACTTGACATGATTATCTAATAAAATGTGCTTCTTGAGGAAAGATGTGTACTTTATCGCATCTATTTCGCAATGTGTTTCATGCTTTCACTATCCAACGTGTAATTGTGCATGTGACTTCCGTGGTTGAGTATGGGAGAGATATAAGGTGACGGGCGTTATTCGGTGTGTGTTAATTTTCATATCTGAGTAAAGTCCTGAAAAGGGCTAACTCATGCTTGAACTTTATGCATGACCTTGGACTTCCGTGGCTAACTTCACCGTTACTCCACGGTTAGTCAACTTGTTGAGTTTGGAGTGATATAAGGTGCTGTGGGTTATAGGTGCATGATATTCTTTCCTTTCTGAGTTTCATTCCTCGAAGAGGGTAACTCTAGATTGAATTTTACAAGTATCTCGGACCTGAGTTTATATCTCGGTCCCAATACTCATGTTATCTTGTTCATGATTGATACTGCTGCGGTTGAGCTTGCTCCCGTAGTGAGTCTGTATCCGCCATTGATTATATGACACTTCACATTGCTTGTTCATCATTTATTAAATTTGTTAATTATTATTCTTAAAATTTTATTTGTTATTGGTATGCTTCATGATTTGAGCACTCACTGGGCTATTATAGCTCATCCCGTTCATTTGTTTTCTTTAACCAGGTTCCCAAAAATACTAAAGCTGAAAAGCTGATTTTGGACATAGTATATGTTTTGTTTCATGTATTCTGATAGCCCACTTGTTTAGGCTATTTTTGTAAATACTATGTAAATTTTAGTGTGTAAAACATATATTTGACACATGTACTTTCAAGTAAATTATATAAATGTGTTTTATTTTGCACTAAGTATGTTTGTACGTATCGCGTGAGTGCGTGTTTGAGTTCTGGCGAGAGCCAGGCAGGCAGTCCGCTAAACCCTTTGGTGCGCCTCTAGGTAAGGTTGGGCTGTCACAGTACAGGCTGCCACATCCAGGGAGTAAACTCGACCTTGGAGGGCCAACAAGCAAGCAAGAAAGTTTAATTTGGAGTTAGCCTCTTTGAGGATTCACAACTCAAGGGAAAGAACAACACGCCCTAAAACACCCAGCACCTTATGTCCTCCCAAGTACGTCCAGGTTGACTAACCGTGAAGTAACAGTGAAGTTAGTCACAGTAGTCTCAAGCACAAGTAAACACATTGGATCATGAAAGCAAGTAACACATTGTGGAATAGATGCGATAAAGTACACATCTTTTGATATCCCTTTCGCTATACTATGGATACTTAGGCAAGTGTACCTATCGTTTCCAGTAGTACAGTGTACAGGAGTACCGAGTGTCGATCCTACAGGGACTATGTGAGTACTAGTATTAACCTTCTTTCTATTATCTAACCTCACAAAGTGAATGACGAATTAAATGAAAATACAAATTAGCTAAAACTAATTATCTAACTAAATGACAATATAGAATATAGTAGAGAGAATGGACAAAAGTAGAGGTGAATTTAGATGAAGAATTCCCCTAAACCAACATGCCAAGACTCTAACTTGATTAATGATTAACCCAATTTCTTAGACCCCGGAGTTCCTTATGTGAATTATATCCTTTCTCAAGTGAAACAATTCCTACCTTCTCGATTGATTAATTGGAATCTCTTCTCAATTAAAACCCCTAAAAGATGCAATTTCTAATCAATGGACTCCATTTGTGGTTGAGCTTTAATCCTAAAACTCAACTTAGGAAGAACTCATGTAATCCTATCTCTAGCAATTCATTCAAGTTCTCTCTATTCATGAAGTGATCTAATCATATGTGCAATCTCTCGATATACCCATACAAAATCAACACTTGAATTGAAGGATGCATGCAAATCCCAATCCAAAACACAAATAAACTCATGAATAAATCTAAGAACAAAGTGGGTCTTTCATTAAACCAAGAATAAAATCATAAACATAAGAATCTAGGGTTCATCCCATCTAAATCATAAACAACTCAATTCACAATTACAAGAATAAAATTAACAAAAGACAAGAAAGAAAGAGAAAGCTCATTCTCGTGCAGCCCTCTTGAATCCTCCCTTGCATCTTGATGAATCCTTCTTGCTTTCACCATTGAAGCCCTTGAGTTGTCCCTCTACTCTTGCTTTCTCCTCCCTACATCACTCTAGATGTGCCAAAATGTGTGTTTTTGAGGTGTGTGCGGCGTGTGTGTGTTTTTCCTCCAGTTAGGGTTCTTCTCCCCGCAAAGATTCGCCCAAAAGTGCTTAAAAATGCAGCATTCCATCACTAGGCCGCAGCACGGCCTTACCCACGGCCTTGTGTCCTCCCTTTCTGACCAAGGCCGCACCCAAGGCCGCGGCATGGCCTTACCCGCGGCCTTGGTCAGACTATTTCACTTGCCTTCCATGCAAAATTGCACCTCGAAAACGGCCGAACTAGCTTTTCCTCAAAACATAAAAGTTTTATCTCTTTGAATAAGCTTTCCAAATCAACAAGAATCATGTCATTTGAAGCTCTGTACGCTGAGATATAGCTGAAATACTAAGAACTGGTCGGAACAGTACTGCAGTACAAATATGCTTCAATAACTTGGAATTTTGACCTTCGAACCTTAAGAACTGGACTTTAATGTCTTCATATGAATTGTAGATCATTGTCTTAGCTTCAAAATGCTTCATGAATCACCTTAATCCAATATCTCCATCTACAGTTATCACTAAATCATTGACATATGTCCAGACTGCCAAACCGTTTCCTTTCCAATTCTTCTTCGCCTATTGCTTCTTTGCACCACTTTGAGGATTTCTTGACTTTAACTCATCGCCAACTTCAAATCGCCTCAAAATATCATCCAATTGCCATCCAAATTGATCCAAATTGGTGATGTAATGTGAAAATCCTACGAAAATGACACAAATCACATGTAAATCACACCTTTACACAATTTAACATTCAAATCACAAATGAGAAGAAATAGCTAAGAAATAGAGAAAAACTCATAGAAAACCCTAAAAACCTATTAAAAACTAATGCACTTTAGCACTTATCATCTTTCCTCAAGTAACACATGTTATCACATAATATTTGTAAGTGAAACATAATATTCACAAGTGGAATATAACATTTCATGCATCAAGCACACATAGAGACACTCACCTGGAACGCCTAAGAAAATATCTCGTAAAATGGTCGCGATTCGTTTTCAGATCCTGAAATTTAAAGGAAATAATATAATGAAAACCCGATTAAAACCCTAATTAATTTAGTAAGAAAATTCAAGGAATACCCCACTTATTTCTAGGGTTTCTAGGGTTTAGGGTTTAGGGTTTTCATTTTAGTGTTTTCTTATTCTAAGAAAATTTTACTCATTATTTGGTCATTTTATCCAAAATTTCTGCACACTAACCCTTTAAATTTAACATGTTCTAGGTTAGAAATTTCTTCTATTATTTTCCTTCTTTATTTCTACCAAAATTTCAGCAGCATCTCCCCTTAAAATCAGACTAGCCCAAATTTTTTCCTGCAAGAAAACAACCAACCAACCCATTTTTCAACAAGTTCTACAACTTCTATGTTCAATTCAAACTCAAATTCATTCAAAATTCCACTCAAATTCAAGGTTTCTACTCCAAGAATCTTCAACCAAGCAACATATAATACATGAGATTTCAAGGTTTAAATGCTATTTACTAGTCTATCTAACCACAAGAACACTTTATCTAGCAAGTAAATCTTCAATTCTAACTAAATTCTTCAAGTAGTAATAACAAGAATCTAGATTTAAACTTGGACAAAAGACTAATTAAAGCTTGAAATTAGTAGGAAAAGTTCATAGTAGATACCTTAAACAAGCTTAGAACCTTGCTTAGGAAGAAGAAAAGCTCACTTTCTATGGTGAGATTGCTCAAAATTTGGAGAGAAAGCTTCAAGAAGTTGAGAGCAAAATGAGAGGAAAAGAGGAAGCAAGGGGGCCGGCCAAGAAGAATGAAAAAGAGAAAGAAATAGGCTAGAAAAATAGAAAAGAAATAAAGAAAAAGGTGGGAAAAAGAACAACCAATTAAAGCATAACAAGAGTAAAGTTAGGGTTTAGTCTTTTAATGCATTAGTTGTTAACTTGGATTAATTTAATTGGTGGAACTCTTAACCTCTTTATCACCTAGTAATTAGTAATATTATGGCACAAATATTAAAGCAAAATGAGAGGAAAATAGAGAGAGGGAGATCTGGCCACAACAAAGAAAAGAAAAGAAGGAAATTCGGCCAAGGAGAAAAGAAAAGAAAAGAAGAAAATTTGACCAAGAAGAAAAGAAAGAAAGAGAGAATTTCGGCCAAGAAAGAAAATAGAAGAAAAGAAATTCAGCCAAGAAAGAAAGAAAGAAAGAAAGAAAGACAAGGAAATAAATGAAATTTGTAGGTAAAAATTGAACCAAAGTCAATTGGTCAAGAAACTAGAAAATAGTAAAATTAGTTAGTCTAAATTAAACACTATTATAAACTAATGATCCAATGAAATTAATCCAAATATGGTGCTTAAGTGTCCTACTTAATAATGAGAGATTCTTAGTTAATTAACCTAATTAACTTAGGAAACCTTTCAACTAATAAATCAAGGATTAATGCTAAATTTCAATGAAAGAATTTCTCTCATAAATACATTTTTTATTTTTCCCTTTTTCTTTCTCTTATCTCTATTTTTATATGATATTATTTTATTGTTATTATTATTATTTCTCTACTAAAGGACATACATGAATTAAATAATTCTCATATGGATTTTCTAGGGTGTTACAATGATCAATTTCAGTTTTCACACGAGGAAATTTTATTCTAATGAACTAATCACTCAAAATACGAGAGTGTCTTTTGATGCAAAAACCGACATTGGTTATGAAGGTTCCCGGTTACTCAACATCTCAATCTTAAGCAAGCAGCAAAAATTATATTTGAGAAGTAAAACTGCCTTTTGACGCAAGAATCGACATTGGTTAAATGAAGACCCCTGGTTACTCAATAATTTTCTTACTCAAATTTGCAATGCATTACTCATAATTCAAGTGTCGTTTGACGTGAAAGTCGACATTTTTGAATGAAGACTCCCGGTTACTAAGCACACGAATCATTGGAGTAGAAAAAAGTGTGTTATTATTTCTTCTTTTCTTCTCTTTTTCTCTTTTCTCTTTTTCTTTTCTTCCCCTTTTTTTTCTTTCTCTTTTTCTTTTTTCTTTTTCTTTTATCCCTCATAACAGATATTACATCACAGATCACATGAGTGCACTAATTGGCTACAATCAGTATTTAACATGTGAAATTAAGTAAAGAAGAGAAATTATCATATCACAAAATTTAGACATAATCCCAACCACTTTACAAGATATACTTTCTATAAGAACAAAACTCCAAACCACATAATATTTATTGCTTAATACTTGAAGAAAACATTTGTCAAAGCACATAAAGTAATTTCAACCGGTAGGGAAATTAGACAAACATTAAGCCTGCAAGCCATAATTCACAAGCGTATGACATCCCATATCTTAACCTCACAATAACTTAAACAACACATTCCAAAGATGAATAAGAAATTGTGGACATGAAACAACAAAACTCACCTTGTAAATTGGTCAAAGTCATATCCCCTGCACGTTTATTCCTTTCGTTGTGCTTGAATTCTCCCAACATTCATCGGAACTTGGCTTGATATTTTGTAGATCTTCAGAGCAAAAGTGCATTTTGACCTAACTCTCTGACCGATGTCTTGGTGTCAATGTTCGCAGTTTCTACCTCTTCCAAGTTAATTTTGAATTTTCCTTTTGTACCATTCAGAATCCTTAACACGGAGTCTAGATTCCTTTTTGGTATCACTCTAGCTCCTTATTAACAGCTTGTGTTATTTTGGAATCCGGAGAGATATCGAAGTGGCAATTATCAGCTTCAAATAAGATGACATCCGAAGACCATGAGCATTTATTTTTACCATAAAAAATACAAGAAAATGTTTTTCTTTTCATTCAATTTGAGCTTACATTCACTCATCAAAAGAGAAACTTTACAATGACACAAACCTATCATTAGGCTTTGAGAAAAATATGACATATTTCGAGGCCTTATCAAAGAATTATTTGTTCAATATAACAAAAAGATTTGAATAAAATTCTTTTCAAAAGTTAAATGCAAGACATGAAGGGAAAATATCATGCTACAAACAATTTTGAGAAAGCAACTTATTTAACACTTCATCTGAAAAAAAAAATTTTGAATACAAGGCAATCTTAAATCTATAGAAGAAGTGCAATTTATTAGCATCCAAATTATTACGATTCTTATTACATCTAATAGTGAACAACTGTCTAGCTACAAAATACAATTTCATTCATCCTACTAGTCATCCTAGTCAAACTTATTTATCTAGCCCCTAAGCACTATCAATTCTAAAACTGATTTCCCCACGATCCTTTAAATAACTCGAAAAGAGCACTCGTGCTTTTGATGTCCTTATGGGTCTCGAGTATGTGACGGTTTATTTAGAATTGGACCATAATTTAAAATACTCAAATGTAAGATCAAATATGTATCAGATGTCGTTCTTATTTTACCGCCTCCGTTAGAGGACCTGTAAAAATGAAAAAATCAAAGTTAGTATAAATAAAAAACAAAAACAGATGTATGTCCTAAGGGAGCCCTTATTATGCCAAGGGTAGGCCTAGCATGAAATGCAATCCTTTAGGGTGAGACCCCCCCCTTTTAATCGTAGATGGGCCAGATCTGTCAGGAAGAGATGCTTCCATTCTGTTCGTATTACCTTACCTAAGGTCTCACCCGCCAGGATGGTACTGAAAATGTAAACGTGTATGTCCTTTTAGGGTTATGTACCCAAGACAAAAGGGTGGCTTTCCTGTCATGGGATTCTCGAAATGGCATTCCCTCTAGAGTTTATACATGATGCCAGTTTATTAAAGCAAGTTAAAATATGCGAAAAATGAAAAGTGTTCTAAAATTTTTATTCTAAGAATGATACATAATTTCTCCGAGAAAGATGACAAATGAGCTGTACAAAGGATTATTGGCTTCAAATTTGTTTTATTAAAAATCGAGCTTTTATGAGGTTACGAGATACAACATTGAAAGAAAAAATAAAGAAAATAAAAAATCATGCCTTTATCTAGGAACCTACAAGTCAAAAATGTCAGCTTATGAAAATATGATGAAACATGTTTTAAAATTACTTTTTTGTGCAATGTGGGATGGGAGGGTGGAGGATACGACAAAAATGACGTATAAATTCTTTGAAAAAAGGATAAACGCCCACTGTGCAAAAATTTGGCCACTTGGGTGCATTTATTGACTCTAAGAAAATTTAGTTCGGACAAAACTGACAAGTATAACAAAGATGAGAAAACCTTGAAAAGAATTTAAAACTACAATTCTTATTCAATAATATACAAGATGAGAAATTGAATTTTCAGAAGTTTTTAAGAAATTCACAATGATTGATCCCTTGGGTATTTATAACAAAATGCAATTTTGCGAAAAATTTATGAAATTCTATTTCCCTCTTTCTCGAAAAAATTAATTATAAAAAAAAAATTTAAATGTGTCAAAAGAGGGTTGGCTTCCTACGAGAGCACCATGCCAGAGCTCTTTATTCTATGGTTGTGAATGCAATCAAAGAATAAGAGATGTAACGCCCTAGAAATTCACACTAAAAATCATTTAATTCATGCTATGTTCATTAGTAGAAAAAAAATGTGAGAAAGAAAAAGAAAAGGGAAATCAAAGTGCATTTAATAAGGGAATTTCTTTTATTTAGGGTTTAGTGTTAATCTTTGATTTATTAGTTGGAAGATTTCTTAAGTTAATTTGGTTAACTAAATAAGATTCTTTCATGATTAAGTGGTACTGTAGACACCAAATTTTGACACACCATTTATTTTCAAACACTGGGGGGCATGTTTGCACTTTTTAGGACAAATTTTAAATTTTTAATAATCTCGAGGGGCAAAATAGTAATTTTATTTGTAAATATTTTTCGATCAATTTTTGGGGGTTTTAAATTCATATTTTTACTTTTATATGAATTTATTAATTTCTTATGATTTTTCTGGATTTAATTGGTATTTTTTATATTTTTACCAGCATAAGGGCAAAATGGTAATTTCGTCTCGCAAATACCATTTTAGCTCATTTTAAGTTCCAAATTCATTTTTAAAATTCTTGAGGCACGTTTCTAAATTTTTTTGATTTTTTTATAGACGATTACTATTTTTTCTATGAATTTTCATTGCCCGAGGACAAAATCGTCATTTTACAAATTAAATTTATTTTTCTCTAATTTTGAGTCAAAAATACATTTTCTAGTGTTTTAAGCTTATTTGTAATTTTTGATAATTTTTTGAGGACAATAATTATTTTTCTGTGAATTTTCATTGTTCGAGGGCAAAATCGTCATTTTACAATTTAAGTTCATTTTTTCACTAATTTTGAGTCAAAAATGCATTTTTCAATGTTTTAAGCTTATTTGTAATTTTAGTAATTTTTTTAGGTCAATAGCTATTTTTCTGCAAATTTTCATTACCCAAGGGCAAAATTGTCATTTTACAAATTAAATTCATTTTTGTCAAATTTTGAGTCGAAAAGGCATTTTTTAGTGTTTTAAACTTATTTGTAATGTTTGATATTTTTTTGAGGTCAATAGCTATTTTTCTGTGAATTTTCGTCATCCAAGGGCAAAATTGTCATTTCACATTTCAAACTCATTTTCACCAATTTTTGGGTCCCAAATTCGTTTTTAGGTTTTAAGCATGTTTCTAAGTTTCTAACCTTTTTTCGGAGTGAATTAGTGTAAATGAATTTATTATTTATATTTTCTTGATTTTTTTATTATTGTGAGAGGGAATAGATTTTTTTTTAAAAGATAAAGTTGTAATTTTTGTATTCAATGGTATTTTGGTCTTTTACTCATTTCTTGGAGATTAAGACTTGTACAGTATAAATACCCACTTGGGGATGTTAAAAAAAAATGAAAAACCCTAAAACACTTCTTTCTTTTGTGATTTTTTAGATTAAAAACACACACCATACACCTAAAAACACACACTTGCCGTCATATTCCATTTTCCATTTTTGGTGGCTGTTCATCGCCATTACTGTTCATCGTCTCTTCTGGAAGATAATCGTTGGTCATCATCTGGTTTTCCATCAGCTCCAAAAGGTAAATATGATTCTCTTTTGGTTGAATCTTGTTTATTCTAGTTTGATTTCTGAATGCCTCTCTTTTGGTTGAATCTTGTTTATTCTATTTTAATTTCTGAATGCATGTTCTGTTTCTGGGTCCATTTTGGGGTTTATTTTCTTTCTGAGTTCATATTCCCACCGTTTCTTCCTCCTTTTCCATATCTTCTTCTACCTGGAACCACCGTAGCAGACAGAACATCCCTCTCCTCCAATCTCCTTACACCACCACCGTCAAAATCATACTACCAGAACCACCACCGGAGTTCTAATCTCCTCCCACTCACTAGCTTCTTCCGTTCATTCCCCCGTCTCCTCCCTCACCACCCAAGTCTCTCCTGTCAATTTCTTCTCTGCCACAACCATCCAGACATCAGACAATCCATCTTCAACCTCCGAATTCACTAACTCAAAACCAAGAACCACCATAACTCCTCCATCACTCCCAGTCCCAGGCACAGCTTCTATATCCATCCCCTATCCACCATTAGAGCTCCAAATCACCTAATTGAAGCTCAAAATCTCAGCCCATCGCTAGGCACCTAAAACCCCAAATCACCACCATAAACGTCACTGCATCACCATTCCACAACTCCATTACCTGCAAAGAAAAATCAGCAACAACACAACAAAATAGTTTTAGCCCACAAACCAGTCATCAGAACAACAGTCACAAACACTCGCAGCTCTGCCCCTCTACCTCACCACCACCACCACAGCTCCACCATAGACCACCAAACTCACCAGCTTTCTCATCCCCCATCGCCTTCACTAAGATCTCTACAAACAAACACCAATTGAACTGCAGCCGTAGGAACTCCAATCCGCAGCCATAGCCAATTCCTTGCCACCAAATCCTCAACTTCTCAATTACGATCTTCTTGTTTTCTGTTCCAATTAGTCTTTAACAATTGTATACATATTGTGAATTTGACTTTGGATTTGGGGTTTGAATATTCTTCTTTGGTCTCGATCAAGAGGGTATAATAGATTTGGACTTTGACTTAAAAAAAAAAAAAACTGATCGAGATTCCCTAGCTCGAGAGAAAATCGATTGGGCCTTGGAAATCTGATTCTATAAGTCTCTGGTCGGGAGAAGCAAATTTGATTTGTGATTTCTCTTAAAAGCTTTCTGGTGTTTGGGTTAAATTAGCAAACAACAATGGTGGAGAGATTTTTTAATCATTCGGTGGTTTTATGTCAGGAGTGGTAGGACTTTGGAATTGTAAAAATGATTTGCGTGATTGGGTGTTTAGTTTGGGCTTTTGATTCTCACATTAACACGATTTGGGTTCTTTTCCCTTTGATTCCTTTTATGTTATTTTATTCATAAAATCTTAGTTGATTTTTGTTTTAGTTTTCACATAGTTTTGATTTAGTTAGCTAGGCTGATTTATAGTCTTAGTTTGCAACGTTTGACCCCCCAAGTTTTAGTTCCTTTCATTTAGGCCCTTACTAATTTCTATTTAGTCCCTATGTGTTGCTGATTTTTGCAAATTATTTCCTATATGTTTACTGGAATTTTAATTTCAACCTTAGACTTTGCTGGAATTTTTAATTTCAGTCCTTAGACTTTGCTGGAATTTTAATTTCAACCTTAGACTTTGTTGGAATTTCAATTTCAATCCTTATACTTTGCTGGAATTTGTTTTAAACTCCCAAACATTTGCTGGAAATTCATTTTTGGCCCTTTTAAATTTCTGGGAATTCATTTTTGGTTTTTTTTAAGTTGCTGAAAATTCATTTTTTAGCCATGTGTTGCTGGAATGTTCAATTTTAGTCCCTAGGACCTGCTGGAATTGTGTTTTAGTCCTCACATATTTCTCGAACTTGATTTTAGACCCCATCAATTGCTGGATATTGTATGTTAGTGCTTTAATTGCTGGAATTTATATTTCTTCCCCTTCATGTTGGCTTTCTAGATGTTAGAACTCATATTTATACTTTATTTTACCTAAACGATGGTACCTTAACGCGTTTGCTCATGATTTAAGTATTTGTACCGGATCTTCAAAAAGGTATCCCTATTACCTTTTAATTGCTTCTTTATGTGCTCCAACGTGCTCTAATGTGATATTTTATGCAATTTTTTATGCGTTTCTTATTTTATGCACTTTTTTGCGTATTTATTTATTTTGTGTTTTTTAATTTTAAATTTTATTATTTCGACAAAAAATGTAATATTTTGTATTTAGTTAGTCAATGTAATAGTTAAATTATTTTTCTCATATTTTAGTAAAATTTTGTATCCAAATAGAAAGTGTAATAGATAGGTTTTTTTTTTTTAATTCCCCCCTTAAATTGTAAATCAAGCCTGTGACAGCCCCACCTTACCCAGAGGCGCACCAAAGGGCTTAGCAGACTGCCTGCCTAGCTCTCGCCAGGTCTCGATTCACGCTCTCACGCAAATATCCGAGCGTACTTAACTTAAAATAAAGCAAAATAAAATACACTCATATTAAATACATTCATACGATTTACTTGAAAGTATAAATATCACAAAGAGTTTTACATCACAAAATATAAATAATATTTACAATAAAAGCCTACACATTTTGGCTGTCCAGATACATTAAACAAAACATGTACTAGGCCCCAAAATCAGCTTTTCCAGCTTTAGTATTTTGGAAAACCTGGTTAAAGAAAACAAATGAACGGGATGAGCTATAATAGCCCAGTGAGTGCTCAAGTCATGCGGTATACCAATAACAAATAAACTTTAAGGATTATAATGAACAAATTTAATAAATGATAAACAAGCAATATGAAGTGTAGTAAAATCAATGGCGGATACGGGCTCACTACGGGAGCAAGCTCAACCGCAGGAGTATCGAACATGATCAAGACAACAAGGATATCGAGACCGAGGTAAAAGCTCAGGTCCGAGATACTTGAAAAATTCAATCCAGAGTTACCCTCTTTGAGGAATGAAACTCATATAGGAAAGAATATCATACACCTATACCCCACAGCACCTTATATCACCCCAAACTCACCAAGTTGACTAACCGTGAAGTAACGGTGAAGTTAGCCACGGAAGTCCAAGGTCAGGCATAAAGTTTAAGCATGAGTTAGCCCTTTTCGGGACTTTACTCAGATATGAAAATTAGCACACACCGAATAACACCCATCACCTTATATCTCTCCCATACTCACCCACGGAAGTCACACGCACAAATAACATGTTGGATAGTGAAAGCATGTAAAACATTGCGGAATAGATGCGATAAAGTACACATCTTTCCTCAAGTTGCACATTATATCACATAGTATTTGTAAGTGTAACATAATATTTATAAGTAAAACACAACATTTCATCTCAGACATCAAAATAACAATGTCAAGTATTACATGGCATTTCATGCATCATGCACACATAAGAACACTCACCTGAAGCCTAAGAAAAGATTTCGTAGTATGATTGCGTCTCACTTCCGGATCCTGAAATTCACGAGGAAATAATCGTATAAAAATCCTGACTAAAATCTAAGAAATTTCATAAGGAAATTCAAGAAATACCCCAAGTCTTTCTAGGGTTTAATTTCTAGGGTTTTGGAGCTTAGGGTTTTACCCTAGGGTTTAGGGTTTTCAAAATTAGGGTTTCCTAACCTTCTAGGGTTTTGGCTCGGAAATGTTTAATTCACTAATAGCTACTCTACAAAAATTTTTGCACGCTTAAATCACTAAATTACAGCTTATAAAGACTTAAATCATAACCTAATCACTTTTATTTCCTAGGTTTTACCGAAATTTCAGCAGCACTTCCCCTATAATCGGACTAACCCAAAAATTTTAAACCTGCAAGAAAAATCAACCATCCAATCCATTCAACATGTACCACAACTTCTATGTTCAATTTAAACTCAAATTCAATCAAGATTCCACTCAAATTCAAAATCCCTACTCCAAGAATCATCACCCAAATCTGCACAGGGTTGGTTTTCAGCCAACTTCGTGCCATTGCTGGGGTCAATCCACTAAGAACTAGGGAATTGTGATTACATGGTTTGAAAGTACGTTTTTAGGACTACAATTTTCGTGAAGATCATCAATCCAAATTCTAACTAGAACAAGTTCAAAATCAGCCCCCAAGTTGGCTCATCATCAAAACTGTTTACGCAGAACCGAATTTTCAGCCAACTTTGCAAGCTTTCTGCGGTTAATACACAATGAACCACCGTGCAATCTTTATACCGTTTGAAAGCCCTATGAATCTAGTTTCTAAAACAACAAGAATCATTCGAATCCAAGCTATCTACACCAAGTTATGAAAGTTTTACTAAAACTGGTCCAGCATGACTGTTCAAGTATTTTTCAGTTTAAGCTTAAATCTTCAAGTACTACTATCAAATTCTTAGTATAAAACTTGAACAAAACTAAATAAAACTTGAAAGTAATAGCAAAAGTTCATAGTACATACCTTAAACAAGCTTAGAGCTTTGCTTAGAAAGGAAAGAAACTCACTTCCTATGGTGGATTTAACCAAACTTAAGAGAGAAAAGTCCAAGAAGTTGAGAGCAAAAATGAGAGAAGAAGAAGAAGATGATGGCCGGCCAAGAGAGAAAGAAAGGAGAAAGAAATAGTCTAGGAAAATTGGAAAAGAAATGAAGAAAAGGTGGGAAAAATGGTTGGCCAATTAAAATCTCACAAGAGTAAAGCAAAAAGTGAGCTTTTAATGCAAGAGTGGTAACTTGGGTTAATTTAATTGGTTGAAATTATTAACTCTTATCACTTAATATAAGCAATAATAAGACATAAATTATTAAAGCAAAAATAGAGTAAAATAGGGAGAGAGAGAACCGGCCACAAGAAGAAAGAAAAGAGAGAGAAAAATTTCAGCCAAGGGAAAAGAAAATAAAGGAAGAAAATAAGTGAAATTTTTTGAGTAAAATTTAGCTAAAATTCAAGTAGTCAAAAGACTAGAAAATAGTAGAATAAATTAATCAAAATTTAAACACTAATATAAATTAAATGGTCAAGAAAAATTATTCTAAATTTAGTACTTGGGTGTCCTTGCTCAATAATGAAAATCTTAGTTAATTAACCTAATTAACTCAAGAAATCTCCCAACTAATAAATCAAGGATTAACACTTAACCCTAAATAAGAAAAATGTCTTTTGTAAGTGCATTTCTAGGGTGTTACAAAGCCCCCCAGTGTAATAGTTAGGGTTTATTTTGTTTTTGCGTGCTTATGTGTTTATCTCTTTTACCGTTTTCCTTAAGATTTTTGCATCTAGAATATTATTGCTTATGTGTTATGTGCTCCTACTTGATTTTACATGTCTTTATGTGTTTAATTTGCTTTTAATTCATGCTTTACTATTTAATTCATGTTTTAATGTTATTCCGTCACCACACTAGTCCAACGCTAGTTGTGGCTTATCGTTTCCCAGCTAGTCCAACGCTAACGGGGATCTTTAGAACGGGTTAGTCCAACGCTAGACCCTTAGGACATTTTAGTGTTAGGTACATTCGTGTGCATTTCTCATCTCATTTCACACACTCTTAGTTTTCTTTCCATTCGGCATGATTTTATTATTGCTATTATTATTATTATTATTATTTTGACACATTTGTTAAAATGCATGACATCCAGGTTGCATTTCACTTAGATTTTAGGACATTTGTGTGATCCGACTAGAAATAGTTGTCTACTCATATGGGAAGCGGTGGCGTACAGGCCGTTCCCCCCTCCGTGAGTAGAAACATTCAGTCACAAGATATTAGTCCCTCGTACCCGTTATGTTGCATTCCCGCTTTTTTCGACCACTTACTATATATTATTATTTTCTTTTCCTTTTTGCATTTCATTTCGCATTCACACTCGTGACTCCCTCGAGGTCTCGACTCGGGTTTCGCAATTAATGCGATAATTCTGACCAAGCCTCGACGGAACATGCCGACCCTCCCGATATCCACATTTAGACTTAGGATTTGCATTCATTTAGATACATCCGAACGAGATAGAACTTAGGGTTAATTTAGAAAATTTTAATTAAACCTTGCAACTAGCTTCGACTAGGTTGAAAGGGTGCCTTAGGAGTAAGCCTTTGCCTTCCCTTTCTTCAAATGTGACTCCCGGACCTTTTTTCTCTCGTTTTTCGTAGACCGGAGTCGAAAAGGGGTTTTAAATGATTTTTCTAAAATTTTTATTTTTGTTTTGTTAAACAATTTTTCGGGTGACTTGGTACACCCTAACTCAGTACCAAGTGGCAACTCCATTTTAAAAATAAAACCCTTTTTCAAAAATTATTTGGCCAAAACTGTCGCATTTTTAGTCCCGACCTTGTTTTCTTTTAAAATACCATTTTTTCTTAAAAAATACTTTTTTTTTTACTAAAATTTGATTTTTCTCACATACGCACGGTTTTTTCTAAGAACTTTTATTTTTGAAAGGGTCACCGAGACCGGACCATCTTTTTTAGGACGCAACAGTCAACGACCCCACTAGCTTCCCTTTTACCCACGATTTTTTGGGATGCGACAGGTACACCTAAGTACCAAATTTGGATTAATTTTATTGGATCATTAGTTTATAATAGTGTTTAATTTTGGCTAACTAACTTTATCATTTTCAAGACTTTTGACTAAGTGAGCTTTAGTTCAAAATTTTGACCTAAAAATTTCACTAATTTTTCTTGCTTTTTCTCTCTCTATATCTGGCCCTCTCTCTCTTCTTTTCCTCTCTCTTTTGCTTTAAAATGTGTGCCATGAAGTTACTAATTACTAGGAGATAAGTGTCTAATGTCTTCACTAATCAAACTTAACCAAGTTAGCCATTATTTCATTAAAAGCATACAACCTAACATGCCTCTTGTCTTGCTATAATTGGTCAATCTCTTCTCTATTATTTTCTTTATTTCTTTTCTATTTTCTTGGCCTATTTCTTTCTCCTTTCTTTCTCTCTTGGCCGAATTCCCTACTCCCTCTTTCCTCTCTTTTGCTTTAAAAAAAATTTATGCCATAAAACTTCTTAATTGTTAAGTGATAAGCGATTAAAATTTACACTAATCATATTTAACCAACTAGTACCTATTATGTCAAAATATCTAAACCCTAGCATGACTCTTGTCTAGCTTTGATTGGTTGCACTTTCTTCCATTATTCTTTTATTTCTTTTATACTTTCTTGACCTAATTCTCTTCCATTTCTTTTCCCCCTTGGCCGAACTTCCTAGCTCTCTCTCTACTCTCTCTTGTTTTTCATTTTCGTGGAGTTTTCTCTCCAAATCTTGGGCAATTTCACCATAGAAAGTGAGCTTTTCTTCTTCCTAAGCAAGGTTCTAAGCTTGTTTAAGGTACCTACTATGAACTTTTCCTACTAATTTCAAGTTTTAATTAGTTTTTTGTCCAAGTTTAAATCTAGATTCTTGTTATTACTACTTGAAGAATTTAGTTAGAATTGAAGATTTACTTGCTAGATAAAGTGTTCTTGTGCTTAGATAGACTAGTAGATAACATTTAAACCTTGAAATTTTATGTATTATATATTCCTTGGATGAAGAAACTTGGGCTTGAAACTTGAATTTCAAGTGGAATTTTGAATGGAATTGAGTTTGAATTGAATTTAGAAGTTGTAGAACTTGTTGAAAAATGGATTGGATGGTTGATTTCTTGCAGGGAAAATTTTGGTTTAGTCCGATTTTAAGGGGAGATGCTGCCGAAATTTCGGTAGAAATAAAAAGGGAAAAATGGTAGATGAAATTTCTAACCTAGAATATGTTAAATTTGGGGAGTTTGGTGTGCAGAAAATTTAGAAAATAATCTCTTAACGAAGCAAATTTTTCTAGAACAAGAAAACCCTAAAGTTAAAACCCTAAATCTTAGGGTAAAGCCCTGGACTCTAAAGACCCTAGAAATGAAACCCTAGAATAATCGGGTTATTTCTTGAATATTTCTTGCTAATTTACTTAGGGTTTTCACTAGATTATTTCTTGTAAATTTCAGGATCCGAAAGTGAATCTCAACCATTTTACGAAATATTTTCTTAAGCGATCCAGGTGAGTGTTCCTTTACTTTCGTCTTTGAGTGTTTCCTTGTGTATGCTTGTTGCATGTTTAAATGTTAATTCTGTGTGTACTTGATATTCATGAATTGTCACAATGCACTATATGAAGGGGAAGTGTAGACTTTATCACATCTATTCCATAATTTGTTACATGCACAATTTCTACCAAAAGTGAATATAATTTTTTGTGAATTTTTGACTAAATTAAACTTGTTGGGCTAGACTTCCGTGGATGTACCGCGGTTAGTCAAGCCGGTAGTGCAAAGGAGGATATAAGGTGCTGGGTGTTTTAGGGCGTGTTGTTCTCTCCCTTGAGTTGTGAATCCTCAAAGAGGGCAACTCTAGATTGAACAAATTATTTTGCCCTCCAGGGTTGAGATCTCACCCTGGATGTGGTGGTAGTGTCAGAGGATATAAAGTGAATGGTGGTTAGGGTTCTTGCGTGATAATGCTGGCATGACCCTTGATCTAGACCTGAGCTATTATCTCGATCTTAACATCCTGGTTACATGATCAGTACTTGCTCTCATGGTGGTGATGTATCCTCCCTTGTTTAATTGATTGTTTACTTAACTGTTTCTTATATTGTTTCGTGGCACATGTTTTTGCTTACTTATCCTCCATTGGTTTGCCTCTGTGTTTGCATGTGTGGGAACCTCACTGAGCTATTATAGCTCACCCTCTTTTATTTGTTTTCCTTAAACAGACTCCTATCTCTAAAACCGGTGGTGAAGATTCCAGGGTAGATCTTGGTAGGATTTTGGTAGAAAGACTGCTCGAGATATTACTGTATTAATAAACGTATATGATGTAATCTGCTTATTCAGTACTTTTATTTTAAGTTTGAATATCATGTGACCCTGAGAACTGTCACACTTGGTACTTACGAGTTCGCTACTGAACGACCATTGTTTTACGGATTTTAGTGCGTGCTTGATCCGAGTTCTGGCGAGAGCCAGGCAGGCAGTCCTCCAAGCCCTTTGGTGCACCTCTGGGTAAGGTGGGGCTGTCACAAGAGAGAGCGCGTTAGTTTATTCAACAAATAACACATAACACATTGGCAAAACAAACAGTAAAATAGGGAAAAGAAAGGGGGTGGATCCCCTCCTTCAGACCTAAGGGTAAGGGTCATCAATCCCAAAGCCATTGGTCGGTGGCTCGAACGATCCCCCGGACACTGCTACGTGCACATCGTGCCCTGGCCACATGTCCAAGTGGATCGTAAAGTCCCCAAATCTCTAGACTTATGGACTTAAGTCGAGAGTTCGGGTGATCTCCCAAACATGATTACGTGCACATCATGCCCCGCTCACATGCCTAAGTAGATCGATCCTAGTTCCTAAAAGGACGGGTGGGTGACAACCACCAAAAAGATAAAAGAGGGTAAAACATTGAATGCAAGTATGGAGTGCTCCTTATGAGAGGAGGGAATGTAATATTTAACACATATGGGCTCTAAGGGTGACTGATCCCCTCCCAAATGCAAATGCGATCGGATAAAGCAAAAGTAAATAAACATACATCACATAAGCAACGGAGAGATGAGGAGTGTGTGAGATGCAAAAAGAAAAATCTAAAACCTAGAAAAAAGAAAATGCAATCCTAACATCCAAAAGTGATGGAATAAAAGGGTTAAAGAAGGAAAAGATGATTAAGCCTAGTGCTCGGACTCGCTAGTGATCCCCAATGGAGTCGCCAAAAATCCTGTCGCGTCCTAAAAAAATCGTTAGCAAAGAGTACTAGTGGGGTCATTGACTATTGCATCCTGAAAAGACGATCCGATCTGAGACCCTTTTCGAAAAGATAAATTTTTGAAAAACTTTGTGTGTGTGAGAAAAATCGTGTTTTAGTGAAAAAAGTGTTATTTAGTAGAAAATAATATTTTAAAGAAAATAAGGTCGGGACTAAAAAAATGCGACAGTTTTGGCCAACTAATTTTGAAAAAGGGTTTTTATTTAAAAAATGGAGTCGCCAGTTGGTACTGAGTTAGGGTGTACCAAGTCACCCGAAAAATAATTTAGCAAAACAAAAACATAAAAATTTAAAAAATATTTAAAAACCCTTTTTCGACTCCGGTCTATGAAAAAATGAGAGAAAAAGGTTCGGGAGTCACATTTGAAGAATGGGAAGGCAAAGGCTTGCGCCTAAGGCACCCTTTCTACCTAGCCGAGGCTAGTTGCGAGGTTTAATCAAAATTTCCTAAATTAACCCTAAGTTCTATCGTGTTTGGATGTATCTATATGAATGCAAATTCTAAATCTAAATGTGTAATATCGGAGAGGGTCAAATGTTCCGTCGAGGCTTGGTCGGAATTATTGCATTAATTGCAAAACTCGAGTCGAGACCGTCGAGGGAGTCACGAGTTTTTATACAAAATGTGATGCAAAAAGGAAAGAAAATAATAATATATAGTAAGTGAATGAAAGAAAGATGGGTATGCAACATAGACGGGTACGGGGGACTAATAACTCGTGACTGAATATTTCTACTCACGGAGGGAGGAACGGCCTGTACGCCACCGCTTCTCAATGTAAGTAGTACGACTATTTCTAGTCGAATCACACAAATGTCCTAATTTCTAAGTGAGGATGCAATCCTAAATGTCATGCATTTTAAAATGTGTCAAAATAATAAATATTAATAATAATAATAGTAATAATAAAATCATATCAAATGAAAAGAAAACTAGAAGTGTGTGAAATATGACATCCACACGAATGCACCTAATACTTAAAATATCCTAAAGGGTCTAGCGTTGGGCTAGCCCGTTATAAAAATCCCACTAGCATTGGACTAGTAGGAAAAGAATGAAGCCACAACTAGCGTTGGACTAGTGTGGTGACGGAATACCATAAATCATGAATTGAATAGTAAAACATGAATTAAAAGCAAATCAAACATGCAAAAAGCGTATAAAATCAAGTAGGAGCACATAACACATAGGCATAATATCTAGATGCAAAAATCCTAATGAAAGCGGTAAAACAAATAAGCACGTAAGCACGCAAAAAGCAAATAAACCCTAACTATTACATGGAGGGATTAATTTTACAATTAAAAAAAAGGAAAAATTAAAAATACCCTATCTATGACACTTGCTATCTAAATATACAAAAATATTTGTAAAAAATATAAAAAGAAAATAATCTAATTATTACATTGGCTAGCTAAATACAAGAACATTACATTTTTCGTCAAAATAATAAAATTTAAAATTCAATAACACAAAATAAATAAATATGCAAAAAGTGCATAAAATAAGAAACGCATAAAAAATGCATAAAATATCACATTAGAGCACGTTGGAGAACATAAAGAAGCAATTAAAAGGTAATGAAAATACCTTTTTGAAGACCCGGTACAAAAGCTTAAAAACGAACACACTAGTTAAAGGGATAACTATTTGATAAAATAAAGAGTAAAATACGAAATAGTAACACATTAGAAGAATGTAAATTATAGCAAGTTAGAGGGGGAAAACAAAATTAGAGTAAAATAGGGCCAAATAGTAAACTTAAACTAATTGGGACAAAAATAAAAAATCCACGCAAGTCTAAGGGCAAAAATGTAATTAATGCAAATTGGGGCAAATAGTAAATTCTAACAACTATGGGGACTAAAAATAAATTTCTATAAGACTTGAGGGGTAAAATAAAATAAATAAAAAAAAAATAAATCTAATGGTGTAGCGATGCAAAATTAAAGTAAATCGGGTGGACAAAACAATAAATTCAGCAAGTATAAAGGGTTCGCAATTTGAAGGACTTAATTGGAAGAATATAAAATTTGGAGGAGTCAATTTATAAGTTAGGAAGAACTCAATTGCATAAAACAATAAACATGTATGGGCAAGGGCAATATTAACAATATCAAAGAAAGAGGGCTTTGACATAAATATTATTTTATGGAGGATTAAGTAAAACTAATCTAGATTAATTATATAAAACTACTTAAATACTAAGCTAGATTAATTATATAAAACTACTTAAATACGAGAATAATTAATAAATTAAACTAAAACTGAACCAAATCACACCTAATTAAGAAATTAACTGAAATGAAAAAACTAAAAATCATAAAAGAAAAAACAAAATCCCTAAACTCCCCTTTTTTCTCAAAAAATTTCTTTCTCTCTCTCTCTCTCTCTCTCTTTTTTAGATTTTATTTTTTTTCTTCTTTCTTTTTTCCTTTCTTTCCCCGTTTTTCTTTACTCTCTTTCTCTCTTTTTCCCCATTTCTTTCTTTTTCTTTTCCTTCTTCTTCCTTTCCTCTTTTCCCCTTCTTTCTCTAACGAAATCAGACCCCTGTTTCTCTCCTCCATTTCCCTCTTTCTTTCTTCTTTTTCCAGTTGCTTCTCCAAAATTTGCCCCCCTTTAATTTCTCTCTTTTCCTTCTTCACTCCCTTTTCCTTTCTCTAATTTCCCCTTACTGCTCTCTTTCATTTTGGATTCACCCTCTCTCTCTTTCCCACTCTTGCTGTCTTCTCTATTCTCTCCCCACCTCTGCTTCTCTTCCTCCGTCTGCTCCTCTCTATTTCTGATTTTTCTTCTCTGTTCTAATTCTTCTCTTTTCTCTGATTGATCATGCTTTCGCTCTTTTCCCGTCTCTCCCTCTCTCTCTGTCCGTCTCTATCTTCTCTGATTTTCTTGGGCCTATGGGGTGTCTATCGGTAGTGAATTGGCCGTGGGTGTGAGGGCAGTGGTGAGGGTGCAGGTAAGAGTTGGTGGTTGTGTGTGTTTTTGGCTTCAATTGTGGGTTGTTTTTTTGTCTTTGTGCAGGTTGAAGGTGGTGCTTGTCAACGGTGGTATTTGGGTAGATTGTGCGTGGCTGTGACTTGTGTTTTGCAGCCCATGTGTAGCAGCTTTGGGTCAATGGTGAAGCAGGTAGAGTGAGGCGGCGTGATGGTGGATGTTTAATGGATGCAGCTTTGATGGTTATTTGGCATACTGGTGGCAGTTTAGAGGGCTATTGGATCTTTGTGTGACTGTGTTTGTTGAATTGGGGTTGCTTTTCTGCAGGTGTTTGTGGTGAAGACAGGAGAGAGTTGCTAGTACTGGTGTGAATTTGAGTTTGGGTGACCAGGTGTGGTGGGTGATGGAATCGGCAATGAGATGGGGCTGCCAGATGGTGTTGAATACTTTTGGGGAAGCTCTGTGGGTGAATTTGAGTCAATTGATGGTGCTGGATATTGATTGTGGTCGTGAGTTTGTTGCAGGGCCGGAGTGAAGGTGGTGGAAATTTTGATTACAGGTGAGGATTTGTCAATTGGAGGTGTTAATTGGAGATGTCCGGGGAATTGATGGTTGTGCAGGGGCTGTGGTGAGGAATGATGATTGCTGGCCGGCGGTGAGGTGAATTGGTGACTTTGTTAGTCCTATGATGGCTCCTAATAGCTACAGATATTCTGGTGTTTGGGTTGATTTTGGTAGTAGATAGACTAGGATTGCGGATAGTTTGGGTTTCTACAGGTTTGGGCAATAGTTAGGGGTTGTGATTGGTTTAGTAAGGGATGGGGTGGGTAAATTGTCTGGTGGTAGAGGCTTGTGGTTTTGGGATGGGCATTTGGGTGGTCTTGTGTGTTTGATGGTGGTGGTCAATGAAACTGGCGGTGGAGCAGAGATGGTTGGTTATGATATTGGAGGAAGAAATTGGGATGAAGGGAAGAAACAGGTGGAAGGGTGTTGAAGAACAATCGAACAAAAGAAAAAGAAAAGAAAAAGAAAAAAAAATTCCAGGGAACCAAAACCTTTTAAATGACAGATGAAGAAAAACTCAGAAAAACATGAATCCAGAACTTAGCTAAGAGTTCACACAAATAAGTACAAGTAATCACAACTAATCAGATTTGTCAAGGAAAAATGGACGAACAAAACAATAAATAATAATAAAAATGCAAAATATTACCTTTAAATGACAAATGAAGAGCAGTTGAGAACCTGGTGATGAATAGTATAGGAGATTGAGCTCCGTTGATGATGAATGGTAGAAGAAGCTGCAGTTAGTGTAACACCCTAGAAATTCATGCAAAACCATTTATTTTGTATTATGCCCAATAGGAAAAAAAAAAAGAGAAGGGCCGAAATTATTCAAGAAGAACTAGGGAAATGATTTTCTATTTTTACTAGCATGTTGTACCATTACCCTTAAGATTTGTACCTAGAATGTCTTGCAAGATTAAGTATAGGATAAATGACAAAATCTCTTCTAATTACCCTTTGCCAAGTGTAGATTACCATGGTAAGAAAGTCAAGATTGATTTTGCCTTTGTCTTGCTTTGATTGGTCCAAGTATTACCCAAATTTTCTCTAATTCTTTTCTTCTTTACTTAGTTAATTTTTCTCTCTTTCTTTCTTCTTTGGCCGGTTCTTCTCTTCCCTCTTTTCTCTCCATTTTCTTTCATTTTCTTGGAGCTTTTACTTCCATTTAATCACTTTTCATCCATAGAAATTGAGTTGATTTTCCTCCTAAGCAACAATCTTGTCTTACTAAAGGTATTTCCCAAGAACTTTTCATCTTGTTTCAAGTATAAAGATCATAGTTTTCTAGCTTTTAAGGCATGTCTTTATGGTTAAGTGTGATTTATCTTGGCCATGAAATATGAAGTTTTATTCCATAAATGTGAGGCTTATGGACTTGTATGACTTGTAGCTAGTGATTTAAACTTGAAATGACATGATGTGAGTGTGATTTGGTTGAAGAACATTGGAGAGGTTCAAGTCTTTTTGTAATAAATTTGAATGAAATTGAAGTGAGTTTGATGTGAAATTGGTAGAACTACTTGAGATTGGGTTGTTGGATGTTTTTCTTGCAGGTTAAAATTTTGGGTTAGTCCAATTATAGGGGAAGTGCTGCCAAAATTTCGGTAAAACCTAAGAAATAAAAGTGATTAGGCTATGATTTAAGGCTTTATAAGCTGTAATTTAGTGATTTGAGCGTGCAGAAATTTTTGTAGACAAACCATTAGTGAATTGAACCTTTCCGAGCGAAAACCCTAGAAAGTTAGAAAACCCTAATTTCAAAAACCCTAAACCCTAGGGTAAAACCCTAAACTCCAAAACCCTAGAAAATAAACCCTAGAAAGACGTGGGGTATTTCTTGAATTTCCTTATGAAATTTCTTAGATTTTAGTCAGGTTTTTTTATACGATTATTTTCTCGTGAATTTCAAGATCTGGAAGTGGGACCCAACCATATCGCGAGATATTTTCTTAAGCTTCAGGTGAGTGTTTCTATGTGTGCATGATGCATGAAATGCCATGTTATACTTGAATTTATTCTTTATTGAAATGTGTTACTTGAGGAAAGATGTGTACTTTATCGCATCTATTCCGCAATGTGTTACATGCTTTCACTATTAAATGTGTTAATTGTGCTTGAGACTTCTGTGACTAACTTCACCGTTACTTCACGGTTAGTCAACCCGGTCGTGCTTGGGAGGGTATAAGGTGCCGGGTGTTTTAGGGCATGTTGTTCTTTCCCCAAATGAGTTGAATTTCTCTAAGAGGCCAACTCCGGATTGAACTTTCTTGCTTGTTGGCCCTTCCAAGGTTGAGATTACTCCCTGGAAGTGGTAGCTTGTACGGAGGTTACAAGGTGAATGGTGGTTAGGGTACTTGCTTGTTTATACTGGTATGTTCCTTGGCGAGGACCTGAGCTATTATCTCGGTCCAAACGTCTTGGTTACATGTTCAGTGCTTGCTACTTCTACGGTTGAGCTTGCTCCCGTAGTTGAGCCCCGTATCTGCCATTGACTACCTGTTAATTAACTTGTTCATATATTGTTTATTTAACTTGTCAAATATTTTATTGAATAAAACTATATTTTACTGGCATGGTTGCATGATTTGAGCACTCACTGGGCTATTATAGCTCATCCCGTTTATTTGTTTTTTTTAACCAGGTTTCCCAAAATACTAAAGCTGGAAAAGCTGATTTTTAGACCTAGTAAATGTTTTATTTAATGTATTTTGACAGCCTAAATGTGTAGGCTTTTATTGTAAATATTATTTGTATTTTGGGATGTACAAACTCTTGTGATATTTAAACTTTCAAGTAAATTTTATGAATGTATTTATTTATGAATGCATTTTATTATGGGTTAAGTATGCGTGGATGTTTGAGCGTGTGCGTGATTCGAGTCCTGGCGAGAGCTAGGCAGGCAGTCTGCTAAGCCCTTTGGTGCGCCTCTGGGTAAGGTGGGGCTGTCACAGTTAGTAATGAATAGTATAAGAAACTGCAAGTGACGGCTTGTGTGTGTGTTTCTGGGTATTTTTGTATGTGTTTGATCTTTAAGGGCTAAAGTAAATGTGTTTTTTAGGGTTTTTGGATTTTTCTCTTTTTTTTTGGCTGGTTAAAAGGGGTATTTATAGGCCACTTGTCATGTTGGCCAAGAATACTATAAAATAACGAAAACGCCACTGGTATTAAAGAATACTAATTTTATTAAAAATATATTTTTTTTAAACCCCAAAATTAAAAATTAATACAAAGAAATGACAACACTCTAAAATTTTCAAAAATAATTCAAAGTAGATTTCAAAAATAAAACTAGAGCTCAAAGCTGATAAAAATGCAATCCGGGTGTAAAATGACGATTTTGCCCCTGGACAACGAAAATACACAAAAAATAGATATTATCCTCAAAAATTTATCAAAAATTAAAAGTAAGCTTAAAACATTATAAAATGCCTTTTTGACTCAAAATTTGACAAAAAATGAATTTAAACTGTAAAATGATGATTTTGCCTTGGGCAATGAAAATTCACAGAAAAATAGTTATTGATCTCGAAAAATTACCAAAAATTAAAAATAAGTTTAAAACACTAGAAAATGCATTTATGACACAAAAATTGACAAAAATGAACTTAAACTATAAAATGACGATTTTACCCTTGGACAATGAAAATTCACAGAAAAATAGTTATTGACCTTGAAAAATTACCAAAAATTAAAAATAAGCTTAAGCACTAGAAAATCCAATTATGACTCAAAATTGACAAAAAATGCATTTAAACTTTAAAATGATGATTTTGCCCTTGTGCTGGTAAAAATATAAACGAATACCAATTAAATCCAGAAAATTCATAAAAAAAATTAACAAATTCACATCAAAGTAAAAATATGAATTTAAAGCCCCGAAAAGCTGATAGAAAATATTTACAGATAAAATTACTATTTTGCCCCCAGGTTAAAAAAATTAAAATTTGGCCCAAAAAGTGCAAACATGCCTCTCCACTGTTTGAAAATAAATGGTGTGTCAAAATTTGGTGTCTACATTATCCCCTAAATTCTATCGCATTTTGGACGTATCTATAAGAATGCAAATCCTAAATCCAAGTGTGAGTATCGAAAAGGTCAAAATGTTTTGTCGAGGCTTGGTTTGGATTATCACATTAATTGCGAAACCCGAATCGAGATCTCGAGAGAGTAACGAGTGTCTATCCAAAATGAAATGCAAAAGGAAAAGAAAAATAATAATATCGATAATAAGTGGTCGAAAAAAGTGGGAATACAACATAACGGGTACGGGGAACTAATAACTCGTGACTAAATGTTGCTACTTACGGAGGGAGGAACGGCATGTACGCCATCGTTTTCCATATGAATAGGTGACTATTTTTAGTCGGATCACACAAAAATGACCTAAATTCTAAATGAGATACAACCTAGATGTCATGCATTTAAAGATGTGTCAAAAATAAGTAAATAATAGTAATAATAATAATAATAATCATGCAAATGGAAGGAAAACTAAAAAATGTGTGAAGTGAGATGTAAAATGCACACGAGTGTACCTAACACTAAGATGCCCTAAGGGTCTAGCATTGGACTAGCCCTTTCTAGGGATTCCCACTAGCATTGGACTAGTAGGGAGCGATAAAAATCACAACTAGCATTGGACTAGTGTGGTGACGGAATAATTAAGCATAAATCAAAATAATAAACATAATATCGAAAGAAAATAAACATATAAAGGCACATGATAGCACAGAGGAGCACGTAACACGTAGGCATGGTATCTAAATACAAAATCCTAAGAAAAGCAGTAAAATAAATAAACACGCAAGCACACAAAAGCATATAAGCTCTAACTATTACACCGGGGGATTAGCTACAATTTTTAGGGGGGGAGGGAAGTAAAAATTACATTTGCTATCTAAATACAAAATTTTGCTAAAAATACGAAAATGTAAGCTAACTATTACATTGATTAGATAAATATAAAAATATTAAAATTTGTGCAAAAATAATAAAATTTGAAATTAAATAACATAAAATGAATAAATGCACAAAAAGCATTTAAAAATAAGAAATATATGAAGAAACATACATAAAAATCACATAAAGGCATATTGGAGCACATAAAGATAAATTAACAAGTAAGGGGTACCTTTTTGAAGATCCGGTACAAATACTAACAAAATGAACAAATGCGTTAATGGTACCACTATTTAAGGAAATAAAGCATAAAATATAAAAATACCAACAAATTGAGGGTAAAAATGTAACTTCTATAAAACTAAGGAGGCCTAAAAAAAATTGCAAACCTAAGGGATTAAAGGGAAAATTAGAAATTTTAACTAATCAAGGGGGAAAAATGGAAAATTAAACCAAACCAGGGGGATAAAAATGAAAATTAAAGCAAATTGGGGGAGGGCATGATAGTTAATTCAGCAAGTATGAAGGATTTGCAATTGGCAAGACTTAATTGGAAGAATATAAAATCTAGGGGGTCAATTCACAAAGATCAGGGACTTATTGTAGAAATTAAAAATGTTTACGATGCATAGTGAAATTAACCACATCCTAAGGACCAAAATGTGAATAGCCAGATTATAGTACAAATAACACAAAAGGACAAGAAAAATATATATATATATATAAAAGACTAAAATTAATTATCTATGTGAAGTTAGCTAAACTGATTAGTTAACAAAACTAAAGCGAATTAAACCAATTGACAAAACAAATTATTAGGGAATTAAGCAAAAGAAACAGCCATAAAAAAAAATCAAACACTAGAAAATAATCCCTAATCAATTTATTCATTGAAACCCAAATTAACCAAAAACTTTTTTCCAATCCGGTTTCTTCTTTCACACCAGATTCAAGCTTCCCAAAAATCACCTAAGTCTTCTTCTTCTCGAAACACCTAAAAAATTTCTCCCAAATTCTCTCTCCTATTCTGGTTCCTCATTCTCGTTTCTCGTCTCATTTCCCTCTTTTCTTCCTCACTTTTTTCTTTCTCTTCTTCATTCTTCCTCACTCTTTTTCCTTTAGTTTTTTTTTTCGTGTGTTCTAGCTTTTATCTCCTCTAATCTTTCTTCTTACTCTCAGCCTGTTTTTCATTCTCCTCTTCGTCCCTCTCATTCTCCTCTCTACTCTTTCTTTCTGCCTCACTCTCTCTCTCTTTTCTTTTCTCTCCTCACCGCTGGTTTTCTCTCTTTCTTTCTATTTCTTCTTTTCTTTGGTCTCCTCTTTTCTTTTTGTCTCTGTTTTCTCTTTTTCTTTCCTTTTAATTGACTTCTCTCTCTATTTTTTTTTCACTCTCTTCTCCGGCTCTTTCTTCGAATCCATGAACAACCCAACATAAAGCAAACAAATTTTGTACAAAAAAATATCAATTTTTGGGTGTTAATCACACAAATTTGCAAAAGAAATTGGAGAATATACCTGGAAGTAGGAAGGATTTGATGATAATAGCCACTGGTTCCTTCGGTTGAGGGCCAAATGTGAGGGATGACCCATTGGCAGCGACGGTCAGCGCTGGTGGTGAGGATTCGATCGTGGCTTGGCTTGGCTTAGTCGATGCTGGTGGTGGAGCTTAGTCTTTGCTGACTTTTGGGGATGAGCTTTTTGGGTTGTTGGGGGAAGGAATTGGGTGATCGTGTATTGTTTTGTGTAGGTTTATGGTGGTTCATGCTGGGCATGGTGGTTTGTAGTAATGAAAGTTGAATTGGTGAAGTTGACCAAGGGAGGAGATGGTATTACATGGTTGATTGGATGGTCTTTTGGCTGATTCTGAGTGATTTTGGACTTCAATTGGGGCTGTGATTTGGTGAATTGGGAAGTAATGCTTGGGACTATCGTGTAGATGGTAAGATGTATTGGGGTTTTTTTTTTATCAATGTTTGTCTGATGGGAGCAAAGGGCATTTACAAAGGTGGATGGAGGTGATTGCGGATTTTTTGTAGGTTTGAAGGTGGCAGTGGAGCTATCGGAGGTTTGGTTTGGTTGAATTGTTGTTTATTTTGTAGGTGGGAAATGCAGTGGGTTTGGGACTCCAGTTTTTTTTGTGGTTTTAGTTGATAGGGAATGAGTTGGGGCTAATTGTAGTATTTTCGGACAACTAGTTTTGGGATTTGGTGGTGGTTTTGCAATGGTGGAGAATGTTAAAGGGGGCAGACGATTTAAGCAAGTTTTAGGCATTGGTGGTGACATAAGGGCAGCTAAAACTTGTTTGGGGGAATTGTGACTATTTTCTATTGAATCTTGGGTGATAAAGAGGGGTAGAGAAGTGGTAATGTTTGTGAATTGGTGATGATGCAGGGTACTAGTGGATTGGGCAGTTAATTTGGTGGGTAGGGATTTGGTGGTGGTGAACAGGATGAATTATGGTAGTTAATTTGGCTGTGGGCTTGGCTTGTTGATGAGGGATTGAAGAAATAGGGGATTTGATTGCGATGATTGTGGGTGATCACGGAGGAACGTGTATGTGTGTGTAAATGAGCATGTGTTTGTGTGTGTTGTGACTGTGAAGATGTGTGTGAGACTCTGAATCTGCCATGCGTGAGGGATTGTGTGTGATTGTGTATGGATGTATGTATGTGCCTCTGCCATTGTGTGTATTTTGAGTGTGAATCTGTGAATGTGTGTGTCTGACTGTGGAAACGTATGAATGGGTATGCATGATTGTGTGAAATGGTATGTAATGTGCGTCTAACTATGTATGTGAGTAGTGTGTGTTTAAGTGTGTGAAGTTTGTGAATGTGTGTGCGTGTAAAATTGTGCTTGAGTGTGTGTTTATGAACTTGTGAATCTGTGTGAATGTGCATCTGATCGTGTGTATGTGTTGAGAGAGGAAGAAGAGAGAATGTGTTTGTGTGTGTTTTGACCATGTGTGCGTGAGAGAAAAAGTGGAAGAAGTGTGTAGAAGAGTGTGTGTAATATGTGAGAGAGAAAGTGTAAGAAATGTGTGAAAAAGTATGTGTAGTGTGTGAGAGAGAAAGTGAATAAGTGTGTGGAGTGCGTGAGAGAGAGTGTGAGTGTGTGTAGTGTGTGAGTGAATGTGAGTGTGTGTGATTTGGGGAAGTGTGTGTTATTGGTGTTCTAGGTGTACGTTTGAAGATGTACTAGTGTGCGTTCTAGGTGTTCTAGGTGGAAACTTGAAGATACACTAGTGTGTGTTTTAGGTGTTCTAGGTGAAAAGTTGAAGATACACTAAGACCTAGTAGGTGTTCTTGGTATTCTTGGTGAAAACTTGAACATGAATGTAGGAAAAAGTGTGTGTTTTTGGTGTTCTTGGTGTAATAGAAAAACTAACTACTAAAAAATTAAAAACTCTCTTTAGGCTTTTTTTTTTCTCCTCTCCCTTTTCTTTCTTTTTTTTCTATTCTTTTCTTCTTCTTTTTTTTTTTTGTTTTTGCAGTATAAAAATCCCTCATAATAGATGTCATATCGCATATTACATAAATGCACTAATTGACCATAATCAATATTTAACGTATGAAATTGAATAAAGAAAAGAAACTTTCATCAAACATGCAAAATTTTGGACATAATTTTAACCACATTACTTGATATATTTTCTATAAAAATAAACTCCAAATCACATAATAATCATTTCTTAGTACTTGGAGAAAGCATTTGCCAAAGTACATAAAGTAATTTCAACAAATAGGGGAATTAGACAAAAATCACTATTGTGAGCAATAATTTACAAGCATGTGACATCACCTTATTTTAATCTTATAACAACTTATACAACACATTCCAAAGGTGAATAAGAAATTGTGAATATGAAACAACAAAACTTCCCTTGTAAATTGGTTGAAGTCATATGCTCTGCATGTTTGTTCCTTTCGTTGTGCTTGAATTCTCCAAACATTCATCCAAACTTGTTTGGTGAAATTTGCTAAACATTTTCAAGTTCTCTGGAGTAAAACGCATCTTGCCCTATTTCCTTAACTCATTTCTTGGTGCCAATAATTGTTTCTTTCTTTCTCTTTCAGGTTAAGCTTGGATTCTATTTTGTACCATTCAAATTCCTTAACACAAAATCCAAATTCCTTTTCAGTGTCGTTCTAATTCTCCCTTGCAATTTGTATTATTTTGAAATCAAAAAAATATCGGAGTGGCAATTATCAGCTTCAAATAAGATGACATATGAAAACCGTGGGCATTTATTTTTACAATCAAAAAATACAAGAAAATATTTTCTTTTCATTCAATTTGAGCTTATATTTACTCATCAAAAGAGAAACTTTACAATAACACAAACCTAACATTAGGCTTTGAGAAAAATATGACTTATTTTGAGGCCTCATCAAAGAATTATTTGTTCGATATAACAAAAAGATTTGAAGAAAATTCTTTTCAAAAGTTAAATGCAAGACATGAAGGGAAAATATCATGCTACAAACAATTTTGAAAAAGCAACTTATTTAGCGCTTCATCTGAGAAAGAATTTTGAACACAAGGCAATCTTAAATTTACAAATGGAGTGCAATTATTAGCATCCAAATCATTATTATTCTTATTACATCTAATAATGAACAACTGTCTAGTTACGAAATACAATTTCATTTATCACACTGCTTATCCTAACCAAACTCACCTATATAGGTTCTAGGCACTATCAATTCTTAAAAAATCAGTTATCCATGATCCTTCGAATAATTCAGAAGAGCACTCATGTTATGTGACGGTTTATTTGAAATTGGACCATAATTTAAAATACAGGAACGTAAGAATAAATATATATCAAATATCTTTCTTATTTTACTGCCTCCATTAGAGGACCTGTAAAAATGAAAAAAATCAAAATTAGTATAAGTAAAAACAAAACGGATGCATGTCCTAGAGGGAGCCCTTATTATGCCAAGGGTAGGCCTAGTATGGAATGCAATCCTTTAGGGTGAGACCCCCATTTTTAATCATAGACGGGCCAAATCCGTCGGTAAGAGATGCCTCCATTCTGCTCGTATTACCTTACCTAGGGTCTCACCTGTCAGGATGGTACTGAAAATATAAATGTGTATGTCCTTTTAGGGTTATGTACCCAAGACGAAAGGGTGGTTTTCCTTTCATGGGATTCTCGAAATGGCATTCTCTCTAGGGTTTATCCATGATGCCAGTTTATTAAAACAAATTAAAATATGTGAAAAATGCAAAAATGTTCTGAAATTTTTATTCTAACAATGATGCATAATTTCTCCGAGAAAGATGACAAATGAACTGTACAAAGGATTATTGGCTTCAAATTTGTTTGATTAAAATCGAGCCTTCATGAGGTTACAGGATACCACATTGAAAGAAAAATAAAAAATAAAAAATAAAAAATCATGGCTTTATCTAGGAACCTACGAGTCAAAAATGTCAATTTATTAAAGTATGATGAAACATGTTTTAAAATCAATTGTTGTGCAATATGGGATGGGAGGGTGGGAGATACAGCAAAAATGACATATAAATTCTTTGAAAAAAGGATAAAGGCCAATTGTGCAAAAATTTGACCACTTGAGTGCATTTATTGACTGTGAAAAAATTTGGTTCGGATAAAACGGACAAGTACAACAAGGACAAATTAAACTTTAAAAAAAGGTATAAAGCTACAAATCTTCAAAAAGGTACAAGTTAAAAAATCAGATTTTCAAAATTTTACAAAATTTACAATGACAGACCCTCGGGGTGCCTTATTTACAACAAAAATGTAATTTATAAAATTTTATGAAAATCTCATTTCCATTTTTCTCGAAGAGATTAATGGTAAGACAAAAATTTAAACATGCCAATAATGGGTTGTGTCGCGTCCGAAAAAATCATGGGTTAAAGGGGTGCTAGTGGGGTCGTTGACTTTCGTGTCCCGGAAAGGACGATTCAGTCTGATGACCCTTTCGAAAATAAAGTTTTGGAAAACCGTGCATGTGTGAGAAAAATCAAAATTTAGTAGAAAAAGTGTATTTTAAGAAAAATGGTATTTTAAAAGAAAACAAGACTGGGACTAAAAGTACGATAGGTTTGGCCAAATAATTTTTGAAAAAGGGTTTTATTTTAAAGAAAATGGAAGTCGCCACTTGGTACTGAGTTAGGGTGTACCAAGTCACCCGAAAAATCGTTTAACAAAAACAAAAATAAAAATTTTAGAAAAATCATTTAAAATCCTTTTTCGACTCCGGTCTACGAAAAACTGAGAGAAAAAGGTCCGGGAGTCACATTTGAAGAAAGGGAAGGCAAAAGCTTGCGCCTAAGGCACCCTTTCAACCTAGCCGAGGCTAGTTGCGAGGTTTAATCAAATTTTCCTAAATTAACCCTAAGTTCTATCGCGTTTTGGATGTATCTAAATGAATGCAAATCTTAAGTCTAAATGTGAATATCGGAGGGTCGTAATGTTCCGTCGAGGCTTGGTCGAATTATCGCATTAATTGCGAAACCCGAGTCGAGATCCTCGAGGGAGTCACGAGTTTTTATGCAAAATGAATGCAAAAAGAAAAGAAAATAATAATATATAGTAAGTGAATGAAGAAAGGTGGGAATGCAACATAACGGGTACGGGGAACTAATAACTCGTGACTGAATACTTTCTACTCACGGAGGGAGGAACGGCATGTACGCCACCGCTTCCCACGTGAGTAGGCGACTATTTCTAATCGAATTACACAAATGTCCTCATTTCTAAGTGAGATGCAGCCTATATGTCATGCATTTTAAAAATATGTCAAAATAATAATAATAATAATAATAATAATAATAGTAATAATAAAATCATGCTAAATGGAAAGAAAACTAAAGTGTATGAAATGTGAAATGCACACACAATGCACCTAATACTAAAATGCCCTAAGGGTCTAGCGTTGGACTAGCCCGTTCTAAAAAAATCCCACTAGCGTTGGGCTAGCGAGAAAAGAATGAAGCCACAACTAGCGTTGGACTAATGTGGTGACGGAATACCATAAATCATGAATTAAATATTAAAACATGAATTAAAAGCAAATTAGACATATAAAAACATATAAGATCACATAGGAGTACATAACACATAAGCATAATATTCTAGATGCAAAATCTTGATGAAAGCGGTAAAACAAATAAGCACCTAAAAGCAAATAAACCCTAACTATTACACCGGGGGGCTTGATTTACAATTTAAGGGGGGAACTAAAAATGCCCTGCCTATTACATTTTCTATCTAATTACACAATTTTGCTAAAAATATGGAAAAAATAATCTAACTATTACATTGACTAGCTAAATATAAAAATATTACATTTCTATCAAAATAATAATAAAAATTCAAAATTAAATAAATTAAATACGTAAATACGCAAAAGGTATGTAAAAAATAAAAAAATAAACAAATAATAATGCATAAAATCACATTGGAGCACATAAAGAGAAATTAACGAGTACTAGGGATACTTCTTTGAAGACCCAGTACAAATGCTAATCAAAATGAACAAACAAGTCAAGGTACCACCATTTGAAATATAAAATATGAAATACAAAAAAAAGTTGGGGGTAAAATATAAATTAGAGCAAGCTAAGGGGACCAAATTGTAATTTCAAGCACTGTTCTAAAGCTGAAATGCAAAATTCTAGCAAATTGTGGGGAGCAAAACATAAATTCTAGCAAGAAAAGTGGTAAGGACATTAATTTACAGCAAATATGGAGGTAAAACTGAAAATTTCAGCAAAGTATTAAGGGCTAAAATTAAAAATTCATCAAAACATCGGGCCTTAAAACTAAATCCAATCACTTAAAGTGATTAAAACGAAATTCCAGCAACATATAAAAGACTAAAACACAAATTCTATCAACAATTGGCGGCTAAAACAAAATTTCCAGCAATACACGAAAGCCAATTGAAAAATCCAGCAAAACAACGACTGAAATTGAATTTCCAGCAAAAATATATGGACTAAAACGAATTTCCAGCAACAAGTAATGACTAAGAATGAATTTCTAGCAAACAGTGTGGGATAGAAATGAATTTCCAGCAATACACAAGGGTCAATTGAAAAAATCCAGCAAACAATATGGACTAAAATGAATTTTCAGCCACAAGTAATGACTAAGAATGAATTTCCAGCAAACAGTGTGGGATAGAAATGAATTTCCAGCAATACACAAGGGTCAATTGAAAAAATCC
Source organism: Mitragyna speciosa (assembly GCA_024721245.1). Classification (NCBI taxonomy): domain Eukaryota; kingdom Viridiplantae; phylum Streptophyta; class Magnoliopsida; order Gentianales; family Rubiaceae; genus Mitragyna; species Mitragyna speciosa. The sequence continues at coordinate 20,624,732 of CM045566.1, read as the reverse complement.
AGCAAACAATAAGGACTGAAATTGAATTTCCAGCAAAATATATGGACAAAAATGAATTTCCAGCAACAAGTAATGGGATAGAAATGAATTTCCGGCAATACACGAGGGTCAATTAAAAAAATTCAGCAAACAATAAGGATTGAAATTGAATTTCCAGCAAAATATATGGACAAAAATGAATTTCCAGCAACAAGTAATGGGATAGAAATGAATTTCCAGCAATACACAAGGGTCAATTGAAAAAATCCAGCAAACAATATGGACTAAAATGAATTTCCAGCCACAAGTAATGACTAAGAATGAATTTCCAGCAAACAGTGTGGTATAGAAATGAATTTCCAGCAATGCACAAGGGTCAATTGAAAAAATCCAGCAAACAATAAGGACTGAAATTGAATTTCCAGCAAAATATATGGACAAAAATGAATTTCCAGCAACAAGTAATGGGATAGAAATGAATTTCCAGCAATACACTAGGGTCAATTGAAAAAATCCAGCAAACAATAAGGACTCAAATTGGAATAAAATAAAACCTAGAGAAGCTAATCTATAAATCAAGGGTTCAAATATATGAAAATGAAGTAAAATAAGTTATTGATTTAGTGGCATACCATCATTAACCAAAAACCAAAGGACTAGAATGAAGAAAACTATTTTATATTCAAGGACATTCAGGCATTATCATAAAAGAACAAAACAAAATGAAAACGTCAAAGACAATTAAAATACAACTAAATATGCACGTGGAAGACCACCAACCTTGACAAAATCTGGACAACAAAAAAGGTAATAAACAAAACCCGACAATCCCGTTTGCAAACGACATAAAGTAAACGTGAAACCCATTATTCTTCAACCTGAAATTTTCTGAACTTTTCAATCGAAATTGTTCACGGAATCAGATTTTTATATCCTCCTAAAATCAGTTTCGTCAAACCCCGGAATCGCTAAATCGTTAAAATCCTATGAACCCAAAAATATCAACGCTTAAACCTTCTGATTTTGGTGATGTGCAGCAATTCTCATCCCCAAATTCTCACAAAACCAAAAGCAAACCATCAATATCTATCCTAAATTCGTTAATTGAAAACCACTCAAAGCAAATTGGAACAAGTCAAATTTCACCTGGGTTCTAAGACGATGAAGATTGGTGGAGTCAACGGAGCAACTGATGCAATTTGGAGTGCCTGGAGGTCTAATTGGCGTGGGTTGAAGAGGGCTGTGCTTCTATGTTTTTGATCTATGATTTGTGAATTTGTGGGGGCTGGGTGTGGCTATTGAGGAGGTTTTGACGGTTGAAAATGGCAAGGGCAGTTTGAGGCTTTCTGGTTTTTGTGTTGATACGCTAGTTTTAGGGAGGAAATGGGTTGTGGGTGGTGGTTCTTGGATGAAGACTATGATTGATGGGAGAGAGAGAGACCGTGGAAAGGAGCAGGGCTGGTGGTCTTTTGGACTCGGTGGTAGTTCTGACTTTTCTGATGAAAATTTGGGGGGTGATTTGGAGAAAGAAATGGAAGAATACGTTGAAGAGGAGCGGTGAAGAGAAAAGAAACTAAATCTAGAAAGAAAAGCCACCAAAAGAATCGCAGAAAATTCAATGCAAAAATTACGGACCAGTCATAGATTTTGTTCTTGCCTCTTTATCACCTAATCAAATAATGAAATAGGAGAAAATGAATTAAAAGCAAAAAATTAACCAAGAGATTACCTTCTTGAGTTTTGAGGTTCGCTGATGATGAATAGTGATTGATTTTTGGAGGAGACGATGAACAGTGAATCTGGAATTGCAGACAATGAACAGTAAAATGAAAAAAAATGAGGAACGGCGGCTCTCTTTTTTTAGTGTGTGTTTTTTTGGTGTTTTGTGTGTGTTTTGATCTTTTAGGGTAAAATCAAAGTGTGCTTTAGGGTTTTTTCTAATTTTTTTTCTCCCTTAACATCCCCAAGTGGGGTATTTATACTGCACAAATCTTAACCTCCAAGAAATGATTAAAAGACCAAAATGCCCTTGACTACAAAAATTATAACTTGATCCTTAAAAAAATCTATTATCTCTCACAATAATAAAAAAATCAAGAAAAATGTAAATAATAAATTCATTAACAATAATTCACTCTGAAAAAGTTAGGAACTTAGAAACATGCTTAAAACCTAAAAGCGAATTTGGGATCCAAAAATTAGTGAAAAATGAGCTTGGAATGTGAAATGACAATTTTGCCCTTGGATGGCGAAAATTCACAACAAATAGCTATTGACCTCAAAAAATTATAAAAAATTACAAATAACCTTAAAACACTAGAAAATGCATTTTTGACTCAACATTTGTGAAAAATGAATTTAATTTGTAAAATAAAGATTTTGCCCTTGAACAATGAAAATTCACAGAAAAAATAGTAATCGTCTCTGAAAAAATCAAGAAAATTTAGAAACATGCCTAAAGAATTAGAAAAATGAGTTTGAAACTAAAAATGAACTAAAATGGTATTCGCGAGGTGAAATTGCCATTTTGCCCTTGTGTTGGTAAGAATATAAAGAATACCAATTAAATTCTGAAAAATCATAAGAAATTAACAAATTCACATAAAAGTAAAAATACGAATTTAAAACCCCCAAAAGCTGATAGAAAAATATTTACAGATAAATTACTATTTTACCCCCCAAATTATTGAAAAATTAAAATTTAGCACAAAAGTGCAAACATGCCCCTCCAATGTTTGAAAATAAATGGTGTGTCAAAATTTAGTGTCTACAGGTTGCTTTTCTGCAAGAGCACCGTGCCAAGGCTCTTTATTCTAGGGTTGTGAATGCAATCAAAAAAGGAAAGAAATTGCATTAGTTTATTCAACAAATAACACATAACACATTGACAAAAACAAATAATACACATAGATAACAGTAAATGGCAAAACAAGGAAAATAAATGAGGTTGGTTCCCTCCTCTCGTGCCTTAGTGTACCTGACAGGGTAAGGCTGACTCTACCCTAGGTTATTCTACATAGATGCATGAGGTTGGACTAATGCATCTAGACTCAATTAGGTTGTTGGTTCCCAAGCCTTCAGACCTAAGGGTAAGGGTCATCAATCCCAAAGCCCTTAGTCGGTGGCTCGAGCGATCCCCTGGACACTGCTACGTGCACATCGTGCCCCGGCCACATGTCCAAGTGAATCTTAAAGTCTCCGAATCTCTAGACTTATGGACTTAAGTCGAGAGTTCAGGTGATCTCCCCAACATGATTACGTGCACATTATGCCCCGCTCACATGCCTAAGTAGATCGATCTTAGTTCCTAAAGGGACGGGTGAGTGACAACCACCAAAAAGATAAAAACGGTAAACAGTATCAAATGCACGTATAGGGTGCTCCTTGTGAGAGAAGGGAATGATAAAGCGTGGGCTCTAAGGGTGACCGACGTCCTCCCAAATGCAAATGCGGTCGAATAAAAAAAAAGTAAATAAAACATATATCACAGAAGCAACTAAGAGACGGGAAATGTGTGAGATGCAAAGAAAAAATCTAAAAAACCTAGAAAAGAAAAATGCAATCCTAACATCCAAACATAATGGAATAGAAGGGTTAAACAGGGAAAAAATGATTAAGCATAGTGCTCGCACTCACTAGTGATCCCCAATGGAGTCGCCAAAATCCTGTTGTGCCCCGAAATGACATGCACGGTGGGGTCGTTGACTGTCACGTCCCGAAAAGACAGTCCGATCCGATGACCCATTTCAAAAAGGTGGATTTTTGGAAGAACCATGCGTGTGTGATAAAAATCGAGTTTTTAGTAAAAAAATTGTGTTTTTAGACAAAATGATATTTCGGAAAACAGAAGAAGGCCAGGACTAAAAAGTGCGATAGTTTTTGCCAACTAATTTTGAAAAAAGGGTTTTATTTTGAAATGGAGTCGCCACTTGGTACTGAGTTAAGGTGTACCAAGTCACCCAAAAAATCATTTGACAAAAACAAAAATAAAAATAAAATAAATTAAAAAAATGTTAAAAAACCCTTTTTCGACTTCGATCTACGAAAAAATGAGAGAATAAGGTCCGGGAGTCACATTTGAAGAAAGGGAAGGCAAAGGATCGTGCCTAAGGCACCCTTTCCAACTAGCCGAGGCTAGTTGTGAGATTTAATCAAAATTTTCTAAATTAACCCTAAGTTCTATCGTGTTCGGATGTGTCTATATGAATGCAAATCCTAAGTCTAAATGTGAGTATCGGGAGAGTCGAAATGTCCCGTCGAGGCTTGGTCGAGATTATCACATTAATTGTGAAACCTAAGTCGAGACCTCGAGGAAGTCACGAGTGTCTGTGGAAAATGCGATGCAAAAAGAAAAGAAAATAATAATATATAGTAAGTGAAGAAAGAAATGGGTATGCAACATGACGGGTACGGGGGACTAATATCTCGTGACTGAATGTTTCTATTCACGAAGAGAGAAATGGCATGTATGCCACCGCTTCCCACGTGAGTAGGCGACTATTTTTAGTCAGATTCACACAAAATGACCTAAATTCTAAGTGAAATGCAATCTAAATGTCATGCTTTGAATATTTGTTAAAATAGATAATAAATTAGTAAAATATAAACAAAAGTCACACCAAAATGGAAAATCCTATAAAAGAAAGAAGTGTGTGAAATGAGATGAAAAAGCATGCAAGTGGTGAGTCTAATCACTAAATGACCTAAGGGTCTAGCATTGGACTAGCCCTTTCTAGGGATTCCCACTAGCGTTGGACTAACGAGAAAGTGATAAAGTCACAACTAGCGTTGGACTAGTGTGGTGATGGAATAATAAAGTTGATAAAGCATGTAAATAAATAAACATATGAAAAAAAATTAACATATAAAGACATATTAGAGCATGTAGGAGTGTCGCGCCCTATTTTTTCGAAAAGACGGAAAAAGGGAATTTCAAATGTTTATTGTTTTGGAAAAGAGTGTAGTTTTTTGTAAAATGATTTTTAGAAAATACTTTATAAAAAATAATTTGACAAAATATATAATTTTTAGAAAATGCTTTATTTTGAAAAGAAAATGGCCTAAAATGGGACTTTGAAAATGCGACGGTTTTTGGGCCTGAAAATAGAGTCTAAAAAGGGTTTTTAGTGAAAAATGGAGTGTAACACCCTAGAAATTCATGCAAAACCATTTATTTTGTATTATGCCCATTAGGAAAAAAAAAAAAAAAAGAAGGGCCGAAATTAGTGGAAAATAATGAGTGATTTTCTATTTTATTAGCATGTTGTACTCTTTCCATTAAGACTTGTACCTAGAATATCTTGCAAGACTAATTATAGGATAAATGAAAAAATCTCTTCTAATTACCCTTTGCCAAGTGTAGATTACCATGGTAAGAAAGTCAAGATTTACTTTGCCTTTATCTTGCTTTGATTGGTCCAAGTATTTCCTAAATTTTCTCTAATTCTTTTCTTCTTTATTTAGTTAATTTTTCTCTCTTTCTTTCTTCTTTGGCCGGTTCTTCTCTTCCCTCTTTCTCTCCATTTTCTTTCATTTTCTTGGATATTTTGCTTCCATTTAACCACTTTTCATCCATAGAAATTGAGTTGATTTTCCTCCTAAGCAACAATCTTGTCTTACTAAAGGTATTTTCCAAGAACTTTTCATCTTGTTTCAAGTATAAAGATCATAGTTTTCTAGCTTTTAAGTCATGTCTTTATGGTTAAGTGTGATTTATTTTAGCTATGAAATATGAAGTTTTATTCCATGAATATGAGGTTTATGGACTTGTATGCTTGTAGATAGTGATTTAAACTTGAAATGACATGATGTGAGTGTGATTTGGCTGAAGAACCTTGGAGAGGTTCAAGTGTTTTTGTGATAAATTGGAATGAAATTGAAGTGAGTTTGATGTGAAATTGGTAGAACTACTTGAGATTGGGTTGTTGGATGTTTTTCTTGTAGGTTAAAAATTTTGGGTTAGTCCGATTATAGGGGAAATGCTGCCGAAATTTCGGTAAAACCTAGGAAATAAAAGCAATTAGGCTATGATTTAAAGTTAAATAAGCTGTAATCTAGTGGTTAGAGCGTGCAGAAATTTTCGTAGACGAGCCATTAGTGAATTGAACCTTTTCGAGCAAAACCTTAAAAAGTTAGAAAACCCTAAACCCTAGGGTAAAACCCTAAACTCCAAAACCGTAGAAAATAAACCCTAGAAAGACGTGGGGTATTTCTTGAGTTTTCTTATGAAATTTCTTAGATTTTAGTCAGGTTTTTATACGATTATTTTCTCGTGAATTTCAGGATCCGGAAGTGAGACCCAACCATATCGCGAGATATTTTCTTAGGCTTCAGGTGAGTGTTTCTATGTGTGCATGATGCATGAAATGCCATGTTATATTTGAAATGCTATGTTATACTTGAAAAATTATTATTTAATATAATGTGTTACTTGAGGAAAGATGTGTACTTTATCGCATCTATTCCGCAATGTGTTACATGTTTTCATTATCCAATGTGTTATTTGTGCTTGTGACTTCCGTGGTTAACTTCACTGTTTTCCACGGTTAGTCAAATTGGGTGTGTATGGGAGAGATATAAGGTACTGAGCGTTATTCAGTGCTTGTTAATTTTCATATCTAAGTAAAGTCCTGGAAAAGGCTAACTCATGATTGAATTTTATACTTGATCTTGGACTTCCATGGCTAATTTCACCATTACTCCATGGTTAGTCAATTGGGCGTGTTTGGGGTGATATAAGGTGCTGTGGGTTATAGGTGCGTGATATTCTTTCCTATATGAGTTTCATTCCTCGAAGAGGGTAACTCTGGATTGAATTTTCAAGTATCTCAGACCTGAGCTTTTACCTCGGTCCTGATATCCTTGTTATCTTGTTCATGATTGATACTCCTGCGGTTGAGCTTGCTCCCGTAGTGAGCCTGTATCCGCCATTGATTATATGACACTTCACATTGCTTGTTCATCATTTATTGAATTTGTTAATTATTATCCTTAAAGGTTTATTTGTTATTGGTATGCTGCATGATTTGAGCACTCACTGGGCTATTATAGCTCATCCCGTTCATTTGTTTTCTTTAACTAGGTTTTCCAAAATGCTAAAGCTGGAAAAGCTGATTTTGGACCTAGTACATTTTTTGTTTAATGTATTTTGATAGCCTAAATGTGTAGGTTTTTATTGTAAATATTATTTATATTTTGGGATGTACAAACTCTTGTGGTATTTAAACTTTCAAGTAAATTTTATGAATATATTTCTTTATGAATGCATTTTATTATGGGTTAAGTACGCTTGGATGTTTGAGCGAGCGCGTGTTTTGAGTCCTGGCGAGAGCTAGGCAGGCAGTTCGCTAAGCCCTTTGGTGCACCTCTGGGTAAGGTGGGGCTGTCATAGGGAGTCGCCACTTGGTATTGAGTTTTGGTGTACCAAGTCACCAGAAAATGTTTCATAAAAGATAAGAAAATCGAGAATGATTTATTTAGAAAAATAATTTTGAGAAAAAATGTAAGAAAAACAAGAAAACCCTTTTTTGACAACTCCAGGTCTTTGAAAACAAGAGAAAAAGGCTCGGGAGTCACAGTTGAAGAAAAGGAAGGCAAAGGTTCAAGCCTAAGGCACCCTTTCAACCTAGCCGAAACTAGTTGCGAGGTTTAGTCTAAATTTTCCTAAATATAACCCTAAGATTATCACATTTGGATGCAACTATATGAATGCAAATCTAATCCTAAGAAATAGGTATCGTTAAGGGACAAAATATTCCATTGAGGTTTGGTCAGAATTATCGCATTAATTGCGAAACCCGAGTCTAGGCCTCGATGGAGTCACGAGTATAGATGCAAAATGGAATGCAAAAGAAAAGGAAAATAGTGGTACAGATAGTAAGTGAACAAAGAACGTGGGGATGCAACATAACGGATACGGGGGACAAATAGACTCGTGATTAACTATTCCTACTCAAAGAGGAGGGAACGGCATGTACGCCACCACTTCCCACGTAAGTAGATGATTATTTCTTAGTCAAAATCACACAAATGACCTAAAATTCTATGTGTAGTGGAGTCTAAATGTTATGCACTAAACATTTGTTTAAGATAGATAATAAGTGATAAAGTATATACAAAATCATACAAAAATGGGAAAAGGCCTAAAAAGAGAAAATGTGTGTGAAATGACATGAAATGCGCACGAGAAGTGATTCTAATACTAAAATGACCTAAGGGTCTAGCATTGGACTAGCTCATTTTCTAGAAATTTTCTGTTAGCGTTGGACTAGCGAAGAAACTGGAATTAACCACAACTAGCTTTGGACTAGTGCGGTGACGATACACATATATAATAATAAACCAAGTAAATAAATAAAACACAGATTAAAGCAATAATCACATAAAAGCAGATAACAGCACATAGGAGCACATAGCACACAAGCATAATATTGTAGATGCAAAGTCCTAAGGAAAGCGGATAAAACACATAAGCACATAGCACACATAGCACACAAAATCCCTAACTATTACACCGGAGAAAAACCTAGTTACAATCTAAAAATGGAAAAGAATAAAAGATAACTTATCTAACCTATCTATTACATTTTCTATCTAAAATACATAGGCTTTTGTTAAATAGATAAAATATAAATTATCTATTACATTAACTATCTAAGTACAAAATTTTTGTTAAATAGAATATTACCTATCTATTACATTCCTTTGAATAATTAAAATTAAACTCAAATAAATAACGTAACACAAATAAATGCTCACATATAAATAAAAATAATAAACACTTAAAAAATACATAAAGAAGAACACATAAAAAAATATAGAAGCACATATGAGCACATAAAGAGAAATAAAAAAGGGTAATAGAGGTACCTCCCATTCGTAAACTTGGTACAAATTGCTAATAAAATGAACAAACATGTCAAGGTACTACTAAAAATATGAAATACTTAAAATTGGGGATAAAATGTAAATTCGAGCAAAGTTAGGGGACTTAAAATAAAATTTCCAGCAAACACAAACTTGGGAATGAAATTCCAGCACGTTGAAGGGACTTAGAAATAATTCCAGCAAGTGTGAGGGATGAAACAATAAATTTCAGCAAGTTTGGGGGATGAAACAATAAATTCCAGCAAGTATCTATGACTTAAAACTAAAATTCCAGCAAGTATCTATGACTTAAAACTAAAATTCCAGCAAATATCTAGGACTTAAAATGTAATTCCAACAAAGCATAATGACAAAATAAAATTTCAGCAAGGTTGGGGGACAAAAATGCAATTTTCAGCAACATGAGGGACCAAATTACAATTTTCAGCAACATTCAAGGGCTAAAATACAATTCCAGCAATATTCTAGGGTCAAAAATACAATTCCAGCAATGCATGAGGGGTAAAAAAGTGAACTAGAGCAAACTTAGGGGGTCAATTAAAATAAATAAAGACTTAAATGAAGTAAACTAAAGTATTGAAGGGCATAATTAAACAATTAAGAACCTAAAGGGGGGCAAAATGTAAATAAATATAATCTGATGAAAATAATAAAAATAAATAACTTAAGAAAAAATAAGTTTTTGGTTACGATTTTTCTTTTTCTTCTCTTCAGTTTTTTCTTTTCTCCTCAGTTTTTTCTCTTCGGATTCTCTTTCTCTCTTCGGCTTTTATTTTCTTCTCCTCGGCTTCTCCTCGGTTCTTTTCTCCCTTCAGATTCTCTTCTCACTCTCCTCCGTTTTTTTGTTTTACTCACTCTCCTCGGCTTGCTCTCTTCTTCTCTTCGGTTTCTCACTCACTCTCCTCGGCTTACTCTCTTCTTCTCTTCAGTTTCTCACTCACTCTCTCAGCTTGCTCTCTTCTTCGGTTTCTCACTCACTCTCCTTGGTCTCTTTCCGAAATCCAGAGTCAATAATCAAATACCCAAATCTCTTAAATCAAAACCCAAAATCCTCAAATCCAAATATATAAACACCATAAATCGAACATCCTCTACACAACTTTCGTTAATTGGAATACAAATCAGAGCAATTAAGAGAGTTCCATGAAGCTTACCTTTTTCTGCCGAGGGAAGAGGTGGCCGGTTGTGATGCTGAAGATGATGGTTACCCTATCGGTGGTAGTGGTTCGGCTTTGACTGAGTTCCCTTTTCTGTGTGTGTTTTATGTGTTTGTATGTGTTTGCCGTTTGTGTGTGAGTTGTGCGGGTGTATGCTGTGAGAGCCGAGAGGGAAAGGATGACTGTAACACCTTAGAAATTCATGCAAAACCATTTATTTTGTATTATGTCCATTAGTAGGAAAAAAAAGGGGGGGGGGGAGACCGAAATTTGTTGAGAAGAAATAAGGAAATGATTTCTATTTTTAGTAGTTTGTTGTACCATTTCCCTTAAGAGTTGTACCTAGAAGTCTTGCAAGATTTAATGGTAAGATAAACACTAAAATTCTCTTCTAATTAAACCTAGCCAAGTGGAGTCTACAATGGCAAGAAAGTCAAGTTCTACCCTTGCTTTTGTCTTGCTTTGATTGGTCCAAGTTTTTCCAAATTCTTTCTCCATTTCTTTTCTTCTTCACTTAGTTATTTTTTTTCTCTTTTCTCTACTTCTTGGCCGGCTCTCTTCTTCTCTCTTTTTCTTCTCATTTTCTTTCATGTTCTTGGAGCATTTCTCTTCCATTTGATCACTTTTCATCCATTGGAAGTGAGTTAATTTCCTCCTAAGCAAAGATCTTGCCTTATTAAAGGTATTCACCAAGAACTTTTCTTATTATTTCCACTATAAGTTGTAGTTTTTATAGCTTTTTACCCATGTCTTTAAAGTTAAGCATGATTTATTTGAGCCATAAAAATGAATTTTTATTCCATGAATATGAGGTTTATGGGCTTGTATGACTTGTAGATAGTGATTGAATCTTGAAATGACATGATTTAAATATGGTTTGGTTGAAGAACCTTGGAGAGGTTCATGGGTTTTTATGACAAATTTGAATGAAATTGAATTGATTTTGATATGGAAATGGTAGAACTACTTGAGATTGGGTTGTTAGGTTGTTTTCCTTGTAGGTTAAAAATTTTGGGTTAGTCCGATTATAGGGGAAATGCTGCCGAAATTTCGGTAAAACCTAAGAAATAAAAGTGAATAGGCTATGATTTAAAGCTTTATAAGCTGTAATTTAGTGATTTGAACGTGCAGAAATTTTCATAGATGAGTTATTAGTGAATTGAACCTTTCCGAGAGAAACCCTAAAAAGTTAGAAAACCCTAATTTTGAAAACCCTAAACCCTGGGGTAAAATCCTAAACTCCAAAACCCTAGAAACTAAACCCTAGAAAGACTTGGGATATTTCTCGAATTTCTTTACTAAATTACTTAGATTTTAGTCAGGTTTTTATACAGCTATTTTCTCTTGAATTTCAGGATCCGGAAGTGAGACCCAACCTTATCACGAAATATTTTCTTAGGCTTCAGGTGAGTGTTCTTATGTGTGCATGATGCATGAAATGCAATGTTATACTTGACATTATTATTTGATGAAATGTGTTACTTGAGGAAAGATGTGTACTTTATCGCATCTATTCCACAATGTGTTACATGCTTTCACTATCCAACGTGTTATTTGTGCTTGAGACTTCCGTGACTAACTTCACCGTTACTTCACGGTTAGTCAACCCGGTCGTGATTTGGAGGTCACAAGGTGCTGGCTGTTTTAGGGCGCGTTGTTCTTTCCCAATTGAGTTGAATTCCTCAAAGAGGCTAACTCCGGATTGAACTTTCTTGCTTGTTGGCCCTTCCAAGGTTGAGATTACTCCCTGGATGTGGTAGCCTGTACGGAGGTTACAAGGTGAATGGTGGTTAGGGTACTTGCTTGTTTATACTGGTGTGTTCCTTGGCGAGGACCTGAGCTATTATCTCGGTTCTAACGTCTTGGTTACATGTTCAGTGCTTGCTACTTCTGCGATTGAGCTTGCTCCTGTAGTTGAGCCCCGTATCTACCATTGACTACTTGCTAATTAAATTGTTCACATATTGTTTATTTGACTCGTTAAATATTTTATTGAATAAAATCATATTTTACCAGTATGCTGCATGTCTTGAGCACTCACTGGGCTATTATAGCTCATCTCGTTTATTTGTTTTCTTTAACCAGGTTTCCCAAACTACTAAAGCTGGAAAAGCTTATTTTGGACCTAGTAAATGTTTTGTTTCATGTATATGGATAACCTAATTGTGTAGGCTTTTATTGTAAATACTATGTATATTTTGGGATGTAAAACCTCTTGTAATATTTGTAATTTCAAGTGAAATTTTATAAATGTATTCCTTTATGAATGTTTTATTTGGGTTGAGCACGCTTGTATGCTTGAGTGAGTGTGTGACGCCCCAGAAATTTATACAACAATCATTTAATTCATGTTACGTTTATTATTAGAAAAAAAAAATGTGAGAAAGAAAAAGAAAGGGCAAAATAAAAAATGCATTTAATAAGGGAATTTCATTTATTTAGGGTTTAGTGTTAATCCTTGGTTTATTAGTTGGACGATTACTTAAGTTAATTAGGTTACCTAAATAAGATTCTTTCATGATTAAGTGGGACACTTAAGTACCCAATTTGGACTAATTTCATTGGACCATTAGTTTATAATAATGTTTAATTTTAACTAACTTACTCTACTATTTTCTAGTCTTTTGACTACTTAAACTTTAGCCCAATTTTTCTCAAAAATTTCACTTATTCTCTTGCTTTATTTTCTTTTTCTTGGCTAAATTTTCTTCTTTCTTTTCTTCTTCTCTTGGCCGAATTTCTTCTTTCTTTTTTCTTTTTCTTCTTGGCCAAATTTCTCTCTTTTCTTTTCTTGCTTGTGGCCGGATTTCTCTCTTTCAATTTTCCTCTCATTTTGCTTTAATGTTTATTCCATAATATTACTAATTACTAGGTGATAAAGAGGTTAAGAGTTCCACCAATTAAATTAAACCAAGTTAATACCTAATGCATTAAAAGACTAAACCCTAATCTTACTCTTGTTATGATTTAATTGGTTATTATTTTACCTTCCTTTTCCTTTATTTCTTTTCTATTTTTCTAGCCTATTTCTTTCTCTTTTGTCATTCTTCTTGGCCGGCCCTTACTCTCTCTCTTTTCCTCTCATTTTTCTCTCAACTTCTTGAAGCTTTCTCTCCAAAATTAAAGCAATTTCACCATACAAATTTAGCTTTCCTTCTTCCTAAGCAACTTTCTAAGCTTGTTCAAGGTATCTACTATGAACTTTTCTTGTTAATTTCAAGTTTTATTTGGTCTTTTGTATAAGTTTAACTCTAGAACCTTGTTATTACTACTTGAAGAATTTAGTTAGGATTGAAGATTTGCTTGCTAGATAAAGTGTTCTTGTGCTTAGGTAGACTAGTAGATAACATTTAAACTTTGAAAATTTCATGTATTATATGTGACTTGATTGAAGAAACTTGGGCTTGAAACTTGAATTTTGAATGGAATTTTTAGTGAAATTGAGTTTGAATTGAATATAGAAGTGGTAGAACTTGTTGAAAAATGGATTGGATGGTTGATTTCTTGCAGGGAAAAATTTGGTTTAGTCCGATTTTAAGAGGAGATACTGCCGAAATTTTTGTAGAAATAAAGAAGGAAAAATAATAGGTGAAATTTCTACCCAAGAACATGTTAAATTTGGAAAATAGTGTGCAGGAATTTTTAGAACAATGACCTAGTAATGAATGAAATTTTCTTAGGACAAGAAAACCCTAAAACTAAACCCTAAAATGAAAACCCTAAACCCTAAAATGAAAACCCTAAACCCTAGAAACCCTAAAACCAAAACCCTAGAAATAAGTGGGATATTTCTCGAATTTCTTTATTAAATTAGTTAGGGTTATAATCGGATTTTCATTAGAATATTTCTTTTAAATTTCAGGATCTGAAAACGAATCGCGATCATTTTACGAGATATTTTCATAGGCATTTCAGGTGAGTGTCTCTATGTGTGCATGATGCATGAGATGTTATGTTCCATTTGTGAATATTATGTTACACTTGCAAATATCATGTGATAAAACGGGTTACTTGAGGAAAGATGTGTACTTTATCACATCTATTCCACAATGTGTTACTTGCTTTCATGATCTAATGTGTTTACTTGTGCTTGAGACTACCGTGACTAACTTCACCGTTACTTCACGGTTAGTCAACTCGGCAGCACGTGGGAGGACATAAGGTGCTGGGTGTTTTAGGGCATGATGTTCTTTCCCTTTTGAGTTGTGAATCCTCAAAGAGGCCAACTCCGGATTGAACTTTCTTGCTTGCTTGTTGGCCCTCCAGGGTTGAGATTTCTCCTTGGATGTGGTAGCCTGTACGGAGGTTATAAGGTGAATGGTGGTTAGGGTTCTTGCTTGATAATACTAGCATGACCTTTGATAAAGACCTGAGCTATTATCTCAGTCCTAACATCATGGTTACATGATCAGTACTTACTCCTTCTGCGGTCAAGCTTGCTTCCATAGTTGAGCCCTGTATCCGCCATTGACTACTTGTAAACTACATTGTTCATAACTTGTTTATTTAATTTGTCAATTATTTTGTTCAATAAAATAATAGATTCTTAGTGTGGTTGCATGACTTGGACACTCACTGGGCTATTATAGCTCATTCCTTTCATTTGTTTTCCTTTCACCAGGTTTTCAAAATATTAAAGCTGGAAAGCTGATTTTGGACATTGTACATGTTTTGTTTTGTGTATTTTGATAACCACTTGTTTAGGCTATTCTTGTACATGCTATGTATATTTTGGAATGTAAAACCTCTTGTGATAATGGTACTTCAAGTTAATTTTATGAATGTATTTCTTTATGAATGTATTTTATTTTGAGCTAAGTACGCTTGGATGTTCCGCGTGAGTACTCGACTTGAGTCCTGGCGAGAGCTAGGCAGGCAGTCCGCTAAGCCCATTGGTGCGCCTCTGGGTAAGAGGGCTATCACAGAGTGCGTGATTCGAGTCCTGGCGAGAGCTAGGCAGGCAGTCCGCTAAGCCCTTTGGTACGCCTCTGGGTAAGGTGGGGCTGTCATAATGACAGTGTGTCTGTGTTTTTTTTTTTTTTTTGAGAGAGAAAATGAAAACCAATGTGTCGTTGTACCCCTGAGTTGTGAGGGAAGAAGTGTGTTTTTAGTGTTTGTGATGATGGGGAGTGGGTGAAGAAGGAAGAAAACTCACCCAAAATCCCCTCAAAATCCATTTTTCGTAGGAGGGTTGGTTTGATTTTTCTACTGGCTGCGTGCAGCAGCTGCAGTTACTGCAGCTGCTGTAGCAACTTGGTTTCCGCTTTTTTTTTTTTTTTTAAAAAACCAAATAAATAGTGTTGAAAAATTATGAAAATTTTATGAAAAGTCTATAAATTCATAACATGCATGTATAAAATTTTTTATATGAAAATTCTGATAATAAAAAACATATTTGAATATGTGTCATATGTGACAAAATTATGAAAAGAAAAATAAAATACTAAATGACCATTAAAAATCACAAAAATTTTTTTACACAAAATATATTATCACACAAAAATATGTATACTAAAATTTTCACTCAGAAATTTTAACATATATGCATTCTTGGTTAATGTGCCCTTAACAAACAAAAAAAAAGATGAAAATTAAATAAATACTTAAATGACCTTAAAAAATTATGTAATTTTGATAGAAAATTTATGAATATACAAAATTCACATAAAAAATTTTTCACTTGAAAATTCTCGTAAAAAAAGTGCATTAGAAAACGTGCCATTAAGTTTAAAATACTAAAAATTTTAAATAAATAATAAATGACTTCCAAAAATTATTAAAATCATAAATAATGATAAAAATAGTAAAATTATGTATTTAGGAAATAAAACAAAAAATAGATTAATATTTACGTGGTGAAATTACCATTTTGCCCCTGATGTGATGAATTAGGCATAATATACACGAAAATTGTACTCGACCCCTGAAAAATGAAAAATACCCCCTAAATAAAGTAACACACATATTTTTACAAAACATGTGTCAAAATTTGGTGTCTACAAGGAGCACATAATACGTAAACATAATATCTAGATGCAAAAATCCTAAAGAAAACGATAAAAACAAATAAGCACATAAGCATATAGAAGCACACATACCCTAACTATTACACTGGGGGGATTTATATGCAATTTTAGGGGGGAAATTAAAAATACCCTAGCTATTACACTTTCTATCTAATTACACAATTTTTGCTAAAATATGAGAAAAAATAATCTAACTATTACATTGACTAGCTAAATGCAAAATATTATATTCTTTCAAAATAATAAAAATTCAAAATTAAATAAATTAAATACGTAAAGACGCAAAAAGTATGTAAAATAAGAAATAAACAAATAATAATAAAAATAATGCATAAAATCACATTAGAGCATATTGGAGCACATAAAGCGGAAAATAACAAGAAGTTGGGATACTTCTTTAGATACCCGGTACCAAAGCTTAAAAAACAAACACATAAGTTAAAGAGACAACTATTTAATAAAATAAAAAGTAAAATACGAAATACTAACACATTTAGAAGGATATAAATTATAGCAAGTTAGAGGGGAAAATAAAAAGTACAGTAAATTGGGGCCAAATAGTATATTTAAACTAATTGGGACAAAAATTAAAAATCTACACAAGTCTAGGGGCAAAACTATGAATTAACACAAATTGGGGGGCAAATGTGTAATTACAGGGATCCAAGACGAAGAAAGTAAAAAGTCTTTTGGACAACATTGATAGTACTAGGAATCCTAGGGCCAGAGTAAAACAATCCAAACTAAAATAAGTAGTTAACTAAATTAATTATTAGATTAATTAAGCTAAAAACCAAGAACAAACCAAAAGATTAATTATTGTTAAATAAACTAAAGCAAATAAACAAAAAAAATAAT
Source organism: Mitragyna speciosa (assembly GCA_024721245.1). Classification (NCBI taxonomy): domain Eukaryota; kingdom Viridiplantae; phylum Streptophyta; class Magnoliopsida; order Gentianales; family Rubiaceae; genus Mitragyna; species Mitragyna speciosa. The sequence continues at coordinate 20,607,826 of CM045566.1, read as the reverse complement.
TTTTCATGTTTTAAATCCATAAATTTACAATTCTCACAAATCATTTTCCAGAATTTCCTTCCTTTTTCGGTCATCTCCTCCAAAGAAATCTGACTTCTCTCTCTAACCCTCTCCGTCTCTCTTCTCCACTTCATCTCTGTTCTCTCATTTTCTCTTTCGCTTCTTCGATGATTTTTCTCTCCTCTCCCATTTTTCCATTTCTATTCCATATCTGGTTCTCTTTTCCATTTTTTTTCTTTTCTCTCTAGCTCACTGTCTCTCTTTCTCTCTTTCTTCTTCCTTGTTCTTTCTCCTCTCTCCATCGCCTTCTCCTCTCTACTCTCTCTCTCTATTTCTCTCTCTCTATTTTCAGCTACTCTCTCCTAGTTTTCTCTAGCTACTTTGTTTTCTCTCCGGTTCAGTTTTTTTCCGTCTGTCTTTAATCGATTAACAAGACAACCCTCAAATTCCCCAAATCTTCCTTTCTTCAACAAAAAACCTTAAACTATTAATTCAAGCCTGAGTTAAATCATCCCAAAATCAACGAATACACTTTTTGTGAAGAGAATTGAAGCAATGGTTACCAAGGTCAGGGGAATAGAAGCAACTGCCATGGCCGTGGCTGCTTCGAGGGGATTTGAACTAATTGTGGGTGGATAATTGGTTGCTGGTTAGGCTGTGGGTTGAGGCAGCTTCTGGCGGTGATGTTGGTGGCTGTCCAGTTGTGATGGCAGCAGCCCTATGATGGCGCGATAGGGGTTTTTGGGTCATTTATGGACTGATTGAAGCTTAGGTGGTGGTATTGAAGGTCTGGAACTAGCAGGGGAGGAAGAAACCTTAGAAGTAGTGATTGGAATCTGATGGTGTGTTGTATGATTCTGTGTGTGTGTGTATGTGTGAGTGATTCTGTATGTATGTGTGTGTGATTCTGCATGTGTGAATCTGTGTGACCGTTGAATCTGCTTGTTCGATGGTTCAATTTGGTTGGGGCTGGTGGTGAATACCCTGGTTGCTAATGGTTATGGATTGATTAGGCTGGAACTTGGGTTATGGTTGAGCTATAATTCGGCGTGTATGTGAGTGTATTGTGTGTCTATATGGCTGACTGTTTGTTTGTGTAATTTACCGTGTGATGTATGTGAAATTGGTGTGTGCATTTGTGACAGTATGTATATGAGTGTGCGAATGCCTGTGTTTGTTGCTGTTGTTGTTGTTGTTGATTTTGGATTTGGCAGGGGCGGGCTTGACTGGTCGTGAAGGATGATTGGGCTGGTGTAGCTGATTGGCTATTGGAGAGGAAAGGTGGTCCGGTTATTGACAATGGAGACAGGGGAGGGGCTTTGAGATTTGGTTTGGAGGAGAAGTAAAGAGAGAAAAGGATGATGGTTGAACGGTGGAAGCGAGGTTGAAGAAAGATTGGGAGGCTCTCTATCGCTGAAGAAGAAGAAAAAAAGAAATCCCCAAAACAGAAAACAAAAACCCCAAAAACTAGAACAAAAATAGAAATATCCACATAAAAAATCAGATTGAAATGAATCAAACAAGATAAGAATTGAAATAAGATAAAAAACAAATAAGCAAATACCTGATGAAGAAAGTTAAGACTGATTATGATCTTGATGAGCAGTAGCCAAGATCGATGAACAGTAAAATCGATGGTTGATGAAGATATACAGTGACCTCTTGAAAAGGAACGGCTATACGTGTGTGTTTTTGGTGTGTGAATATGTGTGTTTTGATCTAAAAATAGAGGAACATGTATGTGTTTTTTGGGTTTCTGATTGTTTTTCTCTTCTAATTTAAGGGGGTATTTATAGAGCTAGTTGTCTTGGCCACCAAGAATACTACAAAATAACAAAAATGCCACCAGTAATAAAAAGTCTAATTTTATTTAAGAAAAATATTTTTTAACTCAAAAAAATTAAAAAATTAATCAAAGAAATGACAGTAAATTCCAACATTTGCCAAAACATTGAAAATAGATTTCAAATTAAAGGTTAGAGCTTAAAACTGATCAAAAACGCGCTCGGGGTGCGAAATGACGATTTTACCCCTGGATAACGAAAATACGCGAAAAATAGCTATTGGCCTCAAAAAATTACCAAAAATTAAAAAAAATCTTAAAACCATAAGAAATGCATTTATGACTCAAAAATTAACGAAAATGAATTTAAATTGTAAAATAACGATTTTGCCCTTGGACAATGAAAATTCACAAAAAAATAGTTATTGACCTCGAAAAATTACCAAAAATTACAAATAAGCTTAAAACCCTAAGAAATGCATTTACGACTCAAAATTTGATAAAAATTGAATTTAAATTGTAAAAAAATAGTTTTGCCCCTAAATAATAAAAATACACAGAAAAATAGCTATTAACATCGAAAAATTACCAAAAATTAAAACAAGCTTAAAACCCTAGAAAATGCATGTATGACTCAAAAATTGATGAAAAATGAATTTAAACTGTGAAATGATGATTTTGCCCTTGTACATTAAAATTCATAGAAAAATAGCTATTATCTCGCAAAAAATAAAAAAAATTTAGAAACATTCTTAAAGAATTAGAAAAATAAATTTGGAACCTAAAATAAGTTAAAATGGTGTTCGCGAGGTGAAATTACCATTTTTCCCTTGCGCTAGTAAAAATATAAAAGGAATACCAATTAAATCAGGAAAAATCATAAAAAAATTAACAAATTCGTATGAAAGTAAAAATATGAATTTAAAACCCCCCAAAGCTAATAAAAAAATATATATTTACTGATAAAAATTACTATTTTGCCCCAAGATTATTGAAGAACTAAAATTTGGTCCAAAAAATATAAACATGCCCCCTACTATTTGAAAATAAATGGTGTGTCAAAATTTGGTGTCTACAATACACGTTGTCACATCCATGACAAAGTGTGCAGTTTGATCATTGATACTGGAAGTTGTGCGAATGTAGCAAGTGCACTCATGGTAGAGAGATTGACATTGCCCACTAGAGACTATCTAAGACCCTACAAGCTACAATGGCTCAACAATAGTGGTGAAGTGAGGATTGCAAAGCAAGTTGTGGTGCCATTTAGGGTTGGGAGGTATGAAGACGAGTTGTTGTGTGATATAGTACCCATGTAAGCTTGTCACTTATTGCTTGGAAGACCATGGCAATTTGACAAGAACACTACTCACAATGGGCAAACTAACAAATATTTTTTTGTACATAGGGGTAGAAAAGTTACACTGGTGCCTCTTACACCTCAACAAGTGCATGAGGACCAAGTTATTTTGCAAAAGGAGAGTGACCTAGAGAATGAGAAAAAAAGAAAAGAGAAAAGTGAAGGAAAAAGGGTTGAGAAAAATTAGAGGCAAAAGGCATTGATTTATTCAACCTTAGAGTTAAAACAAGAGAGAAAACAAAGCTTATTTGCAAAAGCCAAGGTTGTGAGGAAAGCTTTTAACTCTAACCAACTAGTTTTTGTGCTTTTGTGTAGGGAAGTATTATTTTCTACTAACGAAATGGATTCATTTTTGCAAGCTCTATTTCAAATCTCTTGTAGGAATTTGAAGAGGAGTTTCCCGAGGAAGTACCAAGTAGATTACCGCCAATTCGAGGAATAGAGCATCAAATTGATTTGATACTGGGTGCGTCCCTTCCAAACAAACCAGCCTATCGGAGTAATCCGGAGGAAACTAAAAAGTTACAAAGGCAAGTGAAATAGTTAATGGAGAAAGGTTGGGTTCGTGAAAGCTTGAGCCCATGTATTGTGCCGGTTATATTGGTGCCTAAAAAGGATGGGTCGTGGAGAATGTGTGTTGATTGCCGAGCTATCAATGCAATTATGATAAAGTATAGGCATCCAATTCCTAGAATTGATGATATGTTAGATGAACTTCATGGGTCTAAATATTTCTCTAAAATTGATTTAAAAAGTGGATATCATCAAATTAGGATTAGAGAAGGAGAGGAATGAAAAACTGCATTCAAGACAAAACATGGATTATATGAGTGGTTAGTTATGCCATTTGGATTGACTAATGCACCAAGCACTTTCATGAGATGAATGAATCATGTTTTGCGACCATTCATTGGGAAATTTGTGGTTGTATACTTTGATGACATTTTGATCTATAGTAACTATTTTGATGACCACTTATTTCATCTAAAATGTGTTCTTGAAGGACTTCATGAGGAAAGGCTTTATGCTAACCTTAAGAAGTGCAACTTTTGTGCTAATCAACTTGTGTTTTTAGGCTTTGTTGTTGGTAAAAATAGAATATAGGTTGATGAATCTAAGGTTCAAGCTATTCAAGAATGGCCCACACCTAAGTTCGTGAGCGAGGTTAGGAGTTTTCATGGACTTGCAAGTGTCTACCGACGGTTTGTCAAAGATTTCAGTACTATAGCTGCACCAATAACTGCTTTTATCAAGAAAAATGAGAAGTTTCATTGGGAAGAAGTCCAAGAGAAGGCTTTTCAAGCATTGAAAAACAAACTCACACATGCACATGTCTTAGCTTTACCTAATTTTGATAAAACTTTTGGAATTGAATGTGATGCTTCAGGTGTTGGCGTAGGGGCGGTCTTAATACAAGAAGGAAGACCGATTGTGTATTTCAGTGAGAAATTAAATGGGGCTTCATTGAATTACCCTACTTATGATAAAGAATTTTATGCATTGGTTCGAGCATTGCAAATTTGGCAGCACTATTTAAGACCAAAGGAGTTTGTAATCTACACCGATCATGAGTCTCTTAAACATTTGAAATCGCAACTTAAGCTAAATAAGAGACATGCCAGGTGGATTAACTTCATTGACACATTTTCGTATGTTATCAAGCATAAATCTGGTAAGACCAATGTAGTGGCGGATGCACTTTTATACCTTATTCACTACACTTGATTCGAAATGACTAGGTTTTGAGCTATTGAAAGAAATGTATGTCAATGATAAAGACTTTGGTGATGTCTTTGAGAAATGTAAGGATACACCTTATGGTAAGTTTTACATTTCTAATGGTTACTTGATGAATGTGGACAAGCTATGTGTTCCAAATGGTTCCATTAGAGAATTATTAGTTAGGGAATCACATAATGGTGGATTAATGGGACGTTTTGGAGTGGCAAAATTTTTTTTTTATTTTGCAAGGACATTTTAGAGTGGCAAAAACTCTTATTGGCCACACATGAAGAAAGATGTTGAGAAAGTAGTGGAAAGATGTGCCACATGCCACAAGGCTAAGTCTCAGTTGCAACCCTATGGTTTGTATAATCCACTTCCTATACCTAGTGAACCATGTGTAGACATTTCAATGGATTTTGTACTTGGATTACCTAGATAAAAAAGAGGTCATGATTCTATTTATGCGGTTGTAGATAGGTGATAAGTGCTAAAGTGTAATAGTTTTTAGTAGGTTTTTATACTAGGTTTTTTAGGGTTTTTTATGGATTTCCCTCTAGTTCTTAGCTATTTCTTCTCATTTGTGATTTTTATGCCAATTTGTGTAAATGTGTGACCTATATATGTTTTTGTGCTATTTTGTAGGTTTTTGATAGCTTCGTCATCGAATTTAATCAATTGAAGTTGCAAAGACAGTGTGGATGGTTGATTCGATGATAGATGATGATTAACGGAGTAAAACACGCCAAAATATGGACCAAAGTCTAAGAGTTTTGAGCTACAAAGGCATTAGAGCTGTTGGACCACAGTTGGAGGCACAATTAGACGCAAAGGAAAAGTTTCTAACCTCAGCCGCGCTCTTATCCGCGCCGCAGACTGAGCCGCGGCTGAGATCAGAAGGCCCAGAACCTCAGCCGCGGGCTGAGCCGCTCCCGCAGCTTGCCAGAGGTCACCCGTGGCTCACCAGCCGCAGGTCCAGACGCGGCAATGGCTCGTCCAGACACGGCCACGGCTCAGTCCAGCCGTGGGCGCGGCTGGGATAGACGTGGGGGCGGCTCACTTACGGGATTTTGCAATTTTTCAGCAATAGAGTTGGCGTGAACGGGAAGACCAAAGGAGAACTTTAAAAAGCAGAAGAGGGGGTCTTCTCTTGGGCAACAAGTGATGAGAGAACATATGAGATAGAGAGAAGAGGCAAGAATGAGGAAAAGAAAGAAGTTGCAACTACGGGATAATTTCTTCAACGACACAAGCGAAGAATTGGTGGTTTCATGAGAATGAGTTCTCTTGTTTTTGCTTTGTTGTTTGTTGATATTTTCTCTGTAGTTATGAACTAAATAGATTAGGAACTAGATGGGTTGAACCCTATTTCACTTATTATGGATCTTTTCCCTTAATTAATGAATGGAATTCTCTTTGTTTGGGTTTATTTGTGAATTTACTACTTGATTGAATTGGGTGTTTGCACGTGACCTTTGATTTAATCACTAATTTCACTTAGGTTTATTGAGAAATAACCTAATTGAATAGATCTTTTCACAAATAACGAGACTTGCATGGGTTGCTAGAGATAGAACCACATAAGTCTTCCCGGGTAGATTCATACCTAACCCACACGATAGAATCTTTGATTTGTAACTTCATCTCTTTGGGGTTTTAATGGTAGAAGAGATTCTCATTAATCAACTAGAGAGATAAGGGTTATGGTACTTGAAAGAGATCATGACCTAACATAGGATTCTAGGGTCTGAGCACTTGAATTCATTCATTCATTAATCTGGAATTGAGACATAATAAGGAAAGAATTAGGGGAATTCCACATATAGTTCCTACTTTTGATCATTGCTATTTTCTCTGTTCAATTGTTCTTGTTTGCTAGATAGGTCTAAGTAGTTAGTTCAATTTAATTCACTTATTTCAATCTTTCGACTTTGTGGGTTAGATAATAGAAAAAGTGTTAGTACTAGTATTCATACAGTCCTCGTGGGAACGATACCTAATACTGACTTATCCTGTACTACCGAAACGATAGGTGCACTTGCCTGAGTATCCATAGTGTAGCGAGGTGAACATCAAGTTCTTGGCACCGTTGCCGGGGACTTAGATATTAGGAACACATAATTTTTATTAATCTAGCCATTTTTATTAGCTTGTGTTATTACTATTTTTATTAGTTTTTAGTTTACTTTATTTTTACCTCTAGTTTCATATTATTATTCCGTCATTGTTACACTTTTACTTGTGTATTTAGTTTATTTTCATTGTAGGGATCGACAGTGTATGACCAGAAGCAACGCATCAGAACTATTCCGAGAAGATCCCGAGATTGAAAGAACGGCCCTTCGTACACTTAGAGAAAGATTGAAGCAGAGGGCAGAGGAATTAGAAACGGAGTTTTCGTCTAGACAAGTGGAAGAAATTGAGATGGTAGAAGAGAGGCAATTGACTATGTCAGACTATGCCAGACCTTCACTAACTGGCACTGAGTCTAGCATAGTCCGACCACCTGTTGCAGCCAACAATTTTGAAATTAAGCCAAATATTATCCAAATGGTGCAGCAACATGTGCAGTTTGATGGGTTAGCTGACGAAGATCCAAATGCCCACATTGCTAGCTTCATTGAGATTTGTGATACTTTCAAGATCAATGGGCCGACAGACGATGCCATCCGACTTCGTTTATTTTCCTTTTCATTGAGGGGCAAAGCAAAATAGTGGCTAACTTCACTGCCAAGGGGATCTATCACGACGTGGGACCAGATGGCAGAGAAATTTTTGTCCAAATATTTCCCGCTCGCCAAGACTGCAAAGATGAGGAACGATATTTCCTCGTACTTTTAGATGGAGTCTAAGACCTTGTACGACACGTGGGAAAGGTTTAAAGATTTATTGAGAAGGTGTCCACATCATGGTCTACCTACTTGGCTACAAGTGCAAACCTTTTACAATGGACTCAACCCAGCAACCTGACAGATGATAGATGCCGCAGCTGGGGGAACATTAAACAGCAAGACACCTAAAGCTGTCCAAGAATTAATTGAAGAGATGGTCATGAATAATTATCAGTGGAATTCTACTCGTTCAAGGCCAAGTAAAGCAGCTGGAGTGTATGATGTTGATGCAATCACTGCACTAGCAATCAAAGTGGAGGCCCTTGAGCAAAAAAATGGATGGACTCACTAGTGCACAACAAAAGAATCAAGTTATGCAGTGCGACATGTGTGAGGGAGGCCATGGAACCAACGAGTGCCAAGTTGGGGCACAAGTATCTTATATGGGAAATGCACCTCGTCCCCAACAGAATCCCTACAACAACACATATAATTCAGGGTGGAGGAACCATCCGAATTTTTCATGGAGAAACCAAGGGCAGAATCCTCCACCTGGGTATCAACAGCAACCCCCTCAGCAAGAGAGCAAGTCGAGCTTGGAGGAAACCATGACGAAATATATAAATATTTCAGAGGCTCGCATGCAAAATGTGGAACAGACTCTAAGGAACCAGCAGGCATCTATTCATAATCTGGAGACACAGATTGGGCAGATTGCGAAGATCGTCTCGAAAAGGCCACAAGGAGGATTACCTGCTAACACCGAGCTGAACCCAAGAGAGCACGCAAATGCCATCTTACTGAGGAGTGGGAAGGAGCTCCCATTTGGTTACAAGGAGACAACACTTGAGAAGGTTGATGAATCAACTTCTATAGAAAATGGTGTTGTAAGAAATCAAACGGAAAGAGAAGAGGTGTCGAGGGAGGAAGAAATCCCACAGCAAATGAAGAAACAATTGGATGCCTACACACCAATCGTGCCCTACCCACAAAGGCTAAAAGGGGCCATTTCTGATTCTGAGTTTTCTAAGTATATCACAATTTTAAAATCATTGCATATTAACATTCCATTTATTGATGCTATCTTGTAGGTACCATCTTACGCAAGATTTTTAAAGGAAATCCTTATGCGTAAGAGGACGATTGAAGATGTCAAGAAAGTAGCATTATCTGAGGATTGCAGTGCCTGCATTCAAAATGATTTGCCACCCAAGTTGAAGGATCCTGGGAGTTTCACTGTTCCTTGCACCATAGGTAACTTCACTTTCCCTAATGCCTTATGTGACCTAGGTGCTAGTGTCTCCTTGATGTCCTTGTCAGTAGCTAAGAAGCTAGGGCTCACCAATTTAAAGAAATCTACCATGACTCTACAGTTGGCAGATAGGTCGGTTAGACATCCTCAGGGAATTATTAAAAATGTATTGGTCAAAATTGACAAGGTTATTGTCTCTGTGGATTTCGTAGTACTTGATATGAGTGAGGACACTGATGTGCCTCTGATTTTAGGTCGACCCTTTTTAGCCACTGCCGGAGCCATAATAGATGTAAAAAGGGGTAAGCTTAGGTTCAAAGTAGGAGAAGAAGAATTTGAGTTTAATTTGCACTCTAATTTTATGAATTCATTTTCTACTAATGATATTTATGTTGTGGAGGCAACTCATACCAAGAACCAAGAAGAGTGTAGTCCTCTTGGGTTTCCCTCTCATGATGCAGGCTCTGATAAAAATGAATATACGAATGAAGAGTTAAAATTTGCTGGTAAAGAAGAGAAGTCAGAAATAGAGTTCAAAGAAGGGCAGAGAAAAATCCCAAGGGGCCGAAAGAAGAAAAAGAAGTCTTGGCCAAGATCAAGCGAGGTGATTAAAGCAATAACGCAAGGATTAATGAAGTGGATTCCCAAAACCAAGATGGTTGGAGACTGTAGTCCTAAAGGAACCCTCAATCCTTTAGGCGACAATGTTGAGGTTTGATAAATGCATTGAGGACGTCAAGCTAACGACGCTAAAAGTAGTGCTTGTTGGGAGGCAACCCAACCTTTATTTTACTACTTTGCTTCTGTTGGTTACTTTTAAGTTTAGTAAGGATATTTTAATTAGTGTGTTTCATGTGTGTTATGCAGATCTAAAGAAAGAAGATGGAACTCGCAATCACTGCTCTAGAAGTCCACATCAGCAATGAGGGAGTTTTCATTTTTCTTTACTTTTCATTGTTTTTCTTACATGATTTTCATGTCAAAATTTTTCTTTTTGCTATGTTTTGAAATGCATGCAATCATTAGGAGTAATCTTTGGTGTGGTATTTGAAAAAAAAAAAAAAAAGGGTTTCTGTCAGGAGCCGTGGCTATGAGCCGCGGTCAATTTATCCGCAGCTTGAAGCCGCGGCATGAGGGCAGAGAGTTGCCGCGAGCTGAGCCGCAGTCAACTTAACCGCGGCTTGAGCTCGTGGCTCGGCCCCTGACGCGATTAAACCAATCGCGTCAGTGGGTTTTCCTGCATTCTTTCACCCAAAATTTTTCTTCTATCTCCCAAACCCTTGCATCCCCTCACTTTAATCCTTCATTCTACCTTAATTCTCTACCAAATACACTTCACCCACCTACTTGTTACCTCATTTAGAGCAAAATACTCGAATTTGATGGATTAAAACTTCATCTTTTGGTGGGTTTTCCCCTCCATCCGAATTTTGTGTCCAATTTGGGTGTTTGTGTTTGGCGAATTTTGGGGTTGATTTTTAGACATCATTTGGCTTCTCACTACACTAGTCATTCACTTATTGCATATTTTTATGGTAAGATTTCTATATTTTATGGTTATTTTACTTATTTATGTTGGATTTTACTTCATGAATTATATGGCAATGTAGTGAAATTTTGTTAGGATTATGAGCTTAATTTGTGTTCTTGGGGCTACTTAAGTATGATTGTGCCATGGGTTTGGTGATTTATGGTCTAATTGTACCTATGGAATTTTTAATTGTGCTTAATTTAGTTCTTGGACTTTTGGGATAATTGGTGCAATCCATGGAAATATATGAGTTTAATCTATGTTGTTTGACCCTATGACATGATTTGAAGGTTGAATTAGGAGTTTTATGCATACAATTGCTACATTGATTAGTTAAATTCCTAATTTTGATTATTTGAGGATTAAATGTCTAGAGTTTATTATTTGACATTTATTGGGTTGCATAAGTGTACATTGTGATCTTAGAGTGTTTATGATGTGTTATAAACTCTACTTTTGCAGAAAATTAGTTAAATTTGGAGGTGATGACTTCTTTGTTATAAGGGATGACTTACAATTTCAAATTTAGCTATGAAGAAGTTTTGGGCATAAATGTTTGTAGAGTTTATTTGCATATCATTATTTTGTGTTTCTAGCCTAATGATGATCTTCATATATTGAATATGTGTCGCGTCCCAAATAATCGTAAAAGTAAAAGGGTAAAAGGTGGGGTCGTTGACTGTCGCATCCCGAAAAGACGGTCTAGTCTGATGACCCTTTTAAAAAACTAAAATTTTGGAAAAACTGTGCGCGTCTGAGAAAAATCAAAATTTATTATTAAAAAAAATGTATTTTAAGAAAAATGGTATTTTAAAAGAAAACAAGGCCGGGACTAAAAGTGCGACAGGTTTGGCCAAATAATTTTTGAAAAAGGGTTTTATTTGAAAAATGGAGTCGCCACTTGGTACTGAGTTAGGGTGTACCAAGTCACCCGAAAAAATTGTTTAAACAAACAAAAAGTAAAATTTTTAGAAAAATCATTTAAAACCCTTTTTCGACTCCGGTCTACGAAAAACGAGAGAAAAGGGTCCGTGAGTCACATTTGAAGAAAGGGAAGGCAAAGGCTTGCGCCTAAGGCACCCTTTCAACCTAGCTGAGGCTAGTTGCGAGGTTTAATCAAATTTTCCTACATTAACCTTAGATTCTATCGCGTTTTGGATGTATCTAAATGAATGCAAATCCTAAATCTAAATATGAATATCGGGAGGGTCGGAATGTCCCGTCGAAACTTGATCGGGATTATCGCATTAATTGTGAAACCCGAGGTAAGGCCCCGAGGGAGTCACGAGTATGAATGCAAAAATGAAATGCAAAAAAGAAAAAAAAATAATATAGATAATAAGTGGCCGAAGAAAGTGGAAATGCGACATGACGGGTACGGGGGACTAATAACTCGTGACTGAATGTTTCTACTCACGGAGGGGGGAACGGCATGTACGCCATCGCTTCCCACGTGAGTAGACGACTACTTCTAGTTGAATCATGCAAATGTCCTAACTTCTAAGTGAGATGCAACCTAAATGTCATACATCTGGAGATGCGTCAAAATAAATAAATAAATAATAGTAATAATAATAAAAATCATACAGAAATGGAAAGAAAACTAAAGTGTGTGAAATGAGATATGAAATGCACACAAATGTACCTAACACTAAAATGCCCCAAGGGTCTAGCATTGGACTAGCCCTTTCTAACAAATTCCACTAGCGTTGGTGTGATAGCCCCACCTTACCCAGAGGCGCACCAAAGGGTTTAGCGGACTGCCTGCCTAGCTCTCGCCAGGTCTCGAATCACGCACTTACGCAAATATCCGAGCGTATTTAACTTAAAATAAAGAAAAAATAAAATACACTCATATTAAATACATTCATACGATTTACTTAAAAGTATAAATATCACAAAGAGTTTTACATCACAAAATATAAATAATATTTACAATAAAAACCTACACATTTTGGCTGTCCAGATACATTAAACAAAACATGTACTAGTCCCCAAAATCAGCTTTTCCAACTTTAGCATTTTGGAAAACCTGGTTAAAGAAAACAAATGAATGGGATGAGCTATAATAGCCCAGTGAGTGCTCAAGTCATGTGATATACCAATAACAAATAAAATTTAAGGATTATAATGAACAAATTTAATAAATGATAAACAAGCAATGTGAAGTGTAGTAAAATCAATGGCAGATATAGGCTCACTACGGGAGCAAGCTCAACCGCAGGAGTATCGAACATGATCAAGACAACAAGGATATCGAGACCGAGGTAAAAGCTCAGGTCCGAGATACTAGAAAAATTCAATCCAGAGTTACCCTCTTCGAGGAATGAAACTCATATAGGAAAGAATATCATACACCTATACCCCACAGCACCTTATATCACCCCAAACTCACCAAGTTGACTAACCGTGAAGTAACGGTGAAGTTAGCCACGGAAGTCCAAGGTCAGGCATAACGTTCAAGCATGAGTTAGCCCTTTTCGGGACTTTACTCAGATATGAAAATTAGCACACACCGAATAACACCCATCACCTTATATCTCTCCCATACTCACCCACGGAAGTCACACGCACAAATAGCATGTTGGATAGTGAAAGCATGTAAAACATTGCGGAATAGATGCGATAAAGTACACATCTTTCCTCAAGTTGCGCATTATATCACATAATATTTGTAAGTGTAACATAATATTTACAAGTAAAACACAACATTTCATCTTAGACATCAAAATAACAATGTCAAGTATTACATGGCATTTCATGCATCATGCACACATAAGAACACTCACCTGAAGCCTAAGAAAAGATTTCGTAGTATGATTGCGTCTCACTTCCGGATCCTGAAATTCACGAGGAAATAATCGTAAAAAAATCCTGACTAAAATCTAAGAAATTTCATAAGGAAATTCAAGAAATACCCCAAGTCTTTCTAGGGTTTAATTTCTAGGGTTTTGGAGCTTAGGGTTTTACCCTAGGGTTTAGGGTTTTCAAAATTAGGGTTTCCTAACCTTCTAGGGTTTTGGCTCGGAAAGGTTTAATTCACTAATAGCTAGTCTACAAAAATTTCTGCACGCTTAAATCACTAAATTACAGCTTATAAAGACTTAAATCATAACCTAATCACTTTTATTTCCTAGGTTTTACCGAAATTTCGGCAGCACTTCCCCTATAATCGGACTAACCCAAAAATTTTAAACCTGCAAGAAAAATCAACAACCCAATCCATTTCAACATGTTCTACAACTTCTATGTTCAATTTAAACTCAAATTCAATCAAGATTCTACTCAAATTAAAAATTCCTACTCCAAGAATCATCACCCAAATCTGCACAGGGTTGGTTTTCAGCCAACTTCGTGCCATTGCTGGGGTCAATACACTAAGAACTAGGGAATTGTGATTAAATGGTTTGAAAGTACGTTTATAGGGTTACAACTTTCATGAAGATCATCACTTAAAATTCCAACTAGAACAGGTTCAAAATCAGGCCCCAAGTTGGCTCTTCATCAAAACTGTTTACGCAGAACCGAATTTTCAGCCAACTTTGCAAGCTTTCTGCGGTTAATACACAATGAACCACCGTATAAGCTTTATACCATTTGAAAGCCCTATGCATCTAGTTTCTAAAACAACAAGAATCATTCGAATCCAAGCTATCTACACCAAGTTATGAAAGTTTTACTAAAACTGGTCCAGCATGACTGTTCAAGTATTTTTCAGTTCAAGCTTAAATCTTCAAGTACTACTATCAAATTCTTAGTATAAAACTTGAACAAAACTAAATAAAACTTGAAAGTAATAGCAAAAGTTCATAGTACATACCTTAAACAAGCTTAGAACCTTACTTAGGAAGAAGAAACCCTCACTTTCTATGGTGGAATTTGTCTAAACTTAAGAGAGAAAAGTCCAAGAAGTTGAGAGCAAAAATGAGAGAAGAAGAAGAAGATGATGGCCGGCCAAGAGAGAAAGAAAGGAGAAAGAAATAGTCTAGGAAAATTGGAAAAGAAATGAAGAAAAGGTGGGAAAAATGGTTGGCCAATTAAAATCTCACAAGAGTAAAGTAGAAGAGGTAGTCTTTAATGCAAGAGAGCTAACTTGGGTTAATATGATTGGTTGAAATTATTAACTCTTATCACTTAATATAAGCAATAATAAGACATAAATTATTAAAGCAAAAATAGAGTAAAAATAAAGAGAGAGAAACCGGCCATAAGGGAAAGAAAAAGAAAAAGAATTTTCGGCCAAAAAGAAAAAGAAAAGAAAGAGAAAAATTTCAGCTAAGGGAAAAGAAAATAAAGCAAGAAAGTAAGTGAAATTTTTGAGTAAAATTGAGCTAAAATTCAAGTAGTCAAAAGACTAGAAAATAGTAGAATAAGCTAAGCAAAATTTAAACACTAATATAAATTAAATGGTCAAGAAAAATTATTCTAAATTTAGTACTTGGGTGTCCTTGCTCAATAATGAAAATCTTAGTTAATTAACCTAATTAACTCAAGAAATCTCCCAACTAATAAATCAAGAATTAACACTTAACCCTAAATAAGAAAAATGACTTTTGTAAGTGCATTTCTAGGGTGTTACAGTTGGACTAGTGGGAAAAGAATGAAGCCACAACTAGCGTTGGACTAGTGTGGTGACGAAATACCATAAATCATAATTTAAATATTAAAGCATGAATTAAAAGCAAATTAAACATATAAAGACATATAAAGTCAAATAAGAGCACATAACACATAAGCACAATATTCTAGATGCAAAATTCCTAAGGAAAGCGATAAAAGAAATAAACATATTAGCACGCAAAAGCAATAAACCCTAACTATTACACCGGGGGGCTTAATTTACAATTAAAAGGGAGAAAATTAAAAATGCCCTATCTATTACACTTTCTGTAGACACCAAATTTTGATGCACCTCTTGTAAATATATATATGCGTATTACTTTATTTAGGGGGTATTTTGATTTTCAGGGGTCAATTATAATTTTTGTGTATATTACGTCTAATTTGTCACATTAGGGGCAAAATAGTAATTTCACCACGTAAATATTATTTTATTTTATTTTATTTCCTAAATACATAATTTTTCTATTTTTATCATTATTTATAATTTTAATAATTTTTGGGAGTCATTTATTATTTATTTAAAATTTTAATATTTTCTTAATTTAATGGCACGTTTTCCAATGCACTATTTTTATGAGAATTTTTAAGTAAAAAGTTTTATATATGTGTTTTGTATATTTATAAATTTTTTGTAAAAATTTCATAATTTTTAGAAGAGCGTTAGGTATTTATTTCAAAATTTTAACTTTTTTGTCTATTAATGGCTCGTTTTCATTATTCTAGCAAATTCGAAATTTATAGTAAATTTTATTTCTTATTTTAATGCTAAATTTTAGTGGTTTTTGTTTTTAGGAATCCAAGTGAATTTCTATTTTACTTTATTTTGTTTGCTTAATTTTCTCCTTACAAATTTTCCAAAAAAAAAAAAAAAAAGCTAAGCTAAGCTAAGTGGAGCAGGCTGCGTTTTGCAGCCTGCTACCACAGTAACAATATAGCTGCTTACACAGCTCCATGCCATACCTTCAACCACCCTAACAATCAGGCATACCAAGCACCCAACCACCCTTTGTTTAATCACATCACACACCTGCACTCTCCACACCTCCATCTCCATTAATCACAAAAATCTGCACACAATTTCACTCCTCACTTCCACCTTCCCTTACCAGACCAGCAGCACAAACCACACTAGCACAGACTTCACCTCACTCTTTTCTCTCTCGACACTTACATTCCCTCACGTCCTCACTCACATTTCATCTGCACACAATTTCACTCCTCACTTCCTCCTTCCCTTACCAGACCAGCAGCACAAACCACACTAGCACAGACTTCACCTCACTCTTTTCTCTCTCGACACTTACATTCCCTCACATCCTCACTCACATTTCATCTGCACACGATTCACTAGAACTCACTCATTCACACACGACACACACTAGCACAACGCATTTCACATCTGTACACACACACCACTTACATACCTGCAGAAGCACACACATTACACACACCATAAACACACACATTACACACACTACACACCTGCACACATTCAGAACACACACGAACACACATTCACACACACACCTAGACATTCACAGGCATCACACTTCCTTCCACTCTCTCGGCAAAATCACACACAGCACACACACCAGGCATACGCCTTCACCTTCCCTTGCACAAGCATACACTCACAGACACAAAAAGATCAAACTCACACACTACACTTGCATTTTTCCCTCACTCTCTGCACTGGTTCTTCCTTCACCAGAACAAAACTCACAGGCACACACAATTCCATTTTTCTCTCGGCCCTCTGCAACTCACACACACATACAGCACACACACTAGGCACTCACCTCACTCTCTTCTCTCTCGGCACTTGACACAACTCACACACTTGCACTCATAAATGCACACACAATCCCCTGAACACATTGCACACACTCTCACAACCTGCAAACACACACATCATACCAGTTCACTCACTCATACACATACAATCCAGTCACACATTCACCAGCAGCAAAACACATCCCAAACACACCATTGCATACGCAACAGAACACATTCAAACACGTTTGCACACACATTCAAACACACAATTGCACACACACAGTACACACAAAACATACAAACATACAAATACACACCCCTGCAAATAAGCCGAAAAAAAAAAAATCAACGACAACAACAACGCCACACGCCACCATCGGAGCACCACCAGCCTCGCTGCGCCTCTTTGGTTCAGGTAAAGATCTCTATCCCTCTTTCATTTTTCTACAATTAATCGGTGACATTTAATGGGAAATTTAGGGATTTTTTTTTCGGACCAAGGGTTAGAGAGAGAGAGACGGACCGAGTGAGAGAGAGAGAGCTCCGGTGAGAGGGAAGAGAGAATCGAGAGAGAAAGTGAGATCGAGAGGAAGAGAGAATCGGGGGGAAGAGACGGACCAGGGGAGAAAGAAGAGAGAAAAAGAAAGAAGAAAGAAAGAAAAGAAAAGAGAGAAAAAGAAAGAAAAGAGAGAAAAAAAAAGGAAGAAAGGAAAACTGGTATAAAAAAAAAAAAGTTTTAGTGAAACTACGTCGTTTCGACGTAGTTTCACTCAAAACTACGTCGTTTTGATTAGTTTAGTTTTTTAATTAATAATAGTTATTTGTTTTATGGTCCTTATACTCTTATTAATGTCACTATGGCCCTGGGAATTTATAATTTGTGCGTTTAAGTCTCTGTTTATTGTAGATTGACCCCCATAATTTAATTTTCTTTGCAATTAGATCCCGATTAATTGCATTTAGGTCCCCCAACTTTTAGATATTTATAATTTTTGCCCCTGAACTTTTCAATTTCTATTTTTGACCCCTACATTTCTCGGTAATTACATTCTGACCCCTAGATTTTGCTGGAATTGCATTTTTACCCTCTGATATTTATGGAAATTGCAATTTTGCCTCCCAAGCTTGCTGTTATTGTACTTTAGGCTTTAAATGTTGCTGAAAATTGCATCTTGGCCCTTATACATTGCTGGAAATTCTATTTTTGCCTTAGAATACTTGCTGGAATTTATATTTTGATCCTTTATGTTGCTGGAATTTGTTTTAATACCTCCATTAATTGTTAGAAATTGTAATTTAGTCCCTATTGTTGCTGGAATTTATATTTTGATCCTTTATGTTGCTGGAATTTGTTTTAATACCTCCATTAATTGTTAGAAATTGTAATTTAGTTCCTAAGTTGCTGGAATTTCATTTTTAAAACTTTATGTTGCTGGAATTTGGTTCTAATTTCCTAGAATGCTTGCTGGAATTTTATTTTGTTCCCCAACATTGCTGGAAATTCTTTTTTTTTTCCCTAGAATGCTTGTTGGAATTTTATTTTTGTCCCTCCAACCTTGCTGGAATTTTATTTAAATCACTATACTTGCTGAAATTACATTTTTGCCTTTAAATATTTGCTGTAAATTATGTATTACTTAATGATTTTGCTGAAATTATATTCTTGGCTTTAAATATTGTTAGAAATTTTTATTTTTGGGCATTATACTTCCTGAAAAATTATATTTTAGCCTTTAAATTGGTTGTAAATTATATTATTATCTTAACTATGGTTTGAGATTATAATTTTACCCCTTAGTTTGTTATAAATTACATTTTTTTTTACTTTACTCTAGAATATTACCCAAATTTCTCTTTTAATCCAAATCTTATAATATTTTATTTTTGCAAAAAAAAAATTAATTAAAAATTAGTTGAGTCCTCAAAGCTTTAAATTATTTCTTTTCACACTTTATTTATTTATTTATTTATTTATCAAATTTATAATTAATATTCTGAAATTGGGTCTTGTTAGTCTAATTAATGTTCAAATTAGTTTCTTTATTTTCCTTTTAGTCATTTTAATAATTCCTATTTGGGGTGTTAAAAGTTTAAGTATGTATTATTGTATTTTATCTTCTATTATTATCATTTCTTTATTTTCGTTGTTTTGCTTTGTTTATTTATTTACTTATTTATTTTTACTTAAATAATTTTCATTTTTCTTCCTAAATAATTAATTATTATTATCATTATTTTCTTTCTCTTATTTTGTTGTTTGAATTATCGTAGTATGTTCCTAGTGATTGGTAAGAGATTATTTAATTAGTGGTTTATTTATTAAATAGTGATATATTTGACATGTTTGTTCATGTTAGTAGCGATTTGTATCGAGTCTACGAATGTGAGGTACCTCGATTACCCTTTTTATTTCTTTTTGTGTGTTCCTACGTGCTCCAATGTGTTTTTTTATATGTTTTCATGTATCTTTGTACTTATAGTTTCTTTTTTATCCATATGTGAGTGTTTATTTATTTATGCCATGTTTGTTTATTTGAATTTAATCTTGATTGTTCAAAGAAATGTAATAGATAGGTAATCTTCTATTTAGCAAAAATTTTTGTATTTAGATAGTTAATGTAATAGATAGTTTATATGTTATCTATTTAACAAAAATCTTATGTATTTAGATAGAAAATGTAATAGATAGGTTAGATAGGTTATTTTTTTATTTCTAGATTGTAATTAGGCTTTCCTGGTGTAATAGTTAGGGCTTTGTGTGCTATGTGTGCTATGTGCTTATGTGTTTTATTTGCTTTCTTTAGGATTTTGCATCTAGAATATCATGCTTATGTGTTATATGCTCCTATGTGCTATTATGTGCTTTTATGTGGTTATTGCTTCAATATATGTTTTATTCATTTATTTGCTTTATTATATATGTGTGTATCGTCGTCACACTAGTCCAATGCTAGTTGTGATTAATTTCGGTTTCTTCGCTAGTCCAACGCTAGCGGAGAATTTTTAGAAAATAGGCTAGCCCAACGCTAGGCCTTTAGGTCAGTTTAGTATTAGGATCATTTTTCGCGTGTTCATTCCATGCTATTTCACACACATTTTTTTAGGCCTTTTCCATTTTGAATGATTTTTATATATACTCTATTATCTACTATCTATTTTTAAACACATGTTTAGTGCATGATATTTAGACTCCACCACACATAGAATCTTAGGTCATTTGTGTGATTTGACTAGAAATAGTCATCTACTCGTGTGGGAAGCGATGGCGTACATGTCGTTCCCCCCTCCGTGAGTAGGAACAGTTAGTCATGAGTCCATTCGTCCCCCGTACCCGTTATGTTGCATCCCTACTGTGACAGCCCCACCTTACCCAGAGGGGCACCAAAGGGCTTAGCGGATTGCCTGCCTAGCTCTCGCCAGGTCTCGATTCACGCACTCACGCAAACGTCCGAGCGTACTTAACTTAAAATAAAATAAACTAAAATAAAATGGAATAAATAAAATACACTCATTTTATTCAACATAAAGGACAATTCACATCAAAAGTTTACGTGTCATAATATACATGATTTTTTTCACAAAGATAGCCTAATACAGTTTGGCTATTACAATAACGAAGACATCTAGCATACTCAAAATCAGTCGTTCCAGCTTTAATTTTTCAGGAAACCTGAGTAAGGAAAACAAATAAAATGGAATGAGCTATAATAGCCCAGTGAGTATCGGAGTCATGCAATCATACCACAAATCTATTATTTTATTGAACAAAATAATTGACAATTTAAGTAGACAAGTTATGAACATTTCAATTAACAAATAGTCAATGGCGGATACGGGGCTCATCTACGGAAGCAAGCTTAACCGCAGGAAGAGCATGCACTGACCATGAAATCACGATGTTAGGACTGAGATAATAGCTCAAGTCTGTATCAAGAGTCATGCCAGTATTATCAAGCAAGCAAGCAAGAACCCTAACCACCGTTCACCTTATAACCTCCGTACAGGCTACCACATCCAGGGAGATATTCTCAACCCTGGAGGGCCAACAAGCAAGCAGGTTCAATCCGGAGTTGGCCTCTTTGAGGATTCACAACTCAAAAGGGAAAGAACATCAAGCCCTAAAACACCCAACACCTTATGTCCTCCCACGTGCAGCCGGGTTGACCATCCGTGAAATAACGGTGAAGTTAGTCACGGACGTCTCAAGCACAAGTAACACATTGGGTAATGAAAGCAGGTAACACGTTGCGGAATAGATGCGATAAAGTACACATCTTTCCTCAAGTAGCACATTTAATCACATAGCGATTGCAGTCATGACATAATATTTACAAAATGGAAATAGCACATTACATGCATCATGCACACATAAAGACACTCACCTTGGAAAGCCTAAGAAAATATCTCGTGAAATGGTCGTGATGTGTTTTCGGACCCTGAAATTTAAAAGAAATAATAACATAAAAACTCAATTAAAATCCTAGTAAATTTAGTAAGAAAAAGTCAAGAAAATACCCCACTTACTTCTAGGGTTTTGGTTTTAGGGTTTCTAGGGTTTAGGGTTTACTTATTCTAAGAAAGTCTAATCTATCACTAGATCATTTCTAAAAATTTCTACACTTCAATTTCCTTCAATTGAACACATTCTAGGCTTAAAATTTCACTTATCAATTTTTCTTCTTTTAATTCTACCAAAATTTCGGCAAGCATTTCCCCTTAAAATCGAACTAACCCAAATTTTTCCCTGCATGAAAAATCAACCACCCAATCCATTTCAACATGTTCTACAACTTCTATGTTCAATTTAAACTCAAATTCAATCAAGATTCCACTCAAATTCAAAATTCCTACTCCAAGAATAATCACCCAAATCTGCACAGGGTTGGTTTTCAGCCAACTTCGTGCCCTTGTGGGTGTCAATCCACCAAGAACCAGGGAATTGTGATTACATGGTTTGAAAGTACGTTTATAGGGCTACAACTTTCGTGAAGATCATCACTTAAAATTCCAACTAGAACAGGTTCAAAATTAGCCCCCAAGTTGGCTCTTCATCAAAACTGTTTACGCAGAACCGAATTTTCAGCCAACTTTGCAAGCTTTCTGCAGTTAATACACAACTGAACCACTGTGCAAGCTTTATACCGTTTGAAATCCCTATGAATCTAGTTTCTAAAACAACAAGAATCACTCGAATCCAAGTTATCTACATCAAGTTATGAAAGTTTTACTAAAGCTGGTCCAGCATGACTGTTTATATAAAACTTGAACAAAAACCTAAATAAAACTTGAAATTAATAGTAAGAGTTCATAGTACATACCTTAAACAAGCTTAGAACTATGCTTAGGAAGAAGAAAAGCTCACTTTCTATGGTGGAGTTTGTCTAAAATTGGAAGGAAAGCTTCAAGAAAATGAAGAACAAGAGAGGGTAGAGAGAGGTCTAGAGAGTTCGGCCAAGAGGGAGGAAGAAAATGGGAGAGAATTCAGTCAAGAAAGTATAAAAGAAATAGAAGAATAATGGAGGAAAGTGCAACCAATTAAAATCTCACAAGAGTAAAGCAAAAAAGTTGGTCTTTAAATGCAAGAGTAGCTACTTGGATTAATTTGATTGGTGGAGATCATTAACTCTTATCACTTAATATAAGCAATAATAAGACACAAATTATTAAAGAAAAAAGAGAGTAAAAATAGAGAGAGAAACCGGCCCTAAGGGGAAAGAAAAAGAAAAAGAATTTTCGGCCAAAAAGAAAAAGAAAAGAAAGAGAAAATTTCAGCTAAGGGAAAAGAAAATAAAGCAAGAAAATAAGTGAAATTTTTGAGTAAAATTGAGCTAAAATTCAAGTAGTAAAAAGGCTAGAGAATAATAGAATAAGCTAAGCAAAATTTAAACACTAATATAAATTAAATGGTCAAGTAAAATTATTCTAAAGGTAGTGCTTAAATATCCTTGCTCAATAATGAAAATCTTAGTTAATTAACCTAATTAACTTAAGGAAATCTTCCAACTAATAAATCAAGGATTAACACTTAACCCTAAATAAGAAAAAAAATGTCTCTTGTATGTGCATTTTCTAGGGTGCTACACCTACTTTCTTTGTCCACTTACTATCTATACCACTATTTTCCTTTTCTTTTGCATTCTATTTTGCACCTAAACTCGTGACTCCGTCGAGGTCTACATTCGGGTTTCGCAATTAATGCGGTAATTCTGATTAAACCTCAATGGAACATTTTGTCCCTTAACGATATTAATTTTTAGGATTAGATTTGCATTCATATAGTTGCATCCAAATGCGATAAAATCTTAGGGTTATATTAGGAAAATTTAGACTAAACCTCGCAACTAGTTTCGGCTAGTTTGAAAGGGTGCCTTAGGCGCGAGCCTTTGCCTTCCCTTTCTTCAACTGTGACTCCCGAACCTTTTTCTCTTGTTTTTCAAAGACCTGGAGTCGTCTAAAAGGGTTTTCTTGTTTTTCCTTATTTTTTCCAAAAACCATTTCTTTAAATAAATCATTTTTGATTTTCTTACCTTTTATAAAATATTTTCGGGTGACTTGGTACACCAAAACTCAATACCAAGTGGCGACTCCTTTTTCACTAAAAAACCCTTTTTAGACTCTATTTTCGAGCCCAAAAACCGTCGCATTTTCAAAGTCCCATTTTAGGCCCTTTTTCTTTTAGTTTAAAAATAAAGCATTTGTTCGTCACATTTTTATCGAATCATCTTTTACAAAGTATTTTCTAAAAATTATTTTTTACAAAATTTACACGCTTCTTTTTCCAATAAACAAAATCACATTTAATTCCTCCTTTTCATTTTTTTTCGACTTTAATTATTTTTCTTTTTCAAAAAATGGGGCGCGACACTTTCTATCTAGATACACAAATTTTACTAAAATATGAGAAAAATAATCTAACTATTACATTGACTAACTAAATACAAAATATTACATTTTTTTGTCAAAAATAATAAAATTTAAAATTAAATAACACAAAATAAATAAATACACAAAAAGTGCATAAAATAAGAAACGCATAAAAAATTGCATAAAATATTACATTAGAGCACGTTGGAGCACATAAAGAAGCAATTAAAGGCAACGAAAAATACCTTTTTGAAGACCTGGTACAAAAGCTTAAGAAAATGAACACATACGTTAATGTATCACAATATAAATAAATAAAACATAAAAATATGTAATTAGAGTACGATGTAAATTTTAGCAACTAAAGGGATTAAAAATGAAGCTCCATAAAGCTTAAGGTGTAAAAATTAAAATTCACAAAGTCTAGAAGGGTAAAAATGCAAAATTAAAGTAAGTAGGGGGACAAAATAATAAATTTGAACAAAAGTGGAGCAAATTGCAAATAGGGGACTGAATTGAGAGAATATAAAAATATGAGAGTCAATGTGTAAAATTGAGGACCTAATTGTACAAGACTAGGAAATCTTTGAGAGCATACCAATATTATTCAAGTCCTAGGGACTGACATGTAACTATTTACTATAAATAGAATAACCAAAAACAGAAAATGCTAAATTAAAATAAAACTACATTAATTAGCTAAACTAACCTAACAGATTATTTTAATTGCTTAATTCAACTAAACTAAGCTAAAATGGAACTCAATTAACCCAAAAAATTAAACAACGAAAGAAAGAGAAAAAAGAAAAAAAAATGCACAAAATTAAGAACTAAAGCCAATTCCCAAATCCTTTTTATCTCTTTTTCTTATGTGAACAAAAATAAATAAAAAAATATAAAAAAAAAATAAAAAATAAAAAATAAAGGTATAGAATTAAGACAACCCCTCCCTCCCCAGGTCGTCTTCTTCCCTCAAACTCTCTCTCTCTCTCTCTCTCTCTCTCTCTCTCTCTCTCTCCTTCTTTCTTCTTCATCCCGTTCTATTTCTCTCTTCCTCAATCTCACTCTTGCCGTTTGTTCTCTTTCCCTTCTCTCTTTTTCTTTCTCTTCCCGTTTCTCTCCCGATAGCTCTCTCTACTGGCTTTCTTCTCTTTTCCCTTTTTCTTCTCCGTCCTTCTTTTCTTCTCCTCTAGTTACTCTCTCTGCTCTTCTTTCCTATTTCTCTCTTTTCTCTGTTAGCCTCTCTCTCCCCCCGCATCTGGTTTTCCCGATCTCTCTCCCGGTTCTTCTTCTTCTTTTTTTTTTAATTTTTTTCTCTGCTTTCCATTTTTTTTTCTTTTCTGCAGCTCCGTTCTTCCCCTTCTATCTCTCTCTCACTCTTATCTTTTCTCTTTAATTTTTCTCTTTTCTCTTTTTTTTTTCTTTTCTTCTGGAAGCCTGCAGAATTTATTTGCCAAATTTTCCGGCGACATTAGGACTGCGATGGGATGAATTAGACCTTTTTTTTTGTTTTTAATTAATTTTTTTTGCTTCTTCCTGCAGGTTGTAGTTGTAGAGGAATGGATTGAGTTTGATTGTAATTGTCACTGATTTTGTGCTTGTGGATTCTAATTTTGTGTGTCTTTGTGCATTTGAGCTCTATGTGTGTTCTGTGTGTGCAAATGCATGAGCTGTATGTGTGTGTGTGATTGTGTGTGTGTGGTGTTGATTTGGGACGGACTTGGTGCAAGGGAAATTGTGACGGCAGAGGCTATGGGGTGGTGAATTGATTATTGTGTGACTTTGTATGGTGATGGGTTGATCTTCTGGGTGAATTTGTTATTGCATTTATTGCAGGTGATTGGGGTCGATTGTGGAGGTAAAGGGGATTGGGGGTTGAACTGTGGAATAGATTTTTATGGTTGCTTGCTGTGTGTGTGTTTGTGAAGTTGTTGCTTGGTGGTTCTAAGGGCAGGAATAGGGATGGTGAAAGACAGGGGCGATGGTTGTAACTGTGATTGGCGCTAATTGGCTCCGGTAGGGAATGGGACTATTGATGAAGCTTTGATGAATTTTGGTTGTGATGGTTGGTATTGGGTTCGGGCAGAGATGAACGGTGGTGGTGGCTTGGAGATGGAGCACAGCTGCTGGTTGTTGGGTAAAGGATGGTGAATTGATTGCAGTGAAGCTGCTCAATTGATGGTATTTTGGGATTGTTTGTGACAGTTTGGGCAGTTCAGATGATGGCTCTGATGGTAGAGGGATTGGTGGTTTTGGGACAGGGCTGTGATTTTAGGAGAGGGTTGTGAAGGTGGAGGAAAGGGCGTTGATGGAGGAAACAGTGACGGTGGAGGGAAGCTGGTTTTGATATTGGAGGAAGAAATTGAGATGACGGAAATTGATATTGAGGGAGGAAACAGGTGGAAGGAGATTGAAAAAAACAATGAAGAACAATCGAACAAAAGAAAGAAAGAAAAATAAATTCCTGGGAAACAAAAACCTTGAAGCAGATGAAGGAAAACTCAGAAAAACATGAACCCAAGAATAAAAGACTAGAAAAATTCCAGAATTTAATTAAGATTTCACACAAATAAACACATCTAATCACAACTAATCAGATAACTAATCAGATTTGTCAAGAAAAAGTAGATGAATAAAACAGTAAACAATAATAATAATGCAAGATATTACCTTTAAATGATAGATGAAGAGCAATTGAGAATCTAAGGATGAATAGTGTAGGAGATTGAGCTTCGTTGATGATGAATAGTAATAGAAACTGCAGTTAGTGATGAACAGTTAAAAAAAAATTGCAAATGACGGCTTATAGTGTGTTGTTGTAGGTGTAAAAGTGTGTGTTTTAATCTAAAAATCACAAAAGCAAAAGTGTTTTTGGGTTTTTTATTTTTCATCCTTTTCCTAAATCCTTAAGGGGGTATTTATACTGCACAAGTCTTAACCTCCAAGAAAGGGCTAAAAGACCAAAATGCCCTTGACTACAAAAATTATAGTTTTATCTTTAAAAATCTATTTTCTCTTACAAAAGATAATAATAAAATTAAGAAAAATGTAAATAACAAATTTGTTAATAAAAATTCACCCTAAAAAAGTTAGAAACTTAGTGCTTAAAATCTAAAAACAAATTTGGAACCTAAAAATTGATAAAAAATGAGTTTGGGATGTGAAATGACAATTTTGCCTTTGGATGACAAAAATTCACAGAAAAATAGCTATTGACATCAAAAAATTACCAAAAAATAAGAGTAAGTTTAAAACACTAGAAAATGTATTTACAACTCAAAATTTGACAAAAAATGAATTTAATCTGTAAAATGACGATTTTGCCCTTGGGCAATGAAAATTCGAGGAAAAATAGGTATTGATCTAAAAAAATTACCAAAAATTAAAAATAATCTTAAAACACTGGAAAATGCCTTTTCGACTTAAAATTTGACAAAAATGAATTTAATCTGTAAAATGACGATTTTGCCCTTGAGCAATGAAAATTCGAGAAAAAATAGCTATTGACCTCAAAAAATTACCAAAAATTAAAATAATCTTAAAACACTGGAAAATGCCTTTTTGACTCAAAATTTGACAAAAATGAATTTAATTTGTAAAATGACGATTTTGCCCTTGAGTAATGAAAATTTGCAGAAAATAGTTATCGTCTCTAAAAAAATTAAGAAAATTCAGAAACATGCCTCAAGAATTTGAAAAATGAATTTGGAACTTAAAATGAGCTAAAATGGCATTCGCGAGGCGAAATTACCATTTTGCCCTTATGCTGGTAAAAATATAAAGAATACCAATTTAAATCCAGAAAAATCATAAAAAATTAACAAATTCACATAAAAGTAAAAATATGAATTTAAAACCCCCAAAAGCTGGTAGAAAGTATTTACAGATAAAATTACTATTTTGCCCCCCCAGATTATTGAAAATTAAAAATTAAAAATTAAAATTTATCCCAAAAATCGCAAACATGCCCCCCAGTGTGTGAAAATAAATAGTGTATCAAAATTTGGTGTCTACAATATGGGTGTGGTAGTACATGTGAATTATGTTGAGTGGTATAAGGTGGATCTTTATATTTTGCTTTGCTATGGTATACTAGTGAGCCACTGTAGCATTCATTAGTTCATATAAAGTTGCTAGTTGGTTTATAATTGCTACTTTTGAGTGAATTTGGTGATACATGTTCGTGCTTCGTTCACTCGTTAATTGGCAAATTATACTTTTCATTGGTTGAATAGCAACTTATATGCATATTTAGGTACTTCTTTGATTGGTTCACTAGTATTCCTAATGGTATGGAGATTATGTGTGGGAGTAATTTATAGTTTCATTTGCATGTGTGCATTTCTTTTTGTGCTTTGATTATCATAAGGAGAAATGCCTTTCTTTGTGCCTTGTTTTAAATATTTTATTTTCTTTAAATGTAGGTACAATGGCACGAACTCGAGGAGCGGCGTCTGCAGGTGCTAAGAAGAGAAGGACTGGAGGTTCATCCTCTAGATCTCAGGTATCATTGGATTATGATGCCACACATTTTACTTCGAGAGATAATCAGGTGTGGTATGAGACAAGTCAAAAGAAAACACTGATAAAAGAGAGAAATTTAGCACCAGAGGTGGAGGCCTATTTTCCTCTAGCTGAATACTTGCAAAGGCTTGAATGGGCCCCACTCCTTACACTGCCGGAGATTATCTACCCTGAATTGGTTAGGGAGTTCTACGCTAATGTGGTCAATAGGGACCAATTCAGTGAGAATTTTATTGAATCATACGTGCGGGGGAAGCGTGTGGCAGTCTCTCGAAGGATGATTTCTGATACATTGGGATGCCAGAACGATGGACCAGATGTAGAGTTTAGGAAATATTTCATATGTCCGGCATCATGGAGGTTCAACGATGCTAAAGACAGGTTTGGAGTGGATTTGGAGACATCCCGAGAGACAGGGAAGCGTGTTATATACGCACATACATTTACTCCACTCCAACACATCCTCTTATTCTTCTTTGGCACGAATGTCATTCCAAGAAAGAGTGGGAAGAACGAGGCTCGGTGGAGCGATATGTATTTTTTAGATACCATATTTCATGGACCTCCGGACCGACATATCTCACTACCTAGCATCATCATCAGTTACATGGGCATAGTGGCGCGCTCTCAGAGAGGAGAAGCATGTTTTGGCTTCCCTCGCCTCCTCACATTGTTATTCCGAGCTGTGGGAGTTGAGCTATCTAATGACAAATCAATTGGATTGTCAGTCAATGATTGGATCACACCTAGGATGCTTCTTTCGATCCAGATGGATGAGACAGTGGTTGATGCGATCAAGGGGCATCCTAGAGCTAAGGAGGATGACGAGGACTTTGATGCTACTCATAGTGATTATGAGGAAGATAATGGGGAGGGTGACGAGGAGCCTTCTGCTAGGCCGTCTATTTCTGCTAGACCATCCACTTCTACTAGGCCATCGGTATCTAACTTGCCACCACCTCGTACCTCGGCGAGACCCTCCAGGTCTAGATCACCATGGGATCGGATCCTTCATAAGATATGTTGTATGGAGACCAGGGTGATGGAGCGAATGGACCAGATAAAGGCATGAGGTAGAGAGCAGTTCACCCAGATAGAGCACCTAAGTGGGGATGTGAGGGCGCTACGAGAGGAGATTCGATCAGCACATCCATCTTTGGCTACTAGTGGTGACATAGGAGGGGGTGGAGAGCCTGCCTTATAGATGACGGACGTGTCGACTTTTTTTCACTGCTTTATGTCATTTTTCTTTATTTTCCTTTATTTCTTTCTTTCTGGGTCTGTACTTATTATTTTTACTTTTTAGATTTTTTTAAAGTCACTTTGGCCTATATCTAACGAATTGGATAATGTAGTTATTTTTTTATGATGTGGCAGCAGTTTAGTTCGATTCTGGATCTCTTATCTGTAACTGGACCATAGACAGCAACTACTGCAGAATAGGGGAGTATTAGTTCTAGCTTTAGTTGTTTATCTTCTCATTTCTTTACTTTGTCACACATTGGGGACAATGTGTGGTTTAAGTGTGGGGGGGGTGAGAATACTTTACTTCGTAGTAATTGTTGCTTGTTGAATGATATTTTGAAAAAAATTTGTTTGGCTGTTGTCTTGGCTGAATTTTTCTTGGTGTTAACAGGGGGTTGGCCCTATTTTAAGGGAAACTCTGTCAAATTTTTTTCAAAAATTGTCCAACTTATTAGAGTTAATGAGTGCTACTATATCCAAGTTGTTAGTTTTTCAATTTTTCCCTGCCCAAATAGAGTGATTATGTACATTTTCAGGATTGTCTTCTTAATTGACTAAGGTGATGTGATTGTGTGATTTGAAGTTTATTTTGAAGAAAGTATATTAGATAAAGTAGATTGAATTATGCTGAAATTTTTTGTGAATTTAGTGAAGTTTTTTTGCTTTATTTGTTTTTCATCATGAGTTAAGTAGTGAATTAGCTTTTTGGTATGACTTATGCCTATGATTGGTAATGTGTTAGGGAAAAGGGAATAAATGAGCTTATCTGAAAAAAAATTGAAAAAAAAAATTTGTTGAAAAGAAAAAAAAAAGTAATTAAGCTTAGGTTCTACTCCGCTAGTTTTAGTACTGAGTAACCAGGGGTCTTCATCTGGTCAATGTCGACTTTCGCGTAAAAAGGTGCTAGAATTATGAGTATGCATAGCAGCTTAGACAGATGAAGTGCTGAGTAACCGGGGATCTTCATCTGACCAATGTCGATCTTCGCATAAAAAGGCAACTTTATGTTCTAAGTAAAGGCTAAGTTTAAGAAGAAAAAGCCCCTAGTTGTGAAATATGAAATGTTCATGGGCATATAGTTGTACTTGTTTGCTATAGGATCTACTTGCTTATGAATTTTGAATAAAGTAGAGAAATGAAACTAAACTTGTTTAATTGATGTATAATTCTTTCCTCTTTGTTTAATATGATGAGTATTTAGAATAGAATGGATGATTACATAATTGTGTTCCATGGTTGTTGAGAAGTTATTCTTAGAGGTGTATGATTGCTTTTATTTTGGCTAAGTCAATGCTTGAGTTTTGTATGGTTCATTGCTTGAGGACAAGCAATAGCTTAAGTGTGGGGGAGTTGATAAGTGTTAAAGTGTAATAGTTTTTAGTAGGTTTTTATACTAGGGTTTTTAGGGTTTTTTATGGATTTTCCCTCTAGTTCTTAGCTATTTCCTCTCATTTATGATTTTTATGCCAATTTGTGTAAATGTGTGACCTATATATGTTTTTGTGCTATTTTGTAGGTTTTTGATAGCTTCGTCATCGAATTTAATCAATTGAAGTTGCAAAGACAGAGTGTGGATGGTTGATTCGATGATAGATGATGATTAATGGAGTAAAACACGCCAAAATATGGACCAAAGTCTAAGAGCTGATGAACCACAGTTGGAGGCACAATTAGACGCAAAGGAAAAGTTTCTGACCTCGGCCGCGCTCTTATTCGCGCCGCGGACTGAGCCACGGCCGAGATCAGAAGGCCCAGAACCTCAGCTGCAGGCTGAGCCGCGCCCGCGGCTCGCCAGAGGTCAGCCGCGGGTCCAGACGCGGCCACGGCTTAGTCCAGCCGTGGGCGCGGCTGGGACAAACGTGGGGGCGGCTCACTTACGAGATTTTGCAATTTTTCAGCAATAGAGTTGGCGTGAACGGGAAGACCAAAGGAGAACTTTAAAAAGCAGAAGAGGGGGTCTTCTCTAGGGCAACAAGTGATGAGAGAACATATGAGATAGAGAGAAGAGGCAAGAACGAGGAAAAGAAAGAAGTTGCAACTACGGGATAATTTCTTCAACGACACAAGCGAAAAATTGGTGGCTTCATGAGAATGAGTTCTCTTGTTTTTGCTTTGTTGTTTGTTGATATTTTCTCTGTAGTTATGAACTAAATAGATTAGGAACTAGATGGGTTGAACCCTATTTCACTTATTATGGATCTTTTCCCTTAATTAATGAATGGAATTCTCTTTGTTTGGGTTTATTTGTGAATTTACTGCTTGATTGAATTGGGTGTTTGCGCGTGACTTTTGATTTAATCACTGATTTCACTTAGGTTTATTGAGAAATAACCTAATTGAATAGATCTTTTCACAAATAGCGAGACTTGCATGGGTTGTTAGAGATAGAACCACATAAGTCTTCCCGGGTAGATTCATACCTAACCCACACGATAGAATCTTTGATTTGTAACTTCATCTCTTTGGAGTTTTAATGGTAGAAGAGATTCTCATTAATCAACTAGAGAGATAAGGGTTATGGTACTTGAGAGAGATCATGACCTAACATAGGATTCTAGGGTCTGAGCACTTGAATTCATTCATTCATTAATCTGGAATTGAGACATAATAAGGAAAGAATTAGGGGAATTCCACATCTAGTTCCTACTTTTGATCATTGCTATTTTCTCTGTTCAATTGTTCTTGTTTGCTAGATAGGACTAAGTAGTTAGTTCAATTTAATTCACTTATTTCAATCTTTCGACTTTGTGGGTTAGATAATAGAAAAAGTGTTAGTACTAGTATTCATACAGTCCTCGTGGGAACGATACATGATACTCACTTATACTGTACTACCGGAACGATATGTGCACTTGCCTGAGTATCGTAGTGTAGCGTGGTGAACATCAATAGGCATTCTAAAATGGCACATTTCATTCCATATCATAAAACTGACGATGCATCTCATGTAGCGGATTTGTTCTTTAGGGAAATAGTCAGGTTGCATGGCATATCTAAGACTATTGTATCTGATAGAGATGTCAAAATTTTGAGCTATTTTTGGAAGACTTTGTGCGCAAAATTGGGTACTAAATTGTTATTCTCAACTTCAAGTCACCCACAAACTGATGGCCAAGCAGAAGTAGTAAATAGAACATTGTCTACATTATTGCGTGCCATCCTTAAAAAGAACCTCAAAATATGGGAAGAATGCTTGCTTCATGTAGAGTTTGCATATAATAGAACTATCCATTATGCTAACTGTTCAAAATTGTCTATGGACTTAACCCTCTTACTCCATTGGATTTGTTACCTTTACCCGTGTTTGAGCATGTGAACTTAGATGATAAGAAGAAGGTAGAGTTTGTGAAGAAGCTGCACGAACGAGTAAAATCCAACATTGAAAGAAGAGTAGAGTATTGAAAGAAGAGCAAAGTAATACATAAAGCACGCCAACAAGGGGCATCATAACATGACGTTCCAATCGAGAGATTGGGTATGGCTACATTTAAGGAAGGAAAGATTCCCAACTCAGAGGCGTAATAAGCTTATGCCAAAAGGTGATGGCCCATTCCAAGTTGTAGAGCGTATCAGCGACAATACCTACAAGCTTGACCTTCCAGGTGAGTATGGAGTACATGCAACATTTAACGTTTCTGACTTAAGTCCTTATTATGCAGATGAATTGGAAGACAATTTGAGGGCAAATCCTTCTCAAGAGGAGGGGAATGATGCAGGAGCATCTATGGATGATAATATTCGAGAAGAGGACCAAGTGACCATGCCAAATGGACCAGTTACAAAAGCAAGGGCTAAGCGTTTCGAAGATCCACTTTAGCTATTCATTCAAAATTTCCAATCACAATGGGAAAATTCCATTCCACTTGAAGAACTGAAGATTGGTAGATCAAAGGGATATTGTTTGATTCAAGTGAAGGAAATGAACCAGTTGAAGTTTTAAAAGTTGCTAAAAAACAAAGATTTTTAGGGATCTGCGGATGCAGATCTACCGGTCACCATTAGCCCTCGCCCGCGGATCCATCCGCAGATTAAATTTTGGGAGCTCTGTACGATACAAGTGCGCAGAGAACCGCAGACGTTTACCCACATATCCATTCGCAGATCAACTTCTGGGAACATCGAGCGATACGCGTATACAGCGATACGCGAATCACTGTTCACTGCCATCCGCGGATCGCCTAGTAGCGTATCACTCTTGGTCAAAGGCGGTTACGAATTTTGACTAGCATTTTTGTGGTGCAATGTAGTCCTTTCTAGTTAATTCCATGTATTAGAGTTTAGATTAAAGGCCATGTATAAATACTTAACTTATAGTTACTATTCACACAATTTTTATGAAAAATTATTCAAGAAATTGAGAGTTTCTCTCTTTTGGCTTTCAAGCCTTTTCTTTTGAGGTTCTTAGGGTTTAGCCTAAGGATTTCAAAACTTGGCTTATCAATCAAGAACCGCTCCTGATTGTGGCACCTTCTACTGATAGTTTTGGTTCGCTAATTTGTGCAAAGTTGGGTTGAGATAATATCAAAATTGTTTAAGTTTATGAGGGGTCAAGACTCTTCCATCCCTTAGATCTTAAGCTAGTCTCAACCTTGATCTTGGGTTTGTATCAGAAAGTTTTGGAAAAATCGTGTGTGTGTTAAAAAAAATTGGGCTTTTAATGAAAAAGTGTTATTCGGAAAAAATGGTATTCAAAAAATAAAATAAGGCCGAGACTAAAAGTACGATAGTTTTGGCCAACTAATTTTTGAAAAAGGGTTTTTATGAAAAAAATAGAGTCACCACTAGGTATTAAGTTAGGATGTACCAAGTCACCTGAAAAATCGTTTAACAAAACAAAAACAAACTTTAGAAAAATGTTTGAAAACCCTTTTTCGACTCTGATCGAAAAAACAAGAGAAAAAGGTCTGGGAGTCACATTTGAAGAATAAGAAGGCAAAGGCTTGCGCCTAAGGCACCTCTTTAACCTAGCTGAAACTAATTACGAGGTTTAAACAAATTTTTCTAAAATAACCCTAAATTCTATTGCATATGGATGTGTCTAAATGAATGCAAGTCCTATCCTAGTGTGGGCATTGGGAGGGTCAGAATGTCCCGTCGAGACTTGATTAAGATTATCGCACTAATTACGAAACTCGAGATGGGACCTCAAGTGAGTCAGGAGTGTGGATGCAAAAATGGAATGCAAATGAAAATGAAAAATAGTATAAATAGTAAGTGATCAAAAAAAGTGGGAAGGCAAAATAATAGGTACGGGAGAATAACTTGTGACTTTATTTTTTCTACTCACGAAGGGGGGAACGCCCTATTAATCTACCGCTTCCCACGTAAGTAGACGACTATTTCTAGTTGGATCACACAAAATGACCTAACTTCTAAGTAAAATACAACCTAAATGTCATGCATTGTCAAATGTTAAAAATATATAATAATAATAATAAGATATATACGAAAAATCATGCAAAAATGAAAAGTTCTAAAAAGAATAAATGTGTGGAATGAGATGCAATGTGCATGACAAGTTCTAAATTAGGTCAACAAAAGAACAGACCAAAGACTACTACCTATCAAATTAAATCACCTAATTCCATGTATCTACAAGAATACAGATCGCCCAGTTGTCGCGTCCTAAAAAAATCATGGGCAAAGGGTAAAGGGATGCTTGTGGGGTCGTTGACTGTCGCGTCCCGGAAAGGACGGTCCGGTCTGATAACTCTTTCGAAAATAAAGGTTTTTGAAAAAACCGTGCGTGTGTGAGAAAAATCAAATTTTAGCAAAAAGTGTATTTTAAGAAAAATGGTATTTTAAAAGAAAACAAGGCCGGGACAAAAAAATGTGACAGGTTTGGCCAAATATTTTTTTTTTTGAAAAAGGGTTTTATTTTAGAAAATGGAGTCACCACTTGGTACTGAGTTAGGGTGTACCAAGTCACCCGAAAAATCGTTTAACAAAACAAAAATAAAAATTTTAGAAAAATCATTTAAAACCCTTTTTCGACTCCGGTCTACGAGAAACGAGAGAAAAAGATTCGAGAGTCACGTTTGAAGAAAGGGAAGGCAAAGGTTTGCGCCTAAGGCACCCTTTCAACCTAGCCCAGGCTAGTTGCGAGGCTTAATCAAAATTTCCTAAATTAACCCTAGATTCTATCGCGCTCGGATGTATCTAAATGAATGCAAATCCTAAGTCTAAATATGAATATCGGGAGGGTCGAAATGTTCCATCGAGGCTTGGTCGGAATTATCGCATTAATTGTGAAACCCGAATCGAGACCTCGAGGTAGTCACGAGTGTGAATGCAAAATGAGATGCAAGAAGAAAAAGAAAATAATAATATATAGTAAGTGATCGAAGAAGGTGGGTATGCAACATGACGGGTACGGGGGACTAATAACTCGCGACTGAATATTTCTACTCACGGAGGGGAAACGGCATGTACGCCACCGTTTCCGACGTGAGTAGGCGACTATTTCTAGTCGAATCATACAAATGTCCTAATTTCTAAGTGAAATGCAACCTAGATGTCATGCATTTAAAAATGTGTCAAAATAATAATAATAATAATAATAATAATAATAATAATAATAATAATAATAATAATAATAATAATAATAATAAAACCATGCCGAATGGAAAGAAAACTAAGAGTGTGTGAAATGAGATGAGAAATGGACACAAATGTACCTAACACTAAAATGTCCTAAGGGTCTAGCGTTGGGCTAGCCCGTTCTAAAAAATCCCACTAGCGTTGGACTAGCGGAAAAGAATGAAGCCACAACTAGTGTTGGACTAGTGTGGTGACGGAATACCATAAATCATAAATTAAATATTAAAGCATGAATTAAAAGTAATTTAAACATATAAAAACATATAAGATCACATAGGGGCATATAACACATAAGCATAATATTCTAGATGCAAAAATCCTAAGGAAAAGTGGTAAATCAAATAAGCATGTAAGCACACAAAAGCAAATAAGCCCTAACTATTAAACCGGGGGACTTGATTTACAATTTGAAAGGGGGAATTAAAAATGCCCTATCTATTACACTTTCTATCTAATTACACAATTCTTGCTAAAATATGAGAAAGAAAGAAAAAAATAATAATAATAATCTAACTATAACATTGACTAGCTAAATACAAAAATATTACATTTTTTGTCAAAATAATAAAATTTAAAATTAAATAACACAAAAATAAATAAATACGCAAAAAGTGCATAAAATAAGAAACGCATAAAAAAATGCATAAAATATCACATTAGAGCACGTTGGAGCACGTAAAGAAGCAATGAAAAGGTAACGAAAATACCTTTTTGAAGACCCGATACAAAAGCTTAAAAACGAACACACAAGTTAAAGGGACAACTATTTGATAAAATAAAGAGTAAAATACAAAATACTAACATTATAGCAATTTAGAGGGAAAAATGAAAAGTAGAGTAAATTGGGGCCAAATAATGAATTTAAACTAATTGGGACAAAAATTGAAAATCTACACAAGTCTAGGGGGTAAAGATGCAAATTAAAACAATTTGTGAGTGAAACAATAAATTCAAGTAAGGAGCGAATTTACAAATTATGAATCTAATTGAAACAAATTAAAAAATCTAGGGGCCAATATAGAGGGTGGGGGGGACTAAATTGCATAAGAATGAAATCTTAAAGGGGTCATCAATAAGGCCAAAGAAAACGGACACTTAAACCTAAATAAATTAATTTGTGATAAAACAAAATTAAAATGCCCAAAATGCATTAAGACTAGACTATTTATTCCAAATTAACCAAGCTAATTACTAAATCACAACCAAATTGAATAATAAAAAAAAACAGAAACTACTTAAAGATTGGCTAACTAAAAAAAACTAAACACATAAAAGAAAAACAAAACATTAAGATTTCCTCAAAAATCGGCTGAAAACAAAAACAATTAACCCTCCAAATTCATTTTTCAAAAAATTCTCACAATTCATTTTTTCCATTTTTTCTCTTCTTCTCACCAGGCTTATTTTTCTTTCCCTGTCTCGCCTTCTCTTCTCTTCTCTTCTGAACTCTTTTCTTTTCTCTTCTTCCTTTCTCCCTCACCCGAATCTCTGTTATCACTCACTCTTTTATCCTTCCTTCTTTGTCCGTTTCTTTTTTTCTCCATTCTTTACTCTCTGTTTTCTTCCTCCCTCTAGTTTCTTCACCGAACTTCCCCTCTCTGATTTCTCTTCTTCTTTCTCATCCTACTCTTCTCTGTCTCTCCAGTTCTCTCCTCTCTCTCTCTCTCTCGTTTGCAGTTCTCTGCCTTCTCGCTGTTTTATTTCTTCCCTTTCCCAGATCTATCTGTTCCTCTCTCACTTCTCTCTTTCCTCTCTTCTCCTTTTCTTTCTACTTCTCAAGTTCACTCCGTCTCTTTCTTTCGGCCGTCGTGTAGGGCGGTGGCAGAGAGCTTAAGGGATGGGCAATAGTTATTTGAGGGCCTGATAGTTGATTGTGGATGAGTTGATGGTGGCGACGATTTCGTGGAGCAAGTGAACTAGAGGAGGGCACTGGCAGAAGGAAGGAGAGGGAAGAGGAGGAGGAATTGGTCTGATTTTGGGTTATTGGAGGAATTGTAAATTGAGATTGTTTCAGGGCCAATTGACTGTATGAGAGTGGTGATGAACGACAGTGTAGTGACTGGGAATAGCTATGTTTTTGAGGTGGAAAAAATTGAAGTGGGAAACTGGAGGTGGAGGCAGCGGAGCTGTGGGTTTTGGTGGTCGCTGGTGGTGTGAATTTGTGGGTTGGATTGAGTTTTTGTATCTGGAGTATTGTTTGCAGGTGCGGCTTTGGGCCAGGTAGTGGAGGCTTAGTGCAGCAGAGAGATGGTGGAGGCTCTGCTGGTGGTTCTGTGAGGGTCTAGGTGAATAAATGGAGCTGGACTTTTGTGTATGTGTGTTGGTTTTTGCTGATGTTAATTGTGTGTGTGTATGCAATTGATTTTTGCGCATGTGAGTGATTGTATGTTGTCTGTGATCCTGTGTGTTCTGTGGGTTGTGAGGTTTGCGTGGTTTTTTCTTGCTGTTTTTGCTGCTATTTTCTTGCAGATGGCGAGCAAGGAGGGGGAGGCATGGAAATTGATGGTAGTTTTTCTATTTTGGTGGATTTTAGGGTTGATGGGATGCTGTTTTGAGACGATGTTCCCTTGCAGGTGGTTTGAATTCTGGTTTTTGCAGCTTCGGTGTTAATGGATTGGACCTAACTGGGGTAGAATTTTTTTTGTTGGTTTGGTGACGATGGTTGCAGGGGATGGAGGGAACGGTGAAGGGAGGGACTGTGGTTCTTGATGGAGTATAGGAGAGAGAGGAAGGGAGAAGAATCAGAGAGAATAAATTCCAGAACAAAACAAATAGAGCAAAACCCATAACTAAAATAGAAAACTAGAAATAGAATGGAAAATAATAAAAACAGAGACGGAGAAAAGCTCATAAACAACAAAAATGGGAAATAGAAACTAAACCTATACTCGATTAAAATTCCAAGCAATCAGATTCACAAAAATTATGGAAGAACAATGAACCAAAACAAAAACAAAGAGGAGAACAATACCTGTTTAAGCTTCAAGATGTCTGGCACTGTTCCGATGAACAGTAATTTGAAGAAAAGAGATGGCGGCTTGTATGTGTTTGGTGGTGTGGAGTATGTGTGTTTTAATCTAAAAAACACAAAAGAAGAAGTGTTTTAGGGTTTCCTTTTTTTTTTCTCCCTTTTTAAAATCCCTAAGTGGAGTATTTATACTGCACAAGTCTTAACCTTCAAGAAAGGGCTAAAAGACCAAAACGCCCTTGATTACCAAAATTACAACTTTATCTTTAAAAATCTATTTTCTCTTACAAAAATAATTAAAAAAAATTTAAAAAAAATATAAATAAAAAATTTGTTAATAAAAAATCACCCTAAAACAGTTAGAAACTTTGAAACATGCTTAAAATCTAAAAATGAATTTGGGACCCAAACATTGGTGAAAATGAGTTTGGAATGTGAAATGACAATATTGCCCTTGGATGACGAAAATTCACAGAAAAATAGTTATTGTTCTAAAAAAATATCAAAAATTACAAATAAGCTTAAAACATTAGAAAATTCATTTTTGACTCAAAATTGGAAAAAATAAATTTAATTTGTAAAAATGACGATTTTGCCCTTGGGCAATGAAAATTCACAGAAAAATAGTTATTGTTCTCAAAAAATGATCAAAAATTACAAATAAGCTTAAAACATTAGAAAATTCATTTTTGACTCAAAATTGGAAAAAATAAATTTAATTCGTAAAATGACGATTTTGCCCTTGGGCAATGAAAATTCATAGAAAAAATAGTAATCGTCTCTGAAAAAAATCAAGAAAATTCAGAAACATGCCTCAAGAATTTGAAAAATGAATTTGGAACTTAAAATGAGCTAAAATGGTATTCGCGAGACGAAATTACCATTTTGCCCTTATGTTGGTAAAAATATAAAAAATACTAATTAAATCTAGAAAAATCATAAGAAATTAATAAATTCATATAAAAGTAAAAATATGAATTTAAAACCCCCAAAAGTTGATAGAAAAATATTTACAGATAAAATTACTATTTTGCCCCCCAAATTATTTGAAAAATTAAAAATTAAAATTTGTAACAAAAAGTGCAAACATACCCCCCCAGTGTTTGAAAATAAATGGTGTGTCAAAATTTGGTGTCTACACCAGCAGTATAGGGAATAGGATCGATCCCACAGGGAACGGTCAAGAAATATTAGATTTCTCTAAACTCCTCTATTATCTAGGCAACACACTAGAGTGAATTTAGCTAAAGAAAACTAACTAAGGATTACCTAAAATGAGATGGCAATGTCTAAGAAGAGTATGGGGAATGAGTGCCTAGGATCTAGAATCATTTAATGATCTAGGTTGCTATCAATTAACCTCCTTTATGCCCTCTCAATTACCTTGTTTGGAGTCCAGTCCTAATTTATCTAATTTTCACTCTTGTGATAAACTAGTAATTACTAACTTATTAACCCTTTCCTACTCTCGTGGTAAAGTGATTAATATTGGTTCATTTTACCTTATGGATCGCTCTTGACTCATCTAGGAATACCACTACTCTTGTGTGAAATATTACCTAAACTTCACTTGCCCCTTTCCACTACCACTATCAACTCTCGTTGCATAGGAGTAATTTAGACAGTTATAATTGTTGGCCATCCAATTACAAGCCTATTAATGCAAGACAATGA
This sequence comes from Mitragyna speciosa, assembly GCA_024721245.1. NCBI lineage: Eukaryota > Viridiplantae > Streptophyta > Magnoliopsida > Gentianales > Rubiaceae > Mitragyna > Mitragyna speciosa. The sequence continues at coordinate 20,567,073 of CM045566.1, read as the reverse complement.
ATAAACAAGGCAACATAGGCATTAAGTTCAGTCAATCAAACAACCATTAATTCATAAAAATCATCTAGACCCTAGACAAGAACAATTAAGTACTCATAATTATGGCAACAAAGATGAAATCTTTCAATTCAAATGACATAATTAAACAACAAGACAAGAGAAATGGAAAGAAAAACTTATTGATTAGTGAAATCATCAAGTATCTGCACAATTCCCTTGCTTGTTCATCCACAATCCTTCTTTTGCTTGCTATTCTAACTAGGGCTAAAGAGAGAGAACTACTAAAAATCTCTTGAGAGAAAAACTAAAAACTATGGTGTGTAAAAATTATAGAGCTTGTTATGCCCTAGACTACTCTTCAGAAAGGAAGCAGTTGGGCTGCAGTAGAAGTCTTCAAAATTGGAAATTCCCTATTTTTCTCGCTCCCATCTATAGCAAAACAGAAAATTCATCATATCCACGACGTGTATCCACAATCGGATACTGTCGCAGATACCCCTGCCCGCGACACTCAACCTTCGTGATCGAGAAAATACCCGCGATGAGTATCCGTGCACAGATACTGTCACGGGTGTAATTTTTCTTCTGCTTTCACGAATTTCTGCACAACTCATCTGCCTTTCTTCATTCGTCCTTCACCATCATCCATGTTCTTGCCACTTGGACTCCTTTGGTGCTGCCGAGCTAATCAAACCTGGAATTTATAACAAAAATAAATAAAAGCTATAAGTATCTACTCAAACTAAAAAAAAGGCAAAATCAATAAAAATTTTGAATAATCTACTAAAAACTACTCCTAATGACCTAAACAAATGCTTAAACAATACTCTAATTCTGTATTTATCAAATTCTCCCACACTTAAATCTTTGCTTATCCTTAAGCAAAAAGCCTCAAAACAAAGATTTAACAAAGATAAGACAATTAAACACTTGGATACCCACTATTCAAATTATAACCTCGGTTAATCAACTCCAAATACTTATGACACCGAATAAAGAAAAAGCAACAAACCACAATTATGTTTATCTAATTTAATTTACCACCTCCACTTGAACTCCACAAGCAGTAAAGCGACAATTGACAAGTAATTTCCTCTATTCACAGCTTTTGACCCTCAGAACTTAGGATTTTTTCATCCCTAACTTCAACGAAGATTAGGCCATTTCCATTCTGATGATATAGCCTTTTGACGCTAGTGTCCACATTTGTTAATGCAAACCTCGGTTACTCAACATTCCATCGTTGTAGGTTGCTATGCATACTCATAGTATTGATACCTTTTTACGCGAATGTTGACATTTGTTGATGCCAACCTCTAGTTACTCAGCACCAATTATGGAGGAGTGGCCCCTAATTCCTCTTATTCTACTACTTCTATCATTTTTTTTCTTTTTCCTCCTTTTTTTTTGATAAATGGAAAGAGAATAGAAGAAAATCCTCATTATGAGAAAATACCCCTCATTCTTTAAGTCTACTAAGCATAAATAAACTACATCACTTATCAACCATGCTAAACTTATTCTCATGGCATCTTATAGAGGCAATAAATATTACACATTCAATCCAATACAATTAAGGCATCACTCAACTCCACTCAATATCACTTTCTCTAAAGTCAATTACCTAATTTATAACCGAATATACCAGGTATTAGGAATTCACTACTCACTATCAATATAACACTGATGTAGTACCTACTCATATAAATATCTACAAACATCTACTATCTAGCCACCCCTCACACTTGAGTGGCATATTGTCCCCAATGTGCAAAAGCATAAATTAAAAGAAAGACTATATAAAAAATAAATAATTAAAACAAAAACTTCCCTTACGAATAAGTAGTAGGTCTACTGAAGTAGGTGCCTCAACCAGCTTCATCCACAAATAAAAATAGAAAAGTGAGCAATAAGTACAGTACTAGAATAATAAACTAACTCAAACTCAAACTAAACTAGAAAAGAAAGAAAAATGATGAAAACTAAACACGTGAAATGTCTAAACTGATGTTAGGATATCATCTCCCAAACCACTATCCATGCCATCACCAGCTAAACTCGGTCCAGCTCCCTCTCCACCTGGACGCATCAACTGTAGAATCTGGTGTAAGGATGCACCCATGCCAACCATCCTCGTGTCCATCCCATGCATCCATATCTGGACACCCTGCATCTGTGTATCTATTGACTGTATCCAAGTCTGTATTGACTAGAAATTCCCCTGAACTTCCAGTCTCCAAGCAGCTAGATCCACTCTTAATGCATCCACATCAGCTGTAGGATGTTATCTTGATGTAGACCTCGATGGTGCCTCCTCAACCTGGGGTGGCTGATAATCCTCAAAAGTAAGCTGCTCGTCTACCTATCGAGATTGAAAATGTTTGATGATCTCATCATTCATCTTAATAGTCTTTAGAGTAGCTAATGTGATGGTATTACTGGGGTCAATGGGCAGTCTCTGCACGCCATCCATTGGGATGCCTAACCACTTAAATATCCAGGAGAGAAGTCTTGGGAAACCAAAGCAGGTGTTAGTGGCTCTAGCCCTCACCACTGTCCCCATATAGCTGATGATCACGCTGGAGAGTGAAGTAGCTATGGGCATAGAACCATTCACGAGCTCCTCCAAAAAGTATAAATCAGTGTTGCAAAGTTCGTTTTTGCTGCTTTGCTTTGGCTTCACATTCTACGTCAAAAAATATAGGAAGCGATGTGTAGTTGACCTTTCTTGAACTTTTGAGCTCAGTACACTATCCTCCCATCTTGCCTTGAGGTCTCCCTTTTACTTAAAGTCTGGCAGCTGCCTCATCAGGGTCCTAGTCCACGGGGAACTCAAATTTCCTACTCTCCTCTTGATTTTGGTCCATTTTCTAGACACCCAAGAATCTGAGCTAGGCTCTTCCTAGTAATCTGCACCACCTGACCCCGTACCGTAGAACTTATGAACTACCCACACTACTTTGTCTTGTCAATGACATTCGAATAAAACTCCTTGACTAGGCTAGGGTAATAGTAACGAGAAAGGCGTAGAATGGAATCCCACCCCAACCTTGCAAATAATGCAGTCACCTGAAAGTAGTCATCCACCTCCTGTGAGACTGATTTCTCCTTGATCAGGTTCTTATGCTGCCGTGCTGCATACCATTGTTGATTTTCCAAAGAAGTGAATCTGGTGGCATCCAACTGGGGTTGGGGTATATTTTCACCCTTGGGTCTGTGTGAAGACAAAGCTCTAGGCCTCTTACTAGCAGCTCTGGAAGACGAAACCATACCTGCTAGGTTTCAAGGCTAAACAACACTATAAATATTGGGGAAGACATAGTATGAGTAAAGCAAAAGGCATTGAATGGAGAATCAACTGCAGCACATGAAAGCATGAAAACCACGTAGGTCAGCAAAATTCAAGTATCCCCATTAATTATTTCAAATGATTCACTAAATGATTGTGCTTCAAACTAAGAGAATTGAAATAACTTATGGAACTACAAACCCCAAAACCACACAGTCTCCATTAAGCTACCAATTAACATGATGAATAACCAAGTGCAGCCAATGAAATCCTAGGAAAACATCAGCATGGGAGTCAATCTATACTTGACAAAAGCCAAAGTATAACCACTACACCCATGCCTTATATTTTAGATTACAAGCAAAATGCAAGCTACATTGACTTATTCACAACCCACCTCTAATAAGTGGAAACAAATCAACCAATATACATAAAACCAATTAAGCCTCAATTCAAAGGAAGCACAATAACTACGGAACCCCAAATTTCACAATATAAACAAACAACACAATAAAACTCAAAGCACAAAAAACACAAGAACAATATAATAAATATACCAAAAACATACTCTAACACTGTAAAGAACAATAAAAATCGAAGAAAAAAGAAGAAAAACTCACCTACAAGAGATGGGAGAAACCACCCAAAAGTCCAAAAATTACCTCAAGAGAGAGAAATTGCCACAAGGGCTCCTTGGGTGTGCAAAAGAATTAATATTAAGGGTGTTTGGGTCGTGAAATTTGGTGGGATTTGGGGAAAAAAGATTTAGGGTTCGTAGTAAAGAAGGAGGGGGCTGGGAAAGTTTGGGAAAAATTGGGAAAAACTGCTTTAAATCTGCGATTTTCGACAGTACCCGCGACATGGATACTGTCGTGAGAACATGTCGCTAAAACGCAAAACCTTCTGCCCATGTTGAATTGGAAATCCCGGAGCCAGAATTCATCAATACTAGAACAGTTGCCAATTGAAGACTTACAGCAAGTGCTCTAGAACTATGAAGACTCTAAATCTATTAATGATGTGTCCGCGGTAATGAGGTCTGGAAGAGTGATTACTGAACTGGAGATTATTAACCCAGTTAAGGGGAATGAGAGCACCCTGCCACCCAAACTACCAGTCAGTGAGAAGGATGTTGAGGATTTTTTGAGAATTTTAAAAAGAAGTGAGTATAAGATGGTTGAACAGTTGAGCCGAATGCCAGCACAGATTTTGATTTTCAACTTTCTATTGACATTTGAGTTGCACCGGAATGCCCTTTAGAAGGTTCTTAATGAGTCTCATGTTCCCAAGGACATTCTCACTGAAAAATTGACCGGAATAGTAGGGAGTGTTTTGGCATCCAATCAGATCACCTTCTCCGAAGATGAGTTGACTCCCGAATGGAAAGGGCACAACAATGCTCTGTACATATCCGTGCGGTGCAATGGAAAACTTTTGCCTAGGGTTTTGATTAATAATGGGTCTACTCTAAACATTTGTCACTAGAGCACCCTGCAGAAGTTGGGATACTCGCGATCACAAGTCTGCCAGTCATTGACTATAGTCAGAGGATTTGATGGATCCAGGGCTCTTAATTAGCTTAGTCAACAATCCTTTTCGGGTTCCTTCTGGTTGTCCAATTATATCTCACCTTGCATTTGCTGATGATGTAGTTATCTTTTCAGGTACCTCCAAGAAGTCCTTGAAGCTAGTTATGGAGACTTTAAGGACATATGAATGTCAATCTAGGCAAATGATCAATAGTGCTAAGAGTGGTTTCTATGTTCATCCTAAAGTTTCTAGGTCGAGGAAGCAGATTATCAAGTAGATTACTGGCGTTCCCAAAAAATCCTTCCCAATGAGATACTTAGGGTGCCCCTTGTATGTGGGGAAATGTAAAAGGGCATATTTCTCTGATTTGGGTATTTCTATTATGAACAAGGTCATAAATTGGCAAAACCATTTCTTGTCTTCTGGGGGTGGTTAATACTCATCAAACATATCCTCTTGTCTATTCCCTTACATATTTTGGCAACTGCCAATCCACCCAAAGGAGTTTTAATTCAACTAGAACGGGTGTTTGCTAAATTCCTTTGGGGAAAAGATGGTAGTCGAGTGAAGCATTATTGGATTGGTTGGAAGAATCTATGTTTTCCAAATAATGAGGGAGGTGTGGGTGTTCGGTCATTGAAAGATGTTTTCTTGGCTTTTTCAATAAAATTACGGTGGAAATTTAGGGAACAAGGTTCTTTATGGGCCAAGTTTATGACTGCAAAATATTGTCAATAGGAACATCCAACCCTTGTGCAGAGGTCGCGATTGATTCAGCTACTTGGAAACATTTGTTGAGTTTACGAGAACTGGCTGAAGAAAATATCACATGGTTGCTAGAGGATGGCTCTATTCCTCAGGCTCCCTTTGATGAGAAGTCAACTACTATGGTATGGACTTTAACTTCCTCGGGGTTTTTTCTACGAAAACTACTTATGAATGCTTTCGCCCTTGTAGAGTTTCAAGCTTTTTATTCAAACGCATTTGGCAGTCTTTTATTCCATTAAAAATATCTTTTTTTGTGGTGAGGTTGTTGTCTAGGAGAATCCCAATTGTTGATATTTTGTTAAAAATGGGATTTCATGGCCCTTCTATTTGCTTTTGTTGTAGTAACCCCTTCATGGAAATGGTTGAACACAATTTCTGTTTGGGGAAAATTCCAGCCAAGGTTTGGGAATATTTTGGGAGGCCTTTGGATATTTTTTCCAACCATGATAATATTCGTATAAGGTTAATAAAGTGGTGGTTGCATCGTACATCCAATGAGCATTCCTTGTTTTTAATTCAAATAACTCCGATTTTAACTGTTTGGCATTTGTAGAAAGCAAGGAATGCTTATGTTTTTTCAGGTACACGCCATTCGTGGGAGTTTATTGTCTTGGCTATTATTTGAGACATTTATTTGGCTCTTGAGGGGAAATGTAAAGCTCTCGTGGTTCAGTCAAGTTGGCCTGCGTTGTTTTTCAGGATTTGTTCACTAAAGAAAAAGGTCAAGGTGATGCTAGCCAAATGGTTGATTTCGAACATAAGATGTAAGCTGAATACTGATGGGTGTTCTAAGGGTAATCCTGGGGAGTGTGGAGGAGGCGGCCTACTAAGAGATGGCTATGGGAAATTGATTGTGGGTTTCTCATGTTTTTTGGTTTTGGGTGCAAGCTTGGAGACGGAGATGAAGGCTATGTTGCATGGCATTCGATTGTTCTTGGAGAGAGATATTATGTCCTTTCATTTGGAGTTTGATTCTTTGATCCTAGTCAATATTTTGAAAAATCTAGTGCTATGTCCTTGGTATTTGTGACGTTGGAAGAAAGAAATGAATGGTTTCCACCAATATTTTTTGTCTATTACTCATTGTTATAGAGAAGCAAACAAGCCGGTAGACATCTTATCTAATCAAGGTATCAAAGATAAATAGGATATCACATATTTGGCTTTTTCGAATCTTCCAAAGAAGGCTTGTGGAGTAGTTAGGCTTGATCAACTAGGTTTTCCTACTTTTCGATTTTCTTAAAGCTTATTTTCCACTTGCTTATGTAAAGGGAGTAGTACTGCTTCTTTATACTTTTATTGTCATTATTAAATTTTGAGATTAGGAGGTACGGTCTATGTCCCCCTCCATGTAAATGTTTTATCATTTTTATCATTAATAAAATTTGGGAGTGGTGTACCCTAGTATAGCTCCAATAATAGTAAGATTCCTCATTGTTCTTTTGCTGGTGATATTGTTATTTTCACAAGGTACTCTAATTAAGGGTTAGTTTTGTTAAGGGATTTTTTGCAGTCCTCCCAGGAGATTTCAGGACAAAAAATTAATGTTGCTAAGAGGTTTTTTATTTGTTCAGAGAAGGTTGGTCTGGGAATGGTCAGTGGTATCAAACATGTATTGGGTTTTAACAAGAAATATCTCCCTTTCATTAACTTGGGGTACGAATTTATAAAGGAAAAGCAAAAAAGATTCTATTTGATGGCATCGTAAACAAAATACGAGCACAGATATGTAGTTGGAAATGCAATTTTTTGACTGTTGGTGGTAAAATTGTCTTACTTCGCCATGTCTTGTCTTCTATTCCCTTTTATTTGCTACAGGTGTTGGCTCTTCCTAAAGGAGTTATTAACACTATTGAACGCTTATTTAATGCCTTTCTATGGGATAGCAATGAGGAAAGATGGACACACTGGGTTGCTTGGGAGAAACCTTGCTTTCTAGTAAATGAAGGTGGCTTAGGAGTACGTGCATTGGATGAGATGGTGGATGCTTGTTCCATCAAACTATGGTGAAAGATGAGGAAACAAAGTTATTTTTGGGCTAATTTCATGTTTAATAAGTACGTAAAAAATGATCATCCTAGTCGAGTTGAAGCTAAAGGGTCTCTTCTGTGGAAGATGTTGGTGGGCGTTCGTATGCAGGCTGAATCTTTTATCAGATGGAACGTTGGTATGGGTATGGTAGATTTTTGGCATGATTGTTGGGTGAGGGATGACCTTTGGCATCTATGTGTAATTATGCTAACCCTCCTTTTACTTTAGTTGCTGAATTTTTTAGTGCAGATGGCTAGAACAAGGAGAGACTTGAGAAGTGGATCCAAGAGCATATTGCAAATCACATCATGCAAATTCCCGTAAGCCTATCTAAACCTGATAGGATTGTTTGGGCTGCTTCTGAGGATGGAGATTCTCCATGCATTCAGCTTGGGATTTGGTAAGAAAGAAAAGGAACATTTCGAGGGTGTTAACTCATATATGGTCCTCAGGTTTGCCCCTAAAAATACAATTTTTTACATGGTGTGTTCTTTACAATTATCTTCCTATTGATTCGACTATGCAAATCAAAGGCTTGAGTCTTGCTTCTAACTGTGTATGTTGTGATGATATGGAGGATGTAGTGCATGTGTTTTACATTGGTAAGCTTGCTCAACAAGTCTGGGGTCATTTTTTTGGGGTTTGTGGGATCCGAAAAAAATCCTACACTTGTATTTCTTCTTTGCTCATGGACTAGTTGAGTCACTCAAAACTTCCTGACGGTCCAATCATATGGCATATCATCCCTATGGTGGTATTGTGGTTCCTTTGGTTAGCCAGGAATGAAGGAAGATTTCAGGGAAAAAAACAAACAACGAATAAGTTGCTTGTTGAGATTGATATATTTTTGGAAAAATTTGGGGCATCGGACATTTCCTTTGACAAGGCTTCATTTGGTGACTCTTGTTTCAATAAGCATTTTAAGTTTAAAGTATCCCCAAAATGTTGGGTTTTTGCAATTTCTTGGTTGAAGCCTCCTCCTGGCTTCTTCAAGCTCAACACAGATGCTTCAGTCACTAATCACGTAGCTGCCGGGGGTGGAGTTTTCTGGGATGCAAATGGCAAGGTTGTTTTTGTCTTTTATAAAGAATTTGGTGATATTGGGGTTCTACTTGCTGAAGCTAAGGCATTGCTTGTTGGTTTTGAAATTGTTTTGAGTAAAGGGTGCACTAATGTCTTGATTGAAGTTGAATCTCTATCTTTGACTTCATTGCTCAAGGGTCAGAAGGGTGGTGGTTGGCACATTTGCTCCCTAATCACTCGTATTAGACAAATTATGACTATTCTTCAGGCATCCATTTCGCATGTCTATAGGGAAAGAAATAGGGTAGCAGATGGATTGGCCTCACTGTCACTTTCTCATTTTCATTGCTTTTCTTATACTCAATTACCTTGTTATGTTAAAAATTTAGTAGCCCTAGTTAATAGAGGTTTTCCATCTTTGAGACGTGTTAATGTAAAGGAGTAGTACTCCTAGTTTATGCTTTATGATTTATGTGTGAAAGGGTAGTACCCCTTATTTTCTTTTCATTATCTCTTTATATGGAGGTCAGGCCTAGCCCCCCACCAATGCTTGTAATCCTGGTTTAATTTTTAATAAAATTTGGGGAGTGGCATCCTTCCTCGTGTATGAGATTAGCCAATAAAAAAAAAAGTTGCCTGGGGTGACTGTGGATTCTTTCTTGGGGTTAATACTATCATCCCTACATCAGATGGTGAAATTCATTATGGATGACAAAAAGATTACCGTTTTTGCTGAGGATGACTGCACCATGATGATAAACCACGGGTCTTCCAAAAAAGCAAAGGATAAGTCACCACTTGATTAGGGCTTTCGTGCTTCCGACATTGTATCAATCAACTAGATTCCTGAGGCAAAGCTGCATGCTCAGCCGATGTTACCTAATACCAGTATTATGATTGTCAAAGAGCTGATCAGGGCAAATTATTAGCAATGAAAGGGCATTGGGAAGATGCTACAAGGAGTCATGGAACCCAATCAGCTGGTTGAGCAGACGGATACCTTTGGGCTTGGTTTTCACCCAACTAATAAGGATGTAGGAGGGATGAAAGAGAAGAAGAGGGTTGAGAAGGAAGGATGGCTGGTTCTACTTTAGATCCTTCCACTTTATCCCAGCTTTTCAAGGTCATCTGGTGTTATTATTTCTGAAATCTGCAATGAACAGCTTTAGGAGGCCATCTGGTATTATTATTTCTAAAATCTACAATGAGGACGATGATATTGAAGAAGGGGTGAGCCGCTTGGTCATTGGAATGACTGACACTGATGAAGCATCTGATACTGTTGGTTTCGATGAAATTGAGGAAGGGTGATTGAACAAACTGGATTGTCGATTATCTTCCTATGCAAAGGGAGTTTTGGTAAGTTTGGGATTGTTTCTGCTTAACGTTCATTTCTAGACAGAGCCCTAGAATGAACTTTTATTTTTATGTTGTGTTGTTAGAGTCAGGCTCATATCATGTTTTGCATTTTACTTTTCATTGAAAATGGTTTTAAACATTTCTTTAAAACTGCGTCTTTATGTTTTTCTAAAAGGCTAGTGCCACACTTCTGTGGTTTTAAATATTCCATTTTTCAAAGAAATGCATTCTAAATGTAATGAAATGAGAATTATGCCTTCCGTCTATTCATGTTTTTCTTTACTTTTATTTTCAAATGGTCGAAAATAACTGTTGAATGCAATTTCGATATCTCTCTGAATTCTGAAATTATGCAAACCACCGATAAGAGTGAGAGCGATATCGAAGAAGATTATAATTCCATACTTAAGAACCTTGAACAATACGAAGAAAAACCCAAGCCAAACCTTGAAGAAACAGAAACCATCAGTATTGGCACTAAGATAGAAGTTAAAGAAGTTAAAATCAGTGTGAACTTAAATGAGAAGCAAAGAAAAAAATTGATTGAATTCCTGACATAGTTTCAGGATGTGTTCGCGTGGTCTTACGATAACATGCCCGGGGTCTTTACAAATATAGTAGTTCACCGATACCCACTGATCTAAACTTCCCTCCAATGAAACAAAAATCTTGTAAATTTAAACCTGAAATGAGCTTTAAAATCAAACAGCATATAGTTAAGCAATTCAATACCAATATCATTATTGTGTCCCACTATTCCATTTGACTATCGAATATGGTTTCGGTTCCCAAAAAGTCGAGAGAAGTGTGAGTTTGTGTAGATTATCGGGATTTAAATAAAGCCAGTCCCAAAGATGATTTTTCTTTGCCTAATATTCACATTCTGTTGGACAACACATCAAGACATGAAATGGACTCATTCATTGATTATTTCATTGGGTACCACCAGCTCCTCGTAGCAGAAGAAGATAGGGAGAAGATGTCATTCATCACTTCATGGGGTACATTCTGCTACAGAGTTACGCCTTTCGAACTGAAAAATGCTGGGGCTACCTATCAAAGGACTATGACTACGTTGTTCCATAATATGATTCACAACGAGATAAAAGTTTATGTGAATGATATTATAGTCAAGTCCAAGAGGTTTGAGGATCAGTTGGTAGATTTGAGAAAACTTTTTGAAAGGTTAAGGAAATATAGCCTGAGATTGAATCCTGCAAAATGTGCTTTTGGGTCTCCTATTGGCAAGTTATTGGGTTTTATTGTTAGCAAGAAAGGTATTGAGATAAATTCCACAAAGATAAAGGCTATACGGGAAATGCCAATTTCAAAAACACAGAAAGATGTGAAAAGCTTCTTGGGAAAGATTAATTTCATCGGCAGATTCATTACTCAGTTGACCCTCACTTGTGAGCCGTTATTTAAGTTACTAAGAAAAAATGCTCCAATGGATTGGAATGAGGATTGTTAGCAAGCTTTTCATAAGATTAAGGATTATCTGTTGAATCTCCCTATCTTAGTGCCATCAAAGCCAGGCCGACCACTTATCATGTATCTCTCAGTTCTAGAAGGCACGATAGGTTGTGTTCTGGGTCAGCATGATAATTTAGGCAAAAAAGAGTAGGCAATCTATTATTTGAGCAAGAAATTCACTATCTATGAGGCAAATGAGACAAACTATTCATTCTTAGGAAAGTTGTGTTGTGCGTTAGCTTAGGCTGCTCAAAAGCTTAGGCATTATCTTCTTGATGACACCACCAACCTCATATCCCGATCAAATCCTTTAAGGTACTTACTTGAGAAACCAATGCCTACTAGACACATGGCTAAATGGCAGATGATTCTTAGTCAGTTTGGCATTATGTTCAAAACTCAAAAGGCAATCAAGGGTCAAGCCATTGTAGATCATCTGGTAGGGAATCCCCTAGAAGATGATTATGCACTCTTGTACACCTATTTTTCGGATGAAGAGATATTGTTTGTAGGATCAGCTGATGATATGAATGAGAAATTTATGGGATGGAGGTTATTCTTTGACGGGGTCTCAAATTCGTTCGAAGCAGGGATAGGTGCAGTTCTAATATCACCCAATGGAAAACATTATCCGGCTACAACTAAGTTGAAGTTTGACTGCACTAACAACATGGCTAAATATGAAGCTTGTATTTTGGGTTTGAAAATGGCACTGGGTATAGATATTAGAGAGTTAGCAATATTCAGTGATTCTGACATGTTAGTTCATCAAACATTGGAGAAATGGATAACTCAGGATTCTAATATCATACCGTATCACTATTGTTTGCTTACTCTTGCTAGACAATTCAGAACCTTGGAGTTTACCCATGTTCCGGGCACCTGAAATATCTTTGTGGATGCCTTAGCGACCCTGTCTTCCATGATTTGTTACCCTGATAATGCAGTGATCGAACCCATCTCCATCAAGATTCAAGAGGAATCAGCTCACTGTCTGCGCATTGAGCAGGAGCCTGATGGTCTTCCCTCATTTTATGATTTGAAGAAGTATCTAAAGAATGGATTCTATCCCTCAGGCGCCAGTACAGGGGCTAAGAATTTTCTCCGAAGTATGTCCACAAGGTTTTTCTTGAATTGAGAAGTCTTGTACAAAAGGACAAGTGATTTGGGTCTCCCGAGATGTGTTGATGAGAAAAAAGCTGAGTATTTGATGAGAGAGATACACAGTGGTGTATGTGGGCCACATATGAATGGACACTTGCTGGCCAAAAAAATCATGAGAACGGGATATTTCTGGCTCATCATGGAGCATGATTGTGTTGAGTTCGTCAAAAAGTGTATTAAATGTCAAATGCATGGTGATGTGATACATGCTCCTTTCTCAGAAATCCACAGTATAACTGCTCCTTGGCTATGCTCAATCTGGGGAATGGATGTGATTGGAGCTGTTGATCCTCTAGCTTCAAATCGGCACCGGTTCATTTTAGTGGCAATAGAGTATTTCACTAAATAGGTTGAGGCTGAGTCTTATAGGCATGTGACTAAGAAAATTGTGACTAATTTTTTGAGAAATCACATTATCTGCCATTTTGGGGTGCCAGAGATGTTGATCACGAACAATGCAAAGAATCCTAATAATGACATGATGGATGGATTGTACGAACAATCCATAATTAAACACCAGAATTCTGCCATCTATGGACCTCAGATGAATGGACCTGTAGAAACTGCCAATAAACATTTGAAAGAGATTATTTGCAAGATGACTGAAAAACATAGGGACTGGCATGAAAAGCTACCTTATGATCTCCTGGCATACAGAACTACTATAAGGACTTCTACCGGAATGACCCCTTACTCTCTTATATACGGGATAGAAGTGGTATTACCAGCAGAGGTTGAGATCCCTTCCCTATGCGTATTGATGGAGGCTCAGTTGGAAGAGGCAGAAGGGGTCAAGGAATGCCATGAACAGCTACCGTTGATTGATGAAAAATGTTTGAATGCCGTTTGTCACGGATAGTGCTACCAAAAGCAAATGGCAATTCAAAGTAGGAGAAAAAGTTTTGAAGCGAATTCTTCCAATTTAGCAAGAGGCAAAAGGAAAGTTCACTCCAAATTGGCAAGGTCCATTCATTATTAAGAAGGTATTATCAGGGGGAGGTCTTGTCCTAACTAAAATGGATAGTCATGTTTTTCCCTAGATCATTAACTCAGACATGGTAAAAAAGTTTTATATTTGATTTGTAAATTTTCTTTCAAAAATTATCGCAAAAATTGACGGATCAAAGGCGGGCCTTCTTTCTTTTCCCTTCAACATTTTCCTTCTTTCTTTTCCCTTCAACATTTTCTTCCCCTAATTTTTCCCTTTGAGCCTTCAGAATCTATAAGTTTCGTTTCTCAACCCACTTGATGGTCGCACCCCGCACTGGGGCAAATATTATTTTTGTTTATTAAAGAAGAAGAAAAGAGAGAAAATGAAAGTTACACGAAAGGAAAACCTCGCAAGAATGAATAAACGATGCAAAAAAAAAAATAGAGTGCTTAGAGTAAGCAGTACAAATTTGAGATAATGGACGCAACCTCAAGTTAATTAAATGGTTCATGAATTCTGCATTTCAGCCTCAACATTTTTTACACCTTACCTGACCCCGTTACAAAAGCCGAAAATGTTACCGACCTCCGTCTTTAGTTTTGTGATAATTTTCAAAATGAAAATTTGCAAATAAAAAATGGCACATGATGTTAATATATCTATCCCTAATCAATCAAGGGAGGATTGTCCCACTGATGCCAAATATTTTAATGCCAATCTAATTTAGTAATAAGGGAATGACCATTCAAGATTTGAATACTGTTTGCTTGCATCACTCTTTACAAAGGTGAAAACCCGAAAGGGAACCTCAAAATAAAAAAGAAGAACAAAAAAAGAAAGAAAGAAAAAGAAAAAGAAAAAAAAGAGAAAGAAAAAAAAAATGGGCGGGGGAAGCCTCGGTGAAAACCCGAAAGGGCGTTGAGGCTGGATAACTGCAAGTCAAAGGCTCACAAGTGAGGAAGCAAGGTACACCTGTGTCAGAAGTGGAACTCTTTGTGGAAGCTGGTGACCATGTTTACTTGAGGATTTTCTTCTGTCTTGATCATCTTGTAGCAATCTTGGAATTCAAATGGAATGACATCGAAAGGATCGAGCGAAAGATGCTTCAGAGCTGTCGCCTGAAATTGGTTTTTCAACTAAGTGTAACGATTATTCTTTAATTTTAAACAAAAGCATTTTTACATTTCAAAAGTATTTAATGTACAGAATTTCTTCTGTATTGTTTCATGTGAAATATTTTCTGATCAATTCATTTAATTGAAACCTTTGACATTTCCTTTGTTTGAATTTGCAATAAAAGCAAAAGCAGTCATAAATTTATCGGAGGTCAAAAGTGTATATGAATGGAGTATCATGTGGGGTATTTATCTTTAATTGTGAATCAGAGGCTATTCGGAATCGAAAAATGACAGGTGGGATCACTCTATTATCAATTGAGGCCTTTGTCAAGGATGAAAACTGAGGCAATTTTTTTTTAAAAAGTTAATAATGGTCTAATTAAGAGAACAATTCAATTCAACGATTGATTTTAAAGTTGACACTAGGGGAAATTTTTCTCAAAAAATTTGATTTCAAGATTGATTTTGATATTTTGAGCATAAGGCAGAATTTTGTAAAAGGAATAATTATACTAGGGCAATTTTTGAAAAAATTGGCTTGCAATGAGCTTTGACATTTCACAGAGCACCAATTTTTGAAAGGAGTGATTTCAAATTGGTTTGATGCCATACACTGGGGCAAAATTTAAAAAAAAAAATT
This sequence comes from Mitragyna speciosa, assembly GCA_024721245.1. Lineage (NCBI taxonomy): Eukaryota > Viridiplantae > Streptophyta > Magnoliopsida > Gentianales > Rubiaceae > Mitragyna > Mitragyna speciosa. The sequence continues at coordinate 20,551,747 of CM045566.1, read as the reverse complement.
GATTTTTGACTTGATTTTGATGCAACGCCGGACATTTGTTTTTTTTAAGTTTTCCTATATCTTAAATTTTTCTATGCATTTCGTCCAGCAATATTGGACTCCATCATGTTTCTTTTAGCCTGACAGCCCAGACATCGCATTTTATTCATCGTTTTAGGGTCATACATTTGTCATTTACATTTTCAAGTTTGACAGCCCAGACTTTGTATTCCATGATCCCTGACAGCCCAGGATCATGCATTTGTCATTTACATTTTTCAAGTCTGACAACCCAGACTTTGGATTCTATAATTCCTGACAGTCCAGGATCATGCATTTGTCATTTACATTTTCAAGTTTGACAGTCTAGACTTTGCATTCCATGATTCTTGATAGCCTAGGATCATGCATTTGTCATTTACTTTTCCAAGTCTGACAACCTAGACTTTGCATTCCATGATTCTTGATAGCCCAAGATCATGTCCAAGTTTGACAACCCGGACTTTGCATTCCATGATTCCTGACAGCCTAGGATCATGCATTTGTCATTTACTTTTCCAAGTCGAACAGCCCAGACTTTGCATTCTAAGATTTTTGGCAGCCCAAGGGCATGCATCCGTCCAACAGCCTGGTCAGCATATGTTTTTAACATTTCAAGTTGGCAACCCAACTTTGCAATCATCAACATTGGCAGGTCAAGGCCATACATCTGTCCAGCAGCCTGGTCGACATATGTTTTGTTACATTTCAAGTTTGATAGCTCAAATTTTACATCCCTGATAGCCTAAGGTTATGCATCCGTCCAGCAGCCTGGTTGGTATCTATTTATTTACATTTTCAAGTCTGGCAGCCCAGACCTTGCATTGCATTCTATGATTCCTGACAGCGCAAGATTATTCATTTATATTTTCAAGTTGGGAGCCCAACTTTGCATTCATCAACATTGACAGCCCAACGTCCTGCATCCATTCACCGATCTAATCGATATATGTTTTTTACATTTCAACCCAACTTTGCATTCATCAATCTTGGCAGCCCTATAAGGTAATAGCATAGGTAACGCAGCGAAAAAAAAAATTTTATTACCTTAACCATGGATCTCTTTGACATATCTATATGATTAACAAGGGGTTTAGCATGAAGATTACCTTAAGCATAGAAGATTTCTATGCTTCTAGGCAAAGATCCTTCGAAGAAGATGTTAGATTTGTAAGGTAATAGCATAGGTAACGCAGCGGAAAAATAAAAATTTATTACCTTAACTATGGATCTCTTTGACATATCTATATGATTAACAAGGAGGTTTGCATGAAGATTACCTTAAGCATAGAAGATTTCTATGCTTCTAGGCAAAGATCCTTGGAAGAAGATGTTTGATCTACCACGAAAAAACCCTCCAAGCGTAGAGCCTCTAACAATATCCACACGAACAACTTCTTTGGGAACCTTGTAGGCTTGCTTGCTTTGACTTTTGAGTGCTAGCTCCCTTGAATTATTTAAGAACACAAGAAGAAGAAAAACCTAACAATTAGGGAGAGAGAGAGAGACGCCTGGAGAGAGAGAAAAAGGCATGCTTTTCTTTCCTTCAATTTTCTCTCACTAGTTTTCTTTTTGTGTTGCAATAATAATTCAAGAGTCAAAGCATGAACCTATTTATAGAGGTAGTATTCTAGTCTTTTAGGAAATAAAGCTAATTGGAAACCAAGAAGGTTTAGGTAACTTACTTTAAGCTAATCCTTCTCTTTTAGGAAATCAATTAATTACTTTAATTCCTTTAGGAAACCAATTTCCTACAAGACTTAGAATATTTATAAACAAGTCCTTTAAGTTAATTTATCTCATAAATTAACCCCATAAGTATCTCATACTTATCTTAATTACATTTTAACCCAAATATTTTTTGTTCTTTATGTGTGTGACCCATTAGGTTCCATTCACGTTGGCAATAAGTATAAATTATAACTCATTAATTGAGCTAGATAAATTAAACACTTTTAATTTATCATTAATTCACTAATTAATCAATTCATACTTATAGATCATGAGTGGCGTCTAGCAATGCATCATGACCACCCAAGTGAATAGGAAAGTCATATGGTAGACCATACCCTTCAATGACAATGTTACCGTGTAATTAATATCCTTTCACCATACTATATCCCAATTAGTCTAAAAGTATAGTGCATACTTTAATAATGACTAATTTATATTTTCTTGTTCCAGAAATATAACTCTGCATGATGTATAACCTTGAAACTACTTCCAAGTTATACTATCACTTCTGCAGAAGATTTATGAGCTAATATTTCCAACAAGTGGCCATATAGGGATATACTCTCCTATTTAAGGAGTGGTGAATCCTATATTGATTACTCACTATCCTTCCATGCTTCAAACTATACCCAATCTCTAACCTATGAGTTACCCTTTTACGGGCACCGAGGAATAGAGTCAAAGTATAGCAATCCACACTCAAGATACTATGGTAATCTCAAGTCAAAGGATCACTTACACCATCACCATTAAGAGTTTAACCATTGGCACTATAGTTGAAACTCTTGGCGGATCAATCCAATGAACTTGTTTTCAAACAAGCATCCACATACCAGCTTAAGTGTCACGCACACCATAGTCAATGAGATTTACCATAAGTAGAGGCAAAGTATGTGCTAGTCTATCTGCATTAATGATGTCCAATCTCATTAATACTATGACTAGGGATATTCAAGAATATGAGCTTATGTATTAGAGTCTCATAATTGTAACCCTTACAATCTCTAATACACAGTCAATATTCAAAGGACTTTATCAATCAAACAAGTAACATGGAAATACAAATATAGATGATAAAGAAAAATACCACATGGATAAATATAACATAAATAAGTGTAACACAAAACACCTTAAACCATCTTGGTTTTAGGTCATACACTAACAAGATCTACCACGAAAAAGCCCTCCAAGCGTAGAGTCTCTAACGATATCCACACGAACGACTTCTTTGGGAACCTTGTATTCTTGCTTACTTTGACTTTTGAGTGCTAGCTCTTTTGAATTATTTAAGAACACAAGAAGAAGAAAAACCTAACAATTAGGAGAGAGAGAAAGTGGCATGCCTCTTTCTTTATTCTTTTCTCTCACTAGTTTTCTTTTGTGTTGCAATAATTATTCAAGAGTTAAAGCATGAACCTATTTATAGAGGAAATATTCTAGTCTTGTAGGAAATAAAGCTAATTGGAAACCAAGAAGGTTTAGGTAACTTACTTCAAGCTAAAGCTTCTCCTTTAGGAATTCTATTCCATAAGGAAACCAATTAGTTACTTTATTTTTTTTAGGAAACCAATTTCCTGCAAGACTTAGAATATTTATAAATAAGTCTTTTAAATTAATTTATCTCATAAACTAACCCCATAAATATCTCATACCTATCTTAATTACATTTTAACCCAAAGATTTTGTTCTTTACGTGTGTGACCTATTAGGTTCCATTCACGTTGGCAATAAATATAAATTATAACTCATTAATTGAGCTAGATAAATTAAATACTTTAATTTATCATTAATTTACTAATTAATCAATTCATACTTATAGATCATGAATGGCGTCTAGCAATGCATCATGACCACCCAAGTGAATAGGAAAGTCATATGGTAGACCATACCCTTCAATGACAATGTTACCGTGTAATTAATATCCTTTCACCAAACTATATCCCAATTAGCCTAAAAGTATAGTGCATACTTTTAAACGACTAATTTATATTTTCTTGTTCCAGAAATACAACTCTCCATGATGTATAACCTTGAAACTACTTCCAAGTCATACTATCACTTCTGCAGAAGATTTATGAGTTAATATTTCCAACAAGTGGCCATAAAGGGATATACTCTCCTATTAAGTAGTGGTGAATCCTATATTGATTACTCACTATCTTTCCATGCTTCAAACTATACCCAATCTCTAACCTATGAGCTACCCTTTTATGAGCACCGAGGAATAGAGTCAAAGTATAGCAATCCACACTCAAGATACTATGGTAATCTCAAGTCAAAAGATCACTTACACCATTGCCATTAAGAGTTCAACCATTGGCACTATAGTTGAAACTCTTAGCGGATCAATCCAATGAACTTGTTCTGAAACAAGCATCTACATACTAGCTTAAGTGTCACGCACACCATAGTCAATGAGATCAACTACTAGTTACCATAAGTAGAGGCAAAGTATGTGCTAGTCTATCCATATTAATGATGTCCAATCTCATTAATACTATGACTAGGGATATTTAAGAGTATGACTTTATGTATTAGAGTCTCATAATTGTAACCCTTACATTCTCTAATACACAGTCAATATTCTAAGGACTTTATCAATCAAACAAGTAACATGGAAATACAAGTATAGATGATAAAGAAAAATACCACATGGATAAATATAACATAAATAAGTGTAAATATAAAACACCTTAAACCATCTTGGTTTTAGGACATACACTAACAAACTCCCACTTACACTAAAACCAATCACTCATTTGTTTTAAGTCAAAAGCATTTACATGAGCATCATGCTTTTTCTGGGACAAAGCCTTAGTGAGATGATCAGCTGGGAACCTTTTCTATCTTTACATCATTCCTACCAACTATTTCTCTAATAAGATGGTAGCGCCTAAGTACGTGTTTGGATCGTTGATGAGACCTAGGTTCCTTTGCTTGGGCGATGGCACCATTGTTGTCACAATACAAAGGTATAGGATCAACAATGGAAGGAACCACTGCTAGCTCGGTTGTCGCGTCCTAAACATCGTGAGTAATAGGGTGCTAGTGGACTCATTGACTGTCCCATCCTAAAAAAACGGTCCGGTCTGGTGACACCTAGTTTGGGGAAAAACCGTGCGCGTGTGTGAAAAATCGAGTTTTTTTATTGAAAAAGTGTATTTTAAGGAAAATGGTATTTTAAAAGAAAACAAAGTCGGGACTAAAAGTACGATAGTTTTGGCCAACTAATTTTTGAAAAAGGGTTTTATTTTATTTAAAAAAAATGGAGTCGCCACTTGGTACTGAGTTAGGGTGTACCAAGTCACCCAAAAAAATCGTTTAACAAAATAAAAATAAAAATTTTTGAAAAACATTTTAAAATCCTTTTTCGACTCCGGTCTATGAAAAACGAGAGAAAAAGGTCCGGGAGCCACATTTGAGGAAAGGGAAGGCAAAGGCTTGCGCCTAAGGCACCCTTTCAACCTAGTCGAGGCTAGTTGTGAGGTTTAATCAAATTTTCCTAAATTAACCCTAAATTCTATCGCGTTTTGGATGTTTCTAAATAAATGCAAAATCCTAAATCTAAATGTAAGCATCGAAAGGGTTGGCATGTTCCGTCAAGACTTGGTTGGGATTATCGCATTAATTGCGAATCCCGAGTCGAGGCCTCGAGGGAGTCACGAGAGTCTATGCAAAATGGAATGCAAAAAGAAAAGAAAATAAAAAGATAGATAATAAGTGATTGAAGAAAACAGGTATGTAACATGACGGGTATAGGGGACTAATAACTCGTGATTGAATGTTTCTATTCACGGAGGGGAGAACGGCCTGTACGCCACCGCTTCCCACGTGAGTAGACGACTATTTCTAGTCGAATCATACAAATGTCTTAATTTCTAAGTGAGATGCAACCTAGATGTCATGCATTTTAAAAATGTGTCAAAATATAATAATAATAAATAATGATAATAGTAATAAAATCATGCCAAATGAAAAGAAAAATTAAAAATGTGTGAAATGAGATGTGAAATGCACACAAATGCACCTAATACTAAATGTCTTAAGGGTCTAGCGTTGGACTAGCGGGAAAAGAAAGAAGCGACAACTAGCGTTGGACTAGTGTGGTGACGGAATACCATAAGTCATGAATTAAATATTAAAGCATGAATTAAAAGCAAATAAAACATATAAGATCACATAGGAGCACATAACACATAAACAGGATGTCAAGATGCAAAATCCTAATGAAAGCGGTAAAACAAATAAGCATGTAAGCATACAAAAAGCAAATAAACCCTAACTATTACACCAGGGGCTTAATTTATAATTTTTGGGGGGAAATTGAAAATACCCTATCTATTACACTTTCTATCTAATTGCGCAAATTTTGCTAAAATATGAGAAAAATAATCTAACTATTACATTGACTAGCTAAATACAAAATATTATATTTTTTCAAAATAATAAAAATTCAAAATTAAATAAATTAAATACATAAAAACGCAAACAGTATGTAAAATAAGAAACAAACAAATAATAATAAAAATAATGCATAAAATCACATTGGAGCATATTGGAGCACGTAAAGAGAAAAATAACGAAAAGTCGGGATACCTCTTTGGAGACCCGATACCAACGCTTAAAAACACAAACAAACATGTCAAGGTATCGCTATTTAGGCAAAATAAAGCATAAACTGTAAATTCCCAACAAATTGGGGGGTAAACATGTAATTCTAGCAAACTAAGATGAAAAAACACAATTTACAGCAAGTACGAAGGGTAAAAAAAATAATTTCAGCAAGCTTGAGGGTGATAATGTAATTTTCAGCAATGTTGGTGGGGCTAAATTTGTCATTTCAACAAGAACAAGAGCAAAAATTAAGATTTCCAGCAATATGTGGGGACCAAAGCACAAATGTCAGCAGCAATAAAGAACTAAATTTATAAAATGCAGCAAGTTTTAACAATAATTTAAAATTCCAGCAAAGCTTAATAACTTAGAATGAAATTCCAGCAACATAAGATTCAAAAAATGAAAATTCCAGCAATGACAAGAGTTCAAGAATGGAATTCCAGCAATAATAAGGACTCGAACATGACTTTTCAGCAATAACAAGGGCTAAAAGTTGAATTTCCAGCAATTAAAAAAACATAAAAATGAATTTCCAGTAACTTTGAAAAAGGTCAAAACTGAATTTCCAGCAATGTTTGTGGACAAAACAAAGATCCAGCACCATTAAAGGGACTAAAGATAAGATTACAGCAACATAGAAGTACTAAAACACAACTTCCAGCAACAATAAGAGATTAAAAACTAAATTTCAGCAGGAATAGGGGTCTAAAAACAAAACACCAATCACTTAAAAGGACCAAGATATAAACTCCAGTAATGTATAAGGGTTAAAAACACAAAATTTCAGCAAGTTTAGGGTCTCAAATCAAAATTCCATCAAGGTATTAAGGGGTTAAAATTAAAATGCAGCAGTTTATTTGAAAGAAAATACAAAACTTAGGGGTGCTAATTTACAATTATTAAGGACTAAGTCATATTAAAGATAAAATCTTAAAATGTATAGGAAGAAAAAATAATCAAATTCTAGGGGGTGGGCCAAAGCTTAAGCATATTTACAACATAAAGAAACATTTTAATAGTGAAGGCAATCTGGAAGCCTAAATAACCCATCCCCAATTCTAACCGGTTGCATGAGAAAAAAATGACACCCCAACAGAATTCCCAAATCAATCTTCTTTGGCTCCCCCCAAATCGTGAAACAATAAACCCGTATCCCCCAAATACAAATTGACAAACCAGCTTTCTTCACCCCCCCAAACAATTTCTCACCAATCTTCTTCGAACTAATTCTTAAACCAACATTCAAATCCTAAATGCCTTGAGTCCATAAACAAATTCATTACCCATCAGACAAAATCCAAAAGAAGACAACCATGAATTTAATGGCATGTATACGCAAGTAGACGGAAGAAAAGATTAACTCCTTGGCTGATAAAATATGTGATTCGATGGCGTTAATGTTGACAATAATGGTCGGTGATGAAGTAACTGAAACTTGGTGGAGTTTCGATATAGTGAAGTGATTGTTTTGGCATGATGTTGGGGGCGGTTATTTGCAGTTCTGAGAGGCTGTTTTAGCAGTTTATTTTTTGGCTGCGATTTGGAGGCGATTTGTGTTGTTTTCGGTGGCTGATGGGGCTGTTTTTTGGGTAGTCTTTTGGTGATTGTTCTTGCTACAGTTGGGGCTGATTATCATGGCCTTTTGGGGCTGTTTTTGTTAGTGTATGCCCTAAAACCAAGATGGTTTAAGGTGTTTTGTTTTACACTTATTTATGTTATATTTATCCATGTGGTATTTTTCTTTATCATCTATACTTGTATTTCCATGTTACTTGTTTGATTGATAAAGTCCTTAGAATATTGACTGTGTATTAGAGATTGTAAGGGTTACAATTATGAGACTCTAATACATAAAGTCATATTCTTAAATATCCCTAGTCATAGTATTAATGAGATTGGACATCATTAATACGGATAGACTAGCACATACTTTGCCTCTACTTATGGTAAGTAGTAGTTGATCTCATTGACTATGGTGTGCGTGACACTTAAGCTAGTATGTGGATGCTTGTTTGAGAACAAGTTCATTGGATTGATCCGCCAAGAGTTTCAACTATAGTGCCAATAGGTTGAACTCTTAATGGCAATGGTGTAAGTGATCCTTTGACTTGAGATTACCATAGTATCTTGAGTGTGGATTGCTATACTTTGACTCTATTCCTCGGTGCCCGTAAAAGGGTAGCTCATAGGTTAGAGATTGGGTATAGTTTGAAGCATGGAAAGATAGTGAGTAATCAATATAGGATTCACCACTCCTTAATAGGAGAGTATATCCCTTAATGGCCACTTGTTGGAAATATTAACTCATAAATCTTCTGCAGAAGTGATAGTATAACTTGGAAGTAGTTTCAAGGTTATACATCATGGAGAGTTATATTTCTGGAACAAGAAAATAGTAAATTAGTCATTTAATAGTATGCACTATACTTTTAGACTAATTGGGATATAGTGTGGTGAAAGGATATTAATTACACGGTAACATTGTCATTGAAGGGTATGGTCTACCATATGACTTTCCTATTCACTTGGGTGGTCATGATGCATTGCTAGACGCCACTCATGATCTATAAGTATGAATTGATTAATTAGTGAATTAATGATAAATTAAAAGTGTTTAATTTATCTAGCTCAATTAATGAGTTATAATTTATACTTATTGCCAACGTGAATGGAACCTAATGGGTCACACACATAAAGAACAAAATCTTTGGGTTAAAATGTAATTAAGATAAGTATGAGATACTTATGGGGTTAATTTATGAGATAAATTAACTTAAAGGACTTATTTATAAATATTCTAAGTCTTGCAGGAAATTAGTTTCCTAAAAGAAATAAAGTAACTAATTGGTTTCCTTATGGAATAGATTTCCTAAAGGAGAAGGAATTAGCTTAAAGTAAGTTGCCTAAACCTTCTTGGTTTCCAATTAGCTTTATTTCCTAAAAGACTAGAATACTTCCTCTATAAATAGGTTCATGCTTTGACTCTTGAATTATTATTGCAACACAAAAGAAAACTAGTGAGAGAAAAAATTGAAGAAAGAGACACGCCTCTTTCTCTCTCTAGGCGTCTCTCTCTCTCTCTCCTAAGGGTTAGGTTTTTCTTCTTCTTGTGTTCTTAATAATTCAAGGGAGCTAGCACTCAAAAGTCAAAGCAAGCAAGCCTACAAGGTTCCCAAAGAAGTTGTTCGTGTGGATATCGTTAGAGGCTCTACGCTTGGAGGGCTTTTTCGTGGTAGATCAAACATCTTCTTCGAAGGATCTTTGCCTAGAAGCATAGAAATCTTCTGTGCTTAAGGTAATCTTCATGCAAACCCCCTTGTTAATCATATAGATATGTCAAAGAGATCCATGGTTAAGGTAATAAATTTTTATTTTTCCGCTGCGTTACCTATGCTATTACCTTACAGTTTTGCGGGTTATTTGGTGCCGGTGGTGTCTTTGGGGGGCTGTTATGAGGGGCTGGTTTTGTTGTTTTGAAGGTGGGAAATTCGATCGGAATTGATTGTATGGCTGCACGGTTGCTTTTGGTTGTTTTATTTGCAGGTAATTGGTGGTTACTTCGCTGATTGGGATTCGATTGAGGTTGAGGTGGTGATGGAGGCCGAATGGTGTTTCTCGGTGGTCTTTTGGTTGAGATAGGATGAAATAGTGAAAATAGTGGAAGAAGGAAGAAGACCGAGAGAGTGAACCAAAAAAAAATTCTAGCCCAGAAAACGTAAAACAAAACCCCAGAAAGAAAACATCAAAAAAATCCAAAAAATCAATATAACAAAACAACAAGAATTCACTCAAGTTAAAAAAAAAAAGGATTGCAAAAGGAAAATTAAATTTATGAGGTTACCTTTGAACTTTGAAGGCTGATGATGAACAGTACCCAAGTCAAACCAAACAGCTATATGTGTGTTTTTTGTGGTGAGATAGTGTGTGTTTCAATCTCAATAGTTAAAAAGAATATGTGTTTGTAGGGTTGTTTTTTTTCCCCCTTTTTTGTTTTGCTGATTAAAAGGAGTATTTATAGGCCGCTTGTCTTGTTGGCCAAGAATACTATAAAATAACGAAAATACCACCGATATTAAAAATACTAATTTTATTAAAAAATATATTTTTTTAAACCCCAAAATTGAAAATTAATACAAAGAAATGACAAAAATCTCTAAAATTTTCACAAATAACTCTAAGTAGATTTCAAAAATAAAACTAGAGCTCAAAGCTGATAAAAACGCGCTTGGGGTATAAAATGACGATTTTGCCCCTGGATAACGGAAATACACGAAAAATGGATATTAGCCTCAAAAAATTATCAAAAATTAAAGTAAGCTTAAAACATTAGAAAATGCCTTTTTGACTCAAAATTTGACAAAAAATGAATTTAATTTGTAAAATAACGATTTTGCCCTTGTGACGGTAAAAATAACAATTAAATCCAAAAAAATCATAAAAAATGAACAAATTCATATGAAAGTAAAATATGAATTTAAAAACTCCCAAAAGCTGATAGAAAAATATTTACATATGAAATTACTATTTTTGCCCCCAAGATTATTGAAAAAATTAAAATTTGGCCCGAAAAATGCAGACATGCCCACCAATGTTTGAAAATAAATGGTGTGTCAAAATTTGGTGTCTACAGTTTGCCCCTCTTTGTCGGGAATCTCGTAGAGATTTCAGACAAAGACGTAGACAATACCAAATTTTGACTCACCTCAATGTGAATACAGACATTGGTGTAAACAAAACATCTAATCATGCATAGTGTATAAATGTGATGAGATGTAACTAATGATAAAAAAAAAAAAACAAATGCACATATGAAAATATGTGACCGAGCTCTCTAGGAGCTGCCTACGTATCCCGATGAAGGGAATTAGGTCAAACGTAGTTCATAACAAGTGCACTGTGGATGTGAAACACAATTGTAAAAAAGTAACACAAGAATTCAAACTTTTCACAACTTGTGAGCAAAACAGAGAAAGAAATGCAATATTTGAATCGCTAAACTAAAACAACCTAAAGTGGGTTCAGGATGCTGGACCAAATAATGCAACTATCATGGACTGCCAGGATAAAATGCAGAGTCTGGGCTGCCAGACTAAAATGAACAGAAAGCGAGTCTAGGCTGCTGGACAAAATAAATTCATAAGCTAAATACAGAAAGCGGTGTCTAGGCTGTTGGACTCAATAAATTCATAAAGCAAACGCGAAAAACGGTGCCCAGGCTGTTGGACAAAATAAATTCATAAACTAAATGCGAAAAGCAGTGCCTAATGCCAAGGTCAGATCTTACTATCAGAGACTGGAATGAAAATGACTGAAACTAAAGTGTGGCGCCCAATGCTTGGATTGGATCTTAATACCAGAAAAGTGCGGTGCCCAATGCCAAGATCGGATCTTACTAGCAGACACCGGAATGAAATTGCCTGAAACTAAAGCGCGGTGCCCAATGCCTAGATCGGATCTTAATACCAGAAAAGTGCGGTGCCCAATGCCAAGATCGGATCTTACTACCGGAGACTAGAATGAAAATGACTAAAACTAAAGCGCGGTGCCCAATGCCTGGATTGGATCTTAATATAGGAAAAGCGCGGTGCCCAATGCCAAGATCAGATCTTACTACCGGAGACTGGAATAAAAATGATTGAAACTAAAGCGCAACGCCCAATGCCTGGATCGGATCTTAATACAGGAAAAGCGCGGTGCCCAATGCCAAGATCAGATCTTACTACCGGAGACTGGAATGAAAATTGATTGAAACTAAAGCGCGGGGCCCAATGCTTGGATTGGATCTTAATACCGGAAAAGCGTGGTGCCCAATCCCAAGATCGGATCTTACTACTGGAGACTGAAATGAAAATGACTGAAACTAAAGCGCGGTGCCCAATGCCTGGATTGGATCTTATTACCGGAAAAGCGCGGTGCCCAATGCCAAGATCGGATCTTACTACCGGAGTTGGAATGAAAATGACTGAAACTAAAGCGCGGCGTCCAATGCCTGGATTTGATCTTAATACCGGAAAAATGCGGTGCCCAATGCCAAGATCGGATCTTACTACCGGAGACTGGAAAGAAAATGACTAAAACTAAAGCGCGGCGCCCAATGCCTGAATTGGATCTTAATACGGGAAAAGCGCGGTGCTCAATGTCAAGATCGGATCTTACTACCGGAGACTGGAATGAAAATAACTGAAACTAAAGCACGGCACCCAATGCTTGGATTGGATCTTAATACCGAAAAAGCGCGGTGCCCAATGCCAAGATCGGATCTTACTACCGGAGACTAGAATGAAAATGACTGAAACTAAAGCGCGGCGCCCAATGCCTGAATTGGATCTTAATACCGAAAAGGTGCGGTGCCCAATGCCAAGATCGGATCTTACTACCATAGACTGGAATGAAAATGACTGAAACGAAAGCGTGGCATCTAATGCCTGAATTGGATCTTAATATCGAAAAAGCGCGGTGCCTAATGCCAAGATCGAATCTTACTACTGGAGACTGGAATGAAAATGACTAAAACTAAAGCGCAATATGCAAACTAGTAGACACAATAAAATATTTTGAAATATGCTGAACAAACACTAGACAAATGCTAATTTGTAGAAGTAAAAACACGATGATAGACTAGTGGACAAATGCATGCATGCATGATGCTAAACTAATGAATAAAATGTGGATTTTTGGCTCATCTTACGAGAATGATAATAATGAGGTGCGGACTGCTGGACAATATGCATTGTGAAATGACATAAAAGAAAACTAAAAAAATATTGGGTATTGCATCAAAATCAAGTAAAAAATAAAAAAAAAATTTTGCCCCAGTGTATAGCACCCAACTAACTTGACATCACCTTTTTCGAGATGTGGTATCATGTAAAAATATCAAAACCCAATTAAACTCAATTTTTTTCAAAAAAAAAAATATTTTTCCAATATAAATCAGTCTTTCCAAAATTTTGCTTCAAGAACGAAGCATCCAAATCAATTTTTTTTCTCAAAAAATTTGCCCCAGTATCAATTTTTGAAATCAACCTTTGAATTGAATTGTTCCCTTGATCAAACCATTACTAATTTTTAAAAAAATTGCCCCATTTTTTGTTTTTGACGAAGGGCTCAATTAATGACAATGTGATCACACCTGCCAAAAGTGAAAAACAACGAAAATTGCAGAAGTGATGCCACCACTCGACGGTCATTTGATTCCACTAGCGCATATAAACATGAGTATTGCCATTCTGAGCCTCTGATCAATCTCTTGCCTTACCTTCTGCAAGTTTTCCAATTCAGTGCACTCTGATTCACGACACAGACCAAATCCCTCAAAATAGTCTTGCAATTCATGCATGATTCTGGCTTCTGATAAATTTAGGATTTCCTTCACTTTTATTTCAAATTCAAACAAAGCAAATGTCAAAATTTTAAAAACATAAATTGGTCAGAAAATACTTCACATGCAATAATGTAAAAAAAAATCATGTACAGTAAACAACACGCAAAGACTAAATAAAATACAATTAAATGAAACATTTTTCAGAAAATCGATTTTGAAATGATGGCTTAAAAGATGCCTTTTGATCTTTGGATGTCATTCCCATTTGAACTCTGACATTGCCACAAACTGATTAATGCAAACGAGAAACCTCATTCAACTGTTGTCATCAACTTCCCAATGACTTCCATGTCAGCATGCTGATTTTCTCATTCGTGATCCTTCAACTGTCACATTCTCCTAACCATAAGATCCTTCCGGATTACTGACTTCAGGGAAGAAATGAAATGAATGACAGTATCCAAAATTGAGATTGATCTGTCCTTTTTCCAGTTAAAACAAGACTAGTGCTCGAAGAATATTTGGCAGTCAGTAAGGCGAATCTTCCCTTGTTGATTGGGATAGATATATTAGCATCATCTGTCAATGTGCTAGAATGCATTATTTTGACACTTGTCAATTCTCCCACATTTGAATCATTGTTTGTTCTCAACCATTCGAAAAATGCGAGCTCAATTAGTGATTCTAAGCATTGAAGTCACACATGTGCATTCTAAAATATATTTCCTCAAGACCAAGTAAATAACCATTATATAATTTATTGTCTTGTCTTTAATACTCATAATATCAAGCAAAGGAGAAAGAATTATATCACAATTAAGCAAGCTCAACTTAATTTCTTCGCGTTACTGAACTTCATAAGCAAATGTATCATATGATCAATCAAAGTGTTTCGCATGTCTATGATCAATTTCGTTTTTGCACTTGAGGAAAATTTCTTTTAGTGAACTAATCACTCAAGATACAAGAGTGTTTTTTGACGTGAAAATTAAAATTGATTATGAAGGTTTCCGGTTACTTAACACCTCAACCCTTAAGTAAGTAGCAAAAACTGTATTTGAGAAGTAAAATTACCTTTTTACGCAAGAATCAAAATTGGTTGGATGAAAATTCTTAATTACTCAACAATTTACCTTGTACAAATTTGCGATGCATTATTCACAATTCAAATGCCGTTTGACACGGAAAGCCGACATTTGTAGATAAAGACTCTTGATTACTAAGCATAAGAACCATTGGAGTAGAAAAAAGCTACATCATTTTTTTTTCTTTTTCTCTTTTTTTTTTATATTTTTTTTAACATAAAGAACCCTTCACAATAGATGTTACATCACAAATCACATGAGTGCACTTAATTGACCATAATCAGTGTTTAATATGTGAAATTAAGTAAGAAAGAAATTTTCATCAAACATGCAAAATTTTGGACATAATTTTAACCACTTTACAAGATATACTTTTTATAAGAATAAAACTCCAAACCACATAATAATCATTTCTTATTGCTTGAAGAAAGTATTTGTCAAAGCACATAAAGTAATTTCAACCAGTAGGAGAATTAGACAAAAATCAAGATTGCATGCAACAACTCACAAGTATGTGACATCACCTTATCTTAACCTCACAATAATTATACAACACATTCCAAAGGTGAATGAGAGAATTGTGGACATGACACAATAAAACTCCCCTTGTGCAATTGTTGAAGTCATATCCTAGCAGGTTCGTTCCTTTTGTTGTGCTTGCAATCCTCCAAACATGCATTGCGAAACTTGCTCAACATTTTTAAGGTCTTCAAAGCGAAAGTGTATCCTGACCTAACCCTTTAACCTACGTCTTGGTGCCAATGTTTATGGCTTCTGATCCTTTCAAGTTAACTTTGAATCCCTTTTGTACCCTTCAGAATCCTTAATATGGAATCTAGGTTCATTTTCGATATCACTCTAGCTCCTCATTAACAATTTTTCCTCATTCAGAATCCAGAGAGATATCAAAGTGGCAATTATCAATTTTACATGAGGTGATATCCAAAAATCATGGCATTTATTTTGGTCATTTGAAGAAAAAAGAAAAAGAAAGAAAAAAATGAAAAAAATGAAAAATATAGAAACAACTGAATAAATAGACGAAAGCGGAAAACTTTCATTTCATTGTACTCAAACCAACATTTTCTTAGAAAAGGAATATTTACAAACACATGAATTGGCATTGGTCTTTGAGAAAGCAGTAAACACAATCCAAGTCAAAAACATGTTTCTTAAAAGTAAATAAAGACTCACGACAATTGTCACACATAAAAACAAAACATGATATGTGCTAGACTCCAAAACCATTCAAAGAAAAAAATCCATTCCAGGGCTCTATCTAGAAACGAATTTTGAGACAAAGGCAATCCTAAATTCACCACCACCTCCTCAGCACAAGTATGTGACCAGCTGTCCAGTTGTTTAATATTCCTTCATCAATGACCTCAAAACCAGTAGTATCCAATTTTAACCCCTTTTCAAATTTCTTCATTTAGCGTTATCATCCCAACAATTGACTCGTGTTGAGGCAAAGGATTGTCGTCAACATTCAGAGCTTGTCCTCCTCCATTTCTCAACACGATATCTCCAGTATCAACCATATCTTGAATTTTCTGCCTCAACACCTGACAATTAGTTGTAAAATGTCCCCGACTTCTTGAATGGTAGGCGTAGAAGGCCTGGGGGTCATAATTACGAGGGAGCCCCCTAGGGTATGTTCTTTCAGTTATGGTGTCAATTTTGCCTGCTGCTTTCAATTGCTCATAGATCTGATCAATAAGGTAATCAAGAGGAGTGAAAACCCTATACTATCTTTGTGGTTGGTTAGTTTGACCAATGACTACTTGATAGTTGGGCATGTGGAACATAATTGTTAGGATAAGCAGGTCTTGAGTGGTTTTGCATGGGTGGGCGAAGGTTATTTTGGGTGTACAGGTCGAGGGTTCTGGAACATAGTTTGGGTGTTTGGATAAGCAGTTGAGGATAATGAGGCTGAGGTGTTGGTGTGGTAAACGGGTTGAGAATTGAGATGCTGTGGGTAAGGAGTCATTGTACGAAGAATAGTTCTGGGCTTTAGGTCTAAAAGCTGGGCCTTGATCCCATACAAAAGCAGCTTCTCCTTCTTTCTTCTTGAACTGGGGTTTCTTCCTGTTGTTGCTTTGATTCTGGTTTTGTAGTGCCTCCAATTGCTAGTTTCAACAGCTGTCACGTTGACTATTTTGCCTGCCTTGACAAACTCATCGTACTCTTCAAGCTTGTTGATGATGGCTTGCAAATGAACTTCCAATCATGTGAAAGATTTCCTCAAAATATGGCGGATCATGAGCCTTAATGAAAGTACGAACGATTTCTTCCTCATTCATAGGGAGGCTCTACTTTAGCAGCCAGCTTTCTCATACAGCTTGGCATATGTCTTGTGATCCTCCGAAGGTTTCCTCTTAGTACTCTCCAGGGTAGTTCGCGTTGGTGCCAATTCGCAGTTAAATTCATATTGCTTCACAAAAGCTATTGACAAGTCCAACCAGGTTCTATTTCTTGAGGTTTCAGATTAGAATACCAATCTAACGCATCACCTTCTAGACTCTTCAGGGAATAAGCGCATGGGTAAATTTTCATCATCGACTGGTTTGCCAAGCTTGTTAGCGAACATCTTGAGATGAGTCTTGGGATTGCCAGTTCCATCATATTTAGTAAACTTGGGAGCTTTGAAACCTAGCGGTAACTGAACATCTGAAAAGAGACAGAGATCATCATAACTCAATCCGCCATGTTTGTTCAACCCTTGACTTTTCTTCATGAACTCTTCAAACCGATCCAACCTCTTAAGCAACTCTTTATCCACAGGTGTGGCAATTTCATCCATAGCCAGCCTTCCTTGAGAGGCGACATCCCATACAAAAGGTTCTACTGTGTGGTGGTGAGGTGCCTGAGGATTGGATGGGATATTTGGGTTGATTTGTGGATGGGACTAGGGAAGTGGATAGTTGGGTAGGTTCATTTGAACAAAATTTTGGGTGCACAGGCAACAGGTCAGGAATTGACGTGGGTAGAGGGTCCTTTCAATCAGATTAGCAAAAGGTGGAAGGGAAGCGGTTTGCACATTGGACATGCAAAAGGCAATTGGTTAACCTGCTTCAGGAGAATGGTCAACTACCGGCACTGGGTTATTCGGGACACCACCACTGACTGTTTGCGACGAGTTGATCAATGACACGCCTCTGTGATGCCATTTCTGCACTCAAGTCCTTAAACTTACCCAATACTTCACTCAGCTGAGCCCCAATGCAGAGAAATCCACTGACATTGCTTGAGTCGTTCTTCTAAAACATCCTGGATTGGAACTCATGTTTATACGGCTTTGTAGATAGCGGGTATGGGACCCGCGTCTGAATGGGGCTTTCGATGAAAAGAAGCTATGGTTTAAAGTACCTGAGAAACGGGAATCGAAAGAACACGATTCAGGTATTTATCTTGCGTAACACTATCATATTTTTATTCTGAGAAAGAAAAAGAAAAAGAAAAACAAAAAGATTAGGAGTTAGTAAATGTATAAACAATTCGGATGCATGTCCTAGGGAGTGCCCTTATTGTGCCAAGGGTAGGCCTAGCATGAAATGCAAGTCCTTTAGGGTGAGACCCCCTTTTAATCGTAGATGGACTAGAATTCAGTCGAGAAGAGATGCCTCCATTCTGCTCGTATTACCTTACCTAGGGTCTCACCAGCCAGGATGGTACTGAAAATATAAATGTGCATGTCCTTTTAGGGTTATGTACCCAAGACAAAAGGGTGGCTTTCCTATCATGGGATTCTCGACATAGGCATTCCCTCTAGGGTTTATGCATGATGCCAGTTTATTAAAGCAAGTTAAAATATGCGAAAATGCCAAATTTTTGAAATGTTCCAAAGTTTTTTTTCAAATAATGATGCAGAATTTTCTTCTAGAAAGATGGACTGTAAACTGTACAAAAGTGATTATTGACTCCAAAAATATTTGATTGAAAAAGAATCGAGTCTCCATGAGGTTACGGGACTCAACATTGAAAGAAATCAAAGTTCATGACTTTATGTAGGACCATACAAGTCAAAATGTCAATTTATTAAAGTAAAATGAAATATGTGTTAGAATCATTTTTTGTGTAATGTGGGATGGGAGGGTGGGGGATATGACAAAAATGACGCATTAACTTCTTTGAAAAAAAATGATAAATGCAAACTATGCAAAAGTTCGACCACTTGGGTACATTTATTGATTCTGAAGAAATTTGGTTCAGATAAAACTTACAAGTACAATAAAGATGAGTAATCTTAAAATAGTTTTGAAATTACACCTCTTATTAAAAATATATATATAAATTAAAAAATTAGATTTTCGGGACTTTTACAAAATTTACAACGACTTGACCCTTGGGTATTTTGTTTACAATCCATCTTTCTCGAGAAAATTAATTATGAAAACGAAATTTAAATGTGCTAAAAGAGGGTTGGCTTCCTATGAGAGCACCATGCCAAGGCTTTTTATTCTATGGTTGTGAATACAATCAAAGAAAAAGAGAGAGCGCGTTAGTTTATTTAACAAATAACACATAACACATTGGCAAAACAAATAACAAACAGGAAAACAGGGAAAAGAAAAAGGGTGGATCCCTTCCTCTCGTGCCTGATGTACCTAGTAGGGTCAAGCTGACTCTATCCTAGGTTATTCCACATGGATGCATGAGGTTGGGCTCACTAATGCATCTAGACTCGATTAGGCTGTCGGTTTCCAAGCCTTCAGACTTAAGGGCAAGGGTCATCAATCCCAAAGCCCTTGGTCGGTGGCTCGAGTGATCCCCCAGACACTCCTACGTGCACATCGTGCCCCAGCCACGTGTCCAAGTGGATCTATTCTTTAAAGCCCAAATCTCTAGACTTGTGGACTCAAGCCGAGAGTTTGGGTGATCTCCTAGACATGGTCACGTGCACATCGTGCCACGATCACACATCCAAGTGGATCAAGCCTGTGATATGGTTTAAGGCTCCCTAACCGTCAAACTTAGGGACCCAAAAGTAACAAATTCGTCAATTCCAAGGGCCCCGGTCGGTGGTTCAAGTGATCTCCTAGACACCGGTACATGCACGAATGCAATGGCCGCATGTCTAGGCAGATCGGTCCTAGTCCTAAAAGGATGGGTGGGTGGCAACCACCAAAAAGAGAAAAAGGGTAAAAACATCGAATGCACGTATGAAATGCTCCTTATGAGAGGAGGGCATGATAAAGTGTGGGCTTTAAGGGTGACTGACCCCTCCCCAAATGCAAGTGCGGTCGAATAAAGTAATGATAAGTAAACACACATCACATAACCAACGGAGAGACGGGGAATGTGTGAGATGCAAAAGGAAAAACCTAAAAACCTAGAAAAGGAAAATACAATCCTAACATCCAAACGCGATGGAATAAAAGGGTTAAAGAAAGAAAAGATGATTAAGCCTAGTGCTCGGACTCACTAGTGATCCCTAGTGGAGTCGCCAAAATCCTTTCGCGTCCTAAACATCGTGAGTAATAGGGTGCTAGTGGGGTCATTAATTGTCGCGTCCCGAAAAGACGGTCCGGTTCGGTGACCCCTTTTGAAAAGATAGTTTGGGAAAAAACCGTGCGCGTGTGTGAAAAATCGAGTTTTTTATTGAAAAAGTGTATTTTAAGGAAAATGGTATTTTAAAAGAAAACAAGGTCAGGACTAAAAGTGCGACAGTTTTGGCCAACTAATTTTTGAAAAAGGGTTTTATTTTATTTTTAAAAAAAATGGAGTCACCACTTGGTACTGAGTTAGGGTGTACCAAGTCGCCCGAAAAAATCGTTTCACAAAATAAAAATAAAAATTTTAGAAAAACATTTAAAAACCCTTTTTTTACTCCGGTCTACGAAAAACGAGAGAAAAAGGTCAGGGAGTCACATTTGAAGAAAGGGATGGCAAAGGCTTGCGCCTAAGGCACCCTTTCAACCTAGTCGAGGCTAGTTGTGAGGTTTAATCAAATTTTTCTAAATTAACCCTAGATTCTATCGCGTTTTGGATGTTTCTAAATGAATGCAAAATCCTAAATCTAAATGTAAGCATCGAAAGGGTTGGCATGTTCCGTCGAGACTTGGTTGGGATTATCGCATTAATTGTGAATCCCAAGTCGAGGCCTCGAGGGAGTTACGAGAGTCTATGCAAAATGGAATGCAAAAAGAAAAGAAAATAATAATATAGATAATAAGTGATTGAAGAAAGCGGGTATGCAACATGACGAGTACGGGAGACTAATAACTCGTGACTGAATGTTTCTATTCACGGAGGGAAGAACGGCCTGTACGCCACCGCTTCTCACGTGAGTAGACGACTATTTTAGTCGAATCAAACAAATGTCTTAATTTCTAAGTGAGATGCAACCTAGATGTCATGCATTTTAAAAATGTGTCAAAATATAATAATAAATAATGATAATAGTAATAAAATCATGCCAAATGAAAAGAAAAATTAAAAATGTGTGAAATGAGATGTGAAATGCACACAAATGCACCTCATACTAAATGTCTTAAAGGTCTAGCGTTGGACTAGCCCGTTCTAAAAAAATCCTACTAGCGTTGAACTAGCGGGAAAAGAAAGTAGCCACAACTAGCGTTGGACTAGTGTGGTGACGGAATACCATAAGTTATGAATTAAATATTAAAGCATGAATTAAAAGCAACTAAAACATATAAGATCACATAGGAGCACATAACACATAAACAGGATATCTAAATGCAAAATCCTAATGAAAGCGATAAAACAAATAAGCATGTAAGCATACAAAAAGCAAATAAACCCTAACTATTACACCAGGGGCTTAATTTATAATTTTTGGGGGAAATTTGAAAACACCCTATCTATTACACTTTCTATCTAATTGCGCAAATTTTGCTAAAATATGAGAAAAATAATCTAACTATTACATTGACTAGCTAAATACAAAATATTATATTTTTTCAAAATAATAAAAATTTGAAATTAAATAAATTAAATACGCAAATAGTATGTAAAATAAGAAACAAACAAATAAAAATAAAAATAATGTATAAAATCACATTGGAGCGTATTGGAGCACGTAAATAGAAAAATAACAAGAAGTCGAGATACCTCTTTGGAGACTCGATACCAATGCTTAAAAACACAAACAAACATGTCAAGGTATCGCTATTTAGGCAAAATAAAGCATAAAATGTAAATTCCCAACAAATTGGGGGGTAAACATGTAATTCTAGCAAACTAAGATGAAAAAACACAATTTACAGCAAGTACGAAGGGTAAAAAAATAATTTCAGCAAGCTTGAGGGTGATAATGTAATTTTCAGCAATGTTGGTGGGGCTAAATTTGTCATTTCAACAAGAACAAGAACAAAAATTAAGATTTCCAGCAATGTGTGGGGACCAAAGCACAAATGTCAGCAGCAATAAAGAACTAAATTTATAAAATGCAGCAAGTTTTAACAATAATTTAAAATTCCAGCAAAGCTTAATAACTTAGAATGAAATTCCAACAACATAAGATTCAAAAAATGAAAATTCCAGCAATGACAAGAGTTCAAGAATGGAATTCCAGCAATAATAAGGACTGGAACATGACTTTTCAGCAATAACAAGGGCTAAAAGTTGAATTTCCAGCAATTAAAAAACATAAAAATGAATTTCCAGTAACTTTGAAAAAGGTCAAAACTGAATTTCGAGCAATGTTTGTGGACAAAACAAAGATCCAGCACCATTAAAGGGACTAAAGATAAGATTACAGCAACATAGAAGTACTAAAACACAACTTCCAGCAACAATAAGAGATTAAAAACTAAATTCCAGCAGGAATAGGTGATACAAATCTTGTGGCCATGATTCCTATCATTCAAGCTTCATCAACGGATATCATCACCCTGTGCAAATTGGAGGTGTCAAAGAGCTTAAATTATGGCAATGGAGTATGGAAGATGGCTTACGTCGCATCCGTCAAGAGGCCAAAGGCTGGTGGTCACGTTTTAGGTCTAAAGTGCGAGGACGGATTTTCAAAGGATAAGACCAGAAGCCAGTCGCAGACATTCTATTGGAGGCCGCACCCCAGGCCGTCCCGCGGCCTTCCCCACGGCCTGGATCAGAATGCGTGCCAAGGCCAAAATTGTTTCTGACCAAGGCCGCGCCTAAGGCCGCCCCGCGGCCTTCGTCCGCACCTTGGAATTTTTATTGTTTTAATTAGTTTTAGTTTAATTTTTAGGTTTTATTTAATTAAAATTTCCATATTTAGTTTTAGAGTTTGTACGCCTATATAAGGCTAACTATTGTCGTTTATTATGGGGGAATGGTTATGTTGAATTATGATTTGATCAATGAAAATTGGTTTTCTCCCTTTGAGGGATTTCGTGAGTTCTTGAGATGAGAACTTTTTCCAACTTTTCAAGAGTGATTCTTGTAAGGTTATACCTTGGGTTTTTATCAAAAAGTTTGGTAAGGGTCTAGGGTCTCTATTGATTTGGTTTCAATCAACGGGTTTGGTTGGGGTCGAATTATTCATAGGTAAATTGATCCAATTCTGCGGGAGGGTTTGGATTGATTTACGCCCTGATCTTCAAGACGGTCCTTTGGGGATGTTCCTGTGACAAACGAAAAGGGAGATCAACCCGGATCATGTCAAGTGGTATCAGAGCTATTGGATCTTGAAAGAAAATTAGGTTTATTCGTTGTATTTAACCCACTTGGGTATATCTCTTCGTTATCCATCCGTTTGGATATATCTTTTCTATTTGGATTTTTTGTGTTGAGTTGTTTATTGTTATTTTGGGTTCAAGATCTAACTTTTCTTGAATCAAAGTTGTGATTTTTGGATTGTTGATTTTTGAAAAAAAAAAAAAAATTTGCGTCACCGTTCGTTCACTGTAGCGTCACTGTTCATCGGTACTGTTCACGCGGGGGGAACACTGTTCACGCTGTACTGTTCACGTCGCAAGTACTGTTCACGTCGGCACTGTTCATCAGATTTTTCCAGAAAATTTTTTTTCAGTTTTTTTGTTTTGTTTGTTTTTGGTTGTTGATCTTTTGTATTGTGTACGTTGTTTTGTTTTGTTAAAAAAAAAAAGAGGATTGGTAGCTTGAAAAAAATTCTTGAGTGGAAGAAGGCAAAAAAAAGTGAGATATTCGTGAAACCCAAAAATTGGGAGAGTATTTGTTCACTGTGTACAGGCTATTCATGTTGAACTTTGATGATCCTAGTCTATATTTTCATGAACCCCAAAGAGGCATCAATAGAAGCAAAGTTAGTTGGGATGCCAAAAGATCGAGTGATAAAAGGCACCATTCTAAATTCTCTACGAAGGTAGTTGATGAATATGGCTATGAAGGTAGCACTTCAAGGAGGAAGGAGAGGTCTTCGAAATCCAAATCTTCCAGTAGTCATCGTATGAATTATCTACGGGATGAGATGAAGGATCAATGTGATTCTTTCATAGATATGATGAATAAGTTTGTGGACAAATATGAATCACATATTGCTGCTTCAAGGGAAAAGCAAAATCAAGTAGTTAATAAGGAGAAGCATCAATCAACTGTGGAACTTCAAGTTGAAGAACGTCCACAACCCATGGAGGTGTATATGGAGGAGAAGATTGGAATCGAGGTGTCACTTTTGGAGCCAAATGAATCTGCAACACCATCTTGGAAGGAGCAAAGCCTAGCTGAGCAACCAATGGAGGAACGTGTTGAGGTTGAAGACGAAGCACCATTGGAGGAG
This sequence comes from Mitragyna speciosa, assembly GCA_024721245.1. NCBI lineage: Eukaryota > Viridiplantae > Streptophyta > Magnoliopsida > Gentianales > Rubiaceae > Mitragyna > Mitragyna speciosa. Next base: position 20,527,269 of record CM045566.1, on the reverse strand, counting down.
CCATTAGAAGAGCCACCAAGTGTTGAACAATCCCATGTGATCGTACCTTGTTGCTTATCTACTATGGGCAACGATTCGAGGACGAATCGTTTTGAAGAGGGGGAGTTTGATACGAATCCTGTGGCCATGGTTCCTATCATTCAAGCTTCATCAACGGATATCATCACCCTGTGCAAATTGGAGGTGTCAAAGAGCTTAAATTATGGCAATGGAGCATGGAAGATGACTTACGTCGCATCTGCTCAAGAGGCCAAAGGCTGGTGGTCACGTTTTAGGTCTAAAGTGCGAGGACGGATTTTCAAAGGACAAGACCAGAAGCCAGTCGCAGACATTCTGTTGGAGGCCGCACCCTAGGCCGTCCCGCAGCCTTCCCCACGGCCTAGATCAGAATGCGTGCCAAGGCCAGAATTGCTTCTGACCAAGGCCGCGCCTAAGGCCGCCCCGCGGCCTTCGTTCGCACCTTGGAATTTTTATTGTTTTAATTAGTTTTAGTTTAATTTTTAGGTTTTATTTAATTAAAATTTCCATATTTAGTTTTAGGGTTTGTACGCCTATATAATGCTAACTATTGTCGTTTATTATGGGGGAATGGTTATGTTGAATTATGATTTGATCAATGAAAATTGGTTTTCTCCCTTTGAGGGATTTCGTGAGTTCTTGAGATGAGAACTTTTTCCAACTTTTCAAGAGTGATTCTTGTAAGGTTATACCTTGGGTTTTTATGAACAAGTTTGGTAAGGGTCTAGGGTCTCTATTGATTTGGTTTCAATCAACGGGTTTGGTTGGGGTCGAATTATTCATAGGTAAATTGATCCAATTCTGCGGGAGGGTTTGGATTGATTTACACCCTGATCTTCAAGACGGTCCTTTGGGGATGTTCCTGTGACACACGAAAAGGGAGATCAACCGGGATCTTGTCAATAGGGGTCTAAAAACAAAACACCAATCACTTAAAGGGACTAAGATATAAACTCAGTAACGTATAAGGGTTAAAAACACAAAATTTCAGCAAGTTTAGGGTCTCAAATCAAAATTCCAGCAAGGTATTAAGGGGTTAAAATTAAAATGCAGCAGTTTATTTGAAAGAAAATACAAAACTTAGGGGGGCTAATTTACAATTATTAAGGACTAAGTCATATTAAAGATAAAATCTTAAAATGTATAGGAAGAAAAAATAATCAAATTCTAGGGGGTGGGCCAAAGCTTAAGCATATTTACAACATAAAGAAACATTTTAATAGTAAAGGCAATCTAGAAGCCTAAATAACCCATCCCCAATTCTAACCGGTTGCATGAGAAGAAAATGACCCCCTAACAGAATTCCCGAATCAATCTTCTTTGGCTCCCCCCAAATCGTGAAACAGTAAACCCGTATCCCCCAAATACAAATTGACAAACCAGCTTTCTTTACCCCCCCAAACAATTTCTCACCAATCTTCTTCGAACTAATTCTTAAACCAACATTCAAATCCTAAATGCCTTGAGTCCATAAACAAATTCATTACCCATCAGACAAAATCCAAAAGAAGACAACCATGAATTTAATGGCATGTATACGCAAGTAGACGGAAGAAAAGATTAACTTCTTGGCTGATAAAATATGTGATTCGATGGCGTTAATGTTGACAATAATGGTCGGTGATGAAGTAACTGAAACTTGGTAGAGTTTCGATGTAGTGAAGTGACTGTTTTGGCATGATGTTGGGGGCCGTTATTTGCGATTCTGAGAGGCTGTTTTAGCAGTTTATTTTTTGGTTGCGATTTGGAGGCGATTTGTGTTGTTTTCAGTGGCTTATGGGGCTGTTTTTTGGGTAGTCTTTTGGTGATTGTTCTTGCTACAGTTGGGGCTGATTATCATGGCTTTTTGGGGCTGTTTTGCGGGTTATTTGGTGCCGGTGGTGTCTTTGGGGGGCTGTTATGAGGGGCTGGTTTTGTTGTTTTGAAGGTGGGAAATTCGATCGGAATTGATTGTATGGCTGCACGGTTGCTTTTGGTTGTTTTATTTGTAGGTAATTGGTGGTTACTTTGCTGATTGGGATTCGATTGAGGTTGAGGTGGTGATGGAGGCCGAATGGTGTTTCTCGGTGGTCTTTTGGTTGAGATAGGATGAAATAGTGAAAATAGTGGAAGAAGGAGAAGACAGAGAGAGTGAACCCAAAAAAAATTCTAGCCCAAAAAACGTAAAACAAAACCCCAGAAAGAAAACATCAAAAAAATCCAAAAAATCAATATAACAAAACAACAAGAATTCACTCAAGTTAAAAAAAAAAAGGATTGCAAAAGGAAAATTAAATTTATGAGGTTACCTTTGAACTTTGAAGGCTGATGATGAACAGTACCCAAGTCAAACCAGACAGCTATATGTGTGTTTTTTGTGGTGAGATAGTGTGTGTTTTAATCTCAATAGTTAAAAAGAATATGTGTTTGTAGGGTTGTTTTTTTCCCCCTTTTTTGTTTTGCTGATTAAAAGGAGTATTTATAGGCCGCTTGTCTTGTTGGCCAAGAATACTATAAAATAACGAAAACACCACCGGTATTAAAAATACTAATTTTATTAAAAAATATATTTTTTTAAACCCCAAAATTGAAAATTAATACAAAGAAATGACAAAAATCTCTAAAATTTTCACAAATAACTGTAAGTAGATTTCAAAAATAAAACTAGAGCTCAAAGCTGATAAAAACGCGCTTAGGGTATAAAATGACGATTTTGCCCCTGGATAACGGAAATACACAAAAAATAGATATTAGCCTCAAAAAATTATCAAAAATTAAAAGTAGGCTTAAAACTTTAGAAAATGCCTTTTTGACTCAAAATTTGACAAAAAATGAATTTAATTTATAAAATGACGATTTTGCCCTTGTGAAGGTAAAAATAACAATTAAATTCAAAAAAATCATAAAAAATTAACAAATTCGTATGAAAGTAAAGTATGAATTTAAAAACTCCAAAAGGCTACTAGAAAAATATTTACATATGAAATTACTATTTTTGCCCCCAAGATTATTGAAAAAATTAAAATTTGGCCCGAAAAATGCAGACATGCCCACCTATGTTTGAAAATAAATGGTGTGTCAAAATTTAGTGTCTACTTCGGTGACAAACTTCTTGATCCAAACAGCCTCTTTTGCAACTTCAGAAGCAGCAATGTACTCAGCTTCTGTTGTAGAATCAGCGGTAGTTTCTTGCTTCGAACTCTTCCAGCTCACAGCACCACCATTTAACGTGAATACAAATCCAAATTGTGACTTGCTATCATCCTTGTCTGACTGAAAACTCGCATCAGTGAAACCACACACTTTCAAAGTGTATCCTCCATAAACCAAGAATAATTCCTGAGTTCTTCTCAAGTACTTGAGAATACTCTTGACAGCTACCCAGTGACCCTCACTAGGGTTAGCTTGAAATCTGCTCGTAACACTTAGAGCATCTCGTACATAGCATAGTATACATAATGGATCCTATTGTCGAGGCATAAGGAACCTTTTGCATGCTATCAATCTCGACAGGTGTCTTAGGACACATGTCTCTCGAAAGAGTAATCCCATGTCTCATAGGTAACTACCCCATCTTCAATTGCTCCATGCTATACCTCTTTAGCATCTTGTCTATGTATGTCGATTGACTGAGATTAAGCAACCTCTTGGATCTATCTCTGTAGATCCTAATTCCCAGAATATAGGTTGCCTCTCTTAGATCCTTCATGAAGAAACTTTTGGATAGCCATACATTTACGGTTTGTAGTAAAGGTATGTCGTTTCCCATCAACAATATGTCATCCATATAAAGTATTAAGAAAACAACAACGCTCCCACTCACCTTCTTGTATACACAAGGCTCGTCTTCGTTCTTAAGAAAATCAAACTCTTTGATTGTCTCATCAAAACAAATGTTCCAACTTCTTGAAGCTTGCTTGAGTCCATAAATGGACTTTTGTAGCTTGCATACCTTATTACTATCAATGGAGTCAAATCCCTCAGGTTGTGTCGTGTACACATCCTCTTGCAAATTCTCGTTAAGGAATGCAATCTTGACATCCATTTGCCAAATCTCATAGTCATAACAAGCAGCTATGGCAAGCAAAATTCTAATGGATTTAAGCATAACTACTAGCGAAAAGATTTCTTCAAAGTCGATTCCTTGCCTTTGTTTATAACCTTTTGCCACTAACCTTGCTTTATACGTAACAATGTTACTATCTATGTCAGTCTTTCTTTTAAAGACCCACTTACACCCTATGGATTTTATCCCTTTAGGTGGCTCGACCAAGGTCCATACCTCGTTCTCGTGCATGGAATCCATTTCGGATTTCATGGCTTCACGCCACTTCAAAGAGTCTACATTAGACATAACTTCTTCGTAACTAGTAGGGTCGTCATCATCTATGACTAACACATCATTGCTCTCACTAATGAGAAATTTATATCTCTCAGGAGCATAACGTGTTCTACTAGATCTACGAAGTTCTTGTGTAACTTGAGCTTCCGACTGCGCCTCATCAACATATGGCATAAGCTCTTGTTTCAACTGTTGACTACTTTGTGGTTCTTGAATTTCTTCAAGTTCTACTTTACTCCCACTACATCTTTCAAGAATAATCTTTCTCTAGAAAGATAGCATGTCTTGAGCAAACACTTTTTGCTCAAGGAGATTGTAGAAATAGTATCCTCGACCCTCTCTAGGATACCCCACAAATAAGCACTTATCAAACTTAGCTTCAAGCTTGTCCGATGTATTTCGCTTTACATAAGCGAATGCTCCCCATATCTTTAGATAACTAAGATTTGGTCTTTTACCATACCATATCTCATAAGGTGTGGTATCAACAAATTTTGTAGGAACACGGTTGAGTATAAAGGAGGCAGAATCTAAGGCATATCCCCAAAACGAACTGGGAAGTGATGCATGGCTCATCATGGAATGTACCATATCTAATGAAGTACGATTTCTCCTTTCAGACACACCATTTAATTGTGGCATGTATGGAGGAGTCAATTGAGGAATAATTTCATTTTCCTCTAGATATTGTTAGAACTCTTGACTTAAGTATCTCCACCTCGATTAGATCTAAGTGTTTTGATATTCTTGCCAAGTTGTTTCTCAACTTTAGCTTTAAAGATTTTGAATTTTTCAAAGGCCTCGGATTTGTGCTTCATTAGAAACACATAACCATATCTAGAATGGTCATCCATGAAAGTAATGAAGTAGGAGAAACCACCTCTAGCATGCATTGACATTGGGCCACAAACATCAGTATGTATAAGCCCAAGAAGATCACTGGTATGTTCACCCTTTCTAGTAAAAGGTGTCTTGGTCATCTTACCAAGTAAACAAGATTTGCATGTCCCAAATGATTCATAATCAAATGAGTCCAAGTATCTATTTTTATGTAACTTGGATATGCGTTTCTCATTTACATGACTAAGCCTACAATGCCAAAGGTATGTTTGGTTAACAATATCTAATTTTTGTTTCTTGGTGTTTATGTTGAGAATGGACTTTTGTTCATCTAGAATGTATAAACTATTAATTAATGTACCAGTACCATAAGTAATACCATCACGTAAAAAAGAACAACTTTTATTCCTTTGAATGATGGTAAAACCATCCAAATCTAACAATGAGATAGAAATGATGTTCTTTGTAAGTACAGAAACAAAATAACAGTTTCTTAATTCTAAAATAAGCCTAGTGGACAAAGAGAGTACATGGGTTCCTACGGCTAATGCAGCAACTCTTGCTCCATTCCTTACACGTAGCTTGACCTCTCCCTTTGCCAGGAATCTACTATCTTTAAGACCCTGCATATTATTGCAAATATGAGATTCAGATCCGGTATCTAATACCCATGAGTCTTGGTTAGTAGATAAATTAATCTCAATCATAAACATACCAGAGGTTGAAGCTTCACCAAGCTTCTTAGACTTCAAAGAGTCAAGGTAGGCCTTGCAATTCCTCTTCCAATGCCCATCTTGTCCACAATGGAAGCATGTGCCCTTGGGTTTGTCCTTCTTAACCCCACCCTTAGGCTTAATTCTCTTCTTCTTGGACTTCTTAAGCCCAGAATTGGGTTTCTTGGAGCCCGAGACAAGCATAACGGTGCCCTTCTCTCTCTTAAGATTAGGCTCAGCAGTCTTGAGTATGTTCATCGATTCAGTCAACGTGCACTCAACCTTTCGCATGTTGAAGTTGTAATGCCCTAGAAATTCACACCAAAAACCATTTAATTCATGTTATGTTCATTAGTAGAAAAAGAAAGAGAGAGAGAGAAAAGAAAAGAAAAGGGAAACCAAAATGCATTATATATAAGGAGATTTTTTTTATTTAGGGTTTAGAGTTAATCTTTGATTCATTAGTTGGAAGATTACTTAAGTTAATTTGGTTAAGTAAATGAGATTCTTTCATGATTAAGTGGGACACCTAAGTACCAAATTTGGATTAATTTCATTGGACCATTAATTTATAGTAGTGTTTAATTTTGACTAGCTTATTCTACCATTTTCTAGTCTTTTGACTACTTGAACTTTAGCTCAATTTTTTCCAAAAATTTCACTTATTCTCTTGCTTTCTTTTTCTTTCTCTTGGTCGAATTTCTCCTTCTTTCTTTTCTTTTCTTGGCTGATTTTTCTTCTTTCTGTTTCTCTCCATGGCCGAAATTCTTTTCCCCTAATTCTTCTCTCTTTTGCTTTAAATTTTGTGCTATAAAGTTTACTAATTACTAGGAGATAAGTGACTAACACCTTCACTAATCAAACTTAACCAAGTTAGCCAACTTTTCGTTAAAAGCATACAACTTAACATGACTCTTGTCTATGAGGTTTTATTAAAAAAAATTACGCGAACAAACTTTTCTCTCTATTATCTTCTTCTTCTTTGGCTGCAACAAACTTTTGAATTTGAATCTTAACTAGGGTTCAGCCTCCATGGCTAACCTGCAACAGGTGGCTGGTTCACGGCCTAACAAATCCTTTGCAGACATCCTAAAGGCTGACGTTGCATCTTCTCCATGCAAAGTCCGGCCAATTTCTCAGCATCATGGAGAGCCTGAAGTGATCTTTTTAGAGGAGGAAATTTCTAAAATGGCTGCTCCTTTCAACCATGCATTGATTGGAAAATTTTCACAAGGAAGACCGAGCCTTGAAGCAATTCGTAAGGCATTCCAAAAGCTTGATTTCAGAGGCAGTTTTTCAATCGGACTTTTAGATCAAAGGCACGTTCTTATCAGATTTACTATAGAGGAAGATTATCTTCGGTGTTGGCTCAAAGGAATCTGGAACTTATGTGATTTTCCTATGCGAGTTTTCAAATGGAGCCCAGATTTCAAATTGTATGCAGAATCAACAAGAGCACCAGTTTGGATTTCATTAGAATATTTGCCTGTTTATTTGTTCAACAAAACAGCGTTGTTTTCCATAGCAAGTGCAGTTGGGGCTCCTCTAAAGATCGATGAAGCAACAGCGTCTTTATCAAGGCCTTAACATGGCTCGAATTTGTAGTAGATTTGGATTTGACAGGAGATCATCTGAGTCGAGTTTGGATTGGTGCTGGCAAGCAGGGTGGATTTTGGCAAAAAATTTGCTATGATAACCTTCCATCGTATTGTACTTTTTGTTGCAAGCAAGGACACAAAATCACTGATTGTAGGTGACAAGGGCAAGGCAAGGAGCAAGCAAAACAAGTTCAGAAGTATGTTCCAGTGACTGTTCCATCAAAGCATCCAGTGCAACAGCTTCATGAGGGTCCATGTTTAGAGATTGAACAAGCTCTGGTGGTTGCTCTTGATGCTGGAATGATGTAGCCACAACAAGTAGAGCAAATAGCTGAAGTTGAGGCTCCGAAAGAATTGGAGAAACAAGATGGTGCTGAACTACGGGCTGGACAACAGATGCTGGAGGAAGCCTTGCATGTTCCATAGTCGACTGTTCTATCGGCTGCTCAACAGATGCAGGTGGAGATGTCTGTTGTTGAAGGCGTGAAAGGGCTAGAGGAGCAAACTCCTGTGACTCACCAAAATGGACAACAGTGCGAAATTTCTAAAGTGCTGGAGAAAGTGAAGTTGGGTGATATTATGGATGATTCACGACTGCATGGCGAGAAAGGAGATCACTATGCACGTGGCTCTAGTTCTGATTCTGAGAAACCAATGGTTCAGCAGCCTCGTGATGAATTACTTAATTCGTTCAGGTCATTTGGTGAGTTAATGGGAAGGAAATTAGGTAACCATACTGATGATGATGGTTTTGAAGAGGTGATGTCTAAGAGATCGAGGAGGAAGCGAGTTTATGTTAAGCTTCCAAGACAAATACTTACCCGGTTAGCTGTTAAAGCAGGTGATGGCTTTCCTTCTTTAATTTCCAACTGAGTGAAATTCTTATATGGAATATACGAGGAGCGATGGGTAAGTCTTCTATCCGTCGTTTAAAATATTTCATTAAGATGAATAAACTTTCTTATTTGGTTTTATTGGAGCCTTTAGCTGGTGTAGATAAAGCTGATGTTTTATGTAGGAGATTGTCATTTGAGTTTTGCCTTTTTAATGTTTCAAATAAAATTTGGGCTGCTTTGGAAGAAGGGTTTTCATGTTAATATGTTGGTTAATACTGACCAAATGTTGCATGTAATGATAGCACATGATGAATGGTCTCAAGTAGCTGTGGCGTCTTTTGTCTATGCAAAATGTTCTAGGGTTGAAAGAAGAAGGTTGTGGGCTGATATTAAAGAGATTTCAATGGTCAATGATAAACCATGGCTTATTGGGGGTGATTTTAATGTTATAGCATCCATGAATGAATATATTGGCTCATCATCGCAGGATTTGGGTGCAATGTCTGAGTTCAATGAGGCTATTTCTGATTGTGGTCTTATTGAATTGCCTTTCTCTGGTAGTTTGTACACATGGACAGGTGTAAGAGCTGGAGCACAAGTTTGGAAGAGGTTGGATAGGATGTTAATCAATCAACGATAGAGGGACCTTTTCCCTCATTCCACGATTCAACACTTGAGTAGAGTTACTTCATATCACACGCCATTGTTGCTGAAAGGGTGGAATATGCACGCAGCTGCTCCTAGATCTTTCAAGTTCCAAAAGATGTGGGTCAGACATCATTCTTTTCTTGAGTTAGTGCGGGAGAACTGGAACCTACCTGTTAGAGGATATGGGATGTATGCTTTTGCCTTCAAGTTAAAAAGGCTCAAGTTGAATTTGAGAAACTGGAATATACAAATTTTCGGGGATATATTTCAAGCAGTAAGAGAGCAAGAAGATATAATGCAGTAGAAGGAGATGCAATATGAAGAAGCTCGAACTGAAGAAGCTAGAGTCGACCTACATCAGGCTCAAGCTAAGTTACTGTTGCATTTAAAATGAGAGGAAGAGTATTGGAAGCAAAAAGCAAACATAAAATGGTTAAGGGATGGAGAAGGCAATACTAAGTTTTTCCATGCATCAGTGCAGGAGAGGAGAAATAGATTGTTCATCACCAGAATTAAAAACTCAGAAGGCCAATGGATTGAGAATGCTGAGCAGATTGGAATGGAAACTGAATTGTTTTTTAAAAATTTATTCAGGGCAGAGGAAACTAGTGGAGCTGAGGAGCTGGTGGAGGTTATCCTTGCCAAAGTTACGGCTAATCAAAACTTGAGGTTGCTGGGAGAAGTATCTTTGGAGGAGTTGAAGCATGTGGTGTTTAGCATGGATAGGGATAGTGCTCCAGGGCCTGATGGATTTTCAGGTGTTTTCTTTGTTCACTGTTGGGACATCATAGCAAAAGATCTGCTTCAAGCTGTGAGGGAATTTATAGCGGGTGTACCTATTCCTAAAGGTATCTCAAGCTCACTTATAGTGTTGATCCCAAAGAAGCAAAATCCATCTACATTTGCCGACTTTCGTCCTATTAGCTTAAGTACTTTTACCAATAAAGTATTTACAAAGGTTTTAGCTAATAGGATGAGGGATGTTCTACCATCTCTTATCTCTCCTGAACAAACGGCCTTCGTGCCAGGACGAGAGGTAGCTGAGAATGTCTTGCTTGCTCAGGAGATTATTGGTTCTATTGATAAGAAGATTAGGGGGCATAACTGCTTATTTAAACTGGATATGATGAAGGCGTTCGATAGGGTTTCTTGGAGCTTTGTGCAGTTAGTTTTGAGGAAATTTGGCTTTGATGAAAGATTTATCTCAATTATTTTAGGTAATCTTTCTCAAAGTTGGTTTTCTATTTTAATTAATGGCAGATCAAATGGTTTTTTTCAGGCTTCTAGAGGAATCAAGCAAGGGGATCCCATGTCACCAATACTTTTTATTCTTGTGGCTGAAGTTTTAAGTAGAGGTTTGAAGAAATATGTGGTAGAGGGTGCAATTGCTCAATTTGTATTGCCCAGGGGTTGTCCAGTTGTTACGCATCTAGCATTTGCAGATGACATAATGATCTTTTCAAGAGGGGACAAGAGGTCGGTGAGAAATCTTATGGAGTTTTTAGAAGCATGTTAGAGAGGTTCAGGTCAAAAGATCAACAAAGCCAAGAGTTTTTTCATTGTATCAAAGAGATGTGGAAGAGCACATAGGTGTATGATTGCAAGAATTGCAAGAATGCATCATGGCTCTTTTCCATTCTTATATTTGGGATGTAATTTGTTTACAGGGAGGAAAAAGGCTATTTATTATCAATTCATCATTGACAAATTTGTTGCAAAGATTGCAGGCTGGAAGAAGAAGCTATTGTCTCAAGGAGGAAGACTGATTTTAATCAAGCATGTTTTGGCGGCAATTCCTATTCATGTATTGGCAGTAATGGAGCCACCAAATTCTATATTCCAGCAATTACAGCACATAATGGCAAATTTCTTCTGGGGAGAGACAGATGTGGCACCAAAAAGGCATTGGATGAAATGGAGTTCACTTTGCTATCCTACAACCGAAGGTGGTCTTGGCTTAAGGAGATTGGAGGACATGGTGACTTCTTTTAGTTGCAAATGGTGTTGGAAGTTGCTCTCCAACACATTGTGGGCAGAGTTCATGAAAGCAAAGTACGGTGGCTTTCATCGTGATAGAGTTGCATCTACTCTTGTGTGGAAGAGATTGAAGGCGGTTCAGCCTTTTCTATGCCAACACACTTGTAATATAGAAGAGGAAGAGGAGCCTATATGGAGCTTAACTGAATCAGGTACGTTTACCATCTCTTCAGCGTGGGAAATTATTAGGGAAAAACATGCAATAGTGGGTACTATGAAGTTAATTTGGGACAAGAGAATACCATGTAAAATCTCAATATTTATGTGGAAGTTGCTTAATGGTTTTCTTCCTTTTCCTGATGTGCTCATGAAGTTTAACTTTCATCTTCCGTCAAAATGCTATTTTTGTGATAGTATGGAGACACTTGATCATGTGTTTGCTGATTGTGCAAGTGCTAAATCTATATGGGGTTTTTTCTCTTCCATTTTGGGTATAAAAATTCAAAATTCTTTGGTGGGTATAAGGCAAGTCATTCAAAGTTGGTGATGTCATGCATCATTTAATTCTGCAAGGGGGCAATTAGTATTGATATTTCCATCCATCATTTGTTGGGAAATATGGAAAGCTAGAAATCAAGCATATTTTGAAGGGCAGCATATGTCGCCTTGGAGAATCTGTGCCAAAGTTCAGTAACTTTTGTTGGATATCACGCAAGCATGGCCATTACATCAGCAATGTAAGGAAGATGGAAATCTGAGAAGTACTGGTCTAATTTTTTCTCTGAAGCCAAAGAGACCCAAAATTCCAACATTGGTGACGTGGAGATTTCCTAACTCAGGTTTTGTTAAACTAAATGTAGATGGTTCTTCAATTGGTAATCCAGGCCATTCAGGTGGAGGCGGTGTTGCTAGGAATGATACTGGTTGCATTTTTCTTGGTTTCTTTTACTACTTTGGACAAAAAACAAATATGGAATCAGAATGCTTGGCATTATGGGAAGGACTAAAAGAGTGCGTAAAGCGTGGATTCAACAGGATGGAGGTGGAGATGGATGCTGAAGTTTTGGTACGCATGGTGAAGAAAGAGGTCAATGCTCCGTGGAAGATTAGAACAATGCTTAAAAAGATAAAGCAGATTTTAGAGACATTGATGATCTCATATTCACATATATATAGGGAAGGGAATGCAGTAGCAAATGAGTTAGCAATGCTAGCTAGTCGGGCTAGAACAAATCAAGTTTTTACTTCTTGTAATTTTCCAAAGCATATTTTAGGTCTTACTTTGTTAGATAGAAATCAATTTCCTTATATTCGTTTTGTGTAATGACTTCTAAATTTTAATTAATAAAATGAGGGCTGGCATCCCACACCTGTGTACAGGTTTTGCCAAAAAAAAAAAAACATGACTCTTGTCTTGCTATAATTGGTCACACTCTTTCTCATTATTTTCTTTATTTCTTTTCTCTTTTCTTGATCTATTTCCCTCCCATTTTTCTCCCTCTATGGCCGGCTCTTTCTCACCTCTTTCTTCTCTCTTTTTTTTTGCTTTAAAATTTGTGCCATAAGTTTACTAATTTCTAGGTGATAAGAGATTAAAATTTTCCACTAATCAAATTTACCCAACTTAACAACTAATACCTTAAAAGTATAAACCCTAACTTGACTCTTGTTATTCTTTGATTGGTCACTCTTTTTCTTACTTTTCTCTTCATTTCTCTTCCATTTTCTTGGCCTATTTCACTTTCTTTTTCTCTCTCTTATGGCCGGCCCCTGCTACTCCCTCTTTTCCTCTCATTTTGCTCTCAACTTCTTGAAGCTTTCTCTCCAAATTTTGGGCAATTCCACCATAGAAAGTGAGCTTTTCTTCTTCCTACGCAAGGTTCTAAGCTTGTTTAAGGTACCTACTATGAAATTTTGCTATTAATTTCAAGTTTTATTTAGCCTTTTGTTCAAGTTATGTACTAGGTACTTGTTATTAGTACTTGAAGATTTAAGCTTGAAATGAAATTTTACTTGTTAGATAAAGTGTTTTCTTGGTTAGATGGACTAGTAGATAGAGTTTAAACCTTGAAATAACATGTACTATGTGTTGAATGGTTGAAGAAACTTAGGCTTGAAATCTTGAATTTGAATGGAATTTTGAGTGAAATTGAGTTTGAATTAAACATGGAAGTTGTAGAACTTGATGAAAAATGGATTGGATGGTTGATTTCTTGCAGGTAAAATTTTGGGTTAGTCCGATTTTAAGGGAAGATGTTGCCGAAATTTTGGTAGAAATAAAGGAGGAAAAATAATAGATGAAATTTCTAACCTAGAACATGTTAAATTTAGAGAGTTAATGTGCAGAAATTTTTGGATAAAATGACCAAATAATGAGTAAAATTTTCTTAGACCAAGAAAACCCTAAAATGAAAACCCTAAACCCAAGAAACCCTAAAACCAAAACCCTAGAAATAAGTGGGGTATTTCTTGAATTTTCTTACTAAATTAATTAGGGTTTTAATCGGGTTTTTATTAGATTATTGATAAGTGCTAAAATATACTAGTTTTTAGTAGGCTTTTAGGTTAGGTTTATAGGGGTTTCCATGAGCTTTCCTCTATTTACTTGCTATTTCTTCTTATTTTTGAGTTTAATAGCTAAATCGTGTGTTAAAGATAATTATTTGCATTATTCTTGTGTTTTCATAGGGTTTGCACATTGCGTCACCAATTTGGATGATAGTGATGATATTTTAAGATGATTTAAAGTTGGTAGATGAGTTGAAGTCAAGAAACCCTCAAATTGGTGCAAAGAATCAATGGTAGAACAAGAATGGGAAAGAAATGGGTTTGCAGCTAGGACATGTTTCAGTATTTTGGTAATAACTCCAGCTAGAGATATTGGATTGAGATGCTTCTTGAGCCATTTTAAAGCTAAGACGATGGTCTACAATTCATATGAAGACATCCAAGTCCAGTTCTCACGTTTCGATGGTCCAATTTCCAAGTTACTGAAGCACATCTATCCTGTGAGGCAGTTCCGACCAGTTCCCAGTATTTTGACTATATCTCGAGCTACAGAGCTTCAAATGACTTTATTTTTATTGTTTTGGAAAGCTATCTCAAGGGGCTACAACTTTTATGTTTTGAGGAAAAGCTAATTCTACCGTCTTCGAGGTCAAATCTGATGTAGAAGTGAAAATTGAGGTTCTGTCCGCATCCGCGACGTCACCCGCGGCGCGGATGACTGCGCGGATGGGACCAGAAAGTCACGTATTCCATCCGCGGACGCGGCCGTGCCGCGGATGGCAGCCGCGGCTCAGTCACGAAAACCTGCGATTTTCTTTGTTTTGGGTGGAATCTTTTAAAGAAGAACCCTACCTCTTGGGGAGACAATTACACACGCACCAAAGACATCAAAAACACACTTTTGCACACATCTAGAGAGATGTAGAGAGGAAAAAGCAAGAGTAGAGGGACAACTCAAGGGCTTCAATGGTGAAAAGCAAGAAGGTTTTATCAAGATGCAAGGGAGGATTCAAGAGGGCTGCATGAGAATGAGCTTTCTCTTTCTTTCTTGTCTTTTGTTAATTGTATTCTTGTACTTATGAATTGGGTTGTTTATGATTTAGATGGGATGAACCCTAAATTCTTATGTCTATGATTTTATTCTTTGTTTAATAAAAGACCCACTTTGTTTTAGATTTATTCTTGAGTTTATTGGCTATTGAATTGGGATTTGCATGCATTCCTTAGATTCAATATTGATTTCATATAGTTGGATTGAGAAATCACCTATTTGATTAGATCATCTCTTGAATAAAGAGGCTTTCATGGGTTGCTAGAGATAGAATCACATAAGTCTCCCCGGTTAGATTCAAACCTAACCAAAACCATAGAATCCATAGAAACTTAATGCTTCTCTTTGGGGTTTTGATTGAGAAGAGATTCCAATCAATCAACCAAGGGGATAGGGGGTTAATACTTGAGAAAGATTGAACCTAATTAAGGGATTCTAGGGTCTAAGTGATTGGGTTATTCATTAATCAAGGTATAGTCTTAGCATGCTTGATTTAGGGTATTCTTCATCTTGATTCGCCTCTACTTTTGTCCATTTCTCTCTACTGACTTCTAGATTGTGGTTTGATTAGGTAATTCGTTTAGTTAATTTGTATTTTCTAATTAATTTGCCATTCGCTTTGTGAGGTTAGATAATAAAAAGAAGGTTAGTACTAGTACTCACATAGTCCCTGTGGGATCGACACTCGGTACTCTTGTACACTGTACTACTAGGAACGATAGGTGCACTTGCCTAAAGTATCCATAGTATAGCGAAATGGATTACCAAGTTTTTGGCGCCGTTGCCGGGGACTAGGATATTAGGAACACCGTATTTTTATTACTCTAACCATTTTGTTTGTCTCTTAATGTTTATTCTTGTTTATTCAGTTTAATTTTTGTTTCTTAATTGTTCTTTGATTTTTGTCCTAGAAGTTGGTGTTTTTGAGGATCTCAACTTAGCAACTTTCATTTGAGGATGGCAGAGTACTACTACAATTGGCCTAATGAACAAGGTAACAACTTAGGAGTCTACAGGTATGGATAAAGTAAGTGCTCTTGAGAGGCTAATAGATGATATTGTTCATAAAAATAATGAAAAATTTGGAAATGGTTTTCTTTTTCCCAAGCTAGTGTTGTTATTTGTACTTTTTGTGGAGGAAACCATAGCTCTTATGAGTGTTTTTATAGCAGACAAGTACATTGTGATAACACTAACAACTATCCACCTTCTTATGACCCCTACCCCAATGCCTATAACTCGGGGTGGTGGGATCATTCATCATATGGATGGAGGGAGTATGAGAATCAACCACAACCAACTTGGCAAGTAGCCCATGATAGAGTAGAGGAGTATAGATTTGAATCGTACCTTCCTCCTGTAGAGTCTAATCCTGAGTTAGAATTGGTCATGGTGAATTTTATGAAAGCATCGAATGATAGGATGGACTAAATTAGAAGTTGAAATTGAGAAAATCGGAGGAACAACTTGTTGCTATCACCAAAGCTATTGAGAGTCTCATAGGACAAATCACTGAAGCTATGAACACTAGGAACCAATATGACTTGATGAGTGACACAGAGGTAAACCCTAGTGAACTAGTGGAAGTGATTGATTTGTCTAATGGTGATCAATTGAGTGACCCTCCAATGGCGAGTAAAGAGGAAGAACATGAGTGGATTAAAGAAAAACAAGAGAATGAAGTAGAAGCTGTAGGTGAGGAAGAGTTACCAATTGAACAAAAGAATTAGGAGAATCCTCACTTCCAATCACTATTTCTATTCCACAGGAGGCACCTCATATTTATATTTTTAAGCCTTTATACATAAATCTTCTTTGTGGTACTAACATTTTGCAGGTTCCTTCTTACCATGAAGTTCATGATAATTACATTGCATGTAAGAGGAGACTAGAGGAATTTGAGGGCAAGGCCATAATGAAAGAATGCCATCCTATCATGGTGGTGCCACCGTCAAAGCTAGAAAGTGATGAGTTGCAGAGGGCTAAATATGATAGACATCCGATGATTGAGATCCAACGGCCCAAAAGGAAGAAGGAATGGGCCGAAGAGGTTTTTCATCAAGGGGTTACGTGATAACACTTGATGGCGTCGAGCTACCGACGTTAAACAAGCGCTTGTTGGGAGGCAACCTCAACGTTTATTTCATTATTTTATCATTTTTTAGTTATTTTTATGTTTATGTAGGATATTTTGGCATTTACAAATAACTTGGATGATGTAGTTATTTTATGTTTATGATGCAGCTACAGAAGTTCATTCATTTTTGAATCTTTTGCCTGCAGTTGAATCATACTATGAGTGGCTACCATTACGTAAGGGGAGTATTGGTTCTTATTCTTCTATTTTTATTTTTCACTCTAGTACAATGGCAAAAGTATGAAGTAAATCATCCAACGGTGCTACGACAGGAGTGGAGACGATGCATAGGCACCGATGGTTTTTAAATGCTTTATGTCATTCTCCTTTCTTTTTCTTTATTTAGTTCTTTCTGAGTCTGTGGGTATTATTTTTATTTTCAGGATTTTTATTACATTTTGGCATGCATCTAATGAGCTAAATAGTGTAGTTATCTTTCTTTTGATGAGCTGCAGTGATTCCTACATTCTAGATCTCTTTCTTGTAGCTGAAATCGTAATTAGAGTGGCCACTACTACCACGAGGGGAGTATTTGTTCTAACTTTTCTTTTCCTTCTTTTCCTTGCTTTTTCACACATTGGGGACAATGTGTGATTTAAGTGTGGGGGAGGAGTTTAATTTTGTCGTGGTGTGTGTGCTACTTGTTGGTCAATTTGCTGGAAATTGATTGTTTGATGTGGTTGTTGATTTTCTATCAATTTTTTTTTTCTTCCAGAAATTTTCCAACTTAGGATGCTTTAATGTTTTTATTTTGAGTTCTATGAAAGTAATTATCTATTTAACTCGTTAGTTGTCAATTTTCCCTTCCTAAGTAGAGTAATTATGTGCATTTTTTTGAGAAGCTTCTTCTTAATTGACTAGGGAGATGTGATTGTGTGATTTGAAGTTTATTTTGAAGAAAGTATATTATGTAAAGTAGATTGAATTATGCTGAAATTTTTTGTGCAGTTTAGTGAAGTTTTTCTACTTTATTTGTTTTTCTTCATGAGTTAAGTAGTGAATGTAGCTTTATAAGTATGGCTTATGCCTATGATTGGTAATGTGTTAGGGAAAAGGGACTAAATGAGTTGAAAAAAATTGAGAAAAAAAAAGAAGAAAAAGAAAAGAAAAAAACAAAGAGTAATTAAGCTTAGGTTCTACTCCGCTAGTTTTAGTACTGAGTAACCGGGGGTCTTCATCTGGTCAATGTCGACTTTCGCGTAAAAAGGTGCTAGAATTATGAGTATGCATAGCAGCTTAGACAGATGAAGTGTTGAGTAACCGGGGATCTTCATCTGACCAATGTCGATCTTCGCGTAAAAAGGCAACTTCATGTTCTAAGTAAAGGCTAAGCTTAAGAAGAAAAAGTCCCTAGTTGTGAAAAATGAATGGATCATGGGCGTATAGTTGTACTTGTTTGCTATAGGATCTACTTACTTATGAATTTCGAATAAAGTAGAGAAATGGAACTAAACTTGTTTAATTGACGTATAATACTTTCTTCTTTGCTTAATATTATGAGTATTTGAAATGAGATGGATGATTACATAATTGTGTTCCATAGTTGTTGAGAAGTTATTCTTGAGGTGTATGTTTTGCTTTTACTTTGTTTAAGTCAATGTTTGAGTTTTGTATGGTTCATTGCTTGAGGACAAGCAATGGCTTAAGTGTGGGGGAGTTGATAAGTGCTAAAATATACTAGTTTTTAGTAGGCTTTTAGGTTAGGTTTATAGGGTTTTCCATGAGCTTTCCTCTATTTACTTGCTATTTCTTCTTATTTTTGAGTTTAATAGCTAAATCGTGTGTTAAAGATAATTATTTGCATTATTCTTGTGTTTTCATAGGGTTTGCACATTGCGTCACCAATTTGGATGATAGTTGGATGATATTTTAAGATGATTTAAAGTTGGTGATGAGTTGAAGTCAAGAAACCCTCAAATTGGTGCAAAGAATCAATGGTAGGAACAAGAATGGGAAAGAAATGGGTATTGCAGCTAGGACATGTTTCAGTATTTTGGTAATAACTCTAGCTAGAGATATTGGATTGAGATGCTTCTTGAGCCATTTTAAAGCTAAGACAATGGTCTACAATTCATATGAAGACATCCCAAGTCCAGTTCTCACGTTTTGATGGTCCAATTTCCAAGTTACTGAAGCACATCTGTACTGTGAGGCAGTTCCGACCAGTTCCCAGTATTTTGACTATATCTCGAGCTACAGAGATTCAAATGACTTTATTTTTACTTGATTTGGAAAGCTATCGCAAGGGGCTACAACTTTTCGTGTTTTGAGGAAAAGCTAATTCCACCGTCTTCGAGGTCAAATCTGATGTAGAAGTAAAATTGAGGTTCTGTCCGCATCCGCGACTGTCACCCGCGGCGCGGATGATGCCGCGGATGGGACCAGAAAGTCACGTATTCCATCCGCGGACGCGGCCGTGCCGCGGATGGAGCCGCGGCTCAGTCACGAAAACCTGCGATTTTCTTTGTTTTGGGAGGAATCTTTTAAAGAAGAACCCTACCTCTTGGGGAGACAATTATACACGCACCAAAGACATCAAAAACACACTTTTGCACACATCTAGAGAGATGTAGAGAGGAAAAAGCAAGAGTAGGGGACAACTCAAGGGCTTCAATGGTGAAAGCAAGAAGGTTTTATCAAGATGCAAGGGAGGATTCAAGAGGGCTGCATGAGAATGAGCTTTCTCTTTCTTTCTTGTCTTTTGTTAATTGTATTCTTGTACTTATGAATTGGGTTGTTTATGATTTAGATGGGATGAACCCTAAATTCTTATGTCTATGATTTATTCTTTGTTTAATAAGAAGACCCACTTTGTTTTAGATTTATTCTTGAGTTTATTGGCTATTGAATTGGGATTTGCATGCTTCCTTAGATTCAATATTGATTTCATATAGTTGGATTGAGAAATCACCTATTTGATTAGATCATCTCTTGAATAAAGAGGCTTTCATGGGTTGCTAGAGATAGAATCACATAAGTCTCCCCGGTTAGATTCAAACCTAACCAAAACCATAGAATCCATAGAAACTTAATGCTTCTTTTTGGGGTTTTGATTGAGAAGAGATTCCAATCAATCAACCAAGGGGATAGGGGGTTAATACTTGAGAAAGATTGAACCTAATTAAGGGATTCTAGGGTCTAAGTGATTGGGTTATTCATTAATCAAGGTATAGTCTTAGCATGCTTGATTTAGGGTATTCTTCATCTTGATTCGCCTCTACTTTTGTCCATTTTCTCTACTGACTTCTAGATTGTGGTTTGATTAGGTAATTCGTTTAGTTAATTTGTATTTTCAATTAATTTGTCATTCGCTTTGTGAGGTTAGATAATAAAAAGAAGGTTAGTACTAGTACTCACATAGTCCCTGTGGGATCGACACTCGGTACTCTTGTACACTGTACTACTAGGAACGATAGGTGCACTTGCCTAAAGTATCCATAGTATAGCGAAATGGATTACCAATTATTTTCTTTTAAAATTTCAGGACCCGAAAGCGAGACATGACCGTTTTACGAGATATTTTCGTAGGCATTTCAGGTGAGTGTGTCTATGTGTGCATGATGCATGAAATATTATGTTACACTTGTAATAATTATATGATACAATGTGTTACTTGAGGAAAGATGTGTACTTTATCACATCTATTCTGCAATGTGTTACATGCTTTCATTATCCAATGTGTTACTTGTCCGTGAGACTTCCGTGACTAACTTCACCGTTACTTCACGAATAGTCAACCCAGATAGGCTTGGGAAGATATAAGGTGCTGGGTGTTTTAGGGCATGTTGTTCTTTCCCTCTTGAGTTGTGAATCCTCAAAGAGGCCAACTCCGGATTGAACTCTCGTGCGTGTTGGCCCTCCAAGGTCGAGTTTACTCCCTGGATGTGGTAGCCTGTACGGAGGTTATAAGATGAATGGTGGTTAGGGTTCTTGCGTGATAAAACTGGCATGACCTTTGATAAAGACCTGAGATATTATCTCGGTCCTAACATCATGGTTACATGATCAGTACTTGCTCCTCCTGTGGTTGAGCTTGCTCCCGTAGTTGAGCCCTATATCCGCTATTGACTACTTGTTAATTAAATTGTTCATAATCTATCTATTTAACTTGTCAATTATCTTATTCAATAAAATAATGAATTCTGGGTATGGTTGCATGACTTGGGCACTCACTGGGCTATTATAGCTCATTCCTTTCATTTGTTTTCCTTTGCCCAGGTTCCCTGTAATATTAAAACTGGAAAAGTTGATCTGGATGTAGTAAATGTTTTATTTTATGTATTTTGTTAGCCCAATTGTTTAGACTATATTTGTAAACACTATGTAAACTTTGGTATGTAAAGCATATTAGCGCTACTTGTACCTTCACGTGAATTATATGAATGTATTTTATTTTGAGTTAAGTGCACTTGGATGTTCCGAGTGAATGTTTGATTTGAGTCCTGGCGAGAGCCAGGCAGGCAGTCCACTAAGCCCTTTGGTGTGCCTCTGGGTAAGGTGGGGCTGTCACAGAAGTGCAAGATGAATTGTGAATAGCTCTCAGGGAGGGACTGAAGAATTGAGTCAATACTTAACTCATTGTTAGAGACGTGTCTCAGATCAGCTAATTTTTCAATTAGCCCGATCATCTTCAGTACATGAGTAGTCACTGAAGATCCCTCTGTCATTTTGCATTGATAAAGCTCCCTTGAGATCTCATACCTCTCAGTCCTAACTTGTGCATCGAGCATTTCTTTTAAATGCACAATCATGGACGGAGCATCAATCTTAAAATGTTGCTTTTGCAATGCCGGGGACATAGCAGCTAACATGATATATGTTGCAGCATCATTGTCGACTTTGTGTATCTCATATGTATCTATGTCCTCAGGTGATGCAGTAGCAGGAGGAGGAGGGAACATAGGTTTATAGAGGACATACTCAATTTTTTCATGTTTGAGAACAATTCTCAAATTGATATTCCAATCCTCAAAGTTGGTTTCATTGAGTTTGTTGACAAGAGTCGGTTGCAAATTCACATTAGACATTCTACAAAAAGTAAAGACGAAAATAAGTATTTGTTTTATGTTATATATATGCAAACCAAAAATGTGGATTCACAAATTTATTTTGTTTGCTCCCACTATTTTACTTCAAATCAATAACCCTCAATATTGATTCGGGAATCTGTTGGAAATTCTTAGTGGGTTAGGATCCCATCTAATTATCTTTAATCTTGACGGTGGGCCAACAACCCAAAGATAATTTTGATTAGGTAGGTAACTTTTACCAATCACAACTCTTGTGACTCCTATTTTGACATCAACCTTTGAA
The DNA here is from genome assembly GCA_024721245.1 of Mitragyna speciosa. Lineage (NCBI taxonomy): Eukaryota > Viridiplantae > Streptophyta > Magnoliopsida > Gentianales > Rubiaceae > Mitragyna > Mitragyna speciosa. The sequence continues at coordinate 20,505,309 of CM045566.1, read as the reverse complement.
GTCAAAGTTTGCCTCAAAAATACCATAACCTTGACGATGGGCCAACAAGTTATGTAATTTTTGTTAAGTCATACCCATTATTCAGAAATCAAATCTTATAACAAAAACATATTCCAAGTAAGGTGACCTTGACGGTGGGCCAACAAGTCAACACTTAATAGGAACTCTTTGTTTTTGTTATAATAATGGGAAGCAATTTAAATAGATGACTTAATATTTAAATTTGAGGGATTTTAGTTTAAAATAATTAATGTCTCATCATATTATGCAATTAAAATATATCAATCATATAAAATAAAAGCATAATAAACGTGGATGATTATGGACTTTAACTAGTAATATTTCCTTCGAGCCTTGAAGAAAATATTTGGTTAAAATTCCTAGGGGACATTTCAACTCCTTGATGCGCCTCCTTGGTTGCTCCTTGGTACCACCTCTATCTTCTTGTACATTACATATGTAATTTTAGTCTAAACAATTTAAAATAAACCTATTCCTAGCCTATACTTTGTACATTACAAATATTGATCAAGAAACCTCGAGTTACATTCGAGGGGAGTTTAGGTGAGAAGAGAATTACATCAGAAAATAGAGAGGGAAGGACACGCAGGCCCTATTTATAAAACCAATACAAGCCAACCATAAAAGAAGTAATAACCATTCAATCACATTGGTTTAGTCCATAATCATCCACCATGCCATCAATATTCTAAGGACTTTATCAATCAAACAAGTAACATGGAAGTACAAGTATAGATGATAAAGAAAAATACCACATGGATAAATATAACATAAATAAGTGTAAATATAAAACACCTTAAACCATCTTGATTTTAGGGCATACACTAACAAGCCCAAGGTCATGAATCCGTCTAGCAGCCTAGTCGACATATGTTTTTTACATTTCAAGTTGACAGCCCAACTTTGCATTTATCAACCTAGGAAGCCCAAAGTCATGCATCCGTCCAGCAACCTATCCGACATCTGTTTATTTACATTTTCGAGTTTAGCAGCTCAAACCTTGCCTTGCATTCTATGATTCTTAACAACCCAGGATCATTCATTTTATTTTGAAGTTAGTAGCCCAACTTTTCATTCATCAATCTTGAAAGCCCAATGTCATGCATCCATCTAGCAGCCGAGTTGGCATATGTTTTTTACATTTCAAGTTGGCAGCCCAACTTTGCATTCATCAACCTTGGTAGTACAAGGTTATGCATCCGTCCAGCAGCCTAGTCGGCATATGCTTATTACATTTCAAGTTTGGCAGCCCAAACTTTACATTCATCAACTTTGGTAGCCCAAGGTCATGCATTCATCCAGCAATCTGGTCAGCATCTGTTTATTTACATTTCCAAGTCTGGCAGCCTAGACCTTGCGTTGCATTCTATGATTCCTAATAGTCTAGGATCATTCATTTATATTTTCAAGTTGGCAACCCAACTTTGCATTCATCATCCTTGGCAGTCCAAGGTCATGCATCCGTCCAATAGGCTAGTCAACATATGTTTTGTACATTTCAAGTTGGCAGCCCAACTCTTCATCCATCAACCTTGGCAGCCTAAGGTCATGTATCCGTCCAGCAGCCTGGTCAGCATATGTTTTTTACATTTCAAGTTGGCAGCCCAACTTTATATTCATCAACCTTGGCAACCCAAGGTCATGCATCGGTCCAATAGTTTGGTCGGCATATGTTTTTTACATTTCAAGTTTGGCAGTCCAATTTTGCATTCATCAACCTTGACATCATACATTCGTCCAGCAGCCTGGCCGGTATATGTTTTGTTACATTTCAAGTTTGGCAGCCCAAAGTTTACATTCATTAACCTTGGCATCCTAGGTAATGTATCAGTCCAGTTGCCTAGTCGGCATATGTTTTTTACATTTAAAATTAGCAGCCTAACTTTGCATTCATCAACCTTGGCAGCCCAAGGTCATGCATTCGTTCGGCAGTCTATTCGGCATATGTTTTGTTACATTTCAAGTTTGGTAGCCCAAACTTTACATTTATCAACCTTGGTAGTCTAAGGTCATGCATCTGTCTAGCTGCCTGGTCGGTATCTGTTTATTTACATTTTCCAGCCTGGTAGCCCAAACCTTGTCTTGCATTTTATGATTCATGACACCCCAGGATTATTCATTTATATTTTCAAGTTGGCAGCACAACTTTGCATTCATCAACCTTGGCAGCTCAAGGTCATGGATCCGTCCAGCAGCTTGGTCGGCATTTGTTTTTTACATTTTAAGTTGGCAGCCCAATTTTGTATTCATCAACCTTGCCAACCCAAGGTCATGCATCCATCTAGCAGCCTAGTCGGCTTTTTTTTTTTTTTTTTTTTTTACATTTCAAGTTTGGCAACCCAAACTTTGCATTCATCAACCTTGGTAGCCCCAAGTCATGCATCCATTTGGTAGCCTAGTTGGAATCTATTTATTTACATTTCCAAGTCTGGTAACCTAGACATTGCGTTGCATTGTATGACTCCTTACAGCCCAGGATCATTCATTTATATTTTAAAGTTGGTAGCCCAACTTTGCAATCATCAACCTTGGCAGCCTAAGGTCATGCATCCGTCCAGCAACCTGGTCGGCATCTATTATTTAAATTTCAAGTTTGGCAGCCCAGACTTTGCATTCATCAACCTTGGCAGCCCAATGCCATGCATCCGTCCAGCAGTCTGATCAGCATCTGTTTATTTAAATTTCCAAGTCTACTAGCCCAAACCTCGCATTGCATTGTATGATTCCTGACAGTTCAAAATCATTTTTTTAATTTTTCAAGTCTGGCAGTCTAGACGTTGCATTTAGTTTATCAGTATTTATTTTGTGCAGCAGTCTGGACTCATTTTTGATGTATTAGTTTAAGCACTTTATTTGGTGTTGCAGTCTTTACTGCTTTATATTATCTTTGTTTAGCTGTTCTAATGTTGCATTTCTTCATTTTTCATTTGTAGTTTTGTTTCGCATCAACAGTTTACTTGCTTCTAAAATACGTTTGACCTGATTCCCTTCACCGAGGTACGTACGCAATTCCGAAAAAGATCACACGAATGTTTTTCTATGTTCATTTGGCCATCGGTTTACATCTCATTACATTTTCATACTATGCATATCCAGATGTTTTTGTTTATAGTGGTATCGTTTTCACATTTAAGTGAGTCAAAATTTGGTATTGTCTACATCTTTATCTAAAATCTCTGCGAGATTCCCGACAAAGAGGGGCAAACTATAGACACCAAATTTTGATATACCATTTATTTTTCCAACATTTGGGGTAGTTTTCTATTTTTGGGGTCAAATTCTAATTTTTCAATAAAAGGGGAACAAAATCAATAATTTCGGGGGTCAAAACGTAATACCGCGTCCCACATTGGAAAAGTTAAGTAACTTAGATCAATGTATAAGTTGAGTCTAAGCATTCAAGTCCAACTTGGGATATCTATTTTGGACTAGCGAGGACAGAGCCCAAAAGTTAGACTTGGCTGCTCAGACTCTGGTTGCGCGCTAGGCTTGTGGGCCCGGGGCGTGACAGAATGGTATTAGAGCTAATCTCATGTGGTTTCTGCACGGGGTGAGATTGGGCCTATGGTATTGGGCTGGACTACGCAAGGAAGTGGAGGAACTAAGTATGCATGCATGTCCTCCGCAACTAAGTGGACAGTCCGGATCACGCATGCATGGATTGGGCTTTGCGAGGACACAAAGCCTAATAAGGAGGGGTGAATGTAATACCCCGTCCTACATTGGAAAAGTTAAGTAACTTATATCAATGTATAAGTTGAGTCTAAGCACTCAAGTCTAACTTGGGATATCTGTAGACACCAAATTTTGACACCATTTATTTTCAAACATTGGAGGGCATGTTTGCACTTTTTGGGACAAATTTTATTTTTTTAATAATTTGGGGGGCAAATTAGTAATTTTATCTGTAAACATTTTTTTATCAGCCTTTTGGTTTTTTTTAAAATTCATTTTTTTACTTTTATATGAATTTGTTAATTTTTTATAATTTTTCTGGATTCAATTAGTTTTTTTTATATTTTTACCATCACGAGGGCAAAATGGTAATTTTGCCCCGCGAATACCATGTTAGCTCATTTCTAGTTTTGAATTCATTTTTTCTAATTCTTTGAGCATGCTTTTAATTTTCTTGATTTTTCAGAGATGATAACTATTTTTTCTGTGAATTTTCATTGCCCAAGGGCAAAATCGTCATTTTACAAATTAAATTTATTTTTTACCAATTTTGAGTCAAAAATGTATTTTCTAGTGTTTTAAACTTATTTGTAATTTTTGAAAATTTTTTCGAGGTCAATACTTATTTTTCTGTGAATTTTCATTGTCCGAGGGCAAAATCGTCATTTTACAGCTTAAATTCATTTTTTGTCAAAATTTGAGTCAAAAAGGCATTTTCTAATGTTTTAAGCTTAATTTTAATTTTTGATAAATTTTTTGAGGCTAATATCTATTTTTTTGTATATTTTGTTATACAAGGGCGAAATTGTCATTTCACATTTCAAACTCATTTTTCGCTAATTTTTGGCCCCAAATTCGTTTTTAGGTTTTAAGTATGTTTCTAAATTTCTAACTTTTTCGGAGTAAATTGGTGTTAATGAATTTATTATTTATATTTTTTTATTTTTTATTGTGAGAGAAAATAGATTTTTTTTAAGGATAAAGTTGTAATTTTTGTAGTCAAGGGTATTTTGGTCTTTTAACTATTTCTTGGAGGTTAAGAATTGTGCAGTATAAATACCCCACTTGGGGAGAGAAAAAAAAAAGAGAGAAAAATGGAAAACCCTAAAAACATACTTTGATTTTACCCTAAAAGATCAAAACACACACTAACACACTCAAAAACACACACTAACACGCCGTTTTTCTTTTCTGGTTACTGTTCATCTTCACCAACGCGTCACTGTTCATCTCCACTACTATTCACTACCATATCAGTTTCAAGATTCAAAAGGTAATTCTTCTCTTTTATCTTTTATTATCATGATTCCATTTTCATTATGAATAATTTGATCTTGAAGTTTATGTTTTTTTATTGATGTCTTCTTCTGAGTTTTGCTTTATTTTTTTTAGTTTTTGCCATTTATTCTTTTTTGGTTTTCTTTCTCCCTGGTTGGTATCTTTTTCTAATTCTCATTGTTCTGGGGTTATGATCTTCTGGCTTTGTTTGTTTTCCACCGTCTCTCCTCTCCCCTCCATTCCCATATCCACCATCAGACCTTCACCAATCATCCGTTCCAATTACCCATCATCAACAGCCCCACCTGCAAGAACAACAACAAAACCAGCACAATGAGCCATAACCAAGTTTCAATCAACAGATTACCACCAATTCAAGCTCCGATTATCACCTGCAAATCCCTTCCCTACGCCCAAATTGACCAAGACTGACCATAGCCAGTTCAACCATAAACGTGTTCACCTAATCTTCCCTGTCACCAAAACCCCAAATAATTCCAGCAGTCCATCAATAATCAAAACCAGGAACCATGCCACCACCACTCCACCGGATCCACCTACACCATCCAAATCTCAGCTCCTCTACCATGTAAAACAATTGAAAAAGCCCACAATCGCATCACTGGAATAGCAAAGCTAGACCCCAGTTTTTCTTTCACCGTTGTTGTTCCCTCTTCTTAACTAAAACCAGCAAACTACCATCAAAATCCCACAAAGACCACCATTAATCACCTGCAGAAAAACATCACATACCAATATCACAATTCCCAAATCCCACCAATTAAACAAAAATCACAAAACATCACAACCGGATCCACCAGTCAATAACAGAACCACCGTAAGCCATACAACCCAAGCCAACCCCAGCAAACACTTTCACAAGCCATCCATTACCACTGCCCTCACTATCCAACAATCACCTCCGGTCCACAATAGCCACCCCTCCCAACTCAAATTCCTACCACCAGCGTCGCCTATAACCACTAAACCACCTGTTACCCTCAAAAACACCTACACAACCCCATCCCTGAAGCACCGCCAGCTGTTAGGCATCCCCAACAGTTCTGTCGACTCAGCCAACAAACACAACACACACAGAGCATCACACGCACAGCTACACTCACAGGCACATTTCAATCACACACATCACACAAAAGCAAGCTCAAAGCAAAATTCCCCTATGCAAACACCCCAAATTGACACATTCACATCTCCTCACTTCTCCACTGTCGGTGCGGCAGTCACTGTAGACACCAAATTTTGACACACATTTTATAAAATATGCGTATTACTTTATTTAGGGGTTATTATGATTTTTAGGGGCTAATTATAATTTTTGTGTATATTACGTCTAATTTGTCGTGCCAAGGGCAAAATGGTAATTTCACCATATAAATATTAGGTTATTTTATTTTATTTCTTAAATACATTGATTTTACTATTTTTATCATTATTTATAATTTTAATGATTTTTAGGAGGCATTTGTTATTTATTTAAAAATATGCTATTTTTAATTCAACGGCACGTTTTTCAATGCACTTTCTTATTTAAAATTTTTTCTTTATGAGAATTATGTGTGTGTGCATTTTATAAATTTTATGTAAGGAAAATTTTCATAATTAATTAATTAATTAATTAATTTTAAAGACCATTGGTTGTTTATTTTAAATTGTATTTTTTCTAATCTAGAATTAACTTTTTTACACTGAATTTTTCTTTTTCCTTCTTATAATATTGTATTTTAGTTTTAAAAGTGTTCAAGTAGTTTTTATTTTATATTAGGTTATTTCATTTTATGTTATTTTTACTTTTTCATTTGTCTTTGTTTTCTTCATTTTCTTCATTTGCTTCTTTTTCAAAAAAAAAAAAAAAAAAAAAAAAAAAAAAAGGGGCAGACAGAATGCTTCTGCAAACTCCATACCCCAAACCATGCCTCCTCATCATCACTTTCCAACCCCCCCTGCAATTCAGCAGATTTTGAGGGATTTGGAAGGAATTTTTGTTCATTTTTTTCCACACAATTCTCTCCCTCAATCTCTTCCCTCACCAAACACATTGCAGATCACTCCCTCTCTGCAACACAAAAACTCACACACACAGATCACTCTCCCTCACAGCTCCATCACAAATTCACTACACCATTCACTCCCATTCCACTCTCTCGGCCCACCTGCACACAGGCACAATTCACTCACAATTCTCTCTTCTCCTGGCTTTCCTCACGACACCAGCAAAGCACACAGCTCACACATACACACTCATTTGCACGCATTACACACACTGCATCACACAAACAACACAGGCACACATACAACACACACCTACACAGACTCACAGACATCACCAACTCACACTCACCTCCCCTCAACTCTCTCTGCCTCCTCCTCCCAACTCCAGACACAAACACCACAGCATCACACACATACCCCACTCACACTCACCTGCACAAAGCCCCTTTCCCCTGCACTCTCACATTCCCCCTCTGCACTACATTTTCCCTTATCTGCTTCCCCTCACAGATCACACACACCTCTCTGTCCTCCCCCTCCAGAAACACAAGCTCCCTCACTTCATCTGCACTACACTCACTCCTGATCCCTCTTCTTTGCACTATCTCATCCCATCACACAGACACAACAGCACACACATAAGCACACACTCACATACACAGACACAACACGCCATTCTCTCCATTTTGCACACATTCACAACACACCACACGCTATACACACCTCCACCTTCATCCCTGCAAGAAAGAACACCACACTCACAGACAACAATTTACACACACCACACATACAAGAACACAGACAAAAACGCACAGAGCCAATTCAGGCACACACGCATCACACATAATCAGTTCACTCACCCGGCACACACACCACAATTGCATACACCTGCACACCCAAACTCACCCGGCATACACACATTCAAAGACACACCCGCACACACTGAAGCACAACACATCTGCACACACTGCACTCACATTACACTTCCCCAGCACACACTCACACAACCTGCACACACAAACATACAATCCAGACAACCAAACATTCACAAAGAATTCATCGGCACACACACCCATTCACACACCCCTGCACGCGAAAACACATCAGCCCACACACACACACACACTTACAAACACACGCACATCACCTGCACGGAAAAAAAAAAAGGAGAAGCAACAACAACAACAATCAACACCAGTGGCGCCGGAGGCCTCCAAAATCACCCCCGAACCCACCGCCGGACCACTTCTTTTCTCTTGGTCCAGGTAAAAATTTCTCAACCCCTCTTTCATTTTGTACAATTAATAGATGCATTTAGTGGACAATTAGGAATTTTAGACCAAGAGATAAAGGAATAGAGATTGGCCAAGAGAGAGAGAGAGGCCTGTGAGAGAGAGAAACGACGGCGAAAAAAAAAAAAAAAAAAAAAAAAAAAAAAAGGGGGGAGAGCAGATCGGGGGGAGGGGAAAAGAAAAGGGAAGAAAAGAAGAAGAAGAAAAGGGAAGAAGAGAAGAAAGGAAGAAGAGAAGAAAGGAGGAAGAAGAAGAGAAGATCAGAAGGGAATCGGGGGGGGAAGCAGAAGGAAATCGGGGAAGAAGAAGAGAGAAAAAGAAAAGAGGGAAAAGAAAGAAAAGGAAAGAAGAAAAGAGAGAAAAGAAAAAAGAGAGAGAAAAAGGAAAAAAAAATAATAATAAAAAAGGGAAATCTGAAAAGAAAAAAAAAAAAAAAAAAACCGAAATCAGCCGAAAAAAAAAAAAAAAAAAAAAAAAGTTTTGGTGAAACTACGTCGTTTTGACGTAGTTTCACTCAAAACTACGTCGTTTTGGTTAGTTAGTTTTTTCATTTATTTTTAATTAATAATAGGTATTTATTTTATAGTCCTTATATTTTCAGTAATGCTACTGTGGCCCTGAAAATGTTTGATTTGTGCATTTAAATTTCTGTTTATTGTAGATTGACCCCCATAATTTAATTTTCTTTGCAATTAGGTCCCGATTAATTGCATTTAGGTCCCTCAACTTTTAGATAATTATAATTTTCCCCCCTACGTTTTTTAATTTTTCATTTTGACCCCTATATTTGTCGGTAATTACATTTTGGCCCTTATACATTGCTGGAAATCCTATTTTTGCCTTAGAATACTTGCTGGAATTTCATTTTTATCCCCCCAACTTTGCTGGAATTTTATTTGAATTATTACACTTGCTGGAATTTTATTTTTGGCCCCCTATTGTTGCTGAAATTTATATTTTGGTCCTTTATGTTGCTGGAATTCTATTATAGTCTTTGAATATGGCTGGAATTTGCAATTTGGTCCATCATGTTGCTGGAATTTTGCATTTTTGCCCCTAAACCTTGCTGGAATTTCATTTTGCCATTATATTTTTGCTGGAATTACTTTATTGTCCTCCAATGTTGCTGGAATTTATATTTTTGCTCTCCAAATAGCTAAAACTTGAAATTTTACCTTTAAATGTTTGCTGTAAATTGTGTGTTATTTAATAAGCTTGCTGAAATTGTGTTCTTGGCTTTAAATATTGCTGGAATTTTTTATTTTTGGGTATTATACTTGCTGAAGATTACATTTTAGCTTTTAAATTTGTTGTAAACTATGTCATTATCTTAATTAGGGTTTGAAATTATAATTTTACCTTTTTGTTCCTCATAAATTACATTTTTCACTTTAGAATATTGCTTAAATTTTCACTTTTAATCCAAATCTTATAATATTTTATTTTTGTAAAAAAAAAAAAAAACAAAAAAAAAAAACAAAAAAAAAAAAGTATTAATTAAAATTAGTTAAGTCCTCAAAGCTTTAAATTATTTCTTTTTACATTTTCTTTATTTATTTTTATCAAACTTATAATTAATGTTCTAGAATGGGGTCTTGTTAGTCTAATTAATGTTCAAATTAGTCTCTCTATTTCCCTTTTAGTTATTTTAATAATTCTTATTTGAGGTGTTTAAACTTTCAATGTATGTATTATTGTATTTTATCTTCTATTATTATTATTAGTATTATTATTAGTTTTATTTTATTTTATCTTTGTTGTTTTGCTTTATTTATTTATTTATTTACTAACTTATTTTTACTTAAACAATTTTCATTTTTCTCCTAAATGATTAATTATTGTTATCATTATTTTTCTTTCTCTTATTTTTGTTTATTATTGCTATAATTGTTTGAATTATCATAGCATGTTCATAGTGATCGGTAGAAAATTATTCAATTAGTGATTGATTTATTAAATAGTGATAATTTTGACATGTTTGTTCATTTTAGTAGCCATTTATACCGGGTTTACGAATGAGAGGTACCTCGATTACCCTTCCAATATTTCTTTTTATGTGCTCCTACGTGCTCCTATGTGTTTTTCTACGTGTTTTTGTGCTTATAATTTTTATCCATGTGAGAGTTTTTTATTTATTTATGTCTTATTATTTATTCGAATTTAATTTTTGATTATTCAAAGAAATGTAATAGATAGGTAATATTCTATTTAGCAAAATTTTGTATTTAGATAGAAAATGTAATAGATAGGCTAGATAGGTTACCTTTTTATTTTTAGACTGCAATTAGGTTATTCTCCGATGTAATAGTTAGGGCTTTTGTGTGCTATGTGTGTTATGTGCTTGTGTGTTTTATTCGCTTTTCCTAGGAACTTACATCTAGAATACCATGCTTATGTGCTATGTGCTCCTACTTGCTATTACTTGCTCTTATGTGATTTATTGCTTTAATACATGCTTTATTTATTTACTTGCTTTAATTATATATGTGTATCGTCGCCACACTAGTCCAAAGCTAGTTGTGGTTAATTTCGTTTTCTTCGCTAGTCCAACGCTAGCGGAGAAATTTTAGAAAATAGGCTAGTCCAATGCTAGGCCTTTAGATCATTTTAGTATTAGGATCATTTCTCGCGTGTTCATGATATTTCACACACATTTTTATCTTTTAGGTTTTTTTTCATTTTTGTATAATTTTTATATACTTTATCATTTATTATCTATTTTTAACATCTACCTAGTGCATGACATTTAGATTCCACTACACATAGAATTTTAGGTCATTTGTGTGATTTGATTAGAAATAGTCAATCTACTCACGTGGGAAGCGATGGCGTACATGTCGTTCCCCCCTCCGTGAGTAGAAACAGTTAGTCACGAGTTTATTAGTCCCCCGTACCCGTTATGTTGCATTCCTACTCTCTTTGATCATTTACTACCTATATTACTATTTTCCTTTTCTTTTGCATTTCATTTTGCATCTATACTCGTGACTCCATCGAGGTCTAGACTCGAGTTTCGCAATTAATGCGATAATCCCGACCAAACCTCAATGGAATATTTCGTCCCTTATCGATATCCATTTTTTAGGATTAGATTTGCATTCATATAGTTGCATCCAAATGTGATAAAATCTTAGGGTTATATTAGGAAAATTTAGACTAAACCTCGCAACTAGTTTCGGCTAGGTTGAAAGGGTGCCTTAGGCACGAGCCTTTGCCTTCCCTTTCTTCAACTGTGACTCCCGAACCTTTTTCTCTTGTTTTCAAAGACCTGGAGTCGTCTAAAAGGGTTTTTCTTGTTTTTCCTATATTTTGCCAAAATCATTTCTTTAAATGAATCATTCTTAATTTTCTTACCTTTTATAAAATATTTTCGGGTGACTTGGTACACCAAAACTCAATACCAAGTGGCGACTCCTTTTTCACTAAAAAACCCTTTTTAGACTCTATTTTCGGGCCCAAAAATCGTCGCATTTCAAAAGTCCCATTTTAGGCCCTTTTTCTTTTATTTTTTAAAGTAAAGCATTTGTTTTGTCACATTTTTATCGAATCATCTTTCACAAAGCATTTTCAAAAAATTAGTTTTTACAAAAAAATTTACACGTTTTTTTTAACCACAACATTTCATTTAATACTTCCTTTTCCCTTTTCCCGACATCTTCTTTACATCTCTCTATTTATTTTCGAAAAATGGGGCGCGACAGTCACCAAACCGCCACCCGAAGCCTACTCTCACCATCAAATTGCCGCCCTCTTTACCAGCTACCAATACTCAATCGCACAATCTACCTGCAGAACACAATCATAGCCACGCAACAATTAACCTAAATCACCTCCCTTAACTCTACCCACTCTATTAAATCCCCCACTGGCACCCTCTTCGCAATCAATACATGAACCCCCCTGGTCACCATATGAATCGAGAGTGTTAAAGAGACGAAAAGAGAGGGTAGAGAGCTGCAAACGGAGAGAGGAAAGAAAGAGGGAGAGAAACCGGAAGAAGAGAAACCTAGGGAGAGAGCACGAGAGAGAGAGAACAGAGAGAAGCTGATAGAAAGAAGAGAAAATGGAAGAAATAATAAAACAGAAGGAGAACAGGGGAGCACAGAACGAGAGAGAGAGAGAGGGGCAAGAAAAGAGCCTGGTAGAAGTTAGGAAAGGAAAATTTTTGGGAAAATAGATTTTAGGAGATGATCTGTTTATTTATTTATTTATTTATTCATAATTTTGTGTTTTATTTCAAATCGTGTGGTGTTAATGATTTCTATTTGGTTTAGTTTAAATCTAATTTGTTAATTAAGTTTAGGTATGTTCCCTTTCAGGCTTTAAATATAAAAGTTAGCAATTGTATTAAGACCTTACTTTTTTATTAATGTTATTATGCCTCCGAATTCTTTTGTTTTACGTAATTGAGTCCCTGTTTATTTTACATTGGTCCTCCCTAGATTTTACTGTTTTTCAATTAGGTCCTCAGTTCTTGCAATTTGGCCCCATGTTTGCTAGAATTCTCAATTTTGCCCCTCAAGCTCTATAAAATTTATTTTTAATCCCTTTAATTGCTAGGTTTTACATTTTCTTTTTCTTTCTTTTCCAATTTGCTAATATTTACATATTTTGCATTTTTACTTACTCATATTGCGATGCCTTGACTTTGTGTGTTCATTTTCTTAAGTATTGGTACCGGGTCTTCAAAAAGGTATTTTTCGTTACCTTTTAATTGCTTCTTTATGTGTTCCAACGTGCTCTAATGTGATATTTTATGCATTTTTATGCGTTTCTTATTTATGCATTTTGTGCATATTTATTTTGTGTTATTTAATTTTAAATTTTATTATCTTGACAAAAAATGTAATATTTTGTATTTAGTTAGTCAATGTAATAGTTAGATTATTTTTCTCATATCTTAGTAAAATTTTGTATCTAGATAGCGAATGTAATAGATAGGGCATTTTTAATTTTCCCGCTAAAAATTGTAATTAAACTTCCCGATGTAATAGTTAGGGCTTATTTGTTTTTATGTGCTTATATGTTTTACCGTTTTCTTTAGGATGTTGCATATAGATATCATGCTTATGTGTTATGTGCTCCTATGTGATCTTATATGTTTTTATATGTTTAATTTGCTTTTAATTCATGCTTTAATATTTAATTCATGATTTATGGTATTTCGTCATCACACTAGTCCAACGCTAGTTGTGGCTTCTTTCTTTTCCCGCTAGTCCAACGCTAGTGGGATTTTTTAGAACGGGCTAGTCCAACGCTAGACCCTTAGGACATTTTAGCGTTAGTTGCATTCGTGTGCATTTCACATTTCACACACTTCTAGTTTTCTTTCTATTTGGCATGATTTTTACTACTACTACTACTATTATTATTATATTATTATTATTATTATTATTATTATTATTATTATTTTAACACATTTTTTTAAATGCATGACATATAGGTTGCATTTCACTTAGAAAATTAAGGCATTTGTGTGATTCGACTTGAAATAGTCGTCTACTCACGTAGGAAGCGGTGACATACATGCTGTTTCCCCCTCCTTGAGTAGAAAGATCCCGTCATGAGTTATTGGTCTCCCGAACCTGTCATGTTGCATACTTATTTTCTTTCTTCACTAATATATATTATTATTATTTTTCTTTTCTTTTTGCATCACATTTTGCATTAAAACTCATGACTCCCTTGAGGTCTCGACTCGGGTTTCGCAATTAATGCTATAATTCCAACCAAGCTCGACGGAAACATGCCGACCCTACCGAAATTCACATTTAGACTTAGGATTTGCATTCATTTATATACATCCAAACGCGATAGAACTCTAGGGTAATTAGAAAAATTTGATTAAACCTCACAATTAGCCTCGGATAGGTAGAAAGGGTGCTTTATGTGCAAGCCTTTACCTTCCCTTTTTTCAAATGTGACTCCCGGACCTTTTTCCCTCGTTTTTCATAGACCGGAGTCGAAAAAGGGTTTTTAATAATTTTTCTAAAATTTTACTGTTTGTTTTGTTTAAATGATTTTTTCGAGTGACTTGGTACACCCTAACTCAGTACTAAGTGGCGACTGCATTTTCTAAAATAAAACCCTTTTTCAAAAATTATTTGGCCAAACCTGTTGCATTTTTAGTCCCGGCCTTGTTTTCTTTTAAAATACCATTTTTCTTAAAATACACTTTTTCTACTAAAATTTGATTTTTCTCACACACGCACGGTTTTTTCAAAAACCTTTATTTTTGAAAGGGTCACCGAGACCAGACCGTCTTTTTGGGACGCGACAGTCAACGACCCCACCAGCACACTTTACTCACGATTTTTCGGACGCGACAGGATTTTGGCGACTCCACTAGGGATCACTAGTGAGTCCGAGCACTAGGCTTAATCATCTTTTCCTTATTTAACCCTTTTATTCCATCGCGTTTGGATGTTAGAATTGCATTTTTTTCTTTTCTAATTTTTAGGTTTTTCTTTTTGCATCTCACACACTTCCGTCTCTCGTCTTATGTGATGTATGGTTTAATTTACTTTTGTTATTCGACCGCGCTTGCATTTTGGGAAAGGGATCAGTCACCCTTAGAGACCACGCATGATAGCATATTATTCCCTTGTCTCATAAGGAGCACTCCATACGTGCATTCGAATACTTTTTTACCCTTCTTTTATTTTTGGTGGTTGTCACCCACCCGTCCCTTTAGGAATTAGGATAGATCTACTTAGACGTGTGACCGTGGCACGACGTGCACATAACATTTCTAGGAGATCACCCAAACTCTCGACTTGAGTCCACAAGTCTAGAGATTTGGGACTTTAAAAATCGATTCACTTGGATCATGTGGCCGTGACCCGACGTGCACGTAGCAGTGTCTAGGGAGTCACTCGAACCACTACCAAGGATCTTTGAAATTGACAGACTTGTTACTCTTACCCTTAGGTCTGAAGGCTTGGGAACCGACAGCCTGATCGAGTCTAGATGCATTAGTGAGCCCAACCTCATGCATCCATGTAGAATAACCTAGGGTAGAGTCAACCTTACTCTATCAGGTACACTAGGCACGAGAAGAGGGGATTCACCCCCTTTCTTTTCCTTGTTTTACTGTTTATTATTTGTTTTGCCAATATGTTATGTGTTATTTGTGGAAACTAACGCGCTCTTTCTTATTCTTTGATTGCATTCACAACCATAGAATAAAGAGCCTTGGCATGATGCTCTCATAGGAAACCAACCCTCTTTTGGCACGTTTCAATTTCATTTTCATAATTAATTTTTTCGAGAAAGATGGAAATGAGATTTAAAAAAAAATTTACAAATTGTGTTTGGTTGGAAACAAAATACCCAAGGGTCAAGTCGTTCTAAAAGTCCCGAAAATTTAATTTTTCAATTTGTATATTTTTATAATAAGAGGTGTAATTTCAAATCTTTTTCAAGATTTATTCCTCCTCGTTGTACTTGTCAGTTTTATTCGAATCAAATTTCTCAGAGTCAATAAATGCACCCAAATGGTCAAATTTTTGCACAATTTGCATTTATCTTTTTTTTCAAAGAACTAATATGTTATTTTTGCCGTATCCCCTGCCCTCCCGTCCTACATTACACAAAAAATGATTCTAACACATATTTCATTTTACTTTAATAAATTGACCTTTTGGCTTGTATGTTCCTATATAAAGTCATGATCTTTGATTTCTTTCAATGTTGTGTCCCATAATCTCCTGGAGGCTCGATTTTTCAATAAAAAAAAATTTGCAATCAATAATCTTTTTTGTACAGTTTATGGTCCATCTTTCTCGAAGAAATGTTGCATCATTATTAAATAAAAAATCTTTTGGACATTTCTCAAATTTGGCATTTTACATATTTTAACTTACTTTAATAAACTGGCATCATGCATTAACCCTAGAGGGAATACCATTTCGGGAATCCCGTGATAGAAAAGCAACCCTGTTGTCTTGGGTACATAACCCTAAAAAGGCATTGCATGTTTAAATATCAGTAAATCCTAGTGGGTGAGACCTTAGGTAAGGTAATCTGATCAGATCATATTTTGAATCAGCATGAGTATTCCACGACGCATCAAGCAGATGTTGATGGTCCCGCCAGAGATTCGAAAATGGCCAGAGCTTCTTCTTCCTAGTGAGATCAACCAAGTAGCAGCATTTTTAAGGCCCATTGGTGATTTTAAAGAAATAGAGACAAATGGGTGTTTGATAGAAGCTCTGATTCATCTATGGGACTCGACTTGTTCAGCATTTAGGATCAGAGACAAGGAATTGACCATTACAGTTGAAGAAGTAGCCGGCCTACTCAATTTGCCAGTGGAGCAGACGACCGTGATCTTTCCATATGTTTCTGGAAAAGTCGAGTTCTGTCGTTTCGTAGGGTTGAAGGAATCTGCAGTGCAAAATTTTAATCAAAACATAAGCGTAAAGTTCTTGTTTGATAGATTCACAGACAAAGATGGGTTTGACAAGTATCCGGGGGATTTCACGCTAGCATCCAAGATGGTATGGGCACAAAAGAGAGTTTGGATATATGGGTTTGTCATGACAGGTATTTACTTGTTTCCAAGAAAAGACAAGAAGATCAGTTTCAAGATAACCAAACTTATGTTCGATCTTTTCTCCAGGATCAGGGGTCAGAGAGCTTCCATAGTGCCTATTGTGTTAGTAGATATATTTGTTGCCTGCGCTAATTGCCAGAAAGGAACAAACTTCTTTCATGCGTCTAACAGAATTCTGCATATATGGACAATGGAACATTTCAATAGGCACCTGTCTGTCCCCCACTGCTTGCCGCTAGTCGGACATAATTGGATAGTCACTCATCATAAAAGAATTGATAGATATAGCCCAATGAGAACGGCGTCAGATTGTCTAGACCTTTTGATAACGATATCTGATCAAAGGATCCGATAGGTTCTAGATTGGATAGATTGTATCAAAGTAGCCCTCCGTACTAAGTTGGCTGATTTCATACCGCTATTGGAGACTCAGGGCATTGCGGCTTACACTCCGAAAAGATTCCTTCGACAGTTAGGGCGTATTTAAGAATTACCGCCGATACTTGATTTATCAAAACTTTCTCATTATCTTTGACAAAGAAAATTGTCTCACCGAGATTCTTAGAAGATCAGAACTTATGAAAGTGTGGGAAAGTCAGTGTACAAATTAAAATCTCTTGTTCGATGCGAAAAATAAAGGTACTCCCGTAATCACTCCACAGTATGAGACGTGGCTCAAAAATAAAAATGTTTCAACAAGGCAAGATGTCATTGATCCTATCGAAGGGATTGTTTAATTAAGAACCCTGTTGGCAATGAAATATCGCGAAATAATACAAGTAAAGCAGAACTCCGAGAAGAATAAGGAGGCATATAAATCTGTCAAATAACTTTACACGGAAGCCAAACAAGAGCTACAAGAGAAGAAAAGGAAATGCTTGAAGCTGAAAGACGACATCAATCACTACGATGAACAGGTACTCTTGGGAAGCCGGACCACAGCAAAGCTCAGCGCTTGGAAGACCAACTGAAGAAAGTTTTAGAATGTGTAGATGAGTTGACAGAATGATGTACTCTCTTGTATTGGGTTGGCAATGAAAATAGTGAAGTGTTTTCTTTTAATGTTCAAGTTGTATGAAAGTTGACTCAAGAAATGAAAAGGCTATTTCTTTTGGAGCTAAAATTCATCCTGTTAGATATTGAAAGGGGAGTCTCACCCTAAAGGATTGCATTTCATGTTAGGCCTACCCTTAGGCATAATAAGGGCTTCCCTCTAGGACATGCATTGAAATTATTTATACACTTACTAACTTCAGTATTTTTCTTTTTCTTTTATTAAACAATAAATTTTGACAGTATCAATAATGAAAGACGACTGAATCAGTTTCCTCTCCAATATGTATTTCAGGTACTTTGAATCATAGCTTCTTTTCATAGAAGCCCCATTCAGACGCGAGTCCCGTACCCGCCAATTGCAAAGCCGTATAAACATGACTTCCAATCCAGATATTTCAGAAAGAACGACTCAAGCAATGTCAGTGGATTTCTCTGTACTAGGGCTCAGCTGAGCGAAGTATTGGGCAAATTTAAGGATTTGAGTGCAGAAATGGCATCACAGAGGCATGTCATTGACCAACTGGTTGCAAACAGCAGTGGTGGTGCCCCGAACAATCCAGTGCCGGTAGTTGACCATTCTCCTGAACAGGTTAACCAATTGCTTTTTGCAGTCCAATGTGCAAACTCGCTTCCTCCCACCTTTTACCAATCCGATTGAAGGACCCTCTGCTCACGTCAATCCTGACCTGCTGCCTGTGCGCCCAAACTTTGTTCAAATGAACCTACCCAACTATCCACTTCCTCAGTCTCACCCACAAATCAACCCAAATATCCCACCTAATTTTCAAGCACCTCACAACCACGCAGTAGAACCTTTTGTGTGGGATGTCGCCTCTCAAGGAAGGCTGGCTATAGATGAAATTGCTACACCTGTGGACAAGGACTTGCTTAAGAGGTTAGATCGATTTGAGGAGTTTATGAAGAAAAATCAAGGATTGAACAAGCATGGCGGATTGGGTTACGATGATCTTTGTCTATTTCCAGATGTTCAATTACCATTGGGTTTTAAGGCTTCCCAAATTTACTAAGTACGATAGAACTGGCAATCCCAAGACGCATCTCAGGATGTTCGCTAACAAGCTTGGCAAACCAGTTGATGATGAAAATTTACCCATGCGCCTATTCCCTGAGAGTTTGGAAGGAGATGCGTTAGACTTGGTATTCTAATCTGAAACCTCAAGAAATCAGAACGTGGTTGGACTTGTCAACAGCTTTTGTGAAGCAATATGAGTTTAATTGCGAGTTAGCACCAACGCGAACCTACCCTGGAGAGCACCAAGAGGAAACCTTCAGAAGATCATAAGACCTATGCTAAACGTTGGAGAAAGCTGGCTGCTAAGGTGGAACCTCCTATGAACGAAGAGGAGATCGTTCGTACTTTCATTAAGGCTCATGATCCGTCGTATTTTGAGGAGATCTTTCGTATGATTGGAAGTTCATTTGCTGCCATCATCAACAAACTGAGAGGAATACGATGAGTTTGTCAAAGCAGGCAAAATAGTCAACGTGACAGCTTTGAAACTGCAATTGGAAGCACTACAAAACTCAGAAGTCAAAACAACAATGGGAAGAAGCCCAATTCAAGAAGAAAGAAGGAGAAGCTGCCTTTGTTTGGGATCAAGGCCCATCATTCAGACCCAGAACCCAGAACTATTCTTCATACTACGACTCCTTACCTACAACATTCCAACCCTCAAGCCTGTTTACCACACCAACACCCAGCCTCATACCCAACATATGTTCCAAAATTCTCGACCAGTATTCCAAAACAACCCTCGACCACCCATGCAAATCCGCCCAAGGCCTGCTTACCCTAATAACTATGCTCCACCCAATCAATTTCAAAATGCTGCCTGGTCCAGCAAACCCACCACAAAAATGGCCTAGGACATTCACTCCCCTTGGTCAGTCCCCTTGATTCAGATATATGAACAGTTGAGAGCAGCAGGTAAAATCGGCACGATTCCTCAGAAAACTTTTCCCAATGGGTTGCCTCGTGACTATGATCATCAAGCCAGTCTGTGCCTATCATTCAGGGAGTCGAGGACATCCTACAGCTAATTGTTGGGTTATTGAAGCATAAAATTCAAGACATGATTGACTGATGGGGAGATTGTGTTGAGGAAGAGGAAGAGGACAAGCTCCAAATGTTGATAACAATCCTTTGCCACAGCATGGGCCAACTATCGGGATGATAACCTTGGATGAAGAATTCACTGATCCTACAGAGTTGATAGTCTCGATTGAAGAAATGGTGAGAGTTACTGAAACTGATTACAGGCGAGATAGAATGGTACTGTCTGGAAAAGAGTTCATGAACCAGCATATGGAAGATATTTTTGCAGGAGAGTAGAATCACCGATAAGTCCAACCAAACAAGCTAGCTGTTTTGGACAAAATGTTGTCAACCCCCTAGTTCTTCAAATCAACCATTTGTGTTGGATAGTTCAGCCGTTCGAATTGGAAGTTTCCAGAATCCAGAAATTATCGATCTGCCAGAACAATTACCAATTAAAGATTTATAGCAAGTGCCGTGAAATTATGAAGACTAGTGAATTTAATGATGAGCATTTCTGCAGTCATGAGGTCGAGGAAGAATAATTGCTGAACTAGAAGTTGTTGTCTTAGGCTAAAGGAAAGAGAGCACGTTGCCCCCAAACCACCAGTTAGCGAAAAAGAAGCTGAAACTTTTTTAAAGATCTTGAAAAGAAGTGAGTACAAGGTGGTAGAACAGTTGAGTCGCATGCCGGCACAGATTTCAATTCTTAACCTCTTGCTGACATCTGAAATGCACCGAAGATGCTCTTTTGAAAGTCCTTAACGAATCTCATGTGCCTAAGGACATTCCTACTGAAAAGTTAGCCGGAATAGTGAGAAATGTCTTGGCATCCAATCAGATTACTTTCTCTGAAGATGAGTTGACTTCTGAAGGAAAGGGACACAACAAGGCTTTGTATATATCGGTGAGATGTAATGGGAAGCACTTGCCTAGGGTTCTGATCGACAATGGATCTGCTTTGAACATCTGTCCGTGGAGTACGTTACAAAAGTTAGGGTATCTGCTATCACAGGTTCGCCAATCTCCGACCTGTTGTCAGAGGGTTTGATGGCTCAAAGAAGGAGACCATGGGCGAGATTGATCTAGTGCTCGAAATGGGTCCTGCCCAGTATCAAGTTACTTGTCAGGTCATGAATTTTTCAAGAATATATAATGTGTTGTTGGGGCGACCATGGATTCATTCTTCGGATCAATACCGTCATCCCTGCATCAGATGGTGAAATTCATCATGGATGACAAGCAAATTACTGTGTTCGCTGAAGATGATTGTACTATGATGGTAAATCGCGGATCTTCTGAGAAAGTAAAAGATAAGTCATCACTTGACCAAGGATTTCAGCACTGCTGATATTGTGTCTGTTAATTGGATCTCTGAAGGAAAGTCCCCTGTTGAGCCATTGCTGCCAAACGCCAATATTATGATTGCCAAGGAATTGATCAGGGCAGATTATCAGCCAGGAAGGGGCATTGGAAAACTGTTACAAGGAGTCGTAGAGCCTATTCAGTTGATTGAGTAAGAGATACCTTTGGGCTTGGTTTTCACCCAACAGGTAAATGATGTAAAGGAAATGAAAGAAAAGAAGAAAGGCTGAAAAGGAAGGAAAACAGGTTCCGCTTTATATCCCTCCACTGTATCACAGTTTCTCAAAGTCATCCGGTGTTGTCATTTCTGAAAATTGCTATGAGGAAAGAGGATGTCGAGGAAGGGATGAGCCGCCTTTTTATTGGAATGACTGGTATAGAGGAAGCATCTGATACTGTGGGTTTTGAAGAAATTGAGGAAGGAGCATTGAACAACTGGACTGCCGATTACCTCCCTGTGCGAAGGGAGTTTCGGTAAATTTGGAGATTGTTTTTGCTTAGTGTTCATTTCTAGACAGGGCCCTAGAATGAACCTTTCTTTATATATTATGTTGTTAGAGTCAGGCTCATATCATGTCTTGCATCTACTTTTCAATGAAAATGAGTTTTGAACCTTTTCTGTTTTAGGTTTGAACTGCATCTTTATGTTTTTCCAGAAGGATAGTACCACACTTGTGTGGTTGTACATACTCTACTTTTTTTAAGAAATGCATTCTGAGTTTAATGAAATGAATATTGTGCCTTTTTGTCTGTTCATTTATACTTTTTATTTTATTTTTCAGATGGCCGAAAATAACTGCTTATGATCCTTTGGATGTCACTTTATTTGAAATCGATGAATGCCATTTCGATATCTCTCTGAATTCTGAAATAATGCAAATCGTTGATGAGAATGAGAGTGATATTGAAGAAGATTATGATTCTGTATTTAAGAATCTTGAACAATACGAAGAAAAACCCAAGCCAAACTTGGAAGAAACAGAAACCATTAATATTGGCACTGAGACAGAAGTGAAAGAAATTAAAATCAGTGTGCACTTAAACAAGAAGCAAAGAAAAGAGATGATTGAATTCCTCACGATATTTCAGGATGTGTTCGCATGGTCTTATGATGATATGCCTAGGGGTATCCACAGACATAGTAGTGCACAGATTACCCACTGATCCAAACTTTCCCTCCAGTAAAACAAAAACTCTCGAAAATTCAAACCTGAAATGAGCCTTAAGATTAAGGAGCAAATAGTCAAGCAGTTCAATGCCAAAATCATTATTGTGTCCCACTATCCCATTTGGCTATCAAATATGGTCCTCGGTTCCTAAAAAGTCAGGAGAAGTGCGAGTTTGCGTGGATTATCGGACTTAAACAAGTCAGTCCAAAAGATGATTTTTCTTTACCCAATATTCACATTCTATTGGATAACACAGCAGGACATGAAATGGACTCGTTCATTGATTGTTTTGCTGGATATCATCAACTCTTGGTAGCAGAAGAGGATAGGGAGAAGACAGCATTTATCACCCCATGGGGCACATTTTGTTACAGAGTCATGCCTTTCGGATTGAAAAACTGCTGGAGCCACTTATCAAAGGACTATGACTACGTTGTTCCACGACATGATTCACAAGGAGATAGAAGTTTATGTGGATGACATCATAGTCAAGTCTAAGAGTCCGAAGATCATTTGGTAGGATTTGAAAGAAATTATTTGAGAGATTAAGGAAGTATAATTTGAGGTTAAATCCTGCAAAATGTGCTTTCGGTTCCCCTGCCAGCAAGTTGTTGGGTTTCATTGTAAGCAAGAAAGGTATTGAAATAGATCCTACAAAGATAAAAGCCATACGGGATATGCCAATTCCAAAAACGCAAAAAGATGTGAAGAGTTTCTTGGAAAGATTAATTTCATTGGCAGATTCATTGCTCAGCTAACCCTCACTTGTGAGCCACTGTTTAAGTTATTAAGGAAGAATGCTCCAATAGACTGGAATGAAGGATTGTCAGCAAGCTTTTGATAAGATTAAGGATTATCTGTTGAATCCTCCTGTTTTAGTGCCACCAAAGCCAGGCCGACCACTCATCATGTATCTCTCAGTGCTAGACGGAGCAATAGGTTGTGTTTTGGGCCAACATGATGATTCAGGAAAAAAGGAGCAGGCAATATATTATTTGAGCAAGAAGTTCACGGCCTTATGAGATGAATTATTCATTCTTAGAAAGGTTGTGTTGTGCACTAGCTTGGGCTACTCAAAAGCTCAGGCACTATCTTCTTGATCACACCACTTACCTCATTTTCCGTTCTGATCCTTTAAGATACTTGTTGGAAAAATCGATGTCCACTGGACGCATGGCTAAATGGCAAATGATTCTTTCGGAGTTCGACATTGTCTTCACCACGCAAAAGGCAGTAAAAGGACAGGCCATAGCAGATCACTTGGCAGAAAATCTCCATAGAAGATGATTATCAGCCACTCAACACTTACTTTCCAGATGAAGAGATCCTTGTTTATTGGAGCCGTTGAAGATATGAATGAACGATGCACAGAGTGGAGATTATTCTTTGATGGCGCTTCGAACTTCGATTCGGAGCAGGAGATTGGAGCCGTTTTGGTATCACCGGAAGGGAAGCATTATCCTGCAACTGCCAAGTTATGTTTTTCTTGTACCAATAATCATGGCCGAATATGAAGCTTGTATTCTAGGGTTGAAGATGGCTTTGGAGATGGAGATTAAGGATTTGATAGTATTCAGTGATTCAGACTTGCTAGTGACATCAGACGCTTAAGCATTGGTGACTCGGGACTTCTAAAATCATTTTGTATCATTGCAGTCTACTCAATTTAGCTTCTAAATTCAAGAGTCTGGAATTTCGGCATATTCCGCGAACTCGTAATGTCTTTGCAGATGCTTTAGTCCACGGTATCTTCCATGATTAAACACCCGATGAATTGATGATTGAGCCTATCCAAATTCATCTTCAAGAAGAACCAGCTCACTGTTTACGCATTGAACAGGAGCCTGATGGTCTTCCATGATTTCATGATTTGAAAGAGTATTTAAGGAATAGATTCTATCCCTCAGGTATCAGTACAATGGCTAAGAATTTCCTCCAAAGGATGTCCATGAGATTTTTCTTGAACGGAGAAGTTTTATATAAAAAGTCAAGCGATCTGGGTCTTCTGAGATGTGTAGATGAAAAAAAGCTGAATATTTGATGAGGGAAGTACACAGCGGAGTATGTGGGCCGCATATGAATGGACACTTGTTGGCCAAAAAGATAATGAGAACTGGATATTTTTGGCTCACCATGGAGCATGACTATGTTGAATTCGTCAGAAAGTGTGTTAAGTGTCAAATGCATGGTGACGTGATACATGCTCCTTCCTCGGAACTCCATAGCATGACTGCTCCTTGGCCTTGTTCAATGTGGGGAATGGATGTGATCGGAACTATTGATCCTCCCGCTTCAAATGGTCATCGATTTATCCGAGTGGCAATAGAGTATTTCACTAAGTGGGTTGAGGCTGAGTCTTACCAGCACGTGACTAAGAAAGTGGTAGCTGATTTTTTGAGAAATCATATTATCTTCCGTTTTGGGATACCGGAGACATTGATTACGGATAATGCGAAGAATCTCAACAATGACTTGGTGGATGGATTGTGTGAACAGTTCAAGATCAAGTATCGAAACTCTGCCATCTATAAACCTCAAATGAATGGAGCTGTAGAGGCTGCCAATAAGAATTTGAAGAAGATCATCTGGAAGATGACTGACACGCATCGAGATTGGCATGAGAAGTTATCTTATGCATTGTTGGCATACAGAACTGCTGTAAGAACTTCTACTGGGGCAACTCCATATTCTCTTATGTATGGGATGGAAGCGGTTTTGTCGACAGAAGTCGAGATTCCTTCTCTGCGCATATTGATGGAAGCCGAGTTAGAAGAAACCGAATGGTTAAGGAACGCCACGAACAGTTGGCACTACATTGATGAGAAGAGGATTAAACGCTGTTTGTCATGGACAATGTTACCAACGACGAATGGCTCGTGCTTATAATAAGAAAGTCAAGGTCGCGACTATTTGAAGGTGGGAGATAAAGTCTTGAAACGGATCCTTCCAAATCAAGAAGAGGCTAAGGGCAAGTTTGCCCCAAATTGGCAAGGTCCATTTATTGTGAAAAATGTACTATCAGGAGGAGGCCTTATTCTGACGGAAATGGATGGACAAGTGTTTCCCCAGATCATCAATTCAGATATGGTGAAAAAATTTTACATTTGATTAGCAAGTTTTCTTTTAAAAATATTACAAAAGAGGACGGGTCAAAGGCGGGCCTTCTTTCTTTTTCTAAAACATTTTCTTCCCCTAGTTTTTCCCTTTTGAGCCTTCAGAATCTATAAATTTCGTTTCATAACCCACTTGATGGTCGCACCTCATACTGGGGACAAATTTTATTTTTCAATTAACTGTTGGTCAAAAAAAAAAAAAAAGAAGAAGAAGAAGAAGAAGAAGAGAGAGAGTAAGTAAAAATGATAAAAAAAAAAAGAAAGCCCCACGCGAAAGTCATAAACTGGGGCAAATGCAAAAAAAATAAAAAAAAACCCAAAAATCAAGGAATAAATTTGGGATGAATTTATTCTAAAAATGCGACCTCAAGATGACTAACCCTTTCACAAATTCTGCTTTCTAGCCTTAACCTATGAAGCACCTTACCTGACCCCATTACAAAAGCCGAGAATGTTACCGACTTCCGTCTTTATTTTGTGATAAATTTTTTGAAATGAAAATTTGCAAATCAATATGGTATATGATGTTAATATATCCATCCCTAATCAATCAAGGGAGGATTGTCTTACTGATGCCAAATATTTTAATACCAAATCTGATTTTATGAAAAGGGAAACGATCGGTTAAGACCTGAATGTTGCTTTTTTTCATTCTTCCTCTATAAAGGCGAAAACCCGAAAGGGCACCTTAAAAAAAAAAAGAGAAAAGAAAAGAAAAAAAACAAAAAAAGAAGAAAAAGAAAAAGGGGAGGGGGAAACCTCAGTGAAAACCCGAAAGGGCGTTGAGGTCAGGTGACCATGAATAAAGGCTCACAAGTGAGGAAATAAGATATTGGCGCATGGGATATGGAGTTCTTCGTAGAAGTTGGTGACCGTAGTTACTTGAGATTTTTCTTCTGTATTGATCATCTTGTGGCAATTATGGAAGTTCAAGTGGAATGACATCCAAAGGATCAAAATAGCAGACGTTTCAGAGCTGTCACCCAAAGATTCATTTTTCGATAAAGTGTAACAATTTATTTATTTTTTGTTTTGTCATTAAAATCAAAAGTTTCATGTATTTCATTTTTGAAATAATATTTATGGTGTAGGATTTCCCGTGCCATACTGTATGTAAAGTATTTTCTCACTAATTTATGATTGAAAACTTGTTGTTTGATTGTTTTGAACTTAAAATAAAAGTAACGACAATCCAAATTTATCAGAAGTCTGAAATACACAGGGAGGAAAGACGATATGGATATGATTGGAACCATGAACCAAGATTTGTTGGAATCGAAAATTGACAAAAAGTGAAGCATGAGACGGTGTCAGCTGTTAGAGATGGCAATTCTCATGTTTATACGCACTAGCGGAGTAAGGGACCGCCATGTGGTGGCAATACATTGCAATATAGCTGCTTGTTTCTTTTGCAGGTGTGAGTGCACTACTACCACTCGAGGCCTTCATCAAGGATGAAAACTTGGATAATTCCCTTCAGTTACTGATAGTTTGGTCAGTAGCACGGTTCAATTTAAATGTTGCATTCAAATTAACACTGGGAAAAAATTTTTTAGAAAAAATTTTGATTCTTTTGAGATTAATTTTTATGCTGTGGGATCAGGATAAAATGTTGTGAAAAACTGATTTATACTGGGACGATTTTGAAAAGGTGAGGTTAGTTTCAAAATGATTTCACTTAATTCATACAAGGGCAAATCTTCTCTTTTCAAAAAGATTGATTTCGAAAAGATTTTAATGTTTTCACATAGATCCAAATTATTGAAATGGGCGATTTTCAAATTAGTGAGAAATTGATACTGGGGCAAATTTTATTTTTATCAATTGTTGGTAAAAAAAAAAGTCAAAATCAATTAAAAAAAAAGAGAGTAAAATTGAATGCTTTTGGTTGAGTTTTTCTAAGCCTGCATTTAGTTTATGAATTTATTTTGTCTAGCAGCCTAGACTCGTTTTTTGTTCATTTTAGTCTGATAGCCCAAACTCTGCATTTTAGTTTATGAATTTATTTTGCTCAACAGCCTGGGCACCGCTTTCTGCATCTTAGTTTGTGAATTTATTTTGTCCAGCAGCCTAGACTCTCTTTCTGTCCATTTTAGTCTGGCATCCCAAACTCTGCATTTAGTTGATGAATTTATTTTGTCCAACAGCCTGGGCACTGCTTTCTACATCTTAGTTTATGAATTTATTTTGTCCAGCAGCTTGGACGCACTTTCTATTCATTTTAGTCTGGCAACCCAGACTCTGTATTTAGTTTATGAATTTATTTTGTCTAGCAGCCTGTCCTCGCTTTCCGTTCATATTAGTCTGGCAACCCAGACTCTGCATTTAGATTATGAATTTATTTTGTCCAGCAGCCTGAACCTGCTTTCTATTCATTTTAGTCTAGCAGCCTAGACTTGCATTTAGTTTATGAATTTATTTTGTCCAGCAGCCTGGACCCGCTTTCTGTTCATTTTAGTCTAGCAGTCCAGACTCTGCATTTCATTTTATCATGGCAGCCCATGAAAGTTGCATTTATTTGGTCCAGCATCTTGGACTCGGGTTAGGTTGTTTTAGTTTAGCGATTCAAATATTGCGCTTCTTTTTGTGTTTTGCTTACAAGTTTTGAAAATTTTAAATTATTGATTCACCATTTGTAGTTGTATTTTGCATCTATCGTTCACTCGCGTCTGAACTACGTTTGACCTGATTCTCTTTACTGGGATACGTAGGCAGCTCCTAGAGAACTCGGTCGCATGTTTATATATGTGTTCTCTGGTCATTAGTTACATCTCATCACATTTTTGTACTACGCATGATTAGGTGTTTTGTTTATAGCAATGTCTGTTTTCATATTTAGGTGAGTAAAAATTTGGTGTTGTCTACGTCTTTGTTTGAAATCTCTATGAGATTCCCGACAAAGAGAGGCAAATGGTAAACACCAAATTTTGACACACCATTTATTTTCAAACATTGGGGGGCATGTTTGCACTTTTTGGGATAAATTTTATTTTTTTAATAATTTGGGGGGCAAATTAGTAATTTTATCTGTAAACATTTTTTTATCAGCCTTTTGGTTTTTTTTTTAAATTCATATTTTTACTTTTATGTGAATTTGTTAATTTTTTATAATTTTTTTGGATTCAATTAGTTTTTTTTTTATTTTTACCATCACGAGGGCAAAATGGTAATTTTGCCCCGCGAATACCACGTTAGCTCATTTTTATTTTCTAATTCTTTGAGCATGCTTTTAATTTTCTTGATTTTTCAGAGATGAGAACTATTTTTTCTGTGAATTTTCATTGCCCAAGGGCAAAATCGTCATTTTACAAATTAAAATCTTAAATTCATTTTTTGTCAAAAAGGCATTTTCATATGTTTTAAGCTTACTTTTAATTTTTGAAAATTTTTTGAGGCTAATATCTATTTTTTTTGTATATTTTGTTATACAAGGGCGAAATTGTCATTTCACATTTCAAATTCATTTTTCGCCAATTTTTTGGTCCCAAATTCGTTTTTAGATTTTAAGCATGTTTCTAAATTTCTAACTTTTTCGGAGTAAATTAGTGTTAATGAGTTTATTATTTATATTTTTTTATTTTTTATTGTGAGAGAAAATAGATTTTTTTAAGGATAAAGTTGTAATTTTTGTAGTCATGGGTATTTTGGTCTTTTAACTATTTTTTGGAGGTTAAGACTTGTGCAGTATAAATACCCCACTTGGGGAGAGAAAAAAAAAAGAGAGAAAAATGGAAAACCCTAAAAACATACTTTGATTTTACCCTAAAAAATCAAAACACACACTCACACACTCAAAAACACACACTAACACGCCGTTTTTCTTTTCTGGTTACTGTTCATCTCCACTACTGTTCACTACCAGATCAGTTTCAAGATTCAAAAGGTAATTCTTCTCTTTTATCTTTTATTATCATGATTCCATTTTCATTATGAATAATTTGATCTTGAAGTTTATGTTTTTTTATTGATGTCTTATTCTGAGTTTTGTTTTTTCTTTTTTTTTTCAGTTTTTGCCGTTTATTCTTTTTTGGTTTTCTTTCTCCCTGGTTGGTTTCTTTTTCTAATTCTCATTGTTCTGGGGTTATGATCTTTTGGGTTTGTTTGTTTTCCACCGTCTCTCCTCTCCCCTCCATTCCCATATCAACCATCAGACCTTCACCAATCATCCGTTCCAATTACCCATCATCAACAGCCCCACCTGCAAGAACAACAACAAAACCAGCACAACGACCCATAACCAAGTTTCAATCAACAGATTACCACCAATTCAAGCTCCAATTATCACCTGTAAATCCCTTCCCTGCGCCCAAATTGACCAAGACTGACCATAGCCAGTTCAACCATAAACGTGTTCACCTAATCTTCCCTGTCACCAAAACCCCAAATAATTCCAGCAGTCCATCAATAATCAAAACCAGGAACCATGCCACCACCACTCCACCGGATCCACCAACACCATCCAAATCTCAGCTCCTTTACCATGTAAAACAACTGAAAAAGCCCACAATTGCATCACTGGAATAGCAAAGCTAGACCCCAGTTTTTCTTTCACCATTGTTGTTCCCTCTTCTTAACTAAAACCAGCAAACTACCATCAAAATCCCACAAAGATCACCATTAATCACCTACAGAAAAACATCACATACTAATATCACAATTCCCAAATCCCACCAATTAAACAAAAATCACAAAACATCACCACCGGATCCACCAGTCAATAACAGAACCACCGTAAGCCATACAACCCAAGCCAGCCCCTGCAAACACTTTCACAAGCCATCCATTACCACTGCCCTCACTATCCAACAATCACCTCTGGTCCACAATAGCCACCCCTCCCAACTCAAATTCCTACCACCAACATCGCCTATAACCACTAAACCACCTGTTACCCTAAAAAACACCCACACAACCCCATCCCTGAAGCACCACCTGTGACAGCCCCACCTTACCCAGAGGCGCACCAAAGGGCTTAGCGGATTGCCTGCCTAGCTCTCGCCAGGACTCGAATCACGCACTCGTTCAAACATCCAAGCGTACTTAACCAATAATAAAATGCATTCATAAAGAAATACATTCATAAAATTTATTTTTTTGAAAGTATAAATATCACAAGAGTTTTTACATCCCAAAATATAAATAATATTTACAATAAAAGCCTACACATTCAGGCTATCCAGATACATTAAACAAAACATGTACTAGGTCCAAAATCAGCTTTTCCAGTTTTAGTATTTTGGAAAAACCTGGTTAAAGAAAACAAATGAACGGGATGAGCTATAATAGCCCAATGAGTGCTCAAGTCATGTAGCATACCAATAACAAATAAACCTTTAAGAATAATAATTAACAAATTTAATAAATGATGAACAAGCAATGTGAAGTGTCATAAAATCAATGGCGGATACAGGCTCACTACGGGAGCAAGCTCAACTGCAGGAGTATCGATCATGATCAAGATAACAAGGATATCGGGACCGAGGTAAAAGCTCAGGTCTGAGATACTTGAAAAATTCAATCCAGAATTACCCTCTTCGAGGAATGAAACTCATATAGGAAAGAATATCATGCACCTATAACCCACAGCACCTTATATCACCCCAAACTCAACAAGTTGACTAACCGTGGAGTAACGGTGAAGTTAGCCACGGAAGTCCAAGGTCATGCATAAAGTTCAAGCATGAGTTAGCCCTTTTCAGGACTTTACTTAGATATGAAAATTAACACGCACCGAATAACGCCCATCACCTTATATCTCTCCCATACTCAACCACAGAAATCACATGCACAAATAACACGTTGGATAGTGAAAGCATGTAACACATTGCGGAATAGATGCGATAAAGTACACATCTTCCCTCAAGAAGTACATTTTATTAGATAATCATGTCAAGTATAACATCTCATCTCAGGCCTCAAAATAACAATGTCAAGTATTACATGGCATTTCATGCATCATGCATACATAAGAACACTCACCTGAAGCCTAAGAAAATATCTCACGATAAGGCTGTGTCTTGCTTCCGGATCCTGAAATTCACGAGAAAATTATCGTATAAAACCTGACTAATATCTAAGAAATTACATAAGAAAATTCGAGAAATACCCCAAATCTTTCTAGGGTTTAGTTTCTAGGGTTTTGGAGTTTAGGGTTTTACCCTAGGGTTTAGGGTTTTCTAACTTTCTATGGTTTTTGCTCGGAAAGGTTTAATTCACTAATAGCTAATCTACGAAAATTTCTGCACGCTTAAATCACTAAATTAAAGCTTATAAAGTCTTAAATCACAGCTTAATTACTTTTATTTCTTAGGTTTTATCGAAATTTCAGCAGCACTTCCCCTATAATCGAACTAACCCAAAAATTTTTAACCTACAAGAAAACATCCAACAACCCAATCTCAAGTAGTTCTACTAATCTCACATCAAACTCAATTCAATTCCATTCAAATTCATCACAAAATTACATAAACTACTCCAAGTTCTTCAAGCAAATCAAACCCAGATCATGCCATTTCTAGTTTAATTTACTATCTACAAGGCATACAAGTTCACAAGCTTCACATTCATGGAATAAAACTTCATTTTTCATGGCCAAAATCAATCATACTTAACCATAAAAACATAACTTAAGAGCTAAAAACTATGATCTTTCACTTGAAATTAGAAGAGAAATTCATGGGGAATACCTCTAGGTAGACAAGATTGTTGCTTAGGAGAAAGTTCCACTCAATTTCTATGATTGAAAAATAAGTAAATGGAAGTAAAAGCTTCAAGAAAAATGAAAGAAAATGGAGAGAAAAGAGGGAAGAGGAAAATCAGCCAAGGAAGAGAAAAGAAGAAAAATACTAGGCTAAGTAAAGTAAAAGAATTGAGGAGAAATTGGAAAAATGGTGGTCCAATCAAAGCAAGACAAAACTAAAGTAAATTTTGACTTTCTTAACCATAGTAGACCACACTTGGCAAAGGGTAATTAGAAGAGGTTTTTGTGATTTATCCTAGGATTATATCTTGCAACAGATGCTAGGTACAATTCCTAAAGGTAAAGGTACAACATGGTAGTAAAATAGAAAATCATATCTTATTAATTTTCCCACTAATTTCGGCCCTTCACTTTTTTTTTTCTCTAACGAACATAATACAAGATAAATGATTTTGTCATGAATTTCTAGGGTGTTACATCCTCCCCCCCTTACAAGAATTTCGTCCTCGAAATTCTGCCTAGATTTCGAATAGCTTAGCTAGATAGAAGGAAAAACAAGAATCGTACCTTCCTAGCCATCACGTTTATCTAGAGAATAAACTCGAGCCGGTACCCTTCGCTTGTTTCCACTTTCTTTGGCCTTGTCAAGATCCTTGTTTCCTGGCTGAGCTATACCCTGTCCGCTAGCCGCCTGTCTTGAGCAATATCTCATTTGATGATCGGCACTACCGCAAAGAAAACACTTACGGCTTTTCCTCCAGCAATTTTCTTCGGTATGATTACCTTTACCACAATATCCGCAAGTAACTTGAATCGCCGGAGATTGAGTTTCTTTCGGAGTGTCCTCCTTTCGCTCATTTCTTAGCGGAGCTCTGCCCATCGGAGCCTCTCTTGTCCTTTCAGATTGGGCACCTCGCCAAATTCTTACTCCTCCATCTCCTCCTCCCGTCTTAGGGGCTGGAACACTTTCGGCTGATATGCGGGAATCACTAGCAATTCCCTGTTTCCTCGCTTGCATCGTCCGAACCAAGGACTTTGTCTCTTCCACTTGCTGTGCTTTTTCCACCGCGGCTTCGTACGTCTCTATAGTAGCAGCGGCAAGGGCCTCCTGAATCTCCAAATTTAACCCTTGGATTAAACGTCTTCTCCTCTGTCTGTCTGTGGCTACTAGCTCAGGTGTGTATCGTGACAATTTGGTAAATTGGGCTTCATATTCCGCCACACTCATCAGTCCTTGTCTCAACCTCAAAAATTCATCCTCCCACTTCTCTTGCACTCGTGCAGGAATATATTTTTCTTTGAACTCCCGGGTGAAATTGACCCAAGTTCTCGGGGTCTAGTAGCGTTCCCACTTGGTGTTTACCAAATTCCACCAGGGTGTGGCAGCACCTTCCAATTGGAATATGGCAAAGGTCACCTGCCTTTCATTAGGGTATTTTAAGACAGCAAAAATTTTCTCGATGTCTTCCAACCATTTCTCAGCAATCTCCAGGTTTGGGCTACCATTGAACTTAGGAGGGTTAAATTTTTGGAATCTCTCCAAGGCGACATCTTCTCCTACTATTGGATTCCTATGAGGATTACCAACTTCTGTTCCAGGGTTTTGCCGATTCCCCAACTGGGTCAAAACATCGGTCATGCGATTTAACACGGCGATCATCGGGTCAGCCCCAGGGTTTGGGTTTTCACCCGACGTATTGCTCTCCTCGCAATCTTGTCGACGAAGTCATCCTCTTCCTCGACTTGCCATCACTTAATATTCTAAAATAATATTAACGAGTTATTTCGAGATCTACGTGGTAATTAACGAGACGTATAAAAATGCACCAATTAAAGAATAAGACAAGAAAAACAAATATCATGCCAAATAAAGTCATATATATATACATGTCATTTAATTTATACATGTCAAAAGTCCCACATATAGAACATAGCATGATATATATAGGTCCAAAAGTTTTACGTACCAAAACATAACATAACTACAAGCATAGCAAAAATAAGTATAAACTCTATACATATTCCTATCTAAAGATCTATGCTAAGTGAGCCGATCCTACTGAGCTCACGTCCCTACCGAGCTCTTCCTCGGGCTCACCTCCCGGAGCCTCCTCGACCTCCATAGGTAAATGCACGGCCTGCCCTGGCCCTACAGGCTGGGCCAAGTCTCGTACTTGCCCAAGTACATGCTCTACCAGTAAGCAACTCTCATCTACCAATCGTCCTATACGATCCCGGACATGCTGCACAACTCTGGTGAGATGGCCATGTACATCCTGATGCTGTCCTCGAAATGCATCTGTCCTCTACTGTTCTTCTAGAACAGCAGCCTCTAACTCTCTGATCCTCTGTGCTTGGACTCTAACTATCTCTCGCAACTCGTGAATGCGGGTCTGGGAGGTGTTACCCTCGCGCTCAATCCGTTTACTATCCTCTATCAGTGAAAGCACGACATAATCCGGGTAAGAATATGTCCTCCAACAACCATAGGTAGGTCGCACTCGGCGAGCCGGGAAAAAAGTACGATAGGGATGACCTGGCCCCTCACGATAACGAACTATGGGTCGTCTATGATGCTCATGCTGGGTCAGGGCCACCTCAGCTGGCTGTGGTGCCCGTGATCCCTCACCTCGTCCGCTCTGTGACATACCTACATGTTTAAATAATAAACCAATTAGGTCTATCCCAAAAGTACTTAATTATAAATAATACTTAAATACACTCAAATATCAAGCTTAAAAGTAACCTAAACCCATCCTCAAGCATATTCGCAATAGCATCCAGGTGCGGAAATTCGAATCTTATCTCTCACACTCAGGTGGATCAGGCCCAAGCTAACCGACTCAACTCAAATTTCCTACCCGACACCCAAACAAGTCTAGCACTAGAGACAGGATTCAATCCTAAGCTCTGATACCACCTGTGACAGCCCTACCTTTCCCAGAAGCGCACCAAAGGGCTTAGCGGACTACCTGCCTAGATCTCGTTGAAAAGTGCTAAAATATACTAGTTTTTAGTAGGCTTTTAGGTTAGGTTTGTAGGGTTTTCCATGAGTTTTCCTCTATTTACTCGCTATTTCTTCTTATTTTTGAGTTTAATAGCTAAATCGTGTGTTAAAGATAATTATTTGCATTATTCTTGTGTTTTCATAGGGTTTTCACATTGCGTCACCAAGTTGGATGATATTTTAAGATGATTTAAAGTTGGAGATGAGTTGAAGTCAAGAAACCCTCAAATTGGTGCAAAGAATCAATGGTAGAACAAGAATTGGAAAGAATTGGGTTTGCAATCCAGGACATGTTTCAGTGTTTTGGCTAATAACTCTAGCTAGCGATATTGGACTGAGATGTTTCTTGCGTCATTTTAAAGCTAAGACAATGGTCTACAATTTATATGAAGACATTCAAATCTATTTCTCACGTTTTGATGGTCAAATTTCCAAGTTACTGAAGCACATCTGTACTGCGAGGTAGTTCCGACCAGGTCCCAGTATTTTGACTTTATCTCGAGCTACAGAGATTTAAATCGCTTGATTTTTATTGTTTTGGAAAGCTATCTCAAGGGGTTACAACTTTCATGTTTTGAGAAAAAGCTAATTCTGCCGTCTTTGAGGTCAAATCTGATGTAGAAGTGAAAATTGAGGTTCTATCCGCATCCGCGACTTCACCCGCGGCGCGGATGACACTGCGGATGGGACCAGAAAGTCACGTATTCCATCCGCGGACGCGGCCGTGCCGCGGATGGCGCCGCGGCTCAGTCACGAAAACCTGCGATTTTCTTTGTTTTGGGAGGAATCTTTTAAAGGAAGAACCCTACCTCCTGGGAGACAATTATACACGCACCAAAGACATCAAAAACACACTTTTGCACACATCTAGAGAGATGTAAGAGGAAAAAGCAAGAGTAGGGGACAACTCAAGGGCTTCAATGGTGGAAAGCAAGAAGGTTTTATCAAGATGCAAGGGAGGATTCAAGAGGGCTGCATGAGAATGAGCTTTCTCTTTCTTTCTTGTCTTTTGTTAATTGTATTCTTGTACTTATGAATTGGGTTGTTTATGATTTAGATGGGATGAACCCTAAATTCTTATGTCTATGATTTCATTCTTTGTTTAATAAGAAGACCCACTTTGTTTTAGATTTATTCTTGAGTTTATTGGCTATTGAATTGGGATTTGCATGCTTCCTTAGATTCAATATTGATTTCATATAGTTGGATTGAGAAATCACCTATTTGATTAGATCATCTCTTGAATAAAGAGGCTTTCATGGGTTGCTAGAGATAGAATCACATAAGTCTCCCCGGTTAGATTCAAACCTAACCAAAACCATAGAATCCATAGAAACTTAATGCTTCTCTTTGGTGTTTTGATTGAGAAGAGATTCCAATCAATCAACCAAGGGGATAGGGGGTTAATACTTGAGAAAGATTGAACCTAATTAAGGGATTCTAGGGTCTAAGTGATTGGGTTATTCATTAATCAATGTATAGTCTTAGCATGCTTGATTTAGGGTATTCTTCATCTTGATTTGCCTCTACTTTTGTCCATTTTCTCTACTGACTTCTAGATTGTGGTTGATTAGGTAATTCGTTTAGTTAATTTGTATTTTCAATTAATTTGCCATTCGCTTTGTGAGGTTAGATAATAAAAAGAAGGTTAGTACTAGTACTCACATAGTCCCTGTGGGATCGACACTCGGTACTTCTTGTACACTGTACTACTAGGAACGATAGGTGCACTTGCCTAAAGTATCCATAGTATAGCGAGACAGATTATCACTCTCCAAGACTCGAATCACGCACTCGCTCAAACATCCAAGCATACTTAACCAATAATAAAATGCATTCATAAAGAAATACATTCATAAAATTTATTTTTTTGAAAGTATAAATATCACAAGGGTTTTATATCCCAAAATATAAATAATATTTACAATAAAAGCCTACACATTCAGGCTATCCAGATACACTAAACAAAACATGTACTAGGTCCAAAATCAGCTTTTCCAGTTTTAGTATTTTGGAAAAACCTGGTTAAAGAAAGCAAATGAACGGGATGAGCTATAATAGCCCAGTGAGTGCTCAAGTCATGCAGCATACCAATAACAAATAAACATTTAAGAATAATAATTAACAAAGTTAATAAATGATGAACAAGTAATGTGAAGTGTCGTAAAATCAATGGCGGATACAGGCTTATTACGGGAGCAAGCTCAACCGCAGGAGTATCGATCATGATCAAGATAACAAGGATATCGAGACCGAGGTAAAAGCTCAGGTCTGAGATACTTGAAAAATTCAATCCAGAGTTACCCTCTTCGAGGAATGAAACTCATATAGGAAAGAATATCATGCACTTATTACCCACAGCACCTTATATCACCCCAAACTCAACAAGTTGACTAATCGTGGAGTAACGGTGAAGTTAGCCACGGAAGTCCAAGGTCATGCATAAAGTTCAAGCATGAGTTAGCCCTTTTCAGGACTTTACTCAGATATGAAAATTAACACGCACCGAATAATGCCCATCACCTTATATCTCTCCCATACTCAACCACAGAAATCACATGCACAAATAACACATTGGATAGTGAAAGCATGTAACACATTGCGGAATAGATGCGATAAAGTACACATCTTCCCTCAAGAAGTACATTTTATTAGATAATCATGTCAAGTATAACATCTCATCTTAGGCATCAAAATAACAATGTCAAGTATTACATGGCATTTCATGCATCATGCACACATAAGAACACTCACCTGAAGCCTAAGAAAATATCTCACGATAAGGCTGTGTCTTGCTTCCGGATCCTAAAATTCACGAGAAAATTATCGTATAAAACCTGACTAATATCTAAGAAATTACATAAGAAAATTCAAGAAATACCCCAAATCTTTCTAGGGTTTAGTTTCTAGGGTTTTGGAGTTTAGGGTTTTATCCTAGGGTTTAGGGTTTTCTAACTTTCTAGGGTTTTTGCTCGGAAAGGTTTAATTCACTAATAGCTAATCTACGAAAATTTTTGCACGCTTAAATCACTAAATTAAAGCTTATAAAGTCTTAAATCACAGCTTAATTACTTTTATTTCTTAGGTTTTACCGAAATTTCGGCAGCACTTCCCCTATAATCGAACTAACCCAAAATATTTTGACCTACAAGAAAACATCCAACAACCCAATCTCAAGTAGTTCTACTACTCTCACATCAAACTCAATTCAATTCCATTCAAATTCATCACAAAATTACACAAACTACTCCAAGTTCTTCAAGCAAATCAAACCTAGATCATGCCATTTCAAGTTTAATTTACTATCTTCAAGGCATACAAGTTCACAAGCTTCACATTCATGGAATAAAACTTCATTTTTCATGGCCAAAATCAATCATACTTAACCATAAAAACATAACTTAAGAGCTAAAAACTATGATCTTTCACTTGAAATTAGAAGAGAAATTCATGGAAAATACCTCTAGGTAGACAAGATTGTTGCTTAGGAGGAAGTTCCACTCAATTTCTATGGTTGAAAAATAAGTAAATGGAAGTAAAAGCTCCAAGAAAAATGAAAGAAAATGGAGAGAAAAGAGGGAAGAGAAAAATCGGCCAAGGAAGAGAAAAGAAGAAAAATACTAGGCTAAGTAAAGTAAAAGAATTGAGGAGAAATTGGAAAAATGGTGATCCAATCAAAGCAAGACAAAACTAAAGTAAAATTTGACTTTCTTAACCATAGTAGACCACACTTGGCAAAGGGTAATTAGAAGAGGTTTTTGTGATTTATCCTAGGATTATATCTTGCAACAGATGCTAGGTACAATTCCTAAAGGTAAAGGTACAACATGGTAGTAAAATAGAAAATCATATCTTATTAATTTTCCCACTAATTTCGGCCCTTCACTTTTTTTTTTCTCTAATGAACATAATACAAGATAAATGGTTTTTGTATGAATTTCTAGGGTGTTACACCACCAGCTGTTAGGCATCCCCAACAGTTCTGTCGACTCAGCCAACAAACATAACACACACACAGCGTCACACGCACAGCTACGCATCACAGGCACATTTCAATCACACACATCACACAAAAGCAAGATTAAAGCAAAATTCCCTTATGCAAACACCCCAAATTGACACATTCACATCTTCTCACTTCTCCACTGTCGGTGCGGTAGTCACCAAACTGCCACCCGAAGCCTACCCTCACCATCAAATTGCCGCCCTCTTTACCAGCTACCAATACTCAATCGCACAAATCTACCTGCAGAACACAATCATAGCCACGCAACAATTAACCTAAATCACCTCCCTTAACTCTACCCACTCTATTAAATCCCCCACTGGCATCCTCTTCGCAATCAATACATGAACCCCCCTGGTCACTGTATGAATCGAGAGAGTTAAAGAGACGAAAAGAGAGGGTAGAGAGCTGCAAACGGAGAGGGGAAAGAAAGAGAGAGAGAAACCGGAAGAAGAGAAACCTAGGGAGAGAGCACGAGAGAGAGAGAACAGAGAGAAGCTGATACAAAGAAGAGAAAATGGAAGAAATAATAAAACAGAGGGAGAACAGGGGAGCACAGAACGAGAGAGAGAGAGAGAGGGGTAAGAAAAGAGCCTGGTAGAAGTTAGGAAAGGAAAATTTTTGGGAAAATAGATTTTCGGAGATGATCTGTTTATTTATTTATTTATTCATAATTGTGTGTTTTATTTCAAATCGTGTGGTGTTAATGATTTCTATTTGGTTTAGTTTTAATCTAAGTTGTTAATTAAGTTTAGGTATGTTCCCTTTCAGGCTTTAAATATAAAAGTTAGCAATTGTATTAAGACCTTACTTTTTTATTAATGTTATTATGCCTCCGAATTCTTTTGTTTTACGTAATTGAGTCCCTGTTTATTTTACATTGGTCCTCCCTAGATTTTACTGTTTTTCAATTAGGTCCTCGGTTCTTGCAATTTGGCCCCATGTTTGCTAGAATTCTCAATTTTGCTCCTCAAGCTCTATAAAATTTATTTTTAATCCCTTTAATTGCTAGGTTTTACATTTTCTTTCTCTTTCTTTTCCAATTTGCTAATATATACATATTTTGCATTTTTACTTACTCATATTGCGATACCTTGACTTTGTGTGTTCATTTTCTTAAGTATTGGTACCAGGTCTTCAAAAAGGTATTTTTTGTTACCTTTTAATTGCTTCTTTATGTGTTCCAACGTACTCTAATGTGATATTTTATGCATTTTTATGCGTTTCTTATTTATGCATTTTTTGCGTATTTATTTTGTGTTATTTAATTTTAAATTTTATTATCTTGACGAAAAATGTAATATTTTGTATTTAGTTAGTCAATGTAATAGTTAGATTATTTTGCTCATATCTTAGTAAAATTTTGTATCTAGATAGAAAGTGTAATAGATAGGGCATTTTAAATTTTCCCCTTGAATTGTAAATTAAGCTTCCCGGTGTAATAGTTAGGGTTTATTTGCTTTTGCATGCTTATGTGTTTATTTCTTTTACCGCTTTCCTTAGGATTTTTGCATCTAGAATATTATGTGTTATGTCCTCTTATGTGATCTTATATGTTTTACATGTTTAATTTGCTTTTAATTCACGCTTTAATATTTAAATTCATGTTTTATATTATTCCATCACCACACTAGTCCAACGCTAGTTGTGGCTTTATTCTTTCCTGCTAGTCCAATGCTAGTGGGACTTTTTAGAACGGGCTAGTCCAACGCTAGACCCTTAGGACATTTTAATGATTAGGTTCATTCGTGTGCATTTCTCATTTCACACACTTTTAGTTTTATTTCCATTTTGCATGATTTTATTATTATTATTATTATTATTATTACTCTTATTATTTATTATTATTATTATAATTATTTTAACACATTTTTCAAATGCATTGACATCTAGGTTGCATTTCACTTAGACTTTGGGACATTTGTGTGATCCGACTAGAAATAGTCGTCTACTCACGTGGGAAGCGGTGGCGTACAGGCCGTTCCCCCCTCTGTGAGTAGGAATATTCAGTCACGAGATATTAGTCCTCCGTACCCGACATGTTGCATACCCATT
Source organism: Mitragyna speciosa (assembly GCA_024721245.1). Classification (NCBI taxonomy): domain Eukaryota; kingdom Viridiplantae; phylum Streptophyta; class Magnoliopsida; order Gentianales; family Rubiaceae; genus Mitragyna; species Mitragyna speciosa. The sequence continues at coordinate 20,463,949 of CM045566.1, read as the reverse complement.
TTCTTCGATCACTTACTATATATTATTATTATTATTATTCTTTTTTACATTTCATTTTGCATCAACTCGTGACTCCCTCGAGGTCTCAACTTGGGTTTCGCAATTAATGCGATAATTCCGACCAAGCCTCGACGGAACATACCGACCCTCCCGATGTTCACATTTAGACTTAGGATTTTGCATTCATTTAGAAACATCCAAACGCAATGGAATTTAGGGTTAATTTAGAAAATTTTGATTAAACCTCGCAACTAGCCTCGGCTAGGTTGAAAGGGTGCCTTAGGCGCAAGCCTTTTCCTTCCATTTCTTCAAATGTGACTCCCGGACCTTTTTCTCTCGTTTTTCGTAGACCGGAGTCGAAAAAGGGTTTTTAATAATTTTTCTAAAATTTTATTTTTTGTTTTGTTTAAACGATTTTTTTGGGTGACTTGGTACACCCTAACTCAGTACCAAGTGGCGATTCCATTTTCTAAAATAAAACCCTTTTTCAAAAATTATTTGGCCAAACCTGTCGCATTTTTAGTCCCGGCCTTGTTTTCTTTTAAAATACCATTTTTCTTAAAATACACTTTTTCTACTAAAATTTGATTTTTCTCACACACGCACGGTTTTTTCAAAAACCTTTATTTTCGAAAGGGTCACCTAGACCAGACCGTCTTTCGGGACGCGATAGTCAACGACCCCACTAGCACACTTTACTCACGATTTTTTGGACGTGACAATATCTATTTTGGACTAGTGAGGACGGAGCCCAAAAGTTGGACTTGGCTGCTCAGACTCTGGTCTCGTGCTAGGCTTGCGGGCCCGGGGCGTGACACAAAATAGTATTTTTCAGCACGTAAATAGTTTTTTCATTAAGTTTAGAGTTTTAAATGTACCATTGTATTTTTTTACATGTTTATAAAATTTTGTGATTTTTCGAGTTTAACTGGTATTTTTTTTTGTACATTCCGTTAATGCAAGGGCAAAATGGATATTTCGTCTCGCGAATACTATTTTCACCCATTTTCGAGTCCCAAATTTGTTTTCAGGTTTTTTTAGCATTTTCTAAAATTTTTTGATTTTTTTGGGGTTGATTACTTTTTTCAGTAATGTTAGTGTATGCCCTAAAACCAAGATGGTTTAAGGTGTTTTGTGTTACACTTATTTATGTTATATTTATCCATGTGGTATTTTTCTTTATCATCTATACTTGTATTTCCATGTTACTTGTTTGATTGATAAAGTCCTTAAAATATTGACTGTGTATTAGAGATTGTAAGGGTTACAATTATGAGACTCTAATACATAAACTTGATATCCCTTTCGCTATACTATGGATACTTAGGCAAGTGCACCTATCGTTTCCAGTAGTACAGTGTACAGGAGTACCGAGTGTCGTATCCCACAGGGACTATGTGAGTACTAGTATTAACCTTCTTTCTATTATCTAACCTCACAGAGTGAATGACGAATTAAATGAAAATACAAATTAGCTAAAACTAATTATCTAACTAAATGACAATATAGAATATAGTAGAGAGAATGGACAAAAGTAGAGGTGAATTTAGATGAAGAATTCCCCTAAACCAACATTCCAAGACTCTAACTTGATTAATGATTAACCCAATTTCTTAGACCCCGGAGTCCCTTATGTGAATTATATCCTTTCTCAAGTGAAACAATTCCTACCTTCTCGGTTGATTAATTGGAATCTCTTCTCAATTAAAACCCCTAAAAGATGCAATTTCTAATCAATGGACTCCATTTGTGGTTGAGCTTTAATCCTAAAACTCCACTTAGGAAGAACTCATGTAATCCTATCTCTAGCAATTCATTCAAGTTTTCTCTATTCATGAAGTGATCTAATCATATGTGCAATCTCTCGATATACCCATACAAAATCAACACTTGAATTGAAGGATGCATGCAAATCCCAATCCAAAACACAAATAAACTCATGAATAAATCTAAGAACAAAGTGGGTCTTTCATTAAACCAAGAATAAAATCATAGACATAAGAATCTAGGGTTCATCCCATCTAAATCATAAACAACTCAATTCATAATTACAAGAATAAAATTAACAAAAGACAAGAAAGAAAGAGAAAGCTCATTCTCATGCAGCCCTCTTGAATCCTCCCTTGCATCTTGATGAATCCTTCTTGCTTTCACCATTGAAGCCCTTGAGTTGTCCCTCTACTCTTGCTTTCTCCTCCCTACATCACTCTAGATGTGCCAAAATGTGTGTTTTTGAGGTGTGTGCGGCGTGTGTGTGTTTTTCCTCCAGTTATGGTTCTTCCCCCCGCAAAGATTCGCCCAAAAGTGCTTAAAAATGCAGCATTCCGTCACTAGGCCGCAGCTAAGGCCGCGGCACGGCCTTACCCGCGGCCTTGTGTCCTCCCTTTCTGACCAAGGCCGCACCTCAGGCCACGGCACGGCCTTACCCGTGGCCTTGGTCAGACTATTTCACTTGTCTTCCATGCAAAATTGTACCTCGAAAACGGCCGAACTAGCTTTTCCTCAAAACATAAAAGTTTTAGCTCTTTGAATAAGCTTTCCAAATCAACAAGAATTATGTCATTTTAATCTCTGTACGCTGAAATATAGCTGAAATACTAAGAACTGGTCGGAACAGTACTGCAGTACAAATATGCTTCAATAACTTGGAATTTTGACCTTCGAACCTTAAGAACTGGACTTTGATGTCTGCATATGAATTGTAGATCATTGTCTTAGCTTCAAAATGCTTCATGAATCACCTTAATCCAATATCTCCATCTCCAGTTATCACTAAATCATTGACATATGTCCAGACTGCCAAACCGTTTCCTTTCCAATTCTTCTTCGCCTATTGCTTCTTTGCACCACTTTGAGGATTTCTTGACTTTAACTCATCTCCAACTTCAAATCACCTCAAAATATCATCCAATTGCCATCCAAATTAATCCAAATTGGTGATGCAAAGTGCAAATCCTACGAAAATGACACAAATCACATGTAAATCACACATTTACACAATTTGACATTCAAATCACAAATGAGAAGAAATAGCTAAGAAATAGAGAAAAAATCATAGAAAACCCTAAAAACCTACCCTAAAAACCTATTAAAAACTAATGCACTTTAGCACTTATCAAAAGTCATATTCTTAAATATCCCTAGTCATAGTATTAATGAGATTGGACATCATTAATACGGATAGACTAGCACATACTTTGCCTCTACTTATGGTAAGTAGTAGTTGATCTCATTGAGTATGGTGTGCGTGACACTTAAGCTGGTATGTGAATGCTTGTTTGAGAACAAGTTCATTGGATTGATCCGCCAAGAGTTTCAACTATAGTGCCAATGGTTAAACTCTTAATGGCAATGGTGTAAGTGATCCTTCGACTTGAGATTATCATAGTATCTTGAGTGTGGATTGCTATACTTTGACTCTATTCCTCGGTGCCCGTAAAAAGGTAGCTCATAGGTTAGAGATTGGGTATAGTTTGAAGCATGGAAAGATAGTGAGTAATCAATATAGGATTCACCACCCCTTAATAGGAGAGTATATCCCTATATGGCCACTTGTTGGAAATATTAACTCATAAATCTTCTGCAGAAGTGATAGTATAACTTGGAAGTAGTTTCAAGGTTATACATCATGGAGAGTTATATTTCTAGAACAAGAAAATATAAATTAGTCACTATTAATGTATGCACTATATTTTTAGACTATTTGAGATATAGTGTGGTGAAAGGATATTAATTACACGGTAACATTGTCATTGAAGGGTATGGTCTACCATATGACTTTCCTATTCACTTGGGTGGTCATGATGCATTGCTAGACGCCACTCATGATCTATAAGTATGAATTGATTAATTAGTGAATTAATGATAAATTAAAAGTGTTTAATTTATCTAGCTCAATTAATGAGTTATAATTTATACTTATTGCCAACGTGAATGGAACCTAATGGGTCACACACATAAAGAACAAAATCTTTGGGTTAAAATGTAATTAAGATAAGTATGAGATACTTATGGGGTTAATTTATGAGATAAATTAACTTAAAGGACTTGTTTATAAATATTCTAAGTCTTGCAGGAAATTGGTTTCCTAAAGGAATTAAAGTAACTAATTGATTTCCTAAAGGAGAAGGATTAGCTTAAAGTAAGTTACCTAAACCTTCTTGGTTTCCAATTAGCTTTATTTCCTAAAAGACTAGAATACTACCTCTATAAATAGGTTCATGCTTTGACTCTTGAATTATTATTGCAACACAAAAAGAAAACTAGTGAGAGAAAAATTGAAAGAAGAAGACACGCCTCTTTCTCTCTCTAGGCGTCTCTCTCTCTCTCTCCTAATTGTTAAGTTTTTCTTCTTCTTGTGTTCTTAAATAATTCAAGGGAGCTAGCACTCAAAAGTCAAAGAAAGCAAGCCTACAAGGTTCCCAAAGAAGTTGTTCGTGTGGATATCGTTAGAGGCTCTACGCTTGGAGGGCTTTTCGTGGTAGATCTTACATCTTCTTCGAAGGATCTTTGCCTAGAAGCATAGAAATCTTCTGTGCTTAAGGTAATCTTCATGCAAACCTCCTTGTTAATCATATAGATATGTCAAAGAGATCCATGGTTAAGGTAATAAATTTTTATTTTTCCGCTGCGTTACATATGCTATTACCTTACAAGTAAAAACTCTGTTCGGGAAGTAAAACGGTTATTTTGTACAGAAAATATATTTTTTACCAAATTTTTAGTTTATGTAAAATTTGTTATTACATTTTCTTTTTCTTTCTTTCTTGCTTTCTTTTTTCTCTTTTCACTTTGTGGAGTTTCTTTTAGAAAAAGCATGACATTTATTTTTATTTTTATTTTTAATTTTTTGAGTGTCAAAAATCTTTTTTTTTTAGGATAAAATTGTTATTCAATGGATAGGGCATTTTAGTCATTTTTATCCATTTCTTGGAGGTTAAAACTTTTGCACTATAAATAGCCATCTTTAGGAAAGAAAAAAAAAAGAATCTACAGAGTTTTTAGTTTAGTTTTTTTAGTTTTATTAATTACACTAAAAACATAAAAAAAACACACATTTTTTCTTACATTTTTCATTACATCTTCAAAATTTTCACCAAAAGTCCCAAGAACACCTAGTAAGTTTTTAGTTCATCTTCATATCCCCACACACAACACACCAGAACACACACCACACTCCAAGAACATCTTCGTACAAACACAAACCAAACACCAAGAGCACACACCACATTCCAAATACATCTTCAAACAAACACACACACCCCAAGAACACACCACATTCCAAATACATCTTCAAACAAACACACATCACACACCAAGAACACACATCACATTCCAAGCACATCTTCATACAAACACATACCACACACACTCACACACAATTTACACACAACACACACAATCACACCATTTCACATGCACTGCAAACTCAATCGTACATAGTCATTCACGCACCCACAAATACATCCACACCAACAAATTTACACACACATCACACATTTATACACACAGTCATTCAAACACAACACACATAGTCACACACAGAGGCAAATTCAGTCACTGCACACATCATCAGACACAGAATTTACACACATTACACACTCAATGTCCATGCATACACATCCGAATTCCCTTCACCCAAAAATCAGTCCAAAATCATAACAACACCCCAATGCCTCTCCTCTTAAACGCATCAACTACTGAAGCCAATTAATCTGCAACCACCACAATTACAGCCTCCCCTGTCACTACCTGTCATAATCGCAATCGGCAAAGCCATCAACACCCATCAAAGCAGCCATTAACCTCAAAAATTTAGACCCCAAAACCACCATAAACTCAAACTACAGCTCATCGACCTTGCAATTCAGCCAAAGAGAAATTCAACTCAAAATATCATCAGCTTCCTAATCCTTTCCACCACTAACTCACCTCGAACCACCACTACCCAAACCACTACAGCCATCAATCAGCCTCCATTTCTCCAATAACAGTCCCCTAAACCACCACTCAACCTCCATACACCGCCTCCAATCCACCTAGAATCTCAATCACAGCCATGGCTTTACCCAAACTATCCCAAAGCCAGACTACTCAAATAACAACAGACTTCCAATAACCCCCCAAAATGCCATCATCATTAGCTCCTCAACCCAGACCATCAAAGCAGTACAATCACAGCCATCGCACATCTCAACTGCCCAACCACCAGGGAACATAACAGTTTCACAACCACGTCACCATCACCAGACAAACACCGCTAACCACCAGATACCTACTCCAAGTTATCACCATTTCCAATCAAATCATCAGCAATCAATTCATCATCTCACTCTCATCACAGACCTCCGTAGTCCACAGTGGGTTCACCACCACTATATGCAAATCTCACCATGAACCTACAGAAAAAAGAACATACCAAAATAGAACAGCCATCAAATCACCACAACCACAGCGCCACCAGAAGCTATCAAAACACCCCCAAATCACTACCCTCAAAAACCATTTATCAACCGAACCCAACACACAAGCCACACCCCATTTCAACCACCGTGCTCAGCCACCCCCCCCCCCAACAACCACACAACAGCCCCAATTCCACCTAAATTCAACTACCCAATTGGCCACCGGAAATCACAAACCAGCCCAATCACTATAGGCCAAATCACTCAGTCGACCATCACTGCCCAATCTAAATCATCCCCAGCTCAAGCCACATCTCACCGCATCTGCAATTAAACACCAAGTCATCATCACCTCCAGAGCACCACCGGAAGATCAAAAACATCATCAGTCCCACCATCTCGTCACCACAATTACCTACTCCGCCTACTAAAAAAATATAAAAAAAATAATGCAATCAGATGCCAACCGTCACTGTCAGCAGCACAGCTCGCCGCCACCATTTGCAGTAGACGCTCTTTATTTGGGAGCCAGGTAAAACTTTGCGCCCTCTTTCTCTTCTAATTCATTTTTATCAACCAGTAAAATGGAGTTTGTGTCTGGAATTAGTTATTTCTGATGGTGAAATTGAACAATTTTTTAGGGGAGTTGGGGCTGCAGTGTGATGAAGTTGAGATTAAAGATAGGAAGGATCGAATTTGGGGAATCCGGGTTCATGAATTTAGAGGAAAACAGAGCAGATAAGAGGGGGCTGGAGAGAAGAGAAAGAAAACAAAGAAAAAGGGAAAGCATCGAGAAAGAAAGGGGAAAGAGAGAAAGAGTAGCAACTGAAGAAATAAAAAAGAGAAAGTAGAGAGAGAGAGGGATGGAACGGACAGAGAGCAGATAGCTGGAGAAATAGGGACAGAATAAGAAGGGGAAAAGAGAAGGAAAAATGGAGAAGAAAACAAAGAGAGGGAGAAACCATAGGCAAGCTGAAAGAGAGAATCTAATGAGGGGGAGGATTTTGTTTTAATGAAGCTGAGGTTGAAGGCGATGGATGGAGAATTCATCTGTTGGGAAGAGGTTAATTGATAAAAATATTGTTAAAAAAAGAATTTATACCGCGTTTGTGATTACCGTGGAGGATTTTGTAAGTTTTATGCCCACCGCATTTGTAAGTTTTATGCCCACCGCGTTTGGCAAACGCGGTGGGCTATTTCTTTTTTTTTTATTAAAAGAGTCGCCGCGTTTGGCAGGTGCGACGGGCCCGCCGCACCTGCCAAACACGGCGACCGCCGACACTATCAGCCAAGCTGGCTAGCTTGTTTGCAGGCTTTCTGCAACTTTTGCAGAAAGCCTGCAAAAGGCTGCTCTCCCCCATTGCCAAACGCGGTGGGGGAGAGCTCCAAATTTTTTAAAAAAATAGAATGGCTGTTGATCAATTTGATCAACGGCCTTTGCGTCCTATAAATGGACGAGAAGTGCAGATTGAAATCTGCACTTCTCTCCATTTTCCCACTCTCTCACAGACTCCTTCTTTCTTTCTTCTTGAAGGTGTTCAGTTTCGTTTCTTCAGCTTCAGCTTCATTTCCTTCAAGCTTGTTCTGCCGATGGAGGTCGAGTTTAGCTTAGCTGGAGTTCGATGGAGGTTGAGCCAATCAGTTTAAGTAACAATCGAAAAATTATCAAGTTAGTATAATGTATTTATTTAATGTTAATTTATTAATTTAATGTTAGTATAATGTATTTGTTAAATGTTAATTTATTAGTTTAATGTTAGTTAGTATAATATATTTGTTGAATGTTAATTTATTAGTTTAATGGTAGTATAATATTGTTGTTAATTGTTAATTTATTAGTTTAATGTTAGTTAGTATAATATATTTGTTGAATGTTAATTTATTAGTTTAATGGTAGTATAATATTGTTGTTAATTGTTAATTTATCAGTTTAATGTTAGTTAGTATAATATATTTGTTGAATGTTAATTTATTAGTTTAATGTTAGTTAGTATAATATTTTTGTTAATTGTTAATTTATTAGTTTAATGTGTGTTAGATTTGTTAAGTACAACATATTTGTTAATTATACGGAATTGAATTTTGTGGCCCCTATATTTTAGGAAATTGACAATTTGGCCGGTAAAGTTATTATAATTATAAATTGAACCAAAAAAATTAAAAGTTGACACCATAAGTTGTGCATAATTATATTTTGACCCTAGTATTTTAGAAAAATTACGATTTTGCCCAACACGTTAAACACAATTGTAAATAAGACCCGAAACTCATATGAAATTAAAATTGATCCCATTAGTTTAAAAATTTATATTTTGGCCCCTGTAAATTAGAAAAAATGTCAATTTAGCGTATGAAGTTATACAAAATTATAAAATAGCCTTCATAACTAAAGTTTGACCGCATAAGTTATGAAAATTTACATTTTGACCCTTATGATTTAGGAAAATGACACTTTAGTACACGAAGTTATACATAATTATAAAATGCTCCCGAAAGTTTTACATAACTCAAGTTTGAACCTATAAGTTTAGAAAATTTACATTTTTGCCTTTATAATTTTGGCAAAATTACGATTTGGCCCCAAAAAATACATTTTTATAAATTCGACCCGAAACCGCTACATACATAAAATTTGGTCGAAATATTTTGCATACTTATATTTTGTCTCCTATAATTTATAAAAATTATAACTCTTATCCCTTGAACTTTTAAATAATTGTAAATTGGCTTAGAAACTTGTACGTAATTTAATTTTGACCTCGAAAATTGTTGCGTGTTTACATTTTGGTGATTATAATTTCAGAGAATTGGAATATTAGTGAGCGCTTGTAAAATATTACGAGTTAGCCCCTAAACTGTTAAATAATTACATTATGACCTAAATTAATAAATAATTAGATTTGGAGCCCAAAAATTTAACTTTTTGTTTTTGCCCTATTAAGTTTTGAAAAATTAGAATTTTGGACATGAATTTTTTCAAAATTATGAATTGACCGCATAAGTTCCGAAAATTTACATTTTGACCCTTATGATTTAGGAAAATGACACTTTAGTACACGAAGTTATACATAATTATAAAATGCTCCCGAAAGTTTTACGTAACTCAAGTTTGAACCTATAAGTTTAGAAAATTTGCATTTTTGGCCATATAATTTTGGCAAAATTACGATTTGGCCCCAAAAAATACATTTTTATAAATTCGACCCGAAACCGCTACATACATAAAATTTAGTCGAAATATTTTGCATAATTATATTTTGTCTCCTATGATTTATAAAAATTATAACTCTTATCCCCTGAACTTTTATATAATTGTAAATTGGCTTAGAAACTTGTACGTAATTTAATTTTGACCCCAAAAATTATTGCGTGTTTACATTTTGGTGATTATAATTTCAGAGAATTGGAATATTAGTGAGCGCTTGTAAAATATTACGAGTTAGCCCTAAACTATTAAATAATTACATTGTGACCTAAATTAATAAATAATTAGATTTGGAGGCCAAAAATTTAACTTTTTGTTTTTGCCCTATTAAATTTTGAAAAATTAGAATTTTGGACATGAATTTTGTAACATCCCACGTCTGGGCTGGCCCAATAACTTTTGAGATTTAAACCACGGGCTCAAAATGCTTAAGCCGAGTTATTTAGTAGCCCAAACGTAGGATGTTATATACAAATCATTTTCTTTTCTTCCCACTAATGTGGGACATTTTGGGGCGTCTCACATTCACCCCTCCTTATCAGGCTTTGCGTCCTCGCAAAGCCCAATCCATATCATAATCCGGACTGTCCACTTGGTTGTATCGGATTCTAGAGGTGGCTCGTACGGGCTCTAGAGGTGGCTCCCGCCCTTAGGTCGACGTAGTACTTAGTCCCGCACAGCACTTAGTTCCTCCACTTCCTTGCGTAGTTCGTCCCAAATACCATAGACCCAGTCTCATCTCGTGCAGAGACCACACGAGGTTCGCTCTGATACCATTTGTAACATCCCGCGTCTGGGTTGGCCCAATAACTTTTGAGCTTTAAACCACGGGCTCAAAATGCTTAAGCCAAGTTATTTAGTAGCCCAAACGTAGGATATTATATACAAATCATTTTCTTTTCTTCCCACCAATGTGGGACATTTTGGGGGGTCTCACAAATTTTTTCAAAATTATGAATTGACCGCATAAGTTCCGAAAATTTACATTTTGACCCTTATGATTTAGGAAAATGACACTTTAGTAACGAAGTTATACATAATTATAAAATGCTCCCGAAAGTTTTACATAACTCAAGTTTGAACCTATAAGTTTAGAAAATTTGCATTTTTGGCCATATAATTTTGACAAAATTACGATTTGGCTCCAAAAAATACATTTTTATAAATTCGACCCGAAACCGCTACATACATAAAATTTGGTCGAAATATTTTGCATACTTATATTTTGTCTCCTATAATTTATAAAAATTATAAGCCTTACATTTTTGCCCTTATAATTTTGGCAAAATTACGATTTGTTGCGGTAAAAAATTTAAAAAATTTAAAAGTTGAGTTCTGAAGTTTTACATGGATATGACTTGACTCAAAAAATGTTAAATAATTATATTTTGATCCCAAAGGCTTTGATTAGTTGCATTTTGGCACATATAATTTGAAAAAGTAAGAATTTTGGTCATAAAATAAGGGTTATGATTTTGAATTAGGCAGGCACAAAATGTTTGCATAATTAAATTCGAACTGTGAATTTTATAAGTAGTTCATGATTAATTACGCTTACGTTTTGTAAAAATTATAAATCTTACTTAGTTGCACATTGGTTAGATTAGCTCAAAAATGTCAAACTATGATACTTTAGCAATTCATCTCTATTGGAGAGGAAAAATCGTGTATGCAGGAGGATCAATGTTGTATGACCCGCCTATGCCGAAAAAAGTTATATTCCTTCGGCAAAGGGTATGCTTTCAGGAGTTGGTTGATAGAGTTTATAATGCGATGAACGTAGATAGAAATAGATACAAGATCAGTTTGATACATAGGAGTTGCTTTCAACAACAAGGTATATTTAGTGCAACACCTTTGGAAGACGATGATGGAGTAGACACGATGTATTATTTTAAAGCAAATATTCGGGAACCAACTGAGATCTATGTTGAGGTTGAAGAAATCCGACAAGTAGAACAACAGCATCCTCAAGGCAATGAATTTGCTAGCTCTTATCTTGAAGAATGCACTACTGTACGTGGCACATTGGCAATGGAAGAAACGTGGGCAACTAATACGTCCAGAGGTTAGTATATTGACTTAGATATAGGAGCTGTCCAACCAAGTAGAAGAGGACGTAGGAGAGGTAGTAGGCACCGTGTCGACAATCGCCCTAATAGCAGCGCAGCGAGAATTTATATGTCCTCTGCAGAAGAGTTTGGTGGTGCAAGCGACGATTATGATACAGTCAACATTCTGACTGCCGAACCGGAAATCGACGTTGACGATGTTGAAATGGACTCTGAACCGGAACCGGAAGGAGACGAGTCTGAAGATGAAATGGAGCAAGGATATAATGTTACAGGACAAGAGGATGCACGAAGACATTCCAATTTCGATCCTAGTTCAGCGTGGATGGGTTACGATCCTGGAATACTTCAATACGATGCTGGCGTAGATACAATGTTACAGTTTGACCCCCTAACCGGGGGTACCGTTGAGCAACTTAATCTGTGGAATGAGCAAACGGGAGACATTCGATTGGGCATGTTGTTTGATAATAAAGAAAAAGTTATAAAAGCGGTAAAATGGTGATCCATTAGGGAAAACAGAGAGTACAGAGTTCGAGAGAGTACTCCAACAACATGATATGTTCGATGCAGGGCTCGTACTTCGACACCTCCCTGCAATTGGCAATTGAGAGCTACGTTGCGTAAATCTCATAATATGTGGATGATAGTTACTCTTGCAGATGAACATACATGTGCTCGAATATGCAATAGGAATGATCACCACCAGTTGAGTGCCAATTTAATTGCCGAGCATATTTTACCTCATATTAGTAACGGTCCAATGTTCAAAGTGAAGAATATTCAAGCAACAATTAAGCAACAATTGCATTGCGATGTCTCATGCAGGAAAGCTTGGTATGGTTATCGCATTGCAATTGATATGCTTACGGAGACTGGCCGTCGTCAATACATATCCTTCCAAGATATATGGCAAAATTACAACGCAGCAATCTAGGGATAGTTGTTGTTTGGGAACCACATCTTGATAGCACTCCGTACAATTTTATTTTCGACTATGTATTTTGGTCGTTTAGTCTTGCTATTCAAGCCTTCCAACATATGAAGTCGGTAATATGTGTAGATGACACTTTCATGTAAGGAGCGTATCAAGGAAAATTACTTGTTGTTGTCAGATATGATGCATGCAATCACCTATTGCCGCTAGCCTTCACCCTCGTTGACGAGAAGAACAATCGAAGTTGGTCATGGTTCATGAAGTTATTGCGCATTCATGTTTGTGGCAACATCCAAAAAGTATGTGTCATATCCGATCGGCACAAATCAATTATTCATGCAATGACGACGCTTCTGGAGTGGCGGGAACCAAATGGAGTACATCGCTTCTGTCTTGTGCACGTGCAAAGTAATTTCACACAAAAATTTAAGAATGAAAGGTAATGTCTAATTTTTAAGGTTATTTTTTAAAAAAATCTTTGGGTGATGCACTCATAATATGTAATTATTTAGGTTGAAGAAGCTTGTAATGGCAGCTGGAAAAGCCAACCAACCTTACAAATACGATCACTACATAGATCAAATACGAAATTTGAATGAAGAAGCTTACAATTGGCTGACAGGCACAAATGTTAGACCCGAACAATGGGCCCTAAGCAAGGAAGATAGAAGCCGTTGGGGTCATACATCGACAAATATAGCTAAGTGTTTCAACAGGCTGCTGAGGGATGCTCGATTGTTACCTATTACTGCATGTGTTCGCTTCACATTGAGCCAAACGGTGAAAATGTTTGTTAAGAATGTGAAGTTAGCTTGTGATATACGGTACCCACTGCCAGAATATAGTTGGCAGAAATATGTGTTCAATGAGAAAAAAGGTAAGAATCATGAGGTTCGAATATATAATCATGCAGAAGGTATTTTTTGCATCATTACTGGGCATAGGCGTAGTCACGAAGGCGGAAAAAGTCAAATTGTAAACCTTAGCAAACGGCAGTGCACATGTCAAAAGTTTCAACTACTACACTTTCCTTGTTCGCACGCGATGGCGGCATGCTCTATCAGTGGAATAAACCCCATGGATTTGGTCGGGAATGAATATAAGTATGATTTATATTAGGCATCATTTGGACATCAATTCTATCCTTTCAATGATCAAAATTATTGGCCGCCGTCGCACTTCAATTTGACAATCAATACTAGTCGTCTAAAACAAAGACGACCGGGCCCATTACGAACTACAAGGATTCGGAATCAGATGGATTGTAGATGCCCCGATGCACCACGTCGATGTAGTAACTGTTCACAACCCGGACACACAGCACTGAATTGTCCTTTTAGTGGATATTTTAACCGTTAGCAATGTAAGTTTTATGTTAATTGTAAAAGGGAGTATATACTCCTTATTTATTTTGCTCTTTAAGCGTGTTTTTGTGTTGTGATGTAGAGGTAAGGTTGATGTTCCCCTCTTAAATTATCAAGTTAATAAAATTTAAGGGTGGCGCCCTTCTCCCTTGCACGGGGTTTGCTATTTAATAAAACAAACTCATTTTAGCTTTTTTTAGATACATGGGTTTATCATTTAGTTTTTTAGTTTTTTGAGTTTGTAATTGTTTAGGTTTTATTTTTTTCAGAGCTTTAGGATTTTGGTTATAGTTGGTGCGGTTTAGGGTTTTAAAGTTTAGGGTTTTAAGGTTTAGGTTAGATTATTAGTTAAGGGTTTTAGGGTTTAGGATTTATGATTTAGTTTTTAGGGTTTAGAGTTTTTAGTTGTTTTAGGTTTTTTTTAGGGTTTTAGGATTTAGGTTATAATTATTGTGATTTAGGGTTTTAAAGTTTAGGGTTTTAAGGTTTAGGTTTAGATTATTAGTTAAGGGTTTAGGGTTTGTGGTTTAGTTTTTAGGGTTTAGAGTTTTTAGTTATTTTAGGTTTTTTTTAGGGTTTTAGGGTTTAGGTTATAATTGTGGCGGTTTAGGGTTTTAAAGTTTAGGGTTTTAAGGTTTAGGTTTAGATTATTAGTTAAGGGTTTAGGGTTTATGGTTTGTGATTTAGTTTTATGATTTAGAGTTTTTAGTTGTTTTAGGTTATTTTTAGGGTTTTAGGATTTAGGTTATAATTATTGCGATTTAGGGTTTTAAAGTTTAGGGTTTTAAGGTTTAGGTTTAGATTATTAGTTAAGGGTTTAGGGTTTAGGGTTTGTGATTTAGTTTTTTGGGTTTAGAGTTTTTAGTTATTTTAGGTTTTTTTTAGGGTTTTAGGGTTTATGTTATAATTGTGGCGGTTTAGGGTTTTAAAGTTTAGGTTTAGATTATTAGTTAAGGGTTTAGGGTTTAGGGTTTGTGATTTAGTTTTTAGGGTTTAGAGTTTTTAGTTGTTTTAGATTTTTTTTTAGGGTTTTAGGATTTAGGTTATAATTGTGGCGGTTTAGGGTTTTAAGGTTTAGGTTTAGATTATTAGTTAAGGGTTTAGGGTTTAGGGTTTGTGATATAGTTTTTAGGGTTTAGAGTTTTTAGTTGTTTTAGATTTTTTTTAGGGTTTTAGGATTTAGGTTATAATTGTGGCGGTTTAGGGTTTTAAAGTTTAGGGTTTTAAGGTTTTGGTTTAGATTATTAGTTAAGGGTTTAGGGTTTAGGGTTTGTGATTTAGTTTTTAGGGTTTAGAGTTTTTAGTTATTTTAGGTTTTTTTTTTAGGGTTTTGGGGTTTATGTTATAATTGTTGCGATTTAGGATTTTAAAGTTTAAGGTTGTAAGGTTTAGGTTTAGATTATTAGTTAAGGGTTTTAGGGTTTTAAGGTTTAGGGTTTTAATGTTTAGGATATATGGTTTAGGTTTAGGTTATTAGTTAAATCTTTAGGGTTTAGGATTTATGATTTAGGTTTTAGTTTTTAGTTTTTAGTTGTTTAGGTTTTAGGTCCAGGATTTAGGATTTAGGGTTTTAAGGTCTATACTATGTGTTTTGATTACTTATGATTCAAGCATTAATAATTTGTACATTTTGTATGCATATATATGTATATATATATTTTTTGTACATTTCAATGGGAATTTAAATGTTATATTTATTATTGATATTTTGTTCATTCTTTATATATGTAGGTGTGAGTTGATATGGAGCACGTGCATGCGAGCATCTCAGCCCCCACTCAGGGTCCTATAGATGATTCTCTTTTACAGCTTCAGCCCTATCATAGATCTGTGGCGATATTTCACGGTGAGGGTGGTGAGCTCGATATCAAGAGGTGCAACCGACATTTTTGGCAGTTGATGAAGGTTATTGACCCCCGCGTTCTTCACTTTATTGATATTGCCGGACTTGGAGGGGTTTGCCGAGTTGGCTCATTCAACTTGGATCATGGTCTTATTACTGCATTTATTGAGCGCTGGAGGCAGGAGACACACACATTTCATCTTCCTGTCAGTATTGGTGAGGCCACCATCACCTTACAGGATATGGAGGTGTTGTGGGGATTACGTGTGGATGGTTTACGTGTTACATTAGTCCACTGTTCGCGGAGCATTGAGGAGCGACAGGAGTTGGTTCATGATTTGTTGGGATTTTGGCCTCCAACAGCTCATTTTAGGGAGGCACGAATGAAGCTCAAGGGCGTGGCCGACTATTTACACAATCATCCACTACCACCAGATGCTACTATTGAGATGGTTCGACAGTATGCCCGCATGTATATTTTGATGTTATTTGGTGGACAGTTATTTACAGATACATGCGGGAATGTTGTACATATTTCGTGGTTAGAAATTTTGAGAGATTTGGAGGCGATGGGACAGTATAGTTGGGAAACTGTTGTACTCGCCTGTTTGTATCATCGTATGTGCCATGCATCACGTGCCAGTACTAAGACCACAGCAGGGCCATACATGTTACTTCAGTTAAAATAATTAATAGTTACCATAAATGTTGCAGTACGATTTTATTTACAACTTAAGAGTCTAATTGTCTTATTTTAATAGCTTTGGGTGTGGGAGCATTTTCCGACCATTCGACCTCAGATCACTGAGCCACGACCACCAGGTGCTTATCCTAGAGGAGGTATATGGGTGACTCAGTGTACTACCCGATATGCACCTCAGCATGTAGCCAGTTACTATAGAGATCAGTTGTCCCTGTTACACCCCGATCAAGTATTTTGACTATCATATTTTTTAAATATTACCTATATGCTTTTTGATATGTTATATGTGAATGACGATTGAAAATTTATTGTAGTTCATATGGATGCCATATAGCAACGATATGCTAGCGTCTCTACCTGATTATTGCACAGCGAGTGCACACATTTGGAGGGCTAGAGTCCCGCTGATATTTTAGCATATTGTTGAATTTTATTTTCTAGATCGTGTCATGAGACAGTTCGGATTACGGCAGCATATTCCACAAGATGTTGACACTGATCACGGAGGATTACATTCACTTGGACTGGCAGGACATGATGGATAGGATTGGAGTCATTTTCACAGGGACTGGATTGGTTATTGGAATTTACGTACAGGTTCGGTTGTTACAGGAGAGCCTACGAATACACTCCAATCATTGACCGAGTATCTGCGTTGGTATCATCGCCACACAGTCTTATATATCACTCCTCCCGTCCATTAGACTCAACGTGAAGGGCTCCAGGGCATTTCTGGACAATATGAGTACATGGTCGTTAAATCTTTTTAGATCTAACATTAGGGTCTTTTATATCATAAGTCATATGAGTGAATTACTAATTATTACAATTTATTTCTTTTACAGATGAGCAGCATGCATAGAATTGGAGACATGTCAGTGACCGGTCTTCGTCATACTCGCCTCGACGATACATTTCATCCTAGTTTGACGATGATTAGGGACAAGGCTTTTGGGTCCATGCAGTACTTACAGCGTTCAGATCGCATGTTTGTGGGCCCAAATCCACGAGAGGACACTGGCGTATCTACATCGCGCAGCTCTCATTATCAGTGGCCAGTCAGCCACGTCCCTAGTCAAGCTGGCACATCGTCTCGTGGAGATAGACATCGTCACCGGCATGGATTTCATGATCAGGTTTCACGAGATGAGCAGGTAACCCCTACTAGTTACTATGTTTATACATCTCATGGTAGTGCACAAATCCCACATTCAGCAAGTACAGCCGGTGTATATGATCCATACTATTCTTTAGCTATGCATACAGGTGGTACTTTTGCTGCTGGCCACCAGCCACATTCGGCTTCACTTTCTACTGGATCTAAGTTGCACCCCATATTTCAGTTCCTCGATAGTCATGCCGGTGGATTTTATGGTGCAGATCCATCCACATTTTTCATCCCGGGTCCTCCTTTGCACATAGCTACCGCGAGTCTGTGACACCCTAGAAATTCATACGAAACTATTTAATTCATGTATGTCCACTAGTAGAATAAAATAATAATGATAATAGTAGAAAAAAAAAAGGAGAGAAAACCTAAAATGTACTTAAAAAAGAAATTCTTTCATTTGAAATCTAGTATTAACCCTTGATTTATTAGTTGGAGGATTTCTTAAGTTAATTAGGTTAATTAACTAAGATTCTTTCCTTATTGAGTAGGACACCTAAGTATTAAACTTGGATTAATTTCATTAGATCATTAGTTTATCATAGTGTTTCATTTTAACTATCTTATTCTACTATTTTCTAGTTTTTAACTACTTAAACTCTAGCTCAATTTTTCTCAAAAACTTCACTTATTCACTTGCTTTATTTTCTTTTTCTTGGCGGAATTTTCTTCTCCCTTTTCCTTCTTCTCTTGGCCGAAATTGCTTCTTTCTTTTTCTTTTTCTTCTTGGCCGAATTTCTTTCTTTTCTTTTCTTTATTGTGGCCGGCTCTCCCTCTCTCTATTTTCTTCTCTTTTTGCTTTAATATTTGTGCCATAATATTACTAATTACTAGGTGATAAAGAGATTTTTAAGTTTCACCAATTAAATTAATCCAAGTTCACAACTAATGCCTAAAAAGCCTAAACCCTAACTTGATTCTTGTAATGTTTTTATTGGTTATTCTTTCTCCCATCTTTTTCATTATTTCTTTTCTATTTTCCTAGCCTATTTCTTTCTCTTTTTCATTCTCCTTGGCCGGCCCTCTTGGTCTCTCTTTTCCTCTCATTTTTCTCTCAACTTCTTGAAGCTTTCTCTCCAAAGTTTGAGCAATTCCACCATAGAAAGTGAGCATTTCTTCTTCCAAAGCAAGTTTCTAAGCTTGTTTAAGGTATTTACTATGAACTTTTCCTACTAATTTCAAGTTTTAATTAGTCTTTTGTATGAGTTTAAAACTAGATTCTTGTTGCTACTACTTGAAGAATTTAGTTTGAGTTGAAGATTTTCTTGCTAGATAAAGTGTTCTTGTGCTTAGATAGACTAGTAGATAACATTTAAACCTTGAAATCTCATGTGTTACATGTTGCTTGGTTGAAGGTTCTTGGAGTAGAAATTTTGAATTTGAGTGGAATTTTGAATGAATTTGAGTTTGAATTGAACATAGAAGTTGTAGAACATGTTGAAATGGTTGGGATGGTTGTTTTCTTGCAGGAAAAAAAATTTGGTTTAGTCCGGATTTAAGGGGAGATGCTGCCGAAATTTTTGTAGAAATAAGGAAAGAAAAATAAAAGATGAAATTTCTACCCAAGAACATGTTAAATTTAGGAAAAATGTGTGCAGAAATTTTTGAATAATAACCTAGTAGTGAAGGAAATTTTCGTAGGGCAAAAAAAAAAAAACCCTAAAACAAAAACCCTAAAATGAAAACCCTAAACCCTAAACCCTAGAAACCCTAAAACCAAAACCCTAGAAATAAGTGGGATATTTCTTGAATTTCTTTACTAAATTAATTAGGATTTTTAATCGGATTTTTCATTAGATTATTTCTTTTAATTTTCAGGACTCAAAAGCGAAACGTGACCGTTTTACGAAATATTTTCATAGGCATTCCAGGTGAGTGTCTTTATGTGTGCATGATACATGAAATATTATGTGATGCATAAAATATTATGTTTGCTTGAAATTTTACTTTAAGAAATGTGTTATATGTGGAAAGATGTGTACTTTATCACATCTATTCCGCAATGTGTTACATGCTTTCATGATTGAATGTGTTACTTGTGCTTGAGACTTCCGTGACTAACTTCACCGTTACCTCACGGATAGTCAACTTGAACGTGCGTGGGAGGATATAAGGTGCTGGGTGTTTTAGGGCGTGATGTTCTTTCCCTTTTGAGTTGTGAATCCTCTAAGAGGCCAACTCCGGATTGAACTTTCTTGCGTATTGGCCCTCCAAGGTCGAGATCACTCCCTGAATGTGGTAGCATGTTCGGAGGTTATAAGAGGTATGGTGGTTAGGGTTCTTGCTTGATATTACTGATATGACCCTTGGCAAGGACCTGAGCTATTATCTCGGTCCCAATGCCCTGGTTACATAATCGGTACTTACTTCTCCTACGGTTGAGCTTGCTCCTGTAGTTGAGCTCTATATCCACCATTGACTACTTGTTTATTGATTTGTTCATGTGTTGATTAAATGTCTTGTTAAATTATTTTATTCCCTTGAAATAATGGATTCTTGGTATGCCTGTATGACTCGGGCACTCACTGGGCTATTATAGCTCATTCCTTTGTTTGTTTTCCTTTACCCAGGTTTTTCTCACTACTAAAGCTGGGAATGGCGAGTTTAAATACAGTAGATATTTTGTTCTTCTATCTTGGATAACCAAGTTGTTTGGTTACTATTGTAAATAATTTGTACATTTTGGGCGTGTAAACTTTTAGTACATGACATTAAACTTTTTAGTGACTTTTGTACCTTAAGTTAAACTATGTGGATGTATACTATTTTGGGTTAACTGTGCGTGAATGTTCCGAGTGCGTGCTTGAGTGAGTCCTACCGAGAGTTAGGCAGGCAGTCCGCTAAGCCCTTTGGTGCGCCTCTGGGTAAGGTGGGGCTGTCACATGGTCCATCCACATCTACCATGGTCCATCAGCATATTCAAGATCCAGATGATGTCGAAGAATCAGATGATGATGAGATCCACGAAGATGAGCCGTCAGCCCATCTTGAGGTGCATGCCCGACGCCATATTAGGAGGCCGAGAAGATTTTGTTGCTCATCGACGCCGCGAGACCCAAATGAACAACAATTCTGTCGACGTTAGGGGTGTTTGAGAATTTGTATACTTATAAATATGAATTTTGTTTTTATACAACTTGATAAATTTTATACTTGTGGATTTAATTATAAAGTATTTTGCCATTTTGCTGAAAGGTAAAAATTAACTTTCACATAATTTTTAAAACAACCGAAATTAAACCCTACAAATATCACGCATTATGAAAATACTAAAAATAAAAATTGAAAATTAATTAGTTTTTAATTCTGAAAAGTTATTATACATTTGGAATATATTGAATTTTTACATAATTGATGTCTACGGATTTATTATTTATAATATAAAATTTTACAATTTACTACAATCCTTCTACATAATTATTTTGAATAATATATAATTTAAATACCTTAATTATTTTGAATAATAAAACGTATAAATTTACCAAAAAAAAATCCTTAAAACTTTCTTAAATCCAAAATCCTAACTTAAACAAAAATCAAAATCCTAACAAAATGGACCAAAAAAAAAAAAAAAAACTGAAATGCACAACTAACAAAAAAAAGGGTCTGTTGGTCGCCGCGTTTGGCAGGTGTGGAACGCGGCAACTCTTTTAATTAAAAAAAAATAGCCCACCGCATTTGCCAAACGCGGTGGGCATAAAACTTACAAAATCCTCCATAGTAACCACAATGCGGTATGATTTTTTTTTTAACAATATTTTTATCAATTAACCGTTGGGAAGGCTTCACTTTTTTTTTTGTGCAATTTAATTTAGTCACTTAATCAAGGGGGAAAAGGGGGTGATTAAATTGATTTGGATTTTTTAGAAATTTTGGAGTTAGTTTCTGTTTTGATAGTTTTTAGCCGAATTAATAGACTTTAATGTTGTTTTATTTATGTTGTGATTGGGTTAATGATTTCTTTGCTATTAAGTTAACATGTATGCATAGCTTTATTTATTTATTTATTTGTTTATTTATTTTTTTAACTTTACCTAGCTTCTCATGTTTTAGTCCCCGGGGTCTTGGTTATTTTGCCACTTGAGCATTTCTTAAGCCCTGCATTTCAGTCCTCAAGATTTATATTGACCACCAAATTTTACTTTTTTTTCAATTAAATCCGAGATTTGCAAATTTATCCCCATATTGACTGAATTTAATATTATTGCTCCCAACTTGCTTTAATTCTCAACTCGACCCTATTTATGTAAATATTTTAATTTTACACCTTAAGTTTTTATAGAGTTTTATTTTTAGCTCCCCTTTAGTTGCTGGAATTTATTTTTGTTATCTCAATTTATAAATACTTATATATTTTAGGTTTTATTTATTTATATCGAGATACCTTGACTTGTTTGTTCATTTTGATTAGTATTTGTACCGGGTTTTCAAAAAGGTACTCCTATTCCTTGTTAAATTCTCTTTATGTACTCCTCGGTGCTTTTATATGTTTTATGTGATGTGTTTATTTTATTTACATTGCTTTTGAGTATTCATGATCTTGTTGATTTGGTTTAATTTTAATTTTCAAATTATTATACAAATGTAATAGATAGGTCACAATTTTTTTTTTTGGCATATTTTTTATATTTAGCTAGTCAATGTAATAGTTAAGTTACATTTCTCATAGTTTTAGCAAAATTGTGTATTTAGATAGCAAGTGTAATAGATATGTCATTTTTACATTTTTCCTTTTTAATTGTAAGTTAAATTCCCTCGGTGTAATAGTCAAGGCTTATGTGCTTTTGTGTGCTTGGGTGCTTATTTGTTTTTACCGCTTTCATTAGGATTTTTGCATCTAGAATATCGTGTTTACATGTTATGTGCCTCTACGTGTTCTTATATGTCTTTATATGTTTATTTTCTTTAATTCACGTTTTACTATTTTAATTCATGTTTTATTAGCTTTTATTATTCCGTCACCATACTAGTCCAACGCTAGTTGTAGTTTTCTCATTTTTCTGCTAGTCCAACACTAGTGGGGTGATTCTTAGAAAGGGCTAGTCCAACGCTGGACCCTTAGGTCATTTTAGTGCTAGTTTCACTTGCGTGCATTTCATTTCATTTCACAACACATTTTTCTTTTTTATTTTTCCATATTTGCATGATTTTTAGTGTGTGTGTGTTTATATTATATTTTTTTTATTATTATCATTACCTATTTTCAACATTTGATAGTGCATGACAATTAGGTTGCATTTCACTTAGAAATTAGGTCATTTTTGTGATCCGACTAGAAATAGTCATCTACTCATGTGGGAAGCGGTGGATTGACTGGCCATTCCCCCCTCCGTGAGTAGAGAAATATCAGTCACGAGTTATTAGTCTCTCGTGCCCGTTATGTTGCATTCCCAATTTCTTTGACACTTAGTATCTATAGTATTTTCCCTTTTCTTTTGGCATTTCATTTTGCATTTACACTCGTGACTCCCTCGAGGTTTCGACTTGGGTCTCGCAATGAATGTGATAATCCCAACCAAGCCTCAACGGAACATTCCAACCCACTCGATACTTACATTTATATTTAGGATTCGCATTCATATAGATACATCCAAATGCGATAGAATCTAGGATTAATTTAGGAAAATTTGATTAAACCTCACAACTAGTCTCGACTAGGTAGAAAGGGTGCTTTAGGCGCGAACTTTTGCCCTCCCTTTCTTCAAATGTGACTCTCAGAGCTTTTTCTCTTGTTTTTTCGTAAACTGGAGTCGGAAAAGGGTTTTTAATAGTTTTTCTAAAATTTTTGTTTTTGTTTTATTAAATGATTTTTTGGGTGACTTAAAACACCTTAACTCCATACCAAGTGGCGACTTCATTTTTAAAAATAAAACTCATTTTTTAAATTTAGTTAGCCAAAACTGTCGCACTTTTAGTCTTGGTCTTATTTTCTTTTTAATACCATTTTTCTTAAAATACACTTTTTCACTAAAAACCCAATTTTTTCTAACACACGCACAGTTTTTTCAAAAAACTTTCTTTTTTACAAGGGTCACTAGATCGGATTGCCTTTTTGGGGTGCGACAATCACGAACCCCACCGTGCTATCAATTTTTTTGGATGCGACAGTGTGCGTGGCATCTAAGCTGGTATGTAGATGCTTGTTTGGGAACAAGTTTCATTGGATTGATCCACCAAGAGTTTTCAACTATAGTGCTATTGGTTGAACTCTTAATGGCGATGGTGTAAGTGATCCGTTGACTTAAGATTGTGATAGTATCTTGAGTGTGGATTGCTATACTTTGACTCTATTCCTTGGTGCTCATAAAAGAGTAGCCTAAGGTTAGAGATTGGGTATAGTTTGAAGCATGGAAAGATAGTGAGTAATCAATATAGGATTCATCACTCCTTAATAGGAGAATGTATCCCTTTATGGCCACTTGTTGGAAACATTAACTCATAAATCTTCTGCAGAAGTGATAGTATAACTTGGAAGTAATTTCAGGGTTATACATCTTGGAGAGTTATAATTCTGGAACAAGAAAAATATAAATTAGTCATTTAAAAGTATGCATTAAACTTTCTAAACTAATTGGGATATAGTTTGGTGAAAGAATATTAATTACACGGTAACATTGTCATTGATGAGTATGGTCTACCATATGACTTTTCTATTCACTTGGGTAGTCATGATGCATTGCTAGACACCACTCATGATCTATAAGTACAAATTAATTAATTGTGAATTAATGATAATTTTTTTTTATTGGCTAACCCCGTACACGGGGGAGGACGCCACTCTAGATTTTATTAATCATATGAAATAAAGAAAATGAGGGGGACAAGAACCTTACCTCAGAAATACATAAATTTAAAGCATAAAAAAGGAGTACTACTCCCTTTACACATAGGAGAATCTAAAAAAGCTTTAAAACACAGGAAAATGGAGTACTACTCCATTTACATAACAAACAATTAAAAAGCTACTTTTCTATGTCTAAAAGAAGGAAAACCCCATTGGTCTAATCTGATAGCGCCCTTCACCTCATGCGGAAGAGAAGAAAAACTTGGGTATAGAATATCTGAGTCTAACCTTACACCCACATTGGATAAAAGATCAGCAGGCCCATTTGCTTGTCTGAGGCAATGTGAAATCATAAAACCAGGTTGACAAAGCTGACAAATCTTCTTGACAATTTTTTGTAAAAACCACGGACAAGAAATCACACCATTAAGAATATTTACCAAGGAAAGGGAATCAGATTCCAGGCAAAAATCACCAATTCCTTAATCTACACACAACTGAATGCCATGTAATGCCGCCTTACATTCTGCCAGTAAACTAGTGCCATATCCAAATGAACATGCAAAACCAAAAATAACCTGACCCTTTCTGTCTCTAAGAATACCCCCTCCCCCACATTCACCTGGGTTACCCTTAGAGCAACCATCCGTATTCAGCTTTAGGCCTACACTGGGACCCACCCATTTTACCAACTTAACCAAGACCTGTCCCCTCCTTTGCTCCATCATATCATACAGCACCGGCCAAGTATTAGCAAATGATTTCATCTTGAATTTAACCTCAAAGGCCATTTGAATATCAAGAAAAATCTTTGTAGCTAAAACATCCCAAGGTTTTGAAACACCCTCAAAATGCCATACATTTCGTGCTTTCCAAATATGCCAAACAATTATCAAAGGGGCAACATGATGCAAAAAAGAAGTCAGATTATTAGAAAAAGGGTGGAGCCACCATTTCATCAATCTTGATCTAACATCACGCTGGATTCTATCCATTCCAATCGGCCCACCAAAAAAATTCCATATATTAGTTGCATATTCCCCATGACTAAAAACATGATCAATGGATTCTAAAGAGGGATTTACACAACAAAAACAACGAGAGGGGCCCTGGATCCCAAATTTTTGAATCACATCAGCTAGAGGGAGTTTCCTACTTAAAAGTCTCAACATGAAAAAGGAGATTTTGATAGGAACATTCCCATCCCAACAGTTTTTAAAAATGAAGCTTCTAGGTTTAGAAACCCTAACCTTGTCAAAGGCCATGCGAAAGACAAATTCCCCCGAAGGAGACATATTCCAAATGATGTCGTCGCTAGTCAACTCCACTGGCGGATCCAATTTAATAATATCATTCACAACTTCCTGTGGAAAAATAGAATTTAGTTTAGCAACATCCCATTGGTAATTGTTAACAAAACATCTTACCTGCTCATCCCCAGAAATTCCAGCATAAGTGGACAAGGAGGTTGTTCCTAACCAATTATCATGCCACATATTAACCTCACCATTATTTAGAATCCAGGTAATACCCTCTTCTGCAACAGTTCTTACATTCAGCATTCTTCTCCAGGTAATGGAATCAAATGGAGAACTTTTAACCTGCAAAGGGTGCTTATAATTACAATACTTAGCATACAAAAAATCTGCCCATAGAGATTGCTTTTTCCTAAAGGTCCACCACATTTTAATCGAAAATGTAGTACATATATCTTCTAAAGATCGAATCCCAGCTCCCCCCTCCTCCTGAGGCAAACACAATCTTTTCCACTTTATCCAGTGATACTTGGAACTATCTTCTTTATTTCCCCACAAGAAATTGGCAAAAATTCTCTCCAAATTTGCCAAAATTCGTTTAGGAGGTGAGATTCCAGCAAAAAAGTGTAATGGTATAGAAGCTAAAACATGCTTTATAAGAATCAACTTACCACCCACAGACAACAACCAATTCTGCCAGGCTACCACTCTCTTAACAATGGCATGTGCAACCCCATCAAAATATGAAGATTTTCTTCTCCCAATGAACAGTGGGCATCCTAGATACCTTATAGGAAAATCCTTTCTAGAAAAACCTGTCAGCTGCTTAATAATGATAAATTAAAGTGTTTAAATTATCTAACTCTTAATTAATTAATCAAAGAATTATAATTTGTACTTATTGCTAACATGAATGGAACCTAATAGGTCACACACATAAAGAACATAATCTTTGGGTTAAAATGTAATTAAGATAAGTATGGGATACTTATGGGGTAGGGATACTTATGGGGTTAATTTATGAGATAAATTAACTTAAAGGACTTATTTATAAATATTCTAAATCTTGTAGGAAATTAGTTTCCTAAAAGAAATAAAGTAACTAATTAGTTTCCTTATGGAATAGAATTCCTGAAGGAGAAGGATTAGCTTAAGGTAAGTTACCTAAACTTTCTTAGTTTTCAATTAGCTTAATTTCTTAAAAGACTAGAATACTTGCTCTATAAATAAGTTCATGCTTTGACTCTTGAATTATTATTTGCAGCACAAAAGAAAACTAGTGAGAAAAAAATTGAAAGAAGCAAAAGACGCCACTTTCTCTCTCTAAGCGTCTCTCTCTCTCTCAGCTCCTAATTTCTTAGGTTGTTTCTTTCTCTTGTGTTTTTAATTAATTCAAGGGAGCTAGCACTCAAAAGTCAAAACAAGCAAGCCTAGAAAGTTCCCAAAGATTTGTTCGTGTGGATATCGTTAGAGGCTCCACAGTTGAAGGGCTTTTTGTGGTAGATCTAACCTCTTCATCGAAGGATCTTTGCTATAGAAGCATAGAAATCTTCTGTGCTTGAGGCAATCTTCATGCAAACCCCCTTATAATCATATAAATATATCAAAGAGATCCATGGTTAAGGTGATAAAATTTTTATTTTTCTACTGTGTTACCTGTGTAATTACCTTACACCTCCAACCTAGATTGTATGTGTTGCTGTAGGGGTTGTTTTGTTGCCTGGAAGTATTGCCCATGAAATGACATTCCTCATCAGGTTGTTGCATTGCATTAATTGCCTAGCACTTGTGGTTATGATGTTCACCCCCACACAAGTCACATTGCATCACTTGAAATGATTTTTGATTCATCGGCATGCCATCAATTTTCTTGTTTAAAGCCTCATCTTAGACTGCTAATGCTATGACTGCATCCACGTCATAAACTTTGACTGGCTTACTTAGCCTAGAATAGGTAGCTTGCCATTGGTAGCTATTCATGGCCATTTATTCAATAAGCTTCTGGGCCGCTTCCGGTGTCTTGCTATTCAAAGTTCCACCTGCTGCTGCATCAATCATTTGCCTTGTAGCTAAATTGAGCCTGTTGTAAAATGTTTGAACCTACATCCATGTAGGCAATCCATAGTGGAGACGCTTCCTCAACAATTCCTTGAATCTTTCTCAAGTGTCATACAAGGTCTCAGCTTCAATTTGGGCAAAAGAAGATACATTATTCCTCATTTTTTTAGTCTTGGCAGGAGGAAAGTATTTGGCTAAGAACTTCTCTGCCATTTGATCCTAAGAGGTGATCGAGCCTCAGGGTAGAGAACTTAGCTATTGCTTGGCACTGTTCCTCAATGAGAATGAGAATAACCTCAACCTGATAGCATCATCTATTGCTCCATTGATTTTGAATGTGCCACATATCTCCAAAAAGTTGGCATGATGAGCATTCGAGTCTTTTTCAGCAAACCATCAAATTGAACATGTTGATGAACTATTTGGATGAAATGAGGCTTAATTTCAAAGTTATTTGATGCCACAGGAGGACGAACTATGCTAGATTTAGTTCCCATCAACTAGGGTCTAGCATAATCAAACATCATCATTTGTCTTCGGGGCTACTTTCTTCTTTGCTTCTCCAAGGAAAGATCAAATGGAGGTTGGTTTTCGTCATATTTATCTCTTCTTCAACTATCTCACGATAGAAATCCAAAGCAATTTCCTCTAACAAAGGGATTCTAGAGTCAAGATAAATTGAGCAGTCTACTAATTCAGAACTAAAGCATATAAGAATGTTAGGGGCATTCTCTATCTAGATCTTACTTGCAGCAATTGCTATTTTCCTAGTTTCTTTAGTTGCGCCTCAATGGGATGCCACTTGTTTTCTTTCTTTGGATGAGGAAAGGTGGTATTGGATATGGACAAATGTAAGGTTCATCGTCGAGAAGAGCCTAGCAGATAATGTGGACAATCACTTCCATATCACTGAGGCTTTCTGATAAGTAATAATTTTACCTATTTTTGTATAATATTTTATATATTTTTTTAGTGTGTTTTAAATATATTTTAAGCATTTTTAATATAAAAATGGCTTATTTTCATAACTTTCCATCAAATCAAAGTTTGCTCAAAAATTAGGGTTTTGAGCCAGAATTATTTTTGAGCAAATTAATACCCCAGTTTATTTGATTTTCTAGGAAAATGATGATTAAATACATTTTGGATTAATTGGAGTGCAAGGGCTATCAACATCAAAGTTTATTCAAAATGTACCATTTTATTACCTAAACTTGGCAGTTTCCAGAACAATTTTTCTTCATCCGATCCTACCAAACAAATTATGGCTCAAACGGTGGGAAAAGGTCTCAAGGGCATCAAAGGAATAAAAAAATTTTTTAAAAAAAAGGAAAAAATGGTAAAAGAGAGTGATACGTGGATCACAATTCGCAGTTGCTACTCGCGTATCGCATCCGCGTATTGATGCCAACTTGTAGATTTCGGCTCTCTTCAACTTGCAGTCTGTTCACACAACTTTTGCAGATAAGTCCAACAGCTGCACTTTGGGATGCCCTAGAAGATAAAACAAAGCTCAAGGAAGACTTTTGAAGCCAAAGGAATCAAATTTCATCATTATGTCTCCAACATGGACAAGGACTTGAGCTAGAGTTTATTCTATAAATATATGCCTTTGTTACTCATGTAAGATATGCTTGGTTTATGTTTAGTTTTATGCTTGAAAAAGCTTGAACTATAGCCTGGTAGGAGGAGCACTCCTTGTAAATACATAGATTAGTTTTCTTTCAAGTTTTGTAGGAATAATCAATTCTTGTAACAAAATGTTGGAGGAACTTGTACTCAACATGTTTCATGGAATGAAAGAAGAAGATTTGGAACCATAATTGAGCATTTCTTACCTTACTCTTTCTAGTTTCATTCTTGCATGTTGTTTACTTTAAGTTATGTGCTTAAGTTTATCTTAAATATGTTGAACTAAGTTGATTTCCACTAGGTTTAGGATGAAGCTCTAATATGTTTGAATTGGTTTATGGCCTATTTATTCTTGTTTATTCATTTACTTGGTCTTTAATACTTGTTGTTGATTAGCTACCAACTTCAAGTCATTTAGTTATTTTTTGACAAAGAGATTTGCACTAACAATGGAAAGAGTAAATGAAACTTATATTGAATCTCACGCGAGTAGTGATTCACATAGGTGGATTAAGGATTAAAGCCACAATTCATGGGTTTAATGAACTAATGCATGCTAGACTTTACCACGAGAGTAGGAAAGCTCATGTATCGGTAGTCTTCCATTTGTAGAGAGATCTAGTTTGGAGTAAAATTGGAATTGAATCCTAAACATGGATAAAAGTCATCATGGCCATAAGCTAAACTGTCATATTTGGTAGATTCTTAAGCCTAGCCAAATTTGTTTAACTAATTTCTTCATTGTTTGCTTACTTGAAAATGATTTTCCTACCATTTCACCACCTTCTAAGTTTGATTGTTTAGATAATAAAGAAAGTTAGTAGCTTTAATAGTTGCTAGTTCACGTTTCCTCATGGGATCGACCTTAAAAACTCACCACTACTACAAATGACCTGTGCACTTGCGGAATGAGTGTTAGGTTATAAATTTTAAAACTTGTTTGTGTGATATTAAGTGGAATCATTGCTATATTTTGACAGTAACCTAAACTACCAATCAAGTTTTTGTCAAAAACTTGAAATGGCCAAACTTTGTCAAAAACTTGATTGGGAGTTTAGGTTTTTGTCAATCCATGTTGGAGACATAATGATGAAATTTGATTCCTTGGGCGTCAAAAGTCTTCCTTGAGTTTTGTGTTAACTTCTAGGGCATCCCAAAGTGCAACTCGACGTTGGAATTATCTGCAAAAGTTGTGCGAACAGGCTGCAAGTTGAAGAGAATCGAAATCTACAAGTTGGCATCAATACGCGAATGCAATACGTGAGTGGCAACCGCGGATCGTGATCCGCGTATCACTCTCTTTTACCATTTTGCCTTTTTTTTAAATTTGGTTATTCCTTTGATGCCATTGAGACCTTTTTCCACCGTTTGAACATAATTTGCTTGGTAGGATCTGATGAAGAAAAATTGTTCTGGAAATTGCTAAGTTTAGGTGACAAAATGGTACATCTTGAATAAACTTTGATGTTGATAGTCCTTGTGCTCCAATTAATCCAAAATATATTTAATCATTGTTTTCCTACAAAATCAAATAAACTTGGGTATTGATTTGCTCAAAAATAATTCTCCCTCAAAACTCTAATTTTCCGGACCAAAAACTCTAATTTTGGAGCAAACCTTGATTTGATGGAAAGTTATGAAAATAAGCCATTTTTATATTAAAAATGCTAAAAACATATTTAAAACACACTAAAAAATATATAAAATATTATACAAAAATAGGTAAAATTATTACTTATCACTTTCGCAAGACTAGGCTATATCCTTAGGCTCCCAAATTACTTTTATCCTGAGCTAGTTAAGGAATTTTACTCCAATACTCGAGAAAACGAGAAGTATAGTGGCTCGTATATAAACACAACAGTGAGAGGGAGAAGCATTGAGATCATTTAGAGGACATTGTCTGGTATCATTAGTTGTCGAGATCTAGGTGAGGATATGATCATTAAAAAGAAGTTTGACTGGAAAAAGTAGTGTGCACCGAAAGACGCTACTACAAGTTTTGGGGTAGAAGCGTTGTATTCAAGGAAAAACCATAGACTGGTAATTTACCTCAATTGTTTTCAGCCCTTGTATCGGGTCATACTCTTCATCTTTGGCAATAATGTTTTGCCAAAGAAGAGTAGCAAGAATGAGTGTTGCTTCAGTGACTTATACTTCCTGGATGAGATGTTCCATGGAGGTGTGAAAGATCACAGTCCTCTGTGCTCAGTCATCATAAATCACATATTGAAGGTGGCTCTTTCATATTCGGAAGGAACTTGTTTTGGATTCCCACGCTTGATCTCTTGTGTAATTAAGGTTTACAGGGTAAATGTGGGCGGCCAAGAGAGGCAAGTGATCAATTCCCGAGATGCAGTGATGACCACCGTACTTCGAAGCTTAAAGTTACTCAATACAATTAGAGAGATAAAGCACGGTGCACAAGCTGAAGATGAGGGGATGCTAGTTGAGCCAATCAAGCATGGATATGAGGTAGGACCATCTTCTTCACGAGCTCCACCTATGCATGGATCATCTACGGGGCACAAAAATCAAGAAGTCTTGATGGCGATATCATAATTAAGGGCAAACTGTTGCGCCCCATTTTTCGAAAGTGGGAAAAAGATATTGATTTTAGTGTGGAAAAGAGAGTAGGTTTTGTTAAAAATAATTTTTTGAAAAAATGATTTTTATTTTTTAAACAGAACAAAAGAAAAAGGGCCTAAAACGGGACTTTTGAAAAATGGGACGGTTTTGGGCCCAAAATAGAGTCTTAAAAGGGTTTTTCTTATGAAAACGGGAGTCGCCACTTGGTTTTGAGTTTGGGTGTACCAAGTCACCAAAAATATTTTATTATGAATGATTAAAAAATAAGAATGATTTCTTTGAAAAAAAATATATATTTATTATTATTTTTTTAGAAAAATATAAGAAAAACATGAAAACCCTTTTAGACAACTCCTGGTTTTTGAAAAAGAGAGAAAAATGAGTTCGGGAGTCACAGTTGAAGAAATGGAAGGTAAAGGTTTACACCTAAGGCACCTTTTCAACCTAGCAGAAACTAGTTGTGAGGTTTAGTCCAAATTTTCCTAATATAACCTTAAATTTTATCACATTTGGATGCAACTATATGAATGCAAACCTAGACCTAAAAAATAGATATCGTTAAGGAACAAAATGTTCCATTGAGGTTTGGTTGAAATTATTGCAGATGCAAAATGGAATGCAAAAAAAAAAGGAAAATAGTAATATAGATAGTAAGTGAACAAAGAAAGTGGGGATGTAATATAATGGGTACGGGGGACTAATAAACTCCTAACTAACTATTCCTACTCATGGAGGGGGGAACGGCTTATTGATCCACTGCTTTCCACGTAAGTAGATAACTATTTCTAGTCGAAATCACACAAATGACCTAAGATTCTATAGTGAAATGTAACCTAAATGTCATGCACTGAATATATGTAAAAATAGATAATAAGAATAATAATATATAAAAAACCATGCAAAAATGGAAAAAGGCCTTAAAAAGAGAAAATGTGTGTGAAATGATATGAAATGCACACAAGAAGTGATTTTAATACTAAAATGACCTAACGGGTCTAGCGTTGGACTAGCCCATTTTTCTAGAAATTCCCTGCTAGCGTTGGACTAGCGAAGAAAACCGAAATTAACCACAACTAGCATTGGACTAGTGTGGCGACGATACACATATATCATAATAAACAAGTAAATAAAAAACATAGATTAAAGCAATAATCACATAGAAGCAGATAATAGCACATAGGAAGCACATAGTACATAAGCATAATATTCTAGATGCAAAATCCTAAGGAAAGCAGGTAAAACACATAAGCACATAGTGAGCACACAAAAGCCCTAACTATTACACTAAGGATGCCTAATTACAGTCTAGAAGGAGAAAACGGTAAGAAAATAACCTATCTAACCTATCAATTACATTTCCTATCTAAAATACAAGATTTTGTTAAATAAGAATATAACCTATCTATTACATTAGCTATCTAAATACAAAATTTTGTTAAATAAAATATTACCTATCTATTACATTTCTTTGAATAATTAGAATTAAATTCAAATAAATAATCATGGCATAAATAAATGCTCGCATATAAATAAAATAATAAACACAAAAATATACATTAAAAAAACATAGGAAAAACACGTAGGAGCACGTAGGAGAGCATAAAGAGACATTGAAAAGATAATAGAGGTATCTCCCATTCGTAAAATCGGCACAAAATGCTAACAACATGAACGAACACATCAAGGTATGAATATTTTGGATAAACAAATCATAAAATAAATAATATAACACTAATTGCTATAATCATGCAACATAATACAAGGAATTATAATAACAATAACAAACAAAATTAAAAATGCACCAACTAACATTTAGGGAAAATATATTTAATTTAAAATAAAGAAAATACAATAACATATAATTAAACTTTTAACACATAAATAAAAAAAAACCAAAAATAATTAAAAAAAGGAACAAAGAAACTAATATGACCATTAATTAAATAAATAAGAATTTAAATTGGGTCATTGATTAAAATTTAGAAACACAAAGGGCGTAATTGAAAGTATTAAGACCTTAATTAGATAAAAAGAAAAGTTTTGAATCAAAAATAAGATTTTTCTAAAGTTTTGGGTTAAAAACGCAAATATCCCAAAATTAGGGGCAAAAATATAATTTAAGAAAAAGTTTAGGGATTAAAAATGTCAATTTTAACAAGCCTAAAGTTAAAATATAAGTTCTAACAATGTTCTATGACAAAAAGTGAAAAGTCTAGCAAATTGGGGGACAAAAACATGAATTTCAGCAAGTCTAGAGTAAAAAAGGTATTTTCCAGCAATGTTCTAGGACTAAAAATGCAATTTACAGCAAGCTAAACTACAAAAATACAATTTCCAGCAAGTTTTAGCAAAATCAAATTGCAATTTCCAGCAACATTCAAGGTTCAATTTGTAAATTAACAACAACATTAAACATCAATTTGTAATTTCCAGCAATAATCAAGGGCAAAAAATGAAGTTCCAGCAACTATGAGAGACCAAACTGTAATTTTCAGCAATACTCAAGGACTGAAATGCAAATTCTATCCACTTGGAGGGGCAAAAACATAAATTTCAGCATGTTCTAAGGCCATAAAAGAATTTCCAGCAACTTAAAGGGGAAAAATGAAAATTCCAGCAACTTGGGAAGGCAAAAACATAAATTCCAGCAAACTTAAGGATGAAAAGTTACTATTCACAATATGCTTGGGGCCAAAATATAATATCTAGTAATTTGAAGACTAGATTGCCATTATTCTAGACATAATTGAAATGAAGCGTAAATTATAGGGTTCAATCTAAATAAATAAGGACTTAAATGCATAAAATAAAAAGTATTCAAAGGTATAATACAACAAATCAGAAACTTAAGGGGTAGAACATAAATATGTACTCTAATAAAAATAATAAGAATGAATAACCAAAATGACGTAGTTTTTGCAATTCTTTCTTTCTTTTCTGTTTTTTTTACCGACTTTTTTTTCTTTTTCTTTTTACTTTTCTTTCTTCCTATTTCTCTGTTTCTTTTTTTTTCATTTCTCTCTTTTCTCTCTTTTTCTTCCTCTTCTTCCTCGCCGTTTCTCTCTGTTTTTTCCATTCTCTCTTTCTCTCCTCCTCTCCTTCTCTCTCTTTTTCTTCTTTCTTCTTCTCTGGTTCCTCCCTCCGGCTCCCTCTCTTTCTTTCCACTCTCTCCCTCTACCTCTCTTTCTCCTTCCCTCTCCGTTTTTCCACCCAAAATCTCACTTTCTCTCCAAATCTACATTCAGATCCCAAATCCTCTAAACCCATAGCAAATCCATCACAAATCTACTAATAGTTACGCACAATTTCAGTCTAATTGAAAGAGAAAGCTATACCAAAAGAACGGGTAGAAGACCGAGAGACTACCTGTTTGGCCGAGGCGATGGCGGTGCTGTGGATAGGCAGTGGCAGTGTGATCTCCGATGAGTTGGGCGGTGGTGTTGTGTCAGTGGTTCAGTGGAGGCTTTGATGTCCATGATGGTGATTGGTGAAGGTAGGGTTGACTGTTGGTCGATTTAAGGATTGGCTTTTCTGGTGGCTTTGCGATTGGAGACTGATTGGCTATGATTGGTGGGCTTTGACAGACAGTGAAGGTGGCTGGTAGTTATAGGATTCACGGAGGTTGTGAGATGGCTGCTGTTGGTGGCCAGTTGTGTGGGTTGAGTTGTATGTTCAGGAGCGGATATTGGTGGCACCTACGATGGTGGTGTGGATAGACTGGCTGGGTGGTTTCTGGTGGTTCACGGTGTTGGTTTTGCATGAATGGCAATGTGTGCTTTTGGAACTTCTGTGTGTGTGCGGGAATGTGACTCTACGTGCATGTGTGTTTATGATGTTTTGTGGTATGTGGATGTGTTACTGTCTGTGTACTTGAGTCATGTATGGTGCGTGAACAATTGGTGAAACTTGTGCTTGTGTATGTGAAGAAGAAATGTGCCAGTGTGTTTGTGAATTGTGAGTGTGCTAAGTGAATGTGTGTTGCGTGTGTAACTTGTGTGAGTGAGAGAGAGCCAAGAAGGGAGATTGGGAGAGGTGTGAGGTGATGTTGTGCAAGTGAGGTGAAGGAAAAACAGAGGGGGAGAGTTATGCGTTGAGAGAGCTAAGAGCTGTGTGTGAATTGTTGAGTGAAGTGAAGTGTGGGATTGTGAATGCAGGAGAAGTGAGAAGGAGAGCTGATGTGTGTGTGATTGGTGAGAGTCAGAGAATGAAGCTGAAATAGAGAGGTGTGTCTGTGTATTGAGGGAGACAGGGAGAGAATGGAAGAAATTGCAGGGTGAATTGAGTGTGAAAATGGTGAAAGCAAAATTGAGTCAAACTCCCTAAAAATCTAGTAGCAAATGAGTGCAAGAGGTGAAAGATGATTGATGGGATTAGAGGGTGGAGCTGGTAGTATGGGGTGGCTAAGAAATGATTGTGTTTTGTGGGGGAGAAAGTATGGCTGCTAGCAGCCATAGCAAAAAGCAAACAGCAGCAATCAACGTTGCTGCTATTTGGCTCTTTTTTTTTTTTGAAATTTTTAAGAAAATAAAGAATGAAAATGAAATAAAATAAAAACCACTTGAAATCTTTTAAATAATATAAAAAAATACTGAAATATAACATTATAAGAAGGAAGAAAATTCAGTACAACAAATTAAAAGTTAACGCAACATTAGAAAATACAATTTAAAATAAATATCAAACTGTCTTAAAAAATAAAATAAAAAATAAATTATGAAAATTTTTTACATAAAATTTATAAGTATCTAAAATGCAAAAATACAAAATTTTCATATAAAAATTTTTAAATAAAAAGTGCATTGAAAAATGTGACATAAATATGGCAAAAATTATAAAATTTATGAAAATTACTAAATGACATGTAAAAAATCACAAAAATTGTACACAAAATAAATTATTACATAGAACATGTATCTAAAAATTTTACTAAAATAAATTTTTAACATTAATGCATTCTCAAAAAACGCGCCTTTAATAAACAAAAAATACAGAAATTAAGTAAATAGCAAACGACCTCTAAAACTCATGAAATTTTTACAAATATTTATAAGTATACAGAATGCACATATAAAAATTTTCACACAAAATTCTAATAAAAATAAAATAAAATAAAAATGCATTGAAAAACGCATTTTTAACTTAAAAATACCAAAATTCTGAATAATTACTGAATGACTCCGAAAAATCTTTAAAGATTAGAGAAATGATAAAAAAAATCATAAAATATGAATTTAGAAATAAATATAAAATAAAAGGTGTCTACAAGCTCAAATTACCATTTTGCCCTTGATGCGACTAATTAGTCGTAATATATACAAAAATTGTGATTGACCCCCCCCCCAAAAAAAAAACAAAAAGTAACCCTAAATGAAGTAAAATACGCATTTTCTTACAAAAAGTATGTCAAAATTTAGTGTCTACACAGACTTTATGGATGCCTTGGAAACATTGAAGGTAGACATGCTTAGTGGCTCCCAGAGCCTTAATGAATGAATAGGGAGCTCAAGGATGAAGTGAGGATTCTAAGAGGTCAAGGAGGTTCAGCAGACGAGCAGCGAGATGACATGCCACCGTTTGTAGCTTCCAGTCATGATAAGTGATAATTTTACCTATTTTATCATAGTATTTTATATATATTTTGAGTTTGTTTTTAGTATGTTTTAAGTATTTTTAATATAAAAATGGCTCAATTTCATAATTGTTCATCCATTTGAAGAATTTTCCAAAAAATTAGGGTTTTTACCTAATTTTTAGGGTTTTGAAGCAAAATTTATATTTTGAGCAAATTAATGCACAATCTTTGTACAATCTTTCAGGTTTTATACATTCAATCATAATTTGGATCAATTGGAGTAAAGGTCATCCCATTCTTAGTGGATTCAAGGATGATTGGATTGGGAATTTCAATAGAACGAATTTTACAGTCAAACTTGGAAGATTGTTTTGCTCAACTTTTGAGAAATTCTCATCAACAAATTCACCATGGAATTAAAGGATCAACATTACAAAAAGGTCTTAAAGGCACAAGAGGCATAACAAGCAACAGAGAAGTGTAAAGAAGCAATGGAAATGAAGAATTGGAAAAAACTAGGGGTCGGCAACAATAGCACATTTCAGTATTTTGGCAATACCTTGTGTAAATCCTGCATCTGGACTGGCCCAATAACTTTTAAGCTTTAAACCACCGGCTCAAAATGCTTAAGCCAAGTTATTTAGTAGCCCAAACGTAGGATGTTATATACTAATCAATTTCTTTTCTTCCCACCAATGTGGGACTTTTGAGGGGTCTCACATTCACCCTTCCTTATCAGGCTTTGTGTCCTCGCAAAGCCCAATCCATATCATAATCCGGACTGTCCACTCGATTGTATCGGATTCTAGAGGTGACTCGTACTGGCTTTAGAGGTGTGACAGCCCCACCTTACCCAGAGGCGCACTAAAGGGCTTAGCGAACTGCCTGCTTAGCGAACTGCCTGCTTAGCTCTCGCCAGGACTCAAGTCAAGCACTCACTCTGAATTTCCAAGCATATTTAATCCAAAATAAAATACGTTCATATCATTTAATGTAAAGGTACAAGTATCACTAAGAAGTTTACATGCCAAAATTATACATATTATTTACAATAGTAGCCCAAACAGTTTGGCTACCCAAAATATATAAAATATTCACTATTTCTAAACCTGCCGTTCCAACTTTAATATTGCGAGAAACCTGGGTAAAGGAAAACAAATAAAAGGGATGAGCTATAATAGCCCAGTGAGTGCTCAAGTCATGCAACCATACTAGGAATCCATTATTTTATTGAATAAAATAATTGACAAGTTAAATAAATAGGGTATGAGCAATTTAATTAACAAGTAGTCAATGGCAGATACAGGGCTCAACTACGGGAGCAAGCTCAACCGCAGGAGGAGCAAGTACCGATCATGTAACCCTGACATTAGAACCGAGATAATAGCTCAAGTCCTCGCCAAGGGTCATACCAGTATTAACAAGCAAGTACCCTAACCACCATTCACCTTATAACCTCTGTACAGGCTACCACATCTAGGGAGTAAACTCGACCTTGGAGGGCCAACAAGCAAGCAAGAAAGTTCAATCCGGAGTTGGCCTCTTTGAAGATTCACAACTCAAGGGAAAGAACAACACGTCCTAAAATACCCAGCACCTTATGTCCTCCCACGCACGTCCAGGTTGACTAACCATGAAGTAACGGTGAAGTTAGTCACGGAAGTCTCAAGCACAAATAACACATTGGATCACGAAAACATGTAACACATTGCGGAATAGATGCGATAAAGTACACATCATTCCTCAAATAACACATTTCATAATATAACATTTACAAGTATGACAAAGCATTTCATGCACCATGCACACATAGAGACACTCACCTGGAATGTCTAGGAAAATATTTCGTAAAATGGTCGAGATTCATTTTCAGGTCCTGAAATTCAAAAGAAATAATCTAATGAAAATTCGATTAAAACCCTAAGTAGTTTAGTAAGAAAATTCAAGAAATAACCCAGTTATTTCTAGGGTTTAAGTTTTAGGGTTTAGGGTTTTGAACCTAGGGTTTAGGGTTTTAGATTTAGGGTTTTGGTGTTAGGGTTTTCTTGTTCTAGGAAAATTTTTATTCATTACTAGATCATTTTCTAAAAATTTCTGCACACCAAATTCCCTAAATTTAACATATTCTAGGTTAGAAATTTCATCTATCATTTTTCCTTCTTTATTTCTACCGAAATTTCGGCAGCATCTCCTCTTAAAATTGGACTAACCCAAAATTTTCCTGCAAGAAATCAACAAACCAATCCAATTTCCAACAAGTTCTATAGCTTCCATATTTAAATCAAACTCAATTTCATTCAAAATTCTACTTAAATTCAAGATTTCAAGTCCAAGTTTCTTCAACCATTCAACACATAATACATATTATTTCAAAGTTTAAATGCTATCTACTAGTCTATCTGACCAAGAGAACACTTAAATTAACAAGTAAAACTTCATTTCAAACTTAAATCTTCAAGTTCCAATAACAAGTACCTAGTACTAAACTTGTACAAAAGGCTAATTAAAACTTGAAATTAATAGCAAAAGTTCATAGTAGGTACCTCAAATAAGCTTAGATCTTTGCTTAGGAAGAAGAGAAGCTCACTTTCTATGGTGAAGATTGTCTAAAAATGGAGAGAAAGCTTCAAGAAAATGAAAACAAGAAAGAGTAGAAAGAGGACTAGGGAGGGTTGGCCAAGGTAAGAAGAAAAGGGAGAGAAATAGGTCAAGAGAGTAGAAAAGAAATAAAGAGAATAATGGAAAAAGTGCAACCAATCAAAGCTAGACAAGAGTCATCCTATGGTTTAGATTTTTTTGACATATTAGCTTCTACTTGGTTAAATATAATTAGTGTAAATTTTTAATCACTTATCACCTAGTAATTAGTAAGCTTTATGGCACAATTTTTAAAGCAAAAGAGAAAGAGGAATAGGGAGAGAGAAGGCCAGCCATGGAGAGAAAGAAAGCAAGGGGAAATTAGTGAAATTTTGGGTCAATGATGTTCACCACGCTACACTACGGATACTTCAGGCAAGTGCACCTATCGTTCCGGTAGTACAGGATAAGTGAGTATCAGGTATCGTTCACACGAGGACTGTATGAATACTAGTACTAACACTTTTCCCTATTATCTAACCCACAAAGTCGAAAGATTGAAATAAGTGAATTAAATTGAACTAACTACTTAGACCTATCTAGCAAACAAGAACAGTCGAACAGAGAAAATAGCAATGATCAAAAGTAGGAACTAGATGTGGAATTCCCCTAATTCTTTCCTTATTATGTTTCAATTCCAGATTAATGAATGAATGAATTCAAGTATTCAGACCCTAGAATCCTATGTTAGGTCATGATCTCTCTCGAAGTATCATAACCCTTATCTCTCTAGTTGATTAATGAGAATCTCTTCTACCATTAAAACCCCAAAGAGATGAAGTTACAATTCAGAGATTCTATTGTGTGGGTTAGGTATGAATCTACCCGGGAAGACTTATGTGGTTCTATCTCTAGCAACCCATGCAAGTCTCATTATTTGTGAAAAGATCTATTCAATTAGGTTATTTCTCAATAAACCTAAGTGAAATCAATGATTAAATCAAAGGTCACGCGCAAATACCCAATTCAATCAAGCAGTAAATTCACAAATAAATCCAAATAAAGAGAATTCCATTCATTAATCAAGGAAAAGATCCATAATAAGTGAAATAGGGTTCAACCCATCTAGTTCCTAAGCTATTTAGTTCATAACTACAAAGAAAAGATCAACAAACAACAAAGCAAAAATAGGAGAACTCATTCTCATGAAAGCCACCAATTCTTCGC
The DNA here is from genome assembly GCA_024721245.1 of Mitragyna speciosa. Taxonomy (NCBI): domain Eukaryota; kingdom Viridiplantae; phylum Streptophyta; class Magnoliopsida; order Gentianales; family Rubiaceae; genus Mitragyna; species Mitragyna speciosa. Next base: position 20,422,558 of record CM045566.1, on the reverse strand, counting down.
TTGTGTTGCTTGAAGAGATTGTCCCGTAGTTGCTACCCTTCTTCTCCTGTTGTTCTTGCCTCTTTCTTCTATCTAATATGTTCTCTCCGTCACTTGTTGCCCCTAGAGAAGACCCCTATTTCTGCTTTTTAATGTTCTCCCTTGGTCTTCCCGTTCACGCCAACTCTACTGCTGAAAATCAGCAAAATCCCGTAAGTGAGCCGCCCCCACCGTCTGTCCCAGCCGCGCCCACGGCTGGATGAAGCCGAGTAGAAGTGGACAGGGAGCCGTGGGCCGCGTCATGGACCTGCGGCTGGTGAGCCGTAGGGTGATCTTAGGCTGAGCCGCGGTGCGCAGCTCAGCCCTGTGGCTGAGGATCTCAACCTTCTGATCTCGGCCGGCTTAGTCCGTCGGTGCGGATACGACGCGGCCGAGGTCAGAAACATTTCTTTTGCGTCTAATTGTGCCTCCAACTATGGTCCAGTAACTCTAATGCCTTTGTAGCTCAAAACCCTTGGACTTTGTTCTATATTTTGGCATATTTTACTCTGTTAAACGACCTCCATCATCGAATCAACATCCAAACTTCATCTTCGCAACTTCAATTGATTGAATTTGATGACGAAACTATCAAACACCTACAAAATAGCCCAAAAACATATGTAGATCACAAATTTACTCAAATTGACATAAAAATCACAAAAGAGAAGAAATAGCTCAGAACTAGAGGGAAATCAATAAAAAACCCTAAAAAACCTAGTATAAAAACCTACTAAAAACTATTACACTTTAGCACTTATCAACTCCCCATACTTAAGCCATTGCTTGTCCTCAAGCAATGAACCATACAAAACTCAAGCATTGACTTAGCCAAAATAAAAGCAAACATACACCTCTAAGAATAACTTCTCAACAACCTATGGAACACAATTATGTAATCATCCATTTTATTCTAAATACTCATCATATTAAACAAAGAGGAAAGAATTATACGTCAATTAAACAAGTTTAGTTCCATTTCTCTACTTTATTCGAAATTCATAAGCAAGTAGATCCTATAGCAAACAAGTACAACTATATGCCCATGATCTATTCATATTTTTCACAACTAGGGACTTTTTCTTCTTAAGCTTAGCCTTTACTTAGAACATGAAGTTGCCTTTTTACTGCGAAGATCGACATTGGTCAGATGAAGATCCCCGGTTACTCAGCACTTCATCTGTCTAAGCTGCTATGCATACTCATAATTCTAGCACCTTTTTACGCGAAAGTCGACATTGACCAGATGAAGACTCCCTGGTTACTCAGTACTAAAACTAGCAGAGTAGAACCTAAGCTTAATTACTCTTTTTTTTTTCTTCTTTTCTTTTTTTTTCTAAATATTTTCTTTTCTTATCAAGCTCATTTAGTCCCTTTTTTCCTAACACATTACCAATCATAGGCATAAGTCATACCAAAAAGCCTAATTCACTACTTAACTCATGATGAAAAACAAATAAAGCAGAAAAACTTTACTAAATTCACAAAAAAATTTCAGCATAATTCAATCCTACTTTATCTAATATACTTTCTTCAAATAAACTTCAAAATCACACAATCACATCACCCTAGTTCAATTAAGAAGACAATCCTAAAAATGTGCATAATCACTCTATTTGGGCAGGGAAAATTGAAAAACTAACAACTTGGATATAGTAGTACTTAATAACTCAAATAAAGTTGGACAATTTTTGAAAAAAATTTGATAGAGTTTCCCCTAAAATAGGGCCAACCCCCTGTTAACACCAAAAAAATCTAGCCAAGACAACAGCCAAACAAATTTTTTCAAATATCATTCAACAAGCAACAATTACTACGAAGTATTCTCACCCCCCCACACTTAAACCACACATTGTCCCCAATGTGTGACAAAGTAAAGAAATGAGAAGATAAACAACTAAAGATGGAACTAATACTCCCCTATTCCATAGTAGTTGCTGTCTATGGTCCAGTTACAGGTAAGAGATCCAGAATCGAACTCAACTGCAGCCACATCATAAGGAAAATAACTACATTATCCAATTCGTTAGATAATAGGCCAAAGCGACTTAAAAATTCTAAAAAGTAAAAATAATAAGTACAGACCCAGAAAGAAAGAAATAAAGGAAAATAATGAAAATGACATAAAGCAGTGAAAAAGGTCGACACGTCCGCCATCTATAAGGCAGGCTCTTCACCCCCTCCTATGTCACCACTAGTAGCCGAAGATGGACGTGCTGATCGAATCTCCTCTCAGTAGCGCTCTCACATCCCCACTCAGGTGCTCTATCTGGGCGAACTGCTCTCTACCTCGTGCCTCTATCTGGTCCATACGCTCCATCACCCTGGTCTCCATGCAACATATCTTATGAAGGATCCGATCCCATGGTGATCTAGACCTGGAGGAATCTCGCCGAGGTACGAGGTGGTGGCAAGTCAGATACCGATGGCCTAGCAGAAGGTGGATGGTCTAGCAGAAATAGATGGCCTAGCAGAAGGCTCCTCATCACCCTCCCCGTCATCTCCCTCATAATCACTATGAGTAGCATCAAAGTCTCCGTCATCCTCCTCAGCTCTAGGATGCCCCTCTAATCGCATCAACCACTGTCGCATCCATCTGGATCGAAAGAAGCATCCTAGGTGTGATCCAATCATTGACTGACAATCCAATTGATTCGTCATCAAATAGCTCAACTCCAGCAGCTCGGAATAACAATGTGAGGAGGCGAGGAAAGCCAAAACATGCCTCTCCTCTTTGGGAGCGCGCCACTATGCCCATGTAACTGATGATGATGCTAGGTAGTGAATATGTCGGTCCGGAGGTCCATGAAATATGGTATCTAAAAAATACATATCGCTCCACCGAACCTCATTCTTCCCACTCTTTCTTGGAATGACATTTCGTGCCAAAGAAGAATAAGAGGATGTGCTGGAGTGGAGTAAATGTATGTGCGTATATAACACGCTTTCCCTGTCTCTCGGGATGTCTCCCAATCCACTCCAAACCTGTCTTTAGCATCGTTGAACTTCCATGATGCCGGACATACTGAAATATTTCCTAAACTCCACATCTGGTCCATCGTTCTAGCATCCCAATGTATCAGAAATCATCCTTCGAGAGACTGCCAGACACTTCCCCCGCACGTATGATTCAATAAAATTCCCACTGAATTGGTCCCTATTGACCACATTGGCGTAGAACTCCCTAACCAATTCAGGGTAGATAATCTCTGGCTAGTGTAAGGAGTGGGGCCCATCCAAGCCTTTGCAAGTATTCAGCTAGAGGAAAATAGGCCTCCACCTCTGGTGCTAAATTTCTCTCTTTTATCAGTGTTTTCTTCTTACTCGTCTCATACCACACCTGATTATCTCTCGAAGTAAAACGTGTGGCATCATAATCCAATGATGCCTGAGATCTAGAGGATGAATGCTCCAGTCCTTCTCTTCTTAGCACTTGCAGACTGTCCGCTCCTCGAGTTCGTGCCATTGTACCTACACTTAAAGAAAATAAATTATTAAAACAAGGCACAAAGAAAGGCATTTCTCCTTATGATAATCAAAGCACAAAAGAAATTCACACATGCAAATGAAACTATAAATTACTCCCACACTTAATCTCCATACCAAAATGAATACTAGTGAACCAATCAAAGAAGTACCTAAATATGCATATAAGTTGCTATTCAAGCAATGAAAAGTACAATTTGCCAATTAACGAGTGAATGAAGCACGAACATGTATCACCAAATTCACTCAAAAGTAGCAACTACTAAACCAACTAGCAACTTAATATGCACTAATAAATGCTAAAGTAGCTCACTAGTATACCATAGCGAAGCAAAATATTATTCACACCTTATACCACTTAACATAATCCACATGCACTACCACACCCACATTCAACATATGAAGATCATCATTAGGCTAGAAAGACAAAATAATGATATGAAAATAAACTCTACAATCATTTATGCCCAAAACTTCTTCATAGCTAAATTTGAAATTGTAAGTCATCCCTTATAACAAAGAAGTCATCACCTCCAAATTTAACTAATTTTCTGCAAAAGTAGAGTTTATAACACATCATAAACATTCTAAGATCACAATGTACACTTATGCAACCCAATAAATGTCAAATAATAAACTCTAGACATTTAATCCTCAAATAATCAAAATTAGGAATTTAACTAATCAATGTAGCAATTGTATGCATAAAACTCCTAATTCAACCTTCAAATCATGTCATAGGGTCAAATAACATAGATTAAACTCATACATTCCATGAATTGCACCAATTATCCCAAAAGTCCAAGAACTAAATTAAGCACAATTAAAAATTCCATAGGTACAATTAGACCATAAATCACTAAACCCATGGCACAATCATACTCAAGTAGCTCCAAGAACACAAATTAAGCTCATAATCCTAACAAAATTTCACTACATTGCCATATAATTCATGAAGTTAAATCCAACATAACTAAGTAAAATAACCATAAAATATGGAAATCTTACCACAAAAGTATGCAATGAGTGAATGACTAGTGTAGTGAGAAGCCAAATGATGTCCAAAAATCAACCCCAAAATTCGCCAAACACAAACACCCAAATTGGACACAAAATTCAGATGGAGGGCAAAACCCACCAAAAGATGAAGTTTTCAATCCACCAAATTCAGGTATTTTGCTCTAAATGAGGTAGCAAGTAGGTGGGTGAAGTGTATTTGGTGTGAATTAAGGTAGAATGAAGGATTAAAGTGAGGGATGCAAGGGTTTGGGAGAAAGAAGAAACAATTTGGGTGAAAGAATGCAGGAAAAGCCCACTGACGACGATTGGTTTAATAACGTCAGGGGGCAGAGCCACGAGCATGAGCCGTGGCTAAGTTGACCGCTAGCTCAGCTCGCGGCAACTCTCTGTTGCTCTGCCGCGACTTCAAGCCGCGGATAAATTGACCGCAGCTCATAGCCACGGCTCCTGACAGAAACCTTTTTTTTTTTTTTTCAAATACCACACCAAAGATTACTCCTAATGATTGCATGCATTTCAAAACATAGCAATTGACATGAAAATCATGTAAGAAAAACAATGAAAAGTAAAGAAAAATGAAAACTCCCTCATTGCTGATGTGGACTTCTAGAGCAGTGATTGTGAGTTCCATCTTCTTTCTTTAGATCTGCATAACACACATGAAACACACTAATTAAAATATTCCCTACTAAACTTAAAAGTAACCAACAGTAGCAAAGTACTAAAATAAAGGTTGGGTTGCCTCCCAACAAGCGCTAATTTTAGCGTCGTTAGCTCGACGTCCTCAATGCATTTATCAAACCTCAACACTGTCGCCTAAAGGATTGAGGGCTCCTTTAGGTACTACAGTATCCTACCATGTCTTGGTTTTGGGAATCCACTTCATTAATCCCTGCTTTATCGCTTTGAATCACCTCGCTTGATCTTAGCCAAGACTTCTTTTTCTTCCTTCGGCGCCTTGGGATTTTTCTCTGCCCTCCTTTGAACTCCATTTCTGACATTCTCTTCCTTCCCAGCCACTTTTAAATCTTCATTCGCATATTCTTTCTTATCAGAGCCTGCATCATGAGAGGGAACCCCAAGAGGACTACACTCTTCTTGGTTCTTGGCATGAGTTGCCTCCACAGCATAAATATCATTAGTAGAAGATGAATTTATAAAATTAGAGTGCAAATTAAACTCAAATTCTTCTTCTCCTACTTTGAACCTAAGCTTACCCCTTTTTACATCTATTATGGCTCCAGCAGTGGCTAAAAAGGGTCGACCTAAAATCAGAGGCACATTAGTGTCCTCACTCATATCAAGTACTACGAAATCCACAGGGATAATAAACTTGTCAATTTTGACCAATACATTTTCAATAATTCCCATGAGGATGTCTAACCGACCTATCCGCCAACTGTAGAGTCATAGGTAGACTTTCTTTAAATTGGTGAGCCCTAGCTTCTTAGCTACTGACAAGGACATCAAGGAGACACTAGCACCTAGGTCACATAAAGCATTAGGGAAAGTGAAACTACCTATGGTGCAAGGAACAGTGAAACTCCCTGGATCCTTCAACTTGGGTGGCAAATCATTTTGAATGCAGGCACTGCACTCCTCAGATAATGCTACTTTCTTGACATCTTCAATCGTCCTCTTACGTGTAAGGATTTCCTTTAAAAATCTTGCGTAAGATGGTACCTGCAAGATAGCATCAATAAATGGAATGTTAATATGCAATGATTTTAAAATTGTGATAAACTTAGAGAACTCAGAATCAGAAATAGGCCCCTTTTAGCCTTTGTGGGTAGGGCACGGTTGGTGTGTAGGTGTCCACTTGTTTCTTCATTTGCTGTGGGATTTCTTCCTCTCTTGACACCTCTTCTCTTTCCGTTTGATTTCTTGCAACACCATTTTCGTAGAAGTTGGTTCATCAACCTTCTCAAGTGTTTTCTCCTTGTAACTAGAGGGGAGCTCCTTCCCACTCCTCAGTAAGATGGCATTTGCGTGCTCTCTCGGGTTCAGCTCGGTGTTAGCAGGTAATCCTCCTTGTGGTCTTTCTGAGACGATCTTCGCGATCTGCCCAATCTGCGTCTCCAGATTATGAATAGATGCCTGCTGGTTCCTTAGAGTCTGTTCCACATTTTGCATGCGAGCCTCTGAACTATTTATATATTTCGTCATGGTTTCTTCCAAGCTCGACTTGCTCTCTTGCTGAGGGGGTTGCTGTTGATACCCAGGTGGAGGATTTTGCCCTTGGTTTCTCCATGAAAAATTCGGATGGTTCCTCCACCCTGGATTATATGTGTTGCTGTAGGGATTCTGTTGGGGACGAGGTGCGTTTCCCATATAGGATACTTGTGCCCCAACTTGGCACTCGTTGTTCCATGGCCTCCCCCACACATTTCGCACTGCATAACTTGATTCTTTTGTTGTGCACTAGAGAGTCCATCCATTTTTTTGCTCAAGGCTTCCACTTGAATTGCTAGTGCAGTGATTGCATCAACATCATACACTCCAGCGGCTTTACTTGGCCTTGAACGAGTAGAATGCCACTGATAATTATTCATGGCCATCTCTTCAATTAATTCTTGGGCCGCTTCAGGTGTCTTGCTATTTAATGTTCCCCCAGCTGCAGCATCTATCATCTGTCGGGTTGCTGGGTTGAGTCCATTGTAAAAGGTTTGCACTTGTAGCCAAGTAGGTAGACCATGATGTGGACACCTTCTCAATAAATCTTTAAACCTTTCCCAAGTGTCGTACAAGGTCTCAGACTCCATCTGAAAGTACGAGGAAATATCGTTCCTCATCTTTGCAGTCTTGGCGGGCGGGAAATATTTGGACAAAAACTTCTCTGCCATCTGGTCCCATGTCGTGATAGATCCCCTTGGCAGTGAAGTCAGCCACTGCTTTGCTTTGCCCCTCAATGAAAAGGAGAATAAACGAAGTTCGGATAGCATCGTCTGTTGCCCCATTGATCTTGAAAGTATCACAAATCTCAAGGAAGCTAGCAATGTGGGCATTTGGATCTTCGTCAGGCTAACCCATCAAACTGCACATGTTGCTGCACCATTTGGATAATATTCGGCTTAATTTCAAAATTGTTGGCCGCAACAGGAGGTCGGACTATACTAGACTCAGTGCCAGTTAGTGACGGTCTAGCATAGTCTGACATGGTCAATTGCCTCTCTTCTGCCATCTCAATTTCTTCTACTTGTCCAGATGAAAGCTCCGTTTCTAATTCCTCTGCCCTCTCCTTCAATCTTTCTCTAAGTGCACGAAAGGGCAGTTCTTTCAATCTCGGGATCTTCTCGGATTAGTTCTAATGAACTGCTTCTAGTCATGCAATATCAATCCCTACAATGAAAACAAACAAACTACACAAGTAAAAGTGTAACAATGACAGAATAATAATATGAAAATAGAGGTAAAAATAAAGTAAAATAAAAACTAATAATAATAGTAATAACACAAGCTAATAAAAAGTGGCTAGATTAATAAAAATTATGTGTTCCTAATATCTAAGTCCCCGGCAACGGCGCCAAAAACTTGATGTTCACCATGCTACACTACTGGTTCTTTAGGCAAGTATACCTATCGCTTCCGGTAGTACAGGATAAGTGAGTATCAGGTATCGTTCCCACAAGGACTATATGAATACTAGTACTAACACTTTCCCTATTATCTAACCCACAAAGTCGAAAGATTGATATAATTGAATTAAAATAAACTAACTACTTAGACCTAATTAGCAAACAAGAACAGTCGAACAGAGAAAATAGCAATGATCAAAAGTAGGAACTAGATGTGGAATTCCCCTAATTCTTTCCTTATTATGTTTCAATTCCAGATTAATGAATGAATGAATTCAAGTATTCAGACCCTAGAATCCTATGTTAGGTCATGATCTCTCTCAAGTATCATAACCCTTATCTCTCTAGTTGATTAATGAGAATCTCTTCTACCATTAAAACCCCAAAGAGATGAAGTTACAATTCAAGAGATTCTATTGTGTGGGTTAGGTATGAATCTACCCGGGAAGACTTATGTGGTTCTATCTCTAGCAACCCATGCAAGTCTCATTATTTGTGAAAGGATCTATTCAAGTTAGGTTATTTCTCAATAAACCTAAGTGAAATCAAGTGATTAAATCAAAGGTCACGCGCAAACTACCCAATTCAATCAAGCAGTAAATTCACAAATAAATCCAAATAAAGAGAATTCCATTCATTAATCAAGGAAATAGATCCATAATAAGTGAAATAGGGTTCAACCCATCTAGTTCCTAATCTATTTAGTTCATAACTACAAAGGAAATATCAACAAACAACAAAGCAAAAATAGGAGAACTCATTCTCATGAAGCCACCAATTCTTCGCTTGTGTCGTTGAAGAAATTATCCCGTAGTTGTAACTTCTTTCTTTTCCTCGTTCTTGCCTCTTCTCTCTATCTCATATGTTATCTCCTCACTTGTTGCCCTAGAAAAGACCCCTTGTTCTGCTTTTTAATGTTCTCCTTTGGTCTTCCCGTTCACGCCAACTCTACTGCTAAAAAATCGCAAAATCCCGTAAGTGAGCCGCCTCCACGTCTGTCCCAGCCGCACCCACGGCTGGACTGAGCCGTGGGTGGACTTGGTGAGCCGTGGCCGCGGCTGGACCCGCGGCTGGTGAGCCGCGGGTAGACTGAAGTGAGTCGCGGGCGCAGCTTAGCCCGCGGCTGAGGTTCTGGACCTTCTGATCTCAGTCGCGGCTCAGTCCGCGGTACGGATACGACGCGGCCGAGGTCAGAAACATTTCTTTTGCGTCTAATTGTGCCTCCAACTGTGGTCCAGTAGCTCTAATGCCTTTGTAGCTCAAAACCTTGGACTTTGTTCCTATATTTTGGCATGTTTTACTCTGTTAAACGACCTCCATCATCGAATCAACATCCAAACTTCATCTTCGCAACTTCAATTGATTGAATTCGATGACAAAACTATCAAAAACCTACAAATAGCCCGAAAACATATGTAGATCACAAATTTACTCAAATTGACATAAAAATCACAAAAGAGAAGAAATAGCTAAGAACTAGAGGGAAAACTCCATAAAAAACCCTAAAAACCTAGTATAAAAACCTACTAAAAACTATTACACTTTAGCACTTATCAGTCAATTTTTGAACTAAAGCTCAATTGGTCAAGAGTCTTGAAAATGGTAGGATTAGTTAGTCAAAATTAAACACTATTATAAACTAATGGTCCAATGAAATTAATCCAAATTTGATGCTTATGTGTCCCACTTAATAATGAAATAATCTTATTTACTTAACCTAATTAACTTAAGAAATCTTCCAACTAATAAATCAAAGATTAACACTAAACTTCAAGTAAAGAAGTTTGCCTTTGTAAAGTGCAAATTTTCCGTTTTTTTTCCCTCTTCTTTTCTTTCTTTTTTTTTTTTTTCTACCAATAGACGTAACATGAATTAAATAGTTTTTGGTATGAATTTCTAGGGTGTTACAAGAGGTGGCTCCTGCCCTTAAGTCGACGTAGCACTTAGTCTCGTACAGCACTTAGTTCCTCCACTTTCTTGTGTAGTCCGGCCCAAATATTATTGGCCTAGTCTCACCCCGTGCAGAGACCACACGAGGTTCGCTCTGATACAATTTGTAACATCCTGCATCTGGGCTAGCCCAATAACTTTTGAGCGTTAAACCACGGGCTCAAAATGCTTAAGCCAAGTTATTTAGTAGCCCAAACGTAGGATGTTATATACTAATCAATTTCTTTTCTTCCTACCGATGTGGGACTTTTGAGGGGTCTCATATTGGAAAAGTGAAGTAACATGGACTAATATATAAGTTGAGTCTAAGCAGTCAAGTCCAACTTGGAATATCCATTTTGGGGTAGCGAGGACGAAGCCCAAAAGTTGGACTTGGCTACTCAGACTCTGGTCGCATGCTGGGCTTATGGGCCCGGGGCATGACACCTTGAGCTACAAATATTAGATTGAGATGATTATTCTTAAAATTTAAAGTAAGAGGATACTCTACAATTCTTATGAAGACATCAAAATCCAGTTCTTACGTCTTCATAGACAAAAATCCAAATTACTGAAGTACAAAGCTCTCCCAACCACGTCTGAGTATTTTGGCCATATCTTTGCATCCCGATCTTGACATGACCTGATTCTTATGGTGTTGGAAATCTAATTCAAAGTGTTACAACTTTCATGTTTTGAGAAAAAGCTAATTCTACCTTCTTCTGGGAGTAATCCACAATTCGGCCCGCAGATCATGCATGTCGATTGAAAACGATGGCTTCAACTTGCAGCTTATCTTCTAGCCCCTTTTGATGACTTTTTGAAGATTCTATGCACCTGCACTACCCAAGGAAACATTGCAAAATTCAATGGAAATCTTTTTGTGATTTTAAGACAACTTTTCTTGCAAATTATCATGCAAGTTGTCTAGATGATTGAGGCAAATTTTTCTATAAATAGAGAGCTCATGCAAGACTTTTAAAACAAGTCTTGAAGGGAGAAGCACTCCCAAGTAGCATATATTAGTAGTTTTCTTTGAAGTTTAGAAGAATTTTCATTACTTGTAAGAAAACTCTTGGAGGATTCAAGTGTATCAATTCATATCAATGAGAAATGAAACTTTGGAGCCATGTTCTACCAACAAATGAGCATTTCTTACCTTAGCTCTTTAATTTCTTACTTGTTTATGAGTTGTTTCTATTATATGTTATTCATACAAGCTATGTTTAATTGAATACATTTCTTAGGGTTAGATGAAGCTAATTATATGATTTGAATGTTATTATACTTGCTATAACTTGTATTTGCTTGTTCATCTATCAAGATTTAACATTTGTAGTAGCTTGATCAACTATTGCAAATCATTTAGATGTTATTTGACATTAGAAGTGCTTGTAACATTGGAAAATGGTAGATGAATCTGATAAGTAATAAATTTACTTATATTATTATATATCTTATTATATATTTGAGATGATATTTTAATAGAATTGTAATATTTTTGTTTGCAAATGAATCATTTTCCAACAAGTTATAAGAATTAGGATATTTACCGGAATTAGGGTTTTTGGGGCAAAATTTCGATTTGAGCAAATTAATGCACAAATTTTGTGTATAATTGCAGGTTCATCATACTAAAACTTATTTTGAATCAATTGGAGTTAAGGAAGATCAAAGTCAATGATAATTCAAAGTGTTAAAGTAGATGAACAACTTGAAGGAAAAATTGTGCAAAAATAATGAAAAACTCTAATTCTTCACCAAAATGCTTGGAAACACATGAAAGATGCTTGCACACATCAGGTCTAGTTCAGCAAAAATCAAAAAATCAAGTGGGGGCCACAGGATGTGATCTGCGTCTAGCGATACGCAACTGATCATCCACATATCGTATTTCGGCTACGCTTTCTAGGGCATCAACTTGCATCCTCTTCTAGCTGGTTTTTGCAGACATTTTCAGATGAAGATAGGGTTCTGCAAGTGGGAGAAAACATTGGAAGCATAAATGAAGACTTTTGTGCCCATTTGGAATCCCCAAGCAAATCTTTATCATTTCCATGCATTAATGATTCATGCAAGTTGGAAAATGACTTCAGGAATGTGACAGCCCCACCTTACCCAGAGGCACACCAAAGAGCTTAGCAGACTGCCTGCCTAGCTCTCGCCAGGACTCAAGTCAAGTACTCGCTCAGAATATCCAATATACTTAACGCAAAATAAAATACATTCATATAATTCAACTTAGAAGTACAAGTGTCACTAAGGGTTTTACATTCCAAAAGATACAAAATATTTACAATAATAGCCTAAACAATTTGGCTATCAAAATATAAAGGAAACATCACTAAATCCAAAAACTTGCCGTTCTAGCTTTAAGATTATAGAAATCCTGGTTAAAGAAAACAAATAAAAGGGATGAGCTATAATAGCCTAGTGAGTGCTCAAGACATGCAACCATACCAATAATCCATGATATTATTTAATAAAAATAATTAACAAGTTAAATAAACAGTGTATAAACAATTTAATTATCAAGTAGTCAATGGTAGATACAGGGCTCAACTACGGGAGTAAGCTCAACCGCAGAGGAAGCAAGTACTGATCATGTAACCATGACGTTTGGACCGAGATAATAGCTCAGGTCCTTGCCAAGGGTCATACCAGTTTTAACAAGTACCCTTACCACCTTTCACCTTATAACCTCCATATAGGCTACCACATCCAGGGAGTAATCTCAACCTTTGAGGATCAACAAGCAAGAAAGTTCAATCCAGAGTTGGCCTCTTTGAGGATTTTCAACTCAGTTAGGAAAGAACAACACGCCCTAAAACACCCGGCACCTATGTCCTCCCAAGCACGACCGGGTTGACTAACCGTGAAGTAATGATGAAGTTAGTCACGGTAGTCTCAAGCACAAATAACACATTGGATAGTGAAAGCATGTAATACATTGTGTAATAGATGCGATAAAGTACACATCCTTCCTCACGTAACACATTGCATAAAATACTAATTACAAGCATAATATGGCATTTCATGCATCATGCACACATAGAAACACTCACCTGGAATGCCTAGGAAAATATTTCGTAAAATGGTCGCGATTCGCTTTCGGGTCCTGAAATTTAAAAGAAATAATCTAATGAAAACCCGATTAAAACCCTAAGTAATTTAGTAAGAAAATTCAAGAAATAACCCAATTATTTCTAGGGTTTTGGTTTTATAGTTTTTAGGGTTTAGGGTTTAGGGTTTAGGGTTTTAGATTTAGGGTTTTGGTTTTAGGGTTTTCTTGTTCTAGGAAAATTTTATTCATTACTAGGTCATTTTCTAAAAATTTCTGCACACCAACTCCCTAAATTTAACATGTTTTAGGTTAGAAATTTCATCTATTATTTTTCTTTCTTTATTTCTACCACAATTTTGGCAGTATCTCCCCTTAAAACCGGACTAATCCAAAATTTTCCTACAAGAAATCAACCAACCAATCCAATTTCCAACAAGTTCTATAGCTTCCACGTTTAAATCAAACTCAATTTCATTCAAAATTCCACTCAACTTCAAGGTTTCAAGTCCAAGTTTCTTCAACCATTCAACAAATAATACATGTTATTTCAAGGTTTAAATGCTACTTACTAGTCTATCTAACTAAGAGCATACTTTGTCTAACAAGTAAAACTTCATTTCAAACTTAATTCTTCAAGTTGTAATAATAAGAAACTAGTATTAAACTTGTACAAAAGGCTAATTAAAACTTGAAATTAATAGCAAAAGTTCATAGTAAATGCCTCAAACAAGCTTAGAACTTTGCTTAGGAAGAAGAAAAGCTCACTTTCTATGGTGGAATTGTCCAAAATTTGTAGAGAAAGCTTCAAGAAAATGAGAGCAAAAGAGAGGAAAAGAGAGAATAGGGGAAGCCGGCCAAGACAATGAAGACAAGGAAAAGAAATAGGCCAAGAAAATAGAAAAGAAATAAAGAAAAGAGTGGGAAAAAGAGTGACCAATTATAGCAAGACAAGAGTCATGCTAGGGTTTATGCTTTTAATGGAATAGTTACCAACTTGGTTAATTTTGATTAGTGAAGATTTTAATCATTTATCTCCTAGTAATTTGCAAGAACTTTAGGGCACACATTTTAAAGCAAAAGAGAGAAGAAAAAGGAGAGGAAAATCTGGCCACAAGAAAAGAAAAGAAAAGAGAAAATTCAGCCAAGAAGAAAAGAAAAAGAAGGAAGAAAATTTGGCCAAGAAGAAAGAAAAGAAAGAAGAAGAATTTTCGGCCAAGAAAAGGAAAAGAAAGCAAGAGAATAAGTGAAATTTTTGGGTAAAAATTGAGCTAAAGTTCAATTGGTCAAGAGACTAGAAAATAGTAGAATTAGTTAGTCAAAATTAAACACTATTATAAACTAATAGTCCAATGAAATTAATCCAAATTTGATACTTAGGTGTCCTACTTAATAATGAAAGAATCTTATTTAATTAACCTAATTAACTTAAGAAATCTTTCAACCAATAAATCAAGGATTAATACTAATCTCTAAATAAAAGAAGTTTCCCCTTTTTTTTTAAAATGAAATTTCGGTTTTCATTCTTCTTTTCTTTTCTCTTTTGTTTTTTTTTCTACTAATAGACATAACATGAATTAAATAATTTTTGTATGAATTTCTAGGGTGTCACAAGGAATATTTGTCTATAAATAGAAGTCATCTGTAAGGCATTTGTAACAAGTCTTAGTAGTAAATAGTAGTTATCATCTTAAATTTTATACTTAGCTTGTTAGAGAACTAGTAGAATTCTCTAAATCCTTTAATAGAGTTGTGAGGAACATTGCAAGAGACTTGTGTAGTGTGAACTTTTGAAGGTGAATAAAGAAGAGGACTAATTCTCATATTGGTTGAGCAAATCTCAAACTCTTTCTCTTTTACTTTCAATAGTTACCATGAATTCTATCTTTGAAGTTGAACCTTTAGTTGTTTCATTAACCATGTTGAACTAAAGGCTTCATCTAGATCATAGATGAAGCTAATGAATCAACAAACATGATTTAACTTATTGCATTTACTAAGCTTACATTTGTTTGTTTACTTGTTCAAGTCTTAATACTTGTTTTTGCATGGCCAACTTAAACAAGTCATTTAGTTGCTACTTGACATTGAGAGATGCATGTAACAATGGAAAATGAACAAGTAATGCTTAAGTGCTTCATATGAGAATAATGAATCTTAAGTGAATCACCACAATTCATGTTATCATAAGATTTCATCATGAGAATAGTTGGACTCTTGTCATATCATAGAGAGATCTAGTTATGACACATATGGAATTGGATTCTAAACAAAGCAAGATAATACTTAGTAGGTAATTCATGCTTGGTTCATTAGTGAATTCTATGTTCTTGGCTTCTTTGTATTGAATTTTACACAAGTTCTCAATCATATATCTACTCTATTGAAGGGACCCAAATCACTCTTATTTTCATTAATGTTTGGATAATAAAAGTTAGTGAAAAAACTTTAGTAATTGCACATATTTGATTCCTCGTGGGATTTGACACCTAATACTCCAAATACTATAACCGACCCGTGCACTTGCAGAATAAGTTGGGAGATTAGGTTTTTATTACTAGATTTGTGTGTTTTGTTCATAATTGTTATACCTAATCTACACCACGTCAGAAGCCTGTGATGTACACAATGCAAGTAGTTGTACAAGTAGGTGGATTGAGATTTTTTAATACCACAATTCATGCATTTCACAAGATTTCATCATGAACATAATTCAACTCTAGTCAATTCATTGTGAAAATAAGTTTTGATTTCATATAGAATTGCAATCCTAAGCAAAATAAGATTAATATAGCAAGGTGTTAGTTCATGCAATCATATTAGTGACAATTAGTGGATTCTAAACCCTTTTACTTCTATTTGTGAATTTCTTCCATTTGTTTTACTTTAAGTATATGAATTTTCTTAGCTTTGCACACCACATGTTTGATAATTTGTCTAGATATCCGTTTGACTAAACTACGGATACTTAGGCAAGTGCACCTATCGTTTCCAGTAGTACAGTGTACAGGAGTACCGAGTGTCGTATCCCACAGGGACTATGTGAGTACTAGTATTAACCTTCTTTCTATTATCTAACCTCACAAAGTGAATGACGAATTTATTGGAAATACAAATTAACTAAACTAATTACCAAATTAAAGCACAATCTAGAATTTAGTAGAGAGAATGGACAAAAGTAGAGGTAAATTTAGATGAAGAATTCTCCTAAACCAACATGCCAAGACTCTAACTTGATTAATGATTAACCTAATTGCTTAGACCCTGGAGTCCCTTATGTGAATTATATCCTTTCTCAAGTGAAACAATTCCAACCTTCTCGGTTGATTAATTGGAATCTCTTCTCAATTAAAACCCCTAAAAGATGCAATTTCTAATCAATGGACTCCATTTGTGGTTGAGCTTTAATCCTAAAACTCAGCTTAGGAAGAACTCATGTAATTCTATCTCTAGCAATTCATTCAAGTTCTCTCTATTCATGAAATGATCTAATCACATGTGCAATCTCTCGATATACCCATACAAAATCAATACTTGAATTGAAGGATGCATGCAAATCCCAATCCAAAACACAAATAAACTCATGAATAAATCTAAGAACAAAGTGGGTCTTTCATTAAACCAAGAATAAAATCATAGACATAAGAATCTAGGGTTCATCCCATCTAAATCATAAACTACTCAATTCATAATTACAAGAATAAAATTCAACAAAATACAAGAAAAGAATAGAAAAACTCATTCTCATGCAGCCCTCTTGAATCCTCCCTTGCATCTTGATAAATTCTTCTTGCTTTCTCCATTGAAGCCCTTGAGTTGTCCCTCTACTCTTGCTTTCTCCTCCCTACATCACTCTAGATGTGCAAAATGTGTGTTTCTGAGATGTGTGCGGCGTGTGTGTGTTTTCTCTCGAGTTAGGGTTCTCTCTCCCGTCAAAATGGCCAGTTCAGCTGCTAAATACACTGCAGATTCTGTGACGAAACCGCGGCATCAACCGCGCGTGGGTTGTCGCGTGGTTTGTTCACTTAACTTCTGAATGGAAACCGCAGCACAAATCGCGCGCGGTTTATGCCGCAGTTTCTATGTCAAATTTGGCCTCAAAGACAGACGAACTAGCTTTTCATTAAAACACAAAAGTTGTAGCCCCTTGAGATTTATTTCCAAAACATCAAAAATCATGTCATTTAGAGCTCTGTATCCAGAGATATACTCAAAATACTAAGAACTGGTCGGAACAGCCTTGCAGTGCAAATGTGCTTCAGTAACTTGGGATTTTGACCATTGAAACGTGAGAACTAGACTTTGATGTCTCGTATGAATTGTAAAAAATTGTCTTAGCTTCAAAATACCTCAAGAGTCATCCCAATCCAATGTCTCTAGCTCTAGATATGACCAAAACACTGAAATATGTCCAAGCTGCCAAACTGTTTCCATTCCAATTCTTCTTCGCCTATTTCTTCATTGCACTCCAATCAATTGAAATCGAGTTGAAGCTATCAAAACCCTACAAAATGGTGTAAAAACACTTTTAAATCATACATTTACACAATTTGGCATTAAAATCATAAAAGAGAAGAAATAGCTAAGAAATAGAGAAAAACTCATGGAAAACCCTAAAAACCTAACATAAAAAAACTAGTTCACTTTAGCACTTATCAATAATAAAGCAAATTAGTAGCTTTAGAACTTGCTACATCGTGTTTCCTCATAGGATCGACCCTAATACTTCCCCTACTACAATTGACCCTTGCACTTGCAGAAAGGGGTATTAGGTTATAAATTTTATTACTTGTTTGTGTGAATTTTGCCTAATTTTTTTTAAAGCTAACCCCGTACACGGGGGAGGGCGCCACTCCATAATTTTATTAATAGTTTACCGAAAAATATGAGGGGGACATAAACCTGACCTCAATTATTACATAAATCAAATCTAACGAAAAGAAAACAAGGAGTACTTCCTCCCTTTACAAAAAAGAAAACTCAACGTTTCTTAAATCTAAAAGCAGGAAAACCAAATTGATCTAGTCTGACTGCCCCTTGGACTGCATTTGGTAGAGCTGCAAAATTCTCAAAAAACTGATCATGATTTGATAGTAATCCCTCATTTGACAAGATCTCTACTGGCTTGTTTGTTTCCCTAAAACAATGCGTAAAAGTCATCACATGTGAACTCAAAGTATATAATTCCTCATATAATGAATATAAATGCCATGGGCATGAAATTTTCCCATTTACAATGTTAACCAAAACAATTGAATCCGATTGCACACGAAAGTGCTAAATTCCCTGTTGACAGCATAATCGAACACCATGAAGCACTAGCACGGAATTCTGCCTCCAAACTTGATCCATACCCCAGTGAGCAAGCATACCCAAAAATAACCTTACCCTGCACATCTCTAAGGATTCCACCACCTCCACAGTTACCTGGATTCCCTTTGGAGCATCCATCAACATTGAGTTTAAGATAATCTGCAGGAGAACTCCATCTTACCATAGTAACAAGAATTTCCTTCTTCATCATACCAACATTACAGTAAAATTCCAACCAAGGTACTGGCATGAATGGATTTACTAAATTTTTGTTCCCATGTCAATTTTATATCTCCAAAAATCCTTCTGGCAATAAGATCCCTAGGGAGAGCATTACCTGCAAAAACAAATTCATTCCTTGCTTTCCACAAGTGCCACAAGATTAAAATAGGAGAAATATGATGCAAAAAATCCACATATGAAGTTAGTAGCAGGAAGCAACCACCAATCCATAATCCTCCTACGTAAATGATAATGATTAGGTGAAAACCCTACAGCTGCACCAAAAAAATCCCAAAGTAGAGTAGCACATTCTCCCAAGCTAAACACATGCTCAACAGATTCAATCGATGGGCTAGCACAACAGAAACATCTAGATGGGCCATGAATACCAAACTGCTGCAAAGTATCTGCCAGAGGAAGTCTCCTATGTAACAATCTCAACATAAAAAATGAAATCTTCCCTGGGATAGAAGTATCCCAAATCTTTGAAAAGAATATGCTAGAGACTTTACAATCCCTTACACAGTGGTATGCAGAATTCAAAGAAAATGCACCAGAAGAAGACAACTTCCAAACAATTCTACCAGAGGGAAGCCAACCAATATTACTTTCAGCCAAGTCCCTCCCTTTTAGCATCCTCTTCCACATCATGGAATCCATCAAACTAGACTGAACTTGTGTTGGTGAGTTAGATTTACAGTACTTAGAATGCACAAATTCAGCCCATATCGATTTATACTCTCTAAATCTCCACCACAATTTTATAGAAAAAGCCAAATACACATCTTCCAAGGATCTTAAACCAGCCCCACCTTCCTCAGTAGGAGCACATAAATTTTTCCACTTTATCCAATGAAACTCGAGAACCATCCCCATCTATTCCCCACAAAAACTTGCAAAAATTTTTTCCAACTCCCACAAAACACCTTTTGGTGGACACGATGCAATCAAAACATGTAAAGGAATTGAAGATAATACATAGTTTAATCAATATCAAGCGACCACCCACAGATAAAAATCTATTTTGCCATGCCAACACTTTTTAGCAACACCTTGACAAAGCTCAGAAAAGAATGCTTTTTTACCTCTTCCAAGATACAAAGGACAGCCCAAATAGCGTACAGGGAATTGCCTTTCAGAGAAACCCGTCAATGTTCTAATGATATCCTTCCTTTGACTTGGAATTTTTGGATGACAAAGAAAACCACTTTTTTGCACGTTGATCTTTTGGCCCGAGCATAGTTCATACTTCCTTAGTACATCCATCACTAATCTCAAAGATCTACGATCAGCACCTGTAAAAATAACAACATCATCAGTAAAAGCCAGATGAGTCACAACAGGACATTTTGATGGTACACTGAAAGGAGTAAAACCCCTTTTTCCAATAAGAGAATTCAACGCCCTGGACAAACCCTCCGCAGCAATAATAAACAAGGCTGGAGAAATAGGGTCTCCTTGCCGTAAGCCCCCTAGAAGAATGGAAAAATCCAGATGGAGCACCATTTATAATAACTGAAAACCAGCAATTGGAGATTAACCTCCAGACCATATCAATATACCGTTCCTCCAAAGCCAAAAGCTCTCAAAATTTTGGTCAAATAAATCCTAGGAAACCCTATCATAAGCCTTCTCCATATCTAATTTTATCATTACATTTCCTCCTCAGATTTTTCCTTTTCATACCTCCAACCAATTCTTGGGCAAGCAAAAAATTCTCTGCCATCAATCTTCCTTTCACAAAACCACTCTATTGACTGGAAATAATCCGAGGTAAGATACCTATCAACCTATCAGACAAGATTCTGGAAAAACTTTATTAAAGAAATTACACAAGCTAATAGGCCGAAATTGAGTAAAATCTTGGGGACAAGCAACTTTAGGGATTAGAACCACCAAGGTAGAAGAAATACACCTTGGTAATTCAGCACCACTAAAGAAGCTATTCACTAGCCCTATAAACATCTTCAGCCACAATGTCCCAAGCATGTACAAAAAATTTACCTGTAAAGCCATCATGGCCCAGGAGCACTATCCTCATTCATTGAAAAAACCACATCCCGCACCTCCTCCAAAGATGGAAAATTTTCCAAAGATTCAACATCATCATTAGGATAATAAGCTAGGAATATGATCTAGAACAATGTCATCACCCACCCCATCTTGTGAAAATAAGGAAGCATAGAATCTGCAAACTTCTAGTAGCAATATCATCCTCCTCCTCCAACCATGCCCCAGAAGAATCTTTAATACGATGAATAATAGCTTTGGATCTTCTTTCAGCTACCACAGAATGGAAATACCTGGAATTTTTATCTCCTTCCTTCCACCACTTTACTTCTAGCCTTTTGTCTCCAAAAACTCTCCTCTACACAAAGGGCTTTATTTAATTCCATACGAGACCGCTGCAAATTGTCCAAAGCCTGATCAGAGCCCTCAATATCAAATTTCTTCTCATCCTCAGCTGCTTTCCTTTCCAGTCTGTTTAACATTCTCAAAAATGTCCCCAAAAGTATGGCGAGACCAACTTTGAAGAGCCTTTTTCACATTCTTCAATTTTTCAGCTAATATTTTCATAGGGTGCCCACTACAACTAGCTTGCCAAGATGATCGAACCACCTCCAGAAATTGATGATGATCAATCCAAAAATGAAGAAAATGAATGCCTTTGGTTTATTATCCAATCTCGTTTTCCCTATTACAAGCAATGGAGAGTGATCAGACGGACTCCGAAAAAGATGTTGCACTGAAATATCCAAAGCCCGTTGAAGTAAATTGCTGATTAACCAATATACTGTCAAGCCTTTTCCATATCCTAGCTCGGCCATTTCTATTATTACACCAAGTATAGGGAGACCCAGAGAAGCCTGCATCAAAAACTTCAACATCGTGCAAAAAATTAAGAAAGTCCAGAGCTTCATTTAAATGAAAAGGTCGACCCCCTCTCTTCTCATCCGCCTGAAGAAATAATGTTAAAATCCCCCCCAATCAACCAAGGAGAACTAGCTACTACTTTCAGCTCTTAGAGCATCCCACAATAATTTTCCTCTCATTAATGTCACAACTCGCATGCAAAAAAGACAGTCTACAAGAAGTCGCAAAATTTGAGTTGTGCACACTAATAGAAATATGTTGTTCACTATCACCAACAATTGAGTAATCCCCTAACTGTCGAAAGAAAACCCATACTGATCCAGAAGAATTATAAACACCAAATTCCATACCCAGTTTCTGTCTAATATCATGAAACCGATCAACATTCACTTTAGGTTCACATAGAGCAACTAATTGCAAATTAAAAATTCTAATTAACTTCTTCAATCGCCTAATATTAGGGCCTTTAGACACACCCCTAATATTCCAAAACATCATGCAAATCATTTGGATAAATTGTGTAGACAAGAATCTGAAGATTTTGTCTTGGATCTAAGAACTCTATCCGAACTTGGAGCAAAGGACACACATTTCTTCTTGGATGTTTTACTAAAATTCAAATCAATTACCTGTTGAAGAATACCTTCCCTTTGATTGTGAGACATTTCCAAATTACAAAACTCTACCCGCTTGTTCAGTTGTTGAAAATAATCCAAGCTGCTATGTTCCGGGACTCGTCAAGAAGATAGACTTCCAGCAATTACTTCAGCCTCCATTATCATAGCAGCCTGTAAATCAGGTTGTAAAATCTCTCCTTCCTCCAGTTGTTGCTGTTGTTGATCCAGTGAATCTGGTTGTACCAATTTAGACGATACAATTGTCTCATCTGCTCCATCCTGCTCAGTTTGTTCCTCATTATTTGACAGCTCCATATATTTACCTCCCACATTTTCTTCCATCTCAACGTCAGAATCAAAGACCTATTGGCCATGCACTTTCTCATTTGTTTCCACTTCCCTCTGTTGCATGTTCATTGGCTCCTCTACTTCTGCAAGAAACTCGTTTTGCTCAACTTGATTAGTTACAGTGGCTACCTGCTCACGAATTTGCTGATCAGAAGGCTTGCCATTGTCTCCATTTTTCACCAGCTTCGAGACATATCGCAGAAACTCATTAGGTTTTGCTTACTGTTTAGGCTCCAGTTCATGATCTGTTACCCCTTTTGGATGCAACACTCGGCAGTGATTCTCATCATGTCCCTGTTTATGGCATTTACCGCAATAAGAAGGCAAATTTTCATAACTAATCTTTTGCCAAAATCCTCCTTGACCACCAGATATCCTAATTCGTTGGGGCAACTCCTTCAACAAATCAACATCCACACAAACCCTTGCAACATTCGGTCGACTCAAATTTACAGTTGCTGCATCAAGCTTAAGAGGCTCTCCAACTGCAGAAGCAATCATGAACAAAGCTGCACGATCAAAAAAATGGACGGGTAAACCTTCAAGTGCAATCCAGACAGGAGCACGAGAAGGCTCCATGTCCGTTCAGAAATTCGGACTCCACTTAAAAACTCTCATAGGGAATTCATTGATCATCCATAGTCCCCTTATCCAACATCTATGAAAATCTTCCTCCGCATGAAACCGAATCAGTATGTGTCTTTGGTCCAGCAATCCCAGCGAAAAAGTTCCTAAGAAACCAATGGCAGTGAAAAACTTTCACACTACCTCCATGCTTGGCCTGCCATGGGAAAACTTCCCGATAAGTGCAAACCTAAAGGGTGCTGCAAGTTTTTCGATTTCCTCCGAGGAGAAGCATATTGCAGGCTCCCCCCTAAAAACAGATGGTGACTTGATTTTTAACGGTGATGGCGTCTTGTTCATAAGGACATCAGCAAAGGAGCGATTAATAGTTGAAGGAGGCCCTTCAGCCATTGGATGGGGTGTAGCCATGAAGATCCTACTCTTCCAATCCAAACCAGATGAGAAAAGCAAGGTTCATGGCTTACCACAAAGAGTTGAATCCATAAGGCACCAAAATCTGACCAGAAAGTGGTCGGAAAAGTCACCAGAAAATTTAAAATTCAAGATCCTAGAAACGTGGAAGAAGAGAGAGAAGAGAGAGCTAGGGTTTGGGCGTTAGGGATTTGATAGTACCTAAACCTCACAATCAAGTCATCCACCACTTCTTGCTTTTTCTTACTTTTGATTTGCTTTTCTTTTGATTTCATTTGGCCTGTATAATAACATAATACTGCTTTATTTTAGTCTTTATTTCTTTGACTCTGGCATGTATTAAGATTTAGTCTAATGAAGCACCAACTTTTGTTTTCATGTGGTTGCATTGGTAGTAGTAGAATTTTGGATCAAGTGCCTATGCTACTGAATGACAATTGCTATAAGATAAGGGGAGTATTAGTTTTCCTTTCTTGATTTTATTTTTCTTCACTCACTTTTTCACACATTGAGCACAATGTGTGAGTTGAGTTGGGGGGGAGAGTTTGGTACTTCTGTTTGTCATCTTAATGCCTATTTGATGATTGGTTGAATTTGGTGGTAATAAAATGTTGTTTCATTTGACAAGGAGTTGGCCCTATAATAGGGGAAACTCTGTCAAAATCTTTTATAATTTTCGACCAGATCATTTGTTTCATGCTAAAGTGTTTCCTTATTCAAAGTATTAGTGTTGGTTTCTCTTACTTAAATAAAGCAGTTGCATACATTTTTAGGAAATTCTTTCCTAGATAGTTAAGTGATCTCTATTGTGTAATTAAAATTTTTTTACTGTAAACAAAGTATTAAGTAAATTGAAAGTGAATTAGGCTTGAATTTTCATGTTTAATGAAGTTTCCTTCTTTACTTGGTCTTTGAAGGCTAAATAGTGAGTATGTTCGGTGGATACGAAATACCATTTATGATTGGTATTGTATAAAGAGAAAAAAAAAGGGACTTAGGTGCTTATTAGAAAAAAATTTTGGAAGAGAAAATTATGTGTGTTGAAAAGAAACAAATTTCTATTGGAAAAAATATCTTGTAAGCTTAGGTCTACTCCTACGGATTTGGTACTAAGTAACTGGGAGTCTTCATCTCAAATGTCAACTTTCGCATCAAAAGGTACTAAGTCTATGAGTACATATGATGACTTGTGCACGTGGAGTGTCGAGTAACTGGGGTTCTTCATCTCAAATGTCGACTTTCGCGTCAAAAGACTACTTCATGTCCCAAGCAAAGGCTAGGCTTACTGAGTGAAGTCCCTTGAAAAAACAAAGAAGAAGAGAGAGAAAATAATCATGGGCGTATGGCCATAATTATTGGCCATATAAGCTATTTGTTTGAGAAGGTTCAGGGGGGTAGGAAATGGAATAGAACTTGTTGAATTTTAGTATAATTCCTTTCAATTTGCCTAGTATAATGAGTATTTGAAGTAAAAATGATAACTTGCACTATAGTTCTCCTTACCTACTGAGAGGAAATTTTGAGAAGATGCATGCGTTTTACTTGCTTTTGTTAAGCCATTGTTTGGATTTGTATGGTCCATTGCTTGAGGACAAGCAATGGCTCAAGTGTGAGGGAATTGATAATTGCCAAAGTTGCCAATTATTTAGTAGTATTTAGGTTAGGTTAGGAGAGTCTTTAAGGGTGTTTTCCTTATAAAATCGTCAATTTTCCTTTGTTTTGTGTCAAATGTTCAAAGTCTATGGATTTTATTCATTTCTTTCTTATTTTGTGATTTTCTAAGGGCTTTCACTCTTTCGTCGCCAAATTGGACTCATCCAGGTAGTTATGGCACAATTACCAACTGTAGGATTGAGGCAAAGGATGAGATGAAGCTGGAAATCCAGTTGGGAGTCGAAAAAGGAGAAGAAATCATTTCTGCGCCTATTTGCGCCACATATCCGCTCATGGATAGCGAGCGCAGTGAGAAACAGAAACATTGGTGAAGAAGAAAATAAGAGAAGAAAGCTTCTGACCTTATCCACGCTGCCTATCCGCGCGCAGATAGTAGGCAGGGATAGGGTCAAAAGGTTAGCTGGAGAGAAGAAAAGAAGAAGAAAGTTTTTGACCATATTCGCGCCGCCAATCCGTGCGCAGATAAGGGGTGCAGATACGGGCAGAAACTATGGTCTGTTGCGAAACTGTGAGATTTTAACAGGGTTTCCTCACTACTAAAGCAGCAATTTTTTATAGGACTCTAGGGCAACACATAGACTTATAATAGATAGTTTGGAGTAAAAAACACACACTTTTTACAAGGTTTTGATAGAGCAACTCAGTCAAGAGCTAAAGACAAAGGAGAATTGCAACAATAAAGGAAGAATTATGCACCAATCAAGGAGGGATACTTAGGAACATACATGAGAATTAATTCTTCTATTTCTTCTTTATTGTTTGTTGAATCTTCTTTATTAGTTATGGAGTAGATTGTTTTAGATCTAAATAGGTTGAACCCTAACATTATTATTATGTTTTGATTTAATGGAAAACTTCTCTTTTAACTTGATTTATTTATGAGTTTACTTGATTAATTGAACTGGGTATTGCGCGCACCTTTGATTCAATTACATATTTCAATTGGGTAGATTGCGAAGTCACTTAATTGATTTAGATCATCTCATAAATAAAGAGACCTGCATGGATCACTAGAGATAGGATTACATAGGTTTCCTCGGTTAGATTCAAACCTAACGTAAATAATAGAGTCCATAAAATTGTGAAGAACACTCTTGGGGTTTTGATTTAGGAGAGATTCAAATCAATCAACTAAGGTGTCAAGGGTTCTATACTTGAGAAAGAATAGAACCTAATTAAGGGATTCTAGAGTCAAGATAAATTGAGCAGTCCATTAATTAAGAACCAAAGCATAATAAGACTGTTAGGGGGATTCTCTATCTAGATCTTACTTGCGGCAATTGCTATTTTCGTAGTTTCTTTCCTTGCTTTGTTAGTTGATTCTATTATTTCTAGTTGAAGTATTTAGTAGATTTCCTAGTTTAAACCATCATTCATTGAGGAGGCTAGATTATAAATTAAGAGTTATTACGAGTACTTGCAGGCTTCATGGAAACGATACCTAGTACTCGCTACCAATTATTCTACGGAACGATAGGTATACTTGTCTATAATATCCATAGTGTAGTGAGTAAAAATCAAGAGGAACTTGAGCTTTGAGGTCATACATCAAGGGTGAGGTCCTATAAAGAAGTGTCATAAACACAAATCAAATAAAAAAAGTAATCAATTAACAAAAATAAAAACTACTAAAAAGCAAGTAATAGCTAGAGTAATAAAATGCAAGTTTTCCTAATATCGCCAATCACCGGCAATAGTGCCAAAAACTTGATGCGTATCCTTTGAACTATACCAAAGAAACTCTAGGCAAGTGCATCTATCATTCCGTAGTAGAGTGTAAGGAAGCACCGACTATCGTCCCATAGGGATTAGCAAGTACTAGTATTTGCTTAACTTCTATTATCTAGCCTAGTGAGCACAAATGTATTTTTAAAAGTATAAAATGACAACACTAGCTAATTTACTAGATTCAAGAGAGAATGAAAATGAAGAATGATAATTGGCAACAATAATGACAAATTAAATCTGAATATGGTATCCTCCAAATGCCTACTCAACGAATCAATTACGGGTTAATGCTATTACCAATTACTCAATTTGAACACAAAACCCCCAAATTTAGACCGTAACATTTCTCAAGAGAAACAATCCCTACCCTCGTGGTTGGTCAATTGAAATCTTATCACAATTAACACCCCAATTAGATACTTTAAGATTAATAGGTTCTAATTTATCAAGTATTTTTCCAAAACTCAACAAATGGGGACAACTCATGGAACCCTATCTCTAGTGGTTCATTCAAATTGTCTTAATTTGTGAGGTGACTCATTCATGAGTGCAATCTCACGATTGAATCAAGGATGCATGCAAAATTCCAATCCAATTAACAAGTAGAATCACAACTTAATTCAAATCAAGAATGGTAATTAGCATAACCCAAAATCAACTCATTAATTCAACAGTTCAACCAATCTAGACTAGAAAGATTTACCCCATAAAAGTTAAAGAAAATATATTAATCAACAAAAAAAGAAACATAAAAACTCATTCTCAATGAAGCCTTCAAGTCTCCTCTTGGCCAATTTCTGCAATTTTTTCTAGATGGTGAAGATTCAAACTCCTTTTGCCACTTGGAGTCTCCTCTTCCTTCCCCTTCTCTATCTCCTTCAAGAATCTCTAATTTTCCTCTATTTCATGATAAGAAAGACCAGGAAAAGAAGAAAAGAGTGAACCCCCTGTCCCAAAGCCAATCCCAACTGCTAAATTCACTACGAAATTTGTCAAGAAACTGCGTGCATCTTCTTCCGTTGATACCCTGCGGTTTCTCAAAAATTGGAGAAACTACAGACCACCCCTGTAAAACCGTGTGCAGTTGGTCACAGAGTTTGCCTTCTATGCACTGCTGCAAAGAACTCACACAGTTTTGTCCATATTTGACTTTTGGATGAAATCGCAACAACAAACTGATACGCACCAAAGGACCAAGTCTCAAGTTGGTCAAAATGTTCGTGTGATCTGAAGAGAGCCACCAAAGCAAAGGCCACCACCAACCCCTAAAGGAGGCATAAGTGTCGCACCCTAAAAATCGTGGGTAAAAGGGTACCGGGGGGGTCATTGACTGTCGCATCTGAAAAGACGGTCTGGTCTCGGTGACCCTTTCGAAAATAAAGGTTTTTAGAAAAACCGTGCGTGTGTGAGAAAAATCAAATTTTAGTAGAAAAAGTGTATTCTAAGAAAAATGGTATTTTAAAAGAAAACAAGGCCGGGACCAAAAGTGCGACAGATTTGGCCAAATAATTTTTGAAAAAGGGTTTTATTTTTTATTTACTTATTATTTTTTTTTAAAAAATGGAGTCGCCACTTGGTATTGAGTTAGGGTGTACCAAGTCACCCAAAAATCATTTAAACGAAACAAAAAGTACAATTTTAGAAAAATTATTAAAACAAACCCTTTTTCGGCTCCGGTCTACGAAAAACGAAAGAAAAAGGTCTGGGAGTCACATTTGAAGAAAGGGAAGGCAAAGGCTTGTGCCTAAGGCACCCTTTCAACCTAGCCAAGGCTAGTTGCGAGGTTTAATCAAAATTTCCTAAATTAACCCTATATTCTATCACGTTCAGATGTATCTAAATGAATGCAAATTCGAAGTCTAAATGTGGGTATCGGGAGGGTCAGAATGTCCCGTCGAAGCTTGGTCAGAATTATCGCATTAATTGCGAAACCCGAATCGAGACCTCGAGGAAGTCACGAGTTTTTATGCAAAATGTGATGCAAAAAGAAAAGAAAATAATAATAGATAGTAAGTGAAGAAAGAAGGTGGGTATGCAACATGACGGGTACGAGGGACTAATAACTCGTGACTAAATGTTTCTACTCACGGAGGGGGGAACAGCCTGTACACCACCGCTTCCCACGTAAGTAGACGACTACTTCTAGTCAAATCACGCAAATGTCCTAATTTCTAAGTGAGATGCAACTTAAATGTCATGCATTTTGAAAATGTTGTCAAAATAATAATAATAATAATAATAATAATAATAGTAATAATAAAATCATGCTAAATGGAAAGAAAACTAAAAGTGTGTGAAATGAGATGAGAAATGCACACGAATGTACCTAACACTAAAATGTCCTGAGGGTCTAGCGTTGGACTAGCCCGTTCTAAAAAATCTCACTAGCGTTGAACTAGCGAGAAAAAGAATGAAGCCACAACTAGCGTTGGACTAGTGTGGTGACGGAATACCATAAATCATGAATTAAATATTAAAGTGTGAATTAAAAGCAAATTAGACATATAAAAACATATAAAGTCAAATAGGAGCACATAACACATAAGCATGATATCTAGATGTAAAATCCTAATGAAAGCGGTAAAACAAATAAGCACGGAAACACGCAAAAGCAAATAAACCCTAACTATTACACCGGGGCTTAATTTACAATTTTTAAGGGGAGAAATTAAAAATGCCCTATCATTACACTTTCTATCTAATTATACAATTCTTGCTAAAATGTGAGAAAAATAATCTAACTATTACATTGACTAGCTAAATACAAAATATTATATTTTCGTCGAATAATAAGATTCAAAATTAAATAGCATAAAAATAAAGAAACATGCAAAAATTATATAAAAGTAAGAAAAACTTATTGAAGAAAATGCGCAAAAATCACATAGGAGCATATTGGAGCACATAAAGAGAAATTAATAAAAAATAGTGATATCTCTTTGAAGATCCGGTACAAATACTTAAGAAAATGAACACACGAGTCAAGGTATCTCAATATAAAGCAATAAAGCACAAAATACGAATTATTGGACAAATTGGGGTAAACATGTAAAGTTGAAAAATTGAAAACTAAAGCACATCTAAAAGGTAAGAACAAAAATAAAATAAAATAAAATAAAATAAAACAAATTGGGGGATAAAGCCACAAATTTAAGCAAGAGGCATAATTTACAATTCATAAAACCTAATTGAAAAGTACGTGAGATATGGGGGGTCAATATGTGATTATCAAGGGTCTAATTGCACAAAACAAAAGTATTAAGGGGCATATCAACACTACTCAAGAAAAACATTTAAGGAGGCTGAAATGCAAATGCCTATTTTTGTGATGAAATAATCAGCAGGATTAAAAATGCAATGCTAAATTAAAATTATACTAGCTAGTTAAATTAATGTAGTCACTTAAATTAATTATTGAATTAAGCATAATAAAGCACAATCAAAGACCTAAAAAAACTAAATAACTAAACAAAACAAACTAACAAAACATTAAAACCCCAACCCCCAATTTTCACATTTTCTACCATTTTTATTTTCTTCTCTTTCTGCCTTTTTTTTTATGTTCTTCTTCCATTTCATTCTTTCTATTTTTCCTCTCTTTGTCATTTGGTCTTCTCCGACTACACACTCTCTCTCTCTTTTCTACCTTCTCCAGTTCTTCTGGTTCTATTTCTTTCTGGTCTCCCCCGATTTCTCTCTTTCTCCTTTTTCTTTCCTTCTTTCCCTGGTTTTTTTCTGATCTCTCTCTGCTTTATCTCGCCTATCTCTATCCCAGCTCTCTTTATTCTCTGGTTTTCTATTTATTTCTAGCCCTATCTTTCTCTCCTTTTACCTCTTGACCGAATCAATCTTTTCTCCTCTCTGGTCTTCTTTCTCGTTCTCTCTCACTCTCTAATTTCTCTCTATTTCTTCGCACCTCTCTCTGTCTCTGTCGATTCTCACTTCTCTCGGTTTTAATCTACCAGAGAATCATTTTCTTCAATCTGTCTTTCTCTCTTCTAGCTCCCCCAAAAATTGAAACCGGAATCAAGACCCCCCCTGAATTTCTCCCAAAATCACAGCAAGGGAAAGGGGAAATAAGATGGAGATAGAACTATGATGAGGTTTGTGTCGTGTTTGTGTGATTTGGGGCTGTTGGCGTTGTTTTAGCTGTGTGTGCTGGTGATTGGAGGGGCAGTAGCGATGGGAGTTAATTTGCAACTGGAGCAAGTGTTGTGAGCTGTTTGAGTCGAATTGTTTTCTTTGCAAGCGGTGTTCGGGCATTGAATTTGGGGCCACTGGGTTTTGACCTTGGGCAGTGGTGATGCAGGTCTTGCTGTGGGTTTGTTTGGTGGGTCTGGAACAATTGTGGTTCTTATGTTGTTTTCTTGCAGGTAATTGAGGCTGCCGAAAATTGTGTGGTATGGTTGGTTTCAGTTTAGGTGGTAGGTGAGAGAAAGGTGGCACGGCAGTAAGGGGGCTTGTGAATTGGGGCTGACAATGGCGATTTTGAGGGGGGGCTGCCTGGCTGGATTGGTGACAAGGGAAGGCTATTTTGAGTATTAGGTAGGCGAGCTTTGTAACACCCTAGAAATTCATACAAAACCCATTTAATTCATGTTATGTCCATTAGTAGAAAAAAAAATAAGAGAGAGAAAAGAAAAAGAAAAGGAAAACCGAAATGCATTTAATAAGGGGATTTCTTTTATTTAGAGTTTAGTGTTAATCTTTGATTTATTAGTTGGAATATTTCTTAAGTTAATTAGGTTAAGTAAATAAGATTCTTTCATTATTAAGTGGGACACCTAATTACCAAATTTGGATTAATTTCATTGGACCATTAGTTTATAATAGTGTTTAATTTTGACTAACCAATTCTACCATTTTCTAGTCCCTTGAATAATTGAGCTTTAGTTCAATATTGACCCAAAAATTTCACTTATTCTCTTGCTTTCTTTCTCTCTTCTTGGACGATTTTTCTCACCCTTTTTCTTCTCTCTTTTGCTTTAAAATTTGTGTCCTAAAGCTTGCAAATTACTAGAAAGATAAGTGATTAAAATCTTCACTAATCATATTTAACCAAGTTAGTACTATTATGTTAAAAGCATAAAACCTAGGATGACTCTTGTCTTGCTATGATTGGTTGCACTTTTCCCATTATTCTCTTTATTTCTTTTCTATTTTCTTAGCCTATTTCTTTCTCTTTTTCCTCTCACTTTGGCTGGCCCTCCCTATATCTCTTTCTCCTCTCTTTTGCTTTCATTTTCTTGAAGCTTTCTCTCCAATTTTTGGACAATCTCCACCATAGAAAGTGAGCTCTTCTTCTTCCTAAGCAAGGATCTAAGCTTGATTGAGGTATCTACTATGAACTTATGCTATTATTTCCAAGTTTTAAGTAGTCTTTTGTGCAAGTTTAATACTATATACTTGTTGTTAAACTTGAAGATTTAAGTTTTGAAATGAAATTTTGCTTGTTTATAAAGTGATTTCTTGGTTAAATGGTCTAGTAGATAGTATTTAAACCTTGAAATTACATGTATTATGTGTTGAATGGTTGAAGAAACTTGGACTTGAAATCTTGAATTTGAGTGGAATTTTGAGTGAAATTGGGTTTGATTGAGACATGGAAGCTATAGAACTTGTTGGAAATTGGATTGGTTGGTTGATTTCTTGCAGGTAAAATTTTGGGTTAGTCCGATTTTAAGGGGAGATGCTGTCGAAATTTCAGTAGAAATAAAGAAGGAAAAATGATAGATGAAATTTCTTACCTAGAATATGTTAAATTTAGGCAGTTTGGTGTGCAGAAATTTTAGAAAAATGATCTAGTAATTAATTAAATTTTTCTAGAACAAGAAAACTCTAAAACCAAAACCCTAAATCTAAAACCCTAAACCCTAGGTTCAAAACCCAAAACCTTAAAACCCTAAAAGCTAAACCCTAGAACTAATTGGGTTATTCCTTGAATTTTCTTACTAATCAACTTAGGGTCTTAATTGGGTTTTCATTAGATTATTTCTTTTGAATTTCAGGATCCGAAAGCGAATCTCGACCTTTTTACGAAATATTTTCCTACGCATTCCAGGTGAGTGCTTCTGTGTGTGCATGTTGCGTAAGACATGACCACCAGCCTTTGGCCCCTTGAGTGGATGCTAAGTAAGCCATCTTCCATGCTCCATTGCCATAATTTAAACTCTTTGACACCTCCAATTTGCACAAAATGATGATATCCATTGGTGAAGCTTGAATGATAGGAATCATGGCCACAGGATTCGTATCAAAAGCTAATCCCCAATAACTATTGTCTAATTGCCAACCGACATATTGACCAACTATTAGCAAATTCACCACCCAGAACAGCAATAATCAATGCTCAGAAGACCCTCAAACAACCCCTAATTCCATCAACACCACCAATTGCCCTTTCCAGTACAGCCAATTACCTGCAAACATAAAGCAACAAGACAACCAGAAAGTTCACCGCCAGCGTCACCACAGCCTCACCTGTCACACCCCGTGCCCGGGTGTAACACGCCGCGTATTAGGCTCACCCAATACACAAGGCTCAAAAATTATCAAAGCAAATTGTAAATCATAGACATCATAAATATTTGAATACGCCAATTAATATAAAAATCCTCCAATAATCAAATTTAATATCCATAGAAGTCATCAAATTTTGTCATCAAATTTTCTTAACATAAATAAATAACACTAAACAAAAAAATAAACTACTATCATTGGTTCAAAGCCAAAACCTATCAACTAATTATTCCTAAAATAAAATTCTTCTTATTGATGACTAAGCACCCTGCTATCCTATCCCGAACTATTAATACCTGCAAAACAAATAATATAAGTGGGATGAGCGACCACTGTGCTCAGTAAGCAATTCCACGCTTTTCTCACCAGTATGGGCAGTTACACACACACACAGAGTACATGCATTCATTCTATCATACACTATCCATAATCACACAAAACAATAATATATAATATATATCAAAATTGTGGCATATCAAACGAAACATAATCTGCGTATACATAATCATACATATGTAGGCTCAGATTCATCAATGCAAGAACCAGTGGTACTAGATATCTAGCCTAACTTTTTCCCAGTTAGGAGGTCCAGAAGACGTACATATGTCCTGACTACTCACCGTCAGGGAAGTATATCGAGAACTAGTTCTCTCTGGTGTACAAAGAATAATAAGAGCCAAATCATAACATGTCATACATTCACACATCACACATACACATGCATGTACATATAAATAATCGAAGTGCCATGATATATGAAGGAATTATCGCACATATTACATGCCCATTCTGAGTTTCATATTACAAAAATATTCATGATAGGAATAAATATACATACACAAATATATACATATATAGTTTTTTAAAACATGAGAAAGGTTAGGAACCACTTACCTTAGAATCCAAATCCCATGTCACTAACTCATAATTTTGACCCCATGAATAGTAACCACCTAAATACAATCAAAAGAGAATAAAATTCTCACCTTAGTAAATATGTCCATTAAATACTAAAATTATAGGCCTATTGTACGAATAATCCTAAATTCCCAAATTAATCATAGAACTTAATTATTTTTACTAAGCAATATAATAAAACTAAAACTTAATCCATTCTCCTTAATATCTAATAATCCATTGGCTAAACAACTAGTATAATAATTAATTAGTCAACTAGTGATAAAACTATAAATTAGACAATTACTAAAACTAGTACACAATTTAAAATAAGTTGATACATAATAATTTACAAAGATCTCACTATTACCATTTTGATTGATGACCACAATTCGTCTAGCTTTAAACAACAATCCTTAGTTTAATATATGCGAGCAACTAATTTCAATTTTTTAGAAGACCACAATTGATAACTACTAATCTGAATTTAATAAATGCCATCCTCAAACATCAATTCTTAATACTTTAACAGTTGAATGCCATCAGCCTACGCTTGGGTGAATTGGATGAATATGGCGCCGTGCAAAACGTAAGCCACAGCACCGGATGACTCTTTTTTTTTTTTTTGGGCCCCACTGCCCACACAATTCTTTCACCTAATTCCAAAAGCCAGGAAATCGCCTCCATTGAAATATTGGTTTCTTTTTCTTGTATATTTTCCTTTTTTTAATCCCAAGAAACAGAACAATGGCCACGAATCATCTTCTTCCAGTCACTTTTCTCTTTCTTTTGTTTTTGTTTTGTTTTTTTTTTAAACTTTATCAATATCACAAAATTACTGAAACCCTAATTTCTACAAATTCATCTATTATAAACTCTATTTATAAGCACAATGAAATTTACAATCAGGAATTAGACTAACCTTAATCGTAATAGCGATTGTCAGTGTGGCTTTGCAACCCTTGGCTCAGTAAATTCCTTGCTTTTTGTCCTATCTTGCACTTGTTCTAGAAACATGAACAGACTACCACTCTAAAAAGAAAGAACGGCTGCTACATTCTGTTCAAAGAGTAGTTTTATTTATTTAATTGTTTATTTTTATAAAGCTTTTCAAGTTACTCAAAACTCCACAAAGGCCCCCCTTTTTTTTTTCAAATTTGCAATCAAGACCTTAGCGTTGGGGCACGGGTATTTCATTCCACCCCCCTTAAAAAAAGTTTCGTCCCCGAAACTTTCTTTTCTTGCTCTACACACCAAAGCGGATCAGTCTTGCTCTCTTTCTCGAACTCCTAAGCCGTCCTTCTTATAGTATAGTTAGTCCATTGCACATTTATATAATGAATTGTCCTTCTTCCCAAATCCTAGTCCTTGTGATCAACAGTCTCTCTTATGGTACAATCATTCACAATCCTTCAATAGTTCTTCATTCGACATATGACTCGTACCAGAAATAAAATGTCAAAACTGTGACACATGAAAAGCATCATAAACCGGTGACAAACTTTTGTGGTAGTGCCAACTAATAGGTCACATTTTTTTTCCTACTTTCGTTGATACTTTAAACGGTCACACGTACTTAAAACTTAACTTTCTTTTCTCAAATCTCATTACTCTCTTATTGAGAGATACCTTGAGATGTATCTTTTCACCAATTTGAAATTCTAAAGGTCTTCTCATATCATCTCAATTTTTCTATCGATCCTAAGTTACTTTTGATCTATTCCTAACCTGCAATCTTACCCACAGTCAGCAAAAAAAAATTTCTTTAGGCCATTTCTTCCCAACCTTAACCAGTAAAGTGGTGATCTACACTTCTTTCCCTATAAGTCTTAGATGGTGGCATCTTAATATTGTTGCGATAATCATTATTGTACAAGAACTCCATCAAGGTAAGGTGATAGCTAACTTTGAGGTGATAATCCTTCAGCTATTTAAGTCACCTCCTTTACTCGATATTTAACACTTTTTGCGTGAACAGGTACTCAAGGCTCTTATGATTAGTAAAACCTCACACTGATCTCCATAGAGGTACTATCTCCAAATTTTGAGTAAAGAAAACCATTGCCCGCTCTAGGTCTTGGGTCGAATAATTATGCTTATAAGATCTTCACGGTCTAAATACCACAGCAAATACAACAATACGCAACTTAGCCCATCTTTTGAAGTTTAATTGTAAATAATAAGTTCACTTGTCCTAGAAGTTAACATTAAGACTGTAACACCCTAGAAATGCACTTACAAAAGACATTTTTCTTATTTAGGGTTAAGTGTTAATCCTTGATTTATTAGTTGGGAGATTTCTTGAGTTAATTAGGTTAATTAACTAAGATTTTCATTACTGAGCAAGGACACCCAAGTACTAAATTTAGAATAATTTTTCTTGACCATTTAATTTATATTAGTGTTTAAATTTTGATTAATTTATTCTACTATTTTCTAGTCTTTTGACTACATGAATTTTAGCTCAATTTTACTCAAAAATTTCACTTATTTTCTTGCTTTATTTTCTTTTCCCTGCTGAAATTTTTCTCTTTCTTTTCTTTTTCTTTTTGGCCGAAAATTCTTTTCTTTTTCTTTCCCTTATGGCCGGTTGTCTCTCCCTCTATTTCACTCTCTTTTTGTTTTAAAATTTTGTGTCTTAATATTGCTAGTGTTAAGTGATAAGAGGTTAATGAGCTCCACCAATCAAATTAACCCAAGTTAGCTCTCTTGCATTAAAGATTACCTCTTCTACTTTACTCTTGTGAGATTTT
This sequence comes from Mitragyna speciosa, assembly GCA_024721245.1. NCBI lineage: Eukaryota > Viridiplantae > Streptophyta > Magnoliopsida > Gentianales > Rubiaceae > Mitragyna > Mitragyna speciosa. The sequence continues at coordinate 20,385,528 of CM045566.1, read as the reverse complement.
AATTGGCCAACCATTTTTCCCACCTTTTCTTCATTTCTTTTCCAATTTTCCTAGACTATTTCTTTCTCCTTTCTTCCTCTCTTGGCCGGCCATCATCTTCTTCTTCTTCTCTCGTTTTTGCTCTCAACTTCTTGGACTTTTCTCTCTTAAGTTTGGTTAAATCCACCATAGGAAGTGAGTTTCTTTCCTTTCTAAGCAAGGTTCTAAGCTTGTTTAAGGTATGTACTATGAACTTTTGCTATTAATTTTAAGTTTTATTTAGTTTTTGTTCAAGTTTTTTGCTAAGTAATTGTTAGTAGTACTTGAAGATTTAAGTTGGAACTCAAGAACACTTAAAACAGTCATGCTGGACCAGCTTTAGTAAAACTTTCATAACTTGATGTAGATAACTTGGATTCGAGTGATTCTTGTTGTTTTAGAAACTAGATTGATAGGGCTTTCCAATGGTGTAAAGATTGCACTGTGGTTCATTGTGTATTAATCGCAGAAAGTTTGCAAAGTTGGCTGGAAATTTGATTCTGCGTAAAACAGTTTTGATGATGAGTCAAATTGAGGGCTGATTTTGAACCTGTTCTAGTTGGAATTTTAAGTGATGATCTTCACGAAAGTTGTAGCCATATAAATGTACTTTCAAACCATGTAATCACAATTCCCTGGTTCTTGGTGGAGTGACCCCAACAATGGCACGAAGTTGGCTGAAAATCAACCCTGTGCAGATTTGGGTGATTATTCTTGGAGTAGGGATTTTGAATTTGAGTGGAATCTTGATTGAATTTGAGTTTAAATTGAACATAGAAGTTGTGGTACATGTTGAATGGATTGGATGGTTGATTTTTCTTGCAGGTTTAAAATTTTTGGGTTAGTCCGATTATAGGGGAAGTGCTGCCGAAATTTCGGTAAAACCTAGGAAATAAAAGTGATTAGGTTATGATTTAAGTCTTTATAAGCTGTAATTTAGTGATTTAAGTGTGCAGAAATTTTTGTAGACTAGCTATTAGTGAATTAAACCTTTCCGAGCCAAAACCCTAGAAGGTTAGGAAACCCTAATTTTGAAAACCCTAAACCCTAGGGTAAAACCCTAAGCTCCAAAACCCTAGAAATTAAACCCTAGAAAGACTTGGGGTATTTCTTGAATTTCCTTATGAAATTTCTTAGATTTTAGTCAGGATTTTTATACGATTATTTCCTCGTGAATTTCAGGATCCGAAAGTGAGACGCAATCATACTACAAAATCTTTTCTTAGGCTTCAGGTGAGTGTTCTTATGTGTGCATGATGCATGAAATGCCATGTAATACTTGACATTGTTATTTTGATGTCTGAGATGAAATGTTGTGTTTTACTTGTAAATATTATGTTACACTTACAAATATTATGTGATATAATGTGCAACTTGAGGAAAGATGTGTACTTTATCACATCTATTCCGCAATGTTTTACATGCTTTCACTATCCAACATGTTATTTGTGCGTGTGACTTCCGTGGGTGAGTATGGGAGAGATATAAGGTGATGGGTGTTATTCGGTGTGTGCTAATTTTCATATCTGAGTAAAGTCCCGAAAAGGGCTAACTCATGCTTGAACTTTATGCCTGACCTTGGACTTCCGTTGTAGCAGCCCCACCTTACCCAGAGGCGCACCAAAGGGCTTAGCGGACTGCCTGCCTAGCTCTTGCCAGGTCTCGATTCACGCACTCACGCAAACGACCGAGCGTACTTAACTTAAAATAAAATAAACTAAAATAAAATGGAACAAAATGAAATACACTCTTATTATTTAATTGAAAGGTACAAGTCATACCGCAAGTTTACAAGTCATAATATACATGATTTTCACAAAAATAGCCTAACACAGTTCGGCTATTACAATAGCTTACAACATCCATAATAATCGAAAACCAGTGGGTCCAGCTTTAATTTTTCAAGTAACCTGAGTAAAGGAAAACAAATAAAATGGAATGAGCTATAATAGCCCAGTGAGTGCTCAAGTCATGCGATCATACCAGTGAAATGTGATTTTTGTTCGATAAAATATTTAATGAGTAAATAAACAATTTGTGAACAAATTAATTAACAAATAGTCAATGGTGGATACGGGCTCACTGCAGAAGCAAGCTTAGGTCCAGCATACTCGTAAAATTCAATCCGGAGTTACCCTCTTTGAGGAATGAAACTCTTATCGGAAAGAATATCAAGCACCTATATTCTCCAGCACCTTATATCACCCCAAACGCTCCCGGATGACTAACCGAGGAGTAACGGTGAAGTTAGCCCCGGAAGTCCAAGATCAAGAATAAATTCAATCATGAGTTAGCCTTTTTCAGGACTTTACTCAGATAAACAATTAACAAGCACCAAATAACGCCCAACACCTTATATCTCTCCCATACGCTCCCAATTTGATTAACCGTGGAAAATAGTAAAATTAACCATGGAAGTCACAAGCACAATTAACACATTAAATAGTGAAAGCATGTAACACATTACGGAATAGATGCGATAAAGTACACATCTTTCCTCAAATAACACATTTTTATTATATACTCATGTCAAGTGTAATCATACCATTTCATGCATGGAAATAATAATAACTAGTATGACATGGCGTTTCATGCATCATGCACACAGAAGAACACTCACCTGGTGCCTAAGAAAATATCTCGTAGAAAGGTCGGGTCTCACTTTCGGATCCTGAAATTCACGAGAAAGAATCGTGTAAAAACCCTGACTAAAATCTAAGAAATTTCATAAGGAAATTCAAGAAATACCCCAAGTCTTTCTAGGGTTAAGTTTCTAGGGTTTTGGAGCTTAGGGTTTTACCCTAGGGTTTAGGGTTTTCGAAATTAGGGTTTTCTAACTTTCTAGGGTTTTGCTCGGAGAGGTTTAATTCACTAATAGCTAATCTACAAAAATTTCTGCACGCTTAAATCACTAAATTACAGCTTATAGAGTCTTAAATCATAGCCTAATCACTTTTATTTCTTAGGTTTTACCGAAATTTCGGCAGCATTTTCCCTATAACCGGACTAACCCAAAAATTTAAAACCTGCAAGAAAATCAACCATCCAATCCAATTCAACAAGTTTTACAACTTCTATGTTCAATTTAAACTCACATTCAATCAAGATTCCACTCAAATTCAAAATCCCTACTCTAAGAATCATCACCCAAATCTGCACAGGGTTGGTTTTCAGCCAACTTCGTGCCATTTCTGGGGTCAATCCATTAAGAACTAAGGAATTCTGATTACATGGTTTTAAAGTACGTTTATAGGGCTACAACTTTCGTGAAGATCATCAATCCAAATTCCAACTAGAACAGGTTCAAAATCAGCCCTCAAGTTGGCTCATCATCAAAACTGTTTCACGCAGAATCAAATTTTCAGCCAACTTTGCAAGCTTTCTGCGGTTAATACACAATGAACCACCATGCAAGCTTTATACCGTTTGAAATCCCTATGAATCTAGTTTCTAAAACAACAAGAATCATTCGAATCCAAGCTATCTACACCAAGTTATGAAAGTTTTACTAAAACTGGTCCAGCATGACTGTTTTAAGTGTTCTTGAGTTCCAACTTAAGTCCTCAACTAAACCACATATAAAACATAAATTTCCAAGGTTTAAAGGCCACATACTAGTCTATCTAACCACAAGAACACTTTATATAGCAAGTATATATCAAGTTTTAACTAATTTCTTCAAGTAGTATTAACAAGAAACTTGGTATTAAACTTGCATAAAAACTACTTAAAACATGAAATTAATAAGGTAAGTTCATGGTAAATACCTTAGATATGCTTAGAACTTTGCTTAGAAAAGATAGAAGTCCACTTCCTATGGTTGATTTGTGTCAACTTGAGAGATGAAAGTCCAAGAAATTGAGAGCAAAAATGAGGGAAGAAGAAGAAAAAGCATGGCCGGCCAAGGTGAAGGGAAAAAGAGAAAGAAATAGTCTAGGAAAAATGAAAAAGAAAAGAAGAAAAGATGGGAAAATGGTGGTCCAATTAAAATCTTACAAGAGTAAAGTAAATAGTTAGTCTTTTAATGCAAGAGTAGCTACTTGGATTAATTTAATTGGTGAAGATTAATAACTCTTACCACTTAATATAATCAATAATTAGACATAAATTATTAAAGCAAAATAGAACAAAAATAGAAGAGAGAAACCGGCCCTAAGGGAAAGAAAAGAAAAAGAAATTTCGGCCAAAAGAAAAGAAAAGAGAGAGAGAAGAATTTTCGGCCAAGAGAGAGAAAGGAAAGAGAAAAAAAATTCCAGCCAAGGTTAAAGAAAATAAAACAAGAAAATAAGTGAAACTTTTGAATAAAATTGGGCAAAATTTCAAGTAGTCAAAAGACTAGAAAATAGTAAAATGAACTAGTCAAAATTTAAACACTAATATAAGTTAAATGGTCAAGTAGAATTATTCTAACTTTAGTACTTAAGTGTTCTTGCTTCAAAATGAAAATCTTAGCTAATTAACCTAATTAACTCAAGAAATCTCCCAACTAATAAATCAAGGATTAACACTTAACCCTAAATAAGAAAAGAAAATGTCTCTTATATGTGCATTTTCTAGGGTGCTACATCCGTGGCTAACTTCACCGTTACTTCACGGTTAGTCAACTTGGTGAGTTTGGGGTGATATAAGGTGCTGTGGGGTATAGGTGTATGATATTCTTTCCTATATGAGTTTCATTCCTCGAAGAGGGTAACTCTGGATTGAATTTTTCAAATATCTCGGACTTGAGCTTTTACCTCGGTCTCGATATCCTTGTTGTCTGGATCATGTTCGATACTCCTGCGGTTGAGCTTGCTCCCGCAGTGAGCCTGTATCCGCCATTGATTTTACTACACTTTACATTGCTTGTTTATCATTTATTAAATTTGTTCATTATAATCCTTAAAGTTTATTTGTTATTGGTATACCGCATGACTTGAGCACTCACTGGGCTATTATAGCTCATCCCGTTCATTTGTTTTCTTTAACCAGGTTTTTCAAAATACTAAAGCTGGAAAAGCTAATTTTGGGGCCTAGTACATGTTTTGTTTAATGTATCTGGACAGCCAAAATGTGTAGGCTTTTATTGTAAATATTATTTATATTTTGTGATGTAAAACTCTTTGTGATATTTATACTTTCAAGTAAATTGTATGAATGTATTTAATATGAGTGTATTTTATTTTGCTTTATTTTAAGTTAAGTACGCTCGGATATTTGCGTGAGTGCGTGATTCGAGACCTGGCGAGAGCTAGGCAGGCAGTCCGCTAAGCCCTTTGGTGCGCCTCTGGGTAAGGTGGGGCTGTCACAAAGACCGATACTAAAACCAATCTCTTCTTCAATTCTTTTCAAAACTCCATGGCAACTGTTAGTCCATCCAAACTTAATTTGTTTTTAAGCTTGATTAAATGAACAGTAAGCGACGAAAATCCATTAACCAATTTTCTATAATTCCCTACCAAACTCAACAAACTTGGGATCTCGATCACTATCATCAGTTTAGGCCAAACTACTATGGCTTTAATTTCCTTAGGTTCAATTGCTACCCCACTTTCTACATTACATGGCCCACAAATAATACATTTTCTAACCAAAATTCACACTTACTAGCTTCTTTTTTTTTTATTGATGCTTTTTGCCTGCTCATGTAAAAAAATATATAAATAAATAAAGAAGTCTTGCTTAATTGCTCTTGACATCAATCCGGCAAAACTCATTCTGCACTGTAAACCACTTCTCTTTAGGTCTATTTTATTTGTGCTCCATAAAATAACATCATTTATTTGCTTTCTCAAACATTAATAAATCTTCTATTTGAAAAAAACCACGTGTAATCTCTAATATTTAAAAATGTAAATTCATTTCCAAAATATACTCATAAGATCTGTCGCGCCTCATTTTTTGAAAACAAATAGAATAGAAAGTGTAAAGATGTCGGGAAAAAGGAAAAAGGGAAGAATTAAATGTGGTTGTGTTTATAAAAAAAAACGTGTAAATTTTTGTAAAAATAATTTTTTAGAAAATGCTTTGTAAAAGATGAGTCGATAAAAATGTGACAAAACAAATGCTTTATTTTTAAAAAAAATAAAGAAAAATGGCCTAAAATGGGACTTTGGAAATGCGACGATTTTTGGGCCCGAAAAATAGAGTCTAAAAAGGGTTTTTTTAGTGAAAAAGGAGTCGCCACTTGGTATTGAGTTTTGGTGTACCAAGTCACCCGAAAATATTTTTATAAAAGGTAAGAAAATCAAAATGCTTTATTTAAAGAAATGGTTTTTGGAAAAAATAAGGAAAAACAAGAAAACCCTTTTAGACGACTCCAGGTCTTTGAAAAACAAGAGAAAAAGGTTCGGGAGTCACAGTTGAAGAAAGGGAAGGCAAAGGCTCGCGCCTAAGGCACCCTTTCAACCTAGCCGAAACTAGTTGCGAGGTTTAGTCTAAATTTTTCCTAATATAACCCTAAGATTTTATCGCATTTGGATGCAACTATATGAATGCAAATCTAGTCCTAAAAATGAATATCGTTAAGGGACAAAATGTTCCATTGAGGTTTAGTCGGAATTATCGCATTAATTGCGAAACCCGAATGTAGACCTCGACGGAGTCACGAGTATAGATGCAAAAATGGAATGCAAAAGAAAAGGAAAATAGTAGTATAGATAGTAAGTGAACAAAGAAAGTAGGGATGCAACATAACGGGTACGGGGGACTAACGGACTCGTGACTAACTGTTCCTACTCACGGAGGGGGGAACGACATGTACGCCATCGCTTCCCACGTGAGTAGATGACTATTTCTTAGTCAAAATCATGCAAATGACCTAAAATTCTATGTGTAGTGGAATCTGAATGCTATGCACTAATTAGATGTTAAAATAAATAATAAATTATAAAGTATATAAAAAAAACTCATAGAAAATGGGAAAAGCCTAAAAAGGTAAAATGTGTGTGAAATGTCATGAAATGCATACGAAAAATGATCCTAATACTAAAATGACCTAAAGGCTTAACAATTGGACTAGTCTATTTTCTAAAAATTCTCCGCTAGCGTTGGACTAGCGAAGAAAACGAAATTAACCACAACTAGCTTTGGACTAGTGTGGCGACGATACACATATATAATTAAAGCAAGTAAATAAATAAAGCATGTATTAAAGCAATAAATCACATAAAAGCAAATAATAGCAAGTAGGAGCACATAGCACATAATCATGATATTCTAGATGCAAAGTCCTAAAGAAAGCAATTAAAACACATAAGCACATAGCACACATAAAGCCCTAACTATTACACCGAAGAAGCCTAATTGCAATCTAAAAATAAAAAGGTAACCTATCTAGCCTATCTATTACATTTTCTATCTAAATACAAAATTTTTGCTAAATAGAATATTACCTATCTATTACATTTCTTTGAATAATCAAAAATTAAATTCACATAAATAAATAAACACTCGCACATTGATAAAATTATAAGCACAAAGATACATAAAAACACATAGAAAAACACATAGGAGCAAGTAAAAGCACATAAAGAATAATAAAAAAGGTAATAGAGATACCTCCTATTCGAAGACCTGGTACAAATTGCAACTAAATGAACAAACTTGTCAAAAATACCACTATTTAAATAAATAAACTACTAATTGAATAACTTTCTACCGATCACTATGAACTTACTACGATAATTCAAACAATCGTGGCAATAATAAGCAAAATAAGAGAAAGAAAATAATGATAATAATAATTAATAATTTAGAAAAGAAAAAAAAATGAAAATTGTTTAAATAAAAATAAATAAGTAAATAAATAAATAAAGCAAAACAACAAAAATAAAGAAATAATAATAATAGAAGATAAAATACAATAATACATACATTGAAATTTTAACACCTCAAATAAAAATTATTAAAATAACTAAAAGGAAAATAGAGAAACTAATTTGAACATTAATTAGACTAACAAGACCCAATTTTAGAACATTAATTATAAGTTTGATAAAAATAAATAAAGAAAATGTAAAAAGAAATAATTTAAAGCTTTGAGGACTTAACTAATTTTAATTAATACCTTTTTGGCAAAAATAAAATATTATAAGATTTGGATTAAAAGTGAAAATTTAAGCAATATTCTAAAGTGAAAAATGTAATTTGCAACAAGTAAAAAGGTAAAATTATAATTTTTAAACCCTACTTACGGTAATGACATAGTTTATAACGAATTTAAAGGCTAAAACATAATTTTCAGCAACTATAATGCCCAAAAACAAAAATTCCAGCAATAAATAAGTCCAAGAATATAATTTCAGCAAAGTCATTAAATAATACCTAATTTACAGCAATGTCTAGGGTCAAATTATAATTTTCAGCTATATAAAAGGGCCAAAAAATAAAAATTCCAGCAACTACAAGTATTAAAATACAAATTCCAGCAACAAATAAAAGGCTAAAATGTAATTCTAACAATTAATGGAGGTCTTAAAACAAATTCCAGCAACATAAAGGACAAAAATATAAATTTCAGCAACAATAGGGGGCCAAAAATAAAATTCCAGCAAGTGTAATAACTCAAATAAAATTCCAGCAAGGTTGGGAGGGATAAAATGAAATTCTAGCAAGTATTCTAAGGCAAAATTAGAATTTCCAGCAATGTATAAGGGCCAAGATAAAATTCCAGCAAGTTTGGGGACAAAAATGCAAAAATTCCAACAATGTGAGGGACCAAATTGCAAATTCCAGCTACGTTCAAGGACTAAAACAGAATTCCAGCAACATTTAAAGCCTAAAATACAATAACAGCAAGCTTGGGAGGTAAAATTGCAATTTTCATAAATATCAGAGGGTAAAATTGCAATTCTACAATATTTACAGGGGTCAAAATGTAATTACCAAAAAATATAGGGTCAAAAATGGAAATTAAAAAACGCAGGGGCCAAAATTATAATTATCTAAAAGTTGAGGGACCTAAATGCAATTAATCGGGACCTAATTGCAAAGAAAATTAAATTATGGGGGCCAATCTACAATAAACAGAAATTTAAATGCACAAATCAAACATTTCCAGGGCCACAGTAGTATTAATGAAAGTACAAGAACTATAAAATAAATAACTATTATTAATTAAAAATAAATTAAAAAAACTAAACTAATCAAAACGACGTAGTTTTGAGTGAAACTACGTCAAAACGACGTAGTTTCACCAAAACAAAAATTTATTTTTTTTTTTATTTTTTTTTTATTTTTTTTTTTAACCGGTTTGAGTTTTTCCTTTTTTCTTTTTTTTTTTTCTTTTTTTTTTTTCTCTTTTCTCTCTTTTCCTTTCTTTCCCAGACTTCTTTCTTCTCTCTTTTTTTTCTTTCTTCTTTTTCCTTCTTTTCTTTTTCCCTCTTCTTCCTCCCCGATTCCCTCTTCTTCCTCCCCGATTCCCTCTGCTTTCTCTCTTCTCCACCTCTCGCCGGACTTCTCTCCGTCCGGTCTCACTCTTTCCGTTCGGTCTCTCTCACTTCCCTTTTTTTTTTTTTTTTTCAGATTTCATTTTTCCCTTTTTCCTTCTTTTCTTCCCCTTTCTCCCCTGGTTCTTCCCTCTTTTCCTCGCCGGACTTCCCTTTTCTCCCCGCCGGTCTCTCTCTCTCCTCTCTCGGCCGGACGTTTTTCAGTTTCCTTTTTTTTTTTTATACAAAACAAAACAGAAAACAAAAACAAAAATTTTGAAAAGTAAAAGTAGGAAATTTACCTGTCAGTGGTGGTGATATTGTTGTTGCTGTTGTTGTTGTTTGTTGTTTGTTGATTTTTTTTTTCCTTGCAGGTGTGTGCGTGCGTTTGTGTGTGTTTTGTGCAGGTGTATGCAATTGTGAATATGTGAATATGTCTGATATGTATGTGGCCTAATGTGTGTGCATTGCGTTTGAATGTGAATGTGTCTGGTGGGTGGTTTGTGTGTGTTTTCTTGCAGGTGCGTGTGGTCTGTGATCTGTGTGTTGTGGCTGTGTATTGTGATTTTTGTGCAGGTGTGTTTTTGCTTCTGTGTGATGAAGTTGCAGGGAAGGGGGGAGGTGTGTGTGTTGCTGGTGAAGTGAGGGAGTTGTGAGAATGCAGGTGTGATGTCGTGAAAATGGAATTGTGGATTGATGTGTGTGTGTTATTGCAGGCGTGTGTGTATTTGTGCCTGAGTGTGTATGTGTGTGAATGGATGTTTGTTTGTGCTACTGGTTTGTGAACGTTTTGTTGTGCAGGGAGCTATGTGTGGTGTTTGTGCTGCTGATGAAATGTGAGTGAGGAGATTGAGATGGATAGTTGAGGTTTGTGTGTGAGCTGTGATTGTGTGGTGAACTGAAGATGAGGGGGACGAGAGGGAGAGAGTGAGTGTGTGCAAAATGGTGAAGGGGGTTGGGAGTGCAGTGTGATGTCTGTGGTGTGTAGGGGAAGGGGAGGCAGAGGAAAAATGCAGGCGTGAGGGAAGTGTGTCTGTCTGGTGAAAGTGAGGAGAGTGATGTGATTAGGCAAGAGCAGTTGGGGAAAAAACAGAGAGCAGTTGTTGTTCTGATGGCTGTAGCAGCCATGCTGCTACAGCAGCAGGCTGCAAAACGCAGCCTGCTTGCTTTTTTTTTTTTTTTTTGTTTTTGAAGGAAAAAGAAGGAAATAAAGAAAATGAAAAAAATGAAAAAGAAAATAAAATAAAACTACTTGAACCTCTTTTTTTTTTTAAATTATATTATATAAAAAAAACTGAAATACAACATTATATAAAATAAAAATAAAAATAAATAAAAAAAAGGTAAAATTTAGTGCAACAACTTAAAGGTTAATTTAATATTAGAAAAATACAACTAAAAATAAATATCAAATGGTCTTAACAAAAAAACAAAATAATAATAATTTTTTTTTCTTTTTCTTCTTTTTTTCTTTTTTTTTTTTTTTAACATAAAAATTTATAAAATGCTCATAGATAAAGTTCTCATAAAGAAAATTGTGAATAAAAAGTGCATTGGAAAACGTGACCTAAATATGGCAAAAATCATAAAATTTATGAAAATTAATAAATGACATCACAAAAATTTTATACAACATGCATTATCACATAAAGCACATATAGTATAATTTTCACTCAAAATTTTTAAGATTAACGCATTCTCGAAAAACGTGCCCTTAATAAACAAAAAGACAAAAAATAAATAAATACTAAATGACCTCTAAAAATCATGTAATTTTACAGAAAATTTATGAATATACAAAAATGCAAATATAAAATTTTTCACTTGAAAATTATCGTAAAACTAGCACATTGGAAAACGTGCCGTTGAATTAAAAATACTAAAATTTTAAATAAATAATGAATGACTCCCAAAAATCATTAAAATCATAAATAATGATAAAAATAGTAAAATTATGTATTTAGGAAATAAAATAAAATAAACTAATATTTACATTGTGAAATTACCATTTTGCCCCTAGTACGATAAATTAGATATAATATGCGAAAATTGTACTCGACCCCCAAAAAATAAGAAAATACCCCCTAAAATAAAAGTGACACACATATTTTTACAAAAGGTGTGTCAAAATTTGATGTCTACAAGATCCAAAGAACAATAATTTCCATAATGTCACGAAATTCACCATATCTTGCCTATCACTAGAGACAACTTGCAGTGAATTAAAATATAAAAACACCAACGTTTCATTTTAGAAATCAATAACGACTCCATAGTAAAACATTCTGAAAAGCTACCTAAACATACCATTCATTAGTAGTCCTAAAAGAATCTTCAAAGATGAATAAGAGCAATTAGGAGCATCTTGAGCTATCAATAAACATAAGAATCTAGCTTTCTCCATTACTACACTACAAGAAAAAGGATCATTAGTGACGACATTTTTCAGTGACAACACGAACTTGTCACTAAAGGTAGCTTTTAATGACAACAACATGCTTGTCACAATTGTGATATATCTTCAGTGACAACAACAAAATGTTGTCACTGATTGTTTCCCTCCATCTGGCGCCAAATGCATTACTGACAAGAGTTAAATGTCGTCACTAAATATCCCATTAATAGTGACAACATTTTTCAAGTTGTCACTGATGATATATGATACAAATCATTTGTGACAATAATTTAATGTTGTCACTAAACTCTTGATATATTCTGTATCAGTGACAACTCTATGTCGTCACTAAAATGCCAAACCATTTCTGACAACCGGGTGTTGTCATTGAAGTTAGACATTTTACTATTTATGGCCAAACTATCTGTGACAACAAAAGTTGTCACTGAAAGTAAAACTATTATTGACAAAAATTACATGTTATCACTGATTATATATGCATACAATGCGTTTGTGACAACAATTTGTTGTTGTCACTAAATCCTTGTTGTCTTCTTTATCAATGACAACCCGATGTCGTCACTAAAAAGCGAAGCCTTTTCTGACAACAGGGTGTTGTCACTGAAGTTTGGCTTTTTACTATTTATGGCCAAGCTATTTGTGACAAGAAAAGTTGTCACTGAAAAGAAAACCTTTATTGACAAGAATTGTGTGTTGTCACTGATGATATATGCAGACAATGCGTTTGTGACAACAATTTATTGTTATCACTAAAACCTTGCTACCTTCAATATCAATGACAATCCTATGTCGTCACTAAAACGCCAAACCTTTTTTGACAACCGGACGTTGTCACTGAAGTTAGGCTTTTTACTATTTATAGCCAAGCTATCTGTGACAAGGAAAGTTGTCACTAAAAGGAAAACCTTTATTGACAAGAATTATGTGTTGTCACTGATGATATATGGATACAATGCGTTTGTGACAATAATTTATTGTTGTCACTAACACCTTAATGTCTTCAATATCAGTGACAACCTTATGTCGTCACTAAACATGTCAACCTTTTTTGACAACCCAGAGTTGTCACTGAAGTTAGATTTTTTACTATTTTATGGCAAGGTATCTGTGACAATAAAAGTTGTTACTGAAAGCAAAATCTTTATTGACAACAATTACATGTTGTCACTGATGATATATGCATGCAAAGTTTGTGACAACAATTAAATGTCGTCACTAAACTTTGATATCTTTTGTATCAGTGACAACCTTATGTTGTCACTGACGAACCCGACCTTTTTTGACAAGCACATGTGTTGTCACTGAAGTTATACTTTTTACTATATGTCCAAGCTATCTGTGACAATGAAAGTTGTCACTGAAAGCAAAACCTTTATTGACAAGAATTACATGTTGTCACTGATGATATATGCATACAAATTTTGTGACAACAATTAAATGTTGTTACTAAACCTTGATATCTTTTGTATCAGTGACAACCTTATGTCGTCACAGATAGACCTAACCTTTTTTTACAATCACATGTTGTCATTGAAGTTAGAATTTTTCTTTTATGTACACACACGTGTGTGTATGTATTATATGTATTTGTATGTATACACATACATACACATATACACACACATATATACATACATAATTATGTATTTCTATGTACATACATGTGCACACGTGTACATACATACATACATACATACAAACACACATATATGTATGTGTGTTTGTATGTATGTATGTACATATACATATGTGTGTGTGTGTGTGATTATTGCCAAGTAATCATGTACTGAGTATTAAGATGTGATTCAAAACTAGGGGTGGCAATCCGGTTGAGTATGGAATGGTGGGTTGGGTTGAGACCCAAATATAACAGAAAACCCATCAATTCGAACACGACTTGCCAACACACCAACTAGAAATGGGTCGGCAAATTTGTGGGTCAACCTGTTTGACCAAAAAAATGCCATGTAAAGACATTTGAAAAGCTTTTTGGGTCAAGTAAGTCTACTTGCCAACCCGTTTGAAGCGAAAACTTTCTTAATGTAGATTTTTTTTTAAAGAAGTTGACCCACCAAACCTGGACCGAACTAGACCTTTTCTTTTAGTTTTTTGTTTTGTCAGATGAGTCAATCCAATTTCGACTCGAACCCAACTTTTTTTTTTTAGCAGGTCAATCGAGTTTGAACTGAACTGGCAAAGCCTTATCCCAAATTATTTTCATATTAAGTTTGTGTCGTGCCAAAATTTGTCACTCCTATTAAAACCTTCATTGCAAACTAATGCGTGATTCATTATATGTCCTAGTTGGTTGTATATACTTCTTTTTTTTCAATTTTTGGTGGAATTTTATAAGTATCAATTGAAATTAGATTTTACCAAAAATTTAGCCTGAACCAATAATTTCAACAAATCTTACAGATTAATGACAATTTTTTGGCTCTCATTAATCGTTTGAAATTAAAGTAATTTTTATCCAAACAATATCCACAAAATTTTAACTATCATTTTAAAAATTTTAGAGTTATGAAATAGAGATTTAGTCAAATGAATAAATATTTTAACTCTTGTGAAAATATGTATTTTTTTGATCAATTGTTGGTTGGTCTTGTTGTACTTATGCATTAGATAGCTTGTTGGATTCAGTTTATTAACCATTAAATCTTATGTATTCATTTTTTATATTGTGATTGACTTTTTATTGATTTTAATGTTTGTTTTAATTATATAAAATATTTTAGTTAATCATTATTGTAATAATCAAATATCTCTCACAAGTTATTGTGAATTTGTTGAGTGCCTTTAACATAAGGAGTGTGATTCAATTTATAATCTGACCCGATATTTAAAATTTTTTTGATCCAAAAAAATAGAAAAAAATTTGAGGTCTATGGTGGGCTACGGGTTCGGGCCGACCCGATATTTAAAATTTTTTGACCCGAAAAAATGGAAAAAAATTTGAGGTCTGTGGTGGAAGTGGAGGGTGAGGGCTGATAGGCTCGAACCTGTAGCCCACCACTGACCTCATGGGGGGCGGTTTAGACTAGTTTGTTTATGGGTAATACACTCTAAATGTGTATGATTTATTTAATATATCTACTTGAATATTTTGTTTCAAAAAACATTGTGACTAGTAATTTAGCTTGGGCTAGTTTCAAAAAAATGACAAATGAAATTTTTTATTATAGGAAAAATATCACAAATTTTTTGCACCAAAATTTTCTCTACCCACCATTTTTTCACCAAAAATCAAAATTCCCTCCTCACCCCAAATTCCCTCTTCGGTCTCTTTTGTCAAAGTCAATCACAGAAGTCTAGCTCGTTCTCTCTCTTTAGTCTTATTTCAAAGTCAATCGGTTCTCTCTAACCTTGGCTCCTTCCACCACCGAGCTTCACCGTCGACTCTTCAAGGTGAGCCTCAGGATGTCCACCACCAACTCCAACCTCAATTCCACTCCCAACTCCAGCCCTAAATCTTCCCAATCGAAGGACATTGTGCCCTAATTCCACTGCAGTCGGCCACGGAGGCATTTCTTTTCGACATCAACAATCAATTCAAATGGCAGAGACCATCCCCGACCTTCTTCTCAAGCCCCATTTGAGCGTAGAATAGAAAAGTTCTTTTTCTATTATACCTGAGGCAGGACGTCTCACTCAAGGTCAGGTGCATCATTTCCTTTTTCTTATTTTTTCCCCTTTGCTTTTTTGGAAGGAATGGGTTTCTATTTGGACTTCAATTGTTCTTTCATGATTTTGAAGCTTGAGTTTGTGATTGAATGGTTTTGCCAGATTGCTAACAAATTTTCTATTGTGACTGTCTTAAGCATTCGTGATATTAATTGCGATAATTGTTACCTTTTTTTGTTCCTTCTTTCATCTAATACTAGGAAAAGATTGTGAAAACGTGTTGAAATGCCTTTTGAACTTGATGGGGTTATATAGTTATGCTATTGTCTATAAGGTATGATGTTGATAATGCCCACATTCTGTTTGATACAATTCCTGTTTAAAACTTATGTTTTTGCATAGTTCTAGCTGGTTTTTTCATGTCTTGGTTTTGAGTTTTGGTTTTTGAAGGATAAAAGATGGATCTTTACGTTAATGGTAGAAGATTTTGACTTGGTTTTTAGCTCATTCTGGCATTGGCTTGCTGTTTTATGTGCTTTGCTTAAGATTTAATTCTTAGAAGCTGAATCAGGGGTATGATTCTTTGTGTTTGATTAATCAAGTTGCCTATTTTTTAAGTTAAGGTATCATATTATGCTAGATTTTGTACGTCAAACTTCCAAGATTGAATGTATGGAAGGAACTGAGAATTGATTCTATTTCTTTAATGTCCAAAGCAAATTTAATTTTAATACCGACAGTTTGATTGAGACAAACCAATTTTAATCCAAGAAATGTTTCTGTGAAGAAAGTAAATTAACTTCATCTTTAATCTGTGTAAGTACCTAAAAGATTGAAAGTTTAGAATGGATTAATAGATGTGAAATTGTTAGATGTGAACAAGCTGTCTTAGAAGCTTATTTATAGGCATAAAGAAGCTGTAGTAGTCCTATTTTTGTGATTTTGCACGTTTCTTCTTTTGTGATTTTGCAGCATTTGATCTTCACGAATAAACTACTGAAAATTTTTCCTTAACAAAGACAAGCAAATACGAAATACATTTGATTTTCTAGCAAGCTTTTAACTTTTGATGTTAGAAACTTGAATGGTATTTATATGATGACGTTGATGTATTATACTTTTCCATTCTGAGCTATTGAAACTCTTGTGTTTTTCACCTTGGTCAACTTTCAGTTTTCGACATTGATATATTATACCTTTCCATACCAAGAAACTGAAAATTTTCATGTTTTTCAACTCTTTCATGTATGTTACCTTTTTCTATTCCTTCTTTCACCTAATACTAGGAAAAGATTATGAATTTTGAACTTGAAGGTGTTATATATTTATGCTATTGTCTAGTATCCCATACTACTAATGCTACTAGAATTAGGTTCTTTAACTTGTGTTCTACAACATTCTTTTAGTAAAATAAGTTAAAAATTTTGATTAAAAGAATTTAATCGTAATTACATATTCACAATTCAAAAGTCATCACGTATGTGATATACAAGCTAACTTTTGAGTTTAAGGTTTTCTCTGCACCCTGCTTCTACTTCCCAGTGTTTGTCTTTTAGATACCTTCTTGTTCATGTGATATATTTTGTGAAAGCTCATGCATTTTTTGTTTTTTATTTGGTCTTGAAGGAAGTATATAACCATTTCGATAATGCATAAATAAATGAAGTATCAAATATTAATTCCTTAACTGTTATAAGTTCTATCTTTCGACATACATATCTCATTTGGTAGCGTTTGTACTTGAAAAGCTCATATATTAGTTTTAATAACTATTTTAATCAGTTGTAGGAAAACTGCCAGTTTCTTTTTCATTGTGCAGTAACTGATGCAATCAATTACATCATTTGGAAAAGTTTTCTGAAATGTCATTAGTATACAATGATAATTGTTTCGTTGTCATGCTTGAAAAGAGATTGTGAAGGTCAAGTTCTCAAAGAATAATGAGTTGTTCAATGAATAACAAAATTTGGATTAGCAAATTCAAGTTCAATTAGTTGAAAGATTCTTAAGAGGGCTTATATTTACCGATGACAAGTTCTAGATGTATGACTTCGTTTATGATTTTCACCTGTGTTTTGTAAAGAGAGAGTTTATGATTTTCACCTATGTTTTGTAAAGAGAAAAGACCTGCAAATTCCTTTAGGCTCCCTATTTTCAAAAGAATAGGCTGGATTTTTTTGCCTCCCATAAAATTGAAGTTTCTAATTATTGTTTTACTTGTAATGGATAAAACAAAGTGCAGCAAATTAGTGAATAAAACCAAGGGTTGCAAAGCACACAATTTTTAAAAGAATGACGACACTGAGTGTATACAAAATAGCTATTAAAAAGTCTGCAAATTGTCCATTTGTCTACACGTGCTACATATGCATTTCCATACTTAAGTAGTAGGGAGATGAAAGTCTCGTGCAAGGTTATAAATGAGATAGAGAAATGAGGAATCCTATAAATGATCTTCTTATTGAAGATCATCAAAGTTGTTTCAGACAACGGAATGTCTAACATCTCAAAAAACATGCTCGGATGTTATATATATCCTATTATTTTGATGTTCTTGCCTGTGCATTCTCTCCTTGGAGGGAAGATAAATATATATAATGCATGTTGTTTTGAAAGTGGCTAAGGAAGCATATGACTAGATAGAGTTGGTTGTTTTGCACACAAACTTCAATGTTGTTTTTGTGGTGCTTCCCATGTTGATTAAAGCTTGAAAGGTCATTCTACAGCTTTGGGCATTGTTACAAAACTAAGCACGGATAGATTTAACTCTTTGCAATGGTACTTGAGAAGAAGCATCTCTATTTGTGCAAGTATGAAAACTAAAAGGGCAATATTCTTATTTCCAGTCCCAGTACTCACCACTTTATTTTTAATTTGAGCTTGATTAATAGGTCAATATATTAATTTTTGAGCACGTGAATGCGTTACCAAGTTGTTCTAGATCATACAGTAAGTGCAACATTATTTTGATGGTCACAATTTTATCAAGAGAATTTAACTTCCAAACATCCTAGTAATGATTGGTGGAACATACATTTGTGCATATGTAGAATGTAGCTGTGTGTCTTTTACTACATAGATCATTAAACATTTGATAACTACTCAATGATGCCAAATAAAACTATTTCCCCCATATTTAAAAGTTATAGCTGGCTTTGCAAAATTGCAACTAAAGGTTCCACCTTGAATGTGGCTTGTTCTGCAACTAATGGTTCCATCCAAAAAATACTTAGTTAAAAAAATTGTTATCAATTGTATAAAAACCTCCTAAGGCTTCTACCTAACCTATCAACCAACTATAACACCACAAATTAATTCCATCCAAGAATATCAACCATACCTAGAATGATTTTCCATCTAACACAAAAACTAGATATAAAACTTCATAAAAGAACAACAAGAAGATAAACATGTAATGACTATAATCTTCCCCAAAACAACTTAAATATACCCAAATATATGCATAAGGCACATCAGTTGGAGAACTATAAGAACCACTTAAGTATGTTATTGGCCTTAGCTTTAGCTTTTCCTTTTAGAAATCATTTATCACATTCCATCTTCTGAGCTATATTAATGCATCAACAACTTCATATGATAGCTGCAGAAAAATTTTCAGAACTAAGATACTTATCAAATAGTAGATAAAAATTAAACAATGCTTTTCCTATTAACTAAAGTTTAAAGGTTCACAAATGGAGTTTACTCTTCACACAGTAGAAAACTCATATAAAACATACATATACAACTGTGTTAATCATCCTACCTTTTGACTACCAAGGATTACATGCCTAAAAATTTCTGCTACATAAGCAATACAAGTGAGACAAGTGTGGAGAGTCTAATGCTACTATTGGAAAACTATCCAAAAGCATTAATCAAGATAACAAAATTTAGTTTGGTAAATGAATCATAGTTGTTGGCTTTATACACTCTTTTGGATGCTCAATAGGAAAAAACAGTATTGAAAGTACTAGAAGAAAAGGGGCAATAGAGAAAGGTGCTGCATTTTCATTCTATTATGCCATGTCCTGAGTTCTTCACATCAATTTCTCCCATTCCTTTATCTTCTTCCACTTCAGTATCCTCATCACCATTAATCTTCTCATTTAAATGACCGAACTTAGCCATATGTTTAGCAAGTAATTTATCCTCCTGCTCACTCACCTACATAAATGAACCAGATCAGACAACAAGGATAAAGAAAGTGAACATGCTAAAGAATTACCTAAGGGCAACTCTAGGAAGAAGCTAGCATGTTCAACAGAAAGCAAAAATTCATATGACTAGAACAACTTAAATTTTCCCAAGCCAACGTTCAATTCTTATCTTAGCTCAATCAAAGATGGTGATGCTCACTGCTCTAGGTGCCTCGTTCACAGTAAGTTTTCCCTTGTGGTGTTCTATTTCCTCAGTGCAAGCTTCGATTGCTTTGTCAAGAATGGTTGTTCCTTGCTTCTATAGTATCAAATGAAAAATGGAACATATTTAGATAATTAGAAGCTATTAGCAGTCTCACGTCCATTACACGTGTAAGTGTGTCAATGGTTTCCTTTGTTCTATATCTGCATCTCTATCTTTTAGAAATTTTCATTTAACTTATCATATTCAAGACTTGTTTTTCAGCTTTTTTCCATCTTCTATCAATGATATCTTTTCTTTCAATAGGAACAAATTTTTTTAAAAAAGAACTATTAACACTATATGTTTCACAATCCTAAACTAAGGATTTTCCATATCATATTGGACCTCATTGTTTTGCTAATTGAATTATCTGACAAAAAATTCAAAAAAAAAACAAACGAATACAAGATTTATTTATGACTCGATGACTGTTCATGTGCACATCTTTTTTATCACCATAGATGACAGTAGATAAATGAATACAAGGTTAGAATGTACTCCCGACCTAACAAATTTTGTTGGGTTCATTGATAAATTCAAACAAGAGTATTAGGAACTGCTTCTACTTAAAGTTTAGCAAATTATTAAGGCTTCAAATGTGCGTCAGCTTTGGGACGAAATTTAATTGCATAGTGTAGTTTTAGCTATTTGCTTAGGATTTACTTTTTTTTGCATGGTTTTTACAAAATAGTAGCTCCACTTCATTTTACTTTTCGTGTAATAACTTTGGTTTATCTGTCTATGAGGACTAGGATTGAATTAACAGGCTTAAAATATCATAAACAATTATAGGAGCTTCGACTTTCATCTATAATAAAATGATTGGATTGTGGCATGCTCACGGATATTTAGATTTCATGCGAATGGGAAATTCTATTCGTTTGATGTCTTTGTAGTAAACTCTGAAATATTTGAAAAATTATGTGAAGCTGTCAATTAGTTAAATACAACAGTTAGTTTATCTTCATAAAAGGGAAAAGAAATTTGGAACAGTTTGTTAGGAGCTTAATTATGCCTCAAGGGACATTCATGTGTAATTATTTTATTTTACAATATGGGACCTAAATTATAGTATTTTATTATTTTTCGTTTCATTTTAGCTTTCATTTTAAGATATCGAAGTTGATTCCACTATAAACTTTTAATCATGTTAAGCAGTGACATGAATGCTCCATAGCTCCAAGCAGTGATATCAATGCCACTCAAAAGTTGGAAAGCAGGTTGACAAGGCTTAAAGTGACAAAGTTTTACTTCAACGGAAGATTGTTTTGAAAAGAAGGGATATTTGAAGTTACCTTTTGTCTTTCTTATTTTGGTTGTTGTTGCGAAGACTTGAATATTAAGATGTTTAGATTGATTTATTGTTACTTTGTAATGCTACAAAGCATTTGGACAGATTGTAAAAATAGTATGTTAGTTTGTTCATATTATGTTTTGTGCATCAAAGGACTGTACTGTAAAAATAGTACGTTAAACGATTTCTGTACGGTTTTGAATATTATTTTTGGCAATCGAATGGATGGTTATTATATGAATATTGTTATTGATAATATTATCGTTGATTTGAACTTCAATGTAACAATTGTATTTGGATTATGTGTTGTGACAGGTTGTATAGTTGAAATAATAATTATAGTTACAATCAGATGATGTTACTGAATGCAATATATCCAGTGACAATACTATGTTGTCACTAATTACAATTCATAGTGACAATGTCATGTCATCACTAAATACAAATTTAGTAGTGATTACATTATGTTGTTACTAGAGGGTAATATTTTAGTGACAACCTATTGTTGTCACTGAAGAATAAATTAGTGATGACAGGGCTTTATTATTGAATATCATCATTAGAGCGTTAGTGACGACACAGAGTTGTAACTAAATAGGGATTGTATCAATGACCACAAAAGTTGTCACTGAAGAATGCATTAGTGACAAGAAGTTTTTATCACATTTGCGTGAAAATCAAGCATTAGTGACAATAAGGCATTGTCACTGAAGTACGAATGTATCAATGACGACAAAAGTCGTCACTAAAGAATACATTAGTAACAACAAGACTTTGTTATTGAATATTGAACGGTGGTGAAATCAAGTATTAGTGACAAGAATTCATTGTCATTGAATAGCGAAATGTATCAATGACAACAAAAATCGTCACTAAAGAATGCATCAGTGACAAGAACGCTTTGTCATTGATTATTGAATGGTGGGTGAAATTAAGTATTAGTGACAACATAGCTTTGTCATTAAATAGATAATATATCTGTGACGACAAAAGTCGTCACTGATAAATGCTCAATAGTGACAACAATGTTTTCAATTTCTGTGACAAGAAAAAAAAGTTGTCACAATTTCTCTAACCATTAGTGACGACAAATGTGGTCACTAGAACTCATATGTTTAGTGACGACTTTCAATATTGACACTATTCACATTTAGTGACAAGCCTTTAGTGACGACCTAGCGACAACATATTTCTTGTCGATGAAAGGTATTAGTGACGACTTTTGAATTTTCAGTGACAACTTTTGTTGTCACTGTTGGTGATTTTTCTTGTAGTGCTATCATGTAAAAATGAGGAGCTATGATAATCTAAGCAATTATAAACTTCCTTCTTAGCAAATTATAAATAAACAGATATTACTAGTTAGCATCAACTGACCAAATTCAAACTTAGAAATCTAACTAAATTCATTCTCAAACACATCTAATAAGTATTCAAGCACCAGAATTGGAATTTTATCAACTCACTACTTGGGTTGATCAGTCTCACAAATAAATTAGCCCAACCTCAATTTCTCACCCGACATACAAGTTCATCTTAGTACTAAATACAAGATTTAAACCTAAACTCGTTCCAACTGCCTACCGACATAATGTGGGTTATGGGCCAATCGCGCTTCCACTGCGCCACTCTAATATAACCTTTAGTCACAGGGTTCGAGCCTAAGCTCGTTCTAGTTTCTTACCTAATATACAAGTCAAGCTTAATACTAGATACATCATTCAAATCTAAGCTCTTAAACATAGATGATTGTAAACCTAAACTCTGATGATCATCACCAAAACTCTAATAGTCATAACTTAAGCTCTGATGATCATAACCTAATTTCTAACAATCATATCCTAAGCTCTTAAATGCAGAAAATCATAAACCTAATCTCAAATGATCTGATCATAACATAAAGCTCCACTGATCATAACCTAAGCTCTAATACCACTAAGTGTCACACCCCGTGCCCGGACGTAACACGCCGCGTATTCGGCTCACCTAATACGCAAGGCTCAAAAATTATCAAAGCAAATTGTAAATCATAGACATCATAAATATTTGAATACGCCAATTAATATAAAAATCCTCCAATAATCAAATTTAATATCCATAGAAGTCATCAAATTTTGTCATCAAATTTTCTTAACATAAATAAATAACACTAAACAAAAAAATAAACTACTATCATTGGTTCAAAGCCAAAACCTATCAACTAATTATTGCTAAAATAAAATTCTTCTTATTGATGACTAAGCACCCTGCTATCCTATCCCGAACTATTAATACCTGCAAAACAAATAATATAAGTGGGATGAGCAACCACTGTGCTCAGTAAGCAATTCCACGCTTTTCTCACCAGTATGGGCAGTTACACACACACACACAGAGTACATGCATTCATTCTGTCATACACTATCCATAATCACACAAAACAATAATATATAATATATATCAAAATTGTGGCATATCAAACGAAACATAATCTGCGTATACATAATCATACATATGTAGGCTCAGATTCATCAATGCAAGAACCAGTGGTACTAGATATCTAGCCTAACTTTTTCCCAGTTAGGAGGTCCAGAAGACATACATATGTCCTGACTACTCACCATCAGGGAAGTATATCGAGAACTAGTTCTCTCTGGTGTACAAAGAATAATCAGAGCCAAGTCATAACATGTCATACATTCACACATCACACATACACATGCATGTACATATAAATAATCAAAGTACCACGATATATGAAGGAATTCTCGCACATATTACATGCCCATTCTGAGTTTCATATTACGAAAATATTCATGATAGGAATAAATATACATACACAAATATATACATATATAGTTTTTTAACACATGAGAAAGGTTAGGAACCACTTACTTTAGAATCCAAATCCCATGTCACTAACTCATAATTTTGACCCCATGAATAGTAAGCACCTAAATACAATCAAAAGAGAATAAAATTCTCACCTTAGTAAATATGTCCATTAAATACTAAAATTATAGGCCTATTGTACGGATAATCCTAAATTCCCAAATTAATCATAGAACTTAATTATTTTTACTAAGCAATATAATAAAACTAAAACTTAATCCATTCTCCTTAATATCTAATAATCCATTGGCTAAATAACTAGTATAATAATTAATTAGTCAACTAGTGATAAAACTATAAATTAGACAATTACTAAAACTAGTACACAATTTAAAATAAGCTGATACATAATAATTTACAAAGATCTCACTATTACCATTTTGATTGATGACCACAATTCATCTAGCTTTAACCAATAATCCTTAGTTTAATATATGCGAGCAACTAATTTCAATTTTTTAGAAGACCACAATTGATAACTACTAATCTGAATTTAATAAATGCCATCCTCAAACATCAATTCTTAATACTTTAACAGTTGAATGCCATCAACCTACGCTCTGGTGAATTGGATGAATATGGCGCCATGCAAAACGCAAGCCACAGCACCGGATGACTCTTTTTTTTTTTTTTGGGCCCCACTGCCCGCACAATTCTTTCACCCAATTCCAAAAGCCAAGAAATCGCCTCCATTGAAATACTGGTTTCTTGTTCTTGTATATTTTCCTTTTCTTAATCCCAAGAAACGGAACAATGGCCACGAATCATCTTCTTCCAGCCACTTTTCTCTTTCTTTTGTTTTTGTTTTGTTTTTTTTAAACTTTATCAATATCACAAAATTACTGAAACCCTAATTTCTGCAAATTCATCTATTATAAACTCTATTTATAAGCACAATAAAATTTACAATCAGGAATTAGACTAACCTTAATCGTAATAGCGATTGTCGGTGTGGCTTTGCAACCCTTGGCTCAGTAAATTCCTTGCTTTTTGTCCTATCCTGCACTTGTTCTAGAAACATGAACAGACTACCACTCTAAAAAGAAAGAACGGCTGCTACATTCTGTTAAAAGAGTAGTTTTATTTATTTAATTGTTTATTTTGATAAAGCTTTTCAAGTTACTCAAAACTCCACAAAGGCCCCCCTTTTTTTTTCAAATTTGCAATCAAGACCTTAGCATTGGGGCACGGGTATTTCATCACCCCCACCCTGCGATTCCACCACCACAACCAACAAGCTCCACCCATTGAACATTACCCACAAAAACAGCACCAGGACATCTACCGTCAACTATCAAAGCCCACCAGTTGAGCCAATTTCATCCGATCATCATACCCAGTAAACCACCTACAACAAAACCTGCACCAAAACAACACAAACAAACCCAAATTATCAGCACCAGGAACACCCAAAAACTGCTCCCTATTAGCCCCTGCCACTGGTCGACAACCCCTCGTCACCTTTCCCCTGTGCCCATTAACGCCCAGTTGCAACCAAAGCCACCAAGATCCCTCCACCACTGCCAACTCAGGCATAAATCTGCACCGAACCATACCCCAATGTCCACAGAATAAACCCAGTTTCCAGTTAAACAGCCCATTATCACCTCCTTTCACCACCAGTGACCAGTCTAAAGCCACCCCTGCAACGTCATCATCACCACCACCTTTAACATCCACCAAGCAACACACAAACACAAAACGAGTCAACCACTGATTCAATGCCACCAGCAAACCCCAGCCACTATCCAGCGATATTCACCCACCTGCAAAAAAAAAAAAAAAACAGCCAGCACAATTACCCATCAAGAAAAAAAATCACAAAAAAAGTCCATATCCATCAGCCATCACCGCAACCCCAAAGCCCATTTTAGCCACTCCCCAGAATCAATTCCCATCGCCATACAGTCTCAAACCCAAAGACGCAGAGGGAGAGAGAGATAGAACCAACAAAGAACTGAGAGAGAAAAGGGGGAGAGAAATAGAATGGCAAAACGGAGAAAGAGTGAGAGAAATGGAGGCCGAGAGAGTGAGAGAAAACAAAGAAACAGAGAGCAGAGGGAAGAAACGGGAAAAGAAAAGATCAGAGATAGAAAAATGGGAGGAGACGCACGAGTGGGAGAGGAAAGTAATTGAAAAAAAAAAAGAGAGAATAGAAAGAGTGAAAGAGATAATAGAATCGGAGTGAAGAGAGAAACAGGGGATGAAGAAAATTATTTGAGGGTGGGTTGTTTAATTCGTTCCTAGTTTCAGGGCATTTGGAGATGGTTTTTTACTGTTTTGTTTCTGGTTTAGTTTTTAGCTTTAAAGTTTATTTAATACTTGATTAACTCTTGATATTAATTTGATTCAGTTGTTTGTTAATTTAATTAGTTAATCTGGTTTATTAATCTAATTTTCAATTTACCTTGACATATTCATATTGGTTTTCCACAATGTAATATTTACATCTTAGTCCCCGCTTTCTTAAGTATTATCAATTGGTCCCTCAAACTGTTTTTATGACATGCAATTAAGCTCCCTATTATTTATAGATTAACCCCTAGACTTTGCTGTAACCATGAATTAACCCCCCACAACTTGCTGGAATTTTGTTTTAAACTTCCATTAATTGTTGAAAATTGTATCTTAGTCCTTTATATGTTGCTAGAATTTGTTTAAACCCCCATTAACTGCTGGAAATTGTATTTTAATCCTTTTATGTTGCTGGAATTTGTTTAAACCCCCATCCCAACTGCTGGAAATTGTATTTTAATCCTTTTATGTTGCTGGAATTTGTTTTAAACTTTCTTTAATGGCAGGAAATTGTATTTAGTCCTTTTATATTGCTGGAATTTGTTTTAAACTCTCTTTAATTGCTGGAAATTGTATTTAGTCCTTTTATATTGCTGGAATTTGTTTTCAACTCCCAAACATTGCTGGAAATTCATTTTAGGCCTCATTAATTGATGGAAAATGTATTTTAGTCTATTACATTTTGCTGGAATTTTTATTCTAAGTCCTCTAAGTTTGCTCGAATTTTATTATTTTGACAAAAATTTAATATTGTTGTATTTAGCTAGTCAATGTAATAGTTAGGTTACATTTCATATTTTTGTCACAAATATTTGTATATTTTAGATAGCAAGTGTAATAGATAGGTCATTTTATTTTCCCTCCTCAAATTGTAAGCCAAGCCCCCTGGTGTAATATTTGCTTTTGCGTGTTTCATGCTTATTTGTTTTACCGCTTTCATTAGGATTTTTGCATCTAGATATTATACCTATATGTTATGTGCTCCTGCTTGACTTTATATATCTTTATATGTTTAATTTTCTTTTTAATTTATGCTTTACTATTTAATTCATGTTTTTATGTTATTTCGTCACCACACTAGTCCAACGCTAGTTGTGGTTTTCTCGCCTCCTCACTAGTCCAACGCTAGTGGGAATCCCTAGAAAGGGCTATCCCAACACTAGACCCTTAGGGCATTTTAGTGTTAGGTGCACTCATGTGCGTTTTACATCCCACTTCACACATTTTTAGTTTTCTTTCCATTTTGCATGATTTTTATTATTGTTACTATTATTTATTTATTTTGATGCATCTTCAAATACATGACATCTAGGTTGTATCTGACTGAGAATTTAGGTCATTTTGTGGGTTTTGACTAGAAATAGTCGTCTACTCACGTGGGAAGCGGTGGCATACATGCCGTTCCCCCCTCCATGACTAGGAACATTCAATCACGAGTTATTAGTCCCCCGTACCTATCATATTGCATACCCAGTTTCTTTCTTCACTTAATATATATTATTATTACTTTCTTTTCTTTTTGCATCACATTTTGCATAGACACTCATGACTCCCTCAAGGTCTTGACTCAGGTTTCGCAATTAATGTGATAATCTCGGCCTAGCCTGGATGGGATATTTTGACTCTCCTGATATTCACATTTAGACTTAAGATTTGCATTCATTTAAATACATCCGAACGCGATAGAATCTAGGGTTAATTTAGAAAATTTTGATTAAACCTCGCAACTAGCCTCGGCTAGGTAGAAAGAGTGCCTTAGGCGCAAGCCTTTGCCTTCCCTTTCTTCAAATGTGACTCTCGAACCTTTTTCTCTCATTTTTCGTAGACCGGAGTCGGAAAAGGG
Source organism: Mitragyna speciosa (assembly GCA_024721245.1). NCBI lineage: Eukaryota > Viridiplantae > Streptophyta > Magnoliopsida > Gentianales > Rubiaceae > Mitragyna > Mitragyna speciosa. The sequence goes on along the minus strand of CM045566.1, from coordinate 20,357,356 downwards.
TTTTAAGTGATTTTTCTAAAATTTTATTTTTGTTTTGTTAAACGATTTTTCAGGTGACTTGATACACCCTAACTCAGTACCAAGTGGCGACTCCATTTTTTTTTTAAAAAATAAACAATAAAACCCTTTTTCAAAAATTAGTTGGCCAAAACTATTGCACTTTTTTTGTCCCGGCCTTATTTTTATTATTTTTCTTAAATAACACTTTTTCACTAAAACACAATTTTTTCTCACACACGCGCAATTTTTCCAAAACTCTATTTTTTCAGAAAGGGTTACCAGACCTGGCCATCTTTTCAGGACGCGACAGTCACGACCCCACTAATATCTTTTATTCACGATTTTTAGGACGCGACAATTAGTGTTAAAATATTTAAAGGAATTTTTGCTAATTTTTTTGTGAGGGGAGTCTGAGGGGTCGTTGAAACATCACTGGATTAAATGGGCTGATTTGTGTGTTGCAAAAGAAAGCGGAAGTGCAAATTTTAGGTCTTTAATGGAGATTTTCTCTGCCTTGTCAATTAAATTATGGTGGAGGTTCCATCAAAATGATTCTCTCTGGGCAAGATTCATGGAGGCAAAGTATTGTAAAAACGTTCACCCTTGTCTGGTCAATGTTTCGCAATCAGCCTCAACTACCTGGTGAAGGATGTTAAAAGCTAGGGAGATCGCAGAAAGCAATATTGACTAGATAGTCCAGTCTAGGAATGCCAACTTCTGGTTTGATAACTGGTTAGGGTCTTGTGCTCTATCTACTTGTCTGTTTGATGTTTCAGATCATTAGATTAATTCTTTTGGTAAGGAGGGAAGCTGGGATAGGGATAAAATTTTGCAGTGAGTTCCTAGTCATTTGTTACCAAAGATCATTAGTAAGGATCCTCCCCTGGGTTAGCACCTTGACAAGATGATTTGGCAGCCTTCCTAATCTGATGAGTTTACTTTAAAATCTGCTTTTAAGTTGGTTCAGCGGCCAAGAGCTTCTTCCTTTTTCTTTAGGAGAATTCGGCATCAAGGTATTCCCTTAAAACTTTCTTTCTTTGTGCTTCAAGTTTTGAGGAATAGGCTTCCTATTGATGCTAACTTACTTAAGTTGGGGTTCTGCTTTCCTTCTAAATGCTTTTGTTGCATGTCCCCCGAGGTGGAGATTTCTGATAATATCTTTTGTGGTGGAGACATTGCCCGTTGGGTTTGGTCGTATTTTGGTAATGTGGTTAGTCTGTCATATAGGGGTTCCATAGTTAAGGTATTTTTTGTAGCTTGGTGGTTTATGAAGAAAGGTAATAAGCTAATTGATTTTACCAATAGACTAATTCCAATTTTGATTTGTTGGAGAATTTGGCATGCTAGGAATAAGGCTGTTTTTTATGGTGTGTTTATTGGGCCTAAATCAATATGTAGGGAGGTCTTTCGAGATCATAAGGATCTATTTCACTTGTATTTTCCCAAGCTCAAAATTGCAGGGACGAATTGGAAGGATTTCTACAGGGAGCTAGAAGGAATTAATATGCCTAGTCGGGTCCAATTGATAAAGTGGTTGCTACCAAGAAATGGAGCCTTGAAGCTTAACATAGATGGTTCTGGAGGAGGGGGATCCTATGGGGTAGTGAGGGGAAGCTATTGCTAGCTTTTTCCATTAACCTTGGGGAAGCAAATAGTATACTGGCTGAAGCTCGGGCTCTCTTATTTGGGATTCAGTGTTGCTTGTAGCATGGGTATTTTTCTTTTGTGATTGAATCGGATTCACAAGTGCTGGTTCAAGTGCTTAAAAAGAAGTTTCATTGCCCATGGTCCATATATAAAGAAGTGCAGAAGATATTTAGCTTGGATCATCATTTCTCGGAGCTGAAGCACTGTTTTCGGGAAGCTAACCAAGTAGCAAATGCCTTATCCAATGTTGGTCTCACCCATCCTGGTTTCAAGACTTACCTGAGATTTGCTAATCTCCCAACTCACATACGAGGTTTAGTTAGTTTAAATAGGTGTCAGGTCCCCGTTTTTCGTAGATCATAGTTTCAATAATTGTAGTAATTGTTTTTCTTTTTCAAATATTGGAAGTTTCATGTAATTCTTGAGGTAAGTCTATTAGTTTTATTCAAGTTTTATAATACTGAAAATAGGTTCAAAAGTGGATACTTTATTCTCCGACGAAATGGTTGAAAGGATAGTGGTGGGCATCGTGTGGCTTTTTGTACCAATGATCCCTCTTAGGTTTGAATCTACTTGGATTTTAATTACTCTCCAGTTAAATCTTTGTCTACTTCGGTCCGGTCCATATAATTTTTTGTGTAACTTTTGATTATAAATGTGACAGCCCCACCTTACCCAGAGACGCACCAAAGGGCTTAGCGGACTGCCTGCCTAGCTCTCGCCAGGACTCGAATCACGCACTCACGTAAACATTCAAGCGTACTTAACTCAAAATAAAATAAAATAGAATAAAATGGAATAAAACAAAATACACTCATATCATTTAACTTAAAGGTACAAGTAACATCAAAAGTTTACATGTCATAATATACATGATTTTTCACAAGGGAATCTAACACAGTTTGGCTATTACAATAACTAAGATATCTAACATAATCAAAATCAGTCGACCCAGCTTTAATTTTCCAAGAAACCTGGGTAAAGGAAAACAAATAAAAGGAATGAGCTATAATAGCCCAGTGAATGTCCAAGTCATGCAACTATATCAAGAACTCATTATTTTAGTAAATAAAATAATCGATAAATTAAATAAACAAGATATGAACAATTTAATTATCAAGTAGTCAAGGGCGGATACAAGGCTCAACTGCGGGAGCAAGCTCAACCGCAGTAAAAGCAAGTATTGATCATGTAACCATGACATTTGGACCGAGATAATAGCTCAGGTCTTTATCAAAGGACATGCCAGTTTTATCACATAAGCCCTAACCACCATTCACCTTATAACCTCCGTACAAGCTACCACATCCAGGGAGTAATCTCAACCTTGGAGGGTCAACACGCAAGAAAGTTCAATCCGGAGTTGGTCTCTTTGAGGATTCACAACTCAAAAGGGAAAGAACATCACGCCCTAAAACACCCAGCACCTTATAACCTCCCAAGCCTGTCCAGGTTGACTATCCGTGAAGTTACAGTAAAGTTAGTCACGGAAGTCTCACGCACAAGTAACACGTTGAATAAGGAAAGCATATAACACATTACGGAATAGATGCGATAAAGTACACACCTTTCCTCAAGTAGCACATTTTATCACATAATATTTGCAAGTGTAACATAATATTTACAAGTGAAACATGACATTTCATGCATCATGCGCATGTAGAGACACTCACCTGGAATGCCTAAGAGAAAATCTCGTAAAATGGTCGCGATGCGTTTTCGGACCCTGAAATTTAAAAGAAATAATATAATGAAAACCCAAGTAAAACCCTAGTATATTTAGTAAGAAAAATTCAAAAAAATACCCCACTTATTTCTAGGGTTTCGGTTTTAGGGTTTCTAGGGTTTAGGGTTTAGGATTTAGGGTTTACTTATTCTAAGAAAATTTAATCTATCACTAGATCATTTTCTAAAATGTCCTACACTTCAACTACCTTCAATTGAGCATATTCTAGGCTTAAAATCTCACTTATCAATTTTCTTCTTTTAATTCTACCAAAATTTTGGCAGCATTTCCCCTTAAAATCGGACTAACCCAAATTTTTTTCCTGCAAAAAAATCAGCAATCCAACCCAATTCAACAAATTCTACAACTTTTATGTTCAATTCAAGTTCAAATTCAATCAAAATTCTACTAAATTCCAAGAATTCTACTCCTAGGATCTTCAACCAAACAACATATAACTGATAAGTGCTAAAGTGCATTAGTTTCTAATAGGTTTTTAGGGTAGGTTTTTAGGGTTTTCTATGAGTTTTTCTCTATTTCTTAGCTATTTCTTCTCATTTGTGATTTGAATGTCAAATTGTGTAAAGGTGTGATTTACATGTGATTTGTGTCATTTTCGTAGGATTTGCACATTGCATCACCAATTTGGATTAATTTGGATGGAAATTGGATGATATTTTGAGGCGATTTGAAGTTGGAGATGAGTTAAAGTCAAGAAATCCTCAAAGTGGTGCAAAGAAGCAATAGGCGAAGAAGAATTGGAAAGGAAACGGTTTGGCAGTCTGGACATATGTCAATGATTTAGTGATACCTGGAGATGGAGATATTGGATTAAGGTGATTCATGAAGCATTTTGAAGCTAAGACAATGATCTACAATTCATATGAAGACATCAAAGACCAGTTCTTAAGGTTCGAAGGTCAAAATTCCAAGTTATTGAAGCATATTTGTACTGCAGTACGGTTCCGACCAGTTCTTAGTATTTCAGCTATATTTCAGCGTACAGAGCTTCAAATGACATGATTCTTGTTGATTTGGAAAGCTTATTCAAAGAGATAAAACTTTTATGTTTTGAGGAAAAGCTAGTTCGGCCGTTTTCGAGGTGAAATTTTGCATGGAAAACAAGTGAAATAGTCTGACCAAGGCCGCGGGTAAGGCTGTGCCGCGGCCTGGGGTGCGGCCTTGGTCAGAAAGGGAGGACACAAGGCCGCGGGTAAGGCCGTGCCGCGGCCTTAGCCGCGGCCTAGTGACGGAATGCTGCGTTTTTAAGCACTTTTGGGTGAATCTTTGCGGGGAGAAGAACCCTAACTCGAGAGAAAACACACACACGCCGCACACACCTCAAAAACACACATTTTTGCACATCTAAAGTGATGTAGGGAGGAGAAAGCAAGAGTAGAGAGACAACTCAAGGGCTTCAATGGTGAAAGCAAGAAGATTTTATCAAGATGCAAGGGAGGATTCAAGAGGGCTGCATGAGAATGAGCTTTCTCTTTCTTTCTTGTCTTTTGTTAATTTTATTCTTGTAATTATAAATTGAGTTGTTTATGATTTAGATGGGATGAACCCTAGATTCTTATGTCTATGATTTTATTCTTGGTTTAATGAAAGACCCACTTTGTTCTTAGATTTATTCATGAGTTTATTTGTGTTTTGGATTGGGATTTGCATGCATCCTTCAATTCAAGTATTGATTTTGGATGGGTATATCGAGAGATTGCACATATGATTAGATCACTTCATGAATAGAGAGAACTTGAATGAATTGCTAGAGATAGGATTACATGAGTTCTTCCTAAGTTTAGTTTTACTATTAAAGCTCAACCACAAATGGAGTCCATTGATTAGAAATTGCATCTTTTAGGGGTTTTAATTGAGAAGAGATTCCAATTAATCAACCGTGAAGGTAGGAATTGTTTCACTTGAGAAAGGATATAATTCACATAAGGGATTCTAGGGTCTAAGCAATTGGGTTAATCATTAATCAAGTTAGAGTCTTGGCATGTTGGTTTAGGGGAATTCTTCATCTAAATTCACATCTACTTTTGACCATTCTCTCTACTAAATTCTATATTGTCATTTAGTTAGATAATTAGTTTTAGCTAAATTGTATTTCCATTTAATTCGTCATTCACTTTGTGAGGTTAGATAATAGAAAGAAGGTTAGTACTAGTACTCACATAGTCCCTGTGGGATCGACACTCGGTACTCCTGTACACTGTACTACTGGAAACGATAGATACACTTGCCTAAGTATCCATAGTATAGCGAAGGGGATATCAATAACACATGAAATTTCAAGGTTTAAATGCTATTTTCTAGTCTATCTAACCACAAGAACACTTTATCTAGCAAGTACATCTCCAATTCTAACTAAATTCTCCAAGTATTAACAACAAGAATCTAGTTTTATACTTAGACAAAAGCTAAAGAAAACTTGAAATTAATAGGAAAAGTTCATGGTAAATACCTTAGATAAGCTTAGAACCTTGTGTAGGAAGAAAAGAAGCTCACTTTCTATGGTGGATTTGCCCAAAATTTGAAGAATAAGCTTTAAGAAGTTGAGAGCAAAATGAGAGAAGAAGAGAAAGAGAGATGGCCGGCCAAGAAGAAAAAGAAAGAGAGAGAAATAGGCTAGGAAAAATGGAAAAGAAATAAAGAAAAGGTGGGAAAAAGATTAACCAATAAAATCATAACAAGAATAAAGTTAAGATGTAATCTTTTAATGCAATAGAGGTTCACTTGGATCAATTTGATTGGTAGAACTTTTAAATCTCTTATCACTTAATACTAACAATATTATGGCACAAATTATTAAAGCAAAAAGAGAGAAAAAAATAGAGAGAGAGAGAGAACCGGCCAGAAGAAGAAAAGAAAAGAAAGAAATTCGGCCAAAGAAGAAAAGAAAAAGAAAGAAGAATTTTCGACCAAGAGAAAAGAAAAATAAAGCAAGAGATCAAGTGAAATTTTTGAGTAAAATTGAGCAAAAATTTAAGTAGTCAAAAGACTAGAAAATAGTAGAATAAGCTAGTCAAAATTTAAACACTAATATAAATTAAATGGTCAAATAAAATTATTCTAAACTTAGTACTTAGGTGTCCTTGCTTAATAATGAAAATCTTAATTAATTAACCTAATTAACTCAAGAAATCTTCCAACTAATAAATCAAGGATTAACACTTAACCCTAAATAAGAAAAATGTCTCTTGTATGTGCATTTTCTAGGGTGTTACAATAAATTTGTACAATTTTAATAAAAATCATAAATTTTGTATCAACTCGTGACAAAATTCACAATTTACACTAAAATTATAGTCAGTTGCACTGAATGTTATGTTAGGAAATCAACATGCCAAAACAATTTGATGTAGCGGAATTTAAAATTGATTTCCAACCAAAATCATTGATTATCTATACAAAATCAAAAACGTACCTTTTGAAGATGTAATTAAACAAATTAACCTAAACAAAGATACGCGACGTCAACCACAACCGCACACGTATCCGGCCTCTAAGGTATCCACACGAACACCTTCTTGGGATCCTCATCAGGATTAATCAACACTAAGTGAATATGTTAAATCCACTTGACACGTCCCCAACGTAAAGAAAATTGTATAAAGAAAAAACTATTTTTCTCTCAATGATTTTCTAACATTATGTATTGTATATATCGTGTCAAATCTTGGTGTTTAGGACTTATTTATAGAGTAATAATTAAGATATCTTGTCCAACAAGAATTCGGTAATAAGTAACCCTTATCTATTAGGATATCTTACCAAATAAGATATTTAGTGGGTTTTAATTTCCTTTAAAAGGAAATTATTCCACTACTATAATTCCTCTATTTATTAATAAGTCCTTAGGATTAATTATCTCACAAATTAATCCCATAATTATCATATAATTATCTAAATCAATTTAACCCAAAAATTAGTTCTATTGTGTGTAACCCTTTAGTTCCTAATCACTTGGTAATAAATATAAATTATATCTTAGAATTAATTGGTTTTAGTACAAAACCAACAAACTCCCACTTGGACTAAAGTCAATTTAGTCACAAGTATTCTAAGGTTGGATAAATTAAACAACTTTAATTTATCATTAATCAAAATTAATTAATTTATATTTATAGATCAAGATTGGCTTGTAGCTAGGCATCATGACCACCCAAGTGTTAGGAAAGTCAAGTGATTGACTTCACCAATCCATGAACCAGATTATTGAAGTAGATCATTCATTGAAGCAAGTAGTCTCATATACTGGTTCAGCAAAAGAAGTTGTCGTAGGCGATCATGTAATTATCATCCTTTCACCATACTGTATCCCAAATTAGTACAAGAGTAAGGTATAGGTGCCAACTCTTAATATACTATACTACTATTTCTTGTTCCTAAAATTCAACTCCCTTTTCAATAAATTTAGAACTTTTCTAAATTATTAACTCGTTTGCAAACATTTTTGAGTTGATATTTTAACAAGTGTGGCCACAATAGGGATATACTCTCCCATTACTAAGAGTGGTGTAGATATCCAATTTTGACACACCATTTATTTTCAAATGTTGGTGGACATGTTTACATTTTTGGGCCAAATTTTATTTTTTTCAATAATCTTGGAGGCAAAAATAGTAATTTCATATGTAAATATTTTTCTATCAACTTTTGGGGGTTTTTAAATTCATATTTTACTTTCATATGAATTTGTTAATTTTTTATAATTTTTCTAGATTTAATTGTTATTTTTACCGTCACAAGGGCAAAATTGTCATTTTATAGTTTAAATTCATTCTTCATCAATTTTGAGTCGTAAATGCATTTTCTAGTGTTTTAAGCTTATTTTTAATTTTTGATATTTTTCAAGGTCAGTAGCCATTTTTCTGTGAATTTTCATTGTCTAAGGACAAAATCGTCATTTTACAACTTAAATTCATTTTTTGTCAAATTTTGAGTCAAAAAGGCATTTTCTAATGTTTTAAGCTTACTTTTAATTTTTGATAATTTTTTGAGGCTAAAATCTATTTTTTGTGTATTTTCGTTGTCCAGGGGCAAAATCGTCATTTCACACCCCGAACGCGTTATTATCAGTTTTGAGCTCTGGTTTTATTTTGAAAATTACTGTGAATTCTTTTTGAAAATTTAGAGATCGCTGTCATATTCCTTGTATTAATTTTTAATTTTAGGGTTAAAAAAATATTTTTCAATAAAATTAGCATTTTTAATACCGGTGGCGTTTTTGTTATTTTATTGCATTCTTGGCCAACAAGACAAGTGGCCTATAAATACCCTTCTTAATCAAGAAAAAAAAGAAAAATAAAAAACCCTACAAATACTTTGATTTTTATGCTTTAAGGATCAAACACACACATTTCACACTCAAAAACACACATTAGCCGTCACCTGTTTTCCTCAGCTACTGTTCATCGAAATAGTACCAGACCATCTTAAAGCTTAAACAGATTCTACTGTTCATCGTTTTCCTTCATCATCAATCATCAAGTTTAACAGGTAACATCTCAATTAAATTTTCTATATTTGTTTGGGTCCATATTTCTTTTACTTTTCATGTGAATTTTTTGTGTAAATTTGATTAATTAGTTGAGATATTAGTGAAGTTCTGATGTTTTTTTTTTCGTTTCTATTTCGTTTCTATTTTCTTCTCTCCTATTTGTTTATGGGTTTTATCTTTCAATGTTTGCTGTTCTTGTTTTTTATTCTGGATTTTGTTGCTGAACTTTCCTTCTGTTTTGCTCTTGTTCCTGGGATTATAGTTTTCTGGGTTTAGTCTTCCTGTTTTTGGTTTCTTCTCTCCTTCTTCAATTCTTCCTCCGCCGCCACCTTCAAATCTGCAGAAAGCCCAACTCCAGATCCCCCATGGTTCACTACCACAGTCACAGACCCAATTCCTCCCAGCACCACCAATTCACCAAGCTCCACCACTAAGCTCCACCTGAATTCACAACCACAGCAACACAAAATCCCTCCACCAGTAGAATCATCAGCCATCAGACCCAAGACCACTATCTAAACCAAACCACCAGTCGACAGTCCCAAACCACCAGATTCCAACAGCAACTCCCTCCTCAGTACCTCCAACTAAACCTGCCTCTCCCTCGCTTGCAAAAATCACTGAAACAAACATCAACAGCAACCCCAATTTTAGCCCTGATTTGCCAATACAACCCACAGCCTGCCCATAAGCCTCCCTCGTAACACCATCACCCGAAACAGACGCAAAAACTACCCCAATCTTCATTCGTAAACCACCACAGCCCACCGATGACCAGCAACCACCAAATCTGCAAAAATCCAACACTACAACAAATCTTCAAAAATCAAACACTACAACCCAACAAGCTGCGAGAGAAATATTAGCCAAAACAACACTAACCTCAGGCCATTTTCCCTGTCATCACCCCACCAGCTTTTCATTGCCAGTACAAGGATTCAATCACCAGAAAAATCAACAAACACTAACAACGCAACCCAATCAGTAACCAGTCAATTTCTTTCCACTAACAACTACCGTCTTCCACCACCTCCTTTCTACCGTCTGCAACCATCAGGAAAAATCTCAACCACCGTCTCTCTCCCCTGCAACCAGAAAGCCAAATCCCAACTTCTCCTACCACCATGGCCAAACACCATCCAACAAGCCCCATCCCTCGTGCCACTAGACTATCGATTTGCACTGCCACACGCACACGAAGTCAATTGCACACATCGAATTCAATCAACAATCTATAACACAAATTCATTCAAACACATAACACACGTCAGCACACACATACAGTCTGCAAAACAATAATCTGACCACCCAATCACTAGCCTCCCACAGCGTCTCCAAACTCCACCTGCAGCCCTTCCTTCAATAGCCCCGATTTCACAATATGAGGGTGGGAGTGATTGGGGGTCGATTCTGGTGAAAGTGAAAGAGAAAAAGAGAGTAAAATCTGCGAGGAACAAAAGAGGAAACTGATTACAGAAAGGTGAGGGAGAGAGAAGGAGACGTAAGAGAGAGAGGCAGAGAAATTAGAAAAAAGAAATTGAAAGGGAGAAAACCAGAGAGAAATCTGAAAGAGAAGGAGCAAGAACACAGGGAAACCGGGAAGAACAGAGAGAGAGTGAGACGGCGAGAAAAGGAAAGCTGAAAGCAAGAGAAAGAGTGAAGATGGGAAAAGAGAATATAGAAGAAGTTTCTGAGGAGAAGCAAACAAGAGTGGAATCGGAAGAAGATAGAAAGAGAGTTAGAAATGGGAGAATCTGAGAGAGAACGAGAGAAACAGGGGAGATGAACTGGGGAGGGGAGGCTGATGTTTGATTTTTGTAATTGAGTTTTGCTTTTTTTTAGTTTAACCAGGTGCAATTTATTTAATAGGTTTCTTTTAATATTGGTTAGTGTTTAGGTAATTAATTTATTTTATTTTATTTTTCTTGATTATAATTTTGTTTAACATAAAGTAATTTATTTAGGGTTAAGTATTTGTCCTTCTCTAATATTATTATTTGGCCCCGATTTAAGTCCACTTTTTATAGATTAACCCCTCAGATTTTATTTTCCCTCAATTAGTCCCTATTGATTGCAATTTGGCATGAACTTGCTGGAATTCACAATATCACCCCTCACACTTGATGGAATTATTCCAAGCCCCTTAAGTTTGCTCGAATTTACATTTTACCCCCAATTTTAAGTATTTCATATTTTTTTATACTTTAAATAGTGGTACCTTAACTTATTTGTTCATTTTGATAGCACTAAGTGCCGAGTCTTCAAAAGGTATCCCATTACTTGATTTTCCTCCTTGTGTGCTCCAATGTGCTCTAATGTGATTTTATGCATTATTATTTGTGTATTTCTTAATTTACATATCTTTTGCGTGTTCACGTATTTAATTTATTTAATTTTGAATTTTTATTAGTTTGAAAATTATTATATTTTGTATTTAGCTAGTCAATGTAATAGTTAAGTTATTTTTCTCATATTTTAGCAAAAATTGTGTAATTAGATAGAAAGTGTAATAGATAGGGCATTTTTAATTTCTTCCTTAAATTGTAAATCAAGCCCCCCAGTGTAATAATTAGGGTTTATTTGCTTTTGCGTGCTTACGTGCTTATTTGTTTTACCGTTTTCCTTAGGATTTTTGCATCTAGATAATTGTGCTTATGTGTTATGTGCCCCTATGTGATCTTATATGTTTTTATATGTTTAATTTGCTTTTAATTCATGCTTTAATATTTAATCCATGATTTATTACTCCGTCACCACACTAGTCCAACGCTAGTTGTGGTCTTCTCGTTTCCCCGCTAGTCCAACGCTAGTTGTGATCTTCTCATTTCCCCGCTAGTCCAATGCTAGTGGGAATCCCTAGAAAGGACTAGTCCAATACTGGACTCTTAGGGCATTTTAGTGTCAGGTGCACTCGTGTGCATTTCTCATCTCATTTCACACACTTTTAATTTTCTTTCCATTTAGCATGATTTTATTATTATTATTATTATTATTATTATTATTATTATTATTATTATTATTATTATTATTATTTTGACAACATTTTCAAAATACATGACATTTAAGTTGCATCTCACTTAGAAATTAGGACATTTGCGTGATTCGACTAGAAATAGTCATCTACTCACGTGGGAAGCGGTGGTGTACAGGCCGTTCCCCCCCCCCCCCCCCCCGTGAGTAGAAACATTCAGTCACGAGTTATTAGTCCCCCATACCCATCATGTTGCATACCCACTTTCTTTCTTCACTTACTATCTATTATTATTTTCTTTTCTTTTTGCATCACATTTTGCATAAAAACTTGTGACTCCCTCGAGGTCTCGACTCGAGTTTCGCAATTAATGTGATAATTCTAACCAAGCTTCGACGAGACATTCCAACCCTCCCGATACCCACATTTAGACTTAGGATTTGCATTCATTTAGATACATTCGAACGCGATAAAATCTAGGGTTAATTTAGAAAATTTTGATTAAACCTCGCAACTAGTCTCAGCTAGGTTGAAAGGATGCCTTAGGCGCAAGCCTTTGCCTTCCCTTTCTTCAAATGTGACTCCCGGACCTTTTTTTTCTTTCGTTTTTCATAGACCGGAGTCGAAAAAGGGTTTTTCATAATTTTTCTAAAATTTTACTTTTTGTTTTGTTTAAACGATTTTTTTGGGTGACTTGGTACACCCTAACTCAGTATCAAGTGGCGACTCTATTTTTTTTTAAATAAAACCCTTTTTCAAAAATTATTTGGCCAAATCTGTCGCACTTTTAGTCTCGGCCTTGTTTTCTTTTAAAATACCATTTATCTCAAAATACACTTTTTCTACTAAAATTTGATCTTTCTCACACACGCACGGTTTTTCTTAAAACCTTTATTTTCGAAAGTGTCACTGAGACCGGACTGTCTTTTCGGACACGACAGTCAACAACCCTACTAGTACCCTTTTGCTCACGATTTTTAGGACGCGACAAGTGGTGAATCCTATATTGATCATAAACTATCAATTCGTGTTTCTTATTATACCCAACTTCTATTGTACACATAACCAGTTACGGATTATGGACTAATAGAGTTAAAGTAAAACAATCCACACTAAAGGTACTCTCATAATCTCAAGTCAAAGGATCATTACACTAACACGTTTAGATTATATCATTGGCACTCAAATAGTTAACCTTATAGAAATCTCTAAGCGGATCAATCCAGTGAATTTGTTCTCCAACAATCTACCCATATATCATCATATATGCTAATCTTTTTGCATTAACAACGTCCTTTATATTGTTAATACTATAATTAGGGATGCTTTAAGAATAATAATAAATATTATTCTAAGGACTTTATCATTCAGAAAATACATAAATACATATTTTAAAATGATAAAATGTCATATCATTATTATTGCATAAATAACAACCAAACCTAATAATTTATGAAATTATAAGTCATCTCCCACTTTGACAAAAACCAATCATTCATGTACTCTAAACAGAATGAATACACATGACTATCATGTTCCTTTTGGGATAATGGCTTAGTCAATGGATTAGTCACACATTATCCTCAATGGGAATCTCATCTATCTTTATATCTTTTTTACCAATTATTTCCTTAAATAAATGGTATAGCAAAAATATTTATTTGGATTATAGACGAGACTTTAAGTTCAATAATGAACTTCTAGATCCAACTTAGCTTCTAAAGCTACAAAGTACTTGGCATTTGTTGTAGGATCTACTGCAGTGTCTAGCTTAGAACTCTTCTCACTAGCAACACCACTATTCAACGTGAACACACGTATAGATTATAATTTATTATCATTCTTAAATAATTAAATGTTTATATCTATAAACCCAAACACTTCTTAAGTGTGAACTCCATAAGTCAAGATCCATTAGTTTCTCTTGAAGTACTTTAGGATATTCTTGACAAATATTCAGTGACATTCACCAGAATTAGGTTGATATTTGCTCATAACACTTTGAGCATAGGAGATATTAGATTTTGTACATAGGATAACATACTTTATAAATCATATTGTAAAAGATTAGGTATCTTTTGCATGCTACAATCTTGACAAGTGTCTCAGGACACATGTCTATCGAAAAGGTAATTCCATGTCATACAAAAACCTTTCCTTTAATTGCTCCATGCTAAACTTCTTTAGCATCTTGTCTATGTACGTAAATCGAGGGACCAAGCAACCTCTTAGATCTATCTTTATGGATCCTAATTTTCAAAAAATATGTTGTCTCTCTCATAACGGTTAATGCACAAATTCCTGGACAGTTTTATCTTTTATTGTTTTAAAGCATAGATATATGATTTCTTAACAACAATATGCCATGCACATAAAGTGCTAAGAAAAACCAGTGCTCCCACTCACTTTCTTGTATACACAAGGCTCATCTTCGTTTTTGAGAAAAATTAAACTCTTTGACCATCTCACCAAAACTAATGTTCTAACTCCTTGATTTGTAAGTAATCATATTACTATCCATGTCAATCTTTCTTTTAAAGATCCTTTTGCACCCTATGATTTTTACCCCCTTGGGTGGTTCGACCAAGGTCCATACCTTGCTGTCAAACATGGAATCCATTTTGGATTTTATGACTTTATGCCACTTCAAAGAGTCTACATGAGACATGACCTCTTCGTAGCAAGTAAAACCGTCATCAATTATGACTAGCACATCATTACCCTCATTTATGAGGAATCTATATCTCTAAAGAGAATGATTACTTTACTAAACTACGAAAATCTTGTGTAACTTGAGCTTCTATTTGTGCCTCATCAATATATGGCTTAAGCTTAGATTCCAACTGTTATTTTTGCTAGTTTGTAATTCTTGAATTTCTTTAAATTCTACTTTACTTCCACTGCCTCTTTCAAGAATAAACACTTTCTAAAAAGATAGCATGTCTTGAAACAAATAATTTTGCTCAAAGAAATTGTAGAAATAGCATCCTAAACTTTCTTTAGAATACCTCACAAACAAACATTTATAAGACTTAGTCTCAAACTTATTTGATGTGTCTGTTTCACATAAGCAAAACATCTTCAAATTTCATGTGACCAAGAATTAATTTCGTACCATACCATATCTTATATGGGGCGGTATCAATCAATTTTAGTTGGAACTATATTAAGTGTATGGGAGATGGTTTCTAAGGCAAATTACCAAAACTAGATTGGAAGTGTATTGGCTCATCACAGAACGTACCATATCCAATAGGGTACAATTCTCCTCTTTAGACATTTTGAAACTCGTGACTCAAGTATTCTCCAACTCGATCAGATCTCAGTGCTCGAATACTCTTGTTAATTTGTTTCTCTACTTCAAGTCTAAAAGTTTTGAACTTTTCAAATTTCTCAGATTTGTGTTTCATAAGATATACATAACCATATCTAGAATGGTCATCTGTGAAATTGATGAAGTATGAGAAACTACCTTTAGCATGGATCGATATTGGGTTACAAATATTAGAATTTATTAACCCAAAAGGATCACTAGTAATTTCACCCTTTCACTAAAAGGTGTCTTGGTCATTTAAACAAGTAAATAAGATTCATATATCTCATAGAATTCATAATCGAATGAGTCTAAGTATACATCTTTATGTAACTTAGATATACATTTCTTATTTACATGGCCAAGTCTAAAATGCCAAAGATAAGCAATTAAATTTTGTCTCTTAATGTCTATGTTGAAAATAGACTTATCAAAACCTATAATATTTAAGCCATTGTTTAATAAACTAGTACTACTTAGAATGCCATCACGCAAAAAGAACGACATTTATTCTTTTGAGTAATAGTAAATCTGTCCACATCTAATGCAAATATAGATACTATGTTCTTTGAAAGCACTAGAATATATTAACAATCCTTTAATTCTAAAATAAGCCCAGTTGGCAAAAAGAGTGTATAAGTTCTTACGGTTACTGTAGCAACTTTTGCTTCATTCTCTACATGTAGTTCGACTTTTCCTTTGCCAAAATCTACTATTCTCAAGATCTTGCATATTTGTGTAAATATGAGATCCAAATCTAGTATCTAATACCCAAGAATCTTGATTAGTACATTTTTTTTATCTCAATCATAAACATTCTAGAAGTCAAAGTTTAACCAAACCTCATCGACTTCTAAGTCTTAAATGAGCCATACAATTTGCTTTCCAATACTAATTGTTTCTAGATTGGAAACACATGCCTATAGACTTGTCCACTTTGATCACACCTTCATACTTTGTCATGGCTATTTAGGCCTTCTCAAGACTAGCCTTGGATTCTCCCTTGACAAGTAATAAAGTGTCCCTTAATTCCTTAATAGATTACTCTTTAGATATCTCATATCTATTAGTCCTAGATTGTGTATCAAATAACCTTTGAAAGATGCACAATCATGGACAAAGCATCTATCATACTCCCTCCGTCCCATAAGTATAGGCTCGCTTTCCTTTTGTATCTGTCCCAAATTATAGGCCTATTTCCTCTTTTAAAGAGTAGTTAGGTTGTAATTTGACTAATATGTCCATATTTAATGCACATTGAAAAGTTAAAGTACTTAAAGTTCTAAAAACAATATAGTAATATGTGTTTTTTATTTTAAATGAATGATATAATATTAATGAGGGGTATTTGAGGAAAGTATGAACAAAAAATTATTGCTGTAACCACATTAACTACATTTCTTAATCTGTGTGAAAAAAGAAGTAGGCCTATAGTTATGGGACGGAGGGAGTATTATGATGCTTTTATAGCTCAAGAATCATATACGATTTTATGATACAAGCAGCAGTATCATTATTGTATTTATGCATTTCATAAGCATCTTTTATTTCTTAGCTATCAATGTGACTCAAGACATTTGGAATCAAGGTATCAAGAACATAGCTTATATTCGTATACTTGAGAATCATTCTCAAGCTTTATACTAGTCCAAGATTTTCATACTAAACGGAATCAAATGAAGTGGGTTTTGTGTTCACGTTATTACACGTTCTATAACTAGAAAATAAAGATAGAATATGACTTTATATTTATGCAATAAACAAAACCAAAATAAAATTATATATGGACATAAAATTTTGGTTTTGCTCCCACTATTTTATCCAATCAATATCCCTCATAATTAATTCAAGAATTTTCATAAATTTCTCAGGGGGCTAGGATCCCATTTTAATTATTTTTAATTTTGAGTTAACTCAACAAATCAAAAATAATTTCAACAAGTAGGTAACAATTACCAATTACAACTTTTGTAACTCCTAGATAGTTAGGTGTAGACACCAAATTTTGACACACCTTTTATAAAAGTATGCGTATTACTTTATTTAGGGGTATTTGTGATTTTCAGGGGCCAATTATAATTTTTGTGTATATTACGTCTAATTTGTCATATCAGGGGCAAAATGGTAATTTCACCATGTAAATATTATTTTATTTTATTCTATTCCCTAAATATACAATTTTATTATTTTTATCATTATTTATAATTTTAATAATTTTTAAGAGTCATTTATTATTTATTTAAAATTTTAGTATTTTTAACTTAATGGCACGTTTTTCAATGCACTCTTTTTTTACGAGAATTTTTAAGTGAAAAATTTCATATATGTATTTTGTATATTTATAAATTTTCTGTAAAAATTACATGATTTTTAGGAGTCATTTAGTATTTTTTGTCTTTTTGTCTATTAATGGCACGTTTCCCAAGGATGCGTTAATCTTAAAATCTTTGAGTAAAAATTATACTATATGCGCTTTATGTGATAATATATGTTGTGTAAGATTTTTGTGACGTCATTTATTAATTTCATAAATTTTTTTATAATTTTTCCATATTTAAGTCACGTTTTCCAATGTACTTTTTTTATTTTTATTTAAAATTTTTCTTTATAAGAATTATGTGTTTGTGCATTTTATAAATTTTATGTAAAGAAAATTTTCATAATTAATTTATTTATTTACTTATTTTTAAATACCATTTGTTTGTTTATTTTAAATTGTATTTTTCTAACCTAGAATTAACTTTCTTACACTGAATTTTTCTTTTTTCTTCTTATAATGTTGTGTTTTAGTTTTAATATATAATCTAAAAAGAGTTCAAGTAGCTTTTATTTTATTTTTTATTTTTTATTTTTCTATTTTTCTTTGTTTTCTTCTTTAAAAAAATAAAAAAAAAGAGATGAACAGCAGCAGCAGCGTTGCTGCTTCCTTCTGCAAAGAAGGTAATGGCTTCTACAAAAACCATCCCTAAGCCATACCTCTTCTCACCTTCTCCCCCATTTTATGGCTTTTCACCAGATTTTCAGAGATTTTTACCCAATTCTCTCCCTCAATTTCTTCCCTCACCAACACAGCATTTCCCTGACTTTCTCTGCATTCCCTCCCTCTGCCAGAACACACCTCCTCTCCCTCTCGGCTCAAGCTCCTCAAACACCTGCAAAACACAACTCACACAGACGCACATCACACAGGTTACACACAAAGCTCACATACAAACACATACACATTGCACAAGCATTCAAACACACACCTGCATTTTCCCCTTCCCTCTGCCTCCCCTTCCCTTTGCCAGACCAGACATAAACCTGCACACAACTCACAGTCACCCACACACAATACACACACCAGTCCACAGACACGATTGCACACACCCTGTGCAAAACACACCATTGCACACACCTCTCACTCTCTCGGCTTGCTCTCCTCCCTACAAACTTACAGGCAAACTCACAGTCCAACACACAATACACACCAGTCCACTCACTTTCACAAAACCAGCACACACCACATTGAAACACACACACCTGCAAGAAACCAAATTTAAAAAAAAAAAAAGAAAAGACAACAACAACAATCAACAGCCATCACCACTACCACCGAAGGCTCACCACCAGCCCCGCCACTCGCCACCGGAAATCACCTCACCCACGCCACCAACCGCCTCAAAATCAGGTAAGATTCAAGGCTTTCGTTTTAATTTGTTGAGCATAGATGGGCTTGCGTCAATTTTTATTGATTTTGGATGAACCAAAAGTAACTTACGGAGGGGAGGTTGGGTTCGGGTACGGAGAAAGAGAGCTCCGGCGAGGGAAGAGAGAGAGAGAGAGACCTGTGAGAGAGAAAGGACCGGACGGAGAGAACAGAGAAGGGAGAACAGATCGGGAAGAAGAATCGGGGGAGGAGGTGGACCAGACGAAGAAGAAGAAAAGAGAAGAAGAAGAAGAAAAAGAAAGAGAAAGAAGAAAAAAAGAGAAAGAAAGAAGAAAAAAGAAAAGAGAGAAAAGAGAGAAAAAGAAAGAAAAGAGAGAAAGAGAGAAAAAGAAAGAAAAGAGAGAAAGAGAGAAAAAAAAAAGAAAAATCTAGAAAAAGTAGAGAAAAAAAAAGGGGGGGGGGGAAGAAAGAAGGAACCGGAAACAAAATTTTTGGTTTTAGTGAAACTACGTCGTTTTGACGTAGTTTCACTCAAAACTACGTCGTTTTGATTAGTTTAGTTTTTTTTAATTTATTTTAATTAATAATAGTTATTTATTTTATAGTCCTTGTACTTCCATTAATGCTACTGTGGCCCTAGAAATTTTCGATTTGTGCATTTAAATTTCTGTTTATTGTAGATTGACCCCTATGATTTTATTTTCTTTTCAATTAGGTCCTAATTAATTGCATTTAGGTCCTCCAACTTTTATATAATTATAATTTTGACCCCTGCATTTTTTAAATTTCCGTTTCTGACCCTATATTTTTCGGTAATTACATTTTGACCCCTAAATTTTGCTGGAATTGCATTTTTACCCTCTGATATTTATGGAAATTGCAATTTTGCCTCCCAAGCTTGCTGTTATTGTACTTTAGGCTTAAAATGTTGCTGAAAATTGCATCTTGGCCCTTATACATTGCTGGAAATTCTATTTTTGCCTTAGAATACTTGTTGGAATTTTATTTTTGGCCCCCTATTGTTGCTGGAATTTATATTTTGATCCTTTATGTTGCTGGAATTTGTTTTAATACCTCCATTAATTGTTAGAAATTGTAATTTAGTTCCTAAGTTGCTGGAATTTCATTTTTAAAACTTTATGTTGCTGGAATTTGGTTCTAATTTCCTAGAATGCTTGCTGGAATTTTATTTTTGTTCCCCAACATTGCTGGAAATTCTTTTTTGCCCTAGAATGCTTGCTGGAATTTTATTTTTGTCCCTCCAACCTTGCTGGAATTTTATTTAAATCATTATACTTGCTGAAAAATTATATTTTAGCCTTTAAATTGGTTGTAAATCATATTATTATCTTAACTATGGTTTGAAATTATAATTTTACCCTTTAGTTTGTTATAAATTACATTTTTTACTCTAGAATATTGCCCAAATTTCTCCTTTTAATCCAAAATCTTGGAACATTTTTATTTTTGCAAAAAAAAAAAAAAAGAAGGACATTAATTAAGTCCTCAAAGCTTTTAATTATTTCTTTTCACATTTTATTTTTATTTTTATTTTATTTTTATCAAATTTATAATTAATGTTCTAAAATTGGGTCTTGTTACTCTAATTAATGTTCAAATTAGTTTCTTTATTTCCCTTTTAGTTATTTTGATAATTCTTATTTGGGGTGTTAAAAGTTTAAGTAGGTATTATTGTACTTCACCTTCTATTATTATTATTATTATTTTGTTGTTTTACTTTATTTATTTATTTACTTATTTATTTTTACTTAAACAATTTCCATTTTCTTCCTAAATATTTAATTATTATTATCATTATTTTCTTTCTTTTATTTTGTTTATCATTGTTATGATTGTTTGAATTCTCATAGTATTGTTCATAGTGATTGATATGAAACTATTTAATTAGTGGTCTATTTATTAAATAGTGGTATTTTTTGAAATGTTTGTTCATTTTTAGTAGCGATTTGTACCGAGTTTACGAACGGGAGGTATCTCGATTACTCTTTTAATTTCTTTTTATGTGCTCCTACGTGCTCCAATGTGTTTTTCTATGTGTTTCCATGTATTTTATGCTTATAATTTTTATCCATATGCGAGTGTTTATTTATTTATGCCATGCTGTTTATTTGCAATTAATTCTCGATTATTCAAAAATGTAATAGATAGGTAATATTCTATTTAGCAAAATTTCTGTATTTAGATAGTTAATGTAATAGATAGTTTATATCTAGTTAACAAAAATTTTGTATTTTAGTTAGAAAATGTAATAAGTAGGTTAGATAGGCTATTTTGATTATCTTTTCCATTTTAGATTGTAATTAGGCTTTTCCGGTGTAATAGTTAGGGTTTTTGTGTGCTATGTGTTTATGTGTTTTATTCGCTTTTCTTAGGATTTTGCATCTAGAATATTATGATTATGTGCTATGTGCTCCTATGTGCTATTATTTGCTTTTATGTGATTTATTGCTTTAATATAGCTTTAATTACTTACTTGCTTTATTATTCTATATGTGTATCGTCGCCACACTAGTCCGACGCTAGTTGTGGTTAATTTCGGTTTCTTCGCTAGTCCAACGCTAGCGGAGAATTTTTAGAAAATAGGTTAGTCCGATACTAGACCTTCAGGTCATTTTAGTGATAGAATCATTTCTTGTGTGCATTTCATGATCATTACACACACATTTACTCTTTTTAGGCCTTTTCCATTTTTACATAATTTTCTATATATACTTTATCATTTATTATCTATTTTAACATTTATTTTAGTGCATAATATTTAGATTCCACTACACATAGAATTTTAGGTCATTTGTGTGATTTGACTAGAAATAGTCATCTACTCACGTGGGAAGCGATGGCGTACATGTCGTTCCCCCCCTCCGTGAGTAGGAACAGTTAGTCACGAGTCCATTCGTCCCCCGTACCCATTATGTTGCATCCCTACTTTCTTTGTTCACTTACTATCTATACTACTATTTTCCTTTTCTTTTGCATTCTATTTTGCACCTAAACTCGTGACTCCGTCGAGGTCTACATTCGGGTTTCGCAATTAATGCGATAATTCTGACTAAACCTCAATGGAACATTTTGTCCCTTAACGATATTCATTTTTAGGATTAGATTTGCATTCATATAGTTGCATTCAAATGCGATAAAATCTTAGGGTTATAGTAGGAAAATTTAGACTAAACCTCGCAACTAGTTTCGGCTAGGTTGAAAAGGGTGCCTTAGGCACGAGCCTTTGCCTTCCCTTTCTTCAACTGTGACTCCCGAACCATTTTTCTCTTGTTTTCAAAGACCTGGAGTCGTCTAAAAGGGTTTTTCTTGTTTTTCCTATATTTTTCCAAAAATCATTTCCTTCAAAAAATCATTCTTAGTTTTCTTACCTTTTATAAAATATCTTCGGGTGACTTGGTACATCCAAAACTCCATACCAAGTGGCGACTCCTTTTTCACTAAAAAACCCTTTTTAGACTCTATTTTCGGGCCCAAAAACCGTCGCATTTTCAAAGTCCCATTTTAGGCCCTTTTTCTTTTATTTTTAATAAAGCATTTGTTTGCCACATTTTATCGAATCATCTTTTGCAAAGCATTTTCTAAAAATTATTTTTTATAAAAAACATACACTCTTTTCCCAATATAAATAAAATCACATTTAATTCTTCATTTTCATTTTTTTTCGACTTTAACTAGTTCTTTTTTCGAAAAATGGGGCGCGACATTAGGTATCAACTTTTGATACACATTGCATATGTCTCCTAACTAATTGCCTCAAAGGCACATGACCTTGAGTTAGCTCAACAAGCCATGAACCTTTGCTAAATCAGACTTATTATTCAGAGATCACATCTCATAGTATAAACATATTCTAGGTAGAACAACCTTGAGTTGGCTCAACAATCCGAACAAAAACTGTTTAAACTACAATAATGGAAGGCAACTATTCATGATTTAATATTTTTAATTGAATCAAAACTCTTATTTAGAGATCATATCTCATCGTAAACATATTTTAGGTAGAATAATTTTGAATTAGCTCAACAAGTTACCCTAACAAGAATTGTTTAAATTACAATAATAGTTATGATATATTTCTCTTATTTAAATCATAACCATTATTCAGATATTATATCTCATACTAACAAATATTCTCGGTAGAATAACCTTGAGTTAGCTCAACAAGTTATCCTAACAAGATTTATTTATGCTATAATAATGGAAGTGACCTATTTTTTATTGAGGGATAAATTATAGTCTCATCGTGCACATATATCATATATGAAAATAAATATTTGATCAAATAAAGCATACAATATGTAATTAAATTAAATCACATTATGCTGTCAAATATAAAATTCATATATGATATGTCATTCAAATAAAATAAATCTCATTACTTTATTAAATATAAATCACATATAATAAAATATTCAAATAATCAAATTAGACGAATATTTATAAATCTAGTCATGAATCTATATGCATATTAATTCTAATCACATTAAAATTGATTTAATTGAATAATTTGAGAAGTTTCTGGGTTAAAAACAATTTAACAAAATTATTAAACCAACAAACAGAGGAAGAAAGAAAACCAAAGACCAATTCGAAAAAAGGAAAACTATTCCCCTTTTATGGCACGGTCAAATGCGCCTGTTGGACCCTTTTTTTTTTTTTAATGTTCAGGCGTCAAAACCACGCCGTTTGGCTCTTGGTGGGGTCAAACCGCACCAATTTGACCGGACCATATTGACCTGGGTTTTTTTTTTTTTTAATATTTTGACCTCTTCAGACGACGTCATTTTGGGGCTATTGTTTCCAACCCTAATTTGTGCCGTCAACCTCATCTTCTTCCTCTTTCTCCAATGACGGCTCTCCGGCGAGCTTCACCCGATCTCATCCGGCCATCACTTTTGGGCAATATCCGGCTAGATCTGACCCATATCCGGACGAAGCTTCGGCCAGTCTCGTTTCCTGCGAGACGATTTTCGGATTTGGCCAACCTTTGTCCAGAGAAAATTTTGGCCGCCCCTCGGAGTTTCGCTACCACTTCTGGTAGCGATTAGACCTGATCTAGATCCGTCTTTTGTAGCGGCTCAGCCCTTCACCGCAGCGACCAAAAGCTCTGGCTACTGGGAATTCAAGACGATCAACCAATTCTCACTTCTAGCTACGGCCGGATCTTTTCTAGCACCGCAGCTGGTCGCGATCTGGTGGATCGCCGCCACCCTTGTCTACTTTGTTTGTGCTGTCGGAATTTTTTTTTTCGGGCAGCTTTGCCCAAGGTTCAGTTGTCTGCCGAAACTTTTTCGGCAACCTGCCCAACCGGTTTTTTTTTTAATTTTAAATTCTGAACAGTATCTGAAATTAAAAAATTCAGAAAATAAAATTTTCAATTATGAACAGTAGCTAAAAAATTCCAGAAACAATTACCAGAATTTAGAAAACTATTTTTCATTTGGACAAAGAATTTTTAAAGAACAAAATTTCCAAAAATTTTTGTTGAACTATGCCCAAAAATTTTTAAGAAAACAAATTTTTGTACAATTTTTTTTTGGGTGCAACAAAACTTGAAAACTTCATCAAATTATTTTGAAACAAATTTTCAAAATTAACTTCTCAAATTCATCAAGTAAATCATATACACATATCAACAATTATTCATGATAGCATATAATGTACAGATAATCAAAACACATTGCTTTGATATCACTGTTAGGAAATCAATATGCCAAAACAATTTGACGCAGCGGAATTTAAAATTGATTTCCAACCAAGATCATTAATTATCTATACAAAATCGAAAACGTACCTTTTGACGATGTAATTAAACGAATTAACCTGAACAAAGATACGCGATGTCAACCACAACTGCACACGTGTCCGGCTTCTAAGGTATCCACACGAACACTTTCTTGGGATCCTCATCAAGATTGATCAACACCAAGTGAATATGCTAGAACGTGAAGAAAATTGTATAAGGAAAAAACTATTTTTCTCTCAATGATTTTCTAACGTTACGTATTGTATATATCGTGTAAAATCTTGGTGTTTAGGACTTATTTATAGAGTAATAATTAAGATATCTTGTCTAGTAAGAATTAGATAATATATAACCCTTATCTACAAGGATATCTTACCAAATAAGATATTTAGTAGGTTTTAGTTTCCTTCAAAAGGAAATTATTCCATTACTATAATTCTCCTATTTATTAATAAGTCCTTAGAATTAATTATCTCACAAATTAATCCCATAATTATCATATAATTATTTAAATCAATTTAACCTAATAATTTGTTTTATTGTGTGTGACCCTTTAGGTTCCTAATCACTTGGCAATAAATATAAATTATATTTTAGAATTAATTGACTTTAGTACAAAATTAACATATTATACATATTACATAAGTGGATAAAACTAAAACTATACAGCCACGGTTCCATCGGGTTCAAACTTATAAATAGTAAGCTTGTTTACAGTTTGAGAAGGCCCAAGTTTTACTATTTTCACTTTTGCTACCTACATTGCTTCAAATTAATGAATTTTTCATTTTCTATCCAAAGAGGTGAAGTCGTATATCAATTGAAACGTATTTTATAATAGTATCGACAAAATAACAATAAAATTTTGGAATGGATCTTCTGTCCCAACTCTTGTTTCACTATTTGTCCCACTTTTTATTATGTTGCTATTTCTCCGTCACAAACATCATATTTTAATGTTTTTTTGTTTCCTTAAATTCCAACTACTATTAATGGGAAAATACACAGAGTTCAACAGACTTAAGAATCAAAATAAATTAAAAAAAAAAGAGATTTTTAAGAATTTTTTGCTATATTATATATTTTTCTATTATACATTGTGTTTTTAAATTTTTAAATTTATTTTTTTGACTTTGTTAGTAGTTACTTGAATTTAAGGAAACAAGAAATAAATTAAAATATGGTGTTTATGAAGAAGAAATAACAATACAATAAAAAGTGGGAAGGAGAGTAAAACACGAAGTGGGTCGGAAGATTTGTTGCGAATTTTAATTTTCAAATTAAGCTCAAACCTATCCAACATGGGATCAAATTGATTTCGGACTAAATTTTTAAACTTGTCTAAGATTCAAACTCAAATCAAGATAACTCTAGCTTGAAAGCTTTAACTTTTAGAGTTTAAATTGATTTGTATATAACTCTGCCAGCCATAAATGATAAATTAATGGAAATAATGACTTTTTTTTTTTTTTACAGGCAAACAAACACACACTCATCAATTTTACCTAAGGCCACTGAAATAATGACTTGGAAATTAGTAAAATCACACAGGATTGCTTTGTTAGTCTAGTGCTGTCAGTGACTAAAAGTTACGTACGAAAACTTGAATTGGAATACGAAAATTAGCTGAAAAGTTTAAATTGAACTTGCAATTTTTGGAAATTACTAAAATTCGATTCAACAAGAAAACAAGGTTTCAAAGTAATTTATGAAACAAAGTTGATTACAAATTCCGTGTCAAATTGCCAGGGGAAAAAATGTGAAGAGAATGGAAGAGCATTGTGCTGAAAATTTCCAGATTGTTAAATTGTCGCTTGAATTTTTTACGTTTCATTGTTTAAAATAAATTAGACCTTATAATTAATCAATATTCAATGGTAGAGAAAGTAACAAATAAACAGATCCACTATTGTATTTGATTATTTTTAATTATGTACATTTGATTAGCTCTTGTGTTGATTATCATCTAGAGTTTTGTTAATTGTGCTATGGATGTTTGAATCATTGTAAGCTCAAATTACAAATTGGTTTCCTTTAAAAAAACTTACGTGGTCTTTTGACTTGTTTTTTATATAAGTATTTACTAATTTTACATTGAGGGAAAGCTGGAAACCATACTGCTATATTTATCAAGGTGGTCTTATTGCCAAAGCACCTATTTTATTACTAGAGCAAATTTGTTTAAAATGCTTGAATTGCACTCTACAATAAACGGCAGTCATTCCTACCGATTTCCCTATCTTTTCCACTCAATTCCACCTTCTCTCTAATCCTCCCTCCCCAGCCTCCATTCTTTATCTCCAATGCTGTTAACCATCCCTTCCCTCCAACCTCTACAGCAGCATATGCCAAAAATAAATAAATAAATAAATAAATAAACAAAATAAAAAAAAGCAAAAATTTAATTACAATGTAAAACTTGATAAACGGAATGTAGAGAAAGAAATGACAAATTTTTATATAGAAAAACTCCATATGCTACTATCATGATCATGGTATGCATTATTATAAAACCCCATCATAATACACATCATCCGTAAATATACAAATAGCACTGGGCACACAAATTTCATGTCTACGAACAAGAGACAAGAAAAATTACACAAATCAAATTTTATTAATTTGAAATAAGGATGACAATCCCTGGATAAATTTCTTTACAAAAGAAAATATCATCTGATTTTTCTATTCACAAAAATTTAATTCAAGAGCCAAAAATGCTTGTTCGCAAATTATGATTGGAGTCTCTTGCAATTTGGGCGTAGGAAACGGTTGATTTGATTAGATTACGTAGTCTCGAACACTTGAATTTTGGATCTTGAATCTTGAAGCCTCCAACATGAACATAGGAATTTGATTGAACTTGAAGATTTGATTTGAACTTGAGCTTAAGAAATCCCTAGAAAATTTGGTAGAGCTTTCTCTGAACTTTTGGGAAATTTGTCATGTGTCTTTAACTTGAGAGGGGAAAGCCCTATTTATAGCCAAAATTTAGGATGCAATTGGCTTATAAAGAAACCCTCTAGAATTTTCTACCAACTTAGTTTGCTTGTGACTTAAGAAACCAATTTAAATTACACTTTAGTAAATGAGTCGACACACATAGTCCAATGTGAATTAATAAAATTAATCCACTTTAACTTAATTGGACATTGTAATTTTCTTTGAGGCCCCATACATCAACGGTCCAATTTATAAGCCCAAACATAAATAAACTTATAAAATAATTTTAATTTAATTTAATTTAATCAAGATCAATTTAATTTACTTAATCTTAACTAATTAAATTAAAATAAAATTTTATCGTCAACAAGCAAAAACTCCATCACAGAACCTACAAGCTAAAGGAAACCAGCAACTCAAACTCGGTTGGAACGAGCAAGTTTTTGACCCAGTAGAATAGAAAATTAATTTTTTATTCCAAAAAGGGCTATACAAAAAATGAAATTCTAAACCCACATGAAGCCCAAATAAAATTTATTTTTACTCCAACCAAACTAGTATCAGTCCAATATTGATTACAAGAAAAAACTTCAGTCAAAAAATATAAGTCAAAATTAAACTATGATCACAAACAAATATAAATATCGTGTATAAATTCTTATATAAAAATTAGAAATTAAACAATAATCAATTTTGCTGCTAAAATCAAATTTTAGGTTTAATGGCAAAAATAAAGCATCGCGCTTGAAAGGAAAAATATAAAAAAAAGGTAAATAAAAAACCGCAACAACAAGGATGGCGAGAAAAGAGCAAGGGAAGGCAGCGAGAGATAGCCAAATAGGTTAGCTTTTTTTTTTTTTTTTTTTTTTTTCAATTGACAAGAAATGTTAGATTAGAAGTTAGATTAAAGCTAAAGGCACTGACAAATGAATTTAACTAACATCACAGACACTAAGAGAAAAATTTCACTCAACCTAAATGGAAACTTTTAACACCCAAGCAATTGCTATAGCCAAATAGGTTAGCTGATTATTCTTCTTGTGCAAAAAAGAGGGGTGGCAGATGAAAGACAGAAAAGAGAGAGTCGGAAAGCAACATAAGTCTAGAGATAAGGGCAAGCAGAGGAACGAAGCAAATTCTGAAAGAAGAGGAACGAAGCAAATAGGGGACTAAAAAAATGGTGGGCCCACCACTCAAGTTAAATGTGATTAGCGAATTCAATGGAGGGGCAATTCTGTCATTCAATCAAAATTTGCTCCCGTAGAAAAATTGATGCTCTTGCAATATTAGCAAACCATTTATCAATCATTGAAAAGAATGGAATAATGTTGTGTATGATAATTAATATTGCCAAATATATTAATTAAAACAATATATGAATTATTCGTCATTAACCTGAAAATTAAAAACTAAAATCTATTCCTACCTTCCAATCGATTCCGAACTTATCAGTGGAGCTCAAATTCAAATTTCATACTTATATAAAATTCGAATTCAAGCCTCGTAATGACTCAGTTAAGGCCCCAGGACGTACAGATCCTAAATTCAAATCCCTCTCCGTCCTCCTGGCTTTGTAAATCATATTCTTTCCCGCTAGGGACAAAAAGACGCGCTTGTCATGCATGATGAAATCAATAGAATCGGACATGACTACCTTGTTAGCCTCGCGTTACCAATGATTAAATGAATAATTTCAATTGAACTTGGAATTGTTGGAAGTAAGTGGATTAAAATGCGAATCAACGGTAGTATAAACTAACTATAAAAGTAAAAACACCAGAAACAATAAAATAACCAGTAAAAGAGCTCAATCTGGTCGAAATTCAAAATCCCAAGTACTGCTAAAGTCAACATCAGATACATTAAGTCTACAGTCTCGTTATAAAACAAACTTTGCCGGTCAACGGTCACGCCTCCCCCCGAGGCCGGAAAAGTATACAATACACCACGTGCATTGCCACGTGGTGTACTAGAACCAATAATTTATCGCTATGTGGCAATGGTGAGTCATACTTTGTATTATTTGGCGATGTGTGATTGGTTCTAATGCACCACGTGGCACGCCACGTGGCACGCATGGTGCACGCAATACTCACTCCCCGGGGCGGGCGCGGAGGATTTGAAAGACCACAGCAACAAACAGGGAGCATACAGGACAAGAAAACTACCTAACCCCCTCAATACTAATATTACTTTTATACCATCGGGAGGTTTTGTTGATTAAGCAACCCTTAGCTTCATCAATCCCTTCACAAAAGATAAGTTCTTTCTTAGAGCCCAACTTCCCGGCACAAATACCGCTCCGGTTGGACCTTTACGAGGGCCATGCACAGCTCTGGGGGCGACTGGGACAGCAGAGGAGTCCTGTTTTCCATTAAAAAAACGTGCCAGAGCTGTCCTCTGTTCATTTCGTACCATAGTGGCAACAGGCTTTTCGGTTCCCATAAGCAAATAAAGTAAACAATTAGTGTGATTCGCTCAGATATATTACCACGGATAAAAAGACACTTAAAATCAGCTACTACCATCAACAAAGAGACGTGAAATGAGGTACTACCATTAACAACAGACACAACCCAAAGTTATATCAAATTATCATCTAACCATTGGAAAATAGGGAGAAAAGAGATAAGGATTCTACACACAGTATGTAAGTTAATCAAAGTACATAATTCAGGACCAAATTAAGTCACTCCGGAAGGTCAGATTCCACTTAGAACAAGTCCAAGAAGTACCATAGGCTTCTCAGAGCCCATTATTCAGGACCAAACAAAGTCACCCCAGAAGGCCAGATTCCACTTAGAACAAAGTCCAATAAGTACAATAGACTTCGCAGGCCCCATAAACAAACAACAATTTATGAACCAACAAGAACGACAAAGGACCAAAAGAGAAGGGGGAGAAGAGGTACGACCATGAATTATTGGCACAACTAAGTTATTATCTCAACAAAAAGGCTAGAAGTATTATCAAATTAAGAAAATGCTAAAAGATCTATGCACCCTTCACAAATTTACTACTATACCAAATTTCTAAGGTTAACATTTCTTAGTCTGTTTTAAAACTAATTGGTGTAAATCAGTCACATTTACTACAGGGGAAAACATAATTGCCATTGTACATAATCAGCCTCCTTTGTCATGCCTTTTTTTTGTTTTTTTTTCTCCTGGGTAGCTCTATATGCCCACGAGCATGAAAAATTTTAAAGGGACCAAAAAAAAGGCCTTGATGCCAAAATAGTCATTGTAACCTTGACCACCTAATTCCTAAATTTGGACAAAGACCCATGCATAAGGTACTAGAAAATGCATTCAAACTTTATTCACAACAATCAGCTACTGATTTAACTAGACAAACATCATCATCCTGGCTTTGATAAGATGCTAGACAATCTCACCATCCCGCAACCTGATTATTTCCTTTAGATAATAATTTGACCCCTGCAATATAAGTTCCAAAAAATTGGATGCTAAAAACTTCAGATCTAAATACTCTTAATATGGCGTAAGTTTTGAATCGTGTTCAGGGAAGACATGGCAGGAGGAAAAAGCAAAAATCAGTAGATCAAAGTTTTGGTAACAATAGCATTCCAATCAGGTATAATCAGAAGCTCGCTTAGAGCAGGAAGTCACGACGTTAAATATGACACAAGCATATCTATCTTCCGAGAAGTTGAAACTAGAGGGCAATATCCAACACAACCAATCAACATGGCTGTTACACCTTTATCAGAATTTAACAACTACAATAAGGACCCAAGCACAAGTCCAAATCCTCACCGGTATGTCTTTGAATATGGTGTCTGAAACACGCTCTACCAAGAGCAAGTTAGTTGACCAAACAGGTGTTACAGTTTTTACCAGGAGAGGGAGGGAGGGAGAGGGAGAGAGAGAGGTGGCAGACCAGCCAACCACCATGGATAAATAGAAAGAAGGAACAGAATGAGGGGTTGAGGGAGATAAAGCAACTTCAGCTGTAATCTGCGAGTGCTGAGGACAAGAGTAGGGCTCAAAGTGAAACAAATCGCATTAGAATGATAAAATAATTCCATCAATATGATCCTTACCTTGGGAGACCGGAGATGATGTGCCTGTGAGAAAGATGTCATGTAGTCCAATTTCTTTTCCCCTCCCAGAGATGCTTGTGAATCTATAAGTGTGAAGCAGAAATAAAAGGGAAAACACAAAAGACATCATCTTTATAGGATAACCCTCATAACTGAACCAACAGAAATTTAAGGAGTATAGAAGAAGTAATTACCTTGCGTCCACCCTCCACAGGCTGGAAAACAGTGATAAGATAAATTTTGCCACACAAGATGCAAAAAATAGAAGAAAAAACAATTAAGTACGAACCAATTACAATTAGCAAAGGCAAAATGATAAATAATCCAAAAAATGGACATAACAATGAGAGAGAGGACAAGCGAAAGATAAGTTGGCAATACCAGGCAGGTCCTTCAAAAAATACTTGAATGTACCATTCAAATCCAAACATGCACCTTGCAAATTTCTTGCAAGTTTTTTAACCATCACACCTGGTCCAATTCCCTGCAATCAGAAGCAATTTAGTGGAAGAATCAGAAGAAAGACTCTAGATTGATCAATAATCTCAACAATGAACGTTGCTAAGATCATTTATTTGTTTCCAAAAAATTTATGTTATGTTATGAATAAGTATTTTATGCGTAAAGGTATTTTAGTAATTTTGCATATTATGTAAATCCCAAACACATGTATATAATAGATGTGCCATACACAGTCTTATGTACGGCTTTATCAAATAACATTGTCTGTTTCTCTCTCTCAACATGATATTAGAGCTATGTTAACCTTGAAAGGAAGGAAAAAAAAAAGAAAGGAAAAAAAAAAAGACCTCCCTTTGATCCTTCTCTTCTCCTTCGCTTCTTCGTTCTTGCGGATTGAAGATTTAAAATAATTACCCGTCATCTCTTCCTTTTTCATCTTTTAGTACAACCGAAGTGGTGGTTGCAAGTATATGTGAGGGCACGATCGAGAGTTGGTCGTGACAATTTGTAGGGTGCGAACCAGGGGTGATTCACACCGTATAGAAGGTTGATCATGCAGTTCACTGTTCATTAGGAGTGTGGGGCGCGATCAATTTAATTAGGAAAATAGTAGATATTTTGTGATTGTTTGATATGGCTAAGAGTAATATTGAGAAAAAAATAGTTACTAAAGTGATTGCATCTTCCTCTAAAATCACAGATAGATTATTAATTTGAAGGGAGAATTATGAGATATTTGACGGGTCAGGATTTATTGGATCATCTAACAAAAGATCTACCTGCTGAAAGTGAAGTTGAATTACGAAAATAATGGTTAATGGATGATTACAAACTCTTCAACCAAATTGAAAGGACTTTAAATAACACAATAGCCATGTTATTTAATCATTATAATACAGTGAAAGAATTGTGGGAGTATGCTGAATTTTTGTATGCGAGCAAGCAAGACTTATCCCTTATGCACAACCTGATGCAAAGTGTTTTATAGGGCTGATTAAAGGAGAAGATCTCTTTTTGAATATTATAGGGATGTGAAACAAGCTTTTGAAGAGAAAAAAACGATGTTTTCTACAACCAGTGATGTTAAAAAGATGCAGGAACAGGATGAGCTACAGGTAGTGCAATGTTTTCTTGCTGGGTTAGACCCGAAGTATGAGGTGATTCGTACTCAATTACTTGTTGGCTATGTTACACGGACTCACCAAAATCTCCCACCGTACTCGTGTCGACACGACCCAACGCGGGTGCCGGTCGGAGATCTGTGTTCGATATGGTCAACAACCTGTTGGATCCATTGACCTCCACATAAAAAATAAATAAATAAATAAATAAATCAGGAGGAAGAAGATGAAGGGGAGAGGAAGATTTGAGAAGCATCTAGGCTTTGCCCTTGCCATCAACGTTGCTGCCTTCTCTACATGCCGTCGCCGTCTTCTGTAGTTGGAGGAGACGGGTGAGTGAATAGGGATTAGTTAGAGTTCTCTGCATGCCGTTGCCCTCAGGAATACTTGAAGGAGTCGGGTGAGTAAATACTAAATAGGATTAGTTGGGGTTTGGGAAAGTGGCCGGTGGCTGGAGATGAGTTAAAATTTGGACCACAAAAAAAAAAAAAAAGAAAAAGAAGTGTTAAAAGTGCGAGTAGTTGGAAGTGGCAGCAAAGTTATCAACCCACGTGACTAGAAAGTGGGTAAATGTTAAAAGACTTCTCCCTGAACATTCTAGCATAGTCCCTCCAATACACCAACTATACCCATTAACAACTTGGTCATATAAGCTAAAAGGAAATGGCTACTTCTTTCCTTTCAAAATTAGAAATAAATAAATTAAAATTAGAAGTTTAGATTTTACAAGAAAAATGCAAGCAATTGAAGAACATAATTTGTTAAAACAAATTCGAGAAAACCAACAAGGATAAACAAAATTAGAATCATATTGCATCATCTCACCTTTGGTGACTTCGTATATGGCAACCCCTTCTCATTAGTTCACAGTAATTTATTTACTCACTTGTTATTTGTAATAATATGCTAGTAACAACTTGTTTCAAGAAAAAAAAATTAATTCAACATAGCTAGCATTATAAGAAATTAACTTAACGTGGTAAATATTTTTTTTTCTGCTTTTTTAATCTACTTATCGGATGCCAAATTGCCAATTTTTTTAATTTTTTGAGAAATTATTTCTAGAATATATATATATATATATATATATATATATATATATTACAATCATATCGCCGTATCCATATCCGACACTCTAGCGGTGTCCCTGTATCCTTAATTTTAAAAAATAACGCACCCGACACTTAGATACGGGTCGCACTCGACACTCCGTACCCGAGTCCAGGTAACATAACTTGTTGGGCAAGAAATTCTAGCCACTTTAAGTGATATGTATGCTCACCTTCTTCACGTGAACAAGGGTTCTATTGTGGACTAATCAAAGAGAGCTATGTTGAGTGATGCTTCAGCATTGTGCAACCTCAAGGTCTGATAGTACTCGAGGAGCTCGAAGTAGTATTAGGGATGGCAGAGGAGGTAGCCAAGATAGTGGGACCCGCATTTGCTTTGGTTGTGGGGAATCAGGTCAATTAAAGAAAAATTGTTGGAAGTTGCATGGGAGACCTTCATAGATATCTGGACAGAGATTTGCTAATGCTACTACCCAAAGAGGTTTGTTACCTACTCTGACTGCGTTACAATCTGAGCCTCAAATTACTATTTCAGCTGATGAGTATGCTCATCTTATTAGGCTTTCTATTTCCAACAAGCCTAACTACATCCTCTACTGCTACACTAGTTTAGACTGGTAATCCTACAACTTGTCTTTACTACTACTTACACAATTAGATTCATTGACTCTGGTGCAACCGACCATATGACTGGGAACATAGGTACTCTTTTATTCCTTTACCCTCTTACTAGTCCATCTAATGTCACCTTAAGCAAACGGTTTAGCCACTCTGGTTGTTGGAAACGGTGCAGATTCACCTAACAAGATCTTGTATCTTTAAATTCAATTCTATACTAGCACAAGTTTTCCTTCAATTTATTGTCAGTGAGCAAAATTATCAATTCACTTAATTGTGGTGTTTATTTTTTTTCACCCATTGTATCTTTCAAAATCTTAGGTACAAAGTAGATTATTGGTGGAGGCCGTGAGTCAGGTGGATTATACGTGCTTGACACAACTTCAGTTGTGCACGGTCAGTTGCATGCACTACTATTTGTGATTCGGTTGCTTTTCAACTCTATTACCATTTTGGTCATCCTTTTCTTCTTACATTACAAAAGTTGTGTCCTAATTGAAATTCTGTGTCTAAGTTGGAACGTGAGTAATGCCAGTTGGCAAAACATCGTAAGGTACCTTATGTATCCAGGGTAAACAATTAGGCTGCAGCCCCTTTTAAATTGATATATTTTGATATTTGGGATCCCTGTTCGATTACTTCTAAAGCTGATTTTCGTTATTTTGTTATATTTGTGGATGATTTCTCCCGTGTTACTTTGTTTTATTTTATGAAAAGTTGTTCTGAGTTTTTTCTATATTCACTGCCATTTGTGCTGAAACAAAAACACAATTTAATTCTACTATTTGCATTTTGAGAAGTGAAATATCAAAGAATATTTCTCTACTGCTTTCTCATTTTTCTTGTCACAACAAGGCATTATTCATCAATCTTTATGTGTCGTGACCCCTCAACAAAATGGGGTGGCTGAAAGGAAAAATAGACACATTTTAGAAACAACCAGAGCTCTTCTATTTGACATGAAAATTCCTAAAGAATTTTGGGCTGATGTAGTTTCTACTACATGTTTCCTAATTAATCGCATGCCCTCGTCTATCCTGGATGATAAAATACCCTACTTGACTCTGTTTCCCTCTCACATTTTGTTTCCTTTATCTCCTCGTATATTTGGTTGCACTTGCTTTGTTCAAGATGTTTGACCTCAAGTTTCTAAATTAGACCCCTGATCCCTGAAATGCATATTTCTTGGTTATTCACGTACTCAAAAAGGATATTGCTGCTTCTCTCCTTCTTTGGGTCGATATTTAGCGTCTGCAAATGTTACTTTCTTTGAATCTACTCATTTTTCAATTCCTCTCACGTCCCCTCCTCCTGAGCATGAAGATGAGTTCCTCATTTATAGAGTTGAAACAGTTACACACAAATTGTAGCAATCCCCTTTACAGGTTTACTCTCGTCGTTTAAGGCAAACAACCGCAACACCCACTAGTAAACGTGACTCGCTACATTTACCTACTGCTTCGTCACAGGATCCTTCACCACCACAGCCAACTTCTGATCCTAGCCTTCACTTTCCCGTTGCTCTAAGAAAAGGTAAACAATCGTGTACTTTTCCTATCTCTTCATTTGTGTCGTACCATAATTTATCGTTCTCGTCCCAGCCTTTTGTTGCCTCCCTAGATTCTATCATAGTTCCCAAGTCCATTTCAGAAGCATTGTCTCGTTCAAGCTGACTAGCTGCCATGGAAGAAGAAATGAGAGCACTTGAGCAAAATTATACATGGGATCTATGTTATTTCCCTTCTGGGAAGTGGGCTATTGGTTGCAAATGGGTGTTTGCAATAAAAATGAATCCGGATGGATCCGTAGCACGGTTGAAAGCTTGCCTCGTTGCTAAAGGATATGCCCAAACTTATAGAGTTAATTATTCTGAGACATTTTCCCCCGTGGCCAAACTTACATCTGTTTGCTTATTTATTTTGCTTGCTGCTACATATGATTGGCCTTTTCACCAGCTTGATGTGAAAAATGTTTTCTTGAATGGTGATCTTCAAGAGGAACTCTATCTCGAACAACTCCCTGGTTTTATTGCTCAGGGGGAGTCAAGGAAGGCGTGTAAACTGCAAAAATCTTTAAATGGCCATGGGCTTGGTTTGGGAGATTCAGTACAGCAGTCACTGAGTTTGGTCTACAAAGAAGTGCTTATGACCATTCAGTCTTTTACAAACAATCCAATATGGGTGCATCCTTCTAGTAGTTTATGTTGATGATATAGTAATCACTGGGAGTGATAGTAAGGGGATTAGTGCCATTAAGAGTTTTCTGCACTC
This sequence comes from Mitragyna speciosa, assembly GCA_024721245.1. NCBI lineage: Eukaryota > Viridiplantae > Streptophyta > Magnoliopsida > Gentianales > Rubiaceae > Mitragyna > Mitragyna speciosa. The sequence goes on along the minus strand of CM045566.1, from coordinate 20,320,224 downwards.
AGTTTCAAATAAAGGATCTGGGTATGTTAAAGTATTTTCTTGGGATTGAGTTATCTAGAAGCAAGAAAGGAGTCTTCATCTCTTAGAGGAAGTACATCTTAAACTTAATGGTGGAGGCAGGTCTTCCCAAAGCTAAACCATGTGATACTCCTGTGATACCTAATGTGAAGTTAAGAGCTGATGATGATGGAGATGTATTGGATGATCTAGAAAAGAAGGTTAGTTAGAGAGCTAAACTATCTAACAGTAACCCATCCAGACATTGCATTTGCAGTAACCGTAGTAAGTCCATTCATGTCATCACCCAAGCGTGCTCATTGAGATGCTGTTACTCATATCTTGAAATATCTTAAAGAGCTCCAAGACGTGGAATTCTTTATAAGAATCATCATCACTACCAGGTTGAGGGGTTTTCAGATGCTGATTGGGCAGGGTCTCCAATTGATAGGAGATCTACGACAAGCTATTGTGTGTTTGTTGGAGGGAATTTAGTATTATAGAAGAATAAAAAGCAGAATGTTGTAGCTCAATCAAGTGCGGAATCTGAGTACAGGGCTATGGCATAGGTTACATGTGAACTTATGTGGATCTATCATCTCCTTGGTGAGATTGGAATTGGTAGTCCACATACCATGCAACTATGTGTCACAACCAAGCAACTCTTCACATTGCCAATAATCCAATGTTCCATGAAAGAACAAAACACAAGTGAATTGCCATTTCATTCTGGAGAAGCTTAAACAGGGTTAGTTTCCACTAAACATGTTAGGACAGGAAATCAATTAACATAGTTGTTTGCTAGGGCTCTTGTTGGGAAACAGGTTACTCTTATTTGTATCAAGCTGAGCATGATAGATATCTAAGCTCCAGCTTGAGGGAGAGTGTTATGAATAAGTATTTTATGTGTAAAGGTATTTTAGTAATTTTACATATTACCTAAACCCTAAACACACGTATATAATAGATGTGCCATACATAGTCTTGTGTACGGCTTTATCAAATATCATTGTCTGTTCCTCTCTCTTTCTCAACAAGTTAAAACAAGACCACCTGACTAGTAAACCTGATGGCTGAAATACTTATAAATCTATCTAGTCATCTCCACACCAAAAAAATAACTAAGCAAGTTAGATCAATAAGAGTAATAGTAAACACTATGGAAATGATTTCACATACATGTAAGTTGGTTCTTTGAAAAACTTCAAGCAGCAACAAAACAGATATCATCCCTTGTCTCTTATTCACACATTCAGTCAACCTTCCATTGCCAGAGTCAGCTAGGTCAGATTCTTCTTGATAAAGCTTAACAATTTCTTCAGCAAAAGATAGGCGTAGTGCCTTGTAATCCGCACAATCCAAGCTAGCAAATTTGTCCACACCAAAGATGGAGTCCGCATACAACAAAACAGCCAACTCAGTAGCACGCCCTTCTCGGGCATATCTGTAAAGGACTTCCCGAGCCAATTCAACCGAGGAATGATGCAAAAGCAGAGAAATCATCTTCAGGTAAACAGTCTGTCAGAAAATAAGCATTATCTTATGGCTCCAACGGTATTCATTTAATGCCTACACCATCCAAATTATAAACAAAAGAACTTGCCAGAAAATTGTACCAGATCACAATGACTGGATAGATCAAAAATCAACACATAAACAGATTGACCTGGGGTCCAATCAGTCCATTCTCTGCACCAAATAAATTACATGAATATATGCATAAACAAGACTTTTGTACAAGAAATGTAGAAAAGAAAGAATGACTTTATTACTGAAAGCAAAGAAGCAAAACATAAAAGTGCAAGGATGGATGAATAAGAAAGTAAACCCCATTAGCAAAAGAACTAGATCGATGGGCAGCATCATTGAGCCAAAAATTTGGCATGGAACATCAGGTCTTGCACCAGCATTGAGAAACAACTCGATAAACTCAAGTGCATAACATTCAACAGCAAGATGGAGAGGAGTAAGTTCCTCAAATACCATGATGTCCTTTTGGATTAAAGGAGAATTCAGATCAACATCTACACCAATTTTTCCAGCAATCATCGCTTGTGCACACTTTATAGACCTGAAAATCACTACCCAGGACAACAGAAGTGATGGTGAAAATTCAAGACCAATCTTTTTCAAACTTCCAGCATCGTGGTTCCCCGTAACTAGCTTCGTAAATTCATCATCTTTGTCTAAGGCCAAAGCGTCAAAAATACGCTCCCGATGCGGAACAACTTCATCAAGTGCCAGCATATCATTATCCTGACAAAAACATCATTTGGATGCTCAGTAACTACCATTGTCAGGAGAGCAGCGATCACCTCTTATCAATGCAACACGACACAAGATCTACAGATTTATGAATAGCACCTCATCTATCTAAAAGAAATAAAAAAAACTAAAAAAATAAAAAAGAAAATGACTACTCCTCCAAATACAACAGCAACACTTACACTGTTTCCGCAATAAAATAAAGAAGAAACGGCTTATGCTAAAAATTGTTTACAATTTTTGAACTAGGAAAAGAATAATCCTAACAATAATCTGTAAGCCAAAAGAAACCCAACACAAGTAAACAATTAAATGACTCAAATTAAAGGTTGAACACATACCCCAATCTGGATTTGAACGATTTCGCCAGGCTTAACATAAAAGGAGAGATCTTTATACTGTTCCCCAACCAGAGAAACACGAAACGGGCTCAGTTAAAAAATAACGATTAAATATTTTAAGTGTACATCGGAAGGGGGGGAATAAACACACACTGGCGAACACAAGTAATTAAACAAAAAAAAAAAAAGAAGGAGAACCGACTTCAGGAAAAAGTTCGACAGCTTACCCCTTTTCTCCTTTCAATGTCATACCATTCGTCGGTTTCAATGTCAGACTCTTGGCTCATGGCAACAAGTAGATGAATTAGGGCCACAGAATAACTTGAACTTCTCCAACCACAAATTCAACCATTACTCAAACTAAAACCCACAAAGAAATACGCCACTAAAGTCTACAACAACACCCCTCAGATTTATCTAAAGGCTTAAATCAAATGATAATTTCTAGTTTTACATTATGCAAATGAACAGAAATGTCGGCAAACTCTCGCTGGAACAGAAAGAACCTCCGTCGCCTCCCAAATCGGGAAAAAAAATTTTGGCCCCTTTCGCGATTATGATACGGATTATATCATGGATGCGTTCATGTTTTGGGGCTAATTGTCTCTTTGTAATGAAATTGAACGAAAAGGGGTGGGGGATTGAGAGAGATTTAGGGAAATTAGGTTGAGAGGGACGTAGGGATTTAGAAATTCCTTGGTGAACAGATTGGGTGTGTGGGGAAATTTCTGGTATTTTAATTTAGGTTTTATGCGGTCTATTTAAAAATAATTTTAAAAAAATTCTCCTTTCAAAAAAAAAAAAAAAAACAAATTGTTACTGAAACCACGTCCTTTTAGTTTTTCCATTTTCTGGTCATTTTATTATTCTTATTATTCTTATTCTCATCATCATCATCATCATCATCATCATCATCATCATCATCATAAGAATAGGTATTTCTGCCTTTAGTCCCTAGGGTTTGGTCAATGTTACTGTTCCCCGTACATGCTTAATTTCTGCTATCAGGCCCTGGATATTTATAGATTATTCCCATAGAATTTCATGTCCTCTTCAATTGGGTCCTAACACTTCAAATTACGATTTTGGCCTTTGTGCTTCCTGGAATTACAATTTTGCCCTTCAATGTTGCTGAAAATTGTAATTTAGTCCTATGCTTGCTGAAATTACAATTTTACCTTGAATGTTGCTAGAAATTGTATTTTTGTCTTTTATGTTTTTCAGAATTACATTTTTGCCCTTGAATATTCCTGCAAATTGTATTTTTTGCCCCTTATATTTGCAGGAATTACATTTTGCCCTCGAATATTGCCATAAATTACAATTTGGTCCTTCATGTTTGTCATAATTGCATTTTTGCCCTTGAATATTGCAACAAAATTGCAATTTGCTCCTTCATGTTTTGTGGCATTATGATTTTGCCCTTCAATATTGCAAGAAATTGTAATTTAATCCTTTAAATTTGCTATAATTTGTAATTTAGCCCCTTCACTTGCTATAATTTGAAATTTTTGTCCCTATGTTTGCTAAAATTCACAATTTTAGCCCTCAATCTGTTGAATTTACAATTTCATCCCCAGTTTTTGCCAAAAATTATAAGTTTGCCCTCAGATTTTTAGAATTGCAATTTTGAACTCAAAACTTTGAGGATTTCTTATTTTTATCTCAAGAACCTTTTATTTCAATTAAGTCCGTAAAATTTTAATTACTCCCTTTTAGTTTTTCTTTGTATGATTAATGCTCTAATTAGGTCTCTTTGTTTAATTAATGTTCAAATTAAGTTTCTTTGGCCTTTTTCTTAATTGTTTTGTGCCTTTATTTTTTTAACATGTGTTATCCTATTTCACTTAGATTAAATACTCTTGATTTTTCTAAATGCTTAGTTATTGTTTAAGTATATCTTTTAAATCATTTTGTTCTTAAAGACTTCTTAATGTGGTTAGTATTATTTACTTTTACGCTTTATTTTATCTAAAATAATGGTACCTTATTAGTATAGTTATGCCGGTCTTCACAAAAGGTACCTCTATTATCCTTAATTTCCCTCATGTCCTCCTATGTGTTTTTTTTTTTTTTTTTACCTTTGTTATCCTTAATTTCCCTTGTGTTCACCTTTGTATTTTTTTTCCTATGTGTTTTATTTGTTTATTTTATTTTATTATGAGTATTTGTTAATTTTATGTTTATTTATTTAATTTCAATTTTTCTTTAGCAAAATTTGTATTTAGATAGTCATTGTAACGAATAGATTATATTTTTCTTTTATTTAGCAAAAACTTTTTGTATTTATATAGAAAATGTAAGAGATAGGTTAGATAGATCATTTCTCTTATTTTTCCCCTTTTCAGATTGTAGTTAGGTCCTCAATGTAATAATTAGGGATTGTGTGTTATGTGTCTATGTGCTTGTGTGTTTTATTCGCTTTTGTTAAGATTTTATATTTAGATATCATGTTTATGTGCAATATGTTCCTATGTGCTCTTACATGTTCATTTGCTTTCACTTATGCTTTGTTCGTTTTATTATATACATGTGACGTCGTCATACTGGTCCAAACTTATTGTGGCTTCTTCTTGTTTCCTTGCTTGTCCAACGCTAATGGGGGCTTGTAGAATAGACTAGTCCAATGCTAGAACCGTAGGACTTTTACACATTAGTTTCATTTGCCTATAATTCATCTCACTTTCATGCATTTTTCCTATTTTATTTTATTTTATTTGTTGCATTCGCATGGCAATTTCCCTTATATTATCCCCTTATCCCTGTGCGTGTGAATCATGACATTTAGGATTGCAATTCATATAGAATTTTAGGATTAGACAGGTCATTTGTTTGTTTAGGCTAAGAAGAGTTGCCCTTCAAATATGTGAAATGAGCGAGTATGGCTCTCGTAGCCTTAGCACGCTAACTACCCCTCTAAAAGAAGTAACATTTTTGTTACGATTTGTATTTTTTAGTACCTCTTATGTGCGTCCCTTTTCTTGGTCATTTATATCCTAGACTTGACTTATATCTATATAAATTATATTTTTATTTTACTTTTGAGTCTCATTTTGCAAAACTCGTGACCCCCTCGAGGTCTCCTTTTTGGGTTAGAATTAATGCATTAATTCTAACTAGACTTTGAAGGGAAATTTTGTCCCTCTCGTACCCCTTCTAGATTTAAGTTTTGCATTTATGTAGTCACATTTAAAATGCAAAAAATTTTAAGTTACATAAGGAAAACTTTGACTAAATCTCGCAATTAGTTTCGGTTAGATTGAAAAGGTGCCTTAAGTTCAAACCTTTGTTTTCCATTTTTCCAACTATGACTTTCGAATTCATTTTTTTGTTGTTTTTCAAAAACCTAGAGCCGTCTAATAAAGGGTCTTCATATTTTTCTAAAATATTAAAAAAAGAGTTTTTCCTTGTTTTATTTTCTAGTGATTTGGTGCATCAAAACTTGATACCAAGTGACAACTTTGTTTTTCCTATAAAAGCCTTTTAAATTTTGTTTTGGGCTCAAATCATCGCATTTTTTAAAATCCCATTTTGGCCCTTTTATGTTGTTTTTACTTTATTTTTGAAAAATAAAAAATCCATTTTGAAAAAAATCCACAATTTTTTTTCTTTTCTCTGATTTTCAAAAATGGGGCATGACAAGTCAGAATTCAGCTTCCACTATAAATTGGGCTCAGCCCATGTTCATAATTAAATACACAATTATATATAATATAATGTACAATAATTATGAATTACCATAAATTTATTTATAAATTATTAATGTTTTATTTTATAATACGTATAATTATAAATTAACTATATTATTTTATATATGATATATAATTATACTTATAAACGAATTGGGCCTTAATTGGAGCTAAGCCGTGCAAGGCCCAAGCTCCTTAATTTGGGTCGAGTATTTAGGCCCAATATCATCTTGGCCCAATTAAAGATTTTTTGGGCCAAGTAGGTCGGGTTCAGGATGTCCTGATCCTATTGACAATCCTATTAGTGACTTTAAATTGATTAAGCAAGACTTAGTGCACAAAACAAGTGTTAAGTTGTCACACTTAATCCTATGCATATTGTCGCGTCCTAAAAGACGGTCCGGTCTCGGTGACCCTTTCAAAAATAAAGGTTTTTTAAAAAACCATGCGTGTGTGAGAAAAATCAAGTTTTAGTGAAAAAAGTGTATTTTAAGAAAAATAGCATTTTAAAAGAAAATAAGGCCGGGACTAAAAATGCGACAGGTTTGGCCAAATAATTTTTGAAAAAGGGTTTTATCTTAGAAAATGGAGTCGCCACTTGGTACTGAGTTAGGTTGTACCAAGTCACCCAAAAATCGTTTAAACAAAATAAAAAGTAAAATTTTTAGAAAAATAATTTAAAACCCTTTTTCGACTCCGGTCTACGAAAAACGAGAGAAAAAGGTCCGGGAGTCACATTTGAAGAAAGGGAAGGCAAAGGCTCGCGCCTAAAGCACCCTTTCAACCTAGCCGAAGCTAGTTGCGAGGCTTAATCAAAATTTCCTAAATTAACCCTAAATTCTATCGCGTTCGGATGTATCTAAATGAATACAAATCCTAAGTCTAAATGTTAATATCGGGAGGGTCGAAATGTTCCATCGAAACTTGGTCGGAATTATCGCATTAATTGCGAAACCCGAATCGAGACCTCGAGGGAGTCACGAGTGTGAATGCAAAAATGAAATGCAAAAAGAAAAGAAAATAGTAATATATAGTAAGTGGAGAAAGAAAGTGGGTATGCAACATAACGGGCACGGGGGACTAATAACTCATGACTGAATGTTTCTACTCACAGAGGGGGGAACGGCATGTACGCCACCGCTTCCCACCTGAGTAGGCGACTATTTCTAGTCGAATCACACAAATGTCCTAATTTCTAAGTGAGATGCAACCTAGATGTCATGCATTTTAAAAATGTGTCAAAATAATAATAATAATAGTAATAAATAATAATAATAAAATCACGCCAAATGGAAAGAAAACTAAAAGTGTGTGAAATGAGATGAGAAATGCACACGAATGATACTTAACACTAAAATGTCCTAAGGGTCTAGCGTTGGACTAGCCCATTCTAAAAAATCCCACTAGCGTTGGACTAGCGAGAGAAAATAAAGCCACAACTAGCGTTGGACTAGTGTGGTGACGGAATACCTTAAATCATGAATTAAATATTAAAGCATGAATTAAAAGCAAATGAAACATATAAAAACATATAAGGTCACATAGGAGCACATAACACATAAGCATAATATTCTAGATGCAAAAATCCTAAGGAAAGCGGTAAAAGAAATAAACACGTAAGCACGCAAAAGCAAATAAACCCTAACTATTACACCAGGGGGCTTGATTTACAATTTAGGGGGAAAGATTAAAAAAATGCTCTATCTATTACACTTGCTATCTAAATACAAAATTTTGCTAGAAATATGAGAAAAATACTCTATCTATTACATTGACTAGCTAAATACAAAATATTATATTTTTTCCAAAATAATAATAAAGAAATAATAAGATTAAAAATGAAATTGCATGAAAGAAATAAATACACAAAGAGCATACCAAATAGGAAATATGTGAATAAAATGCATAAAATCACGTAAGGCACATTGGAGCACATAAAAGACAAATCAATAAGAAATAGGGATACCTCTCGAAATCCCGGTACCAATACTTAAAAAAAATGAACACACAAGTCAAGGTACCATAATATATAGAAATAAAGGCTAAGAATATAAAATACTAACAAAATTAGTCTAAACACATAAATTCTATAAAACTACAGATTTAAAAGTGAATTCACATAGATATAGGGGCCAAATAATAAATTCAAATAAGCATGGGGCACAATTGTATATATATTAACACTAATTGGAAGGGGGCAAAAGTAAAATTTCAGCAATTAATGGGGATTAAAACAAGGGGGTCAATCAAAAATTATGGAGGACTCAACTGTATAAAATAATAAAAAAACTTAGGGGATTTAGAAACTGATTAAAAGTCTAAAGACTAAAATGCAAATACTTGTTACACATCAAATCAATTTAACAAAATCTTTGAACCCTTAAACATAAATTCCAAATATATTTCAAACCCAAAAAATAAAACAAATCCCCTTTTCCCAAATCATCTTTCCCTTTTTTTTTCTTCTTTTTCTTCTATTTTCTCTTCTTCTTTCTGATCTCTCTTTCTCCCGTTGCTTTTTTCTTCTTTCCAGTTTTTCTCCTTCTCTCTTCTTTGACCCAATTCCCTCTTTCTTTCTCTGGTTCCTTCCTCTCCATTTTTCTGCTCTCTTTCTCTTGTTTTCCTTCTCTGTGCTTCTCTCTCTTTTTATTCACATCCCTCTTCTCACTCTTCTTTCTCTTTTCTTTCTTCGTCCCCGATCATATAGCTCACTCTCACTCTCTATTTCTCCCTTCTCTCTCTGATTTTCCCCCTTTCTCCCTTCTCTCTAATTTCTCCGTTTCCTATTCGAAAACCCACTTTCCAGATTTCTTTCCTCTCTTCTCTACTGGTTCCTCCCCTCTTTCTCGCAGTGGCGTGCTGTGGCAGGGGAAGGGGATTTCAGTGAGAGGGAAGATGAAGGTGATGAGAATGGGTGGATTGTGGTGAAACTATGGCTGATTTGATAGGGGATTGGAGGCTGAGGTGTTTAGTGGGTTGTTGCGAGGTGGGTTTTCTTGTAGAAATTGGTGGTGAAGGACTGGCGGTGGTGGATGCTGTAATTGGTGGTTCTGTTTGTAGGGGCTGTTGTGGGGAGAACTAGAGTGGTTCGGTGGTGCGTTTGGAGGTGGTTGTTGAACGTGGGGAGGGGGTAGTGGAGCTGTGAATTGAACCTGGTGTCGTTGGGTTTGTTTTCTTGTTTTTGCAGGTTTTCTTGTTTTTGCAAGTTATTTGATCGTTGGTATGATAAATGTGGCTTCAGGTAGTGGTGCGGGAAGACTTGAATTTGCTTGTTTGGGTTGTGAATTGCTAATGTGCGTGAGATGATGAGTGGTTTGGGATTGTAATTTGACTGGTTGTGGCAATAGTCGAAGGTGGTGGTGGAAATTGGATTGAAAAAGGCAGTTCTGGTCTGGGCTGGTTCTAGCAATTAGAGGGCTTGATTGCTAGGTTGGTTTTTCTAATGGACTAGTGGAGACAGGGGATGGGTACTGACGGTGGGTATGGTTGGGGCTGATGAATGTGTTCGGTGGTATTGGAGTTGAATTGGGGTAAATCTGTTGATTGAAACTTGATTATGGGGTCGTTATACTGGTTTTGTTGTTGTTTTTGCAGGTGGGGCCGTTGATGATGGGTAATTGGAATGGATGATTGATTGTTTGTTTTGGTGGATTTATGGTGAAAATAATGGTGGAAGCAGGGGCTGATGATGGTGGATTAGAAGGGCTGTTGTTTGTGCTTTACTTAAGATGACTGGGTTTGTTGTGGTATTTGGGTCCTGGTTGTGACGTTGGTGGAGGTGTGGTTCTGGAGGTCTGTCAATGATGATTTTGTGGCTTGGGATTGCTGTGGAAGAAGGAAACAGGGGAGGGGCTTTGAGATTTGGTTTGGAAGAGAAGTAAAGAGAGAAAAGGATGATGATTGAACGGTGGAAGGGAGGTTGAAGAAAGATTGGGGAAGCTCTCTATCGCTGAAGAAGAAGAAGGAAAAGAAATCCCCAAAACAGAAAACAAAACAAAAAAAAAGCCAGAAAAACTAAAACAGAAACAGAAATATCCACGTAAAATCATATTGAAATGAATCAAACAGCACAAGAATTAAAATAAAAAAATAAAAAAAATGAAATAAGAAAATACCTGATGAAGAAGATTAAGGCTGATTATGATCTTGATGAGCAGTAATTGTACTCGATGAACAATAAATGAAATCTGATGGTTGAAGGTGATGAATAGTAAAATAAATTAGAAACGGCGCTTAGTGTGTGTTTTTGTGTGTTTTGATCTTCTAGGGTAAAATAAAAGTGTGTTTTAGGATTTTTCCTTTTTTTTCTTTCCTAAGTGGAGTATTTATACTGCACAAGTCTTAACCTCCAAGAAATGATTAAAAGACCAAAATGCCCTTGACTACAAAAATTACAACTTTATCCTAAAAAAATCTATTCCCTCTCACAATAATAAAAAAAAATCAAGAAAAATGTAAATAATAAATTCATTAACACTAATTCACTCCGAAAAAAAATTAGAAACTTAGAAACATGCTTAAAACCTAAAAACGAATTTGGAACTCAAAAATTGGTGAAAATGAGTTTGGAATGTGAAATGACAATTTTGCCCTTGGATGACGAAAATTCACAGAAAAATATCTATTGACCTCAAAAAATTATCAAAAATTACAAATAAGCTTAAAACACTAAAAAAATGCATTTTTGACTCAAAATTTGTAAAAAATGAATTTAATTTGTAAAATGACGATTTTGCCCTCGGACAATGAAAATTCGCAGAAAAATAGTTATTGTTCTAAAAAAATTATCAAAAATTACAAATAATCTTAAAACACTGGAAAATGCCTTTTCGACTCAAAATTTGACAAAAATGAATTTAATTTGTAAAATAACGATTTTGCCCTTGAGCAATAAAAATTTGCAGAAAAATAGCTATTGACCTCAAAAAAATTACCAAAAATTACAAATAAGCTTAAAACATTGGAAAATGCATTTTTGACTCAAAATTGATGAAAAATGAATTTAATTTGTAAAATAACGTTTTTGCCCTTGGGCAATGAAAATTCTCAGAAAAAATAGAAATCATTTTTGAAAAAATCAAGAAAATTTAGAAACATGCCTCAAGAATTTGAAAAATGAATTTGGAACTTAAAATGAGCTAAAATGGTATTCGCGAGACGAAATTACCATTTTGCTCTTATGCTGGTAAAAATATAAAAAATACCAATTAAATCCGGAAAAATCATAAGAAATTAATAAATGCATATAAAAGTAAAAATACGAATTTAAAACCCCCAAAATTTGATAGAAATATATTTACAGATAAAATTACTATTTTGCCCCCCGAGATTATTAAAATTTAAAATTTGTCCTAAAAAGTGCAAACATGCCCCCTAGTGTTTGAAAATAAATGGTGTGTCAAAATTTGGTGTCTACACATATATAAAAAAAAAAAAAAAATCTTTCTTATGCATTGGAGGTTTGAGTTTCATCTGTCTCTTTTGGGGTATATTTATCAATTTTGTATGAGTTAGTTATGGTTTTGGTGCATACAATGCAAGCGGTACGAGAATGTTGATCCACCTCGTACCCATGCTTGAAAGGCGGAGGAAGTCGACCCTCTACTTCCCAAAATTGCAAACCTTGGTACTATCTCAGCCCAACAAAGTAGCGAACCAGGTTTATAGTAGAAGGCACCACAACTAAGTGTGATTTCTCAGTTGATAAGCAAAATGAATACCTAGAGTCTTACTCTAAGCAATTCAAAGAAAGCTCACAAAGGAAAGCCAAATAGGGGACCCTTAAATGAGATATTATTCAACTAATAATGAGAATGTCTTACAAGAGTAGCATATTAACAGCTAGAAACATTGGTTAGGAAATGACATAAAAGTCCTTGCATTCTAATTGTAGCCGCGGCTTCGATTACTACTCGATTCTATCGCTTCTAATCTTAGCTACAGTGTGGCTATAATTAGAATGCTTGGTTCCTTGTTGTTTGCTTCTGATCATAGCCGCAGCATGAATTCGTAGCGCGGCTTCCTTTCTCTAAGCCTTATTTGTCTTCTCATGAGTCCTCCAACCCTTCTAACACTTTTATGGATGCAACTAGCTTCGATGGAGCATCTTCTACGCTTAGACTTCAAAACTTGATCTTGGACATCGGTGCACTAAAGGTTGTAGTGACTCCTTGAGAGCTTTGGTGCGAGCTCTAGTAAGCAGAGCAACTGATACTCTCTCAACCATATCACGAACTCCTTGATTGTCTTGTGTGTTCGCATTATTTCCTTTTTCTTAAAAAAGATTTGTCCTCAAATCTAGCTCACCGTCTGCAAGAAAAGGACTAAGATCAGGTACATTAAATGTGGCACTAACTCTATACTCACCTGAAAGATCAAACTTATAAGCATTATCATTAATACGCTCCACAACTTGAAAGGGCCTTTTCCATGTAATAACAACTTGTTGCGTCTTTGGTTGGGAATCTCTCCTTTCGCACGTGCAACCACACCCAAATACCGGGTTCAAAGGCCACCTAGCAATGTCCCTTGTTGGCTTCCTTTCACATATTCCATGCAATTCTCAATATTCATTTGGACCTTCTCATGTAGATTTCTTACAAATTCACCTTTTTTTCTTTCCATCTAGATTAGCATGCTCAGACAAAAGTAAGGATGACAAATCTAAATGAGTTAATGGATTAAAACCATATACAATTTCGAAATGTGAAAATTGAGTAACGGAGTGCACAGCCCTATTTATGCAACTCTACATGAGGCAAACATTTTTTCCAAGTTTTAGTATTCTTAATAATAGTACAAAACCATGTAGACAAGGTCCTAGTAACTACTTTTGTTTGGCCATCAGTTTGAAAATGACTAGAGATTGAAAACAACAACTTAGTACCTAATTTGGCTGACAAAGTCTTACAAAATTAGCTAAGAAACTTAACATCCCTATTCGAGACAATAGTTCTACGCATGCTATACAATTCATAGTTTCCTTAAAGAATAAGTTAGCTGTATGAGATGCATTATCAGTTTTATGATAAGCAATGAAATGTGCGATCTTAGAAAGTTGATTAACAACAACAAAATGGAATCATTACCTCTTTGAGTCCTGGGTAACTCAATTATGAAATCCATAGAAATATCCGCCCATGGTTCTTTAGGAATGGGTACAGGAGTATACAAACCATATGGACCTTGGACTTGGCTTGTTGGCATGTCACACATCTTTCAATATATCTTTCTACATCTCTTTTCATGCGGAGCCATTGCAAATGCTCCTACCAAATTGCAAGGGTTTTTTCAATACCAAAATGTCCCATTAGTTTACCATCATATAATTTTTTAACAAGCAATTCTCTAATAGAACCATCAGGAATGCACAATTTCTTTAATACAAGTAGCCATTAGAGATGCAATATTTTCCCATGGTGGTTTTCTTGCATCTTGCATAAATCTCCCCAAAGTCAAGGTCATTTTAAAACTAAGCAATTTAGCATCAAGAGTGGTAACTAAAGTGTAAATGCAAGATAATGCATCGGCTACCATGTTAGTCTTATCGGATTTGTACTTAATGACATATGGGAATGATTCTATAAAGGCCATCCACCTTGCATGCCTTATGCTCAATTTTTTTTGTCCTTTGAGGTGCTTCAAGGACTCGCGGTCAGTGTCCCTAAATGCGGTATTTACTTGAAAAATAGTAGTGGACCTAAAAAATTTATCAAAAATTAGAAGTAGGCTTAGAAATCTAAAAAATAAATTTAGAATCCAAAATTTGACAAAAAGACGTTTTGGAGATGAAATGACTATTTGCTCCTTAGACTAATGGAATACATAGAAAAATAGTTATTAACCCTGAAAAAATACAAAAATTCATAATCATGTATAAAAGTACAAAATATGCTTTTTGAACTAAAAAATGGTGAAAAATATTGACATGCTAAAAATTACTATTTTGCCCCTCAAGGATTACTAATTTTCCCTATTTTACCAAAATTTGGAATTTGACCCTAGAAGTAAAAAAATGTCCCCTAATGTTAGAAAAAATAAATGGTGTGTCGAAATTTGGTGTATACAAATAGAGACCTCTGTAAGATGTTTATGGTATGCTTGGTTTTATGCTTTAATAAGTAAAAACCATAGTTTGATAAGAGGAGCACTTCTTGTAAATATTTAGTATAGGAATTTCTGTCGCACCTCATTTTTCAAAAAATGAAAAAGCGGTTTGTTTGAAAAAGGATTTTAGAAAAATTATTTTTATTTTTTTTAAAAAAAGGGCTTAAATTGGGAGTTTTGAAATGCGACGATTTGGGCACGAAAATAGAGTCTAAAAAGAATTTTTATGAAAAGAGAGTCGTTACTTGGTATTGAGTCTTAATGTACCAAGTCACCAGAAAAATGATTTAATGGAAAAAATAAGAAAGACAAGAACAAAGCCTTTTCAGAAAACATTTTTATGAACAAGCAAGAAAAGTGATAAAACCTTTTTTAGACGACTCCAGATCTTTGAAAACAAGAGTGTCGCATCCCAAATTGTGAAAGCCCCACCTTACCCAGAGGTGCACCAAGGGCTTAGCGGACTGCCTACCTGGTTCTCGCCAAGACTCAAGTCACGCACTCACTTAGAACATTCAAGCATATTTAGTCCAAGGTAACATCCGTTCATAAATTCACGTGGAAGCACAAGTAGCACTAATAGGCTTTACATACCAAAAATTTACATAGTATTTACAAAAATAATCCAAACAATTGGACTATCAAAATACATAAAACAAAACATTTTCTACGTCCAAATCAGCTTTTCCTGCTTTAATATTTTGGAAACTTGGTTAAAGGAAAACAAATGAAAGGAATGAGCTATAATAGCCCAGTGAGTGCCCAAGTCATGCAACCATACCAAGGATCCATTATTTTAATGAATAAAACAGTTGACAAGTTAAATAAACAGGTTATGAATAATTTAATTGACAAGTAGTCAATGCGGATACAGGGCTCAACTACGGGAGCAAGCTCAACCGTAAGAAGAGCAAGTACTGATCATGTAGCCTTGATGTTAGGACCGAGATAATAGCTCAGGTCTTCATCAAAGGTCATGCCAGTAACTAACACGCAAGAACCCTAACCACCATTCACCTTATAACCTCCGTACAAGCTACCCCATCCAGGGAGTAATCTCAACCTTGGAGGGCCAACACGCAAGAAAGTTCAATCCGGAGTTGGCCTCTTTGAGGATTCACAACTCAAGCGGAAAGAACAACACGCCCTAAAACACCCAGCACCTTATATCCTCCCAAGCCTGTCTGGGTTGACTATCCGTGAAGTAATGGTGAAGTTAGTCACGGAAGTCTCACGCACAAGTAACATATTGGATAATGAAAGCATGTAACACATTGCGGAATAGATGCGATAAAGTACACATCTTTCCTCAAGTAACACATTGTATCACATAAATATTACAAGTGTAACATCATATTTCCTGCATCATGCACACATAGAGACACTCACCTGGAATGCTTAGGAAAAATATTTTGTAAAAGATTGAGATTCGTTTTCAGATCCTGAAATTCAAAAGAAATAATCTGATGAAAACCCGATTAAAACCCTAATTAAATTAGCAAGAAAATTCAAGAAATAACTCAATTATTTCTAGGGTTTCATTTCTAGGGTTTCTAGGGTTTAGGGTTTTACTCTAGGGTTTAGGGTTTTAGATTTAGGGTTTTGACTTTAGGGTTTCTTGTCCTAGGAAAATTCAATTCATTAATAAATTATTTTCTAAAAATTTCTGCACACCAAACTCTCTAAATTTAGCATATTCTAGGTTAGAAATTTCATCTACCATTTTTCCTTCTTTATTTCTACCGAGATTTCGGCAACATCTCCCCTTAAAATTGGACTAACCCAAAATTTTACCTGCAAGAAATCAACCAACCAATCCAATTTCCAACAAGTTCTATAGCGTCCATGTTTAAATCAAACTCAATTTCACTCAAAATTCCACTCAAATTCAAGATTTCAAGTCCAAGTTTCTTCAACCAAGTAACATATAATTCATGAAATTTCAAGGTTTAAATGCTATCTACTAGTCTATCTAACCAAGAGAACACTTTATCTAACAAGTAAAACTTTATTTCAAACTTAAATCTTCAAGTTGTAGTACTAAGAATCTAGTATGAAACTTGTACAAAAGCTAAATAAAACTTGAAATTAATAGTAAAAGTTCATAGTAGATACCTTGAACAAGCTTAGAACTTTGCTTAGGAAGAAGAAAAGCTCACTTTCTATGGTGGAATTGCTCAAAATTTGGAGAGAAAACTTCAAGAAAATAAGAGCAAAAGAGAGTAAAAGAGAGAATAGGAGGAGGGCCGGCCAAGACCATGAAGAAAAGGAAAAGAAATAGGCCAAGGAAATAGAAAAGAAATAAAGAGAAAAGTAGGAAAAAGAATGACCAATCAAAGCATAACAAGAGTCAAGGTAGGGTTTATGCTTTTAAGGTATTAGTTGTTAACTTGGATTAATTTGATTAGTGGAACATTTTAATCTCTTATCACCTAGTAATTAGTAAACTTTATGGCACAAATTTTAAAGCAAAATGAAAAGAATAGAGAGGGAGAAGAATTCGGCCAAGGGAAGAGAAAAGGAAGAAGAAAATTAGCCAAGAAGAAAAGAGAAGAGAAAGAGAGAATTCGGCCAAGAGAGAAGAAAAGAAAGCAAGAAAATAAGTAAAATGTTTAGGTAAAAATTTAGCTAAAGTTCATTTGGTCAAAAGACTAGAAAGTAGTAGAATTAGTTAGTCAAAATTAAACACTATTATAAACTAATGGTCCAATAAAATTAATCCAAATTTGGTACTTAGGTGTCTCACTGAATAATGAAAGAATCTTAGGTAATTAACCTAATTAACTTAATAAATCTTCCAACTAATAAATCAAAGATTAATACTAAACTTCAAATAAAAGAATTTTCTCTTTTAAGTACATTTTAGGTTTTCCCTTTTCTTTTTCTCTTCTCTATTATTATTATTATTATTATTTTATTCTACTAATGGACATTCATGAATTAAATAGTTTTATATGAATTTCTAGGGTGTTACACAAATCGTGAAGCACGGGTGGGGTCGTAACTGTTGCACCTGTCGCGCCCCATTTTTTTTCGAAAGACGGAAAAAAAAGAAGAATTATTTGTGTGTTGTGTTTATTTATTGAGAAAAGAGTATAGGTTTTTAGTAAACTAATTTTTTAAAAATACTTTACAAAAAGGTTCGATGAAAGATGTGATTTTTCGAAAATGCCTTATTTCAAAAAAACAAAAAAAAAAGAAAAAGGGCCTAAAATGGGACTTTGAAAATGCGACGGTTTTTGGGCCCGAAAATAGAGTCTAAAAAGGGTTTTTAGTAAAAAGGGAGTCGTCACTTGGTATTGAGTTTTGGTGTACCAAATCCCTGAAAAATATTTTACAAAGGTAAAAAAATCGAGAATGATTTATTTAGAAAATGATTTTTGGAAAAATATAGGAAAAACAAGAAAAAACCCTTTTAGATGACTCCAGATCTTTGAAAATAAGAGAAAAAGGTTCGGGAGTCACAGTTGAAGAAAGGGAAGGCAAAGGCTCGCGCCTAAGGCACCCTTTCAACCTAGCCGAAACTAGTTGTGAGGTTTAGTCAAAATTTTCTTAATATAACCCTAAGATTTTATCACATTTGGATGCGACTATATGAATGCAAATCTAGTCTAAAAATGGATATCATTAAGGAACAAAAATATTCCATTGAGGGTTGGTCAGAATTATCGCATTAATTGCGAAACTCGAGTCTAGACCTCGATGGAGTCACGAGTATAGATGCAAAATAGAATGCAAAAGAAAAGAAAAATAGTGGTATAGATAGTAAGTGAACAAAGAAAGTGGGGATGCAACATAACGGGTACGGAGAACTAATAGACTCGTGACTAGCTATTCCTACTCACGGAGAGGGGAACGGCATGTACGCCATCGCTTCCCACGTGAGTAGATGACTATTTCTAGTCAGATCACACACAAAATGACTAAAATTCTATGTGTAGTGGAGTCTAAATGTTATGCACTAAACATGTGTTTAAAAATAGATAATAGGGATAAAGTATATACAAGAAATCATGCAAAAATGGAAAAAAGCCTAAAAGAGAAAAAATGTGTGTGAAATGATATGAAATGCACACAAGGAGTGATCTAATGCTAAAATGACGTCTAGCATTGGACTAGCCCATTTTCTAGAAATTCTCTGCTAGCATTGGACTAGCGAAGAAACCGGAATTAACCACAACTAGCGTTGGACTAGTGTAGTGACGATACACATATATAATAATAAAGCAAGTAAATAAATAAAACATAAATTAAAGCAATAATCTCATAAAAGTAGATAATAGCACATAGGAGCACATAGCACATAAGCATAATATTCTATATGCAAGGTCCTAGGGAAAGCGGATAAAACACGTAAGCACATAGCACATATAGCACACAAAAGCCCTAACTATTACACCAAGGAAGCCTAATTATAATCTAAAGATGGAAAAAATAAAAGATAACCTATCTAACCTATCTATTACATTTTCTATCTAAAATACATAAGCTTTTGTTAAATAAATAAAATATAAACTATCTATTACATTAACTATCTAAATACAGAAATTTTTGGTTAAATAGAATATTACCTATCTATTACATTCCTTTGAATAATTAAAATTAAACTCAAATAAATAACGTAACACAAATAAATGCTCACATATAAATAAAAATAATAAACACTTAAAAAATACATAAAGAAAAACACATAAAAAAAATATAGAAGCACATATGAGCACATAAAGAGAAATAAAAAGGGTAATAGAGGTACCTCCCATTCGTAACTTGGTACAAATTGCTAATAAAATGAACAAACATGTCAAGGTACCACCATTTAAAGTATAAAAATATGAAATACTTAAAATTGGGGATAAAATGTAAATTCGGGCAAAATTAGGGGACTTAGAATAAAATTTCCAGCAAACACAAGACTTGGGAATGAAATTCTAGCAAGTTTAAGGGATTTAGAAATAATTCCAGCAAGTGTGAGGGATGAAACAATAAATTCCAGCAAGTTTGGGGGATGAAACAATAAATTCCAGCAAGTATCTACAACTTAAAACTGAAATTCCAGCAAGTTTAGGAACTTGGAATAAAATTCCAGCAAATATCTAGGACTTAAATGTAATTCCAGCAAAGCATAATGACAAAAATAAAATTTCAGCAAGGTTGGGGGACAAAAATGCAATTTTCAGCAACATGAGGGACCAAATTTACAATTTTCAGCAATATTCTAGGGTCAAAAATACAATTCCAGCAATGCATGGGAGGTAAAAAGGTGAACTAGAGCAAACTTAGGGGGTCAATTAAAATAAATAAGGACTAAAATGAAGTAAACTAAAGTATTGAAGGGCATAATTAAACAATTAAGAACGTAAAGGGGGCAAAATGTAAATAAATATAATTTGATGAAAATAATAAAAATAAATAACTTAAAAAAAACTAAGTTTTGGCTACGATTTTTCTTTTCCTTCTCTTCGGCCTCCCTCTTCGGATTTTCTCTCTTCAGCCTCCCTCTTCGGATTTTCTATCTTTGGCTTCCCTCTTCGGATTTTTCTCTCTTCGGCTTCCCTCTTCGGATTTTTTCCTCAGTTTTTTCTCTTCGGCCTCTCTCTTCGGCCTCCTTCTCCTCGGTTTTTCTCTCTTCGGCCTTGTTTTCTCCTCGACCTCTCCTCTCTTCGGTTTTTCTTTCTCCTCGGCTTCCCTCTTCGGTTTTTTCTCTCGGTTTTTTCTCTTCGGCCTCCCTCTCCTTGGTTTTCTCTCTTAGGCCTTGTTTTCTCCTCAGCCTTTCCTCTCTTCGGTTTTTCTTTCTCCTCGACCTCTTCCTTCGGTTTTTCTCTCTTCGGTCTCTCTTTTTGTAACACCCTAGAAATTCATACAAAAATCATTTAATTCATGTTATGTCCATTAGTAGAACAAAAAAAGAGAGAGAAAAGAAAAAGAAAAGGAAAACTGAAATGCAGTTAATAAGGGGATTTCTTTTATTTAGAGTTTAGTGTTAATCCTTGATTTATTAGTTGGAAGATTTCTTAAGTTAATTAGGTTAAGTAAATAAGATTCTTTCATTATTAAGTGGGACACCTAAGTACCAAATTTGGATTAATTTCATTGGACCATTAGTTTATAATAGTGTTTAATTTTGACTAACCAATTCTACTATTTTCTAGTCCCTTGACTAATTGAGCTTTAGTTCAATATTGGCCCAAAAATTTCACTTATTCTCTTGCTTTCTTTCTCTCTTCTTGGACGATTTTTCTCTCCCTTTTTCTTCTGTCTTTTGCTTTAAAATGTGTGCCCTAAAGCTCTTGCAAATTACTAGGAGATAAGTGATTAAAATTTTCACTAATCATATTTAACCAAGTTAGTACTATTATGTTAAAAGCATAAAAGCTAGGATGATTCTTGTCTTGCTATGATTGGTTGTTTCATTTCCCACTTTTCTCTTTATTTCTTTTCTATTTTCTTGGCCTATTTCTTTCTCTTTTCTTTCATTTCTTGGCCGGCCTCCCTTGCTCTCTTTCGACTCTCTCTTGTTTTCATTTTCTTGAAACTTTCTCTCCATTTTTGGACAATTTCCACTATAGAAAGTGAGCTTCTCTTCTTCCTAAGCAAAGATCTAAGCTTGATTGAGGTATCTACTATGAACTTATGCTATCATTTCCAAGTTTTAAGTAGTCTTTTGTGTAAGTTTAATACTAGATACTTGTTATTAAACTTGAAGATTTAAGTTTTGAAATGAAGTTTTACTTGTTAATCAAAGTGTTTTCTTGGTTAGATAGACTAGTAGATAGCATTTAAACCTTGAAATGATATGTATTATGTGTTGAATGGTTGAAGAAACTTGGACTTGAAATCTTGAATTTGAGTGAAATTTTGAGTGAAATTGATTTTGATTGAGACATGGAAGCTATAGAACTTGTTGGAAATTGGATTGGTTGGTTGATTTCTTGCAGGTAAAATTTTAGGTTAGTCCGATTTTAAGGGGAAATGCTGCCGAAATTTCGGTAGAAATAAAGAAGGAAAAAAATGATAGGTGAAATTCTTAACCTAAAATATGTTAAATTTAGGGAATTTGGTGTGCAGAAATTTTTAGAAAATGATCTATTAATGAACTAAATTTTCTAGAACAAGAAAACTCTAAAACTAAAACCCTAAACCCTAGGGTAAAACCCTAAACTCTAAAAAACCCTAGAAATTTAACCCTAGAAATAATTGGGTTATTCCTTGAATTTTCTTACTAATCTACTTAGGGTTTTAATCGGATTTTCATTAGATTATTTCTTTTGAATTTCAGGATCCAAAACGAATCTCAATCTTTTTACGAACTATTTTCCTAGGCATTCCAGGTGAGAGCTTTTGTGTGTGCATGTTGCGTGAAATGATATATTATGCTTGTAAAGGTTATTTAATGACATGTGCTATTTGAGGAAAGGTGTGTACTTTATCGCACCTCTTCTGCTAAATGTTATATGCTTTATTGCTCTATGTGATTGTTTGTGCATGCGACTTCCGTGGTTAACTTCTCTGTTAGTCCAGGTTAGTCAAACTTGGTGTGTACGGGAGAGATATAAGGTGCTGGGCGTTATCAGCGAGTGTTAATTTTCATATTTGAGTAAAGTCCTCGAAGAGGCTAACTCGTGATTGAACTCTATGAATGAATTTGGACTTCCGTGGCTAACTTCACCGTTACTCCACGGTTAGTCAACTTGGTGTGTTCGGGGTGATATAAGGTGCTAGGGGTTATAGGCGAGTGATATTCTTTCCTATATGAGTTTCATTCCTCAAAGATGGTAAATCTGGATTGAATTTTATAAGTATCTCAGACCTGAGCTATTAACTCGGTCCCGATACCAATGTTATCTTGTTCAATGATTGATACTCCTGCGGTTGAGCTTACTCCCGTAGTGAGCCTGTATCTGCCATTGATTATATGACACTTCACATCTACTTATTCATTGTCTATTGAACTTGTTGATTATTAATCATTAAATGTTTATTTGTTTATTGGTATGCTGCTTGACTTGGAGCACTCACTGGGCTATCATAGCTCATTTCTTTCATTGTTTTCTTTACCCAAGCTTTCCGTACTATTAAAGCTAGAGAAGCAGATTTTGACATATTAGATGTTTTATTTAAATTTTAATAGCCAAGTTGTTTAAGCTATTCTTGTAAAATATATTTTGGGATGTAATACCTTTTAGAGATACTTGTACTGCTAAGTTGACTTATATTAAAGTATTTATGAGTTATACATACGTTTGAATGATTTGAGTGAGTGCGTGATTCGAGTTCTGGCGAGAGTCAAGCAGGCAGTCCGCTAAGCCCTTTGGTTTGTCTCTGGGTAAGGTGGGGCTGTCACACTTTTTCACTCACTCTCTTCGGCCTCTCTTCTCTTCGGCTTGCTCTCTCTCTCTCTCTAGCTTTCTCTCTTCTCTCCTCGGCCTTATTCTCTCTTCGGCTCTTTCTCTCTTCGGCTCTCCCTCTTTGACTCTTCCTCTCTTCAGCTGTGCCTCTTCGGCTCTTCCTCTCTTTGGCTCTCTCTCTTCTCTCCTCGACCTTATTCTCTCTTCGGCTTGTTCTCTCCTCGGCCTTATTCTCTCTTCGGCTTGCTCTCTCCTCGGCTCTCCCTCTTGGGTTTTGTTTTCTCCTCGGCCTTTCTCTCACTTTTAACCTCTTAACCGAATGCCCCTAGACCTTTTCCCAATCGGTGTCTTCTTCTTCCCAAATCCAACTCCTCAAATCCAAAAACTAAACTCTAATTACTTGGTTCAATTTCAGTTAACAACTATGAAATTCAAGTATAAATTCAGATTGTATAAAAAGAATAAAGAAAGGTTGCAGAATCTTACCTTGTTTGGCCGGGAAATTGGAGGAGTTTGCTGGCGGTGTCGTTGATGGGTGGCAGTTTGCTTGTGATGCTCCGGTTGGCAGATTGGCAGTGGGAGTTGTTGTTGTTGTTTTTTTTTATGCTGGTTTTGTGCAGGTGTGATTGTGCGTTGTGCAGGTGTGTGTAGTGTTTGAATGTGTATGAACCTGTGTGTGTATGTGGCTTAATGTGTGTGCAGGTGTGCATTTGAATGTGTTTTGCTGGTGTGTGCAGGTATGTGATGTGTGCAAATGAGCGTCTATATGTGTGCTGTGTGTGTTGTGGTTGTGCAATGAGAAGTGCGTGTGTGTGCTGTGAGAGCCGAGAGGGAGAGAGGTGAGTGAAGTGTCTTGTGCAGGTGTGTGTAGTGTGTGAATGTGCCTGCCGAGAAGAGAAGAAGTGAATTGTGCAGGTAGGTGTAGTATGTGTCGTGTATGGTGAAGAAGGAAAGAAATCTACCCAAAATCTGGCTTTTTTGCAGGGGTAGTTGGTTTTGCTTTTTCTCTGCCGCTGCATGCAGCAGCTGCAGTCTGTAGCAGTTTTCTTTTCTCTTTTTTTTTGTTTTTGTTTTTTTATTATTTATTTTTTTAATCTAAATAAATAGTAAATAGTGTTGAAAAATTATGAAATTTTTATGAAAAATCTATAAATTCATAAAATGCATTATAAAATTTTTTATATGAAAATTCTAATAATAAGAACATATTTGAATATGTGTCATATGTGACAAAAATTATGAAAAGAAAAATAAAATACTAAATAACCATTAAAATTCACAAAATTTTTACACAAAATATATTATCACACAAAATATGTATACTGAAATTTTCACTTAGAAATTTTAACATTCTTGTATTCTTGGGAAACGTGCCATTAAGTAAAAAATGCTAAAAATTTTAAATAAATACTAGATGACTCCAAAAATCATTAAAATTAGAAATAATCATAAAAATAGTAAAATTATGTATTTAGGAAATAAAACAAAAATAGAATAATATTTATATGGTAAAATTACCATTTTACCCCTGATGTGACGAATTAAACACAATATACACGAAAATTGTACTCGACCCCCGAAAAATAAAAAAACTCCCTAAATAAAGTAACACGCATATTTTTACAAAAGGTGTGTCAAAATTTGGTATCTACAGCACCCCAAAAGGCGATCGAGTACGTAACCTTTTTTGAAAAATAGGGTTTTGGAAAAACGGTGCTTGTGTGATAAAAATCGGGTTTTTTAGTGAAAAAAATGCATTTTAGGGAAAATGATATTTAAAAGAAAATAAGGTCGGGACTAAAAGTGCGACAATTTTAGCCAACTAATTTTGAAAAAGAATTTTATTTTAAAAATGGAGTCACCACTTGGTACACAATTAGGTTGTACCAAGTCACCGGAAAATCCTTTAAACAAACAAAAACAAAAATTTTTAGAAAAATATTAAAAACATTTTTTTGACTCCGGTTTACGGAAAACAAGAGAAGAAGGCCCGGGAGTCACATTTGATGAAAGGAAAGGCAAAGGCTTGCGCTTAAGGCACCCTTTTCGCCTAGCCGAGGCTACTTGCAAGGTTTAATCAAATTTTCTTAAATTAACCCTAAGTTCTATTGCGTTCGAATGTGTTTATATGAATGCAAATTCTAAATCTAAAAGTGAGTATCGAGAGGGTTGAAATGTCCCATCGAGGCTTGGTTGGGATTATCACATTAATTGTGGAACCTGAAATGAGGCCTCGAAGGAGTCATGAGTGTCTATGCAAAAATAAAATACAAAAAGAAAAAAATAGTAATATAAATAATAAGCGGTCGAAGAAAGCGGGGATGCAGCATAATGGGTATAGGGGACTAATAACTCGTGATTGATATCTTTCTACTCACGGAAGGGGAGAACGGCTTGTCAATCCACCGCTTCCCACATAAGTAGACGACTATTTATGGTCGAATCACACAAATGTCGTAAAAGTCTAAGTGAAAATCCAACATAATTGTCATGTATTGTCAAATACTTAAAAATAAATAATAATGATGATTATATACATATAGAAAATCATGCAAAATGATGAAAAACTAAAAAGGGAATAGTGTGTGAAATGATGTATGATAAGTAATAAATTTACCTATTTTTGTATAATATTTTATATATGTTTTAAGTATGTTTTTAGTCTTTTTGATATTAAAATAGTTTGTTTGCATAACTTTCCATCAAATCAAGGTTTGCTCCAAAATTAGGAATTTTGGTCCGGAAATTAGGGTTTTGAGGCAGAAATATTATTTTGAGCAAATTAATGCTCAAGTTTATTTGATTATGCACGAAAATGATGATTAAACACAATTTGGATCAATTGAAGTTCAAAAGATATCAAATTCAAAGTTGATTCAAGGTGTATTAATTTTATCACTTAAACTTGGCAATTTTTGAAACAATTTTTCTTCATTAGATCCTACCAAAAAAATTATAATTCAAACGGTGGAAAA
Organism: Mitragyna speciosa; assembly: GCA_024721245.1. Taxonomy (NCBI): domain Eukaryota; kingdom Viridiplantae; phylum Streptophyta; class Magnoliopsida; order Gentianales; family Rubiaceae; genus Mitragyna; species Mitragyna speciosa. The sequence continues at coordinate 20,294,506 of CM045566.1, read as the reverse complement.
AGGTCTCAAGGGTATTATGGGAATAACAAAAAAATTAAAAAGGGCAAAATGGTAAAAGAGAGCGATACGCGGACCACGATCCGCAGATGTCATTCGCATATCGGCGCCAACTTGTAGATTTCGGCTCTTTTCAACTTGAAGCTTGTTCACACAACTTTTGCAGATAATTCCAACATCCAACTGTATTTTTGGATGCCCTAGAAGATAACACAAAGTTCAAGGAAGACTTTTGAGGCCAAAGGAATCAAATTTCATCATCATATCTCCAACTTAGACAATGACTTGAGCTAGGGTTATTCTATAAATACATGCATTTGTATTCATGAAAGATATGCTTAGTTTTATACTTGAAAGAGTATAAACCATAGCTTGGTAGGAGGAGCACTCCTTGTAAATATTTAGATTGGTTTTCTTTCAAGTATTGTAGGAATAATCAATTCTTGTAACAAAATCTTGGAGGAATTTGTACTCAACATGTTTGATGGAATGAAGGAAGAAGATTTGGAGCCATAATTGAGCATTTCTTACCTTACTCTTTCTAGTTTTATTCTTGCATGTTGTTTACTTTCATTTATGTGATTAATATTACTTTAACCATGTTGAACTAAGTTGATTACAACTAGGCTTAGGATGAAACTATGATATGAATTGGTTTATGACATATTTATTCTTGTTTATTTATTTACTTGGTATTTAACACTTGTTGTTAATTAGCTACCAATTTCAAGTCATCTAGTTGTTAATTGACAAAGAGATTTGCACTTAATAATGCAAAGAGTAAATAAAACTTATGTTGAATCTCACGAGAGTAGTGATTAACATAGGTGGATTAAGGATTAAAGTAACAATTCATGAACTAAATGAACTAATGTATGCTAGACTTTACCACGAGAGTAGGAAAGCTCATGTATTAGTAGTCTTCCATTCATAGAGAGATCTAGTTTAGAGTATAAATGGAATTGAATCCCAAACTTGAATAAAAATCTTTAAGGTTATAAACTAACATTCATATTTAGTAGATTCTTAAACCTAGTCAACTTTGTTTAACTAGTCTCTTCATTGTTTTGTCTACTTGAATTTGATTTTCCTACAATTTCACCACCTCTAAAGTTTGATTGTCTAGATAATAAAGCAAGTTAATAGCCTAGGTAATTGCTAGTTCTTGTTTCCTCGTGGGATCGACCCTAATACTCGTCACAACTATAATTGACCCGTGCACTTGCCGAACGAGTATTAGATTATAAATTTTATTACTTGTTTGTGTTGATTTGTGCATGATTTTGAGATAACCTAAACTCCACAATCAATGTAAAATGCACATGAGTGCACCTAGCACTAAAATGCCCTAAGGGTCTAGCATTGGACTAGCCCTTTCTAGAGATTCCCACTAGCATTGAACTAGTGTGGTGATGGAATAACAAGAACTAATAAAGCATAAATTAAAATAGTACAACATGTAGCGAAAGCAAATAAACGTATAAAGACATATAAGGTTACATAGGAGAACATAACACGTAGGCATGATATCTAGATACAAAAATCTTAAAGAAAGTGATAAAAACAAGTAAGCACATAAGCACACAAAAGCACATGAGCTCTAACTTTTACACCATGGGGATTTGTCTTGCAATTTAAGGGAAAAACGACCTATCTATTACATTTGCTATCTAAGTACACAAATATTTGTAAAAGATATAAAGAATATAATCTAACTATTACATTGACTAATTAAATACAAAATCTTCACCAAATAATAAAATTTGAAAACTAAATAGCATAAAGTAAATAAATACGCAAAAGCATGTAAAATATGAAATATATGAAGAAAATGCATAAAAAATCACATAGAGGCACATTAGAGCACATAAAGAGAAGTTATCAAAGTAATAGGGATACCTTTCTTCAAAGATCCGGTAGTAAATGCTAATCAAAATAAACAAACAAGTCAAGGTGCCTCAATACAAGGAAATAAAGCCTAAAAAAATATGTAAATGTTACAAAGTAAATTTTAATAGAGGGTAGGTGCAAATTTCTGGCAAATCAAGGAGCAAAACATAAATTTCGTTGAGAAATGGGGCACAAAAATGTAAATTTCAACAAACACTTAAACTTGATTACAATTAATAGAGACCAATTGAAAGTAACAAAACCTAAAGGGGCAATCTATAAATAATAAGGGGCTCAACTGCACATCATGAAACAATTTTTGGGGCATATCAATAATACTCAAGAAAGTAAAGAATAAAGCGTAAATATTTACTTTATTAAGGAATAACCAAAAAGGGAAATGCGCTAATCTAAAAATACTGCTTGAAACAAAATTTTAAAAAATGCAAAAAACATGAATTAAAACAATATTAATTCACCCAAAATTTTGCTCATCCAGATAAATCAACAATTCAGGAACAAAGTAAAACAAAATGATAAATAGATTAAACTTTAATTAAGCTAAAACTAAAACTGATAAAAAGAAAACAAGTCAATAAAATGCCCCTTCCAATCAGTTCTTTCTTCCACAAATAGAACATTCTCTCTTACTCCCTCTTTCTCTCGAATCACTCTCTTTCTCCTCTTTCCCCTGATTTCTTTCTTCTCCAATTTCTCCTTTATTTCTCTTTCTCTTGTCTTCTCCACTCTCTCCCTCGCTCTCTGTCTTCACAGTTCTTTTCGGTCTCCGTCATCCCCTTTCTCTTTCTCTTCTTTGATGGCCTCTCTTCCTCTCGTGTCTCTCATCTTCCCTCCACTTCCTCGCTTTCTGCTTCTTTTCATCTCTGTCTGCTTCTCTCTCCAGTTCCCCTCCAAACAGTGGCGGGTAGCAGTAGTGGGGGAACAATAGAGGCTCTAGCAAGCGATTGGGACTATATTTGGGGAAGGGGATGATTTTCTAATGATTTGGTTCTTGATTTTTAGGTGCGTTTCAGGGCCAATTTTGGGCTTTTGCAATTGTGTTTCCATGAGAGTTGGAGCTGTTATGATGATTGGGGAGTTGTGAATTTAAACTGTTGGTTAGGCATTGGTAGTGAAATGTGTGAATCAGATGGTGATTCGGTGGGTTTCCATGGTGGTTGTTGTAACTGTTTCGGTAGAATTTGGTAGAGGAAGATGGTGGGCTGATAAATTGATGGTTTTTGTCTGTGCTTATTTTTGTGCTGATGGCTAAACTATAGCTATAGAGGAAGCATTGTGGCTGCTGGTTTGGCTGATTTGATAGAATTGGAGGGTGGTCTTGAGTATGTTTTTGCTATTTCTTACAGGTGGTGGTGGTGGAATTTGGGATGTTCTGGTGGGAATTTGTGGATGATTTTGACAGGAGAGATGTAAGACTGAGATATGATGGTCGCAAGGGAGGCTTGAGAATGGTGATCCGTGGCTGTCTTGCAGTGTTGGATTCCTGTGGTGATAATTGGGGACCAGGTTGATGGTTTGGGCTTTTGTTAGGTGATGCAATTGGCGTTGAAAAGAGCTTCGGTGTAGGTGGTGCCTGAAATTGTGGCCGTGTGACTGATGGGGGATGAACTTGGAGTCGATGGGATTTGGGGCTGATTTTGGGTGTCGTTGATGGTGGATTCGTGTTTTTAAGGGGCTGGTTTGATGTCTGATAGCAGCTTTTGGGCAGGGGTGGAACTGTGATGGTGTGATAGTCGCTGGTGGAAGAGCTATGTAGATGTTCTGGGGCTGTTCTTGAGTGGCAATTTTGAAGGTCTTGGATGATTGATAAGGGTGTTTTGTTGCCATGATTTGAGGTTGATTGTGGAGGGATTAGGGCCGGTATGGTTCAATGGCGGCAGAGGTCACGATTGTGGATTAATTGGTGATTGGATTGTGGCTATTTTGGTGGGTGTTTGAGGCTGGTTTGCTGGTGAGAATTGAGGTTACTTTGGGTGGTTGAATGTGAGTCCTGAGTGGATTGGGGGTACCGATTGCAGGAGGCTGCAATTGGTGTTGTTATGGGCTTGCTTTGGTGATGAGGGTGGCAGCAGGTGGTGGCTTGATGAAGGGAAATTAATGGCAGGTGGGGTGGCGATGGTCTGTGATTAAAGACAATGATGATAGTTACAGGGGAGTTTGGTAGTTGACTGTGGTTGGTTGTTTATGCTTGTTTGTGGGGTGGTGATTGTTTGAGGATACTTTTTGGTTTTGTAGAGGTGATAGTGGCAGTCAGATGGGGTGGTTAATAGTGATGACTGGAGAGTTGGCACTGGTTGTGGGTGAGGTGAGGGGCTACGAGGTTTTTGAAAGTGGAGGAGGTGACTAGAAATGGTGGTGCTAATTTATGGTGGTGGCTATGTTGTTTTTGGCCATGAATGTGAGGAGGGAGGCCTTGGAGATTGCGATAGGAGGACTATTGTGCTGCTGGTTGATTGAACTGCGTGTGTATGTATGACTTTCTGTGATTTTCTGGGTTGGGCCAGTTGGTCTAACGGTGGTTGCAGAGAGGAAGGTGGGTGAGAAAGGGAGGAAGAACGGTGGAGAAGAAGAAAACCCAAATCCAAAAATAAAGCGCAAAAAAAAAACAGCAAGAAATCCCAACAAAAAACAGCAAATTCAACCAAAATTATCAAACAATCTAAATCAGATTTTTATAGTAAATGGTGGAAAAAAGTGAACCAAAAAACAAAACAAACAAAAAGTAGGACATTACCTTTAGTGCCTGAAAGCCAGATGAACAGTGGAGGATGAATAGTTGAAGGAATTGATTGCCAATGACGTCTTGAAGTAGTGTGTGTGTGAGCATAAGGGAGTGTGTGTGTATTTGATCTTTTTTCTTGAGATAAGAGTGTGTTTCCTGTTTTTTTATTATTTTTTCTTATTTTTCTCCCTAAAAATGACTATTTATAGTGCAAAAGCCTTAACCTCCAAGAAATGAGTAAAAATGACTGAAATACCCCTAGTAATAAAATTTCAAGTTTATCCTAAAAAAATAGCTTTTGGTAAAATTAAAACTAACACTAAAATCAAAACTAAAAATTAAAATGCCATGACTTTTCTAAAACATTCAAAAAATAGAAAAAGCCTAAAAAATATAAATAATAAATTTATTAAAGAAATTCGGGCGAGAATAACATATTTTCATACAAAATTACAGTTTTGCCCCATAAATACAGTATTTATAGAAAAAATAAAAAAGGTTCCAAAAATTACCAAAAATTAGGAATAGGTTCAAAAACCTAAAAATGAGTTTAGAAATACAAAAATTTGATAAAAAGGCTTTTCAGGTGTGAAATAATTATTTTGCCCTTGTATTAACAAAATACACAGAAAAATAGTTATTGTCCTCAAAAAATTGTCAAAATAAGCTTAAAATCCTAAAAAATGAATTTAGGACTCAAAAATTGATGAAAAATGCATTCGGGGTGCAAAATAACTATTTTGCCCCTTAACACGATATTTACAAAAAAAATAACAATCGTCCCCAAAAAAATCATTAAAATTTAGGAAAATTCTTAATAACTTGAAAAACAAATTTGGGACTAAAAAATGGGCAAAAATGGTATTCGTAAGGCGAAATGACCATTTTACACTTGCACGGACGAAATGTACAGAATAATATCAATTAAACCTGAAAAAATCACAAAACTTCAAAAACATGTATGAAAATACAGAAATGTACATTTAAAACCCCAAAACTAATGAAAAATATTTACAACTAAAAATTACTATTTGGCCCCCCGATATTGTTGATTTTGCCTCTTTTTTCAAAAATTAAGATTTGACCCCAAAACTAAAAAAAATGCTCCCTAATATTAGAAAAAAAAATGGTGTGTCAAAATTTGGTGTCTACAAAGAGAAAAATGAGCTCGGGAGTCATAGTTGAAGAAAGAGAAAGCAAAGACTCGCACCTAAGATACCTTTTCAACCTAGCCGAAACTAGTTGTGAGATATAGTAGTTTTCATAATGTAATCCTAAAACTTATCACATTTGGATGTAGTACATAAATGCGAGAACCTAGACTTAAGAAAGGGATATCGAAAGGGGCGAAATGTCCCTTCAAAATTTAAATTGGGATTAACACATTAATTGCATAAGCCAAAATGAGACCTCAAAGGAGTCACGAGTCATGCAAAATTAAATATAAAAATAAAAAAATATAGATATAGATATAAGTGACTAAGGAAAGAGAATGCACATAAGGCATGCTAAGGCCAATAGAGGGCCAAACTTGCCCATTTCTCATGTTCGAAGGGTGACGTTCCTAACATGACCAAGCAAATAGCCTATGTAATCTAAGATTCTATATGAAATGCGATATATGTGTCATGCATTATACATATACAAGAACCAGGAATGATATAGGGGAAAATATGATGCAAATGAGAAAATCCTAAAAATAGAAAAAATGCGTGCAGGCGAGATGAATTGCATGCAAATGATGAAAACTATGTATGAGGGTGCCTAAGAGTTTAGCGTTGGGCTTGCCCATTTCCAACAAATTCCTCATTAGCGCTAGCGAGGACACGAAAAAAACCACAACTAGCGTTGGATTGGTGTAGTGACATCACAAGTAAACAGGAATGAAAGCATAATAAAATTAAAGAAACACACAAGCACGTAAAGCGCGGAGGAACACATAACACATAAGCATAATATTCTAGATGCACAAGGAAAGCAAATAACATGTAAGTACATAAATATGCAAAAACACATAGCACACCAAGCCTGTCTATTACATCGAGGGAACTTGCTATAGTCTACTAGGGGAAAAATAAAATAAAATTAAGAATCATATCTAACCTATCTATTACACTTGTCCAACTAAACACAAATTTTGCTAAGAAAATAAAATTATAAACCTATTACATTCTTTTGAATAATTATAAAATTAAAACCAAATCAACAAACAAACATAAAATTAACAAATACTCAAAATTAAAATAAATAAAACAATGCAACACATAAAACACATAATAAACACATAGGGAAACACATAAGGAAAATTAAAAGGTAGCGAAGGGACCTCTTTTTGAAGACCAACACTAATGCTAACAAGACGAGTAAACATGTCAAGGCACCACATTTTAAATAAATAAAACATAAAAATATAAATACTAACAAATTGGGGGTAACATACAAATCCTATCAAACTAAGGGGGCAAACATTATAAATCCTAACAAGCTAACGGGTAAAACAAAAATTCATGCAGGTCTAGGGATCCAATTGAAAATTCCAACAAATGTAAGAAGGCAAAAATGCAATTTATAGCAAGTTGTACATTAAAAATTATGAATTCCAGCAAGCTTAAAAAGGTAAGATCATAAATGGGAAGCCTTAATTAAAAAGAACTTAAAATCTAAGGCCAAATTATGATTGTCAAAGTCTAAATACAAAATTCCCATATGTCAAAGGACTTAAAAGTGTTAAAGATAATTAAGGGCAACACATAACTATAAAAAGTGTTAAAGAAAATTAAGGGCAAAATATAACTACACAAAGAGAAAAATAAATAACCACAAAAGCATAAACTAAACATGTCTTTCCCCCCTCCCCATTCGGCCTTTTTCTTTCCCCTAAATCCCAAAACCAAATTTCACCCAATCAGTAAATCAAACTCTAAATCTCTTGATGTCCCTAAACAAACCCATTTACCGCAAGCAAAGTTGATACCATGTGAAAAGGAATTGAAAATGAACCAATGATTATACCTGGAATTGGGCAGAGAAGGCGAGGGCAATGGTGATGGAGACTGTCAGGCTAATGGCCACACTACTGGCTCCTTAAAGGTTGTGCGAATAGATATTGGTTGGGCTTCGACTGTGACAATGGAAGAAATTGCTATTGGATGGGGTTGTTTCTATGATTGGATGAGTGGTACAATTGTGACTTTGGTGGTTGGCCAGTGGGCTTTGGTGAAGCAACGATGTGACTTTGGTGGTCTTGATATTGTGGTCCGCGATTTGGGGTGACTGATGATAGTTTGTTCTTAGATGGTGTATGTGTGGTTGTTTAGGGATGATGACTAGTAATTCAATTGATTTCAGTAGTAGAGGGAGAGAAAGTTCGCAGTGTGATTAGCTTATGGTGGTTGCACGATTGGTGGTTGTGTTTGTGAAATGGCTGTTGTGGCTGTTAGGAGACTATATTGGATGTCGATTTATGGGGATGATGGTGGTGGTGATATGGATTGGTAGCGGTGGAGAGGCCGATTAGTGTAGCGGATGCGATTGGCAGGAAGATGGCGTTTGTAGTGATTTTTGGGGTTGTTTACTGTAGGTGAGAAATTTGGTGAAAAGGGGCTGATGATGGTGTTGTGACTAGCTGTTTGAGAAAGAATGACTTAATAATGGAGAGTGTGGTAGCTATTGGCAGAGATTGTTCGGTTGGTGATGGCTGATGATTTAGTTTTTGGTTGTTATATGTGGTTTTGGGGTGGCTGATTGAGGGGTGAGTGTGGTGGTCTTAGGCTATTATATGGTGGGTTTTGTGTGGCTGATTGTTCTAGGAGTGCGCGGCAGTTTCAGGTGGAATTTGGTGTTGATTGTGGTTTGGTTGTTTGTGGTTGAAGTGGTGGCGGGATGCTTGACAATGGTGACGGATTGGTGGCGCTAGAGTTGGTGAGCTTGCTTGTATTGCATGTGTGTGACTGTGATGGTTTTGACTGATGAGGCTTTGACGAAGGCTATGGTGGTTTGTTGGTTGTTTAGCCACTATTATGGTGGTCAAGAGCAGTGTGTGGTGGTTGTTTATGGTGGTTTAATGGTGAAGGCTCTGGAGACTAGTGGTGGTGATGGTTGATGGTGATGGAAATCGTGTGAGTGTGTGTAGTGTATGAAAGGAAAATGTGAACTGTGTGAGTGCGTTGGCTGCCAAAGTGTTAGCCTCTGATAAGTGTCTCTAGGATTACGTGTTTTATACTAACTAATGGAAAACCCTAGCAAAATTTAAGGCCCAAAATGAAATAAGATAAATAAAAATGCAACCCAATTCACACAAACGAAAACGAACTCAACGATCAAGCCTTTTGAGCCTTTTCCATTGGGCCAATTTTCACAAATAAATTTTTCTTTTTCTTTTAACAAAATTTGTACATAAATAAAAAACATAAAATGCATGAATATATGCACATGAAAATTTAAATGACAAATGCACGTTGGAAAATACGTTATCAATAAGAAAATCCTAAATAAATACTACACGACTTTGAAAAATTACCAAAAGTTAGGAAAATGCTTAATGCAAATTATGAATTTAGAAAATAAAAATAGGTGAAAAAGATACTTACAAGCTAAAATTATCATTTTGTCCCTAGCTGACCCAGTTTAGTACATTTTAGACAAAAATTACAATTGACCTCGAAAAACAAAAAGTGCTCCAAAGTATTAAACAGTCTAAATTTTGGGTTTCATAAAAGAGAAGCTTGAAGAAGGTGTTATCTGAATGCCATTCATTCCATCAGCTCAACAGATAGCTGGCATTCTCACCAAAGGACTCTTTAAATTGAATTTTGAGCTTCTTACAAGCAAGTTGGGCATGATGAATATTTACACACCAACTTGAGGGGATGTTGAAAATTTGTTTCCAATAAAGATTTGTTGAACATGTCCAGATGCATTATCTAATATGTCTGGATACACTGGAAAATGTATCTATGCCTAGATACATTAGTAGACATATCTAGATACATTAACTTAATTGTAGAGATAAAATTAGCTTAATTAATCGAGATAAGATTGCCTAATTAGAGGACAAAGATATGTCTTGATTTTAGGATATTAATTGACTTTAATCTTGTACATATATTGCGATTGTATTCACTTATTTCAAGATGGAAATAAAAATTATTCACAAATATCTCTCCTTTTTCTCCTAAAAATTTTCACAATCACATCATTCTTATCCACCACTTACAGATATCAATTTGGCATTTCCTATTGCCTTGATAGGAACAAATCCTAGTTTCAATTCTTATATTGGAGTTCATGTTCCATCATTCGAAGGAAATACAACTCCCCCTCGATCTGTGGAGTTATCTGGCTTTTGGGCTTCAATAGTTCCTCTTCCAAAGGCAAACATAAATGGGCCTACCATGCAAAGTTATTGGCCGAGATTTACTAGGCTCCGGGGAAATTCTTATCTTTGGCAACCAACTTATTCCCTTCAACCGAAGGTTTATTGTTACCAAATCCAATTTAGCAACAATTGCCGCATCCAAGTATGAATGCATCCTTAGCTGGGAATGTATTAAATTGTGTTGAACTCCCTCACAACTTATTGCACCACCGCCTTCAACTGTGCAATGATGAACCCAAATCAAATAGATGAAGAAAATCCACAAGAAATTTAAACAAGAAACACAAAGAAAAATAATGGAGAAATTTTTTTTAAAAAAAATGATAGAGGCCGCAACTCTCAAACAAAAACAAAAACTCCAAAAAACTACAAAATAAAGCCTATATGTCTTTTTTTAAAGAAACAAAACCGCACCAAATAATCCTACTAACCAAGATACAATCTTACGCAACTAAACTTACCGTACAACCTATTTTAAGACACTTAATAAAATTATGACACGTGGTACTAATTAAATCAATGGGCTTGGTTTAAATTCCTACATAGCCTCCCCTAAACTAAGCTCTTCAAACCTGATATGCCAACATTTTCTTTAACTTCAAGAATGTGTCCATCTTCAAAACCTTTGTAAATATATTTGCCACTTGCTCCTTAGTCTTGCAATAGTTAATCTTGTAATCCTTGTTTTGATGATAACAAATCAATATATTATTAACTAGTTTTCTAGTGTGTGTAGCAAAATTTTTGCAACATTAAATAAGACTCAAATGCATCAAATGAACCACAAAAGATGAGCAAATCATTTCTAAAAATGCACAATTGAAATGAGGATCGGACACCCTTTTGGCCATCCTAAAGGTGGGATTGGACGTCCTAACACCCTTTCGGCCGTCTTGAAGCACTTGACAGAAAAGGCTCCAAAAAGGTTCGAACACCCTTTTGGCCACTCGATCGGCCGTCCTAATGGCTTCGGACACCCTTTCGGATGCCCGTTCAGCGGTCCTATCCCTATAACGGCTACTTTTCCAGCAGCTTCAATTTGACCATTTTTTTATCGTTGGAGCATGTTTTAATTTCATTTCTCAACCCTATAAATACTAATTTGTATAGAATTGATGAAGATTCTTTACCTACATTTATTACAAGTTGTTAAGAGTGATTTTAGTGTAAAATATTCTCTCTCATTGTGTTATTGTAATAGTTTGTGAGGTAGTTGGTTGGATTATAGTGTGTTCTTCAAAGTGTGAGTGGTAGCATTCAAGTGTAGCTTTGTGAGGGTTGATTGAGTGAATTATAAAACTCTTTAGCTCAATTAGAGAGTGCTAGGGTGGGCAAAGAGTGATCCCTACATTGTACATGTTGATTTGCTTCACCAACTTGTGAAGAAGCATATAGTGGATTCAAACTCCAAGTTAAGAAACTTGGAAGTGGACGTAGGTGTCAAGTTTGATACCGAACCACTATAAAAATTCCGGTGTGTTCTTTCTTTATTTCTTTTACTTTATTGTTTATTTCTGTACTTGTTTTGCTATAACTTTATCATTATTATTGTAAGTTCATCTATTTCTATATTGGTTGCATTATTGTTTAGGGCCAACAATCGGTATTAGAGCTTGGTCTCCATTTTTGATAGCCTAACAAGCTAGGAGAGATCCATGACAACCTCAAATAATGCCTTATTCTTAGAAGGGGCAATCCAATGTTAGACCTCCCATATTTAATGGTATGAATTTTGAATTTTGGAGGGATAGAATGGAGATTTTTTTGCAATCCTTAGATATAGAATTATGGTATATAGTTAGTGAAGGACCTTATGAGCCCACCATAGTTGATAAGGAATTAGGAAAACTTAGACCAAAAACTAGAAATGAGTTGAGTGCTCAAGATAGAATAAATCTCACTTTGAATGCCAAGGCCATGAATGTTTTGTATAATGCCTTAGATGCTAATGAATCTTCCAGGATAAAAGGTTGTAAATTGGCAAAAGAAATTTGGGACAAGTTGAGAGATATTCATAAAGAAAGTGATGATATGAAAGAACATAGGAAATCCATATTTGTAGCCAAATATGAATCTTTTAGAATGGAACCTCATGAGAATATTGATAATATGTATTATAGTTTCAATGGTATTATCAAAGATTTAGAAGCACTTGGCAAAGAGTATTCATTGAGTGAGAAAAATAGAAAAATTTTGAAGGGCTTGCCTATAAAATGGGAATCTAAAGTTATCGCTATTGAAGAAGCTAAGAATTTAAATTCCATGCCCATTGATTCTCTTATAAGTTTACTAACCTCTCATGAATTGAAACTTAAGTCTAAAATCGAAGATGATGAGGAGGCAAGGATCAAGAGGGGCATTGCACTTAAAGCTTCTCAAGAAAGAGGAAGAAGAAGAAAGCATTACAATAATTTTCAAATTTCGTGGAAAATTGCAATTCTGATAGAGAATTTGAAGAAGAAAATGAGACATCCCATGTGGCATTTATAGCCATTGGAGATGAAGAGGTATCTTCTAGTCCTTCTTCTAATGATGATTATGATGATGATGATCTAGAAGCATTTGTTTCTAAATTGCATTATAGTTTAAAAATGTCCTATGCTGGAAACAAGGATTTGAGAAACAAAATAATGCTTTACAAAAAGAAAATTTCAAACTCTTCCATGAGAACAAAGGTTTGAGAAAAGAGAATGGTGATTTGAAAAATAAGGTTGATTTAAATATAGATGAGAAATCCAAATTTTATGCAAAGTTCAAAGAAGAACAAAATATGTTGAGAAAGAAAGTGGATGATCTTGCAAATGTTCTTCAAAAAGAAAAACAAAAGCATTTTCCAAAGAGAAAGGGTTGGTAAAATTGTTTTGAGCAAACATCACACTACTTTCTATAAAAATGACATTTGCTTTATAAAATCTATATTTATTAGAGATCCAAATGCTATTTGTCATTTTTGTTCTCAACATGGCCATGTGCAAAATGAATGTTATGTTAAGAAAAATATAAAACTAGGCATGAAAACCATGTGGGTAGAGAAAGGTATTACTAACAATCTAGAACCCAAGAAGTCATGGGTACCAAATACTATCTTTTGATTTTGTAAGATTAAAGAATCTCCACAAGGAAGACAAGACAATATATGAAAAAAAGGGGGTAAAATGTGTCATTTATTTTCTTAGTGATTTATATGAAGTTTTTAACATATATGAATATGTGGTGAATGAAGTGTGCATATACTGTGAGGAACAATATTCTCATTTATTGGTGCAAATGATAAGGGGAGCAATACTTCCACTTTTTGATATGACCTTATATCATTACCTCACTATTTTTTTTCCAAAAGGAGAGTATATTTCTTCAAAAAGGAGTTTTATTACCAATTATGCTTTCAAAAATGTCTTTGAGAAATGCTTTGTGTTTTCTAAGTCCAAAAATAAGGATTTTTAACATATGCTTTGATTACGGGGGAATCCTTCTAAGGGGGAGGTGCTCCTAGTTCTGATGATGTCAAAAGGGGGAGAATAATTAATGCTTGCTTTATACTTGTAAATGATGTTTGCTTTATAATTATTTTTAGTGTTAAGCATCATTGGTTTGTCATTTTGTTTATGATTTTTTAAACATTGATTTGTTATCATTAAAAAGGGGGAGAATGTAATCCTTGTTTTGATGATAACAAATCAATATATTATTAACTAATTTTCTAGTGTGTGTAGCAATGTTTTTGCAGCATTAAATAAGACTCAAATGTATCAAATAAGCACAAAAGATGAGCAAATCATTTCTTAAAAATTGCACAATTGAAGTGAGGATCGGACACCCTTTTGGCTGTTATAAAGGTGGGATCGGACGTCCTAACGCCTTTTCGGCCGTCCTAAAGCACTTGACAGAAAATGCTCCAAAAAGGTTCAGACACCCTTTCGGCTACCCGATCGGCCATCCTAACAGGTTCGGACACCCTTTCGGACGCTCGTTTGGCGGTCCTATCGTCTATAACGACTACTTTTCCAGCAACTTCAATTTGACCGTTTTTGACCGTTGGAGCCTGTTTAACTTCATTTCTCAACCCTATAAATTTCAATTTGTATAGAATTGATGAAGAACCTTTACCTACATTTATTATAAGCTTTCAAGAGTGATTTTAGTGTAAAATACTCTCTCCCTTTGTGTTATTGTAATAGTTTGTGAGGTAGTTGATTGGGTTATAGTGTGTTCTTCAAAGTGTGAGCTGTAGCATTCAAGTTTAGCTTTGTGAGGGTTGATTGAGTGAATTACAAAACTCTTTAGCTCAACTAGAGAGTGATAGGGTCGGCAAAGAGTGATCTCTACATTGTACATGTTGGTTTGCTTCACCAACTTATGAAGAAGCACATAGTGGATTCAAACTTAAAGTTGAGGAACTTGGGAGTGGACGTAGGTGTCAAGTTTGATACCGAACTACTATAAAAATTCTAGTGTGTTCTTTCTTTATTTCTTTTACTTTATTTTTTATTTGTGTACTTGTTTTGCTATAACTTTATTATTATTATTGCAAGTTCATCTTTTCTATATTGGTTGCATTATTGTTTGGAGCCAACAAATCTCGATCTCCTTGTCACAAACGAACTCACATATAAAGTGGTGCTTGATGTCAATGTGCTTACTAAGCCTATGAAGGACTGGATTCTTGGGCAACTCAATTGCAGACTTGCTATCACAATAAATCTTTGTAAGATCATCTTGCTTGCTGTGTAGGACACCAAGCATCTTTCTTAACCACAATGCCTAACTAACATTATTAGCTGCTGCAATATACTTCGCCTTTGCAGTAGACAAAGCTATTACTTGTTACTTTTTAGAACTCCAATAAAGTATTCTAGAGCCAAAAAAAAAAAAATAGTCTGAAATACTTTTTCTTTCAGCTATATCACCTGCCCAGTCACTGTTTATATACCCATAAAGCTCAATGTGATCACTGCCTGAATAAAAAGTTCCATCTACCTGAGTGCCTCCAATGTACCTCAGAATCCTCTTCACTGCCTACAACTATGATTGACGTAGATTTTCCATAAACCTACTAATTAACTCAATACTAAAATTGATATCTAGCCTTATAGAAGTCAAATATCTCAAACTCCCTACCAAACTCTTAAAGTAGATAGGATTTACATATTCTACCAGTGCCCTCCTTGGTCAGCTTCAATTTTTCTTCAGTAGGAATCAAAATTGGCTTAGCTCCATCCATCTTGAATTTCTTCAAAATATCACTTGCATATTTCTTTTGAGAAATAAAAATACCTTTGTTAGATTGAAAAACCTCAATACCAAGGAAGTAGGACATTAGATGTAACACCCTAGAAATGCACTTACAAAAGACATTTTTCTTATTTAGGGTTAAGTGTTAATTCTTGATTTATTAGTTGGGAGATTTCTTGAGTTAATTAGGTTAATTAGTTAAGATTTTCATTTTAAGCAAGAACACTTAAGTACTAAAGTTGGAATAATTTTACTTGACCATTTAATTTATATTAGTGTTTAAATTTTGATTAGTTCATTTTACTATTTTCTAGTCTTTTGACTACTTGAATTTTTGCTCAATTTTTACTCAAAAATTTCACTTATTTTCTTGCTTTATTTTCTTTTCCCTTGGCTGAAATTTTTCTCTTTCTTTTCTTTTTCTTTTTGGCCAAAAATTCTTTTCTTTTTCTTTCCCTTATGGCCGGTTGTCTCTCCCTCTATTTCACTCTCTTTTTGTTTTAAAATTTTGTGTCTTAATATTGCTAGTGTTAAGTGATAAGAGGTTAATGAGCTTCACCAATCAAATTAACCCAAGTTAGCTCTCTTGCATTAAAGACTACCTCTTCTACTTTACTCTTGTGAGATTTTAATTGGCCAACCATTTTTCCCACCTTTTCTTCATTTCTTTTCCAATTTTCCTAGATTATTTCTTTCTCCTTTCTTTCTCTCTTGGCCGGCCATCATCTTCTTCTTCTTCTCTCATTTTTGCTCTCAACTTCTTGGACTGTTCTCTCTTAAGTTTGGTTAAATCCACCATAGAAAGTAAGGTTTTCTTCTTCCTAAGCAAGGTTCTAAGCTTGTTTAAGGTATGTACTATGAACTTTTGCTATTACTTTCAAGTTTTATTTAGTTTTGTTCAAGTTTTATGCTAAGTAATTGTTAGTAGTACTTGAAGATTTAAGTTGGAACTCAAGAACACTTAAAACAGTCATGCTGGACCAGTTTTAGTAAAACTTTCATAACTTGGTGTAGATAGCTTGGATTCGAATGATTCTTGTTGTTTTAGAAACTAGATTCATAGGGCTTTCAAACGGTATAAAGCTTGCACGGTGGTTCATTGTGTATTAACCGCACAAAGCTTGCAAAATTGGCTGAAAATTCGGTTCTGCGTAAACAGTTTTGATGAAGAGCCAACTTGGGGCCTGATTTTGAACCTGTTCTAGTTGGAATTTTAAGTGATGATCTTCATGAAAGTTGTAGCCCTATAAACGTACTTTCAAACCATGTAATCACAATTCCCTAGTTCTTAGTGGATTGACCCCAGAAATGGCACGAAGTTGGCTGAAAACCAACCCTGTGCAGATTTGGGTGATGATTCTTGGAGTAGGGATCTTGAATTTGAGTGGAATCTTGATTGAATTTGAGTTTAAATTGAACATAGAAGTTGTGGTACATGTTGAATGGATTGGATGGTTGATTTTTCTTGCAGGTTTAAAAATTTTTGGATTAGTCCAATTATAGGGGAAGTGCTGCCGAAATTTCGATGAAACCTAGGAAATAAAAGTGATTAGGCTATGATTTAAGTCTTTATAAGCTGTAATTTAGTGATTTAAGCGTGCAGAAATTTTTGTAGACTAGCTATTAGTGAATTAAACCTTTCCGAGCCAAAACCCTAGCAGGTTAGGAAACCCTAATTTTGAAAACCCTAAACCCTAGGGTAAAACCCTAAGCTCCAAAACCCTAGAAATTAAACCCTAGAAAGACTTGGGGTATTTCTTGAATTTCCTTATGAAATTTCTTCGATTTTAGTCAGGATTTTTATACGATTATTTCCTCCTGAATTTCAGGATCCGGAAGTGAGACGTAATCATACTACGAAATCTTTTCTTAGGCTTCAGGTGAGTGTTCTTATGTGTGCATGATGCATGAAATGCCATGTAATACTTGACATTGTTATTTTGATGTCTGAGATGAAATATTGTGTTTTACTTGTAAATAGTATGTTACACTTACAAATATTATGTGATATAATGTGCAACTTGAGGAAAGATGTGTACTTTATCGCATCTATTCCGCAATGTTTTACATGCTTTCACTATCCAACATGTTATTTGTGCGTGTGACTTCCGTGGGTGAGTATGGGAGAGATATAAGGTGATGGGTGTTATTCGGTGTGTGCTAATTTTCATATCTGAGTAAAGTCCCGAAAAGGGCTAACTCATGCTTGAACTTTATGCCTGACCTTGGACTTCCGTGGCTAACTTCACCATTACTTCACGGTTAGTCAACTTGGTGAGTTTGGGGTGATATAAGGTGCTGTGGGGTATAGGTGTATGATATTCTTTCCTATATGAGTTTCATTCCTCAAAGAGGGTAACTCTGGATTGAATTTTTCAAGTATCTCGGATCTGAGCTTTTACCTCGGTCTCGATATCCTTGTTGTCTTGATCATGTTCGATACTCCTGCGGTTGAGCTTGCTCCCGTAGTGATCCTGTATCCGCCATTGATTTTACTACACTTCATATTGCTTGTTTATCATTTATTAAATTTGTTCATTATAATCCTTAAAGTTTATTGTTATTGGTATACCGCATGACTTGGACATTCACTGGGCTATTATAGCTCATTCCATTTTATTTGTTTTCCTTTACTCAGGTTACCTGAAAAATTAAAGCTGGATCAACTGGTTTTTTTATTATTATAGATGTTTCAGTTATTGTAATAGCCGAACTATGTTAGGCTATTTTTGTGAAAATCATGTATATTATGACACGTAAACTTTTGATGTGAATTGTACCTTATGTTAAATAAAATGAGTATATTTTATTTATTTCATTTTATTTTAGTTTATTTTATTTTAAGTTAAGTACGCTCGGACGTTTGCGTGAGTGCGTGAATCGAGACCTGGCGAGAGCTAGGCAGGCAGTCCGCTAAACCCTTTGGTGCGTCTCTGGGTAAGGTGGGGCTGTCACATAAGATCCATATCTGTCATCTCAAACTACTTAATCAGGCCTTCCTGAATTCAGCAACTATATTAGGATTATTGCCTATAAAAATCAAGTCATCTACATATAAGCACACGATCAAAATATCACCACAGATAGAAGATTTAACATACAAAGTATGCTCATATGGACATTTCTGAAATCCATGAGAAATAAAATAAGAATCAATCTTTGTATGGGATAATTTCACATATCTCCCCTGAGGTTTGCCATAATTATATTCACCTCTCCTCAAGTTTTGAAAATTACACTTACAGCCCCTGTGTTTATTTTTTTCATAACACAACAATTCCATCTTGATAATGTAATCCAAAAATACTAACCAAACACCTTAAAATATGTTTAATTACTTTTAAAAAAGATAAATAAATCTTAAAAATTAATTAATTAGTCATAAAAATATCAAAAGTATTTATATCTTAACTCAAAATTTTAATCTCCACGAAATATTACTTCTTCAAAGCTCAGTTATTTGATTAATGTAAAATAAATTTTATTTTATCAATTAAAATTTTACAAAAAAATATATTAATAAGAAAGAGATAACTAATTTAAAAGAAATTCAAGATATTTTAAGGTATTTAGTTGGTGTTTTTGGGTTACATTATCAAAATGGACTTATTTTGTTATGAAAAATATAAACATAGGGGGTTTAAGTGTAATTTTTAAAACCTGAGGGGAGGTAGGTGTAATTATGGCAAACCTAAGGGGAGGTATGCAATTATCCCTCCTTGTATATCAGACCCTTGGAGCTTGTTTCAAACTATACAAAGTCCTCTTCAACATATATACCTTATCTTCATGGCCTCTTCTGATATAACCTGCAGGTTGTTCAACATATACTTCCACCTCTAGTACTTTATTAAAAAAAGCAAACTTGAGATCTATTTGATAAAATTTTCATTTATTTTGAGCAGTAAGATAAATTATCAAACAAACAGTGTCAAGTTTAGTAACAAGTACAAATATCTCAAAATAATCAATTCTTTATTTCTGTTTGTTTCCCTTAGCAACCAACCTTGCTTTGAATCTCTCCACTTCTCTATTGGTTTGAACTTCCTTTTGTAACCCACTTCACTCCAATAGCCTTTTTATCAGTTGGAAGCAAAGTAAGCTCCCATGTATTATTTTTCTTAATAGCATGAATTTCTTCATCCATTGCTTTTACCCAACAATCATCTTGGCTGCCTTCTCATAAACTACGGTATCACAATCTGTAAACAAAGCAAAATTAAAAATTTCTACATTAGAGGCAACATTATCAGGAGTAACAATATAATCATGCATACGAGCAGGAAATTGTTTGTGACGGTGTGGACAATTCATTAACTCAGTTTGTGAGCCCTAAGTAATAGGCACTTGCTGAAAATTAATATTTCCATCCTCCCTATCAAAATTCAAAGACAATTATGCATTTTTTAGATCTTCCCTACTCCAATCCCAAGCATCTCTCTCATCAAAAGTACATCCCTACTAACATTCACTTTCTGTGGAATAGGATTAAATAATTATAAACTCGAGATATCTCACTATGGCCAATAAATACATATTTTTCTCCTTTATTATTAAGCTTTTTTTCAACTGATGCTATACACCAAATAATTTGATATGGCCAAAAAAGGTCTCCTACCACTCCAAGCTTCTTCAGGGGTTCTATCAGGCACCTTTTCAACAGATAAACAGCACAAGCAACAGCCTCTGCCCAAAAGGATTTTGACATATTGTTTAATTTCAACATGCACCTCACCATATCTATAATTGTTCTATTTTTTTCTCTCTGTCACTCCATTTTGTTATGGTGTGTACCTGACTATCAACTGATAGTGAATACCATTTATCTCAAGAAAATTATCACATGCAATATATTATTGACCCCTGTCTGTTCTCAAAATTTTGATTTGATAGCCACTTTGCTTCTCAATAAAAATCTTGAATTTTTTAAAAGTGTCATGGGCATTAGATTTTTCCTTCAAAAAATAAACCCAGGCTTTCCAATTGAAATCATCAATAAATGTAATAAAAACCTACAACCACCATTAGAAGGAATTTTCACATTGCATAAGTTTGAATGGATAATCCCTAATAGTTTTCTTGCTCTCCATGATTTATTAGTTTGAAAAACTTCCTTGTCTTTCTTGCTCAAAACACACATATCACGAATTCTACCAAGACAACTAATAACAGGTAGCCTAAGGACCATTCTTTTGTTAGCCAAAAATCTCAACCTATCACAATTTAAATGATCAAAAGCATATGTCGCAACCAATTATCATCATCCATAACAGTATTTAAACAAAAAAAAATCTCTACTATTCAAATTTAATAGAAATAAACAGTTTGGAGTCATTGTCACCTTAGCAATCATACCAACTTTCTCATAAAAAATCATACAAATACCTTGTTTAATATGAATGTCATAATTCTTTTCTGACAATTGCCCTATACTCAACAAATTATGAATCAACCTAGGAACATAGAACACATCGGTGATAAAATTGCTAGATTCATTTTTCAGGCTAATGGGGATTTTTTCCTTACCAAACACTGGTAGAACAGTGTTATTCTCAAATTTTACTTCATCTTTAACAGACTCATCAAGTTCAGAAAACAATTCTTTTTTCCACACATATGGTTACTAGATCTAGTGTCGAAAAATCCATTTATTTTTATTAACAACACCATGATTATTGCAGGCTAACAATAAAGTCTCTGAATTTTGATTATTATTCTAAGTTTGATTTTCAACTACATTAGCATGAAAATTACTATTAGATCTATATTTAAATTTTATGTGCCCAGAATTTTCATAGTTATAACACTGAATTCTCTGCCCATCATTATTCTGGTTAAAATTATATCTATTATCATAATTATAACTATTATCTCTACCTCTATCTCTACCAGGGCCATCTCTAAAATTAAAATTGTTACCTCTACCACGTTGAGAATTCCATCTGCCTCTACCTCTACTGTTAGCCTAGCATCTATCTCCATTGTTATAACCATGACCTTTGTTGTTGTTTTTCTAATTTCTCTGTTAAACATTTCTTTGCTCCTTAGGGTCATCCTCTCCCATCAAATTTAACTATGTCTGCTGTGCCTTCTCTATAGTATCCGGTGTGTCTATCTTCCCTTTAATTCTTTGTTCATGTAGAATTAATAAGGCTTGTAATTCTTCAATTTTTAATTATGATAAATCCTTAGTTTCTTGAATTACTATTACGACGTAATCAAACTTCATGGATAAAATGTTAAGAACTTTCTAAACAAATGCCTTATTAGTAAGTTGATGATCATTGAGTAGCATCTCGGTCTTGATTTTTGACAGAGGGGAAAAATATGATTCAATTGATTCAGATTTTCACATCATTGCAAGTTCAACTTCTTCTTTAACATCATCAAATTACTGTGTTGAACCCAATCTATGCCTTTGCATGTTTTTTCTCCAAAATATCCCAAGCCTCCTTTGCCGTATTTGCAGTAGTAATTTTTTCAAAAATTGATATATCAATCCCTTGATGAATTTGAGATAATGCCATGTTATCTTTCATTATGGCCTATGCATTAGTATCTTCACCAATTCCTTCTTCAACATATTGATTTGACCATATGCAACTCTCAAACAAAAACAAAAACACCAAAAAACTACAAAATAAGGCCTACGCGGCTTTTTTTAAAGAAAACAAAACCACACCAAATAATCCCCTATCCAAGATACAATCCAACGCAACTAAAATTACCGTACAACCAATTTTAAGACAACTAATAAAATTATGACACGTGTCACTAATTAAATCAATGAGCATGATTTAAATTCCTACATGCAAGATAGTCATACACCTCTTTCAATATCATTTTCCAATCTATATCCTCCACACCAATGTCAAGTAATGCTTCCAATGCCCTTCCTATAGATCAATCTCTTTCGACTGAAATGGTTGATTCTGGCTTTGAAAAGGAGCCTTCATTGGTAATCACTTCCGACCTAAACTTTGTTGTACCTCCATCTACCAAAGAAGATCAATCATTACTTGACCTTGCTCCATGTATGATGATTTCCAAATGCCCATCAAGTTTTGTGGGTGTAGAGTCTTCAATTTTCACTTTCCACATGCATGCCTAGTAGATTAATTTGCAAGGCAAGAAGTCTTAAAGGCAAGGGGATTTTATCCCCATAAAAGCTCCGATGCTTAAGTTAGTAGTGATGATAATGATACAGAGAATTTATGGAAGGAATGTTTTCAGTATAATAATGGAGGTTACCTTTTTCATGAAGAACCAAAAGCATATATCTAAGATAGGACATGCAGCTTATTGAGAAAAGTGTTGGAAGTTTAAATGATTAATGAAGATGTGCCAGCATTAATGATGATATAACAGCAATGGAATAGATGTCAGATTTCTCAAAATACTTAAGCCAAATGCCAGGCTGAAATAATATGTACTAAGTCAAATTGTCCAAACGGGAATCTAAGGTCACACAAGGGTGACGTGGCTGAGCTGACGTGGAGCCCAATTAAATAGGTTCCTACGCAAGCCCCCCAGCTTGGGGCAAGTTCATGGAGTGAATTTGATCCGAATTGACCTTCTTAGAAATGGTTGCTTTTTTGGAGGCTACAAATGATAATTCAAAATTTCAAAATTTGAATTTTAAAAGAGTAGTTAAAAAGATGTGATTCTCACGCCTTCTTCCCAGTGCACAGTTGTACAGGGTAATAAATAAGAGAGAGGAATGGGGCGGTAACTTCTCTGTATTTCAAGGTAACGTTTCAAGTGCTAAGCCCCCCTGTATAAATAGGAAGGGTCATGCTTTATTTTTCACTTTTTTACTCTTCACTTTCAAGATCCTGAGGACAAACTTTGCTCTCCCAAAGAACAAGACAAGAAATCTGAAGAAAGGCTAAATCAACCAAAAAAAAAAAAAGTAAGTATGGCAATAACTGTGAGTAGTCATGCCGAGGTAGTAAGGACTAGTGGTACTGAAGCTAAAAGACCGCAAGCTTTGGTTCAAAACTCCGAAGCAACAACTAGTGTTGAACCTCCACAAGAAGAAAATACCAAAGTTACTGAAACTGAAGCAACAGAAAATTAGGAGAATTCTGGAGATCAAGGAGATACTGAAGAAGGAGACGGAGGGATTTTGATCAGAGTACATCTCCTGAACATACTTCGGATTCCCTCGTTCCTATGGATGAAAGAGCAAGAGAACCAGTTAGACCAAAAAATTTGCCCAAAGGTTACTTCGGGGATGTTCCAAACTATGCTGCATCTTTGACAATTTAGCGAGCTTAGGACGTGAAAACTAAGTTAATAAGTGATAAATTTACCAATATCATTATATATATTATTATGTGTTTTAGATGTTATTTTGATATAATTATAGTATTTTTGGTTGCAAATGACTCATTTTCTAACAATATATGAGAATTAGGATTTTTACCGAAATTAGGGTTTTTTAGGCGAAATTTTTATTGGAGCAAATTAATGCACAATTCTTGTGTATAATTGCAGGTTCATCATAATAAAACTTATCTTGGATCAATTGAAGTAAAGGAAGATCAAAATCAATGGTGATTCAAAGAGTTAAAGTGAATGAACAACTCGAAGGAGGAAATTGTGCAAAAATAATGAAAAAATCTAATTTTTCATCAAAATGTTTGGAACACGTGGAAAATGCTTGCACACATAAGGTCCAATTCAGCAAAAATCAGAAATCAAGTAGGGACCACAAGGATGAGATCCGTGGATGGGATACGCGAACGAACAGCCGCGTATTGCCATCTGCGTATCGCACTTCGGCTGGACTTTTTAGGGCATCAACTTGCATCCTCTTCTAGCTAGTTTTTGCAGACATTTTCAGATAAAGATAGGGTTCTGCAAGTGGGAGAATACATTGGAAGCATAAATGAAAACTTTTGTACCCATTTGGAATCCCCAAGCAAATCTTCATCATTTCCATGTATTAATGATTCATGCAAGTTGGAAAATGACTTGAGGAATATTTGTCTATAAACAGAAGTCATTTAATATACTTAGCTTGGTAGAGAATTAGTAGAATTCTCTCAATCCTTCAGTAGAGTTGTGAGGAACATTGTAAGAGACTTGTGTAGTGCAATATTTGGAAGGTGAATAAAGAAGAGGACTAATTTTCATATTGATTGAGCAATTCTCAAACTTTATTTTTTATAATTTCAATAATTGCCATGAATTCTATCTTTGAAGTTGAACTTTTAGTTGTTTCACTAATCATATTGACTTAAAGGCTTGATCTAGATCATAGATGAAGCTAATGAATCAACAAACATGATTTAACTTTTTGCACTTACTAAGCTTGCATTTGTTTGTTTACTTGTTCAAGTTTTAATACTTGTTTTTGCATGGCCAATTTGAACAAGTTATTTAGTTGCTACTTGACATTGAGATATGCATGTAATAATAGAAAATGAACAAGTAATGCTTAAGTCTTTCATATGAAAATAATGGATGCTTAAGTGAATCACTACAATTCATGTTATCATAAGATTTCATCATGAAAATAATTGGAATCTTGTCATTTTATAGAGAGATCTAATTATGACACATATGGAATTGGATTCTAAACAAAGCAAGATAACACTTAGTAGGTCATTCATGCTTGATTCATTAGTGGATTCTATGTTCTAGGCTTCTTTGTATTGAATTCTACACAAGTTCTCGATCATATATCTACTCTATTGAAGGGACCCCAATCACTCTTATTTTCATTTGTGTTTAGATAATAAAAGTTAATAAAAAAACTTTAATAATTGCACATATTTGATTCCTCGTGGGATTCGACACTTAATACTCCAATTACTACAATCGACCCGTGCACTTGCAGAATAAGTTGGGAGATTAGGTTTTTATTACTTGATTTGAGTGTTTTTGTTCATAATTGTTATACCTAATCTACACCATGTCAAGTATATGTTCCACACCCATTATGACACAAGATTGCCTGACGAGGATGACCAAGCTCACGAGCCAGGAAATGGACGTGTGGCAGTATGTGTGAATCAGTTCGAAGCCGGGCTTAAAATACCGACTTCAAGATTTTTTGAGGACAATCTTCGGTATAGGGGAACCATAATAACTCAGTTGGCTCCAAACACCATTAGGTTCGTAATAGCCTTCGAGCTATTATGCAACAATTTAGAGTTCTCGGCCTTTGTGGACCTCTTCCGGCGCTTCTTCATGATAAAGAAACATGCCTTGCATAGGGGATGGTTTTATTTCAGTCTGCACTGAGGAGCTCCAAAGATAACCGAAGACTCTCCTTCTTCTATTGAGGGTTCGAAGAACATATACTTGTTCATCTTTGATGATTATTTTCGAAAGGAGTTCTGATGGCGAGGACTGGATGAGACCTCGGATTCCCTTAGGAACACTTCGTGAAAATGAGTTCCAGGAGATTGTTTGTGTGGTTATTGTGTAAACTGCTGGAGATTGTTCAGTTCGGCCGTCACTTGGGGCGTGTTTTGTCTTCAGCTCGGTCATTCACTTCGGCCATATTATATGTTCAATTCGGCCAAGTACTTCGACCATATTGTATGTTCAACTCGGCCATTCACTTTGGCCATATTATATGTCACTTCAGCCAAGTACTTCAGGCATATTTTATGTTCAGTTTGGCTGTCACTTTGACCATATAATGTCTTTAATTCGGCTGTCACTTCAGCCATGTCATGTCTTTAGTTCGGCCAAGTACTTCGACTATATTATGTCCTCACTTCGGCCATTTTATGTCCTCACTTTGGCCAAGTACTTCGACCATATCATGTCTTCGATTCGGCCGTCACTTTGGTTATATTATGTCTTCCGCTTGGCCGTCACTTCGGCCATATTATTATGTCTTCCACTCGGTCACTCACATGAGCCAAGTACTTTGCCCATATTATGTTCTCACTTCGGCCATATTATTTTGGCCATATTATGTTATCGGCTCAGCCATATTCTTTCAACTCAACCAATATTTTTTTATCGGAATTCACCTCAAAAGAGTTCAAAATATGAACTCGGCCTAAGTGTATCCTCTTTAATGTGACATTTTCTAGCACATGTCTTCATCTGATATCACCTACCTACCTCAACTAGGCTTTTCAGACTGGGGCCTTAATCCTCAGTCCTCATCTCTCCACCCTCTAGTATAAATACCTCTTGTTGGGCCTCATAAAACCAACCTCACAAGTAAGCTCTCAATCTAGCTGAACTCTTATTTATTACTTATTCATTTTAATGCCTTGCTAACTTGAGCGTCGGATGTACAATGGGAGAAGAGCTCCACTTCGACCTCGTTCTCTTATGTATGCAAGTAAATAGTGTGGCCACGTATAAAGTGGTCAAAATCAATTTCTACAGTGGGTTCATCTACCGCTTCTCATGGAAGGGGGTCAAATGTAACCTTTGCAATCCCCGGTTCACTTTGGCAGCAAAGGCCAATGAAGGCAATGTCTTCTCTCTATTTGAAAGCTGGGAAGAGTAATTCAGGATCACCATCCAACCATCAGCCATCATATTGAAGAACTAGCAACGGAACTGCCAAAGTCACCATCTCGAAAGGTAAATGCTTATCTTCTCATTCTCTGTGCTAAAGGTGGTATTGGCCATGATCAGAATTGGAGAATAAAAAAGATGTTAGCATGAATTTGTATTAGTTGTTAGGAGTTAATACAATTCTCCTTTATATAGAGGTATGCGCCTCTCTTCTCATTTTTAGTTCTAAAGGTGTTACTGACCATGAATGGAATTGGAAATGATACATATGTTAGTATGAATTCGTATCAGTTGTAAGGACTTAATATAATTTCCCCTTATATATAGGTATGCACATCTCTCTTCATTTTTTGTGCTAATGCTGTTATTATTCATGATCAAAATTGGAGATAACATGTATTTAGTATGGCCAAAGCAATTGATACAGTTCATTGTCACTATGTTGAGTTTGTATCAGGAAAATTGCAGTTGAAGTCATACTGATGGTATTTCAGACTTGATCACCGAGAGAAATTTTGTTAAACTGAATTACAAGTCAAATGTGCCAATTTACTTAGTCATGTCTCTCATCAATAGCTTATCAAACTTCCCATGCAACAGCCACCCAGAAATGAATGTGCCTTTCCTTGTGATAAAAAGTAGTAGTAAATTTTTTCCTTTTTTGTTTCTTTAATTGATATAGGGAGAGGTCTCAATTCTTTTCTGATTGTGATTGTCCTCGTATCTCTATGATGCTGCATCATCTTCTCATCACGGTAGCTAGTGCCATGGACAAATTCGAGGCTGGGATCGAGGAGATTTGGTACATTTTATGCCTTTCTTGAATGATTTTCCTTTTCTTAGAGAATATCATACGCTACATTTGAAACTAAGGATTTCCTTACATTTCTTTTTGTGCATTTTCTCTTCCTTGTGCAGATTTATGAAGATATGATTCTATCGTACCAGAGTAATAGAGATCGTATGCGTGGAAGGTGTCATGGAAATTTGGTAAATTAAAATGTCCTTCTCTTACAACAACGATGCTCTATGTATGCACACTTCCCATCTCTGCTCTTCTGTCATTAAGCTTAGCTGAAAACATCAATAATTAAGTCAAAGGAAGGGAGAACATAGATAGATATGTAGGAACGTAGAAGAGAAAGAAAATGATTTCATGCTATTTATTGATGAAATGGAACGTTGTCAACTGCCCATCAAAATTTCTTTTTCTGGGGAATGAAATGCATTTTTTCGGTGATTTCTTTTATTAAAAAGAATACGTGATATTGGTAACGCATTTTGTGCTCTTATGATTTGGTTAGCCAAATTAAGCTTTTTCACTCAATTATCACACTTGTAGAGGTCTTCTAGTTGGATTAGGAAGTCGGTTAGCTACCATGTCCTTTTTATTTTCACTAATTTTCAATAAAGCATTGGAAATCATGAAATGTAGCATTTCCCTCATACGCTGCACATCATAATCAAAGCCATTTTTTTGATATCTATTCTTCCAGTCCAGCTGATTGGCACTGTTTCATACCCTCGCTAGGTTCCTAGAGGCCAGGAAAGAGCGAATGCGGTAATTTGTGTTGCATCATATTTTCGTTTTCCTTCATGTATATATCCCAGCCTGCTTATTGTTACTTTTATATCTTTATGTTAGTTTCTGTCTCCATTTATGTTTTTGTATTCTTGTCTAGCTTGTTGGTTTTGTACTAAAGCCAATTAATTCTAAGATTATAATTTATATTTATTGCCAAGTGATTAGGAACCTAAAGGGTCACACACAATAGAACTAATTCTTGGGTTAAATTGATTTTAATAATTATGTGATAATTATGGGATTAATTTGTGAGATAATTAATCCTAAGGACTTATTGATAAATAGAGTAATTATAGTAGTGGAACAATTTCCTTTTTAAGGAAATTAAAACTTACTAAATATCTTATTTGGTAAGATATCCTAATAGGTAAGGCTTACCTATTACCGAATTCTTGTTGGACAAGATGACTTAATTATTGCTCTATAAATAAGTCCTAAACACCAAGATTTGACACGACATATACAATATGTAAAGTTAGAAAATTAGAAAGAGAAAAACCAGTTTTTCTTTATACAATTTTCTTCACGTTGGGGACGTGTCAAGTGGATCTAGCATATTCACTTGGTGTTGATCAATCCTAATGAGGATTCCAAGAAGGTGTTCGTGTGAATACCTTAGAGGCCGGACACCTGTGCGGCTGTGGTTGATATCGCGTATCTTTGATTAGGTCAATTAGTTTTATTTACATCGCCAAAAAGGTACGTTTTCGATTTTGTATAGATAATCAATGATCCTGCTTAGAAATCAATTTTATATTCCATTGTGTCAAAATTGTTATTGGCATATTGATTTCCTATGGTATCAGAGCATTGTGTTTTGATTATCTATATATTGTATGATGTCATGAATGAATAGGTGTGTGCATATAATATATATATATATATATATGATTTAATTGATGGAATTGAGAAGTTATATTTTGAAATTTTGATTCAAAATATTTATACGAAATTTGATTTGAAATTTTGTTTGGTTAGGCTCTACCGAGAGAAGACTTCTCTTCAAAATTGTTTTGTCTTGATTCGGTTTGCCGAAAAAAATTTTAGTGAAAATTTAGTTTTCACAAAAATTTTGTTTTCTGGAAATTTTCGTTACTGTTCAAATTTTTAGAAAATAAAAAAAAAAAATTGGTTTGGACTGACGAAAATTGTCCCGGCAGTGCAAGGAAACCAAAATCTGGGCTTCATTGCAGGAAAGGTTCTGGCAAAATAGACAAAAAGGGATAGAACAAAAGCCCTTCTCCGGCCGAGCAATTAGTGCCTCTACCGAGCGGGCACACTAGCTGGAAAGCTCTCCGATAGGCCAAACTAAGAACGACAGCTCACAAGGCAAGCGGTGTGCAACTGATTCTGTCTAGCGGCGCGTGCCAGGTGAGATTTGGCCGTGGCCGGACTGAAAACCAGGCCACACGCTTGCAGCTACTGGCGAAGCCACACCATGACCAGAATTGTTCTGGTCGTCGTGCTGCCTGGCGAAGTCTCGCCAATGAAACAGGTAAACGGCTAGTCTGGCCGGATATTGGCCAAAAGTGTTGGCTCGATATCGATATCACCAGGATCTGTCGCCGGAGAAGAGAAAGATGGAGGAAGAAAATGGTGGCAGCACAATTTTGGTTGGAAGAAACCCTAGGACTAAACGACATCGTTTTGACGACATCACCAAATTTGCACGTCAATTGGTATGGTCAAATTGGCGCGGTTTGACCCACCAGGTTAAGAGACTAAATGGTGTCGTTTAGATGCGTGACTCACAAAAAGAAAATCTAGGTCAAAATGCGAGTTTTGACTGCGCTAGAAAATGGGAATTTGTTCCCTTTTGCAATTCGGCCCTTGTTTTTCTTCTTCTTTAGTTTATTGGCCAAATAATTTTGTTTTAATTATTTTTGAGCAAAAAACTTCTCAAATAATTCAATTGAATCAATTCTAATATGATTAGAATTAATATACATATAGATTCATGACTAAATTTTATATGTTCTTTTAATATGATTATTTGAATAATATATGTGATCTAAATTTAATAAAATAATTAGATTTGTTTTATTTGAATGACATATCATATGTGAATTTTATATTTGTTAAAATAATGTGATTTATTTTATTGCATATTGTATGCTTTATTTGATTTAATATTTATTTTCACATATGATATATGTGCACGATGAGACCATAATTTATCCCTCAGTAAAAAAAAATAAAAATAGATCACTTCCATTATTATAGTATAAATAATTCTGGTTAGGATAACTTGTTGAGCTAACTCAAGGTTATTCTACCAGGAGTACTTGTTACTATGAGATGTGATCTTTGAATAATGGTATCGATTTAAATAAAGAAATATCATAACTATTATTGTAATTTAAACATTTCTTGTTAAAATAATTTGTTGAGCTAACTCAAGATTATTTTACCTAGAACATGTTTACGATGAGATATGATCTCGAAATAATAGTTTTGACTTAATTAAAATATTAAATCATGAATAGTTGCCTTCCATTAGTATAATTTAAACAGTTCTTGTTCAAATAACTTATTGAGCTAACTCAAGGTTGTTCTACCTTGAATATATTTATACTATGAGATGTGATCGCCGAATAATGGGTCTAATTTAACAAAGGCTCATAACTTGTTGAGCTAACTCAAGGTTATGTGTCTTTGAGGTAAGGAGTTAGGAGACATATGTGATATGTGTATCAAGAGTTGATACCTAACTATCTAGGAGTTACAAAAGTTGTAATTGGTAATTATTACCTACCTATTAAAATTATTTTTGATTTGTTAAGTTAATTCAAGATTAAAAATAATTAAAATGGGATCCTAGGCCACTAAGAATTTTATGAAAATTCTTGAATTAAATATGAGGGATATTGATTTGGATAAAATAGCGGGAGCAAAATCAAAATTTTTATGTCCATATATATTTTTATTTGGTTTTGTTTATTGCATAAATATGAACTCATATTCTATCTTTATTTTCTATTGTACAATGTATAAGTACATGAATACATTACCCACCTTACAGGACTCTATTTTAATATGAAATTCTTGGACTAAGATAAAGCTTGAGAATAGTTCTTAAGTATACAAATATTAGATTGTCCTTGATACCCTGATTCTATTTGTATAGGAGTCAAGGGATACTTTATTACTTGTCAAGGGAAAATCCAAGGCTAGTATTGAGAAGGCCTAAATTATAAAGGTGTGATCAAATAAACAAGTCCATAGGCATGTGTTTCCCATCTAGAAACGATTAGTATTGAAAGCAAATTGTATGGCTCATTTAAAGATTTAGAAGTCAACAAGACTTGGTAAGACTTTGACTTCTAGTATGTTTATGATTGAGATAAAGTAATCTACTAATTAAGATTCTTGGGTATTAGATATTGGATTTGGATCCCGTATTCACACAAATATGCAAGATCTTAAGAATAGCAGATTATTAGCAAAGAGAGAAGTTAAACTACACCTATCAATGCATCATGACCATCCAAGTGAATAGGAAAGTCATATGGTAGACTACACCTATCAATGACAATGTTACCGTGTAATTAATATCCTTTCACCACACTATATCCCAATTAGTCTAAGAGTGTAGTGCGCACTCTTTAAATGACTAATTAATGATTTCTTGTCCCCGAAATATAACTTTCCATAAAAGTATAACCTTGAAACTCTTTCAAGTCATACTTTCACTTTTGCGCAAAAGATTCTTTAAGTCATATTTCAACAAGTGGCCAATCCGGGATATACTCTCCTATAATAAGGAGTGGTGAATCCTATATCGATTACTCACTATCCTTCCATGCTTCATACTATACCCAATCTCTACCGTATGGGCTACTCTTTTACGAGCACCGAGCAATAGAGTCAAAGCATAGCAATCCACACTCAAGATACCATGGTAATCTCAAGTCTAAGGATCACTTACACCATTGCCATTAAGAGTATAATTCATTAGCACTATGGATAGTAACTCTCGGCGGATCAATCCAATGAACTTGTTCTCTAACAAGCATCCACATACCAGCTTAGGTGTCACACGCCATAGTTGACGAGATCAACTACTACTTACCTATAAGTAGAGGCAAAGTATGTGCTAGTCTTCCCATATTAATGATATCCAATCTCATTAATACTACGACTAGGGATATTTAAGAATATAACTTAATGTGTAATAAGAGTTCTCATCATTGTAACTCTTACAATCTCTTATACACAGTTAATATTCTATGGACTTTATCAAATAAACAAGTAATATTAATAACAAGTATTAAATGACAAAGAAAATGCCACATATATAAGTATAACACGAAATAAGCGTAATAAAAATCCCAAAAACTAATTTGGTTTTAGGGCATACACTAACAAACTCCCACTTGCACTAAAACCAATCACCTATAGGTTTTATGCCATGAGCATGACTATCATGCCTATTTTAGGACAAGGCCATGGTGAAAGGATTAGTGACACTTACATTGTGGGAACTTCCTCTATCTTTTCATCATTTGTACCAAACTATTTCTACAAATAGATGGCGGCACGAAACTACACTTTAGGATCATGGATGAGGACTTTAGTTCCTTGATTAAGCGATGGCACAATTGTTTTCATAAAACAATAGAAAGAACTATTCTTTGTCCAACAAAGAATCCCTTGATCCATAGTAACTTCTAAAGCTACCATGTACTTGCCTTTGTTATAGAATATGTTGTAGTGTCTATCATAAAACGTTTTTATCCACTACAGTTCAACGTGAACACCAATTCATCTCATGATTTTCTTATCATCCCTATGGATTAAAAGCTTGTATCTTTTAAAATCCCACACTTCTTAAGTGTAATCTCCATAGTCAAGAATAGTCTTTTAGTGCTTCTAGAGTACTTAAGAATATTCTTTGATAACCATCTAGTGACACTCACCAGAATTGCTCGTAACACTTAAAGCCAGAAGACATCGGGTCTCGTACATAGGATAGCAAACAAAATAGAACCCATTGTAAAAAGCATACGGGATCTATTAATGCTTTCAATCTCGACAAGTATCAAAGACACATGTCTCTTGAAAGAGTAATCTCCTATCTCATAGGTAAAACCCCTTCTTCGATTGCACTATGCTAAACCCTTTAACATCTAGCCTATGTACGTGGATCTAGTGAGACCAAGCAACCTCTTGGATCTATCTATATAGATCTTAATTCCCAAATTAGAGATCGCCTCTCCTTTATTAAGAAATTCTTGGACAACCATATCTTTACCTTTAAAGTATGTTGTTTCCATCAACGATATGTCATCCACATATAGTATCAAGAAAATGACAATGCTCCCACTCAACTTTACATTTACACAAAGCTTGTCTTTGTTTTCAAGAAAATCTAAACTCTTTGATTATCTTATCAAAACAAATGCTCCAACACCTTGACACTTGCAAGAATCCACAAATGGACCCTTGGAGCTTGCGTACCCAATGACTATCAATGGAAGTAAAGGCCCAAGGGATGTATCATATACATGCCTTGTAATTCCCGTTAAGGGATGAAGTCTTTATATCCATTTATCATAGCCATAAAAGCAGCTATTGCAAGTAAAATCTTAAATGGATTTAAGCATGGCTATTGGTAAAATGGTTTCTTTCAAAGTCAAGCCTTTGAATTGAATCCTTTTCTATTAAACCTTGCTTTATAGGTAACTACATTACCATCCATGTCAGTCTTTCTTTTAAAGATCTACTTGCACCCTATGGGTTTTATCCGATTGGGTGTCTTGAGCAAGGTCTACACCTTGTTCTTGTACATGGAATCCATTTTGGAATTTTATGGCATCTTGCCACTGTCAAGGAGTCTACATTAGACAAAGCCTCTTCGTGACTGGTAGGTTTGTCATCATATATGACTAATACACTATTGCTCTTTCTAATGAGAAATCTATATCTCTCATGTGTGAGAAATCTATATTTCTCAAAGTATAACGCACTCTACCAGTCTTTTGAAGATTTTTGTGCACTTTGAGCTTCCGTTGCGCCTCATCAACATGTGGCGTAAGCTCTAGTTCCAACTATTGATCTTTGTCAATTCATGGTTCTTGAACCTTTCAAGTTCTATCTTGCTCCCACTGTCTCTTTTAAGAAATAAACTATTATTCTAGAAAAAGACATTTCTTGAGACAAATATTTTTCTCAAGGGAATTATAGAAATGGTATCTATTGTTTTCACAAGGATACCCCACAAATAGACATTCATCGGAACATGGTTGAGTGTATAGAAGTTGGCGTCTAAGACAAGAACCCCCCTAAAATGTAGTATGGCTCATTATGGTTTGCACCATATCTCATAGGGTACAACTTCTCCTCTTCTATACATTATCAAACAATGGTGTGTTAAGGTGGAGACCATTGAGAAAGAATCACTATTCTTCCTTTAATTATTTTGAAAACACTTGACATTTAGGTATTAGCAAATTAGATCAAATCTTGTAGTGTTTTAATACTCTTGTCAACTCTTTTTTTTTTTTTATTTACTTCAATCTTTTAATTGACTTTGAACACTTTCAAAAGGAAACGGATGCTTGTATATATCTAGGATACACATAATCATATCCCATATGATCATCCATGAAAGTGATGAAGTATGATAAACAACCTCTAGCATGGATCGGCATTGGGACAAAAACATCTATATGTTAAAGTTCTATGAGGATCACTAGCACATTCACCTTTTTCAAATAAAAGGTGTTTTGGTCATCTTTCAAAGTAAATGAGAATCACATGTCTCAAACAATTCATAATTGAATGAGTCCAAGTACACAACTATTATGTGATTTGGAAGTGCGTTTCTCTTTCACATGACCAAGTCTATAATGTCAGAAGGTTATTTGTTTCAAAATATAGAGTTTTTGTCTATGTTTGAGAATGGACTTATCAAAGTCTAGGATTTGTAAAACGTTGTTTTAGTGATCTAATACCACAAAGAACACCATTACGTAAAAGAACAGTATATATCCTTTTTTTGTAATGGTAAATCTTTTCACATTTAATGTGAATTGATTTTATGTTCTTTTGTAAGAATCACATAATAACAATGTTTTAA